>OZ024816.1:14521450-15931829 GCA_964017055.1 Chloromyia formosa | reverse complement strand
AAACTTGCACTTTTTCAAATCGCTGTAACTCGAAAACTACGGCAGCTAGAGAGTTGATTTGGGTCTTAAAATGCAGCTTGTACCATGCCCTAAAAACCAAAAATAGGATTCCGGAACAAAACCCGCAAGAAAACTTGAAAATTTCAAGGCAAAGTCACCCCTCGACTGGAAAATATAAAACCTTGAATATCTCGGAAACGGAGGCAGCTAGAGGGTCCAAACTTGCACTTTTTCAAATGGCCCTACATCGAAAACTGCGGCAGCTAGAGAGTTGATTTGGGTCTTCAAATGCAGCTTGTACCATGCCCTTAAAACCAAAAATAGGATTCCGGAACAAAACCTGCAAGAAAACTTGAAAATTTCAAGGCAAAGTCACCCCTCGACTGGAAAATATAAAACCTTGAATATCTCGGAAACGGAGGCAGCTAGAGGGTCCAAACTTGCACTTTTTCAAATGGCTGTAACTCGAAAACTACGGCAGCTAGAGAGTTGATTTTGGTCTTAAAATGCAGCTTGTACCATGCCCTAAAAGCCAAAAATAGGATTCCGGAACAGAACCCGCAAGAAAACTTGAAAATTTCAAGGCAAAGTCACCCCTCGACTGGAAAATATAAAACCTTGAATATCTCGGAAACGGAGGCAGCTAGAGGGTCCAAACTTGCACTTTTTCAAATGGCCCTACATCGAAAACTGCGGCAGCTAGAGAGTTGATTTGGGTCTTCAAATGCAGCTTGTACCATGCCCTTAAAACCAAAAATAGGATTCCGGAACAAAACCTGCAAGAAAACTTGAAAATTTCAAGGCAAAGTCACCCCTCGACTGGAAAATATAAAACCTTGAATATCTCGGAAACGGAGGCAGCTAGAGGGTCCAAACTTGCACTTTTTCAAATCGCTGTAACTCGAAAACTACGGCAGCTAGAGAGTTGATTTGGGTCTTAAAATGCAGCTTGTACCATGCCCTAAAAACCAAAAATAGGATTCCGGAACAAAACCCGCAAGAAAACTTGAAAATTTCAAGGCGAAGTCACCCCTCGACTGGAAAATATAAAACCTTGAATATCTCGGAAACGGAGGCAGCTAGAGGGTCCAAACTTGCACTTTTTCAAATGGCCCTACATCGAAAACTGCGGCAGCTAGAGAGTTGATTTGGGTCTTCAAATGCAGCTTGTACCATGCCCTAAAAACCAAAAATAGGATTCCGGAACAAAACCCGCAAGAAAACTTGAAAATTTCAAGGCAAAGTCACCCCTCGACCGGAAAATATAAAACCTTGAATATCTCGGAAACGGAGGCAGCTAGAGGGTCCAAACTTGCACTTTTTCAAATGGCAGTAACTCGAAAACTACGGCAGCTAGAGAGTTGATTTTGGTCTTAAAATGCAGCTTGTACCATGCCCTAAAAACCAAAAATAGGATTCCGGAACAAAACCCGCAAGAAAACTTGAAAATTTCAAGGCAAAGTCACCCCTCGACTGGAAAATATAAAACCTTGAATATCTCGGAAACGGAGGCAGCTAGAGGGTCCAAACTTGCACTTTTTCAAATGGCTGTAACTCGAAAACTACGGCAGCTAGAGAGTTGATTTTGGTCTTAAAATGCAGCTTGTACCATGCCCTAAAAACCAAAAATAGGATTCCGGAACAAAACCCGCAAGAAAACTTGAAAATTTCAAGGCAAAGTCACCCCTCGACTGGAAAATATAGAACCTTGAATATCTCGGAAACGGAGGCAGCTAGAGGGTCCAAACTTGCACTTTTTCAAATGGCTGTAACTCGAAAACTACGGCAGCTAGAGAGTTGATTTTGGTCTTAAAATGCAGCTTGTACCATGCCCTAAAAGCCAAAAATAGGATTCCGGAACAAAACCCGCAAGAAAACTTGAAAATTTCAAGGCAAAGTCACCCCTCGACTGGAAAATATAAAACCTTGAATATCTCGGAAACGGAGGCAGCTAGAGGGTCCAAACTTGCACTTTTTCAAATGGCTGTAACTCGAAAACTACGGCAGCTAGAGAGTTGATTTGGGTCTTAAAATGCAGCTTGTACCATGCCCTAAAAGCCAAAAATAGGATTCCGGAACAGAACCCGCAAGAAAACTTGAAAATGTCAAGGCAAAGTCACCCCTCGACTGGAAAATATAGAACCTTGAATATCTCGGAAACGGAGGCAGCTAGAGGGTCCAAACTTGCACTTTTTCAAATGGCTGTAACTCGAAAACTACGGCAGCTAGAGAGTTGATTTTGGTCTTAAAATGCAGCTTGTACCATGCCCTAAAAGCCAAAAATAGGATTCCGGAACAAAACCCGCAAGAAAACTTGAAAATTTCAAGGCAAAGTCACCCCTCGACTGGAAAATATAAAACCTTGAATATCTCGGAAACGGAGGCAGCTAGAGGGTCCAAACTTGCACTTTTTCAAATGGCTGTAACTCGAAAACTACGGCAGCTAGAGAGTTGATTTTGGTCTTCAAATGCAGCTTGTACCATGCCCTAAAAACCAAAAATAGGATTCCGGAACAAAACCCGCAAGAAAACTTGAAAATTTCAAGGCAAAGTCACCCCTCGACTGGAAAATATAGAACCTTGAATATCTCGGAAACGGAGGCAGCTAGAGGGTCCAAACTTGCACTTTTTCAAATGGCTGTAACTCGAAAACTACGGCAGCTAGAGAGTTGATTTTGGTCTTAAAATGCAGCTTGTACCATGCCCTAAAAGCCAAAAATAGGATTCCGGAACAAAACCCGCAAGAAAACTTGAAAATTTCAAGGCAAAGTCACCCCTCGACTGGAAAATATAAAACCTTGAATATCTCGGAAACGGAGGCAGCTAGAGGGTCCAAACTTGCACTTTTTCAAATGGCTGTAACTCGAAAACTACGGCAGCAAGAGAGTTGAATTTTGTCTTCAAATGCAGCTTGTACCATGCCCTAAAAACCAAAAATAGGATTCCGGAACAAAACCCGCAAGAAAACTTGAAAATTTCAAGGCAAAGTCACCCCTCGACTGGAAAATATAAAACCTTGAATATCTCGGAAACGGAGGCAGCTAGAGGGTCCAAACTTGCACTTTTTCAAATGGCCCTACATCGAAAACTGCGGCAGCTAGAGAGTTGATTTGGGTCTTCAAATGCAGCTTGTACCATGCCCTTAAAACCAAAAATAGGATTCCGGAACAAAACCTGCAAGAAAACTTGAAAATTTCAAGGCAAAGTCACCCCTCGACTGGAAAATATAAAACCTTGAATATCTCGGAAACGGAGGCAGCTAGAGGGTCCAAACTTGCACTTTTTCAAATGGCTGTAACTCGAAAACTACGGCAGCTAGAGAGTTGATTTTGGTCTTAAAATGCAGCTTGTACCATGCCCTAAAAGCCAAAAATAGGATTCCGGAACAGAACCCGCAAGAAAACTTGAAAATTTCAAGGCAAAGTCACCCCTCGACTGGAAAATATAAAACCTTGAATATCTCGGAAACGGAGGCAGCTAGAGGGTCCAAACTTGCACTTTTTCAAATGGCCCTACATCGAAAACTGCGGCAGCTAGAGAGTTGATTTGGGTCTTCAAATGCAGCTTGTACCATGCCCTTAAAACCAAAAATAGGATTCCGGAACAAAACCTGCAAGAAAACTTGAAAATTTCAAGGCAAAGTCACCCCTCGACTGGAAAATATAAAACCTTGAATATCTCGGAAACGGAGGCAGCTAGAGGGTCCAAACTTGCACTTTTTCAAATCGCTGTAACTCGAAAACTACGGCAGCTAGAGAGTTGATTTGGGTCTTAAAATGCAGCTTGTACCATGCCCTAAAAACCAAAAATAGGATTCCGGAACAAAACCCGCAAGAAAACTTGAAAATTTCAAGGCGAAGTCACCCCTCGACTGGAAAATATAAAACCTTGAATATCTCGGAAACGGAGGCAGCTAGAGGGTCCAAACTTGCACTTTTTCAAATGGCCCTACATCGAAAACTGCGGCAGCTAGAGAGTTGATTTGGGTCTTCAAATGCAGCTTGTACCATGCCCTAAAAACCAAAAATAGGATTCCGGAACAAAACCCGCAAGAAAACTTGAAAATTTCAAGGCAAAGTCACCCCTCGACCGGAAAATATAAAACCTTGAATATCTCGGAAACGGAGGCAGCTAGAGGGTCCAAACTTGCACTTTTTCAAATGGCAGTAACTCGAAAACTACGGCAGCTAGAGAGTTGATTTTGGTCTTAAAATGCAGCTTGTACCATGCCCTAAAAACCAAAAATAGGATTCCGGAACAAAACCCGCAAGAAAACTTGAAAATTTCAAGGCAAAGTCACCCCTCGACTGGAAAATATAAAACCTTGAATATCTCGGAAACGGAGGCAGCTAGAGGGTCCAAACTTGCACTTTTTCAAATGGCTGTAACTCGAAAACTACGGCAGCTAGAGAGTTGATTTTGGTCTTAAAATGCAGCTTGTACCATGCCCTAAAAACCAAAAATAGGATTCCGGAACAAAACCCGCAAGAAAACTTGAAAATTTCAAGGCAAAGTCACCCCTCGACTGGAAAATATAGAACCTTGAATATCTCGGAAACGGAGGCAGCTAGAGGGTCCAAACTTGCACTTTTTCAAATGGCTGTAACTCGAAAACTACGGCAGCTAGAGAGTTGATTTTGGTCTTAAAATGCAGCTTGTACCATGCCCTAAAAGCCAAAAATAGGATTCCGGAACAAAACCCGCAAGAAAACTTGAAAATTTCAAGGCAAAGTCACCCCTCGACTGGAAAATATAAAACCTTGAATATCTCGGAAACGGAGGCAGCTAGAGGGTCCAAACTTGCACTTTTTCAAATGGCTGTAACTCGAAAACTACGGCAGCTAGAGAGTTGATTTGGGTCTTAAAATGCAGCTTGTACCATGCCCTAAAAGCCAAAAATAGGATTCCGGAACAGAACCCGCAAGAAAACTTGAAAATGTCAAGGCAAAGTCACCCCTCGACTGGAAAATATAGAACCTTGAATATCTCGGAAACGGAGGCAGCTAGAGGGTCCAAACTTGCACTTTTTCAAATGGCTGTAACTCGAAAACTACGGCAGCTAGAGAGTTGATTTTGGTCTTAAAATGCAGCTTGTACCATGCCCTAAAAGCCAAAAATAGGATTCCGGAACAAAACCCGCAAGAAAACTTGAAAATTTCAAGGCAAAGTCACCCCTCGACTGGAAAATATAAAACCTTGAATATCTCGGAAACGGAGGCAGCTAGAGGGTCCAAACTTGCACTTTTTCAAATGGCTGTAACTCGAAAACTACGGCAGCTAGAGAGTTGATTTTGGTCTTCAAATGCAGCTTGTACCATGCCCTAAAAACCAAAAATAGGATTCCGGAACAAAACCCGCAAGAAAACTTGAAAATTTCAAGGCAAAGTCACCCCTCGACTGGAAAATATAGAACCTTGAATATCTCGGAAACGGAGGCAGCTAGAGGGTCCAAACTTGCACTTTTTCAAATGGCTGTAACTCG
Organism: Chloromyia formosa; assembly: GCA_964017055.1. Taxonomy (NCBI): domain Eukaryota; kingdom Metazoa; phylum Arthropoda; class Insecta; order Diptera; family Stratiomyidae; genus Chloromyia; species Chloromyia formosa. The sequence goes on along the minus strand of OZ024816.1, from coordinate 15,926,347 downwards.
AAAACTACGGCAGCTAGAGAGTTGATTTTGGTCTTAAAATGCAGCTTGTACCATGCCCTAAAAGCCAAAAATAGGATTCCGGAACAAAACCCGCAAGAAAACTTGAAAATTTCAAGGCAAAGTCACCCCTCGACTGGAAAATATAAAACCTTGAATATCTCGGAAACGGAGGCAGCTAGAGGGTCCAAACTTGCACTTTTTCAAATGGCTGTAACTCGAAAACTACGGCAGCTAGAGAGTTGATTTTGGTCTTAAAATGCAGCTTGTACCATGCCCTTAAAACCAAAAATAGGATTCCGGAACAAAACCTGCAAGAAAACTTGAAAATTTCAAGGCAAAGTCACCCCTCGACTGGAAAATATAAAACCTTGAATATCTCGGAAACGGAGGCAGCTAGAGGGTCCAAACTTGCACTTTTTCAAATCGCTGTAACTCGAAAACTACGGCAGCTAGAGAGTTGATTTGGGTCTTAAAATGCAGCTTGTACCATGCCCTAAAAACCAAAAATAGGATTCCGGAACAAAACCCGCAAGAAAACTTGAAAATTTCAAGGCAAAGTCACCCCTCGACTGGAAAATATAAAACCTTGAATATCTCGGAAACGGAGGCAGCTAGAGGGTCCAAACTTGCACTTTTTCAAATCGCTGTAACTCGAAAACTACGGCAGCTAGAGAGTTGATTTGGGTCTTAAAATGCAGCTTGTACCATGCCCTAAAAGCCAAAAATAGGATTCCGGAACAAAACCCGCAAGAAAACTTGAAAATTTCAAGGCAAAGTCACCCCTCGACTGGAAAATATAAAACCTTGAATATCTCGGAAACGGAGGCAGCTAGAGGGTCCAAACTTGCACTTTTTCAAATCGCTGTAACTCGAAAACTACGGCAGCTAGAGAGTTGATTTTGGTCTTAAAATGCAGCTTGTACCATGCCCTAAAAACCAAAAATAGGATTCCGGAACAAAACCCGCAAGAAAACTTGAAAATTTCAAGGCAAAGTCACCCCTCGGCTGGAAAATATAAAACCTTGAATATCTCGGAAACGGAGGCAGCTAGAGGGTCCAAACTTGCACTTTTTCAAATGGCTGTAACTCGAAAACTACGGCAGCTAGAGAGTTGATTTGGGTCTTAAAATGCAGCTTGTACCATGCCCTAAAAACCAAAAATAGGATTCCGGAACAAAACCCGCAAGAAAACTTGAAAATTTCAAGGCAAAGTCACCCCTCGACTGGAAAATATAAAACCTTGAATATCTCGGAAACGGAGGCAGCTAGAGGGTCCAAACTTGCACTTTTTCAAATGGCTGTAACTCGAAAACTACGGCAGCTAGAGAGTTGATTTGGGTCTTAAAATGCAGCTTGTACCATGCCCTAAAAACCAAAAATAGGATTCCGGAACAAAACCCGCAAGAAAACTTGAAAATTTCAAGGCAAAGTCACCCCTCGACTGGAAAATATAAAACCTTGAATATCTCGGAAACGGAGGCAGCTAGAGGGTCCAAACTTGCACTTTTTCAAATGGCCCTACCTAGGATTCCGGAACAAAACCCGTAAGAAAATTTGAAAATTTCAAGGCAAAGTCACCCCTCGACTGGAAAATATAAAACCTTGAATATCTCGGAAACGGAGGCAGCTAGAGGGTCCAAACTTGCACTTTTTCAAATGGCTGTAACTCGAAAACTACGGCAGCTAGAGAGTTGATTTTGGTCTTAAAATGCAGCTTGTACCATGCCCTAAAAACCAAAAATAGGATTCCGGAACAAAACCTGCAAGAAAACTTGAAAATTTCAAGGCAAAGTCACCCCTCGACTGGAAAATATAAAACCTTGAATATCTCGGAAACGGAGGCAGCTAGAGGGTCCAAACTTGCACTTTTTCAAATGGCTGTAACTCGAAAACTACGGCAGCTAGAGAGTTGATTTGGGTCTTAAAATGCAGCTTGTACCATGCCCTAAAAACCAAAAATAGGATTCCGGAACAAAACCCGCAAGAAAACTTGAAAATTTCAAGGCAAAGTCACCCCTCGACTGGAAAATATAAAACCTTGAATATCTCGGAAACGGAGGCAGCTAGAGGGTCCAAACTTGCACTTTTTCAAATGGCTGTAACTCGAAAACTACGGCAGCTAGAGAGTTGATTTTGGTCTTAAAGTGCAGCTTGTACCATGCCCTAAAAACCAAAAATAGGATTCCGGAACAAAACCCGCAAGAAAACTTGAAAATTTCAAGGCAAAGTCACCCCTCGACTGGAAAATATAAAACCTTGAATATCTCGGAAACGGAGGCAGCTAGAGGGTCCAAACTTGCACTTTTTCAAATGGCCCTACCTCGAAAACTGCGGCAGCTAGAGAGTTGATTTGGGTCTTCAAATGCAGCTTGTACCATGCCCTAAAAACCAAAAATAGGATTCCGGAACAAAACCCGCAAGAAAACTTGAAAATTTCAAGGCAAAGTCACCCCTCGACTGGAAAATATAAAACCTTGAATATCTCGGAAACGGAGGCAGCTAGAGGGTCCAAACTTGCACTTTTTCAAATGGCCCTACCTCGAAAACTGCGGCAGCTAGAGAGTTGATTTGGGTCTTCAAATGCAGCTTGTACCATGCCCTAAAAACCAAAAATAGGATTCCGGAACAAAACCCGCAAGAAAACTTGAAAATTTCAAGGCAAAGTCACCCCTCGACTGGAAAATATAAAACCTTGAATATCTCGGAAACGGAGGCAGCTAGAGGGTCCAAACTTGCACTTTTTCAAATGGCTGTAACTCGAAAACTACGGCAGCTAGAGAGTTGATTTTGGTCTTCAAATGCAGCTTGTACCATGCCCTAAAAACCAAAAATAGGATTCCGGAACAAAACCCGTAAGAAAATTTGAAAATTTCAAGGCAAAGTCACCCCTCGACTGGAAAATATAAAACCTTGAATATCTCGGAAACGGAGGCAGCTAGAGGGTCCAAACTTGCACTTTTTCAAATGGCTGTAACTCGAAAACTACGGCAGCTAGAGAGTTGATTTTGGTCTTAAAATGCAGCTTGTACCATGCCCTAAAAACCAAAAATAGGATTCCGGAACAAAACCTGCAAGAAAACTTGAAAATTTCAAGGCAAAGTCACCCCTCGACTGGAAAATATAAAACCTTGAATATCTCGGAAACGGAGGCAGCTAGAGGGTCCAAACTTGCACTTTTTCAAATGGCTGTAACTCGAAAACTACGGCAGCTAGAGAGTTGATTTGGGTCTTAAAATGCAGCTTGTACCATGCCCTAAAAACCAAAAATAGGATTCCGGAACAAAACCCGCAAGAAAACTTGAAAATTTCAAGGCAAAGTCACCCCTCGACTGGAAAATATAAAACCTTGAATATCTCGGAAACGGAGGCAGCTAGAGGGTCCAAACTTGCACTTTTTCAAATGGCCCTACCTCGAAAACTGCGGCAGCTAGAGAGTTGATTTGGGTCTTCAAATGCAGCTTGTACCATGCCCTAAAAACCAAAAATAGGATTCCGGAACAAAACCCGCAAGAAAACTTGAAAATTTCAAGGCAAAGTCACCCCTCGACTGGAAAATATAAAACCTTGAATATCTCGGAAACGGAGGCAGCTAGAGGGTCCAAACTTGCACTTTTTCAAATGGCCCTACCTCGAAAACTGCGGCAGCTAGAGAGTTGATTTGGGTCTTCAAATGCAGCTTGTACCATGCCCTATAAACCAAAAATAGGATTCCGGAACAAAACCCGCAAGAAAACTTGAAAATTTCAAGGCAAAGTCACCCCTCGACTGGAAAATATAAAACCTTGAATATCTCGGAAACGGAGGCAGCTAGAGGGTCCAAACTTGCACTTTTTCAAATGGCTGTAACTCGAAAACTACGGCAGCTAGAGAGTTGATTTGGGTCTTCAAATGCAGCTTGTACCATGCCCTAAAAACCAAAAATAGGATTCCGGAACAAAACCCGCAAGAAAACTTGAAAATTTCAAGGCAAAGTCACCCCTCGACTGGAAAATATAAAACCTTGAATATCTCGGAAACGGAGGCAGCTAGAGGGTCCAAACTTGCACTTTTTCAAATGGCCCTACCTCGAAAACTGCGGCAGCTAGAGAGTTGATTTGGGTCTTCAAATGCAGCTTGTACCATGCCCTAAAAACCTAAAATAGGATTCCGGAACAAAACCCGCAAGAAAACTTGAAAATTTCAAGGCAAAGTCACCCCTCGACTGGAAAATATAAAACCTTGAATATCTCGGAAACGGAGGCAGCTAGAGGGTCCAAACTTGCACTTTTTCAAATGGCCCTACCTCGAAAACTGCGGCAGCTAGAGAGTTGATTTGGGTCTTCAAATGCAGCTTGTACCATGCCCTAAAAACCAAAAATAGGATTCCGGAACAAAACCCGCAAGAAAACTTGAAAATTTCAAGGCAAAGTCACCCCTCGACTGGAAAATATAAAACCTTGAATATCTCGGAAACGGAGGCAGCTAGAGGGTCCAAACTTGCACTTTTTCAAATGGCTGTAACTCGAAAACTACGGCAGCTAGAGAGTTGATTTTGGTCTTAAAGTGCAGCTTGTACCATGCCCTAAAAACCAAAAATAGGATTTCGGAACAAAACCCGCAAGAAAACTTGAAAATTTCAAGGCAAAGTCACCCCTCGACTGGAAAATATAAAACCTTGAATATCTCGGAAACGGAGGCAGCTAGAGGGTCCAAACTTGCACTTTTTCAAATGGCTGTAACTCGAAAACTACGGCAGCTAGAGAGTTGATTTTGGTCTTCAAATGCAGCTTGTACCATGCCCTAAAAACCAAAAATAGGATTCCGGAACAAAACCCGTAAGAAAATTTGAAAATTTCAAGGCAAAGTCATCCCTCGACTGGAAAATATAAAACCTTGAATATCTCGGAAACGGAGGCAGCTAGAGGGTCCAAACTTGCACTTTTTCAAATGGCTGTAACTCGAAAACTACGGCAGCTAGAGAGTTGATTTTGGTCTTAAAATGCAGCTTGTACCATGCCCTAAAAACCAAAAATAGGATTCCGGAACAAAACCTGCAAGAAAACTTGAAAATTTCAAGGCAAAGTCACCCCTCGACTGGAAAATATAAAACCTTGAATATCTCGGAAACGGAGGCAGCTAGAGGGTCCAAACTTGCACTTTTTCAAATGGCTGTAACTCGAAAACTACGGCAGCTAGAGAGTTGATTTGGGTCTTAAAATGCAGCTTGTACCATGCCCTAAAAACCAAAAATAGGATTCCGGAACAAAACCCGCAAGAAAACTTGAAAATTTCAAGGCAAAGTCACCCCTCGACTGGAAAATATAAAACCTTGAATATCTCGGAAACGGAGGCAGCTAGAGGGTCCAAACTTGCACTTTTTCAAATGGCTGTAACTCGAAAACTACGGCAACTAGAGAGTTGATTTTGGTCTTAAAGTGCAGCTTGTACCATGCCCTAAAAACCAGAAATAGGATTCCGGAACAAAACCCGCAAGAAAACTTGAAAATTTCAAGGCAAAGTCACCCCTCGACTGGAAAATATAAAACCTTGAATATCTCGGAAACGGAGGCAGCTAGAGGGTCCAAACTTGCACTTTTTCAAATGGCTGTAACTCGAAAACTACGGCAGCTAGAGAGTTGATTTGGGTCTTAAAATGCAGCTTGTACCATGCCCTAAAAACCAAAAATAGGATTCCGGAACAAAACCCGCAAGAAAACTTGAAAATTTCAAGGCAAAGTCACCCCTCGACTGGAAAATATAAAACCTTGAATATCTCGGAAACGGAGGCAGCTAGAGGGTCCAAACTTGCACTTTTTCAAATGGCCCTACCTCGAAAACTGCGGCAGCTAGAGAGTTGATTTGGGTCTTCAAATGCAGCTTGTACCATGCCCTAAAAACCAAAAATAGGATTCCGGAACAAAACCCGCAAGAAAACTTGAAAATTTCAAGGCAAAGTCACCCCTCGACTGGAAAATATAAAACCTTGAATATCTCGGAAACGGAGGCAGCTAGAGGGTCCAAACTTGCACTTTTTCAAATGGCTGTAACTCGAAAACTACGGCAGCTAGAGAGTTGATTTGGGTCTTCAAATGCAGCTTGTACCATGCCCTAAAAATCAAAAATAGGGTTCCGGAACAAAACCCGCAAGAAAACTTGAAAATTTCAAGGCAAAGTCACCCCTCGACTGGAAAATATAAAACCTTGAATATCTCGGAAACGGAGGCAGCTAGAGGGTCCAAACTTGCACTTTTTCAAATGGCTGTAACTCGAAAACTACGGCAGCTAGAGAGTTGATTTGGGTCTTCAAATGCAGCTTGTACCATGCCCTAAAAACCAAAAATAGGATTCCGGAACAAAACCCGCAAGAAAACTTGAAAATTTCAAGGCAAAGTCACCCCTCGACTGGAAAATATAAAACCTTGAATATCTCGGAAACGGAGGCAGCTAGAGGGTCCAAACTTGCACTTTTTCAAATGGCTGTAACTCGAAAACTACGGCAGCTTGAGAGTTGATTTGGGTCTTCAAATGCAGCTTGTACCATGCCCTAAAAACCAAAAATAGGGTTCCGGAACAAAACCCGCAAGAAAACTTGAAAATTTCAAGGCAAAGTCACCCCTCGACTGGAAAATATAAAACCTTGAATATCTCGGAAACGGAGGCAGCTAGAGGGTCCAAACTTGCACTTTTTCAAATGGCTGTAACTCGAAAACTACGGCAGCTAGAGAGTTGATTTGGGTCTTCAAATGCAGCTTGTACCATGCCCTAAAAACCAAAAATAGGGTTCCGGAACAAAACCCGCAAGAAAACTTGAAAATTTCAAGGCAAAGTCACCCCTCGACTGGAAAATATAAAACCTTGAATATCTCGGAAACGGAGGCAGCTAGAGGGTCCAAACTTGCACTTTTTCAAATGGCCCTACCTCGAAAACTGCGGCAGCTAGAGAGTTGATTTGGGTCTTCAAATGCAGCTTGTACCATGCCCTAAAAACCAAAAATAGGATTCCGGAACAAAACCCGCAAGAAAACTTGAAAATTTCAAGGCAAAGTCACCCCTCGACTGGAAAATATAAAACCTTGAATATCTCGGAAACGGAGGCAGCTAGAGGGTCCAAACTTGCACTTTTTCAAATGGCTGTAACTCGAAAACTACGGCAGCTAGAGAGTTGATTTGGGTCTTCAAATGCAGCTTGTACCATGCCCTAAAAACCAAAAATAGGGTTCCGGAACAAAACCCGCAAGAAAACTTGAAAATTTCAAGGCAAAGTCACCCCTCGACTGGAAAATATAAAACCTTGAATATCTCGGAAACGGAGGCAGCTAGAGGGTCCAAACTTGCACTTTTTCAAATGGCTGTAACTCGAAAACTACGGCAGCTAGAGAGTTGATTTGGGTCTTCAAATGCAGCTTGTACCATGCCCTAAAAACCAAAAATAGGGTTCCGGAACAAAACCCGCAAGAAAACTTGAAAATTTCAAGGCAAAGTCACCCCTCGACTGGAAAATATAAAACCTTGAATATCTCGGAAACGGAGGCAGCTAGAGGGTCCAAACTTGCACTTTTTCAAATGGCTGTAACTCGAAAACTACGGCAGCTAGAGAGTTGATTTGGGTCTTCAAATGCAGCTTGTACCATGCCCTAAAAACCAAAAATAGGGTTCCGGAACAAAACCCGCAAGAAAACTTGAAAATTTCAAGGCAAAGTCACCCCTCGACTGGAAAATATAAAACCTTGAATATCTCGGAAACGGAGGCAGCTAGAGGGTCCAAACTTGCACTTTTTCAAATGGCTGTAACTCGAAAACTACGGCAGCTAGAGAGTTGATTTGGGTCTTCAAATGCAGCTTGTACCATGCCCTAAAAACCAAAAATAGGGTTCCGGAACAAAACCCGCAAGAAAACTTGAAAATTTCAAGGCAAAGTCACCCCTCGACTGGAAAATATAAAACCTTGAATATCTCGGAAACGGAGGCAGCTAGAGGGTCCAAACTTGCACTTTTTCAAATGGCTGTAACTCGAAAACTACGGCAGCTAGAGAGTTGATTTGGGTCTTAAAATGCAGCTTGTACCATGCCCTAATAACCAAAAATAGGATTCCGGAACAAAACCCGCAAGAAAACTTGAAAATTTCAAGGCAAAGTCACCCCTCGACTGGAAAATATAAAACCTTGAATATCTCGGAAACGGAGGCAGCTAGAGGGTCCAAACTTGCACTTTTTCAAATGGCCCTACCTCGAAAACTGCGGCAGCTAGAGAGTTGATTTGGGTCTTCAAATGCAGCTTGTACCATGCCCTATAAACCAAAAATAGGATTCCGGAACAAAACCCGCAAGAAAACTTGAAAATTTCAAGGCAAAGTCACCCCTCGACTGGAAAATATAAAACCTTGAATATCTCGGAAACGGAGGCAGCTAGAGGGTCCAAACTTGCACTTTTTCAAATGGCTGTAACTCGAAAACTACGGCAGCTAGAGAGTTGATTTGGGTCTTCAAATGCAGCTTGTACCATGCCCTAAAAACCAAAAATAGGATTCCGGAACAAAACCCGCAAGAAAACTTGAAAATTTCAAGGCAAAGTCACCCCTCGACTGGAAAATATAAAACCTTGAATATCTCGGAAACGGAGGCAGCTAGAGGGTCCAAACTTGCACTTTTTCAAATCGCTGTAACTCGAAAACTACGGCAGCTAGAGAGTTGATTTGGGTCTTCAAATGCAGCTTGTACCATGCCCTAAAAACCAAAAATAGGGTTCCGGAACAAAACCCGCAAGAAAACTTGAAAATTTCAAGGCAAAGTCACCCCTCGACTGGAAAATATAAAACCTTGAATATCTCGGAAACGGAGGCAGCTAGAGGGTCCAAACTTGCACTTTTTCAAATGGCTGTAACTCGAAAACTACGGCAGCTATAGAGTTGATTTTGGTCTTAAAGTGCAGCTTGTACCATGCCCTAAAAACCAAAAATAGGATTCCGGAACAAAACCCGCAAGAAAACTTGAAAATTTCAAGGCAAAGTCACCCCTCGACTGGAAAATATAAAACCTTGAATATCTCGGAAACGGAGGCAGCTAGAGGGTCCAAACTTGCACTTTTTCAAATCGCTGTAACTCGAAAACTACGGCAGCTAGAGAGTTGATTTGGGTCTTCAAATGCAGCTTGTACCATGCCCTAAAAACCAAAAATAGGGTTCCGGAACAAAACCCGCAAGAAAACTTGAAAATTTCAAGGCAAAGTCACCCCTCGACTGGAAAATATAAAACCTTGAATATCTCGGAAACGGAGGCAGCTAGAGGGTCCAAACTTGCACTTTTTCAAATGGCTGTAACTCGAAAACTACGGCAGCTAGAGAGTTGATTTGGGTCTTCAAATGCAGCTTGTACCATGCCCTAAAAACCAAAAATAGGATTCCGGAACAAAACCCGCAAGAAAACTTGAAAATTTCAAGGCAAAGTCACCCCTCGACTGGAAAATATAAAACCTTGAATATCTCGGAAACGGAGGCAGCTAGAGGGTCCAAACTTGCACTTTTTCAAATGGCCCTACCTCGAAAACTGCGGCAGCTAGAGAGTTGATTTGGGTCTTCAAATGCAGCTTGTACCATGCCCTAAAAACCAAAAATAGGATTCCGGAACAAAACCCGCAAGAAAACTTGAAAATTTCAAGGCAAAGTCACCCCTCGACTGGAAAATATAAAACCTTGAATATCTCGGAAACGGAGGCAGCTAGAGGGTCCAAACTTGCACTTTTTCAAATGGCTGTAACTCGAAAACTACGGCAGCTAGAGAGTTGATTTTGGTCTTAAAGTGCAGCTTGTACCATGCCCTAAAAACCAAAAATAGGATTTCGGAACAAAACCCGCAAGAAAACTTGAAAATTTCAAGGCAAAGTCACCCCTCGACTGGAAAATATAAAACCTTGAATATCTCGGAAACGGAGGCAGCTAGAGGGTCCAAACTTGCACTTTTTCAAATGGCTGTAACTCGAAAACTACGGCAGCTAGAGAGTTGATTTTGGTCTTCAAATGCAGCTTGTACCATGCCCTAAAAACCAAAAATAGGATTCCGGAACAAAACCCGTAAGAAAATTTGAAAATTTCAAGGCAAAGTCATCCCTCGACTGGAAAATATAAAACCTTGAATATCTCGGAAACGGAGGCAGCTAGAGGGTCCAAACTTGCACTTTTTCAAATGGCTGTAACTCGAAAACTACGGCAGCTAGAGAGTTGATTTTGGTCTTAAAATGCAGCTTGTACCATGCCCTAAAAACCAAAAATAGGATTCCGGAACAAAACCTGCAAGAAAACTTGAAAATTTCAAGGCAAAGTCACCCCTCGACTGGAAAATATAAAACCTTGAATATCTCGGAAACGGAGGCAGCTAGAGGGTCCAAACTTGCACTTTTTCAAATGGCTGTAACTCGAAAACTACGGCAGCTAGAGAGTTGATTTGGGTCTTAAAATGCAGCTTGTACCATGCCCTAAAAACCAAAAATAGGATTCCGGAACAAAACCCGCAAGAAAACTTGAAAATTTCAAGGCAAAGTCACCCCTCGACTGGAAAATATAAAACCTTGAATATCTCGGAAACGGAGGCAGCTAGAGGGTCCAAACTTTCACTTTTTCAAATGGCAGTAACTCGAAAACTACGGCAACTAGAGAGTTGATTTTGGTCTTAAAGTGCAGCTTGTACCATGCCCTAAAACCAGAAATAGGATTCCGGAACAAAACCCGCAAGAAAACTTGAAAATTTCAAGGCAAAGTCACCCCTCGACTGGAAAATATAAAACCTTGAATATCTCGGAAACGGAGGCAGCTAGAGGGTCCAAACTTGCACTTTTTCAAATGGCTGTAACTCGAAAACTACGGCAGCTAGAGAGTTGATTTGGGTCTTAAAATGCAGCTTGTACCATGCCCTAAAAACCAAAAATAGGATTCCGGAACAAAACCCGCAAGAAAACTTGAAAATTTCAAGGCAAAGTCACCCCTCGACTGGAAAATATAAAACCTTGAATATCTCGGAAACGGAGGCAGCTAGAGGGTCCAAACTTGCACTTTTTCAAATGGCCCTACCTCGAAAACTGCGGCAGCTAGAGAGTTGATTTGGGTCTTCAAATGCAGCTTGTACCATGCCCTAAAAACCAAAAATAGGATTCCGGAACAAAACCCGCAAGAAAACTTGAAAATTTCAAGGCAAAGTCACCCCTCGACTGGAAAATATAAAACCTTGAATATCTCGGAAACGGAGGCAGCTAGAGGGTCCAAACTTGCACTTTTTCAAATGGCTGTAACTCGAAAACTACGGCAGCTAGAGAGTTGATTTGGGTCTTCAAATGCAGCTTGTACCATGCCCTAAAAACCAAAAATAGGATTCCGGAACAAAACCCGCAAGAAAACTTGAAAATTTCAAGGCAAAGTCACCCCTCGACTGGAAAATATAAAACCTTGAATATCTCGGAAACGGAGGCAGCTAGAGGGTCCAAACTTGCACTTTTTCAAATGGCTGTAACTCGAAAACTACGGCAGCTAGAGAGTTGATTTGGGTCTTCAAATGCAGCTTGTACCATGCCCTAAAAACCAAAAATAGGGTTCCGGAACAAAACCCGCAAGAAAACTTGAAAATTTCAAGGCAAAGTCACCCCTCGACTGGAAAATATAAAACCTTGAATATCTCGGAAACGGAGGCAGCTAGAGGGTCCAAACTTGCACTTTTTCAAATGGCTGTAACTCGAAAACTACGGCAGCTAGAGAGTTGATTTGGGTCTTAAAATGCAGCTTGTACCATGCCCTAAAAACCAAAAATAGGATTCCGGAACAAAACCCGCAAGAAAACTTGAAAATTTCAAGGCAAAGTCACCCCTCGACTGGAAAATATAAAACCTTGAATATCTCGGAAACGGAGGCAGCTATAGGGTCCAAACTTGCACTTTTTCAAATGGCTGTAACTCGAAAACTACGGCAGCTAGAGAGTTGATTTGGGTCTTAAAATGCAGCTTGTACCATGCCCTAAAAACCAAAAATAGGATTCCGGAACAAAACCCGCAAGAAAACTTGAAAATTTCAAGGCAAAGTCACCCCTCGACTGGAAAATATAAAACCTTGAATATCTCGGAAACGGAGGCAGCTAGAGGGTCCAAACTTGCACTTTTTCAAATGGCTGTAACTCGAAAACTACGGCAGCTAGAGAGTTGATTTGGGTCTTAAAATGCAGCTTGTACCATGCCCTAAAAACCAAAAATAGGATTCCGGAACAAAACCCGCAAGAAAACTTGAAAATTTCAAGGCAAAGTCATCCCTCGACTGGAAAATATAAAACCTTGAATATCTCGGAAACGGAGGCAGCTAGAGGGTCCAAACTTGCACTTTTTCAAATGGCCCTACCTCGAAAACTGCGGCAGCTAGAGAGTTGATTTGGGTCTTCAAATGCAGCTTGTACCATGCCCTAAAAACCAAAAATAGGATTCCGGAACAAAACCCGCAAGAAAACTTGAAAATTTCAAGGCAAAGTCACCCCTCGTTTGGAAAATATAAAACCTTGAATATCTCGGAAACGGAGGCAGCCAGAGGGTCCAAACTTGCACTTTTTCAAATGGCTGTAACTCGAAAACTACGGCAGCTAGAGAGTTGATTTGGATCTTAAAATGCAGCTTGTACCATGCCCTAAAAACCAAAAATAGGATTCCGGAACAAAACCCGCAAGAAAACTTGAAAATTTCAAGGCAAAGTCACCCCTCGACTGGAAAATATAAAACCTTGAATATCTCGGAAACGGAGGCAGCTAGAGGGTCCAAACTTGCACTTTTTCAAATGGCCCTACCTCGAAAACTGCGGCAGCTAGAGAGTTGATTTGGGTCTTAAAATGCAGCTTGTACCATGCCCTAAAAACCAAAAATAGGATTCCGGAACAAAACCCGCAAGAAAACTTGAAAATTTCAAGGCAAAGTCACCCCTCGACTGGAAAATATAAAACCAAATATCTCGGAAACGGAGGCAGCTAGAGGGTCCAAACTTGCACTTTTTCAAATGGCTGTAACTCGAAAACTACGGCAACTAGAGAGTTGATTTTGGTCTTAAAGTGCAGCTTGTACCATGCCCTAAAAACCAGAAATAGGATTCCGGAACAAAACCCGCAAGAAAACTTGAAAATTTCAAGGCAAAGTCACCCCTCGACTGGAAAATATAAAACCTTGAATATCTCGGAAACGGAGGCAGCTAGAGGGTCCAAACTTGCACTTTTTCAAATGGCTGTAACTCGAAAACTACGGCAGCTAGAGAGTTGATTTGGGTCTTAAAATGCAGCTTGTACCATGCCCTAAAAACCAAAAATAGGATTCCGGAACAAAACCCGCAAGAAAACTTGAAAATTTCAAGGCAAAGTCACCCCTCGACTGGAAAATATAAAACCTTGAATATCTCGGAAACGGAGGCAGCTAGAGGGTCCAAACTTGCACTTTTTCAAATGGCCCTACCTCGAAAACTGCGGCAGCTAGAGAGTTGATTTGGGTCTTCAAATGCAGCTTGTACCATGCCCTAAAAACCAAAAATAGGATTCCGGAACAAAACCCGCAAGAAAACTTGAAAATTTCAAGGCAAAGTCACCCCTCGACTGGAAAATATAAAACCTTGAATATCTCGGAAACGGAGGCAGCTAGAGGGTCCAAACTTGCACTTTTTCAAATGGCTGTAACTCGAAAACTACGGCAGCTAGAGAGTTGATTTGGGTCTTCAAATGCAGCTTGTACCATGCCCTAAAAACCAAAAATAGGATTCCGGAACAAAACCCGCAAGAAAACTTGAAAATTTCAAGGCAAAGTCACCCCTCGACTGGAAAATATAAAACCTTGAATATCTCGGAAACGGAGGCAGCTAGAGGGTCCAAACTTGCACTTTTTCAAATGGCTGTAACTCGAAAACTACGGCAGCTAGAGAGTTGATTTGGGTCTTCAAATGCAGCTTGTACCATGCCCTAAAAACCAAAAATAGGGTTCCGGAACAAAACCCGCAAGAAAACTTGAAAATTTCAAGGCAAAGTCACCCCTCGACTGGAAAATATAAAACCTTGAATATCTCGGAAACGGAGGCAGCTAGAGGGTCCAAACTTGCACTTTTTCAAATGGCTGTAACTCGAAAACTACGGCAGCTAGAGAGTTGATTTGGGTCTTAAAATGCAGCTTGTACCATGCCCTAAAAACCAAAAATAGGATTCCGGAACAAAACCCGCAAGAAAACTTGAAAATTTCAAGGCAAAGTCATCCCTCGACTGGAAAATATAAAACCTTGAATATCTCGGAAACGGAGGCAGCTAGAGGGTCCAAACTTGCACTTTTTCAAATGGCCCTACCTCGAAAACTGCGGCAGCTAGAGAGTTGATTTGGGTCTTAAAATGCAGCTTGTACCATGCCCTAAAAACCAAAAATAGGATTCCGGAACAAAACCCGCAAGAAAACTTGAAAATTTCAAGGCAAAGTCACCCCTCGACTGGAAAATATAAAACCAAATATCTCGGAAACGGAGGCAGCTAGAGGGTCCAAACTTGCACTTTTTCAAATGGCCCTACCTCGAAAACTGCGGCAGCTAGAGAGTTGATTTGGGTCTTCAAATGCAGCTTGTACCATGCCCTAAAAACCAAAAATAGGATTCCGGAACAAAACCCGCAAGAAAACTTGAAAATTTCAAGGCAAAGTCACCCCTCGACTGGAAAATATAAAACCAAATATCTCGGAAACGGAGGCAGCTAGAGGGTCCAAACTTGCACTTTTTCAAATGGCTGTAACTCGAAAACTACGGCAGCAAGAGAGTTGATTTGGGTCTTAAAATGCAGCTTGTACCATGCCCTAAAAACCAAAAATAGGATTCCGGAACAAAACCCGCAAGAAAACTTGAAAATTTCAAGGCAAAGTCATCCCTCGACTGGAAAATATAAAACCTTGAATATCTCTGAAACGGAGGCAGCTAGAGGGTCCAAACTTGCACTTTTTCAAATGGCCCTACCTCGAAAACTGCGGCAGCTAGAGAGTTGATTTGGGTCTTAAAATGCAGCTTGTACCATGCCCTAAAAACCAAAAATAGGATTCCGGAACAAAACCCGCAAGAAAACTTGAAAATTTCAAGGCAAAGTCACCCCTCGACTGGAAAATATAAAACCAAATATCTCGGAAACGGAGGCAGCTAGAGGGTCCAAACTTGCACTTTTTCAAATGGCTGTAACTCGAAAACTACGGCAGCTAGAGAGTTGATTTGGGTCTTAAAATGCAGCTTGTACCATGCCCTAAAAACCAAAAATAGGGTTCCGGAACAAAACCCGCAAGAAAACTTGAAAATTTCAAGGCAAAGTCACCCCTCGCCTGGAAAATATAAAACCTTGAATATCTCGGAAACGGAGGCAGCTAGAGGGTCCAAACTTGCACTTTTTCAAATGGCTGTAACTCGAAAACTACGGCAGCTAGAGAGTTGATTTGGGTCTTAAAATGCAGCTTGTACCATGCCCTAAAAACCAAAAATAGGATTCCGGAACAAAACCCGCAAGAAAACTTGAAAATTTCAAGGCAAAGTCACCCCTCGACTGGAAAATATAAAACCTTGAATATCTCGGAAACGGAGGCAGCTAGAGGGTCCAAACTTGCACTTTTTCAAATGGCTGTAACTCGAAAACTACGGCAGCTAGAGAGTTGATTTGGGTCTTAAAATGCAGCTTGTACCATGCCCTAAAAACCAAAAATAGGATTCCGGAACAAAACCCGCAAGAAAACTTGAAAATTTCAAGGCAAAGTCACCCCTCGCCTGGAAAATATAAAACCTTGAATATCTCGGAAACGGAGGCAGCTAGAGGGTCCAAACTTGCACTTTTTCAAATGGCTGTAACTCGAAAACTACGGCAGCTAGAGAGTTGATTTGGGTCTTAAAATGCAGCTTGTACCATGCCCTAAAAACCAAAAATAGGATTCCGGAACAAAACCCGCAAGAAAACTTGAAAATTTCAAGGCAAAGTCACCCCTCGACTGGAAAATATAAAACCTTGAATATCTCGGAAACGGAGGCAGCTAGAGGGTCCAAACTTGCACTTTTTCAAATGGCCCTACCTCGAAAACTGCGGCAGCTAGAGAGTTGATTTGGGTCTTCAAATGCAGCTTGTACCATGCCCTAAAAACCAAAAATAGGATTCCGGAACAAAACCCGCAAGAAAACTTGAAAATTTTAAGGCAAAGTCACCCCTCGTTTGGAAAATATAAAACCTTGAATATCTCGGAAACGGAGGCAGCTAGAGGGTCCAAACTTGCACTTTTTCAAATGGCTGTAACTCGAAAACTACGGCAGCTAGAGAGTTGATTTGGATCTTAAAATGCAGCTTGTACCATGCCCTAAAAACCAAAAATAGGATTCCGGAACAAAACCCGCAAGAAAACTTGAAAATTTCAAGGCAAAGTCACCCCTTGACTGGAAAATATAAAACCTTGAATATCTCGGAAACGGAGGCAGCAAGAGGGTCCAAACTTGCACTTTTTCAAATGGCTGTAACTCGAAAACTACGGCAGCTAGAGAGTTGATTTGGGTCTTAAAATGCAGCTTGTACCATGCCCTAAAAACCAAAAATAGGATTCCGGAACAAAACCCGCAAGAAAACTTGAAAATTTCAAGGCAAAGTCACCCCTCGACTGGAAAATATAAAACCTTGAATATCTCGGAAACGGAGGCAGCTAGAGGGTCCAAACTTGCACTTTTTCAAATGGCCCTACCTCGAAAACTGCGGCAGCTAGAGAGTTGATTTGGGTCTTAAAATGCAGCTTGTAACCATGCCCTAAAACCAAAAATAGGATTCCGGAACAAAACCCGCAAGAAAACTTGAAAATTTCAAGGCAAAGTCACCCCTCGCCTGGAAAATATAAAACCTTGAATATCTCGGAAACGGAGGCAGCTAGAGGGTCCAAACTTGCACTTTTTCAAATGGCCCTACCTCGAAAACTGCGGCAGCTAGGGAGTTGATTTGGGTCTTAAAATGCAGCTTGTACCATGCCCTAAAAACCAAAAATAGGATTCCGGAACAAAACCCGCAAGAAAACTTGAAAATTTCAAGGCAAAGTCACCCCTCGACTGGAAAATATAAAACCCTTGAATATCTCGGAAACGGAGGCAGCTAGAGGGTCCAAACTTGCACTTTTTCAAATGGCTGTAACTCGAAAACTACGGCAGCTAGAGAGTTGATTTGGGTCTTCAAATGCAGCTTGTACCATGCCCTAAAAACCAAAAATAGGATTCCGGAACAAAACCCACAAGAAAACTTGAAAATTTCAAGGCAAAGTCACCCCTCGACTGGAAAATATAAAACCTTGAATATCTCGGAAACGGAGGCAGCTAGAGGGTCCAAACTTGCACTTTTTCAAATGGCTGTAACTCGAAAACTACGGCAGCTAGAGAGTTGATTTGGGTCTTAAAATGCAGCTTGTACCATGCCCTAAAAACCAAAAATAGGATTCCGGAACAAAACCCGCAAGAAAACTTGAAAATTTCAAGGCAAAGTCACCCCTCGCC
Source organism: Chloromyia formosa (assembly GCA_964017055.1). Taxonomy (NCBI): domain Eukaryota; kingdom Metazoa; phylum Arthropoda; class Insecta; order Diptera; family Stratiomyidae; genus Chloromyia; species Chloromyia formosa. The sequence continues at coordinate 15,908,855 of OZ024816.1, read as the reverse complement.
TGGAAAATATAAAACTTTGAATATCTCGGAAACGGAGGCAGCTAGAGGGTCCAAACTTGCACTTTTTCAAATGGCTGTAACTCGAAAACTACGGCAGCTAGAGAGTTGATTTGGGTCTTAAAATGCAGCTTGTACCATGCCCTAAAAACCAAAAATAGGATTCCGGAACAAAACCCGCAAGAAAACTTGAAAATTTCAAGGCAAAGTCACCCCTCGCCTGGAAAATATAAAACCTTGAATATCTCGGAAACGGAGGCAGCTAGAGGGTCCAAACTTGCACTTTTCAAATGGCCCTACCTCGAAAACTGCGGCAGCTAGAGAGTTGATTTGGGTCTTAAAATGCAGCTTGTAACCATGCCCTAAAAACCAAAAATAGGATTCCGGAACAAAACCCGCAAGAAAACTTGAAAATTTCAAGCAAGAGTCACCCCTCGCCTGGAAAATATAAAACCTTGAATATCTCGGAAACGGAGGCAGCTAGAGGGTCCAAACTTGCACTTTTTCAAATGGCCCTACCTCGAAAAACTGCGGCAGCTAGGGAGTTGATTTGGGTCTTAAAATGCAGCTTGTACCATGCCCTAAAAACCAAAAATAGGATTCCGGAACAAAACCCGCAAGAAAACTTGAAAATTTCAAGGCAAAGTCACCCCTCGACTGGAAAATATAAAACCTTGAATATCTCGGAAACGGAGGCAGCTAGAGGGTCCAAACTTGCACTTTTTCAAATGGCTGTAACTCGAAAACTACGGCAGCTAGAGAGTTGATTTGGGTCTTCAAATGCAGCTTGTACCATGCCCTAAAAACCAAAAATAGGATTCCGGAACAAAACCCACAAGAAAACTTGAAAATTTCAAGGCAAAGTCACCCCTCGACTGGAAAATATAAAACCTTGAATATCTCGGAAACGGAGGCAGCTAGAGGGTCCAAACTTGCACTTTTTCAAATGGCTGTAACTCGAAAACTACGGCAGCTAGAGAGTTGATTTGGGTCTTAAAATGCAGCTTGTACCATGCCCTAAAAACCAAAAATAGGATTCCGGAACAAAACCCGCAAGAAAACTTGAAAATTTCAAGGCAAAGTCACCCCTCGCCTGGAAAATATAAAACCTTGAATATCTCGGAAACGGAGGCAGCTAGAGGGTCCAAACTTGCACTTTTTCAAATGGCTGTAACTCGAAAAACTACGGCAGCTAGAGAGTTGATTTGGGTCTTAAAATGCAGCTTGTACCATGCCCTAAAAACCAAAATAGGATTCCGGAACAAAACCCGCAAGAAAACTTGAAAATTTCAAGGCAAAGTCATCCCTCGACTGGAAAATATAAAACCTTGAATATCTCGGAAACGGAGGCAGCTAGAGGGTCCAAACTTGCCACTTTTTCAAATGGCCCTACCTCGAAAACTGCGGCAGCTAGAGAGTTGATTTGGGTCTTAAAATGCAGCTTGTACCATGCCCTAAAAAACCAAAAATAGGATTCCGGAACAAAACCCGCAAGAAAACTTGAAAATTTCAAGGCAAAGTCACCCCTCGACTGGAAAATATAAAACCTTGAATATCTCGGAAACGGAGGCAGCTAGAGGGTCCAAACTTGCACTTTTTCAAATGGCTGTAACTCGAAAACTACGGCAGCTAGAGAGTTGATTTGGGTCTTAAAATGCAGCTTGTACCATGCCCTAAAAACCAAAAATAGGATTCCGGAACAAAACCCGCAAGAAAACTTGAAAATTTCAAGGCAAAGTCACCCCTCGACTGGAAAATATAAAACCTTGAATATCTCGGAAACGGAGGCAGCTAGAGGGTCCAAACTTGCACTTTTTCAAATGGCCCTACCTCGAAAACTGCGGCAGCTAGAGAGTTGATTTGGGTCTTCAAATGCAGCTTGTACCATGCCCTAAAAACCAAAAATAGGATTCCGGAACAAAACCCGCAAGAAAACTTGAAAATTTCAAGGCAAAGTCACCCCTCGACTGGAAAATATAAAACCTTGAATATCTCGGAAACGGAGGCAGCTAGAGGGTCCAAACTTGCACTTTTTCAAATGGCTGTAACTCGAAAACTACGGCAGCTAGAGAGTTGATTTGGGTCTTAAAATGCAGCTTGTACCATGCCCTAAAAACCAAAAATAGGATTCCGGAACAAAACCCGCAAGAAAACTTGAAAATTTCAAGGCAAAGTCACCCCTCGCCTGGAAAATATAAAACCTTGAATATCTCGGAAACGGAGGCAGCTAGAGGGTCCAAACTTGCACTTTTTCAAATGGCTGTAACTCGAAAACTACGGCAGCTAGAGAGTTGATTTGGGTCTTAAAATGCAGCTTGTACCATGCCCTAAAAACCAAAAATAGGATTCCGGAACAAAACCCGCAAGAAAACTTGAAAATTTCAAGGCAAAGTCACCCCTCGACTGGAAAATATAAAACCTTGAATATCTCGGAAACGGAGGCAGCTAGAGGGTCCAAACTTGCACTTTTTCAAATGGCTGTAACTCGAAAACTACGGCAGCTAGAGAGTTGATTTGGGTCTTAAAATGCAGCTTGTACCATGCCCTAAAAACCAAAAATAGGATTCCGGAACAAAACCCGCAAGAAAACTTGAAAATTTCAAGGCAAAGTCACCCCTCGACTGGAAAATATAAAACCTTGAATATCTCGGAAACGGAGGCAGCTAGAGTGTCCAAACTTGCACTTTTTCAAATGGCTGTAACTCGAAAACTACGGCAGCTAGAGAGTTGATTTGGGTCTTAAAATGCAGCTTGTACCATGCCCTAAAAAACCAAAAATAGGATTCCGGAACAAAACCCGCAAGAAAACTTGAAAATTTCAAGGCAAAGTCACCCCTCGCCTGGAAAATATAAAACCTTGAATATCTCGGAAACGGAGGCAGCTAGAGGGTCCAAACTTGCACTTTTTCAAATGGCTGTAACTCGAAAACTACGGCAGCTAGAGAGTTGATTTGGGTCTTAAAATGCAGCTTGTACCATGCCCTAAAAACCAAAAATAGGATTCCGGAACAAAACCCGCAAGAAAACTTGAAAATTTCAAGGCAAAGTCATCCCTCGACTGGAAAATATAAAACCTTGAATATCTCGGAAACGGAGGCAGCTAGAGGGTCCAAACTTGCACTTTTTCAAATGGCTGTAACTCGAAAACTGCGGCAGCTAGAGAGTTGATTTGGGTCTTAAAATGCAGCTTGTACCATGCCCTAAAAACCAAAAATAGGATTCCGGAACAAAACCCGCAAGAAAACTTGAAAATTTCAAGGCAAAGTCACCCCTCGACTGGAAAATATAAAACCTTGAATATCTCGGAAACGGAGGCAGCTAGAGGGTCCAAACTTGCACTTTTTCAAATGGCTGTAACTCGAAAACTACGGCAGCTAGAGAGTTGATTTGGGTCTTCAAATGCAGCTTGTACCATGCCCTAAAAACCAAAAATAGGATTCCGGAACAAAACCCGCAAGAAAACTTGAAAATTTCAAGGCAAAGTCACCCCTCGACTGGAAAATATAAAACCTTGAATATCTCGGAAACGGGGGCAGCTAGAGGGTCCAAACTTGCACTTTTTCAAATGGCCCTACCTCGAAAACTGCGGCAGCTAGAGAGTTGATTTGGGTCTTCAAATGCAGCTTGTACCATGCCCTAAAAACCAAAAATAGGATTCCGGAACAAAACCCGCAAGAAAACTTGAAAATTTCAAGGCAAAGTCACCCCTCGACTGGAAAATATAAAACCTTGAATATCTCGGAAACGGAGGCAGCTAGAGGGTCCAAACTTGCACTTTTTCAAATGGCTGTAACTCGAAAACTACGGCAGCTAGAGAGTTGATTTGGGTCTTAAAATGCAGCTTGTACCATGCCCTAAAAACCAAAAATAGGATTCCGGAACAAAACCCGCAAGAAAACTTGAAAATTTCAAGGCAAAGTCACCCCTCGCCTGGAAAATATAAAACCTTGAATATCTCGGAAACGGAGGCAGCTAGAGGGTCCAAACTTGCACTTTTTCAAATGGCTGTAACTCGAAAACTACGGCAGCTAGAGAGTTGATTTGGGTCTTAAAATGCAGCTTGTACCATGCCCTAAAAACCAAAAATAGGATTCCGGAACAAAACCCGCAAGAAAACTTGAAAATTTCAAGGCAAAGTCACCCCTCGACTGGAAAATATAAAACCTTGAATATCTCGGAAACGGAGGCAGCTAGAGGGTCCAAACTTGCACTTTTTCAAATGGCTGTAACTCGAAAACTACGGCAGCTAGAGAGTTGATTTGGGTCTTAAAATGCAGCTTGTACCATGCCCTAAAAACCAAAAATAGGATTCCGGAACAAAACCCGCAAGAAAACTTGAAAATTTCAAGGCAAAGTCACCCCTCGACTGGAAAATATAAAACCTTGAATATCTCGGAAACGGAGGCAGCTAGAGTGTCCAAACTTGCACTTTTTCAAATGGCTGTAACTCGAAAACTACGGCAGCTAGAGGTTGATTTGGGTCTTAAAATGCAGCTTGTACCATGCCCTAAAAAACCAAAAATAGGATTCCGGAACAAAACCCGCAAGAAAACTTGAAAATTTCAAGGCAAAGTCACCCCTCGCCTGGAAAATATAAAACCTTGAATATCTCGGAAACGGAGGCAGCTAGAGGGTCCAAACTTGCACTTTTTCAAATGGCTGTAACTCGAAAACTACGGCAGCTAGAGAGTTGATTTGGGTCTTAAAATGCAGCTTGTACCATGCCCTAAAAACCAAAAATAGGATTCCGGAACAAAACCCGCAAGAAAACTTGAAAATTTCAAGGCAAAGTCATCCCTCGACTGGAAAATATAAAACCTTGAATATCTCGGAAACGGAGGCAGCTAGAGGGTCCAAACTTGCACTTTTTCAAATGGCCCTACCTCGAAAACTGCGGCAGCTAGAGAGTTGATTTGGGTCTTAAAATGCAGCTTGTACCATGCCCTAAAAACCAAAAATAGGATTCCGGAACAAAACCCGCAAGAAAACTTGAAAATTTCAAGGCAAAGTCACCCCTCGACTGGAAAATATAAAACCTTGAATATCTCGGAAACGGAGGCAGCTAGAGGGTCCAAACTTGCACTTTTTCAAATGGCTGTAACTCGAAAACTACGGCAGCTAGAGAGTTGATTTGGGTCTTAAAATGCAGCTTGTACCATGCCCTAAAAACCAAAAATAGGATTCCGGAACAAAACCCGCAAGAAAACTTGAAAATTTCAAGGCAAAGTCATCCCTCGACTGGAAAATATAAAACCTTGAATATCTCGGAAACGGAGGCAGCTAGAGGGTCCAAACTTGCACTTTTTCAAATGGCCCTACCTCGAAAACTGCGGCAGCTAGAGAGTTGATTTGGGTCTTAAAATGCAGCTTGTACCATGCCCTAAAAAACCAAAAATAGGATTCCGGAACAAAACCCGCAAGAAAACTTGAAAATTTCAAGGCAAAGTCACCCCTCGCCTGGAAAATATAAAACCTTGAATATCTCGGAAACGGAGGCAGCTAGAGGGTCCAAACTTGCACTTTTTCAAATGGCTGTAACTCGAAAACTACGGCAGCTAGAGAGTTGATTTGGGTCTTAAAATGCAGCTTGTACCATGCCCTAAAAACCAAAAATAGGATTTCGGAACAAAACCCGCAAGAAAACTTGAAAATTTCAAGGCAAAGTCACCCCTCGACTGGAAAATATAAAACCTTGAATATCTCGGAAACGGAGGCAGCTAGAGTGTCCAAACTTGCACTTTTTCAAATGGCTGTAACTCGAAAACTACGGCAGCTAGAGAGTTGATTTGGGTCTTAAAATGCAGCTTGTACCATGCCCTAAAAAACCAAAAATAGGATTCCGGAACAAAACCCGCAAGAAAACTTGAAAATTTCAAGGCAAAGTCACCCCTCGCCTGGAAAATATAAAACCTTGAATATCTCGGAAACGGAGGCAGCTAGAGGGTCCAAACTTGCACTTTTTCAAATGGCTGTAACTCGAAAACTACGGCAGCTAGAGAGTTGATTTGGGTCTTAAAATGCAGCTTGTACCATGCCCTAAAAACCAAAAATAGGATTCCGGAACAAAACCCGCAAGAAAACTTGAAAATTTCAAGGCAAAGTCTCCCCTCGACTGGAAAATATAAAACCTTGAATATCTCGGAAACGGAGGCAGCTAGAGGGTCCAAACTTGCACTTTTTCAAATGGCCCTACCTCGAAAACTGCGGCAGCTAGAGAGTTGATTTGGATCTTAAAATGCAGCTTGTACCATGCCCTAAAAACCAAAAATAGGATTCCGGAACAAAACCCGCAAGAAAACTTGAAAATTTCAAGGCAAAGTCACCCCTCGACTGGAAAATATAAAACCTTGAATATCTCGGAAACGGAGGCAGCTAGAGGGTCCAAACTTGCACTTTTTCAAATGGCTGTAACTCGAAAACTACGGCAGCTAGAGAGTTGATTTGGGTCTTAAAATGCAGCTTGTACCATGCCCTAAAAACCAAAAATAGGATTCCGGAACAAAACCCGCAAGAAAACTTGAAAATTTCAAGGCAAAGTCTCCCCTCGACAGGAAAATATAAAACCTTGAATATCTCGGAAACGGAGGCAGCTAGAGGGTCCAAACTTGCACTTTTTCAAATGGCCCTACCTCGAAAACTGCGGCAGCTAGAGAGTTGATTTGGATCTTAAAATGCAGCTTGTACCATGCCCTAAAAACCAAAAATAGGATTCCGGAACAAAACTCGCAAGAAAACTTGAAAATTTCAAGGCAAAGTCTCCCCTCGACTGGAAAATATAAAACCTTGAATATCTCGGAAACGGAGGCAGCTAGAGGGTCCAAACTTGCACTTTTTCAAATGGCCCTACCTCGAAAACTGCGGCAGCTAGAGAGTTGATTTGGGTCTTAAAATGCAGCTTGTACCATGCCCTAAAAACCAAAAATAGGATTCCGGAACAAAACCCGCAAGAAAACTTGAAAATTTCAAGGCAAAGTCTCCCCTCGACTGGAAAATATAAAACCTTGAATATCTCGGAAACGGAGGCAGCTAGAGGGTCCAAACTTGCACTTTTTCAAATGGCTGTAACTCGAAAACTACGGCAGCTAGAGAGTTGATTTGGGTCTTAAAATGCAGCTTGTACCATGCCCTAAAAACCAAAAATAGGATTCCGGAACAAAACCCGCAAGAAAACTTGAAAATTTCAAGGCAAAGTCACCCCTCGACTGGAAAATATAAAACCTTGAATATCTCGGAAACGGAGGCAGCTAGAGGGTCCAAACTTGCACTTTTTCAAATGGCTGTAACTCGAAAACTACGGCAGCTAGAGAGTTGATTTGGGTCTTAAAATGCAGCTTGTACCATGCCCTAAAAACCAAAAATAGGATTCCGGAACAAAACCCGCAAGAAAATTTGAAAATTTCAAGGCAAAGTCATCCCTCGACTGGAAAATATAAAACCTTGAATATCTCGGAAACGGAGGCAGCTAGAGGGTCCAAACTTGCACTTTTTCAAATGGCCCTACCTCGAAAACTGCGGCAGCTAGAGAGTTGATTTGGGTCTTCAAATGCAGCTTGTACCATGCCCTAAAAACCAAAAATAGGATTCCGGAACAAAACCCGCAAGAAAACTTGAAAATTTCAAGGCAAAGTCACCCCTCGTTTGGAAAATATAAAACCTTGAATATCTCGGAAACGGAGGCAGCTAGAGGGTCCAAACTTGCACTTTTTCAAATGGCTGTAACTCGAAAACTACGGCAGCTAGAGAGTTGATTTGGGTCTTCAAATGCAGCTTGTGCCATGCCCTAAAAACCAAAAATAGGATTCCGGAACAAAACCCGCAAGAAAACTTGAAAATTTCAAGGCAAAGTCACTCCTCGACTGGAAAATATAAAACCTTGAATATCTCGGAAACGGAGGCAGCTAGAGGGTCCAAACTTGCACTTTTTCAAATGGCTGTAACTCGAAAACTACGGCAGCTAGAGAGTTGATTTGGGTCTTCAAATGCAGCTTGTACCATGCCCTAAAAACCAAAAATAGGATTCCGGAACAAAACCCGCAAGAAAACTTGAAAATTTCAAGGCAAAGTCATCCCTCGACTGGAAAATATAAAACCTTGAATATCTCGGAAACGGAGGCAGCTAGAGGGTCCAAACTTGCACTTTTTCAAATGGCTGTAACTCGAAAACTACGGCAGCTAGAGAGTTGATTTGGGTCTTCAAATGCAGCTTGTACCATGCCCTAAAAACCAAAAATAGGATTCCGGAACAAAACCCGCAAGAAAACTTGAAAATTTCAAGGCAAAGTCACCCCTCGACAGGAAAATATAAAACCTTGAATATCTCGGAAACGGAGGCAGCTAGAGGGTCCAAACTTGCACTTTTTCAAATGGCTGTAACTCGAAAACTACGGCAGCTAGAGAGTTGATTTGGGTCTTAAAATGCAGCTTGTACCATGCCCTAAAAACCAAAAATAGGATTCCGGAACAAAACCCGCAAGAAAACTTGAAAATTTCAAGGCAAAGTCACCCCTCGACTGGAAAATATAAAACCTTGAATATCTCGGAAACGGAGGCAGCTAGAGGGTCCAAACTTGCACTTTTTCAAATGGCTGTAACTCGAAAACTACGGCAGCTAGAGAGTTGATTTGGGTCTTCAAATGCAGCTTGTACCATGCCCTAAAAACCAAAAATAGGATTCCGGAACAAAACCCGCAAGAAAACTTGAAAATTTCAAGGCAAAGTCACCCCTCGACAGGAAAATATAAAACCTTGAATATCTCGGAAACGGAGGCAGCTAGAGGGTCCAAACTTGCACTTTTTCAAATGGCTGTAACTCGAAAACTACGGCAGCTAGAGAGTTGATTTGGGTCTTCAAATGCAGCTTGTACCATGCCCTAAAAACCAAAAATAGGATTCCGGAACAAAACCCGCAAGAAAACTTGAAAATTTCAAGGCAAAGTCACCCCTCGACTGGAAAATATAAAACCTTGAATATCTCGGAAACGGAGGCAGCTAGAGGGTCCAAACTTGCACTTTTTCAAATGGCTGTAACTCGAAAACTACGGCAGCTAGAGAGTTGATTTGGGTCTTAAAATGCAGCTTGTACCATGCCCTAAAAACCAAAAATAGGATTCCGGAACAAAACCCGCAAGAAAACTTGAAAATTTCAAGGCAAAGTCACCCCTCGACTGGAAAATATAAAACCTTGAATATCTCGGAAACGGAGGCAGCTAGAGGGTCCAAACTTGCACTTTTTCAAATGGCTGTAACTCGAAAACTACGGCAGCTAGAGAGTTGATTTGGATCTTAAAATGCAGCTTGTACCATGCCCTAAAAACCAAAAATAGGATTCCGGAACAAAACCCGCAAGAAAACTTGAAAATTTCAAGGCAAAGTCACCCCTCGACTGGAAAATATAAAACCTTGAATATCTCGGAAACGGAGGCAGCTAGAGGGTCCAAACTTGCACTTTTTCAAATGGCCCTACCTCGAAAACTACGGCAGCTAGAGAGTTGATTTGGGTCTTCAAATGCAGCTTGTACCATGCCCTAAAAACCAAAAATAGGATTCCGGAACAAAACCCGCAAGAAAACTTGAAAATTTCAAGGCAAAGTCACCCCTCGTTTGGAAAATATAAAACCTTGAATATCTCGGAAACGGAGGCAGCTAGAGGGTCCAAACTTGCACTTTTTCAAATGGCTGTAACTCGAAAACTACGGCAGCTAGAGAGTTGATTTGGATCTTAAAATGCAGCTTGTACCATGCCCTAAAAACCAAAAATAGGATTCCGGAACAAAACCCGCAAGAAAACATGAAAATTTCAAGGCAAAGTCACCCCTCGACTGGAAAATATAAAACCTTGAATATCTCGGAAACGGAGGCAGCTAGAGGGTCCAAACTTGCACTTTTTCAAATGGCTGTAACTCGAAAACTACGGCAGCTAGAGAGTTGATTTGGGTCTTAAAATGCAGCTTGTGCCATGCCCTAAAAACCAAAAATAGGATTCCGGAACAAAACCCGCAAGAAAACTTGAAAATTTCAAGGCAAAGTCATTCCTCGACAGGAAAATGTAAAACCTTGAATATCTCGAAAACGGAGGCAGCTAGAGGGTCCAAACTTGCACTTTTTCAAATGGCTGTAACTCGAAAACTACGGCAGCTAGAGAGTTGATTTTGGTCTTAAAATGCAGCTTGTACCATGCCCTAAAAACCAAAAATAGGATTCCGGAACAAAACCCGCAAGAAAACCTGAAAATTTCAAGGCAAAGTCACCCCTCGACTGGAAAATATAAAACCTTGAATATCTCGGAAACGGAGGCAGCTAGAGGGTCCAAACTTGCACTTTTTCAAATGGCTGTAACTCGAAAACTACGGCAGCTAGAGAGTTGATTTGGGTCTTCAAATGCAGCTTGTACCATGCCCTAAAAACCAAAAATAGGATTCCGGAACAAAACCCGCAAGAAAACTTGAAAATTTCAAGGCAAAGTCACCCCTCGACAGGAAAATACAAAACCTTGAATATCTCGGAAACGGAGGCAGCTAGAGGGTCCAAACTTGCACTTTTTCAAATGGCTGTAACTCGAAAACTACGGCAGCTAGAGAGTTGATTTGGGTCTTCAAATGCAGCTTGTACCATGCCCTAAAAACCAAAAATAGGATTCCGGAACAAAACCCGCAAGAAAACTTGAAAATTTCAAGGCAAAGTCATTCCTCGACAGGAAAATGTAAAACCTTGAATATCTCGAAAACGGAGGCAGCTAGAGGGTCCAAACTTGCACTTTTTCAAATGGCTGTAACTCGAAAACTACGGCAGCTAGAGAGTTGATTTTGGTCTTAAAATGCAGCTTGTACCATGCCCTAAAAACCAAAAATAGGATTCCGGAACAAAACCCGCAAGAAAACCTGAAAATTTCAAGGCAAAGTCACCCCTCGACTGGAAAATATAAAACCTTGAATATCTCGGAAACGGAGGCAGCTAGAGGGTCCAAACTTGCACTTTTTCAAATGGCTGTAACTCGAAAACTACGGCAGCTAGAGAGTTGATTTGGGTCTTCAAATGCAGCTTGTACCATGCCCTAAAAACCAAAAATAGGATTCCGGAACAAAACCCGCAAGAAAACTTGAAAATTTCAAGGCAAAGTCACCCCTCGACAGGAAAATACAAAACCTTGAATATCTCGGAAACGGAGGCAGCTAGAGGGTCCAAACTTGCACTTTTTCAAATGGCTGTAACTCGAAAACTACGGCAGCTAGAGAGTTGATTTGGGTCTTCAAATGCAGCTTGTACCATGCCCTAAAAACCAAAAATAGGATTCCGGAACAAAACCCGCAAGAAAACTTGAAAATTTCAAGGCAAAGTCACCCCTCGACAGGAAAATACAAAACCTTGAATATCTCGGAAACGGAGGCAGCTAGAGGGTCCAAACTTGCACTTTTTCAAATGGCTGTAACTCGAAAACTACGGCAGCTAGAGAGTTGATTTGGGTCTTAAAATGCAGCTTGTACCATGCCCTAAAAACCAAAAATAGGATTCCGGAACAAAACCCGCAAGAAAACTTGAAAATTTCAAGGCAAAGTCATTCCTCGACAGGAAAATGTAAAACCTTGAATATCTCGAAAACGGAGGCAGCTAGAGGGTCCAAACTTGCACTTTTTCAAATGGCTGTAACTCGAAAACTACGGCAGCTAGAGAGTTGATTTTGGTCTTAAAATGCAGCTTGTACCATGCCCTAAAAACCAAAAATAGGATTCCGGAACAAAACCCGCAAGAAAACCTGAAAATTTCAAGGCAAAGTCACCCCTCGACTGGAAAATATAAAACCTTGAATATCTCGGAAACGGAGGCAGCTAGAGGGTCCAAACTTGCACTTTTTCAAATGGCTGTAACTCGAAAACTACGGCAGCTAGAGAGTTGATTTGGGTCTTCAAATGCAGCTTGTACCATGCCCTAAAAACCAAAAATAGGATTCCGGAACAAAACCCGCAAGAAAACTTGAAAATTTCAAGGCAAAGTCACCCCTCGACAGGAAAATACAAAACCTTGAATATCTCGGAAACGGAGGCAGCTTGAGGGTCCAAACTTGCACTTTTTCAAATGGCTGTAACTCGAAAACTACGGCAGCTAGAGAGTTGATTTGGGTCTTCAAATGCAGCTTGTACCATGCCCTAAAATCCAAAAATAGGATTCCGGAACAAAACCCGCAAGAAAACTTGAAAATTTCAAGGCGAAGTCACCCCTCGACTGGAAAATATAAAACCTTGAATATCTCGGAAACGGAGGCAGCTAGAGGGTCCAAACTTGCACTTTTTCAAATGGCTGTAACTCGAAAACTACGGCAGCTAGAGAGTTGATTTGGGTCTTAAAATGCAGCTTGTACCATGCCCTAAAAACCAAAAATAGGATTCCGGAACAAAACCCGCAAGAAAACTTGAAAATTTCAAGGCAAAGTCACCCCTCGACTGGAAAATATAAAACCTTGAATATCTCGGAAACGGAGGCAGCTAGAGGGTCCAAACTTGCACTTTTTCAAATGGCTGTAACTCGAAAACTACGGCAGCTAGAGAGTTGATTTGGGTCTTAAAATGCAGCTTGTACCATGCCCTAAAAACCAAAAATAGGATTCCGGAACAAAACCCGCAAGAAAACTTGAAAATTTCAAGGCAAAGTCACCCCTCGCCTGGAAAATATAAAACCTTGAATATCTCGGAAACGGAGGCAGCTAGAGGGTCCAAACTTGCACTTTTTCAAATGGCTGTAACTCGAAAACTACGGCAGCTAGAGAGTTGATTTGGGTCTTAAAACGCAGCTTGTACCATGCCCTAAAAACCAAAAATAGGATTCCGGAACAAAACCCGCAAGAAAACTTGAAAATTTCAAGGCAAAGTCATCCCTCGACTGGAAAATATAAAACCTTGAATATCTCGGAAACGGAGGCAGCTAGAGGGTCCAAACTTGCACTTTTTCAAATGGCCCTACCTCGAAAACTGCGGCAGCTAGAGAGTTGATTTGGGTCTTAAAATGCAGCTTGTACCATGCCCTAAAAACCAAAAATAGGATTCCGGAACAAAACCCGCAAGAAAACTTGAAAATTTCAAGGCAAAGTCACCCCTCGACTGGAAAATATAAAACCTTGAATATCTCGGAAACGGAGGCAGCTAGAGGGTCCAAACTTGCACTTTTTCAAATGGCTGTAACTCGAAAACTACGGCAGCTAGAGAGTTGATTTGGGTCTTAAAATGCAGCTTGTACCATGCCCTAAAAACCAAAAATAGGATTCCGGAACAAAACCCGCAAGAAAACTTGAAAATTTCAAGGCAAAGTCATCCCTCGACTGGAAAATATAAAACCTTGAATATCTCGGAAACGGAGGCAGCTAGAGGGTCCAAACTTGCACTTTTTCAAATGGCCCTACCTCGAAAACTGCGGCAGCTAGAGAGTTGATTTGGGTCTTAAAATGCAGCTTGTACCATGCCCTAAAAACCAAAAATAGGATTCCGGAACAAAACCCGCAAGAAAACTTTAAAATTTCAAGGCAAAGTCACCCCTCGACTGGAAAATATAAAACCTTGAATATCTCGGAAACGGAGGCAGCTAGAGGGTCCAAACTTGCACTTTTTCAAATGGCTGTAACTCGAAAACTACGGCAGCTAGAGAGTTGATTTGGGTCTTAAAATGCAGCTTGTACCATGCCCTAAAAACCAAAAATAGGATTCCGGAACAAAACCCGCAAGAAAACTTGAAAATTTCAAGGCAAAGTCACCCCTCGACTGGAAAATATAAAACCTTGAATATCTCGGAAACGGAGGCAGCTAGTGGGTCCAAACTTGCACTTTTTCAAATGGCTGTAACTCGAAAACTACGGCAGCTAGAGAGTTGATTTGGGTCTTAAAATGCAGCTTGTACCATGCCCTAAAAACCAAAAATAGGATTCCGGAACAAAACCCGCAAGAAAACTTGAAAATTTCAAGGCAAAGTCACCCCTCGACTGGAAAATATAAAACCTTGAATATCTCGGAAACGGAGGCAGCTAGAGGGTCCAAACTTGCACTTTTTCAAATGGCTGTAACTCGAAAACTACGGCAGCTAGATAGTTGATTTTGGTCTTAAAATGCAGCTTGTACCATGCCCTAAAAACCAAAAATAGGATTCCGGAACAAAACCCGCAAGAAAACTTGAAAATTTCAAGGCAAAGTCACCCCTCGACTGGAAAATATAAAACCTTGAATATCTCGGAAACGGAGGCAGCTAGAGGGTCCAAACTTGCACTTTTTCAAATGGCTGTAACTCGAAAACTACGGCAGCTAGAGAGTTGATTTGGGTCTTCAAATGCAGCTTGTACCATGCCCTAAAAACCAAAAATAGGATTCCGGAACAAAACCCGCAAGAAAACTTGAAAATTTCAAGGCAAAGTCACCCCTCGACTGGAAAATATAAAACCTTGAATATCTCGGAAACGGAGGCAGCTAGTGGGTCCAAACTTGCACTTTTTCAAATGGCTGTAACTCGAAAACTACGGCAGCTAGAGAGTTGATTTGGGTCTTAAAATGCAGCTTGTACCATGCCCTAAAAACCAAAAATAGGATTCCGGAACAAAACCCGCAAGAAAACTTGAAAATTTCAAGGCAAAGTCACCCCTCGACTGGAAAATATAAAACCTTGAATATCTCGGAAACGGAGGCAGCTAGAGGGTCCAAACTTGCACTTTTTCAAATGGCTGTAACTCGAAAACTACGGCAGCTAGATAGTTGATTTTGGTCTTAAAATGCAGCTTGTACCATGCCCTAAAAACCAAAAATAGGATTCCGGAACAAAACCCGCAAGAAAACTTGAAAATTTCAAGGCAAAGTCACCCCTCGCCTGGAAAATATAAAACCTTGAATATCTCGGAAACGGAGGCAGCTAGAGGGTCCAAACTTGCACTTTTTCAAATGGCTGTAACTCGAAAACTACGGCAGCTAGAGAGTTGATTTGGGTCTTAAAATGCAGCTTGTACCATGCCCTAAAAACCAAAAATAGGATTCCGGAACAAAACCCGCAAGAAAACTTGAAAATTTCAAGGCAAAGTCATCCCTCGACTGGAAAATATAAAACCTTGAATATCTCGGAAACGGAGGCAGCTAGAGGGTCCAAACTTGCACTTTTTCAAATGGCCCTACCTCGAAAACTACGGCAGCTAGAGAGTTGATTTGGGTCTTAAAATGCAGCTTGTACCATGCCCTAAAAACCAAAAATAGGATTCCGGAACAAAACCCGCAAGAAAACTTGAAAATTTCAAGGCAAAGTCACCCCTCGACTGGAAAATATAAAACCTTGAATATCTCGGAAACGGAGGCAGCTAGAGGGTCCAAACTTGCACTTTTTCAAATGGCCCTACCTCGAAAACTGCGGCAGCTAGAGAGTTGATTTGGGTCTTAAAATGCAGCTTGTACCATGCCCTAAAAACCAAAAATAGGATTCCGGAACAAAACCCGCAAGAAAACTTGAAAATTTCAAGGCAAAGTCACCCCTCGACTGGAAAATATAAAACCTTGAATATCTCGGAAACGGAGGCAGCTAGAGGGTCCAAACTTGCACTTTTTCAAATGGCCCTACCTCGAAAACTGCGGCAGCTAGAGAGTTGATTTGGGTCTTAAAATGCAGCTTGTACCATGCCCTAAAAACCAAAAATAGGATTCCGGAACAAAACCCGCAAGAAAACTTGAAAATTTCAAGGCAAAGTCACCCCTCGACTGGAAAATATAAAACCTTGAATATCTCGGAAACGGAGGCAGCTAGTGGGTCCAAACTTGCACTTTTTCAAATGGCTGTAACTCGAAAACTACGGCAGCTAGAGAGTTGATTTGGGTCTTAAAATGCAGCTTGTACCATGCCCTAAAAACCAAAAATAGGATTCCGGAACAAAACCCGCAAGAAAACTTGAAAATTTCAAGGCAAAGTCACCCCTCGACTGGAAAATATAAAACCTTGAATATCTCGGAAACGGAGGCAGCTAGAGGGTCCAAACTTGCACTTTTTCAAATGGCTGTAACTCGAAAACTACGGCAGCTAGAGAGTTGATTTGGGTCTTCAAATGCAGCTTGTACCATGCCCTAAAAACCAAAAATAGGATTCCGGAACAAAACCCGCAAGAAAACTTGAAAATTTCAAGGCAAAGTCACCCCTCGACTGGAAAATATAAAACCTTGAATATCTCGGAAACGGAGGCAGCTAGTGGGTCCAAACTTGCACTTTTTCAAATGGCTGTAACTCGAAAACTACGGCAGCTAGAGAGTTGATTTGGGTCTTAAAATGCAGCTTGTACCATGCCCTAAAAACCAAAAATAGGATTCCGGAACAAAACCCGCAAGAAAACTTGAAAATTTCAAGGCAAAGTCACCCCTCGACTGGAAAATATAAAACCTTGAATATCTCGGAAACGGAGGCAGCTAGAGGGTCCAAACTTGCACTTTTTCAAATGGCTGTAACTCGAAAACTACGGCAGCTAGATAGTTGATTTTGGTCTTAAAATGCAGCTTGTACCATGCCCTAAAAACCAAAAATAGGATTCCGGAACAAAACCCGCAAGAAAACTTGAAAATTTCAAGGCAAAGTCACCCCTCGCCTGGAAAATATAAAACCTTGAATATCTCGGAAACGGAGGCAGCTAGAGGGTCCAAACTTGCACTTTTTCAAATGGCTGTAACTCGAAAACTACGGCAGCTAGAGAGTTGATTTGGGTCTTAAAATGCAGCTTGTACCATGCCCTAAAAACCAAAAATAGGATTCCGGAACAAAACCCGCAAGAAAACTTGAAAATTTCAAGGCAAAGTCATCCCTCGACTGGAAAATATAAAACCTTGAATATCTCGGAAACGGAGGCAGCTAGAGGGTCCAAACTTGCACTTTTTCAAATGGCCCTACCTCGAAAACTACGGCAGCTAGAGAGTTGATTTGGGTCTTAAAATGCAGCTTGTACCATGCCCTAAAAACCAAAAATAGGATTCCGGAACAAAACCCGCAAGAAAACTTGAAAATTTCAAGGCAAAGTCACCCCTCGACTGGAAAATATAAAACCTTGAATATCTCGGAAACGGAGGCAGCTAGAGGGTCCAAACTTGCACTTTTTCAAATGGCCCTACCTCGAAAACTGCGGCAGCTAGAGAGTTGATTTGGGTCTTAAAATGCAGCTTGTACCATGCCCTAAAAACCAAAAATAGGATTCCGGAACAAAACCCGCAAGAAAACTTGAAAATTTCAAGGCAAAGTCACCCCTCGACTGGAAAATATAAAACCTTGAATATCTCGGAAACGGAGGCAGCTAGAGGGTCCAAACTTGCACTTTTTCAAATGGCTGTAACTCGAAAACTACGGCAGCTAGAGAGTTGATTTGGGTCTTAAAATGCAGCTTGTACCATGCCCTAAAAACCAAAAATAGGATTCCGGAACAAAACCCGCAAGAAAACTTGAAAATTTCAAGGCAAAGTCATCCCTCGACTGGAAAATATAAAACCTTGAATATCTCGGAAACGGAGGCAGCTAGAGGGTCCAAACTTGCACTTTTTCAAATGGCCCTACCTCGAAAACTGCGGCAGCTAGAGAGTTGATTTGGGTCTTAAAATGCAGCTTGTACCATGCCCTAAAAACCAAAAATAGGATTCCGGAACAAAACCCGCAAGAAAACTTTAAAATTTCAAGGCAAAGTCACCCCTCGACTGGAAAATATAAAACCTTGAATATCTCGGAAACGGAGGCAGCTAGAGGGTCCAAACTTGCACTTTTTCAAATGGCTGTAACTCGAAAACTACGGCAGCTAGAGAGTTGATTTGGGTCTTAAAATGCAGCTTGTACCATGCCCTAAAAACCAAAAATAGGATTCCGGAACAAAACCCGCAAGAAAACTTGAAAATTTCAAGGCAAAGTCACCCCTCGACTGGAAAATATAAAACCTTGAATATCTCGGAAACGGAGGCAGCTAGTGGGTCCAAACTTGCACTTTTTCAAATGGCTGTAACTCGAAAACTACGGCAGCTAGAGAGTTGATTTGGGTCTTAAAATGCAGCTTGTACCATGCCCTAAAAACCAAAAATAGGATTCCGGAACAAAACCCGCAAGAAAACTTGAAAATTTCAAGGCAAAGTCACCCCTCGACTGGAAAATATAAAACCTTGAATATCTCGGAAACGGAGGCAGCTAGAGGGTCCAAACTTGCACTTTTTCAAATGGCTGTAACTCGAAAACTACGGCAGCTAGATAGTTGATTTTGGTCTTAAAATGCAGCTTGTACCATGCCCTAAAAACCAAAAATAGGATTCCGGAACAAAACCCGCAAGAAAACTTGAAAATTTCAAGGCAAAGTCACCCCTCGACTGGAAAATATAAAACCTTGAATATCTCGGAAACGGAGGCAGCTAGAGGGTCCAAACTTGCACTTTTTCAAATGGCTGTAACTCGAAAACTACGGCAGCTAGAGAGTTGATTTGGGTCTTCAAATGCAGCTTGTACCATGCCCTAAAAACCAAAAATAGGATTCCGGAACAAAACCCGCAAGAAAACTTGAAAATTTCAAGGCAAAGTCACCCCTCGACTGGAAAATATAAAACCTTGAATATCTCGGAAACGGAGGCAGCTAGTGGGTCCAAACTTGCACTTTTTCAAATGGCTGTAACTCGAAAACTACGGCAGCTAGAGAGTTGATTTGGGTCTTAAAATGCAGCTTGTACCATGCCCTAAAAACCAAAAATAGGATTCCGGAACAAAACCCGCAAGAAAACTTGAAAATTTCAAGGCAAAGTCACCCCTCGACTGGAAAATATAAAACCTTGAATATCTCGGAAACGGAGGCAGCTAGAGGGTCCAAACTTGCACTTTTTCAAATGGCTGTAACTCGAAAACTACGGCAGCTAGATAGTTGATTTTGGTCTTAAAATGCAGCTTGTACCATGCCCTAAAAACCAAAAATAGGATTCCGGAACAAAACCCGCAAGAAAACTTGAAAATTTCAAGGCAAAGTCACCCCTCGCCTGGAAAATATAAAACCTTGAATATCTCGGAAACGGAGGCAGCTAGAGGGTCCAAACTTGCACTTTTTCAAATGGCTGTAACTCGAAAACTACGGCAGCTAGAGAGTTGATTTGGGTCTTAAAATGCAGCTTGTACCATGCCCTAAAAACCAAAAATAGGATTCCGGAACAAAACCCGCAAGAAAACTTGAAAATTTCAAGGCAAAGTCATCCCTCGACTGGAAAATATAAAACCTTGAATATCTCGGAAACGGAGGCAGCTAGAGGGTCCAAACTTGCACTTTTTCAAATGGCCCTACCTCGAAAACTACGGCAGCTAGAGAGTTGATTTGGGTCTTAAAATGCAGCTTGTACCATGCCCTAAAAACCAAAAATAGGATTCCGGAACAAAACCCGCAAGAAAACTTGAAAATTTCAAGGCAAAGTCACCCCTCGACTGGAAAATATAAAACCTTGAATATCTCGGAAACGGAGGCAGCTAGAGGGTCCAAACTTGCACTTTTTCAAATGGCCCTACCTCGAAAACTGCGGCAGCTAGAGAGTTGATTTGGGTCTTAAAATGCAGCTTGTACCATGCCCTAAAAACCAAAAATAGGATTCCGGAACAAAACCCGCAAGAAAACTTGAAAATTTCAAGGCAAAGTCACCCCTCGACTGGAAAATATAAAACCTTGAATATCTCGGAAACGGAGGCAGCTAGAGGGTCCAAACTTGCACTTTTTCAAATGGCCCTACCTCGAAAACTGCGGCAGCTAGAGAGTTGATTTGGGTCTTAAAATGCAGCTTGTACCATGCCCTAAAAACCAAAAATAGGATTCCGGAACAAAACCCGCAAGAAAACTTGAAAATTTCAAGGCAAAGTCACCCCTCGACTGGAAAATATAAAACCTTGAATATCTCGGAAACGGAGGCAGCTAGTGGGTCCAAACTTGCACTTTTTCAAATGGCTGTAACTCGAAAACTACGGCAGCTAGAGAGTTGATTTGGGTCTTAAAATGCAGCTTGTACCATGCCCTAAAAACCAAAAATAGGATTCCGGAACAAAACCCGCAAGAAAACTTGAAAATTTCAAGGCAAAGTCACCCCTCGACTGGAAAATGTAAAACCTTGAATATC
Organism: Chloromyia formosa; assembly: GCA_964017055.1. Classification (NCBI taxonomy): domain Eukaryota; kingdom Metazoa; phylum Arthropoda; class Insecta; order Diptera; family Stratiomyidae; genus Chloromyia; species Chloromyia formosa. Next base: position 15,888,768 of record OZ024816.1, on the reverse strand, counting down.
TCGGAAACGGAGGCAGCTAGAGGGTCCAAACTTGCACTTTTTCAAATGGCTGTAACTCGAAAACTACGGCAGCTAGAGAGTTGATTTGGGTCTTAAAATGCAGCTTGTACCATGCCCTAAAAACCAAAAATAGGATTCCGGAACAAAACCCGCAAGAAAACTTGAAAATTTCAAGGCAAAGTCATCCCTCGACTGGAAAATATAAAACCTTGAATATCTCGGAAACGGAGGCAGCTAGAGGGTCCAAACTTGCACTTTTTCAAATGGCCCTACCTCGAAAACTGCGGCAGCTAGAGAGTTGATTTGGGTCTTAAAATGCAGCTTGTACCATGCCCTAAAAACCAAAAATAGGATTCCGGAACAAAACCCGCAAGAAAACTTGAAAATTTCAAGGCAAAGTCACCCCTCGACTGGAAAATATAAAACCTTGAATATCTCGGAAACGGAGGCAGCTAGAGGGTCCAAACTTGCACTTTTTCAAATGGCTGTAACTCGAAAACTACGGCAGCTAGAGAGTTGATTTGGGTCTTAAAATGCAGCTTGTACCATGCCCTAAAAACCAAAAATAGGATTCCGGAACAAAACCCGCAAGAAAACTTGAAAATTTCAAGGCAAAGTCACCCCTCGACTGGAAAATATAAAACCTTGAATATCTCGGAAACGGAGGCAGCTAGAGGGTCCAAACTTGCACTTTTTCAAATGGCTGTAACTCGAAAACTACGGCAGCTAGAGAGTTGATTTGGGTCTTAAAATGCAGCTTGTACCATGCCCTAAAAACCAAAAATAGGATTCCGGAACAAAACCCGCAAGAAAACTTGAAAATTTCAAGGCAAAGTCACCCCTCGCCTGGAAAATATAAAACCTTGAATATCTCGGAAACGGAGGCAGCTAGAGGGTCCAAACTTGCACTTTTTCAAATGGCTGTAACTCGAAAACTACGGCAGCTAGAGAGTTGATTTGGGTCTTAAAATGCAGCTTGTACCATGCCCTAAAAACCAAAAATAGGATTCCGGAACAAAACCCGCAAGAAAACTTGAAAATTTCAAGGCAAAGTCACCCCTCGACTGGAAAATATAAAACCTTGAATATCTCGGAAACGGAGGCAGCTAGAGGGTCCAAAGTTGCACTTTTTCAAATGGCTGTAACTCGAAAACTACGGCAGCTAGAGAGTTGATTTGGGTCTTAAAATGCAGCTTGTACCATGCCCTAAAAACCAAAAATAGGATTCCGGAACAAAACCCGCAAGAAAACTTGAAAATTTCAAGGCAAAGTCACCCCTCGACTGGAAAATATAAAACCTTGAATATCTCGGAAACGGAGGCAGCTAGAGGGTCCAAACTTGCACTTTTTCAAATGGCTGTAACTCGAAAACTACGGCAGCTAGAGAGTTGATTTGGGTCTTAAAATGCAGCTTGTACCATGCCCTAAAAACCAAAAATAGGATTCCGGAACAAAACCCGCAAGAAAACTTGAAAATTTCAAGGCAAAGTCACCCCTCGCCTGGAAAATATAAAACCTTGAATATCTCGGAAACGGAGGCAGCTAGAGGGTCCAAACTTGCACTTTTTCAAATGGCTGTAACTCGAAAACTACGGCAGCTAGAGAGTTGATTTGGGTCTTCAAATGCAGCTTGTACCATGCCCTAAAAACCAAAAATAGGATTCCGGAACAAAACCCGCAAGAAAACTTGAAAATTTCAAGGCAAAGTCACCCCTCGACTGGAAAATATAAAACCTTGAATATCTCGGAAACGGAGGCAGCTAGAGGGTCCAAACTTGCACTTTTTCAAATGGCCCTACCTCGAAAACTGCGGCAGCTAGAGAGTTGATTTGGGTCTTAAAATGCAGCTTGTACCATGCCCTAAAAACCAAAAATAGGATTCCGGAACAAAACCCGCAAGAAAACTTGAAAATTTCAAGGCAAAGTCACCCCTCGACTGGAAAATATAAAACCTTGAATATCTCGGAAACGGAGGCAGCTAGAGGGTCCAAACTTGCACTTTTTCAAATGACTGTAACTCGAAAACTACGGCAGCTAGAGAGTTGATTTGGGTCTTAAAATGCAGCTTGTACCATGCCCTAAAAACCAAAAATAGGATTCCGGAACAAAACCCGCAAGAAAACTTGAAAATTTCAATGCAAAGTCATCCCTCGACTGGAAAATATAAAACCTTGAATATCTCGGAAACGGAGGCAGCTAGAGGGTCCAAACTTGCACTTTTTCAAATGGCCCTACCTCGAAAACTGCGGCAGCTAGAGAGTTGATTTGGGTCTTCAAATGCAGCTTGTACCATGCCCTAAAAACCAAAAATAGGATTCCGGAACAAAACCCGCAAGAAAACTTGAAAATTTCAAGGCAAAGTCACCCTCGTTTGGAAAATATAAAACCTTGAATATCTCGGAAACGGAGGCAGCTAGAGGGTCCAAACTTGCACTTTTTCAAATGGCTGTAACTCGAAAACTACGGCAGCTAGAGAGTTGATTTGGATCTTAAAATGCAGCTTGTACCATGCCCTAAAAACCAAAAATAGGATTCCGGAACAAAACCCGCAAGAAAACTTGAAAATTTCAAGGCAAAGTCACCCCTCGACTGGAAAATATAAAACCTTGAATATCTCGGAAACGGAGGCAGCTAGAGGGTCCAAACTTGCACTTTTTCAAATGGCCCTACCTCGAAAACTGCGGCAGCTAGAGAGTTGATTTGGGTCTTCAAATGCAGCTTGTACCATGCCCTAAAAACCAAAAATAGGATTCCGGAACAAAACCCGCAAGAAAACTTGAAAATTTCAAGGCAAAGTCACCCCTCGCCTGGAAAATATAAAACCTTGAATATCTCGGAAACGGAGGCAGCTAGAGGGTCCAAACTTGCACTTTTTCAAATGGCTGTAACTCGAAAACTACGGCAGCTAGAGAGTTGATTTGGGTCTTCAAATGCAGCTTGTACCATGCCCTAAAAACCAAAAATAGGATTCCGGAACAAAACCCGCAAGAAAACTTGAAAATTTCAAGGCAAAGTCATCCCTCGACTGGAAAATATAAAACCTTGAATATCTCGGAAACGGAGGCAGCTAGAGGGTCCAAACTTGCACTTTTTCAAATGGCCCTACCTCGAAAACTGCGGCAGCTAGAGAGTTGATTTGGGTCTTAAAATGCAGCTTGTACCATGCCCTAAAAACCAAAAATAGGATTCCGGAACAAAACCCGCAAGAAAACTTGAAAATTTCAAGGCAAAGTCACCCCTCGACAGGAAAATACAAAACCTTGAATATCTCGGAAACGGAGGCAGCTAGAGGGTCCAAACTTGCACTTTTTCAAATGGCTGTAACTCGAAAACTACGGCAGCTAGAGAGTTGATTTGGGTCTTCAAATGCAGCTTGTACCATGCCCTAAAATCCAAAAATAGGATTCCGGAACAAAACCCGCAAGAAAACTTGAAAATTTCAAGGCGAAGTCACCCCTCGACTGGAAAATATAAAACCTTGAATATCTCGGAAACGGAGGCAGCTAGTCCAAACTTGCACTTTTTCAAATGGCTGTAACTCGAAAACTACGGCAGCTAGAGAGTTGATTTGGGTCTTCAAATGCAGCTTGTACCATGCCCTAAAAACCAAAAATAGGATTCCGGAACAAAACCCGCAAGAAAACTTGAAAATTTCAAGGCAAAGTCACCCCTCGCCTGGAAAATATAAAACCTTGAATATCTCGGAAACGGAGGCAGCTAGAGGGTCCAAACTTGCACTTTTTCAAATGGCCCTACCTCGAAAACTGCGGCAGCTAGAGAGTTGATTTGGGTCTTCAAATGCAGCTTGTACCATGCCCTAAAAACCAAAAATAGGATTCCGGAACAAAACCCGCAAGAAAACTTGAAAATTTCAAGGCAAAGTCACCCCTCGCCTGGAAAATATAAAACCTTGAATATCTCGGAAACGGAGGCAGCTAGAGGGTCCAAACTTGCACTTTTTCAAATGGCTGTAACTCGAAAACTACGGCAGCTAGAGAGTTGATTTGGGTCTTCAAATGCAGCTTGTACCATGCCCTAAAAACCAAAAATAGGATTCCGGAACAAAACCCGCAAGAAAACTTGAAAATTTCAAGGCAAAGTCATCCCTCGACTGGAAAATATAAAACCTTGAATATCTCGGAAACGGAGGCAGCTAGAGGGTCCAAACTTGCACTTTTTCAAATGGCCCTACCTCGAAAACTGCGGCAGCTAGAGAGTTGATTTGGGTCTTAAAATGCAGCTTGTACCATGCCCTAAAAACCAAAAATAGGATTCCGGAACAAAACCCGCAAGAAAACTTGAAAATTTCAAGGCAAAGTCACCCCTCGACAGGAAAATACAAAACCTTGAATATCTCGGAAACGGAGGCAGCTAGAGGGTCCAAACTTGCACTTTTTCAAATGGCTGTAACTCGAAAACTACGGCAGCTAGAGAGTTGATTTGGGTCTTCAAATGCAGCTTGTACCATGCCCTAAAATCCAAAAATAGGATTCCGGAACAAAACCCGCAAGAAAACTTGAAAATTTCAAGGCGAAGTCACCCCTCGACTGGAAAATATAAAACCTTGAATATCTCGGAAACGGAGGCAGCTAGTCCAAACTTGCACTTTTTCAAATGGCTGTAACTCGAAAACTACGGCAGCTAGAGAGTTGATTTGGGTCTTCAAATGCAGCTTGTACCATGCCCTAAAAACCAAAAATAGGATTCCGGAACAAAACCCGCAAGAAAACTTGAAAATTTCAAGGCAAAGTCACCCCTCGCCTGGAAAATATAAAACCTTGAATATCTCGGAAACGGAGGCAGCTAGAGGGTCCAAACTTGCACTTTTTCAAATGGCTGTAACTCGAAAACTACGGCAGCTAGAGAGTTGATTTGGGTCTTCAAATGCAGCTTGTACCATGCCCTAAAAACCAAAAATAGGATTCCGGAACAAAACCCGCAAGAAAACTTGAAAATTTCAAGGCAAAGTCACCCCTCGCCTGGAAAATATAAAACCTTGAATATCTCGGAAACGGAGGCAGCTAGAGGGTCCAAACTTGCACTTTTTCAAATGGCCCTACCTCGAAAACTGCGGCAGCTAGAGAGTTGATTTGGGTCTTAAAATGCAGCTTGTACCATGCCCTAAAAACCAAAAATAGGATTCCGGAACAAAACCCGCAAGAAAACTTGAAAATTTCAAGGCAAAGTCACCCCTCGACTGGAAAATATAAAACCTTGAATATCTCGGAAACGGAGGCAGCTAGAGGGTCCAAACTTGCACTTTTTCAAATGGCTGTAACTCGAAAACTACGGCAGCTAGAGAGTTGATTTGGGTCTTAAAATGCAGCTTGTACCATGCCCTAAAAACCAAAAATAGGATTCCGGAACAAAACCCGCAAGAAAACTTGAAAATTTCAAGGCAAAGTCACCCCTCGCCTGGAAAATATAAAACCTTGAATATCTCGGAAACGGAGGCAGCTAGAGGGTCCAAACTTGCACTTTTTCAAATGGCTGTAACTCGAAAACTACGGCAGCTAGAGAGTTGATTTGGGTCTTAAAATGCAGCTTGTACCATGCCCTAAAAACCAAAAATAGGATTCCGGAACAAAACCCGCAAGAAAACTTGAAAATTTCAAGGCAAAGTCATCCCTCGACTGGAAAATATAAAACCTTGAATATCTCGGAAACGGAGGCAGCTAGAGGGTCCAAACTTGCACTTTTTCAAATGGCCCTACCTCGAAAACTGCGGCAGCTAGAGAGTTGATTTGGGTCTTAAAATGCAGCTTGTACCATGCCCTAAAAACCAAAAATAGGATTCCGGAACAAAACCCGCAAGAAAACTTGAAAATTTCAAGGCAAAGTCACCCCTCGACTGGAAAATATAAAACCTTGAATATCTCGGAAACGGAGGCAGCTAGAGGGTCCAAAGTTGCACTTTTTCAAATGGCTGTAACTCGAAAACTACGGCAGCTAGAGAGTTGATTTGGGTCTTAAAATGCAGCTTGTACCATGCCCTAAAAACCAAAAATAGGATTCCGGAACAAAACCCGCAAGAAAACTTGAAAATTTCAAGGCAAAGTCACCCCTCGACTGGAAAATATAAAACCTTGAATATCTCGGAAACGGAGGCAGCTAGAGGGTCCAAACTTGCACTTTTTCAAATGGCCCTACCTCGAAAACTGCGGCAGCTAGAGAGTTGATTTGGGTCTTAAAATGCAGCTTGTACCATGCCCTAAAAACCAAAAATAGGATTCCGGAACAAAACCCGCAAGAAAACTTGAAAATTTCAAGGCAAAGTCACCCCTCGACTGGAAAATATAAAACCTTGAATATCTCGGAAACGGAGGCAGCTAGAGGGTCCAAACTTGCACTTTTTCAAATGGCTGTAACTCGAAAACTACGGCAGCTAGAGAGTTGATTTGGGTCTTAAAATGCAGCTTGTACCATGCCCTAAAAACCAAAAATAGGATTCCGGAACAAAACCCGCAAGAAAACTTGAAAATTTCAAGGCAAAGTCATCCCTCGACTGGAAAATATAAAACCTTGAATATCTCGGAAACGGAGGCAGCTAGAGGGTCCAAACTTGCACTTTTTCAAATGGCCCTACCTCGAAAACTGCGGCAGCTAGAGAGTTGATTTGGGTCTTCAAATGCAGCTTGTACCATGCCCTAAAAACCAAAAATAGGATTCCGGAACAAAACCCGCAAGAAAACTTGAAAATTTCAAGGCAAAGTCACCCTCGTTTGGAAAATATAAAACCTTGAATATCTCGGAAACGGAGGCAGCTAGAGGGTCCAAACTTGCACTTTTTCAAATGGCTGTAACTCGAAAACTACGGCAGCTTAGAGAGTTGATTTGGATCTTAAAATGCAGCTTGTACCATGCCCTAAAAACCAAAAATAGGATTCCGGAACAAAACCCGCAAGAAAACTTGAAAATTTCAAGGCAAAGTCACCCCTCGACTGGAAAATATAAAACCTTGAATATCTCGGAAACGGAGGCAGCTAGAGGGGTCCAAACTTGCACTTTTTCAAATGGCCCTACCTCGAAAACTGCGGCAGCTAGAGAGTTGATTTGGGTCTTCAAATGCAGCTTGTACCATGCCCTAAAAACCAAAAATAGGATTCCGAACAAAACCCGCAAGAAAACTTGAAAATTTCAAGGCAAAGTCACCCCTCGCCTGGAAAATATAAAACCTTGAATATCTCGGAAACGGAGGCAGCCTAGAGGGTCCAAACTTGCACTTTTTCAAATGGCTGTAACTCGAAAACTACGGCAGCTAGAGAGTTGATTTGGGTCTTCAAATGCAGCTTGTACCATGCCCTAAAAACCAAAAATAGGATTCCGGAACAAAACCCGCAAGAAAACTTGAAAATTTCAAGGCAAAGTCATCCTCGACTGGAAAATATAAAACCTTGAATATCTCGGAAACGGAGGCAGCTAGAGGGTCCAAACTTGCACTTTTTCAAATGGCCCTACCTCGAAACTGCGGCAGCTAGAGAGTTGATTTGGGTCTTAAAATGCAGCTTGTACCATGCCCTAAAAACCAAAAATAGGATTCCGGAACAAAACCCGCAAGAAAACTTGAAAATTTCAAGGCAAAGTCACCCCTCGACAGGAAAATACAAAACCTTGAATATCTCGGAAACGGAGGCAGCTAGAGGGTCCAAACTTGCACTTTTCCAAATGGCTGTAACTCGAAAACTACGGCAGCTAGAGAGTTGATTTGGGTCTTCAAATGCAGCTTGTACCATGCCCTAAAATCCAAAAATAGGATTCCGGAACAAAACCCGCAAGAAAACTTGAAAATTTCAAGGCGAAGTCACCCCTCGACTGGAAAATATAAAACCTTGAATATCTCGGAAACGGAGGCAGCTAGAGGGTCCAAACTTGCACTTTTTCAAATGGCTGTAACTCGAAAACTACGGCAGCTAGAGAGTTGATTTGGGTCTTAAAATGCAGCTTGTACCATGCCCTAAAAACCAAAAATAGGATTCCGAAACAAAACCCGCAAGAAAACTTGAAAATTTCAAGGCAAAGTCACCCCTCGCCTGGAAAATATAAAACCTTGAATATCTCGGAAACGGAGGCAGCTAGAGGGTCCAAACTTGCACTTTTTCAAATGGCTGTAACTCGAAAACTACGGCAGCTAGAGAGTTGATTTGGGTCTTAAAATGCAGCTTGTACCATGCCCTAAAAACCAAAAATAGGATTCCGGAACAAAACCCGCAAGAAAACTTGAAAATTTCAAGGCAAAGTCATCCCTCGACTGGAAAATATAAAACCTTGAATATCTCGGAAACGGAGGCAGCTAGAGGGTCCAAACTTGCACTTTTTCAAATGGCCCTACCTCGAAAACTGCGGCAGCTAGAGAGTTGATTTGGGTCTTCAAATGCAGCTTGTACCATGCCCTAAAAACCAAAAATAGGATTCCGGAACAAAACCCGCAAGAAAACTTGAAAATTTCAAGGCAAAGTCACCCCTCGACTGGAAAATATAAAACCTTGAATATCTCGGAAACGGAGGCAGCTAGAGGGTCCAAAGTTGCACTTTTTCAAATGGCTGTAACTCGAAAACTACGGCAGCTAGAGAGTTGATTTGGGTCTTAAAATGCAGCTTGTACCATGCCCTAAAAACCAAAAATAGGATTCCGGAACAAAACCCGCAAGAAAACTTGAAAATTTCAAGGCAAAGTCACCCCTCGACTGGAAAATATAAAACCTTGAATATCTCGGAAACGGAGGCAGCTAGAGGGTCCAAACTTGCACTTTTTCAAATGGCCCTACCTCGAAAACTGCGGCAGCTAGAGAGTTGATTTGGGTCTTAAAATGCAGCTTGTACCATGCCCTAAAAACCAAAAATAGGATTCCGGAACAAAACCCGCAAGAAAACTTGAAAATTTCAAGGCAAAGTCACCCCTCGACTGGAAAATATAAAACCTTGAATATCTCGGAAACGGAGGCAGCTAGAGGGTCCAAACTTGCACTTTTTCAAATGGCTGTAACTCGAAAACTACGGCAGCTAGAGAGTTGATTTGGGTCTTAAAATGCAGCTTGTACCATGCCCTAAAAACCAAAAATAGGATTCCGGAACAAAACCCGCAAGAAAACTTGAAAATTTCAAGGCAAAGTCATCCCTCGACTGGAAAATATAAAACCTTGAATATCTCGGAAACGGAGGCAGCTAGAGGGTCCAAACTTGCACTTTTTCAAATGGCCCTACCTCGAAAACTGCGGCAGCTAGAGAGTTGATTTGGGTCTTCAAATGCAGCTTGTACCATGCCCTAAAAACCAAAAATAGGATTCCGGAACAAAACCCGCAAGAAAACTTGAAAATTTCAAGGCAAAGTCACCCTCGTTTGGAAAATATAAAACCTTGAATATCTCGGAAACGGAGGCAGCTAGAGGGTCCAAACTTGCACTTTTTCAAATGGCTGTAACTCGAAAACTACGGCAGCTAGAGAGTTGATTTGGATCTTAAAATGCAGCTTGTACCATGCCCTAAAAACCAAAAATAGGATTCCGGAACAAAACCCGCAAGAAAACTTGAAAATTTCAAGGCAAAGTCACCCCTCGACTGGAAAATATAAAACCTTGAATATCTCGGAAACGGAGGCAGCTAGAGGGTCCAAACTTGCACTTTTTCAAATGGCCCTACCTCGAAAACTGCGGCAGCTAGAGAGTTGATTTGGGTCTTCAAATGCAGCTTGTACCATGCCCTAAAAACCAAAAATAGGATTCCGGAACAAAACCCGCAAGAAAACTTGAAAATTTCAAGGCAAAGTCACCCCTCGCCTGGAAAATATAAAACCTTGAATATCTCGGAAACGGAGGCAGCTAGAGGGTCCAAACTTGCACTTTTTCAAATGGCTGTAACTCGAAAACTACGGCAGCTAGAGAGTTGATTTGGGTCTTCAAATGCAGCTTGTACCATGCCCTAAAAACCAAAAATAGGATTCCGGAACAAAACCCGCAAGAAAACTTGAAAATTTCAAGGCAAAGTCATCCCTCGACTGGAAAATATAAAACCTTGAATATCTCGGAAACGGAGGCAGCTAGAGGGTCCAAACTTGCACTTTTTCAAATGGCCCTACCTCGAAAACTGCGGCAGCTAGAGAGTTGATTTGGGTCTTAAAATGCAGCTTGTACCATGCCCTAAAAACCAAAAATAGGATTCCGGAACAAAACCCGCAAGAAAACTTGAAAATTTCAAGGCAAAGTCACCCCTCGACAGGAAAATACAAAACCTTGAATATCTCGGAAACGGAGGCAGCTAGAGGGTCCAAACTTGCACTTTTCCAAATGGCTGTAACTCGAAAACTACGGCAGCTAGAGAGTTGATTTGGGTCTTCAAATGCAGCTTGTACCATGCCCTAAAATCCAAAAATAGGATTCCGGAACAAAACCCGCAAGAAAACTTGAAAATTTCAAGGCGAAGTCACCCCTCGACTGGAAAATATAAAACCTTGAATATCTCGGAAACGGAGGCAGCTAGAGGGTCCAAACTTGCACTTTTTCAAATGGCTGTAACTCGAAAACTACGGCAGCTAGAGAGTTGATTTGGGTCTTAAAATGCAGCTTGTACCATGCCCTAAAAACCAAAAATAGGATTCCGGAACAAAACCCGCAAGAAAACTTGAAAATTTCAAGGCAAAGTCACCCCTCGCCTGGAAAATATAAAACCTTGAATATCTCGGAAACGGAGGCAGCTAGAGGGTCCAAACTTGCACTTTTTCAAATGGCTGTAACTCGAAAACTACGGCAGCTAGAGAGTTGATTTGGGTCTTAAAATGCAGCTTGTACCATGCCCTAAAAACCAAAAATAGGATTCCGGAACAAAACCCGCAAGAAAACTTGAAAATTTCAAGGCAAAGTCATCCCTCGACTGGAAAATATAAAACCTTGAATATCTCGGAAACGGAGGCAGCTAGAGGGTCCAAACTTGCACTTTTTCAAATGGCCCTACCTCGAAAACTGCGGCAGCTAGAGAGTTGATTTGGGTCTTCAAATGCAGCTTGTACCATGCCCTAAAAACCAAAAATAGGATTCCGGAACAAAACCCGCAAGAAAACTTGAAAATTTCAAGGCAAAGTCACCCCTCGACTGGAAAATATAAAACCTTGAATATCTCGGAAACGGAGGCAGCTAGAGGGTCCAAACTTGCACTTTTTCAAATGGCCCTACCTCGAAAACTGCGGCAGCTAGAGAGTTGATTTGGGTCTTAAAATGCAGCTTGTACCATGCCCTAAAAACCAAAAATAGGATTCCGGAACAAAACCCGCAAGAAAACTTGAAAATTTCAAGGCAAAGTCACCCCTCGACTGGAAAATATAAAACCTTGAATATCTCGGAAACGGAGGCAGCTAGAGGGTCCAAACTTGCACTTTTTCAAATGGCTGTAACTCGAAAACTACGGCAGCTAGAGAGTTGATTTGGGTCTTAAAATGCAGCTTGTACCATGCCCTAAAAACCAAAAATAGGATTCCGGAACAAAACCCGCAAGAAAACTTGAAAATTTCAAGGCAAAGTCATCCCTCGACTGGAAAATATAAAACCTTGAATATCTCGGAAACGGAGGCAGCTAGAGGGTCCAAACTTGCACTTTTTCAAATGGCCCTACCTCGAAAACTGCGCCAGCTAGAGAGTTGATTTGGGTCTTCAAATGCAGCTTGTACCATGCCCTAAAAACCAAAAATAGGATTCCGGAACAAAACCCGCAAGAAAACTTGAAAATTTCAAGGCAAAGTCACCCTCGTTTGGAAAATATAAAACCTTGAATATCTCGGAAACGGAGGCAGCTAGAGGGTCCAAACTTGCACTTTTTCAAATGGCTGTAACTCGAAAACTACGGCAGCTAGAGAGTTGATTTGGATCTTAAAATGCAGCTTGTACCATGCCCTAAAAACCAAAAATAGGATTCCGGAACAAAACCCGCAAGAAAACTTGAAAATTTCAAGGCAAAGTCACCCCTCGACTGGAAAATATAAAACCTTGAATATCTCGGAAACGGAGGCAGCTAGAGGGTCCAAACTTGCACTTTTTCAAATGGCCCTACCTCGAAAACTGCGGCAGCTAGAGAGTTGATTTGGGTCTTCAAATGCAGCTTGTACCATGCCCTAAAAACCAAAAATAGGATTCCGGAACAAAACCCGCAAGAAAACTTGAAAATTTCAAGGCAAAGTCACCCCTCGCCTGGAAAATATAAAACCTTGAATATCTCGGAAACGGAGGCAGCTAGAGGGTCCAAACTTGCACTTTTTCAAATGGCTGTAACTCGAAAACTACGGCAGCTAGAGAGTTGATTTGGGTCTTCAAATGCAGCTTGTACCATGCCCTAAAAACCAAAAATAGGATTCCGGAACAAAACCCGCAAGAAAACTTGAAAATTTCAAGGCAAAGTCATCCCTCGACTGGAAAATATAAAACCTTGAATATCTCGGAAACGGAGGCAGCTAGAGGGTCCAAACTTGCACTTTTTCAAATGGCTGTAACTCGAAAACTACGGCAGCTAGAGAGTTGATTTGGGTCTTCAAATGCAGCTTGTACCATGCCCTAAAAACCAAAAATAGGATTCCGGAACAAAACCCGCAAGAAAACTTGAAAATTTCAAGGCAAAGTCACCCCTCGCCTGGAAAATATAAAACCTTGAATATCTCGGAAACGGAGGCAGCTAGAGGGTCCAAACTTGCACTTTTTCAAATGGCTGTAACTCGAAAACTACGGCAGCTAGAGAGTTGATTTGGGTCTTAAAATGCAGCTTGTACCATGCCCTAAAAACCAAAAATAGGATTCCGGAACAAAACCCGCAAGAAAACTTGAAAATTTCAAGGCAAAGTCACCCCTCGCCTGGAAAATATAAAACCTTGAATATCTCGGAAACGGAGGCAGCTAGAGGGTCCAAACTTGCACTTTTTCAAATGGCTGTAACTCGAAAACTACGGCAGCTAGAGAGTTGATTTGGGTCTTAAAATGCAGCTTGTACCATGCCCTAAAAACCAAAAATAGGATTCCGGAACAAAACCCGCAAGAAAACTTGAAAATTTCAAGGCAAAGTCATCCCTCGACTGGAAAATATAAAACCTTGAATATCTCGGAAACGGAGGCAGCTAGAGGGTCCAAACTTGCACTTTTTCAAATGGCCCTACCTCGAAAACTGCGGCAGCTAGAGAGTTGATTTGGGTCTTAAAATGCAGCTTGTACCATGCCCTAAAAACCAAAAATAGGATTCCGGAACAAAACCCGCAAGAAAACTTGAAAATTTCAAGGCAAAGTCACCCCTCGACTGGAAAATATAAAACCTTGAATATCTCGGAAACGGAGGCAGCTAGAGGGTCCAAACTTGCACTTTTTCAAATGGCCCTACCTCGAAAACTGCGGCAGCTAGAGAGTTGATTTGGGTCTTAAAATGCAGCTTGTACCATGCCCTAAAAACCAAAAATAGGATTCCGGAACAAAACCCGCAAGAAAACTTGAAAATTTCAAGGCAAAGTCACCCCTCGACTGGAAAATATAAAACCTTGAATATCTCGGAAACGGAGGCAGCTAGAGGGTCCAAACTTGCACTTTTTCAAATGGCTGTAACTCGAAAACTACGGCAGCTAGAGAGTTGATTTGGGTCTTAAAATGCAGCTTGTACCATGCCCTAAAAACCAAAAATAGGATTCCGGAACAAAACCCGCAAGAAAACTTGAAAATTTCAAGGCAAAGTCACCCCTCGACTGGAAAATATAAAACCTTGAATATCTCGGAAACGGAGGCAGCTAGAGGGTCCAAACTTGCACTTTTTCAAATGGCTGTAACTCGAAAACTACGGCAGCTAGAGAGTTGATTTGGATCTTAAAATGCAGCTTGTACCATGCCCTAAAAACCAAAAATAGGATTCCGGAACAAAACCCGCAAGAAAACTTGAAAATTTCAAGGCAAAGTCACCCCTCGACTGGAAAATATAAAACCTTGAATATCTCGGAAACGGAGGCAGCTAGAGGGTCCAAACTTGCACTTTTTCAAATGGCCCTACCTCGAAAACTGCGGCAGCTAGAGAGTTGATTTGGGTCTTCAAATGCAGCTTGTACCATGCCCTAAAAACCAAAAATAGGATTCCGGAACAAAACCCGCAAGAAAACTTGAAAATTTCAAGGCAAAGTCACCCCTCGCCTGGAAAATATAAAACCTTGAATATCTCGGAAACGGAGGCAGCTAGAGGGTCCAAACTTGCACTTTTTCAAATGGCTGTAACTCGAAAACTACGGCAGCTAGAGAGTTGATTTGGGTCTTCAAATGCAGCTTGTACCATGCCCTAAAAACCAAAAATAGGATTCCGGAACAAAACCCGCAAGAAAACTTGAAAATTTCAAGGCAAAGTCATCCCTCGACTGGAAAATATAAAACCTTGAATATCTCGGAAACGGAGGCAGCTAGAGGGTCCAAACTTGCACTTTTTCAAATGGCCCTACCTCGAAAACTGCGGCAGCTAGAGAGTTGATTTGGGTCTTAAAATGCAGCTTGTACCATGCCCTAAAAACCAAAAATAGGATTCCGGAACAAAACCCGCAAGAAAACTTGAAAATTTCAAGGCAAAGTCACCCCTCGACAGGAAAATACAAAACCTTGAATATCTCGGAAACGGAGGCAGCTAGAGGGTCCAAACTTGCACTTTTCCAAATGGCTGTAACTCGAAAACTACGGCAGCTAGAGAGTTGATTTGGGTCTTCAAATGCAGCTTGTACCATGCCCTAAAATCCAAAAATAGGATTCCGGAACAAAACCCGCAAGAAAACTTGAAAATTTCAAGGCGAAGTCACCCCTCGACTGGAAAATATAAAACCTTGAATATCTCGGAAACGGAGGCAGCTAGAGGGTCCAAACTTGCACTTTTTCAAATGGCTGTAACTCGAAAACTACGGCAGCTAGAGAGTTGATTTGGGTCTTAAAATGCAGCTTGTACCATGCCCTAAAAACCAAAAATAGGATTCCGGAACAAAACCCGCAAGAAAACTTGAAAATTTCAAGGCAAAGTCACCCCTCGCCTGGAAAATATAAAACCTTGAATATCTCGGAAACGGAGGCAGCTAGAGGGTCCAAACTTGCACTTTTTCAAATGGCTGTAACTCGAAAACTACGGCAGCTAGAGAGTTGATTTGGGTCTTAAAATGCAGCTTGTACCATGCCCTAAAAACCAAAAATAGGATTCCGGAACAAAACCCGCAAGAAAACTTGAAAATTTCAAGGCAAAGTCATCCCTCGACTGGAAAATATAAAACCTTGAATATCTCGGAAACGGAGGCAGCTAGAGGGTCCAAACTTGCACTTTTTCAAATGGCCCTACCTCGAAAACTGCGGCAGCTAGAGAGTTGATTTGGGTCTTAAAATGCAGCTTGTACCATGCCCTAAAAACCAAAAATAGGATTCCGGAACAAAACCCGCAAGAAAACTTGAAAATTTCAAGGCAAAGTCACCCCTCGACTGGAAAATATAAAACCTTGAATATCTCGGAAACGGAGGCAGCTAGAGGGTCCAAACTTGCACTTTTTCAAATGGCCCTACCTCGAAAACTGCGGCAGCTAGAGAGTTGATTTGGGTCTTAAAATGCAGCTTGTACCATGCCCTAAAAACCAAAATAGGATTCCGGAACAAAACCCGCAAGAAAACTTGAAAATTTCAAGGCAAAGTCACCCCTCGACTGGAAAATATAAAACCTTGAATATCTCGGAAACGGAGGCAGCTAGAGGGTCCAAACTTGCACTTTTTCAAATGGCTGTAACTCGAAAACTACGGCAGCTAGAGAGTTGATTTGGGTCTTAAAATGCAGCTTGTACCATGCCCTAAAAACCAAAAATAGGATTCCGGAACAAAACCCGCAAGAAAACTTGAAAATTTCAAGGCAAAGTCATCCCTCGACTGGAAAATATAAAACCTTGAATATCTCGGAAACGGAGGCAGCTAGAGGGTCCAAACTTGCACTTTTTCAAATGGCCCTACCTCGAAAACTGCGCCAGCTAGAGAGTTGATTTGGGTCTTCAAATGCAGCTTGTACCATGCCCTAAAAACCAAAAATAGGATTCCGGAACAAAACCCGCAAGAAAACCTTGAAAATTTCAAGGCAAAGTCACCCTCGTTTGGAAAATATAAAACCTTGAATATCTCGGAAACGGAGGCAGCTAGAGGGTCCAAACTTGCACTTTTTCAAATGGCTGTAACTCGAAAACTACGGCAGCTAGAGAGTTGATTTGGATCTTAAAATGCAGCTTGTACCATGCCCTAAAAACCAAAAATAGGATTCCGGAACAAAACCCGCAAGAAAACTTGAAAATTTCAAGGCAAAGTCACCCCTCGACTGGAAAATATAAAACCTTGAATATCTCGGAAACGGAGGCAGCTAGAGGGTCCAAACTTGCACTTTTTCAAATGGCCCTACCTCGAAAACTGCGGCAGCTAGAGAGTTGATTTGGGTCTTCAAATGCAGCTTGTACCATGCCCTAAAAACCAAAAATAGGATTCCGGAACAAAACCCGCAAGAAAACTTGAAAATTTCAAGGCAAAGTCACCCCTCGCCTGGAAAATATAAAACCTTGAATATCTCGGAAACGGAGGCAGCTAGAGGGTCCAAACTTGCACTTTTTCAAATGGCTGTAACTCGAAAACTACGGCAGCTAGAGAGTTGATTTGGGTCTTCAAATGCAGCTTGTACCATGCCCTAAAAACCAAAAATAGGATTCCGGAACAAAACCCGCAAGAAAACTTGAAAATTTCAAGGCAAAGTCATCCCTCGACTGGAAAATATAAAACCTTGAATATCTCGGAAACGGAGGCAGCTAGAGGGTCCAAACTTGCACTTTTTCAAATGGCTGTAACTCGAAAACTACGGCAGCTAGAGAGTTGATTTGGGTCTTCAAATGCAGCTTGTACCATGCCCTAAAAACCAAAAATAGGATTCCGGAACAAAACCCGCAAGAAAACTTGAAAATTTCAAGGCAAAGTCACCCCTCGCCTGGAAAATATAAAACCTTGAATATCTCGGAAACGGAGGCAGCTAGAGGGTCCAAACTTGCACTTTTTCAAATGGCTGTAACTCGAAAACTACGGCAGCTAGAGAGTTGATTTGGGTCTTAAAATGCAGCTTGTACCATGCCCTAAAAACCAAAAATAGGATTCCGGAACAAAACCCGCAAGAAAACTTGAAAATTTCAAGGCAAAGTCACCCCTCGACTGGAAAATATAAAACCTTGAATATCTCGGAAACGGAGGCAGCTAGAGGGTCCAAACTTGCACTTTTTCAAATGGCTGTAACTCGAAAACTACGGCAGCTAGAGAGTTGATTTGGGTCTTAAAATGCAGCTTGTACCATGCCCTAAAAACCAAAAATAGGATTCCGGAACAAAACCCGCAAGAAAACTTGAAAATTTCAAGGCAAAGTCACCCCTCGCCTGGAAAATATAAAACCTTGAATATCTCGGAAACGGAGGCAGCTAGAGGGTCCAAACTTGCACTTTTTCAAATGGCTGTAACTCGAAAACTACGGCAGCTAGAGAGTTGATTTGGGTCTTAAAATGCAGCTTGTACCATGCCCTAAAAACCAAAAATAGGATTCCGGAACAAAACCCGCAAGAAAACTTGAAAATTTCAAGGCAAAGTCATCCCTCGACTGGAAAATATAAAACCTTGAATATCTCGGAAACGGAGGCAGCTAGAGGGTCCAAACTTGCACTTTTTCAAATGGCCCTACCTCGAAAACTGCGGCAGCTAGAGAGTTGATTTGGGTCTTAAAATGCAGCTTGTACCATGCCCTAAAAACCAAAAATAGGATTCCGGAACAAAACCCGCAAGAAAACTTGAAAATTTCAAGGCAAAGTCACCCCTCGACTGGAAAATATAAAACCTTGAATATCTCGGAAACGGAGGCAGCTAGAGGGTCCAAACTTGCACTTTTTCAAATGGCTGTAACTCGAAAACTACGGCAGCTAGAGAGTTGATTTGGGTCTTAAAATGCAGCTTGTACCATGCCCTAAAAACCAAAAATAGGATTCCGGAACAAAACCCGCAAGAAAACTTGAAAATTTCAAGGCAAAGTCATCCCTCGACTGGAAAATATAAAACCTTGAATATCTCGGAAACGGAGGCAGCTAGAGGGTCCAAACTTGCACTTTTTCAAATGGCCCTACCTCGAAAACTGCGGCAGCTAGAGAGTTGATTTGGGTCTTAAAATGCAGCTTGTACCATGCCCTAAAAACCAAAAATAGGATTCCGGAACAAAACCCGCAAGAAAACTTGAAAATTTCAAGGCAAAGTCACCCCTCGACTGGAAAATATAAAACCTTGAATATCTCGGAAACGGAGGCAGCTAGAGGGTCCAAACTTGCACTTTTTCAAATGGCTGTAACTCGAAAACTACGGCAGCTAGAGAGTTGATTTGGGTCTTAAAATGCAGCTTGTACCATGCCCTAAAAACCAAAAATAGGATTCCGGAACAAAACCCGCAAGAAAACTTGAAAATTTCAAGGCAAAGTCACCCCTCGACTGGAAAATATAAAACCTTGAATATCTCGGAAACGGAGGCAGCTAGAGGGTCCAAACTTGCACTTTTTCAAATGGCTGTAACTCGAAAACTACGGCAGCTAGAGAGTTGATTTGGGTCTTCAAATGCAGCTTGTACCATGCCCTAAAAACCAAAAATAGGATTCCGGAACAAAACCCGCAAGAAAACTTGAAAATTTCAAGGCAAAGTCATCCCTCGACTGGAAAATATAAAACCTTGAATATCTCGGAAACGGAGGCAGCTAGAGGGTCCAAACTTGCACTTTTTCAAATGGCCCTACCTCGAAAACTGCGGCAGCTAGAGAGTTGATTTGGGTCTTAAAATGCAGCTTGTACCATGCCCTAAAAACCAAAAATTGGATTCCGGAACAAAACCCGCAAGAAAACTTGAAAATTTCAAGGCAAAGTCACCCCTCGACTGGAAAATATAAAACCTTGAATATCTCGGAAACGGAGGCAGCTAGAGGGTCCAAACTTGCACTTTTTCAAATGGCTGTAACTCGAAAACTACGGCAGCTAGAGAGTTGATTTGGGTCTTAAAATGCAGCTTGTACCATGCCCTAAAAACCAAAAATAGGATTCCGGAACAAAACCCGCAAGAAAACTTGAAAATTTCAAGGCAAAGTCACCCCTCGACTGGAAAACATAAAACCTTGAATATCTCGGAATCGGAGGCAGCTAGAGGGTCCAAACTTGCACTTTTTCAAATGGCTGTAACTCGAAAACTACGGCAGCTAGAGAGTTGATTTGGGTCTTAAAATGCAGCTTGTACCATGCCCTAAAAACCAAAAATAGGATTCCGGAACAAAACCCGCAAGAAAACTTGAAAATTTCAAGGCAAAGTCACCCCTCGACTGGAAAATATAAAACCTTGAATATCTCGGAAACGGAGGCAGCTAGAGGGTCCAAACTTGCACTTTTTCAAATGGCCCTACCTCGAAAACTGCGGCAGCTAGAGAGTTGATTTGGGTCTTAAAATGCAGCTTGTACCATGCCCTAAAAACCAAAAATAGGATTCCGGAACAAAACCCGCAAGAAAACTTGAAAATTTCAAGGCAAAGTCACCCCTCGACTGGAAAATATAAAACCTTGAATATCTCGGAAACGGAGGCAGCTAGAGGGTCCAAACTTGCACTTTTTCAAATGGCTGTAACTCGAAAACTACGGCAGCTAGAGAGTTGATTTGGGTCTTCAAATGCAGCTTGTACCATGCCCTAAAAACCAAAAATAGGATTCCGGAACAAAACCCGCAAGAAAACTTGAAAATTTCAAGGCAAAGTCATCCCTCGACTGGAAAATATAAAACCTTGAATATCTCGGAAACGGAGGCAGCTAGAGGGTCCAAACTTGCACTTTTTCAAATGGCCCTACCTCGAAAACTGCGGCAGCTAGAGAGTTGATTTGGGTCTTAAAATGCAGCTTGTACCATGCCCTAAAAACCAAAAATTGGATTCCGGAACAAAACCCGCAAGAAAACTTGAAAATTTCAAGGCAAAGTCACCCCTCGACTGGAAAATATAAAACCTTGAATATCTCGGAAACGGAGGCAGCTAGAGGGTCCAAACTTGCACTTTTTCAAATGGCTGTAACTCGAAAACTACGGCAGCTAGAGAGTTGATTTGGGTCTTAAAATGCAGCTTGTACCATGCCCTAAAAACCAAAAATAGGATTCCGGAACAAAACCCGCAAGAAAACTTGAAAATTTCAAGGCAAAGTCACCCCTCGACTGGAAAATATAAAACCTTGAATATCTCGGAAACGGAGGCAGCTAGAGGGTCCAAACTTGCACTTTTTCAAATGGCCCTACCTCGAAAACTGCGGCAGCTAGAGAGTTGATTTGGGTCTTAAAATGCAGCTTGTACCATGCCCTAAAAACCAAAAATAGGATTCCGGAACAAAACCCGCAAGAAAACTTGAAAATTTCAAGGCAAAGTCACCCCTCGACTGGAAAATATAAA
This sequence comes from Chloromyia formosa, assembly GCA_964017055.1. Classification (NCBI taxonomy): domain Eukaryota; kingdom Metazoa; phylum Arthropoda; class Insecta; order Diptera; family Stratiomyidae; genus Chloromyia; species Chloromyia formosa. The sequence goes on along the minus strand of OZ024816.1, from coordinate 15,868,301 downwards.
ACCTTGAATATCTCGGAAACGGAGGCAGCTAGAGGGTCCAAACTTGCACTGTAACTCGAAAACTACGGCAGCTAGAGAGTTGATTTGGGTCTTAAAATGCAGCTTGTACCATGCCCTAAAAACCAAAAATAGGATTCCGGAACAAAACCCGCAAGAAAACTTGAAAATTTCAAGGCAAAGTCACCCCTCGACTGGAAAATATAAAACCTTGAATATCTCGGAAACGGAAGCAGCTAGAGGGTCCAAACTTGCACTTTTTCAAATGGCCCTACCACGAAAACTGCGGCAGCTAGAGAGTTTATTTGGGTCTTCAAATGCAGCTTGTACCATGCCCTAAAAACCAAAAATAGGATTCCGGAACAAAACCCGCAAGAAAACTTGAAAATTTCAAGGCAAAGTCACCCCTCGACTGGAAAATATAAAACCTTGAATATCTCGGAAACGGAGGCAGCTAGAGGGTCCAAACTTGAACTTTTTCAAATGGCCCTACCTCGAAAACTGCGGCAGCTAGAGAGTTGATTTGGGTCTTCAAATGCAGCTTGTACCATGCCCTAAAAACCAAAAATAGGATTCCGGAACAAAACCCGCAAGAAAACTTGAAAATTTCAAGGCAAAGTCACCCCTCGACTGGAAAATATAAAACCTTGAATATCTCGGAAACGGAGGCAGCTAGAGGGTCCAAACTTGCACTTTTTCAAATGGCTGTAACTCGAAAACTACAGCAGCTAGAGAGTTGATTTTGGTCTTCAAATGCAGCTTGTACCATGCCCTAAAAACCAAAAATAGGATTCCGGAACAAAACCCGCAAGAAAACTTGAAAATTTCAAGGCAAAGTCACCCCTCGACTGGAAAATATAAAACCTTGAATATCTCGGAAACGGAGGCAGCTAGAGGGTCCAAACTTGCACTTTTTCAAATGGCTGTAACTCGAAAACTACGGCAGCTAGAGAGTTGATTTGGGTCTTCAAATGCAGCTTGTACCATGCCCTAAAAACCAAAAATAGGATTCCGGAACAAAACCCGCAAGAAAACTTGAAAATTTCAAGGCAAAGTCACCCCTCGACTGGAAAATATAAAACCTTGAATATCTCGGAAACGGAGGCAGCTAGAGGGTCCAAACTTGCACTTTTTCAAATGGCTGTAACTCGAAAACTACGGCAGCTAGAGAGTTGATTTGGGTCTTAAAATGCAGCTTGTACCATGCCCTAAAAACCAAAAATAGGATTCCGGAACAAAACCCGCAAGAAAACTTGAAAATTTCAAGGCAAAGTCACCCCTCGACTGGAAAATATAAAACCTTGAATATCTCGGAAACGGAGGCAGCTAGAGGGTCCAAACTTGCACTTTTTCAAATGGCTGTAACTCGAAAACTACGGCAGCTAGAGAGTTGATTTGGGTCTTAAAATGCAGCTTGTACCATGCCCTAAAAACCAAAAATAGGATTCCGGAACAAAACCCGCAAGAAAACTTGAAAATTTCAAGGCAAAGTCACCCCTCGACTGGAAAATATAAAACCTTGAATATCTCGGAAACGGAGGCAGCTAGAGGGTCCAAACTTGCACTTTTTCAAATGGCTGTAACTCGAAAACTACGGCAGCTAGAGAGTTGATTTGGGTCTTAAAATGCAGCTTGTACCATGCCCTAAAAACCAAAAATAGGATTCCGGAACAAAACCCGCAAGAAAACTTGAAAATTTCAAGGCAAAGTCACCCCTCGACTGGAAAATATAAAACCTTGAATATCTCGGAAACGGAAGCAGCTAGAGGGTCCAAACTTGCACTTTTTCAAATGGCCCTACCACGAAAACTGCGGCAGCTAGAGAGTTTATTTGGGTCTTCAAATGCAGCTTGTACCATGCCCTAAAAACCAAAAATAGGATTCCGGAACAAAACCCGCAAGAAAACTTGAAAATTTCAAGGCAAAGTCACCCCTCGACTGGAAAATATAAAACCTTGAATATCTCGGAAACGGAGGCAGCTAGAGGGTCCAAACTTGAACTTTTTCAAATGGCCCTACCTCGAAAACTGCGGCAGCTAGAGAGTTGATTTGGGTCTTCAAATGCAGCTTGTACCATGCCCTAAAAACCAAAAATAGGATTCCGGAACAAAACCCGCAAGAAAACTTGAAAATTTCAAGGCAAAGTCACCCCTCGACTGGAAAATATAAAACCTTGAATATCTCGGAAACGGAGGCAGCTAGAGGGTCCAAACTTGCACTTTTTCAAATGGCTGTAACTCGAAAACTACAGCAGCTAGAGAGTTGATTTTGGTCTTCAAATGCAGCTTGTACCATGCCCTAAAAACCAAAAATAGGATTCCGGAACAAAACCCGCAAGAAAACTTGAAAATTTCAAGGCAAAGTCACCCCTCGACTGGAAAATATAAAACCTTGAATATCTCGGAAACGGAGGCAGCTAGAGGGTCCAAACTTGCACTTTTTCAAATGGCTGTAACTCGAAAACTACGGCAGCTAGAGAGTTGATTTGGGTCTTCAAATGCAGCTTGTACCATGCCCTAAAAACCAAAAATAGGATTCCGGAACAAAACCCGCAAGAAAACTTGAAAATTTCAAGGCAAAGTCACCCCTCGACTGGAAAATATAAAACCTTGAATATCTCGGAAACGGAGGCAGCTAGAGGGTCCAAACTTGCACTTTTTCAAATGGCTGTAACTCGAAAACTACGGCAGCTAGAGAGTTGATTTGGGTCTTAAAATGCAGCTTGTACCATGCCCTAAAAACCAAAAATAGGATTCCGGAACAAAACCCGCAAGAAAACTTGAAAATTTCAAGGCAAAGTCACCCCTCGACTGGAAAATATAAAACCTTGAATATCTCGGAAACGGAGGCAGCTAGAGGGTCCAAACTTGCACTTTTTCAAATGGCTGTAACTCGAAAACTACGGCAGCTAGAGAGTTGATTTGGGTCTTAAAATGCAGCTTGTACCATGCCCTAAAAACCAAAAATAGGATTCCGGAACAAAACCCGCAAGAAAACTTGAAAATTTCAAGGCAAAGTCACCCCTCGACTGGAAAATATAAAACCTTGAATATCTCGGAAACGGAGGCAGCTAGAGGGTCCAAACTTGCACTTTTTCAAATGGCTGTAACTCGAAAACTACGGCAGCTAGAGAGTTGATTTGGGTCTTCAAATGCAGCTTGTACCATGCCCTAAAAACCAAAAATAGGATTCCGGAACAAAACCCGCAAGAAAACTTGAAAATTTCAAGGCAAAGTCACCCCTCGACTGGAAAATATAAAACCTTGAATATCTCGGAAACGGAGGCAGCTAGAGGGTCCAAACTTGCACTTTTTCAAATGGCCCTACCTCGAAAACTGCGGCAGCTAGAGAGTTGATTTGGGTCTTCAAATGCAGCTTGTACCATGCCCTAAAAACCAAAAATAGGATTCCGGAACAAAACCCGCAAGAAAACTTGAAAATTTCAAGGCAAAGTCACCCCTCGACTGGAAAATATAAAACCTTGAATATCTCGGAAACGGAGGCAGCTAGAGGGTCCAAACTTGCACTTTTTCAAATGGCTGTAACTCGAAAACTACGGCAGCTAGAGAGTTGATTTTGGTCTTAAAATGCAGCTTGTACCATGCCCTAAAAACCGAAAATAGGATTCCGGAACAAAACCCGCAAGAAAACTTGAAAATTTCAAGGCAAAGTCACCCCTCGACTGGAAAATATAAAACCTTGAATATCTCGGAAACGGAGGCAGCTAGAGGGTCCAAACTTGCACTTTTTCAAATGGCTGTAACTCGAAAACTACGGCAGCTAGAGAGTTGATTTGGGTCTTAAAATGCAGCTTGTACCATGCCCTAAAAACCAAAAATAGGATTCCGGAACAAAACCCGCAAGAAAACTTGAAAATTTCAAGGCAAAGTCACCCCTCGACTGGAAAATATAAAACCTTGAATATCTCGGAAACGGAGGCAGCTAGAGGGTCCAAACTTGCACTTTTTCAAATGGCCCTACCTCGAAAACTGCGGCAGCTAGAGAGTTGATTTGGGTCTTCAAATGCAGCTTGTACCATGCCCTAAAAACCAAAAATAGGATTCCGGAACAAAACCCGCAAGAAAACTTGAAAATTTCAAGGCAAAGTCACCCCTCGACTGGAAAATATAAAACCTTGAATATCTCGGAAACGGAGGCAGCTAGAGGGTCCAAACTTGCACTTTTTCAAATGGCTGTAACTCGAAAACTACGGCAGCTAGAGAGTTGATTTGGGTCTTAAAATGCAGCTTGTACCATGCCCTAAAAACCAAAAATAGGATTCCGGAACAAAACCCGCAAGAAAACTTGAAAATTTCAAGGCAAAGTCACCCCTCGACTGGAAAATATAAAACCTTGAATATCTCGGAAACGGAGGCAGCTAGAGGGTCCAAACTTGCACTTTTTCAAATGGCCCTACCTCGAAAACTGCGGCAGCTAGAGAGTTGATTTGGGTCTTCAAATGCAGCTTGTACCATGCCCTAAAAACCAAAAATAGGATTCCGGAACAAAACCCGCAAGAAAACTTGAAAATTTCAAGGCAAAGTCACCCCTCGACTGGAAAATATAAAACCTTGAATATCTCGGAAACGGAGGCAGCTAGAGGGTCCAAACTTGCACTTTTTCAAATCGCTGTAACTCGAAAACTACGGCAGCTAGAGAGTTGATTTGGGTCTTAAAATGCAGCTTGTACCATGCCCTAAAAACCAAAAATAGGATTCCGGAACAAAACCCGCAAGAAAACTTGAAAATTTCAAGGCAAAGCCACCCCTCGACTGGAAAATATAAAACCTTGAATATCTCGGAAACGGAGGCAGCTAGAGGGTCCAAACTTGCACTTTTTCAAATGGCCCTACCTCGAAAACTGCGGCAGCTAGAGAGTTGATTTGGGTCTTAAAATGCAGCTTGTACCATGCCCTAAAAACCAAAAATAGGATTCCGGAACAAAACCCGCAAGAAAACTTGAAAATTTCAAGGCAAAGTCACCCCTCGACTGGAAAATATAAAACCTTGAATATCTCGGAAACGGAGGCAGCTAGAGGGTCCAAACTTGCACTTTTTCAAATGGCCCTACCTCGAAAACTGCGGCAGCTAGAGAGTTGATTTGGGTCTTCAAATGCAGCTTGTACCATGCCCTAAAAACCAAAAATAGGATTCCGGAACAAAACCCGCAAGAAAACTTGAAAATTTCAAGGCAAAGTCACCCCTCGTTTGGAAAATATAAAACCTTGAATATCTCGGAAACGGAGGCAGCTAGAGGGTCCAAACTTGCACTTTTTCAAATGGCTGTAACTCGAAAACTACGGCAGCTAGAGAGTTGATTTGGATCTTAAAATGCAGCTTGTACCATGCCCTAAAAACCAAAAATTGGATTCCGGAACAAAACCCGCAAGAAAACTTGAAAATTTCAAGGCAAAGTCACCCCTCGACTGGAAAATATAAAACCTTGAATATCTCGGAAACGGAGGCAGCTAGAGGGTCCAAACTTGCACTTTTTCAAATGGCTGTAACTCGAAAACTACGGCAGCTAGAGAGTTGATTTGGGTCTTAAAATGCAGCTTGTACCATGCCCTAAAAACCAAAAATAGGATTCCGGAACAAAACCCGCAAGAAAACTTGAAAATTTCAAGGCAAAGTCACCCCTCGACTGGAAAATATAAAACCTTGAATATCTCGGAAACGGAGGCAGCTAGAGGGTCCAAACTTGCACTTTTTCAAATGGCTGTAACTCGAAAACTACGGCAGCTAGAGAGTTGATTTGGGTCTTAAAATGCAGCTTGTACCATGCCCTAAAAACCAAAAATAGGATTCCGGAACAAAACCCGCAAGAAAACTTGAAAATTTCAAGGCAAAGTCACCCCTCGACTGGAAAATATAAAACCTTGAATATCTCGGAAACGGAAGCAGCTAGAGGGTCCAAACTTGCACTTTTTCAAATGGCCCTACCACGAAAACTGCGGCAGCTAGAGAGTTTATTTGGGTCTTCAAATGCAGCTTGTACCATGCCCTAAAAACCAAAAATAGGATTCCGGAACAAAACCCGCAAGAAAACTTGAAAATTTCAAGGCAAAGTCACCCCTTGACTGGAAAATATAAAACCTTGAATATCTCGGAAACGGAGGCAGCTAGAGGGTCCAAACTTGCACTTTTTCAAATGGCTGTAACTCGAAAACTACGGCAGCTAGAGAGTTGATTTGGGTCTTAAAATGCAGCTTGTACCATGCCCTAAAAACCAAAAATATGATTCCGGAACAAAACCCGCAAGAAAACTTGAAAATTTCAAGGCAAAGTCACCCCTCGACTGGAAAATATAAAACCTTGAATATCTCGGAAACGGAGGCAGCTAGAGGGTCCAAACTTGCACTTTTTCAAATGGCTGTAACTCGAAAACTACGGCAGCTAGAGAGTTGATTTGGGTCTTAAAATGCAGCTTGTACCATGCCCTAAAAACCAAAAATAGGATTCCGGAACAAAACCCGCAAGAAAACTTGAAAATTTCAAGGCAAAGTCACCCCTCGACTGGAAAATATAAAACCTTGAATATCTCGGAAACGGAGGCAGCTAGAGGGTCCAAACTTGCACTTTTTCAAATGGCTGTAACTCGAAAACTACAGCAGCTAGAGAGTTGATTTTGGTCTTCAAATGCAGCTTGTACCATGCCCTAAAAACCAAAAATAGGATTCCGGAACAAAACCCGCAAGAAAACTTGAAAATTTCAAGGCAAAGTCACCCCTCGACTGGAAAATATAAAACCTTGAATATCTCGGAAACGGAGGCAGCTAGAGGGTCCAAACTTGCACTTTTTCAAATGGCTGTAACTCGAAAACTACGGCAGCTAGAGAGTTGATTTGGGTCTTAAAATGCAGCTTGTACCATGCCCTAAAAACCAAAAATAGGATTCCGGAACAAAACCCGCAAGAAAACTTGAAAATTTCAAGGCAAAGTCACCCCTCGACTGGAAAATATAAAACCTTGAATATCTCGGAAACGGAGGCAGCTAGAGGGTCCAAACTTGCACTTTTTCAAATGGCTGTAACTCGAAAACTACGGCAGCTAGAGAGTTGATTTGGGTCTTCAAATGCAGCTTGTACCATGCCCTAAAAACCAAAAATAGGATTCCGGAACAAAACCCGCAAGAAAACTTGAAAATTTCAAGGCAAAGTCACCCCTCGACTGGAAAATATAAAACCTTGAATATCTCGGAAACGGAGGCAGCTAGAGGGTCCAAACTTGCACTTTTTCAAATGGCCCTACCTCGAAAACTGCGGCAGCTAGAGAGTTGATTTGGGTCTTCAAATGCAGCTTGTACCATGCCCTAAAAACCAAAAATAGGATTCCGGAACAAAACCCGCAAGAAAACTTGAAAATTTCAAGGCAAAGTCACCCCTCGACTGGAAAATATAAAACCTTGAATATCTCGGAAACGGAGGCAGCTAGAGGGTCCAAACTTGCACTTTTTCAAATGGCTGTAACTCGAAAACTACGGCAGCTAGAGAGTTGATTTGGGTCTTAAAATGCAGCTTGTACCATGCCCTAATAACCAAAAATAGGATTCCGGAACAAAACCCGCAAGAAAACTTGAAAATTTCAAGGCAAAGTCACCCCTCGACTGGAAAATATAAAACCTTGAATATCTCGGAAACGGAGGCAGCTAGAGGGTCCAAACTTGCACTTTTTCAAATGGCTGTAACTCGAAAACTACGGCTGCTAGAGAGTTGATTTGGGTCTTCAAATGCAGCTTGTACCATGCCCTAAAAACCAAAAATAGGATTCCGGAACAAAACCCGCAAGAAAACTTGAAAATTTCAACGCAAAGTCACCCCTCGACTGGAAAATATAAAACCTTGAATATCTCGGAAACGGAGGCAGCTAGAGGGTCCAAACTTGCACTTTTTCAAATGGCTGTAACTCGAAAACTACGGCAGCTAGAGAGTTGATTTTGGTCTTAAAATGCAGCTTGTACCATGCCCTAAAAACCGAAAATAGGATTCCGGAACAAAACCCGCAAGAAAACTTGAAAATTTCAAGGCAAAGTCACCCCTCGACTGGAAAATATAAAACCTTGAATATCTCGGAAACGGAGGCAGCTAGAGGGTCCAAACTTGCACTTTTTCAAATGGCTGTAACTCGAAAACTACGGCTGCTAGAGAGTTGATTTGGGTCTTCAAATGCAGCTTGTACCATGCCCTAAAAACCAAAAATAGGATTCCGGAACAAAACCCGCAAGAAAACTTGAAAATTTCAACGCAAAGTCACCCCTCGACTGGAAAATATAAAACCTTGAATATCTCGGAAACGGAGGCAGCTAGAGGGTCCAAACTTGCACTTTTTCAAATGGCTGTAACTCGAAAACTACGGCAGCTAGAGAGTTGATTTTGGTCTTAAAATGCAGCTTGTACCATGCCCTAAAAACCGAAAATAGGATTCCGGAACAAAACCCGCAAGAAAACTTGAAAATTTCAAGGCAAAGTCACCCCTCGACTGGAAAATATAAAACCTTGAATATCTCGGAAACGGAGGCAGCTAGAGGGTCCAAACTTGCACTTTTTCAAATGGCTGTAACTCGAAAACTACGGCTGCTAGAGAGTTGATTTGGGTCTTCAAATGCAGCTTGTACCATGCCCTAAAAACCAAAAATAGGATTCCGGAACAAAACCCGCAAGAAAACTTGAAAATTTCAAGGCAAAGTCACCCCTCGACTGGAAAATATAAAACCTTGAATATCTCGGAAACGGAGGCAGCTAGAGGGTCCAAACTTGCACTTTTTCAAATGGCCCTACCTCGAAAACTGCGGCAGCTAGAGAGTTGATTTGGGTCTTCAAATGCAGCTTGTACCATGCCCTAAAAACCAAAAATAGGATTCCGGAACAAAACCCGCAAGAAAACTTGAAAATTTCAAGGCAAAGTCACCCCTCGTTTGGAAAATATAAAACCTTGAATATCTCGGAAACGGAGGCAGCTAGAGGGTCCAAACTTGCACTTTTTCAAATGGCTGTAACTCGAAAACTACGGCAGCTAGAGAGTTGATTTGGATCTTAAAATGCAGCTTGTACCATGCCCTAAAAACCAAAAATTGGATTCCGGAACAAAACCCGCAAGAAAACTTGAAAATTTCAAGGCAAAGTCACCCCTCGACTGGAAAATATAAAACCTTGAATATCTCGGAAACGGAGGCAGCTAGAGGGTCCAAACTTGCACTTTTTCAAATGGCTGTAACTCGAAAACTACGGCAGCTAGAGAGTTGATTTGGGTCTTAAAATGCAGCTTGTACCATGCCCTAAAAACCAAAAATAGGATTCCGGAACAAAACCCGCAAGAAAACTTGAAAATTTCAAGGCAAAGTCACCCCTCGACTGGAAAATATAAAACCTTGAATATCTCGGAAACGGAGGCAGCTAGAGGGTCCAAACTTGCACTTTTTCAAATGGCTGTAACTCGAAAACTACGGCAGCTAGAGAGTTGATTTGGGTCTTAAAATGCAGCTTGTACCATGCCCTAAAAACCAAAAATAGGATTCCGGAACAAAACCCGCAAGAAAACTTGAAAATTTCAAGGCAAAGTCACCCCTCGACTGGAAAATATAAAACCTTGAATATCTCGGAAACGGAAGCAGCTAGAGGGTCCAAACTTGCACTTTTTCAAATGGCCCTACCACGAAAACTGCGGCAGCTAGAGAGTTTATTTGGGTCTTCAAATGCAGCTTGTACCATGCCCTAAAAACCAAAAATAGGATTCCGGAACAAAACCCGCAAGAAAACTTGAAAATTTCAAGGCAAAGTCACCCCTTGACTGGAAAATATAAAACCTTGAATATCTCGGAAACGGAGGCAGCTAGAGGGTCCAAACTTGCACTTTTTCAAATGGCTGTAACTCGAAAACTACGGCAGCTAGAGAGTTGATTTGGGTCTTAAAATGCAGCTTGTACCATGCCCTAAAAACCAAAAATATGATTCCGGAACAAAACCCGCAAGAAAACTTGAAAATTTCAAGGCAAAGTCACCCCTCGACTGGAAAATATAAAACCTTGAATATCTCGGAAACGGAGGCAGCTAGAGGGTCCAAACTTGCACTTTTTCAAATGGCTGTAACTCGAAAACTACGGCAGCTAGAGAGTTGATTTGGGTCTTAAAATGCAGCTTGTACCATGCCCTAAAAACCAAAAATAGGATTCCGGAACAAAACCCGCAAGAAAACTTGAAAATTTCAAGGCAAAGTCACCCCTCGACTGGAAAATATAAAACCTTGAATATCTCGGAAACGGAGGCAGCTAGAGGGTCCAAACTTGCACTTTTTCAAATGGCTGTAACTCGAAAACTACAGCAGCTAGAGAGTTGATTTTGGTCTTCAAATGCAGCTTGTACCATGCCCTAAAAACCAAAAATAGGATTCCGGAACAAAACCCGCAAGAAAACTTGAAAATTTCAAGGCAAAGTCACCCCTCGACTGGAAAATATAAAACCTTGAATATCTCGGAAACGGAGGCAGCTAGAGGGTCCAAACTTGCACTTTTTCAAATGGCTGTAACTCGAAAACTACGGCAGCTAGAGAGTTGATTTGGGTCTTAAAATGCAGCTTGTACCATGCCCTAAAAACCAAAAATAGGATTCCGGAACAAAACCCGCAAGAAAACTTGAAAATTTCAAGGCAAAGTCACCCCTCGACTGGAAAATATAAAACCTTGAATATCTCGGAAACGGAGGCAGCTAGAGGGTCCAAACTTGCACTTTTTCAAATGGCTGTAACTCGAAAACTACGGCAGCTAGAGAGTTGATTTGGGTCTTCAAATGCAGCTTGTACCATGCCCTAAAAACCAAAAATAGGATTCCGGAACAAAACCCGCAAGAAAACTTGAAAATTTCAAGGCAAAGTCACCCCTCGACTGGAAAATATAAAACCTTGAATATCTCGGAAACGGAGGCAGCTAGAGGGTCCAAACTTGCACTTTTTCAAATGGCCCTACCTCGAAAACTGCGGCAGCTAGAGAGTTGATTTGGGTCTTCAAATGCAGCTTGTACCATGCCCTAAAAACCAAAAATAGGATTCCGGAACAAAACCCGCAAGAAAACTTGAAAATTTCAAGGCAAAGTCACCCCTCGACTGGAAAATATAAAACCTTGAATATCTCGGAAACGGAGGCAGCTAGAGGGTCCAAACTTGCACTTTTTCAAATGGCTGTAACTCGAAAACTACGGCAGCTAGAGAGTTGATTTGGGTCTTAAAATGCAGCTTGTACCATGCCCTAATAACCAAAAATAGGATTCCGGAACAAAACCCGCAAGAAAACTTGAAAATTTCAAGGCAAAGTCACCCCTCGACTGGAAAATATAAAACCTTGAATATCTCGGAAACGGAGGCAGCTAGAGGGTCCAAACTTGCACTTTTTCAAATGGCTGTAACTCGAAAACTACGGCTGCTAGAGAGTTGATTTGGGTCTTCAAATGCAGCTTGTACCATGCCCTAAAAACCAAAAATAGGATTCCGGAACAAAACCCGCAAGAAAACTTGAAAATTTCAACGCAAAGTCACCCCTCGACTGGAAAATATAAAACCTTGAATATCTCGGAAACGGAGGCAGCTAGAGGGTCCAAACTTGCACTTTTTCAAATGGCTGTAACTCGAAAACTACGGCAGCTAGAGAGTTGATTTTGGTCTTAAAATGCAGCTTGTACCATGCCCTAAAAACCGAAAATAGGATTCCGGAACAAAACCCGCAAGAAAACTTGAAAATTTCAAGGCAAAGTCACCCCTCGACTGGAAAATATAAAACCTTGAATATCTCGGAAACGGAGGCAGCTAGAGGGTCCAAACTTGCACTTTTTCAAATGGCTGTAACTCGAAAACTACGGCTGCTAGAGAGTTGATTTGGGTCTTCAAATGCAGCTTGTACCATGCCCTAAAAACCAAAAATAGGATTCCGGAACAAAACCCGCAAGAAAACTTGAAAATTTCAACGCAAAGTCACCCCTCGACTGGAAAATATAAAACCTTGAATATCTCGGAAACGGAGGCAGCTAGAGGGTCCAAACTTGCACTTTTTCAAATGGCTGTAACTCGAAAACTACGGCAGCTAGAGAGTTGATTTTGGTCTTAAAATGCAGCTTGTACCATGCCCTAAAAACCGAAAATAGGATTCCGGAACAAAACCCGCAAGAAAACTTGAAAATTTCAAGGCAAAGTCACCCCTCGACTGGAAAATATAAAACCTTGAATATCTCGGAAACGGAGGCAGCTAGAGGGTCCAAACTTGCACTTTTTCAAATGGCTGTAACTCGAAAACTACGGCTGCTAGAGAGTTGATTTGGGTCTTCAAATGCAGCTTGTACCATGCCCTAAAAACCAAAAATAGGATTCCGGAACAAAACCCGCAAGAAAACTTGAAAATTTCAAGGCAAAGTCACCCCTCGACTGGAAAATATAAAACCTTGAATATCTCGGAAACGGAGGCAGCTAGAGGGTCCAAACTTGCACTTTTTCAAATGGCTGTAACTCGAAAACTACGGCAGCTAGAGAGTTGATTTGGGTCTTAAAATGCAGCTTGTACCATGCCCTAATAACCAAAAATAGGATTCCGGAACAAAACCCGCAAGAAAACTTGAAAATTTCAAGGCAAAGTCACCCCTCGACTGGAAAATATAAAACCTTGAATATCTCGGAAACGGAGGCAGCTAGAGGGTCCAAACTTGCACTTTTTCAAATGGCTGTAACTCGAAAACTACGGCTGCTAGAGAGTTGATTTGGGTCTTCAAATGCAGCTTGTACCATGCCCTAAAAACCAAAAATAGGATTCCGGAACAAAACCCGCAAGAAAACTTGAAAATTTCAACGCAAAGTCACCCCTCGACTGGAAAATATAAAACCTTGAATATCTCGGAAACGGAGGCAGCTAGAGGGTCCAAACTTGCACTTTTTCAAATGGCTGTAACTCGAAAACTACGGCAGCTAGAGAGTTGATTTTGGTCTTAAAATGCAGCTTGTACCATGCCCTAAAAACCGAAAATTGGATTCCGGAACAAAACCCGCAAGAAAACTTGAAAATTTCAAGGCAAAGTCACCCCTCGACTGGAAAATATAAAACCTTGAATATCTCGAAAACGGAGGCAGCTAGAGGGTCCAAACTTGCACTTTTTCAAATGGCTGTAACTCGAAAACTACGGCAGCTGGAGAGTTGATTTGGGTCTTAAAATGCAGCTTGTACCATGCCCTAAAAACCAAAAATAGGATTCCGGAACAAAACCCGCAAGAAAACTTGAAAATTTCTAGGCAAAGTCACCCCTCGACTGGAAAATATAAAACCTTGAATATCTCGGAAACGGAGGCAGCTAGAGGGTCCAAACTTGCACTTTTTCAAATGGCTGTAACTCGAAAACTACGGCAGCTAGAGAGTTGATTTGGGTCTTAAAATGCAGCTTGTACCATGCCCTAAAAACCAAAAATAGGATTCCGGAACAAAACCCGCAAGAAAACTTGAAAATTTCAAGGCAAAGTCACCCCTCGACTGGAAAATATAAAACCTTGAATATCTCGGAAACGGAGGCAGCTAGAGGGTCCAAACTTGCACTTTTTCAAATGGCTGTAACTCGAAAACTACGGCAGCTAGAGAGTTGATTTGGGTCTTAAAATGCAGCTTGTACCATGCCCTAAAAACCAAAAATAGGATTCCGGAACAAAACCCGCAAGAAAACTTGAAAATTTCAAGGCAAAGTCACCCCTCGACTGGAAAATATAAAACCTTGAATATCTCGGAAACGGAGGCAGCTAGAGGGTCCAAACTTGCACTTTTTCAAATGGCCCTACCTCGAAAACTGCGGCAGCTAGAGAGTTGATTTGGGTCTTCAAATGCAGCTTGTACCATGCCCTAAAAACCAAAAATAGGATTCCGGAACAAAACCCGCAAGAAAACTTGAAAATTTCAAGGCAAAGTCACCCCTCGACTGGAAAATATAAAACCTTGAATATCTCGGAAACGGAGGCAGCTAGAGGGTCCAAACTTGCACTTTTTCAAATGGCTGTAACTCGAAAACTACGGCAGCTAGAGAGTTGATTTGGGTCTTAAAATGCAGCTTGTACCATGCCCTAAAAACCAAAAATAGGATTCCGGAACAAAACCCGCAAGAAAACTTGAAAATTTCAAGGCAAAGTCACCCCTCGACTGGAAAATATATAACCTTGAATATCTCAGAAACGGAGGCAGCTAGAGGGTCCAAACTTGCACTTTTTCAAATGGCTGTAACTCGAAAACTACGGCAGCTAGAGAGTTGATTTGGGTCTTAAAATGCAGCTTGTACCATGCCCTAAAAACCAAAAATAGGATTCCGGAACAAAACCCGCAAGAAAACTTGAAAATTTCAAGGCAAAGTCACCCCTCGACTGGAAAATATAAAACCTTGAATATCTCGGAAACGGAGGCAGCTAGAGGGTCCAAACTTGCACTTTTTCAAATGGCCCTACCTCGAAAACTGCGGCAGCTAGAGAGTTGATTTGGGTCTTCAAATGCAGCTTGTACCATGCCCTAAAAACCAAAAATAGGATTCCGGAACAAAACCCGCAAGAAAACTTGAAAATTTCATGGCAAAGTCACCCCTCGACTGGAAAATATAAAACCTTGAATATCTCGGAAACGGAGGCAGCTAGAGGGTCCAAACTTGCACTTTTTCAAATGGCCCTACCTCGAAAACTGCGGCAGCTAGAGAGTTGATTTGGGTCTTCAAATGCAGCTTGTACCATGCCCTAAAAACCAAAAATAGGATTCCGGAACAAAACCCGCAAGAAAACTTGAAAATTTCAAGGCAAAGTCACCCCTCGACTGGAAAATATAAAACCTTGAATATCTCGGAAACGGAGGCAGCTAGAGGGTCCAAACTTGCACTTTTTCAAATGGCCCTACCTCGAAAACTGCGGCAGCTAGAGAGTTGATTTGGGTCTTCAAATGCAGCTTGTACCATGCCCTAAAAACCAAAAATAGGATTCCGGAACAAAACCCGCAAGAAAACTTGAAAATTTCAAGGCAAAGTCACCCCTCGACTGGAAAATTTAAAACCTTGAATATCTCGGAAACGGAGGCAGCTAGAGGGTCCAAACTTGCACTTTTTCAAATCGCTGTAACTCGAAAACTACGGCAGCTAGAGAGTTGATTTGGGTCTTAAAATGCAGCTTGTACCATGCCCTAAAAACCAAAAATAGGATTCCGGAACAAAACCCGCAAGAAAACTTGAAAATTTCAAGGCAAAGTCACCCCTCGACTGGAAAATATAAAACCTTGAATATCTCGGAAACGGAGGCAGCTAGAGGGTCCAAACTTGCACTTTTTCAAATGGCCCTACCTCGAAAACTGCGGCAGCTAGAGAGTTGATTTGGGTCTTCAAATGCAGCTTGTACCATGCCCTAAAAACCAAAAATAGGATTCCGGAACAAAACCCGCAAGAAAACTTGAAAATTTCAAGGCAAAGTCACCCCTCGTTTGGAAAATATAAAACCTTGAATATCTCGGAAACGGAGGCAGCTAGAGGGTCCAAACTTGCACTTTTTCAAATGGCTGTAACTCGAAAACTACGGCAGCTAGAGAGTTGATTTGGATCTTAAAATGCAGCTTGTACCATGCCCTAAAAACCAAAAATTGGATTCCGGAACAAAACCCGCAAGAAAACTTGAAAATTTCAAGGCAAAGTCACCCCTCGACTGGAAAATATAAAACCTTGAATATCTCGGAAACGGAGGCAGCTAGAGGGTCCAAACTTGCACTTTTTCAAATGGCTGTAACTCGAAAACTACGGCAGCTAGAGAGTTGATTTGGGTCTTAAAATGCAGCTTGTACCATGCCCTAAAAACCAAAAATAGGATTCCGGAACAAAACCCGCAAGAAAACTTGAAAATTTCAAGGCAAAGTCACCCCTCGACTGGAAAATATAAAACCTTGAATATCTCGGAAACGGAGGCAGCTAGAGGGTCCAAACTTGCACTTTTTCAAATGGCTGTAACTCGAAAACTACGGCAGCTAGAGAGTTGATTTGGGTCTTAAAATGCAGCTTGTACCATGCCCTAAAAACCAAAAATAGGATTCCGGAACAAAACCCGCAAGAAAACTTGAAAATTTCAAGGCAAAGTCATTCCTCGACAGGAAAATGTAAAACCTTGAATATCTGGGAAACGGAGGCAGCTAGAGGGTCCAAACTTGCCCTTTTTCAAATGGCTGTAACTCGAAAACTACGGCAGCTAGAGAGTTGATTTGGGTCTTCAAATGCAGCTTGTACCATGCCCTAAAATCCAAAAATAGGATTCCGGAACAAAACCCGCAAGAAAACTTGAAAATTTCAAGGCGAAGTCACCCCTCGACTGGAAAATATAAAACATTGAATATCTCGGAAACGGAGGCAGCTAGAGGGTCCAAACTTGCACTTTTTCAAATGGCTGTAACTCGAAAACTACGGCAGCTAGAGAGTTGATTTGGGTCTTAAAATGCAGCTTGTACCATGCCCTAAAAACCAAAAATAGGATTCCGGAACAAAACCCGCAAGAAAACTTGCAAATTTCAAGGCGAAGTCACCCCTCGACTGGAAAATATAAAACATTGAATATCTCGGAAACGGAGGCAGCTAGAGGGTCCAAACTTGCACTTTTTCAAATGGCTGTAACTCGAAAACTACGGCAGCTAGAGAGTTGATTTGGGTCTTAAAATGCAGCTTGTACCATGCCCTAAAAACCAAAAATAGGATTCCGGAACAAAACCCGCAAGAAAACTTGAAAATTTCAAGGCAAAGTCACCCCTCGACTGGAAAATATAAAACCTTGAATATCTCGGAAACGGAGGCAGCTAGAGGGTCCAAACTTGCACTTTTTCAAATGGCTGTAACTCGAAAACTACGGCAGCTAGAGAGTTGATTTGGGTCTTCAAATGCAGCTTGTACCATGCCCTAAAAACCAAAAATAGGATTCCGGAACAAAACCCGCAAGAAAACTTGAAAATTTCAAGGCAAAGTCACCCCTCGACTGGAAAATATAAAACCTTGAATATCTCGGAAACGGAGGCTGCTAGAGGGTCCAAACTTGCACTTTTTCAAATGGCTGTAACTCGAAAACTACGGCAGCTAGAGAGTTGATTTGGGTCTTAAAATGCAGCTTGTACCATGCCCTAAAAACCAAAAATAGGATTCCGGAACAAAACCCGCAAGAAAACTTGAAAATTTCAAGGCAAAGTCACCCCTCGACTGGAAAATATAAAACCTTGAATATCTCGGAAACGGAGGCTGCTAGAGGGTCCAAACTTGCACTTTTTCAAATGGCTGTAACTCGAAAACTACGGCAGCTAGAGAGTTGATTTGGGTCTTAAAATGCAGCTTGTACCATGCCCTAAAAACCAAAAATAGGATTCCGGAACAAAACCCGCAAGAAAACTTGAAAATTTCAAGGAAAAGTCACCCCTCGCCTGGAAAATATAAAACCTTGAATATCTCGGAAACGGAGGCAGCTAGAGGGTCCAAACTTGCACTTTTTCAAATGGCTGTAACTCGAAAACTACGGCAGCTAGAGAGTTGATTTGGGTCTTCAAATGCAGCTTGTACCATGCCCTAAAAACCAAAAATAGGATTTCGGAACAAAACCCGCAAGAAAACTTGAAAATTTCAAGGCAAAGTCATTCCTCGACAGGAAAATGTAAAACCTTGAATATCTCGGAAACGGAGGCAGCTAGAGGGTCCAAACTTGCACTTTTTCAAATGGCTGTAACTCGAAAACTACGGCAGCTAGAGAGTTGATTTGGGTCTTCAAATGCAGCTTGTACCATGCCCTAAAAACCAAAAATAGGATTCCGGAACAAAACCCGCAAGAAAACTTGAAAATTTCAAGGCAAAGTCATTCCTCGACAGGAAAATGTAAAACCTTGAATATCTCGGAAACGGAGGCAGCTAGAGGGTCCAAACTTGCACTTTTTCAAATGGCTGTAACTCGAAAACTACGGCAGCTAGAGAGTTGATTTGGGTCTTCAAATGCAGCTTGTACCATGCCCTAAAAACCAAAAATAGGATTCCGGAACAAAACCCGCAAGAAAACTTGAAAATTTCAAGGCAAAGTCACCCCTCGACTGGAAAATATAAAACCTTGAATATCTCGGAAACGGAGGCAGCTAGAGGGTCCAAACTTGCACTTTTTCAAATGGCCCTACCTCGAAAACTGCGGCAGCTAGAGAGTTGATTTGGGTCTTCAAATGCAGCTTGTACCATGCCCTAAAAACCAAAAATAGGATTCCGGAACAAAACCCGCAAGAAAACTTGAAAATTTCAAGGCAAAGTCACCCCTCGACTGGAAAATATAAAACCTTGAATATCTCGGAAACGGAGGCAGCTAGAGGGTCCAAACTTGCACTTTTTCAAATGGCTGTAACTCGAAAACTACGGCAGCTAGAGAGTTGATTTGGGTCTTCAAATGCAGCTTGTACCATGCCCTAAAAACCAAAAATAGGATTCCGGAACAAAACCCGCAAGAAAACTTGAAAATTTCAAGGCAAAGTCACCCCTCGACTGGAAAATATAAAACCTTGAATATCTCGGAAACGGAGGCAGCTAGAGGGTCCAAACTTGCACTTTTTCAAATGGCCCTACCTCGAAAACTGCGGCAGCTAGAGAGTTGATTTGGGTCTTCAAATGCAGCTTGTACCATGCCCTAAAAACCAAAAATAGGATTCCGGAACAAAACCCGCAAGAAAACTTGAAAATTTCAAGGCAAAGTCACCCCTCGACTGGAAAATTTAAAACCTTGAATATCTCGGAAACGGAGGCAGCTAGAGGGTCCAAACTTGCACTTTTTCAAATGGCTGTAACTCGAAAACTACGGCAGCTAGAGAGTTGATTTGGGTCTTAAAATGCAGCTTGTACCATGCCCTAAAAACCAAAAATAGGATTCCGGAACAAAACCCGCAAGAAAACTTGAAAATTTCAAGGCAAAGTCACCCCTCGACTGGAAAATATAAAACCTTGAATATCTCGGAAACGGAGGCAGCTAGAGGGTCCAAACTTGCACTTTTTCAAATGGCTGTAACTCGAAAACTACGGCAGCTAGAGAGTTGATTTGGGTCTTCAAATGCAGCTTGTACCATGCCCTAAAAACCAAAAATAGGATTCCGGAACAAAACCCGCAAGAAAACTTGAAAATTTCAAGGCAAAGTCACCCCTCGACTGGAAAATATAAAACCTTGAATATCTCGGAAACGGAGGCAGCTAGAGGGTCCAAACTTGCACTTTTTCAAATGGCCCTACCTCGAAAACTGCGGCAGCTAGAGAGTTGATTTGGGTCTTCAAATGCAGCTTGTACCATGCCCTAAAAACCAAAAATAGGATTCCGGAACAAAACCCGCAAGAAAACTTGAAAATTTCAAGGCAAAGTCACCCCTCGACTGGAAAATATAAAACCTTGAATATCTCGGAAACGGAGGCTGCTAGAGGGTCCAAACTTGCACTTTTTCAAATGGCTGTAACTCGAAAACTACGGCAGCTAGAGAGTTGATTTGGGTCTTAAAATGCAGCTTGTACCATGCCCTAAAAACCAAAAATAGGATTCCGGAACAAAACCCGCAAGAAAACTTGAAAATTTCAAGGCAAAGTCACCCCTCGACTGGAAAATATAAAACCTTGAATATCTCGGAAACGGAGGCTGCTAGAGGGTCCAAACTTGCACTTTTTCAAATGGCTGTAACTCGAAAACTACGGCAGCTAGAGAGTTGATTTGGGTCTTAAAATGCAGCTTGTACCATGCCCTAAAAACCAAAAATAGGATTCCGGAACAAAACCCGCAAGAAAACTTGAAAATTTCAAGGAAAAGTCACCCCTCGCCTGGAAAATATAAAACCTTGAATATCTCGGAAACGGAGGCAGC
The DNA here is from genome assembly GCA_964017055.1 of Chloromyia formosa. NCBI lineage: Eukaryota > Metazoa > Arthropoda > Insecta > Diptera > Stratiomyidae > Chloromyia > Chloromyia formosa. The sequence goes on along the minus strand of OZ024816.1, from coordinate 15,848,447 downwards.
TAGAGGGTCCAAACTTGCACTTTTTCAAATGGCTGTAACTCGAAAACTACGGCAGCTAGAGAGTTGATTTGGGTCTTCAAATGCAGCTTGTACCATGCCCTAAAAACCAAAAATAGGATTTCGGAACAAAACCCGCAAGAAAACTTGAAAATTTCAAGGCAAAGTCATTCCTCGACAGGAAAATGTAAAACCTTGAATATCTCGGAAACGGAGGCAGCTAGAGGGTCCAAACTTGCACTTTTTCAAATGGCTGTAACTCGAAAACTACGGCAGCTAGAGAGTTGATTTGGGTCTTCAAATGCAGCTTGTACCATGCCCTAAAAACCAAAAATAGGATTCCGGAACAAAACCCGCAAGAAAACTTGAAAATTTCAAGGCAAAGTCATTCCTCGACAGGAAAATGTAAAACCTTGAATATCTCGGAAACGGAGGCAGCTAGAGGGTCCAAACTTGCACTTTTTCAAATGGCTGTAACTCGAAAACTACGGCAGCTAGAGAGTTGATTTTGGTCTTAAAATGCAGCTTGTACCATGCCCTAAAAACCAAAAATAGGATTCCGGAACAAAACCCGCAAGAAAACTTGAAAATTTCAAGGCAAAGTCATTCCTCGACAGGAAAATGTAAAACCTTGAATATCTCGGAAACGGAGGCAGCTAGAGGGTCCAAACTTGCACTTTTTCAAATGGCTGTAACTCGAAAACTACGGCAGCTAGAGAGTTGATTTGGGTCTTCAAATGCAGCTTGTACCATGCCCTAAAAACCAAAAATAGGATGCCGGAACAAAACCCGCAAGAAAACTTGAAAATTTCAAGGCAAAGTCACCCCTCGACTGGAAAATATAAAACCTTGAATATCTCGGAAACGGAGGCTGCTAGAGGGTCCAAACTTGCACTTTTTCAAATGGCTGTAACTCGAAAACTACGGCAGCTAGAGAGTTGATTTGGGTCTTAAAATGCAGCTTGTACCATGCCCTAAAAACCAAAAATAGGATTCCGAAACAAAACCCGCAAGAAAACTTGAAAATTTCAAGGCAAAGTCACCCCTCGACTGGAAAATATTTGGTCTACAACTTAATAATGAGACTTTTTTTAGAGATGGCAACACCGATAAACCAATGGTAGTCCATCTTTGACATACATACCATTTGAAGTTTGTATTCATAAGCTGTCAATGTCAGTATAAACATTTCGTGTTGATTGTTGACAACGTATTTTACCGGACCATGGAAAGTTTCGAAAATTCACGAAAAAAACAACATTTGCGGGAAGTTTTACTTGGACATTATTTTGCTAAGAAGACTGCAGCTCAGAGTCATAAATTGCTCGTGGAAGTTTACGGTGACGATGCTTTTTCGCGTGCACAGTGTTTTCGGTGGTTTCATCGGTTCAAAAATGATAATTTCGACATTACCGACGAAGAGCGACCTGGCCAGCCAAAAAAGTTTGAAGACGAAGAATTGACGAAATTACTCGAAGAAGATTCGTGCCAAACTCAAAAAGAGTTCGCAATTTCGTTGGAAGTGACTCAGCAAGCCATATCGAAGCGGTTAAAATCACTGGGAATGATCCAAAAGCAAGGCCACTGGGTTCCGTACGAGTTGAAGCCAAGAGATTTTGAGAGGCGCTTTTGCATGTGCGAACAACTGCTTCAAAGGCAAAGACGGAAGGGTTTTTTGCATCGTATTGTGACCGGCGATGAAAAGTGGATTCATTATGATAACCCAAAGCGAAAGAAATCATGGGGACCGCCCGGGCACCAATCAACATCGACCGCGAAGCCAAATATTCATGGTTCCAAGCTTATGCTCTGCATTTGGTGGGACCAGATCGGTGTTCTTTATTATGAGCTGCTAAAACCGAATGAAACCATTGACGGGCAGCGCTATCGGCTGCAATTGATGCGTTTGAGTCGAGCATTGCGTGAAAAACGGCAACAATTTGCTGAAAGGCACGACAAAATAATTCTTCAGCATGACAATGCTCGCCCTCATGTTGCGCAAGTCGTGAAAACGTACCTGGAAACAACCAAATGGGAAGTGCTACCCCACCCGCCGTATAGCCCTGACATTGCTCCATCCGATTACTATTTGTTCGCTTCGATGACTCATGCGTTGGCTGATCAGCACTTCACTTCATATGAGGATACTAAGAACTGGCTCGATTCATGGATAGCCTCGAAACCCCAAGATTTTTTTCGCGACGGAATTCGTAGACTTCCCGAAAGATGGGAGAAAGTTATCGCTGCTGATGGCCAATATTTTGAATAATTTAGTTATATGAATAAATCTATGAATAAATGCCCAAAATTCCAAAAAAAGTCTCATTATTAAGTTGTAGACCAAATATAAAACCTTGAATATCTCGGAAACGGAGGCAGCTAGAGGGTCCAAACTTGCACTTTTTCAAATGGCTGTAACTCGAAAACTACGGCAGCTAGAGAGTTGATTTGGGTCTTCAAATGCAGCTTGTACCATGCCCTAAAAACCAAAAATAGGATTCCGGAACAAAACCCGCAAGAAAACTTGAAAATTTCAAGGCAAAGTCATTCCTCGACAGGAAAATGTAAAACCTTGAATATCTCGGAAACGGAGGCAGCTAGAGGGTCCAAACTTGCACTTTTTCAAATGGCTGTAACTCGAAAACTACGGCAGCTAGAGAGTTGATTTGGGTCTTAAAATGCAGCTTGTACCATGCCCTAAAAACCAAAAATAGGATTCCGGAACAAAACCCGCAAGAAAACTTGAAAATTTCAAGGCAAAGTCACCCCTCGACTGGAAAATATAAAACCGTGAATATCTCGGAAACGGAGGCAGCTAGAGGGTCCAAACTTGCACTTTTTCAAATGGCTGTAACTCGAAAACTACGGCAGCTAGAGAGTTGATTTGGGTCTTCAAATGCAGCTTGTACCATGCCCTAAAAACCAAAAATAGGATTCCGGAACAAAACCCGCAAGAAAACTTGAAAATTTCAAGGCAAAGTCATTCCTCGACTGGAAAATGTAAAACCTTGAATATCTCGGAAACGGAGGCAGCTAGAGGGTCCAAACTTGCACTTTTTCAAATGGCTGTAACTCCAAAACTACGGCAGCTAGAGAGTTGATTTTGGTCTTAAAATGCAGCTTGTACCATGCCCTAAAAACCAAAAATAGGATTCGGGAACAAAACCCGCAAGAAAACTTGAAAATTTCAAGGCAAAGTCACCCCTCGACTGGAAAATATAAAACCTTGAATATCTCGGAAACGGAGGCAGCTAGAGGGTCCAAACTTGCACTTTTTCAAATGGCTGTAACTCGAAAACTACGGCAGCTAGAGAGTTGATTTGGGTCTTCAAATGCAGCTTGTACCATGCCCTAAAAACCAAAAATAGGATTCCGGAACAAAACCCGCAAGAAAACTTGAAAATTTCAAGGCAAAGTCATTCCTCGACAGGAAAATGTAAAACCTTGAATATCTCGGAAACGGAGGCAGCTAGAGGGTCCAAACTTGCACTTTTTCAAATGGCTGTAACTCGAAAACTACGGCAGCTAGAGAGTTGATTTTGGTCTTAAAATGCAGCTTGTACCATGTGTAGTGTACATATGGTGTACACTCACCTTAAGAATAGTATTTTCTTCGTTTGTAAACAAACAAGCAACGAAGTAAGCAAAAGCAATTATTGAGCATGCATTCTTGGTGTCATATTGCACTGCTTGATTCTTGCATACTTTAGTTGCATTGCTTGTGAATCACGTTTACTTTCTCCATATCACAATAAGTGACCGGAAATTAGGTCAAAAGTTATTGTGATGATGTCACTTGATTTTTAGGTGAATCTGGAGCATGGGAATAGGGAATAGGTATAGTAATGACTAATTTGTAAGAAAACATGTGTTAGTAATAAGTGATAGTATAAATAGGCGATATTGTATAAGGGAAGGGCAGTCTGTAATAAGCAGTTGCAATTGGCGACTCATAGACTTACCAGCTATTAGGGAAAGATTGGCGATTACGCCGTAATAATAAGATTGCATCTTGCAGTCATTAGTAAAGGTATAAAGTCACTTAATAAATAAAATCATCCAATTTAATTAACTAACTTCTTATTTCACTATGGAAAAAGTTCCATCTAACATTACATGGCGATCCTGCCAATCATCGAACAATGGACAAGGACTTGCTCGACATTAATTTTTCATTGGAAGAGCACCGTGAGATAGATGACTATTTCAGCAAATTATTTGGCACCGCAGAGAAATATTCCGTCGAAGTAAATAGGCAAGCACCGCAGTATATTCCGTCGAAGATTAATCCCGATACAGAAGAAAAAGCGCCAGTTCAGCAACCAGTAGACCCTGCCGCTCCTGTCGTTAAAAAGAAGAGGAAAACTTACGAGGATGCAATTTTGCAGGCGACGGAAGACGATCTACCCCATCTAGGACCAAAGCGGAGATACATTCAACGACCACAGCTGACGACACCACAACCTGCGGAAGCGGCTATTACACGCACCAGAGGCGGAAAACGAGTGCGACTCCGTCAGGAGAAGGCTAGAATTTTTGGTATCATCCCATTGGTGACGGACTCCGCTCAAAAGCGAGCTCTATTCAAGGAAGCTGAGGCTATATCCAGGAAACTTAAAAATTTAAAAAAAAAAAAACATTAATAATAATACAATAATTAAATATGGGGAACTGCTCTTCAGTAAACACCGGATCTATGATGACCGAATATCGTCAGGCAATCACCACATCAGCAGTGTTTGCTATAGCATTAGTATTATTTTACTTTTATAATAGATACCATAATAATTATGTACGAAAATATGTTAATAGAACAACAAATATTTAATTAATAGACTCCACATATACAATTCAAATTTACACCTTTCATTTTTTTTGGTATTTCACTGAGTAATGTCTGATGTTGAGAAATCAGAACAATCCACTTTTTCGCATGTAAAAGCCCTGATTGAAGAATCAAAAAAGGAGTTAAACAACGCCAAGAAATCAATTAACAAACCTTATAAAGAACAAACTATTAGATCAAAACTAGAGGCTCTTGAGAATACAAGAACTCAGTTAAAAGATTTTTTTTCAAGTACCAAATTGGATGTTCTTGATCTAAAAATTTATTTTAAAAGTATTTACGAAGAACTCAAAAACTTGTTTTTAAAACAACTTGCAATCATGGCGAGTAATTTTGATTTAGCTTTGGCACACAAAGTTATTCCACTTTTTGAAGGACACCATAAAAATCTTCATGCTTTTCTAACGCATATCGAACTCCTTCATAAAACATTTAATGATGAAGGAAAAAAAGAATTAATAAATTTTGTTTGTAATGCAAAATTGTCTGATGTTGTAAGAACGTCATTGGGGACTGATCTACCAACAACTTTCGAGGATTTTTCAACTAGGCTAAAAGCTAATTTTCGGAACACCAGAACTATCACAAGTATCCAAACAGATTTGCATAATATGCTCCAACTCAAATCATCTGCAATTGCTTTTAGAGATAAAATTTTGAAATTAACTAGTGAGCTTACTTCTTTGGAAATCGATGAATTGGGTTCTTTAGCAACCGAACATTCTAAAAAAGCAGTAGCTATGATAAATGAGAAATTAGCATTAACAATTTTCTTGAATGGTGTAAACGAACAGTATCAAAACACTATTTTCGCGTCTAGACCAAAGGATATTATGGAAGCCGCAAACCTAACAGTAGAACTTGAAAAACGAAGCGTTAATAACAAAAGAATTATGTTAATGAACAATGGCAACGCGAAGCCAAATAATAATAGCAACCGAAATAACAATAACAACCGAAATAATAATAACAGAAACTACGGTAACAATAATAACAATAACAATAATTATAGTAGTAATAACCGTCAAAATAACAACAATATCAGATATAATAACCGAAATAATAGAAACAATAACAATAATAGCGGGAATAACCGGAATAACGGTAGTAATTGGAATAACAATAATAGCGGAAATAACCGGAATAACAGTAATAATTGGAATAACAGCAATAACGGAAACAATCGCAATAACTGGAATAACGGGAATAACTCCAACAATAACAGAAGATCCAACGGCAACTGGAATAATAACCAAAATAATTCAAGAAACGTTAATATCATTCAGGACCAGGGAAACGGACAGCTCTCCGGAGAGGAACAACAGTAAATGAAAAATTTGGCCTTCCCGGAAAGCAAATATTCAATATATCTAATAGCGGATCCAATTATATAACAATAAAATGCAAAAATTTACAACACAATCTGACTTTCTTGATAGATACGGGAGCAGATATTTCTATTTGCAAGAGTAATAATATTAATTTAAACGAGTTAAACGATCATTTTCAATGCAAACTAAATGGCATAACCAGTGAAGTTGTCACTTCTCTAGGCACAGCAAGGTTGAAGCTACTTTTAGGGGAATATGTTTCAGAAAATATTTTCCATATAGTAGGTGAAGATTTTCCAATTTTCACGGATGGAATTATTGGAAGGGACATTTTAGAAAAACATTATTCTAAAATATGTTTTGAGACCTATACAATAACTTTCATTATTGATAATGAGGAAATTATCATTCCAATGAACATGAAAGCATTGAAACTTGTTCAATGGAAAATACCCCCAAGAACAGAAGCAGTTGTACCTATTAATCTAACAAGGGAAGGTGATAGTTTAGTTTGTGGTAAAGAGATTTATCCAGGTGTATTTGTGGCAAATACAATAGTCCCAGCAAAAGGCATATGTCACATTAAAATACTAAATGCCAACGACTTTTCAGCGACTATTGAAAATTTCAACATCAATATAGAACCACTTAGCAATTATGAAATCCTTAGTATATCTCGGAAGGACAAAAGTCATGAGCGCCTACAGAAACTGCTTAGCGGGATAGAAACGGGCGCGACTGACGAAAAAACTAAGGATAGTCTCCTAAAAATTATTACAGAATTTCAAGATATTTTCCATATCGAGGGTGATAAGCTAACAGTCAACAATTTTTATAAACAGAAAATTATTACATCAGACGATATTCCTGTGTATACGAAAAATTACAAATTACCGCATGCACAGTTGGAGGAAATCAATACTCAAGTCAATGAATTAATGGACAATGACATCATTGAACCATCGGTTAGCCCTTACAATTCTCCATTACTTATAGTACCTAAGAAGAGTACTGATGGTAGAATGAAATGGCGACTTGTTGTGGATTTCAGACGTTTGAATAATAAGGTTATAAATGACAAATTTCCTTTAACGCGTTTAGAAGATGTTTTAGACAGGCTAGGAAGAGCTAGATACTTTTCAACGCTTGATATGACCAGCTCTTTTCATCAAATCGAGTTGGAAAAGGAATCGAGACCACTGACAGCCTTTTCTACTGACAAGGGTCATTTTCAATTCAAACGACTCCCATTCGGTCTCACGATATCATCTCCTAGTTTTCAAAGAATGCTTACAATAGCTCTGACCGGTTTGGAATCTGAGGCTTTCTTATATGTTGATGATATTATAGTTTTCGGCTGTAGTGTCAAGCATCATAACGATAATCTTATCAAAACCCTGACACGGTTACGACAATATAATCTTAAATTGAATGCTAGCAAGTGTCAATTTCTAAAATCGGAAGTAGTATACTTAGGGCATTTGATAACTAGCCAAGGCATAAGAACGGACCCATCGAAAAACGATGTAATAAAAAATTATCCTGTACCGAAAAATGCCGATGAAGTTCGTCGATTTGTAGCTTTTTGTAATTATTACAGAAGGTTTATAAAAAATTTCGCAGACATTGCTAGATGTTTAAATGTACTTCTAAAAAAGAATGCTACGTTTAAATGGGATGATAATTGTCAAATAGCATTTGAAACCCTTAAGAGCAAATTAATTCAACCTCCGATATTGCAATACCCGGATTTTTCTAAACCATTTATCGTCACAACAGATGCATCTAGTCATGCATTAGGTGCAGTGTTGTCACAAGGAGAAATTGGTAGCGATTTACCGATATCTTTTGCAAGCAAATCCTTAGGAAAACATGATTTGAACAAACCCATCATAGAAAAAGAATTATTAGCAATCCATTGGGGAATAAATTTTTTCCGTCCTTACCTGTACGGTAGAAGGTTTATTGTGGTCACCGACCATCGGCCACTTATTTCTCTTTTTACTCATAAAAACCCATCTTCCAAATTGACTAGAATTCGCCTTGACTTATCAGATTATGATTTTGAAATAGTTTACAAGCAAGGTAAAATAAATACCAATGCAGACGCTTTGTCTCGAATAGAACTGAATTCAGACATTTTAAAGAAAATGATTCCGCTCGACAACGATAATACTATAAAGAAAACTTTGGCGATAACAAGGGGGATGTCGGCTAAACAACAGTCAGACAACAAAGTGCACTATAAAAATAATAATGTGAATAATAAGGATGACCTACCCAGATTACAATCGGAGCCTGATCAACTTCGAGTATGGGAGTGTACATCATTGACGGATATCCGAAATATTATTAAACTGAAGTTTATTATCCGAAATGGAAATAAACCAAAAATTGTACGTACAAAGGATGCAATATGTATATATGACAGCGATAGTGTTAACAGGAAATACGTTTCCGTTAATAAAGCGTCTAACATTTCATCCTACAATGCGAAGCATACCAACAATAGCGATAATTCTGATATGGTATACGTGCCTATCATGAAGAAGCTATTGGAAACGGCGCTTAATTGGAAAATTCATACGCTAGCCATACCAACAAATGATGAAATTTTCCAAGCATTGTCTATTGAAAAATTTAAATATATTATTAATATGTTGCAACAAGATTTTCACGTGAAAGTAAATATAATTATTTATAAAGCCCCTGAAAACATCAAAGAAATTAGTCGTCAAAAAGAATTAATTAAAGAGTATCATGATACGCCACACGGAGGACACTTCGGAGTCAGAAAAACATGCTTAAAACTTAAACAACGATACTGTTGGAAAAATATGAATAGGATGATAAAAGATTACGTAAGCAATTGTGAAAAATGTAAAATTAATAAACAGATACGTCATACTAAAGAACGAATGATAAAAACAGATACGCCATCTACAAGTTTTGAAACCATTTGTATAGATATTGTAGGACCACTTCGAATATCAAACGGTTACCGATATATATTAACCATGCAATGCGAGCTATCAAAATTCGTTATTGCCGCGCCTTTAGAAACTAAAGAAGCCAAAAACGTAGCTAAATCTCTAGTAGAAAACCTAATTTTAACTCACGGTTTATTTAAAGTACTAAAGTCGGATATGGGTTCTGAATTCACTAACAAATTATTAAAAGAAATTTGCGATATGCTAAAAATCAAACAGATTTTCTCTACACCATATCATCACGAAACTTTGGGTGCTATAGAACGAAATCATCGTGTCTTAAATGAGTACATGCTAACTTTTGCTGAGGATATGAATTGGGACGTTTGGTTACCATATTACACTTTCGCGTATAATATAACGCCACACGTAGATAATAACTACAGTCCTTTTGAGTTAGTTTTCGGTAAGTTACCTACTCTGCCCAATGATATTCTTACAACTAATGACACAGTATATAATCTCGATAATTATGCAAATGAACTTAAAGTTAGACTCAGATTTTCAGTATCTAAAGCCCGTGAACTTATTGAATTAACAAAACTTAACCGCACTAAGAAAGATAAAAATGTAAACCCACTTATAATATTAGTTAACGATAAGGTATTAGTAAAGAATGAAAACAAAAAGAAAGGTCAACCACCTTATGTGGGACCATTTAATGTAATAAGTATTGATAATACAAATGTAACAATAGATTATAAGGGAATTCCTAAAACAATACATAAGAATAGACTAAAAAAATTTTGAGTAATTAACATTCAATAACAATATATATATATATAAAAAAAAAAAAAAAAAAAAAAAAATTATATGTAAAATATTAAGAGGATATTGTAAACCTCATGTTCCAGATACCCTACACGTGGAGTAGTATTATAATTATTATTATGATTTGTATAACACAAATCACCAAAAACCCCATGGGTGTAGTGTACATATGGTGTACACTCACCTTAAGAATAGTATTTTCTTCGTTTGTAAACAAACAAGCAACGAAGTAAGCAAAAGCAATTATTGAGCATGCATTCTTGGTGTCATATTGCACTGCTTGATTCTTGCATACTTTAGTTGCATTGCTTGTGAATCACGTTTACTTTCTCCATATCACAATAAGTGACCGGAAATTAGGTCAAAAGTTATTGTGATGATGTCACTTGATTTTTAGGTGAATCTGGAGCATGGGAATAGGGAATAGGTATAGTAATGACTAATTTGTAAGAAAACATGTGTTAGTAATAAGTGATAGTATAAATAGGCGATATTGTATAAGGGAAGGGCAGTCTGTAATAAGCAGTTGCAATTGGCGACTCATAGACTTACCAGCTATTAGGGAAAGATTGGCGATTACGCCGTAATAATAAGATTGCATCTTGCAGTCATTAGTAAAGGTATAAAGTCACTTAATAAATAAAATCATCCAATTTAATTAACTAACTTCTTATTTCACTATGGAAAAAGTTCCATCCAACATTACACATGCCCTAAAAACCAAAAATAGGATTCCGGAACAAAACCCGCAAGAAAACTTGAAAATTTCAAGGCAAAGTCACCCCTCGACTGGAAAATATAAAACCTTGAATATCTCGGAAACGGAGGCAGCTAGAGGGTCCAAACTTGCACTTTTTCAAATGGCTGTAACTCGAAAACTACGGCAGCTAGAGAGTTGATTTTGGTCTTAAAATGCAGCTTGTACCATGCCCTAAAAACCAAAAATAGGATTCCGGAACAAAACCCGCAAAAAAACTTGAAAATTTCAAGGCAAAGTCACCCCTCGACTTGAAAATAAAAAACCTTGATTATCTCGGAAACGGAGGCAGCTAGAGGGTCCAAACTTGCACTTTTTCAAATGGCTGTAACTCGAAAACTACGGCAGCTAGAGAGTTGATTTGGGTCTTAAAATGCAGCTTGTACCATGCCCTAAAAACCAAAAATAGGATTCCGGAACAAAACCCGCAAGAAAACTTGAAAATTTCAAGGCAAAGTCACCCCTCGACTGGAAAATATAAAACTTTGAATATCTCGGAAACGGAGGCAGCTAGAGGGTCCAAACTTGCACTTTTTCAAATGGCTGTAACTCGAAAACTACGGCAGCTAGAGAGTTGATTTGGGTCTTAAAATGCAGCTTGTACCATGCCCTAAAAACCAAAAATAGGATTCCGGAACAAAACCCGCAAGAAAACTTGAAAATTTCAAGGCAAAGTCATCCCTCGACTGGAAAATATAAAACCTTGAATATCTCGGAAACGGAGGCAGCTAGAGGGTCCAAACTTGCACTTTTTCAAATGGCCCTACCTTGAAAACTGCGGCAGCTAGAGAGTTGATTTGGGTCTTAAAATGCAGCTTGTACCATGCCCTAAAAACCAAAAATAGGATTCCGGAACAAAACCCGCAAGAAAACTTGAAAATTTCAAGGCAAAGTCACCCCTCGACTGGAAAATATAAAACCTTGAATATCTCGGAAACGGAGGCAGCTAGAGGGTCCAAACTTGCACTTTTTCAAATGGCTGTAACTCGAAAACTACGGCAGCTAGAGAGTTGATTTGGGTCTTAAAATGCAGCTTGTACCATGCCCTAAAAGCCAAAAATAGGATTCCGGAACAAAACCCGCAAGAAAACTTGAAAATTTCAAGGCAAAGTCATCCCTCGACTGGAAAATATAAAACCTTGAATATCTCGGAAACGGAGGCAGCTAGAGGGTCCAAACTTGCACTTTTTCAAATGGCTGTAACTCGAAAACTACGGCAGCTAGAGAGTTGATTTTGGTCTTAAAATGCAGCTTGTACCATGCCCTAAAAACCAAAAATAGGATTCCGGAACAAAACCCGCAAGAAAACTTGAAAATTTCAAGGCAAAGTCACCCCTCGACTGGAAAATATATAACCTTGAATATCTCGGAAACGGAGGCAGCTAGAGGGTCCAAACTTGCACTTTTTCAAATGGCTGTAACTCGAAAACTACGGCAGCTAGAGAGTTGATTTTGGTCTTAAAATGCAGCTTGTACCATGCCCTAAAAACCAAAAATAGGATTCCGGAACAAAACCCGCAAGAAAACTTGAAAATTTCAAGGCAAAGTCACCCCTCGACTGGAAAATATAAAACCTTGAATATCTCGGAAACGGAGGCAGCTAGAGGGTCCAAACTTGCACTTTTTCAAATGGCTGTAACTCGAAAACTACGGCAGCTAGAGAGTTGATTTTGGTCTTAAAATGCAGCTTGTACCATGCCCTAAAAACCAAAAATAGGATTCCGGAACAAAACCCGCAAGAAAACTTGAAAATTTCAAGGCAAAGTCACCCCTCGACTGGAAAATATAAAACCTTGAATATCTCGGAAACGGAGGCAGCTAGAGGGTCCAAACTTGCACTTTTTCAAATGGCTGTAACTCGAAAACTACGGCAGCTAGAGAGTTGATTTTGGTCTTAAAATGCAGCTTGTACCATGCCCTAAAAACCAAAAATAGGATTCCGGAACAAAACCCGCAAGAAAACTTGAAAATTTCAAGGCAAAGTCATCCCTCGACTGGAAAATATAAAACCTTGAATATCTCGGAAACGGAGGCAGCTAGAGGGTCCAAACTTGCACTTTTTCAAATGGCCCTACCTCGAAAACTGCGGCAGCTAGAGAGTTGATTTGGGTCTTAAAATGCAGCTTGTACCATGCCCTAAAAACCAAAAATAGGATTCCGGAACAAAACCCGCAAGAAAACTTGAAAATTTCAAGGCAAAGTCATCCCTCGACTGGAAAATATAAAACCTTGAATATCTCGGAAACGGAGGCAGCTAGAGGGTCCAAACTTGCACTTTTTCAAATGGCCCTACCTCGAAAACTGCGGCAGCTAGAGAGTTGATTTGGGTCTTAAAATGCAGCTTGTACCATGCCCTAAAAACCAAAAATAGGATTCCGGAACAAAACCCGCAAGAAAACTTGAAAATTTCAAGGCAAAGTCACCCCTCGACTGGAAAATATAAAACCTTGAATATCTCGGAAACGGAGGCAGCTAGAGGGTCCAAACTTGCACTTTTTCAAATGGCTGTAACTCGAAAACTACGGCAGCTAGAGAGTTGATTTTGGTCTTAAAATGCAGCTTGTACCATGCCCTAAAACCAAAAATAGGATTCCGGAACAAAACCCGCAAGAAAACTTGAAAATTTCAAGGCAAAGTCATCCCTCGACAGGAAAATGTAAAACCTTGAATATCTCGGAAACGGAGGCAGCTAGAGGGTCCAAACTTGCACTTTTTCAAATGGCCCTACCTCGAAAACTGCGGCAGCTAGAGAGTTGATTTGGGTCTTAAAATGCAGCTTGTACCATGCCCTAAAAACCAAAAATAGGATTCCGGAACAAAACCCGCAAGAAAACTTGAAAATTTCAAGGCAAAGTCACCCCTCGACTGGAAAATATAAAACCTTGAATATCTCGGAAACGGAGGCAGCTAGAGGGTCCAAACTTGCACTTTTTCAAATGGCTGTAACTCGAAAACTACGGCAGCTAGAGAGTTGATTTTGGTCTTAAAATGCAGCTTGTACCATGCCCTAAAAACCAAAAATAGGATTCCGGAACAAAACCCGCAAAAAAACTTGAAAATTTCAAGGCAAAGTCACCCCTCGACTTGAAAATAAAAAACCTTGATTATCTCGGAAACGGAGGCAGCTAGAGGGTCCAAACTTGCACTTTTTCAAATGGCTGTAACTCGAAAACTACGGCAGCTAGAGAGTTGATTTGGGTCTTAAAATGCAGCTTGTACCATGCCCTAAAAACCAAAAATAGGATTCCGGAACAAAACCCGCAAGAAAACTTGAAAATTTCAAGGCAAAGTCACCCCTCGACTGGAAAATATAAAACCTTGAATATCTCGGAAACGGAGGCAGCTAGAGGGTCCAAACTTGCACTTTTTCAAATGGCTGTAACTCGAAAACTACGGCAGCTAGAGAGTTGATTTGGGTCTTAAAATGCAGCTTGTACCATGCCCTAAAAACCAAAAATAGGATTCCGGAACAAAACCCGCAAGAAAACTTGAAAATTTCAAGGCAAAGTCATCCCTCGACTGGAAAATATAAAACCTTGAATATCTCGGAAACGGAGGCAGCTAGAGGGTCCAAACTTGCACTTTTTCAAATGGCCCTACCTCGAAAACTGCGGCAGCTAGAGAGTTGATTTGGGTCTTAAAATGCAGCTTGTACCATGCCCTAAAAACCAAAAATAGGATTCCGGAACAAAACCCGCAAGAAAACTTGAAAATTTCAAGGCAAAGTCACCCCTCGACTGGAAAATATAAAACCTTGAATATCTCGGAAACGGAGGCAGCTAGAGGGTCCAAACTTGCACTTTTTCAAATGGCTGTAACTCGAAAACTACGGCAGCTAGAGAGTTGATTTGGGTCTTAAAATGCAGCTTGTACCATGCCCTAAAAACCAAAAATAGGATTCCGGAACAAAACCCGCAAAAAAACTTGAAAATTTCAAGGCAAAGTCACCCCTCGACTGGAAAATAAAAAACCTTGATTATCTCGGAAACGGAGGCAGCTAGAGGGTCCAAACTTGCACTTTTCAAATGGCTGTAACTCGAAAACTACGGCAGCTAGAGAGTTGATTTGGGTCTTAAAATGCAGCTTGTACCATGCCCTAAAAACCAAAAATAGGATTCCGGAACAAAACTCGCAAGAAAACTTGAAAATTTCAAGGCAAATTCACCCCTCGTCTGGAAAATATAAAACCTTGAATATCTCGGAAACGGAGGCAGCTAGAGGGTCCAAACTTGCACTTTTTCAAATGGCTGTAACTCGAAAACTACGGCAGCTAGAGAGTTGATTTGGGTCTTAAAATGCAGCTTGTACCATGCCCTAAAAACCAAAAATAGGATTCCGGAACAAAACTCGCAAGAAAACTTGAAAATTTCAAGGCAAAGTCACCCCTCGTCTGGAAAATATAAAACCTTGAATATCTCGGAAACGGAGGCAGCTAGAGGGTCCAAACTTGCACTTTTTCAAATGGCTGTAACTCGAAAACTACGGCAGCTAGAGAGTTGATTTGGGTCTTAAAATGCAGCTTGTACCATGCCCTAAAAACCAAAAATAGGATTCCGGAACAAAACCCGCAAAAAAACTTGAAAATTTCAAGGCAAAGTCACCCCTCGACTGGAAAATAAAAAACCTTGATTATCTCGGAAACGGAGGCAGCTAGAGGGTCCAAACTTGCACTTTTCAAATGGCTGTAACTCGAAAACTACGGCAGCTAGAGAGTTGATTTGGGTCTTAAAATGCAGCTTGTACCATGCCCTAAAAACCAAAAATAGGATTCCGGAACAAAACTCGCAAGAAAACTTGAAAATTTCAAGGCAAAGTCACCCCTCGTCTGGAAAATATAAAACCTTGAATATCTCGGAAACGGAGGCAGCTAGAGGGTCCAAACTTGCACTTTTTCAAATGGCCCTACCTCGAAAACTGCGGCAGCTAGAGAGTTGATTTGGGTCTTAAAATGCAGCTTGTACCATGCCCTAAAAACCAAAAATAGGATTCCGGAACAAAACCCGCAAGAAAACTTGAAAATTTCAAGGCAAAGTCACCCCTCGACTGGAAAATATAAAACCTTGAATATCTGGGAAACGGAGGCAGCTAGAGGGTCCAAACTTGCACTTTTTCAAATGGCTGTAACTCGAAAACTACGGCAGCTGGAGAGTTGATTTGGGTCTTAAAATGCAGCTTGAACCATGCCCTAAAAACCAAAAATAGGATTCCGGAACAAAACCTGCAAGAAAACTTGAAAATTTCAAGGCAAAGTCACCCCTCGACTGGAAAATATAAAACCTTGAATATCTCGGAAACGGAGGCAGCTAGAGGGTCCAAACTTGCACTTTTCAAATGGCTGTAACTCGAAAACTACGGCAGCTAGAGAGTTGATTTTGGTCTTAAAATGCAGCTTGTACCATGCCCTAAAAACCAAAAATAGGATTCCGGAACAAAACCCGCAAGAAAACTTGAAAATTTCAAGGCAAAGTCACCCCTCGACTGGAAAATATAAAACCTTGAATATCTCGGAAACGGAGGCAGCTAGAGGGTCCAAACTTGCACTTTTTCAAATGGCTGTAACTCGAAAACTACGGCAGCTAGAGAGTTGATTTTGGTCTTAAAATGCAGCTTGTACCATGCCCTAAAAACCAAAAATAGGATTCCGGAACAAAACCCGCAAGAAAACTTGAAAATTTCAAGGCAAAGTCACCCCTCGACTGGAAAATATAAAACCTTGAATATCTGGGAAACGGAGGCAGCTAGAGGGTCCAAACTTGCACTTTTTCAAATGGCTGTAACTCGAAAACTACGGCAGCTGGAGAGTTGATTTGGGTCTTAAAATGCAGCTTGAACCATGCCCTAAAAACCAAAAATAGGATTCCGGAACAAAACCTGCAAGAAAACTTGAAAATTTCAAGGCAAAGTCACCCCTCGACTGGAAAATATAAAACCTTGAATATCTCGGAAACGGAGGCAGCTAGAGGGTCCAAACTTGCACTTTTTCAAATGGCTGTAACTCGAAAACTACGGCAGCTAGAGAGTTGATTTTGGTCTTAAAATGCAGCTTGTACCATGCCCTAAAAACCAAAAATGGGATTCCGGAACAAAACCCGCAAGAAAACTTGAAAATTTCAAGGCAAAGTCACCCCTCGACTGGAAAATATATAACCTTGAATATCTCGGAAACGGAGGCAGCTAGAGGGTCCAAACTTGCACTTTTTCAAATGGCTGTAACTCGAAAACTACGGCAGCTAGAGAGTTGATTTGGGTCTTTAAATGCAGCTTGTACCATGCCCTAAAAACCAAAAATAGGATTCCGGAACAAAACCCGCAAGAAAACTTGAAAATTTCAAGGCAAAGTCACCCCTCGACTGGAAAATATAAAACCTTGAATATCTCGGAAACGGAGGCAGCTAGAGGGTCCAAACTTGCACTTTTTCAAATGGCTGTAACTCGAAAACTACGGCAGCTAGAGAGTTGATTTGGGTCTTAAAATGCAGCTTGTACCATGCCCTAAAAACCAAAAATAGGATTCCGGAACAAAACCCGCAAGAAAACTTGAAAATTTCAAGGCAAAGTCACCCCTCGACTGGAAAATATAAAACCTTGAATATCTCGGAAACGGAGGCAGCTAGAGGGTCCAAACTTGCACTTTTTCAAATGGCTGTAACTCGAGAACTACGGCAGCTAGAGAGTTGATTTGGGTCTTAAAATGCAGCTTGTACCATGCCCTAAAAACCAAAAATAGGATTCCGGAACAAAACCCGCAAGAAAACTTGAAAATTTCAAGGCAAAGTCACCCCTCGACTGGAAAATATAAAACCTTGAATATCTCGGAAACGGAGGCAGCTAGAGGGTCCAAACTTGCACTTTTTCAAATGGCTGTAACTCGAAAACTACGGCAGCTAGAGAGTTGATTTTGGTCTTAAAATGCAGCTTGTACCATGCCCTAAAAACCAAAAATAGGATTCCGGAACAAAACCCGCAAGAAAACTTGAAAATTTCAAGGCAAAGTCACCCCTCGACTGGAAAATATAAAACCTTGAATATCTCGGAAACGGAGGCAGCTAGAGGGTCCAAACTCGCACTTTTTCAAATGGCTGTAACTCGAAAACTACGGCAGCTGGAGAGTTGATTTGGGTCTTAAAATGCAGCTTGTACCATGCCCTAAAAACCAAAAATAGGATTCCGGAACAAAACCCGCAAGAAAACTTGAAAATTTCACAAATGGCTGTAACTCGAAAACTACGAAACTACGGCAGCTAGAGAGTTGATTTGGGTCTTAAAATGCAGCTTGTACCATGCCCTAAAAACCAAAAATAGGATTCCGGAACAAAACCCGCAAGAAAACTTGAAAACTTCAAGGCAAAGTCACCCCTCGACTGGAAAATATAAAACCTTGAATATCTCGGAAACGGAAGCAGCTAGAGGGTCCAAACTTGCACTTTTTCAAATGGCCCTACCACGAAAACTGCGGCAGCTAGAGAGTTTATTTGGGTCTTCAAATGCAGCTTGTACCATGCCCTAAAAACCAAAAATAGGATTCCGGAACAAAACCCGCAAGAAAACTTGAAAATTTCAAGGCAAAGTCACCCCTCGACTGGAAAATATAAAACCTTGAATATCTCGGAAACGGAGGCAGCTAGAGGGTCCAAACTTGCACTTTTTCAAATGGCTGTAACTCGAAAACTACGGCAGCTAGAGAGTTGATTTGGGTCTTAAAATGCAGCTTGTACCATGCCCTAAAAACCAAAAATAGGATTCCGGAACAAAACCCGCAAGAAAACTTGAAAATTTCAAGGCAAAGTCACCCCTCGACTGGAAAATATAAAACCTTGAATATCTCGGAAACGGAGGCAGCTAGAGGGTCCAAACTTGCACTTTTTCAAATGGCTGTAACTCGAAAACTACGGCAGCTAGAGAGTTGATTTGGGTCTTAAAATGCAGCTTGTACCATGCCCTAAAAACCAAAAATAGGATTCCGGAACAAAACCCGCAAGAAAACTTGAAAATTTCAAGGCAAAGTCACCCCTCGACTGGAAAATATATAACCTTGAATATCTCGGAAACGGAGGCAGCTAGAGGGTCCAAACTTGCACTTTTTCAAATGGCTGTAACTCGAAAACTACGGCAGCTAGAGAGTTGATTTGGGTCTTAAAATGCAGCTTGTACCATGCCCTAAAAACCAAAAATAGGATTCCGGAACAAAACCCGCAAGAAAACTTGAAAATTTCAAGGCAAAGTCACCCCTCGACTGGAAAATATAAAACCTTGAATATCTCGGAAACGGAAGCAGCTAGAGGGTCCAAACTTGCACTTTTCCAAATGGCCCTACCACGAAAACTGCGGCAGCTAGAGAGTTTATTTGGGTCTTCAAATGCAGCTTGTACCATGCCCTAAAAACCAAAAATAGGATTCCGGAACAAAACCCGCAAGAAAACTTGAAAATTTCAAGGCAAAGTCACCCCTCGACTGGAAAATATAAAACCTTGAATATCTCGGAAACGGAGGCAGCTAGAGGGTCCAAACTTGCACTTTTTCAAATGGCCCTACCTCGAAAACTGCGGCAGCTATAGAGTTGATTTGGGTCTTCAAATGCAGCTTGTACCATGCCCTAAAAACCAAAAATAGGATTCCGGAACAAAACCCGCAAGAAAACTTGAAAATTTCAAGGCAAAGTCACCCCTCGACTGGAAAATATAAAACCTTGAATATCTCGGAAACGGAGGCAGCAAGAGGGTCCAAACTTGCACTTTTTCAAATGGCTGTAACTCGAAAACTACAGCAGCTAGAGAGTTGATTTTGGTCTTCAAATGCAGCTTGTACCATGCCCTAAAAACCAAAAATAGGATTCCGGAACAAAACCCGCAAGAAAACTTGAAAATTTCAAGGCAAAGTCACCCCTCGACAGGAAAATATAAAACATTGAATATCTCGGAAACGGAGGCAGCTAGAGGGTCCAAACTTGCACTTTTTCAAATGGCCCTACCTCGAAAACTGCGGCAGCTAGAGAGTTGATTTGGGTCTTAAAATGCAGCTTGTACCATGCCCTAAAAACCAAAAATAGGATTCCGGAACAAAACCCGCAAAAAAACTTGAAAATTTCAAGGCAAAGTCACTCCTCGACTGGAAAATATAAAACCTTGAATATCTCGGAAACGGAGGCAGCTAGAGGGTCCAAACTTGCACTTTTTCAAATCGCTGTAACTCGAAAACTACGGCAGCTAGAGAGTTGATTTGGGTCTTAAAATGCAGCTTGTACCATGCCCTAAAAACCAAAAATAGGATTCCGGAACAAAACCCGCAAAAAAACTTGAAAATTTCAAGGCAAAGTCACCCCTCGACTGGAAAATATAAAACCTTGAATATCTCGGAAACGGAGGCAGCTAGAGGGTCCAAACTTGCACTTTTTCAAATGGCCCTACCTCGAAAACTGCGGCAGCTAGAGAGTTGATTTGGGTCTTCAAATGCAGCTTGTACCATGCCCTAAAAACCAAAAATAGGATTCCGGAACAAAACCCGCAAGAAAACTTGAAAATTTCAAGGCAAAGTCACCCCTCGACTGGAAAATATAAAACCTTGAATATCTCGGAAACGGAGGCAGCTAGATGGTCCAAACTTGCACTTTTTCAAATGGCTGTAACTCGATAACTACGGCAGCTAGAGAGTTGATTTGGGTCTTAAAATGCAGCTTGTACCATGCCCTAAAAACCAAAAATAGGATTCCGGAACAAAACCCGCAAGAAAACTTGAAAATTTCAAGGCAAAGTCACCCCTCGACTGGAAAATATAAAACCTTGAATATCTCGGAAACGGAGGCAGCTAGAGGGTCCAAACTTGCACTTTTTCAAATGGCCCTACCTCGAAAACTGCGGCAGCTAGAGAGTTGATTTGGGTCTTCAAATGCAGCTTGTACCATGCCCTAAAAACCAAAAATAGGATTCCGGAACAAAACCCGCAAGAAAACTTGAAAATTTCAAGGCAAAGTCACCCCTCGACTGGAAAATATAAAACCTTGAATATCTCGGAAACGGAGGCAGCTAGAGGGTCCAAACTTGCACTTTTTCAAATGGCTGTAACTCGAAAACTACGGCAGCTAGAGAGTTGATTTTGGTCTTAAAGTGCAGCTTGTACCATGCCCTAAAAACCAAAAATAGGATTCCGGAACAAAACCCGCAAGAAAACTTGAAAATTTCAAGGCAAAGTCACCCCTCGACTGGAAAATATAAAACCTTGAATATCTCGGAAACGGAGGCAGCTAGAGGGTCCAAACTTGCACTTTTTCAAATGGCTGTAACTCGAAAACTACGGCAGCTAGAGAGTTGATTTGGGTCTTCAAATGCAGCTTGTACCATGCCCTAAAAACCAAAAATAGGATTCCGGAACAAAACCCGCAAGAAAACTTGAAAATTTCAAGGCAAAGTCACCCCTCGACTGGAAAATATAAAACCTTGAATATCTCGGAAACGGAGGCAGCTAGAGGGTCCAAACTTGCACTTTTTCAAATGGCTGTAACTCGAAAACTACGGCAGCTAGAGAGTTGATTTGGGTCTTCAAATGCAGCTTGTACCATGCCCTAAAAACCAAAAATAGGATTCCGGAACAAAACCCGCAAGAAAACTTGAAAATTTCAAGGCAAAGTCACCCCTCGACTGGAAAATATAAAACCTTGAATATCTCGGAAACGGAGGCAGCTAGAGGGTCCAAACTTGCACTTTTTCAAATGGCTGTAACTCGAAAACTACGGCAGCTAGAGAGTTGATTTGGGTCTTCAAATGCAGCTTGTACCATGCCCTAAAAACCAAAAATAGGATTCCGGAACAAAACCCGCAAGAAAACTTGAAAATTTCAAGGCAAAGTCACCCCTCGACTGGAAAATATAAAACCTTGAATATCTCGGAAACGGAGGCAGCTAGAGGGTCCAAACTTGCACTTTTTCAAATGGCCCTACCTCGAAAACTGCGGCAGCTAGAGAGTTGATTTGGGTCTTCAAATGCAGCTTGTACCATGCCCTAAAAACCAAAAATAGGATTCCGGAACAAAAACCGCAAGAAAACTTGAAAATTTCAAGGCAAAGTCACCCCTCGACTGGAAAATATAAAACCTTGAATATCTCGGAAACGGAGGCAGCTAGAGGGTCCAAACTTGCACTTTTTCAAATGGCTGTAACTCGAAAACTACGGCAGCTAGAGAGTTGATTTGGGTCTTCAAATGCAGCTTGTACCATGCCCTAAAAACCAAAAATAGGATTCCGGAACAAAACCCGCAAGAAAACTTGAAAATTTCAAGGCAAAGTCACCCCTCGACTGGAAAATATAAAACCTTGAATATCTCGGAAACGGAGGCAGCTAGAGGGTCCAAACTTGCACTTTTTCAAATGGCCCTACCTCGAAAACTGCGGCAGCTAGAGAGTTGATTTGGGTCTTCAAATGCAGCTTGTACCATGCCCTAAAAACCAAAAATAGGATTCCGGAACAAAACCCGCAAGAAAACTTGAAAATTTCAAGGCAAAGTCACCCCTCGACTGGAAAATATAAAACCTTGAATATCTCGGAAACGGAGGCAGCTAGAGGGTCCAAACTTGCACTTTTTCAAATGGCTGTAACTCGAAAACTACGGCAGCTAGAGAGTTGATTTGGGTCTTAAAATGCAGCTTGTACCATGCCCTAAAAACCAAAAATAGGATTCCGGAACAAAACCCGCAAGAAAACTTGAAAATTTCAAGGCAAAGTCACCCCTCGACTGGAAAATATAAAACCTTGAATATCTCGGAAACGGAGGCAGCTAGAGGGTCCAAACTTGCACTTTTTCAAATGGCTGTAACTCGAAAACTACGGCAGCTAGAGAGTTGATTTTGGTCTTAAAGTGCAGCTTGTACCATGCCCTAAAAACCAAAAATAGGATTCCGGAACAAAACCCGCAAGAAAACTTGAAAATTTCAAGGCAAAGTCACCCCTCGACTGGAAAATATAAAACCTTGAATATCTCGGAAACGGAGGCAGCTAGAGGGTCCAAACTTGCACTTTTTCAAATGGCTGTAACTCGAAAACTACGGCAGCTAGAGAGTTGATTTGGGTCTTCAAATGCAGCTTGTACCATGCCCTAAAAACCAAAAATAGGATTCCGGAACAAAACCCGCAAGAAAACTTGAAAATTTCAAGGCAAAGTCACCCCTCGACTGGAAAATATAAAACCTTGAATATCTCGGAAACGGAGGCAGCTAGAGGGTCCAAACTTGCACTTTTTCAAATGGCTGTAACTCGAAAACTACGGCAGCTAGAGAGTTGATTTGGGTCTTCAAATGCAGCTTGTACCATGCCCTAAAAACCAAAAATTGGATTCCGGAACAAAACCCGCAAGAAAACTTGAAAATTTCAAGGCAAAGTCACCCCTCGACTGGAAAATATAAAACCTTGAATATCTCGGAAACGGAGGCAGCTAGAGGGTCCAAACTTGCACTTTTTCAAATGGCCCTACCTCGAAAACTGCGGCAGCTAGAGAGTTGATTTGGGTCTTCAAATGCAGCTTGTACCATGCCCTAAAAACCAAAAATAGGATTCCGGAACAAAACCCGCAAGAAAACTTGAAAATTTCAAGGCAAAGTCACCCCTCGACTGGAAAATATAAAACCTTGAATATCTCGGAAACGGAGGCAGCTAGAGGGTCCAAACTTGCACTTTTTCAAATGGCTGTAACTCGAAAACTACGGCAGCTAGAGAGTTGATTTTGGTCTTAAAGTGCAGCTTGTACCATGCCCTAAAAACCAAAAATAGGATTCCGGAACAAAACCCGCAAGAAAACTTGAAAATTTCAAGGCAAAGTCACCCCTCGACTGGAAAATATAAAACCTTGAATATCTCGGAAACGGAGGCAGCTAGAGGGTCCAAACTTGCACTTTTTCAAATGGCTGTAACTCGAAAACTACGGCAGCTAGAGAGTTGATTTGGGTCTTCAAATGCAGCTTGTACCATGCCCTAAAAACCAAAAATTGGATTCCGGAACAAAACCCGCAAGAAAACTTGAAAATTTCAAGGCAAAGTCACCCCTCGACTGGAAAAATATAAAACCTTGAATATCTCGGAAACGGAGGCAGCTAGAGGGTCCAAACTTGCACTTTTTCAAATGGCCCTACCTCGAAAACTGCGGCAGCTAGAGAGTTGATTTGGGTCTTCAAATGCAGCTTGTACCATGCCCTAAAAACCAAAAATAGGATTCCGGAACAAAACCCGCAAGAAAACTTGAAAATTTCAAGGCAAAGTCACCCCTCGACTGGAAAATATAAAACCTTGAATATCTCGGAAACGGAGGCAGCTAGAGGGTCCAAACTTGCACTTTTTCAAATGGCTGTAACTCGAAAACTACGGCAGCTAGAGAGTTGATTTTGGTCTTAAAGTGCAGCTTGTACCATGCCCTAAAAACCAAAAATAGGATTCCGGAACAAAACCCGCAAGAAAACTTGAAAATTTCAAGGCAAAGTCACCCCTCGACTGGAAAATATAAAACCTTGAATATCTCGGAAAACGGAGGCAGCTAGAGGGTCCAAACTTGCACTTTTTCAAATGGCCCTACCTCGAAAACTGCCGGCAGCTAGAGAGTTGATTTGGGTCTTCAAATGCAGCTTGTACCATGCCCTAAAAACCAAAAATAGGATTCCGGAACAAAACCCGCAAGAAAACTTGAAAATTTCAAGGCAAAGTCACCCCTCGACTGGAAAATATAAAACCTTGAATATCTCGGAAACGGAGGCAGCTAGAGGGTCCAAACTTGCACTTTTTCAAATGGCCCTACCTCGAAAACTGCGGCAGCTAGAGAGTTGATTTGGGTCTTCAAATGCAGCTTGTACCATGCCCTAAAAACCAAAAATAAGATTCCGGAACAAAACCCGCAAGAAAACTTGAAAATTTCAAGGCAAAGTCACCCCTCGACTGGAAAATATAAAACCTTGAATATCTCGGAAACGGAGGCAGCTAGAGTCCAAACTTGCACTTTTTCAAATGGCTGTAACTCGAAAACTACGGCAGCTAGAGAGTTGATTTGGGTCTTCAAATGCAGCTTGTACCATGCCCTAAAAACCAAAAATAGGATTCCGGAACAAAACCCGCAAGAAAACTTGAAAATTTCAAGGCAAAGTCACCCCTCGACTGGAAAATATAAAACCTTGAATATCTCGGAAACGGAGGCAGCTAGAGGGTCCAAACTTGCACTTTTTCAAATGGCTGTAACTCGAAAACTACGGCAGCTAGAGAGTTGATTTGGGTCTTCAAATGCAGCTTGTACCATGCCCTAAAAACCAAAAATAGGATTCCGGAACAAAACCCGCAAGAAAACTTGAAAATTTCAAGGCAAAGTCACCCCTCGACTGGAAAATATAAAACCTTGAATATCTCGGAAACGGAGGCAGCTAGAGGGTCCAAACTTGCACTTTTTCAAATGGCCCTACCTCGAAAACTGCGGCAGCTAGAGAGTTGATTTGGGTCTTCAATTGCAGCTTGTACCATGCCCTAAAAACCAAAAATAGGATTCCGGAACAAAACCCGCAAGAAAACTTGAAAATTTCAAGGCAAAGTCACCCCTCGACTGGAAAATATAAAACCTTGAATATCTCGGAAACGGAGGCAGCTAGAGGGTCCAAACTTGCACTTTTTCAAATGGCTGTAACTCGAAAACTACGGCAGCTAGAGAGTTGATTTGGGTCTTAAAATGCAGCTTGTACCATGCCCTAAAAACCAAAAATAGGATTCCGGAACAAAACCCGCAAGAAAACTTGAAAATTTCAAGGCAAAGTCACCCCTCGACTGGAAAATATAAAACCTTGAATATCTCGGAAACGGAGGCAGCTAGAGGGTCCAAACTTGCACTTTTTCAAATGGCTGTAACTCGAAAACTACGGCAGCTAGAGAGTTGATTTGGGTCTTCAAATGCAGCTTGTACCATGCCCTAAAAACCAAAAATAGGATTCCGGAACAAAACCCGCAAGAAAACTTGAAAATTTCAAGGCAAAGTCACCCCTCGACTGGAAAATATAAAACCTTGAATATCTCGGAAACGGAGGCAGCTAGAGGGTCCAAACTTGCACTTTTTCAAATGGCCCTACCTCGAAAACTGCGGCAGCTAGAGAGTTGATTTGGGTCTTCAAATGCAGCTTGTACCATGCCCTAAAAACCAAAAATAAGATTCCGGAACAAAACCCGCAAGAAAACTTGAAAATTTCAAGGCAAAGTCACCCCTCGACTGGAAAATATAAAACCTTGAATATCTCGGAAACGGAGGCAGCTAGAGGGTCCAAACTTGCACTTTTTCAAATGGCTGTAACTCGAAAACTACGGCAGCTAGAGAGTTGATTTGGGTCTTCAAATGCAGCTTGTACCATGCCCTAAAAACCAAAAATAGGATTCCGGAACAAAACCCGCAAGAAAACTTGAAAATTTCAAGGCAAAGTCACCCCTCGACTGGAAAATATAAAACCTTGAATATCTCGGAAACGGAGGCAGCTAGAGGGTCCAAACTTGCACTTTTTCAAATGGCTGTAACTCGAAAACTACGGCAGCTAGAGAGTTGATTTGGGTCTTCAAATGCAGCTTGTACCATGCCCTAAAAACCAAAAATAGGATTCCGGAACAAAACCCGCAAGAAAACTTGAAAATTTCAAGGCAAAGTCACCCCTCGACTGGAAAATATAAAACCTTGAATATCTCGGAAACGGAGGCAGCTAGAGGGTCCAAACTTGCACTTTTTCAAATGGCCCTACCTCGAAAACTGCGGCAGCTAGAGAGTTGATTTGGGTCTTCAAATGCAGCTTGTACCATGCCCTAAAAACCAAAAATAGGATTCCGGAACAAAACCCGCAAGAAAACTTGAAAATTTCAAGGCAAAGTCACCCCTCGACTGGAAAATATAAAACCTTGAATATCTCGGAAACGGAGGCAGCTAGAGGGTCCAAACTTGCACTTTTTCAAATGGCTGTAACTCGAAAACTACGGCAGCTAGAGAGTTGATTTGGGTCTTCAAATGCAGCTTGTACCATGCCCTAAAAACCAAAAATAGGATTCCGGAACAAAACCCGCAAGAAAACTTGAAAATTTCAAGGCAAAGTCACCCCTCGACTGGAAAATATAAAACCTTGAATATCTCGGAAACGGATGCAGCTAGAGGGTCCAAACTTGCACTTTTTCAAATGGCTGTAACTCGAAAACTACGGCAGCTAGAGAGTTGATTTGGGTCTTCAAATGCAGCTTGTACCATGCCCTAAAAACCAAAAATAGGATTCCGGAACAAAACCCGCAATAAAACTTGAAAATTTCAAGGCAAAGTCACCCCTCGACTGGAAAATATAAAACCTTGAATATCTCGGAAACGGAGGCAGCTAGAGGGTCCAAACTTGCACTTTTTCAAATGGCTGTAACTCGAAAACTACGGCAGCTAGAGAGTTGATTTTGGTCTTAAAATGCAGCTTGTACCATGCCCTAAAAACCAAAAATAGGATTCCGGAACAAAACCCGCAAGAAAACTTGAAAATTTCAAGGCAAAGTCACCCCTCGACTGGAAAATATAAAACCTTGAATATCTCGGAAACGGAGGCAGCTAGAGGGTCCAAACTTGCACTTTTTCAAATGGCTGTAACTCGAAAACTACGGCAGCTAGAGAGTTGATTTTGGTCTTAAAATGTAGCTTGTACCATGCCCTAAAAACCAAAAATAGGATTCCGGAACAAAACCCGCAAGAAAACTTGAAAATTTCAAGGCAAAGTCACCCCTCGACTGGAAAATATAAAACCTTGAATATCTCGGAAACGGAGGCAGCTAGAGGGTCCAAACTTGCACTTTTTCAAATGGCTGTAACTCGAAAACTACGGCAGCTAGAGAGTTGATTTGGGTCTTCAAATGCAGCTTGTACCATGCCCTAAAAACCAAAAATAGGATTCCGGAACAAAACCCGCAAGAAAACTTGAAAATTTCAAGGCAAAGTCACCCCTCGACTGGAAAATATAAAACCTTGAATATCTCGGAAACGGAGGCAGCTAGAGGGTCCAAACTTGCACTTTTTCAAATGGCTGTAACTCGAAAACTACGGCAGCTAGAGAGTTGATTTGGGTCTTCAAATGCAGCTTGTACCATGCCCTAAAAACCAAAAATAGGATTCCGGAACAAAACCCGCAAGAAAACTTGAAAATTTCAAGGCAAAGTCACCCCTCGACTGGAAAATATAAAACCTTGAATATCTCGGAAACGGAGGCAGCTAGAGGGTCCAAACTTGCACTTTTTCAAATCGCTATAACTCGAAAACTACGGCAGCTAGAGAGTTGATTTGGGTCTTAAAATGCAGCTTGTACCATGCCCTAAAACCCAAAAATAGGATTTCGGAACAAAACCCGCAAGAAAACTTGAAAATTTCAAGGCAAAGTCACCCCTCGACTGGAAAATATAAAACCTTGAATATCTCGGAAACGGAGGCAGCTAGAGGGTCCAAACTTGCACTTTTTCAAATGGCTGTAACTCGAAAACTACGGCAGCTAGAGAGTTGATTTGGGTCTTAAAATGCAGCTTGTTCCATGCCCTAAAAACCAAAAATAGGATTCCGGAACAAA
This sequence comes from Chloromyia formosa, assembly GCA_964017055.1. Taxonomy (NCBI): domain Eukaryota; kingdom Metazoa; phylum Arthropoda; class Insecta; order Diptera; family Stratiomyidae; genus Chloromyia; species Chloromyia formosa. Next base: position 15,820,192 of record OZ024816.1, on the reverse strand, counting down.
ACCCGCAAGAAAACTTGAAAATTTCAAGGCAAAGTCACCCCTCGACTGGAAAATATAAAACCTTGAATATCTCGGAAACGGAGGCAGCTAGAGGGTCCAAACTTGCACTTTTTCAAATGGCTGTAACTCGAAAACTACGGCAGCTAGAGAGTTGATTTGGGTCTTCAAATGCAGCTTGTACCATGCCCTAAAAACCAAAAATAGGATTCCGGAACAAAACCCGCAAGAAAACTTGAAAATTTCAAGGCAAAGTCACCCCTCGACTGGAAAATATAAAACCTTGAATATCTCGGAAACGGAGGCAGCTAGAGGTTCCAAACTTGCACTTTTTCAAATGGCCCTACCTCGAAAACTGCGGCAGCTAGAGAGTTGATTTTGGTCTTAAAATGCAGCTTGTACCATGCCCTAAAAACCAAAAATAGGATTCCGGAACAAAACCCGCAAGAAAACTTGAAAATTTCAAGGCAAAGTCACCCCTCGACTGGAAAATATAAAACCTTGAATATCTCGGAAACGGAGGCAGCTAGAGGGTCCAAACTTGCACTTTTTCAAATCGCTGTAACTCGAAAACTACGGCAGCTAGAGAGTTGATTTTGGTCTTAAAATGCAGCTTGTACCATGCCCTAAAAACCAAAAATAGGATTCCGGAACAAAACCCGCAAGAAAACTTGAAAATTTCAAGGCAAAGTCACCCCTCGACTGGAAAATATAAAACCTTGAATATCTCGGAAACGGAGGCAGCTAGAGGGTCCAAACTTGCACTTTTTCAAATGGCTGTAACTCGAAAACTACGGCAGCTAGAGAGTTGATTTGGGTCTTCAAATGCAGCTTGTACCATGCCCTAAAAACCAAAAATAGGATTCCGGAACAAAACCCGCAAGAAAACTTGAAAATTTCAAGGCAAAGTCACCCCTCGACTGGAAAATATAAAACCTTGAATATCTCGGAAACGGAGGCAGCTGGAGGGTCCTAACTTGCACTTTTTCAAATGGCCCTACCTCGAAAACTGCGGCAGCTAGAGAGTTGATTTTGGTCTTAACATGCAGCTTGTACCATGCCCTAAAAACCAAAAATAGGATTCCGGATCAAAACCCGCAAGAAAACTTGAAAATTTCAAGGCAAAGTCACCCCTCGTCTGGAAAATATAAAACCTTGAATATCTCGGAAACGGAGGCAGCTAGAGGGTCCAAACTTGCACTTTTTCAAATGGCTGTAACTCGAAAACTACGGCAGCTAGAGAGTTGATTTGGGTCTTAAAATGCAGCTTGTACCATGCCCTAAAAACCAAAAATAGGATTCCGGAACAAAACCCGCAAGAAAACTTGAAAATTTCAAGGCAAAATCACCCCTAGACTGGAAAATATAAAACCTTGAATATCTCGGAAACGGAGGCAGCTAGAGGGTCCAAACTTGCACTTTTTCAAATGGCTGTAACTCGAAAACTACGGCAGCTAGAGAGTTGATTTGGGTCTTAAAATGCAGCTTGTACCATGCCCTAAAAACCAAAATTAAGGATTCCGGAACAAAACCCGCAAGAAAACTTGAAAATTTCAAGGCAAAGTCACCCCTCGACTGGAAAATATAAAACCTTGAATATCTCGGAAACGGAGGCAGCTAGAGGGTCCAAACTTGCACTTTTTCAAATCGCTATAACTCGAAAACTACGGCAGCTAGAGAGTTGATTTTGGTCTTAAAATGCAGCTTGTACCATGCCCTAAAAACCAAAAATAGGATTCCGGAACAAAACCCGCAAGAAAACTTGAAAATTTCAAGGCAAAGTCACCCCTCGACTGGAAAATATAAAACCTTGAATATCTCGGAAACGGAGGCAGCTAGAGGGTCCAAACTTGCACTTTTTCAAATGGCTGTAACTCGAAAACTACGGCAGCTAGAGAGTTGATTTGGGTCTTAAAATGCAGCTTGTACCATGCCCTAAAAACCAAAAATAGGATTCCGGAACAAAACCCGCAAGAAAACTTGAAAATTTCAAGGCAAAGTCACCCCTCGACTGGAAAATATAAAACCTTGAATATCTCGGAAACGGAGGCAGCTAGAGGGTCCAAACTTGCACTTTTTCAAATGGCTGTAACTCGAAAACTACGGCAGCTAGAGAGTTGATTTGGGTCTTAAAATGCAGCTTGTACCATGCCCTAAATACCAAAAATAGGATTCCGGAACAAAACCCGCAAGAAAACTTGAAAATTTCAAGGCAAAGTCACCCCTCGACTGGAAAATATAAAACCTTGAATATCTCGGAAACGGAGGCAGCTAGAGGGTCCAAACTTGCACTTTTTCAAATCGCTATAACTCGAAAACTACGGCAGCTAGAGAGTTGATTTTGGTCTTAAAATGCAGCTTGTACCATGCCCTAAAAACCAAAAATAGGATTCCGGAACAAAACCCGCAAGAAAACTTGAAAATTTTAAGGCAAAGTCACCCCTCGACTGGAAAATATAAAACCTTGAATATCTCGGAAACGGAGGCAGCTAGAGGGTCCAAACTTGCACTTTTTCAAATGGCTGTAACTCGAAAACTACGGCAGCTAGAGAGTTGATTTGGGTCTTAAAATGCAGCTTGTACCATGCCCTAAAAACCAAAAATAGGATTCCGGAACAAAACCCGCAAGAAAACTTGAAAATTTCAAGGCAAAGTCACCCCTCGACTGGAAAATATAAAACCTTGAATATCTCGGAAACGGAGGCAGCTAGAGGGTCCAAACTTGCACTTTTTCAAATGGCTGTAACTCGAAAACTACGGCAGCTAGAGAGTTGATTTGGGTCTTCAAATGCAGCCTGTACCATGCCCTAAAAACCAAAAATAGGATTCCGGAACAAAACCCGCAAGAAAACTTGAAAATTTCAAGGCAAAGTCACCCCTCGACTGGAAAATATAAAACCTTGAATATCTCGGAAACGGAGGCAGCTAGAGGTTCCAAACTTGCACTTTTTCAAATGGCCCTACCTCGAAAACTGCGGCAGCTAGAGAGTTGATTTTGGTCTTAAAATGCAGCTTGTACCATGCCCTAAAAACCAAAAATAGGATTCCGGAACAAAACCCGCAAGAAAACTTGAAAATTTCAAGGCAAAGTCACCCCTCGACTGGAAAATATAAAACCTTGAATATCTCGGAAACGGAGGCAGCTAGAGGGTCCAAACTTGCACTTTTTCAAATCGCTATAACTCGAAAACTACGGCAGCTAGAGAGTTGATTTTGGTCTTAAAATGCAGCTTGTACCATGCCCTAAAAACCAAAAATAGGATTCCGGAACAAAACCCGCAAGAAAACTTGAAAATTTCAAGGCAAAGTCACCCCTCGACTGGAAAATATAAAACCTTGAATATCTCGGAAACGGAGGCAGCTAGAGGGTCCAAACTTGCACTTTTTCAAATGGCTGTAACTCGAAAACTACGGCAGCTAGAGAGTTGATTTGGGTCTTAAAATGCAGCTTGTACCATGCCCTAAAAACCAAAAATAGGATTCCGGAACAAAACCCGCAAGAAAACTTGAAAATTTCAAGGCAAAGTCACCCCTCGACTGGAAAATATAAAACCTTGAATATCTCGGAAACGGAGGCAGCTAGAGGGTCCAAACTTGCACTTTTTCAAATGGCTGTAACTCGAAAACTACGGCAGCTAGAGAGTTGATTTGGGTCTTAAAATGCAGCTTGTACCATGCCCTAAAAACCAAAAATAGGATTCCGGAACAAAACCCGCAAGAAAACTTGAAAATTTCAAGGCAAAGTCACCCCTCGACTGGAAAATATAAAACCTTGAATATCTCGGAAACGGAGGCAGCTAGAGGGTCCAAACTTGCACTTTTTCAAATCGCTATAACTCGAAAACTACGGCAGCTAGAGAGTTGATTTTGGTCTTAAAATGCAGCTTGTACCATGCCCTAAAAACCAAAAATAGGATTCCGGAACAAAACCCGCAAGAAAACTTGAAAATTTCAAGGCAAAGTCACCCCTCGACTGGAAAATATAAAACCTTGAATATCTCGGAAACGGAGGCAGCTAGAGGGTCCAAACTTGCACTTTTTCAAATGGCTGTAACTCGAAAACTACGGCAGCTAGAGAGTTGATTTGGGTCTTAAAATGCAGCTTGTACCATGCCCTAAAAACCAAAAATAGGATTCCGGAACAAAACCCGCAAGAAAACTTGAAAATTTCAAGGCAAAGTCACCCCTCGACTGGAAAATATAAAACCTTGAATATCTCGGAAACGGAGGCAGCTAGAGGGTCCTAACTTGCACTTTTTCAAATGGCCCTACCTCGAAAACTGCGGCAGCTAGAGAGTTGATTTTGGTCTTAAAATGCAGCTTGTACCATGCCCTAAAAACCAAAAATAGGATTCCGGATCAAAACCCGCAAGAAAACTTGAAAATTTCAAGGCAAAGTCACCCCTCGACTGGAAAATATAAAACCTTGAATATCTCGGAAACGGAGGCAGCTAGAGGGTCCAAACTTGCACTTTTTCAAATGGCTGTAACTCGAAAACTACGGCAGCTAGAGAGTTGATTTGGGTCTTAAAATGCAGCTTGTACCATGCCCTAAAAACCAAAAATAGGATTCCGGAACAAAACCCGCAAGAAAACTTGAAAATTTCAAGGCAAAGTCACCCCTCGACTGGAAAATATAAAACCTTGAATATCTCGGAAACGGAGGCAGCTAGAGGGTCCAAACTTGCACTTTTTCAAATCGCTGTAACTCGAAAACTACGGCAGCTAGAGAGTTGATTTGGGTCTTAAAATGCAGCTTGTACCATGCCCTAAAAACCAAAAATAGGATTCCGGAACAAAACCCGCAAGAAAACTTGAAAATTTCAAGGCAAAGTCACCCCTCGACTGGAAAATATAAAACCTTGAATATCTCGGAAACGGAGGCAGCTAGAGGGTCCAAACTTGCACTTTTTCAAATGGCTGTAACTCGAAAACTACGGCAGCTAGAGAGTTGATTTGGGTCTTAAAATGCAGCTTGTACCATGCCCTAAAAACCAAAAATAGGATTCCGGAACAAAACCCGCAAGAAAACTTGAAAATTTCAAGGCAAAGTCACCCCTCGACTGGAAAATATAAAACCTTGAATATCTCGGAAACGGAGGCAGCTAGAGGGTCCTAACTTGCACTTTTTCAAATGGCCCTACCTCGAAAACTGCGGCAGCTAGAGAGTTGATTTTGGTCTTAAAATGCAGCTTGTACCATGCCCTAAAAACCAAAAATAGGATTCCGGATCAAAACCCGCAAGAAAACTTGAAAATTTCAAGGCAAAGTCACCCCTCGACTGGAAAATATAAAACCTTGAATATCTCGGAAACGGAGGCAGCTAGAGGGTCCAAACTTGCACTTTTTCAAATCGCTATAACTCGAAAACTACGGCAGCTAGAGAGTTGATTTTGGTCTTAAAATGCAGCTTGTACCATGCCCTAAAAACCAAAAATAGGATTCCGGAACAAAACCCGCAAGAAAACTTGAAAATTTCAAGGCAAAGTCACCCCTCGACTGGAAAATATAAAACCTTGAATATCTCGGAAACGGAGGCAGCTAGAGGGTCCAAACTTGCACTTTTTCAAATGGCTGTAACTCGAAAACTACGGCAGCTAGAGAGTTGATTTGGGTCTTAAAATGCAGCTTGTACCATGCCCTAAAAACCAAAAATAGGATTCCGGAACAAAACCCGCAAGAAAACTTGAAAATTTCAAGGCAAAGTCACCCCTCGACTGGAAAATATAAAACCTTGAATATCTCGGAAACGGAGGCAGCTAGAGGGTCCTAACTTGCACTTTTTCAAATGGCCCTACCTCGAAAACTGCGGCAGCTAGAGAGTTGATTTTGGTCTTAAAATGCAGCTTGTACCATGCCCTAAAAACCAAAAATAGGATTCCGGATCAAAACCCGCAAGAAAACTTGAAAATTTCAAGGCAAAGTCACCCCTCGACTGGAAAATATAAAACCTTGAATATCTCGGAAACGGAGGCAGCTAGAGGGTCCAAACTTGCACTTTTTCAAATGGCTGTAACTCGAAAACTACGGCAGCTAGAGAGTTGATTTGGGTCTTAAAATGCAGCTTGTACCATGCCCTAAAAACCAAAAATAGGATTCCGGAACAAAACCCGCAAGAAAACTTGAAAATTTCAAGGCAAAGTCACCCCTCGACTGGAAAATATAAAACCTTGAATATCTCGGAAACGGAGGCAGCTAGAGGGTCCAAACTTGCACTTTTTCAAATCGCTGTAACTCGAAAACTACGGCAGCTAGAGAGTTGATTTGGGTCTTAAAATGCAGCTTGTACCATGCCCTAAAAACCAAAAATAGGATTCCGGAACAAAACCCGCAAGAAAACTTGAAAATTTCAAGGCAAAGTCACCCCTCGACTGGAAAATATAAAACCTTGAATATCTCGGAAACGGAGGCAGCTAGAGGGTCCAAACTTGCACTTTTTCAAATGGCTGTAACTCGAAAACTACGGCAGCTAGAGAGTTGATTTGGGTCTTAAAATGCAGCTTGTACCATGCCCTAAAAACCAAAAATAGGATTCCGGAACAAAACCCGCAAGAAAACTTGAAAATTTCAAGGCAAAGTCACCCCTCGACTGGAAAATATAAAACCTTGAATATCTCGGAAACGGAGGCAGCTAGAGGGTCCAAACTTGCACTTTTTCAAATCGCTGTAACTCGAAAACTACGGCAGCTAGAGAGTTGATTTGGGTCTTAAAATGCAGCTTGTACCATGCCCTAAAAACCAAAAATAGGATTCCGGAACAAAACCCGCAAGAAAACTTGAAAATTTCAAGGCAAAGTCACCCCTCGACTGGAAAATATAAAACCTTGAATATCTCGGAAACGGAGGCAGCTAGAGGGTCCAAACTTGCACTTTTTCAAATGGCTGTAACTCGAAAACTACGGCAGCTAGAGAGTTGATTTGGGTCTTAAAATGCAGCTTGTACCGTGCCCTAAAATCTAAAAATAGGATTCCGGAACAAAACCCGCAAGAAAACTTGAAAATTTCAAGGCAAAGTCACCCCTCGACTGGAAAATATAAAACCTTGAATATCTCGGAAACGGAGGCAGCTAGAGGGTCCAAACTTGCACTTTTTCAAATCGCTGTAACTCGTGCAAGTTTGGACCCTCTAGCTGCCTCCGTTTAGGAGAAAAACGCACTTTTATATTTTTCGGTCGAGGGGTCACTTTGCCTTAAAATTTTCGGGGTTTTTCGCAGTTTTTCCATCGGAGTGGTATTTTCTGTTATTGGGGGAAGGTTCAACCTGCATTTCAAGGCAAAATTCAACTCTCTAGTTGCCGTAGTTTTTGAGTTAGAGCCATTTGAAAAAGTGCAAGTTTGGACCCTCTAGCTGCCTCCGTTTAGGAGAAAAACGCACTTTTATATTTTTCGGTCGAGGGGTCACTTAGCCTTGAAATTTTCGGGGTTTTTCGCAGTTTTTCCACCGGAGTGGTATTTTCAGTTATTGGGGGAAGGTTCAACCTGCATTTCAAGGCAAAATTCAACTCTCTAGTTGCCGTAGTTTTTGAGTTAGAGCCATTTGAAAAAGTGCAAGTTTGGACCCTCTAGCTGCCTCCGTTTAGGAGAAAAACGCACTTTCATATTTTTCGGTCGAGGGGTCACTTTGCCTTAAAATTTTCGGGGTTTTTCGCAGTTTTTTACCGGAGTGGTATTTTCTGTTTTTGGGGGAAGGTCCAGCCTGCATTTCAAGGCAAAATTCAACTCTCTAGTTGCCGTAGTTTTTGAGTTAGAGCCATTTGAAAAAGTGCAAGTTTGGACCCTCTAGCTGCCTCCGTTTAGGAGAAAAACGCACTTTTATATTTTTCAGTCGAGGGGTCACTTAGCCTTGAAATTTTCGGGGTTTTTCGCAGTTTTTTTTACCGGAGTGGTATTTTCTGTTTTTGGGGGAAGGTTCAACCTGCATTTCAAGGCAAAATTCAACTCTCTAGTTGCCGTAGTTTTTGAGTTAGAGCCATTTGAAAAAGTGCAAGTTTGGACCCTCTAGCTGCCTCCGTTTAGGAGAAAAACGCACTTTCATATTTTTCGGTCGAGGGGTCACTTTGCCTTAAAATTTTCGGGGTTTTTCGCAGTTTTTCCACCGGAGTGGTATTTTCTGTTATTGGGGGAAGGTTCAACCTGCATTTCAAGGCAAAATTCAACTCTCTAGTTGCCGTAGTTTTTGAGTTAGAGCCATTTGAAAAAGTGCAAGTTTGGACCCTCTAGCTGCCTCCGTTTAGGAGAAAAACGCACTTTTATATTTTCCGGTCGAGGGGTCACTTTGCCTTGAAATTTTCGGTGTTTTTCGCAGTTTTTTCACCGGAGTGGCGTTTTCTGTTTTTGGGGGAAGGTTCAACCTGCATTTCAAGGCAAAATTCAAGTCTCCAGCTGCCGTAGTTTTCGAGTTAGAGCCATTTGAAAAGTGCAAGTTTGGGCTCTTTAGCTGCCTCGGCTTAGGGGAAAACGCACTTTTATATTTTGCGGTCGAGGGGTTGCTTTACCTTGAAATGTTCAGGGTTTTTCGCGGTTTTTCGTCCGGAATGGTATTTTTAGTTTTTTAGGGAAGGTTCAGAGTTTCGTATTAGGGCAAAATTCAACTCTCTAGCTGCCGTAGTTTTCGAGTTAGAGCTATTTGAAAAAGTTTCGTCTCCTGGTGCTGCAAGTTTTATTGTGGTCAAAAAAAGAGCACCCAGTGTGACCGGAATACTCCCCGACAAGCTGCCTTCATTGGGCGTATGAATTGCTTTGATTCATAGTGGATACCCTAGGCCTCGATTATCATCAAATGCCACTTGGATTTGCGTATTCCTATGTCGGGACATGCAACATTTTAAGTTCTTTAGCCAAGAGGACTTTTGTGCGAGGAAGACCTTTTTGATGGACCTAATCCCAAAGCTCAACAACAAAGCTCCTATCGAAATATTGGGATTGTTTCGTTTCTCAGAATAGAACGGCATTCTATTCGAAATTCAAAGCTGCACAAAGGGTAGACTTGAACACGTCAAAAATATCTGCGACTGCAATCTTAATTTGAAATATATACTAACAAAACGAACTCAACATTCGCAGAGGATTGAAATGAAAGCAAGGAGTTTGTGTCTCATCCTTTGGCTCTCTTTAATTTTCAGTTTTCTTTTTCAATTTCATCACCTCACCTCACATCCTCCATTTAATTTCCATATGTTGCGCCGTCAAGTTGCCAAACTAATCAATCGACGGATGCCGTTTACTTAACCACTTTCCTTTAGAAAACATATACTCGTACCCGTACATGTTTTTGTTCGAACCGTGCAACACAATGCCAAGTTTTCCCATGCGAGGAAAAACTCGAAAGGGAAAAACTTTATTTTTTACTCAATGTTTCTGCGTCTCTCATATCATCGCAATATGGTAGCTATCGTTTGCGATGCCGGCACCATTGTCGTCGTTTTCACCAACGATTTGCCTTCCCATTCTTATCAGGATCTATTATTTATTTTCTTGTGTCGACAATTTCAAAGCAAAGCCCCATAACGTCAATATTTTTCCGTTTCTTTTTTGTTCGTCGCCGTCATTGCTATCGTAAGGATCCTCATCATCGGTTTTGTCGGTCCTGCAGCCAAAATAATATCCTTCATCCCCCGAGCGAATATCCCTGAGATCGATTTGAAAACGGAAAAAATACGGAAAATGAGCGGAAAATATTTGAAATCCCATTTCGCTAAACGAACGGGGAAAAATGTGTGAACACACGTCTTCGTCGTTGTATTCCCTTTCGTCTTCATTGTTATCCTTCCTTTGGATACTTTTTTTTTATTCTTTCACACACCATCGTTTTTTTCGAGTCCTACATCTGCCAAATGAGCAGGGCGTGAAGGTAGTCCCATTTGGAGACGAGGGAATGCACAGTTCAAAGTTCAAATGGCTAACAAGATCCCATGTGAGGACAATACAATTCCTAAAGTTCACGCTTACACATACCTAGAGTCGGGTGGAAATAAAAAGAATAAATAGATCCCAGGATATCTCCCCGTATTCTTATCGCTCGAAAAGCCTTGTCCTTGTGCATCGGGTACGGTCTCATTTTTTTTTTTTTTTTTGAGGATATTTGTATACACCTCGACATTCCATTTTACGCCCCTCCTCGTCCATTGATGGAGCAAGTGCTCGACTTGGATGCGTAGGTGTGTGTTTGCAGCCGCGGAGATGAAGAGAGAATGGCAAAACAGAGACCATTCAAAGAAGTAATGTGGACGATTTTTCTCGTTTGGGGCATAAAAGAGGTGGAACGAGCAAAGGTTAGCAAAAATGGACAAAGGTTCACGAATAAAGGACTTCTCCATTTAGCAGAAACGATGCAGGTTTTTATTTGTCATCCGGGTGGTATGAATGATTGAGAGTCGGAGATGCTATGCAGGATATTCAGCATTCGGTCGAAAGAATGGTTACAATTTTTACAATGCTTTCAAGCGGTCAATAATTTGCACCTTTGAAGATTGCCCCCTATCTGGATAGTTGGGATTTGTAAAATAAACTTATGAAATGCCTTTGACCGACGTAAAGATTTCATTTATCAAGGCGGTATGTATTTACTATAGTTTGCTAGTGCTTATTGCTTTGCGGTTTTTCTACAAGATATCGTAGAATGAGTTGAACATATTGGCATCTGGAGCATTACCGCGAGGTGGTTCTTTGTTCACGAAATTTATAAAAGAAAATCAAGCTGCAGGGTTAAAACAAACATCGAATGAGTAAATTTTAGAAAATAAGGTTAAAACCAGTCCGAAGCGTATATACCTTAGACTTGTACAGACCTAGTGTTGATACCTTAAAGTACCAATTGGTAACGACCATATGCATTAAAAGTGAGTTTCCTATATAGCCAGTTTTTAGGGGAGGTTGGCGCTCATTCAGGAGGATCTTGATCATTCACAAAATCAATTAACTAACACATTCTACAAATGTTTGTCAAATTTTTCAAGTCGCTAGAATCATTCTATCGAAAGTTATTGCTTATTTGTAGTTTCATTTATAGGGGAGGTGGGGGTTCCTTAGGTTGGATCTTGCCCATCATTGCCACCAACCAATTAGATCGTGCTACAAACATTTAAATGGAATTTCAAGTCAATAGCTTCATTCTATCGGAAATTATCGTTTACTTTGATGTTTCATTTGAAAAGGAAGTAGGGCTTTCGTAGGTCAGATTTTCCGTATATTCAATATCAGCCAGCTGATTCCTACTACAAACATTTGATCAAAAGTCGCTAGCTTTATATAATCGTAAGTTATCGCTGATTTAAAGTTCCATTTGAGGTAGAGGTTCCTTGGGTCGGATCTAGCCCATCTTTAATACCAACAAACTCAATCGTACTTCAAATATTTGACCAAAATTTCAAGTCGCTGGCTTCATTCTATCAAAAGTTATCGCTTATTTGAAGTTTCATTTGTAGGGGAGGTGGGGGTTCCTTGTGTCGGATCTTGCCAATTTTTTAACCAAATTTTCAACTCGCTAGTGTCATTCTATCAAAAGTTATCATAATTAAAGGAATATTTATTTTTTGGAAATTTGTAGGGGAGGTAGGCGTTCCGTTGATCTAATTATGCCCAACTTACTAAGACTCCAGCAGCTTCTCACCTCAGTATTGCATGCCAAAAATTAGGTATCTACGTCAATTGGTTCAAGACAAAAGACAAAGTTATAGACAAAAAACGTGAAAAGTAGCGTATAGTACGGGATCTTTGTGAGAAAATTACCGTTAGTTTTAAACTGATCGATTGTATTTTTTCAGAAGAGTATAAGATTACCCTCACGAGAAATCTACCAAAGCCAGAGCTTTTCATGTTTATTTAATCGAGAGTTATAGATACATTTACTTACTATACATATGTGGGGGAGGTAGGCGTTTTCTTCGCCTGATCATGGCCATTTTCAGTATCCACCAATTAAATGATATTGCCATTTGCCACATTTGAGCAAAATTTCAAGGCTCTCTCTTTATTCTATAGAAAGTTATCGTGCGAGCGGACAGACATGGCTAAATCGAATCAGGAGGTGACCCTGATCATTTATATAAATACACACTACTATACCTCCGGAGCCTCCTTTAAGGTGTTATATATTTTCGTCGAGACAAAAACAATATACCCTGTACTATAATATAAATCTAGGGTATAAAATAATGATTCAAAGTATCTACACTGCATGCAGATACATCGGAACATGGTTATGTCTTATGCTTACCGAATGGGTGGGACGTGTTTTGTCGAATGATTTCATCCAGTATAACTATACTGGGATCTTTATAAAACTTACGTCGATATCTTCAACACAACAGGTTCCACGCAGTCGGTAGCCAAAGGCAAATTTATGTTCCGATGTAACTGCACGCAGTGTAGATACTTTGTTTCATTTTAAATTCGTTTTTTTGGCCATAACTTCTAAACTATAAGGAATTTCGGATTTTTCCCCCAAACATTATACACTCCCATGCCCATAGGCCTCGGGGCATCGATCCCCACTATTTTTATGCTCCTCAGCCTACTTTTTTTTTGTTTTTATACCCTAGTTTTTTTTTTTATTCAAGCGTCGCTGTGATGCAATCTCATAGACTTGTATTGTTCATAAAGCCAAAGACATATCCATGTTCCGATGTATCTGAATGCAGTGTAGATACTTTGTATCATTTTGGCTTCATTTCTCCTCACATCCAATAACTAAATCATACCACAGTTTTAATTTCCTCCATCGTTCGTCTGGCTTATCCAAAATACCTTTACACTATTGCAGGTACAAGAAAACAACCACCCAAACATTATATTCGTTGGATGAAACGACAATCGACCAGACGCTCGTTCCCACTCGAGCACATCTCAGCCAACACTAGAGCCACACAGCGCATTCATCCATCCACTCCAAACATTCCGTGCGAGGTTGTTGCTAATTGCTAATGCTGGTCGCCTGTTCAACGGTATGACGCGTTTAGAACCGATACTGTAAACGCCGCCAACGCGATTTCCTCCTATTTCTTCCCGTTCACAACGTCAGCCTTTATCGCTATCAACATCTCAACATGTACACACAAGATCCCCGCAAGCGTGCCGCCCGCGTGGATCCACAAGCAACAGCCGTGCACAATTACCACTTCACTCAAACGACATGCACAACCCACACTCATAGAACTCGGAAAAATTTTCGATGGGCTTGTTTCCTCTTCGGACCGCCGAGTAGACACAGCAGACATTTTGTGTTACGGACAGATTTTTAGGATGAACCCCAGCTATAAGACATATCCATGTCAAAATACATAAGTGACTTTAGTCCCGCACCTAGAACAATGGCCATGATGCCTTTCATCCAGGCCTGGATAATGAGCGCATTGCTGTCTGTCTTCATCATGACTTGGTTAGCAGGGAAGGTATGTCTACAAGCATATCTTTTCATGATTTTCTTCCCCCGCTTTTCCGCGAAAAAAATTTGTAGACTGGTGAACGATGGTTTCCAGGGTAGCGCTCCGACGGCAATAGATGTGCATTCCGATATGACCTTTGCTGCATATCTATGATGCAGGAACGCTAGCCGGCTGAGCAACGGCGTTCATCAGCTGTTCATGTGCAAATATAAATGATGTTGCAGTGGTTCGCAACAAAGTTAGTAATAGGAATCAAGCCTCGAACCTAGTACTGGTATATCGAAGCTTTATACCCATCGTGCTACTTGTCCATTAAAGGTCTCACTATAAAAGTTAAACTCTAAATTCCCGCTTAAAAGAACTTTTTAATTATTTGTCCAAATGAGCGCCCAACGTGGGGTTGAGTCGTTCATTCAAGAGATAATCGGAAAAATTGAACTACAATATTATATTTGAGATAATTTACAATTACAATTTACAGATTTTCGGAATTAACCTAAATTAATACATTGAAAGCATCAATTCACAAATAATTCGAAGATTTATATTATAATAAAACCGGAACTACGACAAACTACCAACCGGGCAATCTGATATGCTTCAAAGCTGTCAAGAATATTATCTGAAAATGCTGAAACAGCCTTTCTTTCAAGAGGGTATACGTATGGTGCACAACATGTGTGATTGAAAGTATTTCGTAGGCGATAGGAAAAGATAATATCTTGTCTTTGATACTTGACAAGCAATTTGTTTACTTTGCGTTTGGTCTGCAGATTTTTTATAGGACTTATATCCAAAGGGTTTTATTTTATGAGCTGTTACATTTATTAAAAATATTGCAGTGGATTGGATGGTCAGCTAAAGCGATAGGTCCGTGTGTGAAAGGTGGCATTTAGTAATAGATTTGTTTATGTCGTAGGCTTTTAGCGAAACCCGTCATTTCACTAACTGCCCGGCATACAGTGTATTCATTTGATTATATTGTACACCGCCGTCATTTTAGGAAATCCCGGCAAATTGTGAATAAAATACTGTAAACTGCCACTTCACTAAATGCTTAATTTATCTCTATGTACAATAGTTTACCATCTGGGATGCAAATGCTATTTTCGAAGAACGTAGCTTTTATGTTTTTCGAATTTTTATCTAGGTTATTCAGTAGCTTAATAAAATGAATTTCTCTATTGTTTTTGACGGGTGAACGGGTTGTAGAAGTTTTTCTTCTACAACTTCCTGGCAGAGGCGAAAGTTCTATGGAGTGATAACTCTTGTGGAATCTATACTGTTTGGTTTGGGCATCATACTAATCGGCGTGATTAGAGTGGTGATGTTAAATAACGGTCACAACTGTGGAGCACCTCGAAAAAATACGTCCGTTCGCTTTCGCATTACGGTTACATTGCCTGTAAGCTTCGTTCTTTGCATTTAAAGGTTTTTGATATTCTTTGTCGAACCAGCCATTTCGCGCTCGCCGGCTTTATGTCCCACGACATTCTTTGCGACTTCCGTGAAAGTACTTTTTAGTTCTTGCCAAAACCCGTGTACACCTGAGTGCCGATGTTGTGTAGCATACGCGTTAGTTTTCTTCAAGTAAGGCTGCATTTACCTGCGCCGTAGCATCTCTCAAGAGTTTCCAAATCGCAACGATTTTCGGAGGGCTACTTTGATTGTTATCAAAACATCAACGCGTTCAGTAGACGTGAGTTCGCGGTTGCCACTCTACGATTCTACATCTAAAGAAACATAGGTTCAATCCTCGGTGCATCAATAAAAACTACCTGTGGGTACTACTAGAATTCCCACAGCGTTCCGAGCTTGTCAGTAAAAAACGGCTAGGACGTGCATTCTAGCAACTGCACATCTGAAAAATATGCTATAGAAACGTCAACAAGGCTTTGCTATGCAAAAGATGTTCACCCCTGGCCGGGTAAAGGCAATTAACATCGTCTTGATGTCTCCACTGGATGTTGTTGACTCTTGACTGTCCTAGTTCTAGATTAGAATATGATGTTATTCTGGAACATTATATTATATTACAATATCCAATTCAGTCACAGCCCAGCCACTTCGGTCCAAGAGCAAGAGTAATTATTACATAAGGATAATTGTAGGTAAATAAATTCGGTGCAGTATAAACCATTGCATTATTTGCATAGCACTGCATTTCAATCGGACAGGCAGCCATGTCCGGTTTCTATGTCTTACGATTACGACTGTCCCTCAAGACTGCCTGTTAGGACATTAGACTCAATTAAATTTCTGGAAATTGTTGCAGCATCTACTCGTTATCTCTCCAGTGTATTGTTTCCCAAACTAGTGATGTACACTCCAATGATTCACGTGTCAATATCTGTATTTTCGGCATACTGACGAAGCACGAAATATAGTTTATGGGAAACTGATGAGACATTTGCAAGACTTCGTGTAGGTTTTCTTGTACATATACGGGTATCGGATAGATACTCCAGTTGCAGTCATCCTTGTTAGCTGCAAGGCATGATGGAAATTGGATCATTCCTTGGCTGCTCTCGAAACACCGCACACTTTGGGATTCTCATCGTCACTCTGCTCCTATGGCTGTTGAAAATCCCAAGGCTCTTGTCGGGTCCTTATTCACATTTGTCTTATAATTGAAAAGGCCAGACTTGATCGACCATTTAAGTTGCAAGTAACATGCACACGTACGTAACACTATACCACAGTATTCAGGAGAATGTCGGTTAACCCCCGAACCAACACTCACTTAAAATTGCCGATCTGAATCCTGCAGCATAAGATGGTAATGTGATATAAACAGTTGGGCTGCAACTAGGGTTTGGGTAGGGCCGCAGGTCGGTGGAAAGATGATGACCATTCATGAACTTGACACGTAACATGTATGAATGCTCAACATGGAAAGTAATTTCGGCTTCATGTAAATTTCAAGATGACCTGTTTCCATTACAACATTTGCGGATTGCAATATAATTTTGATGGCTGGTTCAGTTTAGCTTTCCTCGGTCTGTTCATGACCACTTCCATAGCTAGTAACTACCCTAAGCAAATGTAAACAAAGCCAAAGTTGATAGTGTGTACATTTCATGTACAATACATTATTTTCAATGGGGAAATTCGGTAAGACAACTTCATGTCGGCATCATGGGTATGTGGATGATGTGTCATTCACAATGGGAAAGGTTTATTCGACCACAAATAATTGTTTTCGGAAAATGTTATTCGTATGTGCATGATAGGCAAATAGTTTAGAATACAGGGTGTCATGTTCATGATGGTAAATATTTCAATGGTAGATAGTGTGGCTCAAATTAATGTACGACATGAACTCTCCACCTCTAACCGTTACAAAGTTATAGCATTTTTTTTAAAGTGTCAAAACCCTTGACTTCTCCAACAAAGTCTAAATTTGCCAAGCCCTCATTTATTCGATCCGGGATTTGATCTCACTTTCTGAAACAGAATAAAATTTCATATAAACGAATTTTTTACCGGTTGAAAAAAATTACCGTTATTTCAAAGACACAACCGTTCAAACTTTTAAAAAATTGTAAAATCAATTTTTCATCCAAAATCCAAATGATTACTTCATAACGGTACTTTGCACTGACAAATCTGCAAAGTTGACAAAAGTTGCCTCATTATGTTGTTTCAACCCATGGACGCCTGTGTTGCTGATGTGGTGTAGCATAGACGAAAGTCTTTCCTCAAGGCCGACAGTATACGCCACCGTGCCATTGCATCGTTCAGAAGCTTATCAACCGCAAAGATTTTGGGAGGGCTGATTCTCAACTGGTGCACTGAGAAAATTCTACATCTGTAGGTCGTCTTCACCAAGTGATGATCTGAGTCGCAGTTTGCTCCTCAATAGGAGCGGACATCCAACACACTAGACGCCCATCTCCTGCAAATAAGGACGTGATCAATTTGGTTGACGGTGTGTGCGTCTGGAGATTTCCAGGCCTGCTTGTGAATGCGTCGATACGGGAAACACGTAGAGCTTACGCAGCTTCCTGCTGCAGGCGAAGTCGATAAGTCGCTGGCCGTTACATTCTTCATGGAGACTGTGGCCTCCAGTGGTCCCCCGGTGCCAACTTTCATTTCCGACTTTCGCGTTAAAGTCTCCCAGCAGCAATTTGACGTCGTTTGTTGAAAGTGAGTCGAAGAGAGTCTCAAGGCGGGCGCAGAACTCGTCTTTTACTACGTCTTCTTTAACTTCAGTGGGGGCATGCACATTGATGAGCCAGAGATTGAAGAGTCGAGTCCTAATGGGCATGCGCATTGATAAGCCAGAGATTGAAGAATCGAGTCTTAATGCGAATCGCACATAGCCGTTCATTTATGGGTTTGAAGTCAGTAATGTGCGGCTTGAGGTGATTGTTTACTATAAATGCTACTCGAAACTCCTTGCGGCCCGATGGTTTACCACTTGCAAAAATTGTGTGCAATTTCTTGTCATTGATCTCGCTGCCAAGCCGATTTGTTTCCTGGACTGCAGTAATGCTCAGTTTGTAGTTTTCGACTTGTTGAAGGAGGGTCTTCTCGGCTCCCGGTTTGTTCAGGGAGCGTACATTCCAGGATCCGAAAGAATAATCCTTTAGTCGTTTGCGTGGTCGTCGTTGATGATCCGTCGAATCCGAGGCTTTTGTTCCAGGTTTCTTGACATGAAGTAGTTTCTACAAGCACGCGTTGTCAGCACATCGTTTAACCCCATTCAGAGGATGGCCTCGGAAGATAGCTGCCTCAGATGGTTTGATAAACGTGCCGGAGTTCACACAACTATTTTGCAGGTCCAACTACGCAAGTCATTCCATCCTACTAAACCTGAGACGCTTAGGTGTTGGACCTATTCAGGCTACAGTTATCTGCCTTTTTCCAAATGTTTTATCGCTAAGACTACGCCGTCAGCGGTTTGAAACACTGCCGTTACCAGGGGGCGCCCACGTGGAGGACCATGGAAAAGGTCTTTTGCCCCCCTCATTTCAAATGATCAATAAATAAATTACATTTAACAGTTTTTGTCGTCATAAAAAGAGTTTATCAAGTTTTTTTTACTCTCCTTGCAAAGTTTCGCTCTATAGTATCTTCTTCTTCTTCTACAATACAAGAACCTTCCACCAATTCTAAAGAACCACCAATTGGAATAATTTAGTATAATAGTGTGCAGCGCATAGCACCCATTTACAATAATTGATGTTCATGTTGCTTTTATTGGCGATGCTTTTCGTGTAAAATACATCTAAAATGTGCTCTCTGCAACCCGTTGGAACTTCGAATAACGCTTCTCGCCTCGGAATGCTTCCCGTTGAAGTGTGATTCCCGGTAGGGATGTTGAGGATATCTACATTCTCACCCTCAATTGCGAATTATCGCCATAAAAATAAACTTCCTTATCCGTCTCCACTTCCCCAACTTTTCATTATCAAATATCCTCATCCCCATAAGCATCCTCATGCGAACACGAAGATTGCGTATCAGGATGAGGATATTTAAAATATTAATGAAAAGTTAGGGATGTGGAATAGCACAATAGACCTCCAGGCAGCCGTGGTTGTGGTTCCAATACGACCCACGGCCCACCTCCCTTATCCATGTATCTATGTACGGATGTGGAAACGGATGAGGAGGTTTATTTTTATGAGGATAATCCGCAATTGAGGATCAGGATGATTATCTGGATATCCCTTATATTCCTATTCCCGATAAAAATAAAGCTAATTACATGTATTGACGGTTATATAGAAAATTTATTAATTTCCCTAACTGGACATTTTGGTACTTACACCCTGGAATTATGTTTAACATTTCCGCGAAATCTGTCCACGAGTTCCATTACCAGGCCGATATGGGTTGACATTTAGACATTTATTTTGTAAGATAAATTTTGTATACTTGTCTCAAGATGATTTTAATCAGCAATTTCCTTTACAGCCAAGTAAAAACCAATTTCAGGAAATTGTCACTTCACTTCCCGCCCCAAAATTGGCCCCATTTCCGTTCAAATACAAAAAAAAAGTCTTACGGAAGTCACCCCGCCTACATTCGGATTTATCAACATTCACGTTAACCCTTCTAAATAGTGATTAACCCGTCAAAGGTCTGGACTTCTTGTATAATTGCTACATTTCTAATAACCATTGCTCTGACCGCTCGCACTATTGCGTCACCATTACCCATCATTCTTTGAATTTCGCGAGCTATGGTAAACGTAATTAAAGCTGTCGTGTTTACAACGGAAATGGTTGACACTTATCAAAGTGTCAGAGAGAAAGGGGCCAACAATTGCCACGATAAGATGCAATTAAGGTAAAAAATATTCATTCATACGAAAAGCGGTCACTTTTATTGTTACCATTTTATATCCTGAATACAGTCAAAGTGGCGTTTCGGACGCATGAGGTCGAGTTCTTTGTCGTTTGGAGGAATTGTTCTATGGCTGTAGCGTACGTAGTTTAGTCTCATGCCACTTTGCTAACTGAAATAAAAGATTTCGACAAATGGATGTCGTGACAATATTTGACACAAAGAACGTCTATTACAGTTTTGTAATAGGAGATATTTTCGTATTCAACTAATTGACATAGAATGACTACACTATTTTATAAAGAGATAGCCTCTAAGGCCCTTGGACCATTTAACGATTAATTAGAAGCATGAAATATGAAGCGGATGAATGGAAATTGGAATGTACATAAACCGAAAGGGAAATTAACTCAGTTTGACTCCTTTCTGGCAAAACGGCAACATCTCCAGACGTACCAAACTCAGGATCTTCGAAACCAATGTAAAATCTGTGCTTCTTTACGGCTGTTCAACTTGGAAGGTGACCAGGGCGATAACAACCAGATTGCAAACATTCGTGAACCAGTGTCTACGGCGCATCCTACACATACACTGGCTGGAGGTCATTTCTAACGACGACCTCCTGTTCATTATTGGCCAGGACAGGATAGACACCTCCATAAAAAGGCGAAAGTGGCAATGGATAGGTCACACAATTCGAAAAGGGCCGGAAAACATTGCTAAACAGGCCCGCGATTGGAACCCATAGAGAACCAACGCAAGGCACCGCATTGGACGACTTAGAAACATCTGGAGAAGATCAGTTGAGGTCGAGGGTAAGTCATTAGGCAAATCGTGGAGTCAGTTGAAGGCGATGGCGGCGAACAGGACGAGGTGGAAACTCATCGTGGCTACTGCCCTATGCCCACAAGGGGTTGACAAGATTCAGAGAGAGAGGGTAAAATAACACATGCGTTACACCAACAACATTGACCTGGATAGCTTAGTAGGGTGGCTACCCTACACTCCATAACCCCTCAATAACTTCCACATGCATGACACATAGATTACGTTAGTGTCGTGTGGAATCTAATATGATGATGTTGGCACGCTTGTGTTTTTGCCAATCTGCCAAGTCTTGCTCTGATAGGCCATTGCCTATTATTAAATTATATATTTTCAATAGGATTACTAAAAATATCAATAGGAAAAAATACTCGTAAAAACAAAAAAAAGATAAGAATTTGCTGGGGATCGAACCCGCTACACTTGTGACTGTCACTGATAAAGAACGCGTTTGAATGATGTTTCTTAATTTGGAGCGGTTCGCCGAGTTTATAAATGTCCGCTGTCGCAATACATAAATAAACAATCCGATAATCAAACTAATATTTCATCCGAATTTGTAATTTATTTTCACCACATATGCAGTGCACCACTTGACTTTAGAGTGACAACTTGACGATTCGGAATTTAACCTGGATGCTACCCTACAGCGTTTTTTTGCGCAACCAGGGCAGGGACTCTACGCGGTTACGCAAAAAAGCACGCGTAGTGTTTGTTTATGGAATTGCTGGAGGGAGACATAAGAAATGCATTTATTTAAGAATGTTCCGAATCTTGACGCCTTCAGTAAATCAATCGAAAATTGCTAAGTATGTATAAGTGTAGGGAAATTGCAATTAATCTCTGAGGCATTAAGTTGGAGCCGTATATCTTTAAAAGTCTTTACGGCAACCGAAATTTTGCGTATACCGATAATCAATTTCGAATGATCAACCAGCATTATTATTTGGAAAAATATAGATTAATTGATAACCTCCAAAATAAAGGCTCAGGGTTACCTAGGCACGGTGGTCGATTAGAATGAACCTTTCGAGACTCGACTGCACGTTGTATTCTCTTGACTAGACAAAATATCAATATCATCATTAAATTTAATTATTATTTTGATGTCGTGTAACAGATACGTTGTTGACATTTATGCTATAAAATTTGTATCATATTCATGTTTTCAATTGTCTCGCATTTCATGGTTCATTAGTTTGTATATGCCATCCTTTAAGTACTAATAACCCGGTGCTTACCAACAATAATTGGTAAGCACTGGGTGCTGTCTTGCATAATATGTAATACGAGTAATTGGCTTTATTGAAGTAAGGGAATATAGCATAGTAACAATTTTTTAGACAATGGCTTCACATCTATGTACAGATTCATTAAAAGAAGGTTTAGTTTAGAGTGGAGTTCGGTTTAGAATATAAGTACGAGCAAATGCGGCCAATTGCCTTCGTGAGGCTGGTCAGTGGCTAACTTCAAGAACAGGTCACTCTACCATTCTCAACAATATGGATATCCCTTCAACAACCGACTACACGTTTTCTAAGCTTGCAATCGGAAAAAATGTACAAGCCTGATTTCATTACGGAGTTACTTGGTAGATACTGTCCACCAGTGATGTACAGCACAGTATCGAGTCGTTCATTTTGAACGTCTCAAGAGAATGAGCGAAAGATTCGGCACAACGACATAGCCTCCGAGTCGTTCAATTTGTGGGGCGAGTGTGTTGGGGCATCAGTCTCATGTTTGACTACCGGCGTTTCGGATTCGAATCCCGTCCACGACGACGTTCGTGGCCATGGATGTGCAGGAGGTGCATGCTGGCAACTGCATTCTCCGAAACCAGTTTATGCCGAGAAACTTCAACTGGGCCACATGGAACAGTTGACGCACTATGCCCCACAAGGGGTTAGAGCAATTGAGAGAGAGAGAAAGATAAATACTACCCAACGCATGACGAATCCACGCTCATTTCTCATTACTTATACTGTACTACATTCATTCACTCACATCCCATCCCATTACCAATCTAAAACTAAAACCACCATTGTCTATCTACCAAAGCAATCCTATCTGAGTCCATTCATAATCATCTCTATGCAGTATGCAATGCTCGCATTGTGTATAATCCCATACATATACACAACAACCCATGCCGAGTGCCAGCAAATCAAAAATCATTTACTTACGTCGCACTGCACATCCAAGTTTCTTCGAATACAGAAAACAATCCCAATATTCTTAAACAAAAGTACTCGTCTTGCGTATCATCATCTCAAGGTCAACTTTAGATGAAACGAAACAAAAACCCATAGCTTCCACTTCCACTCCAGCTACAGCGTAAGTAAACTCAAATTTCCAGCTACTGTAATACATACAATTTAACATCATAGAAGAACGATACAAAATCGATTCGTTCACAATGATTCGTTCAAAAAGAGTCGTTCAAAAAGAACGATACAAAATCGAATCGTTCAAAAAGATTCGTTCAAAACGAACGATACAAAGGGCATTGGGGGGTCGCTGATTCCAAATCTGGGGTCAAAAAATTTAAAAAAAAAATTGGGGTCGCCCATCCAGATTGGCAGCCCCGTTTTCATGGGAAATAGTGGTCCAATCTGGCTGGCTCCAACTAAAGGGCATTGGGGGTCGCTGACTTCGAATCTGGGGTCGGAAAAAAAATTGGGGTAGCCCATCCCAGACTGGCAGCCCCATTTTCATGGGAAATATATTCTGTTTGTGGAAAACATGACTGTATGTTTCCCATTTGTCAATCATATTTAAATTATTATCAATTTTGGTGTTCTTTTACTATAACCATGCCATTGAAATGAATGCGTTTTGGCTTTAGTTAGGTAGTTATACTTAACTAAAGCCAAATTCATTTCGGCGCCCAAAGTGGTATCGACTTTTAATTTATACGCTTAATGTCCTAAGAGGGTTAGCAATTTTCCGAATCTGACGAATTTGCGGAAAATATAATTTATAATTACCAGTTTTAATTAAACACTCCAACCATAACGTCAAAACTAGTTTACGGTCATGTACGAATAGGAACAATATTTAATTCAATGTGTTAATATGGTGGACGGCAAACGATGAGCTGATAATTATTTCATAATAGACAATGATTGCCTGTGGTTTTGTATTTTCTCAACATGAACATTGTGTATTTTCAATGTGAAATTTCCAAACTTCAATTATTGTTGACTTTAAATTTCGATATTTAATTAGCTCTCATGCAAATATGTTTTACGGGTTGTATTGAATATATTTGAATATTTTTCCCAGCTCTTTCGCCAATGGGTACTAGGAAAAGTGTTTGCATAATGCCTTTATGTGCAAGTAAATGACATTCTGCACCTGCATTTCAACAATTTTATTGCTGCCCGATATAATTCCATAAAGTGTTCTCAAAATGGAAGATAAACATCCATTAGTACTCGTATGTAGTGGATTGTGGATGTTGTGAAAAACTCAAAGGAAAATGTACATGCGGGTGTAGTCGAGTGGCTGGCCTGCGAAACGGTCACGGAATTCTCACGGTAAGGCGAAAATTAAAAAAAAAACTAGCTCCCGCATGGACGGTAGGGAATTGTATGAAGAGTGTAACGGACGATGGAGACACCCGAAGGAGTCAACGGGGACGGAGCCATTCTGACCGTTAAGGTCCGACAGTGACAGCTGCCAAAGTTGACAGCTGCCAAAATTGGCTCCTCAACGAGCTAAGCGGCGTCCTGTGCTTGCTGCAGCTCAGTTCGGGAGATGTGGGCGGGGGTTTGCCCCTGTCCAATCATATTAAAAAGGGATTCACTGGCCTGGGATAGACAACACAAACGAGGGGTGTAAAATTTGGACATGAGAAAGGAATTGTGGCGTCGGCTAACGCAGGTACCACCTTTATTTGCTCCAGGGCCCAGATGGCGATTCACTCCGGCCTTCTAAACCCACTAAAACTCACTTATTGCAGCGCTTGGCTTTTTTGAACATCCTCCTAACTTTCGCTAGCTAGCGGGCCAATTCCTCGTTCCACCAAAGCACTTTACGCCCTGACTTCAACGTACATGAAACGGTACCATCTTCGTAGGAGAAAGTCAAGAGCTCATAAGCCGCCAAGTAAATTTCCCCTGTAGTACCAATGGGACTGACCAGTAGTACAGCTTTGCAACTAATTTCGCTGTTGTTGCCCTTTAAGATTATTTTTTTTTTTTTAGTTTTGCTTCATTATTCAAAAAATACATATACTAAATTGCCCTTTGTGGGGCATAGCACGTCAACTGTTCCATGTAGCCCAGTTGACGTTTCGTTGACATAAACTAGTTGCGGCAAGTCGGGAGATGCTGTGACTTATTATTACGCCCCGCACCAACATAGACAACACAGACATCTATGACCACGAACGTTGCCGTGGACGGGATTCGAACCCGAAACGCCGATAGTCAGACATGAGACTGATGCCCCTACCCACTGACCTACCTCCCCAAAAACATACATACGAGCACATAATTCAATTGCGTAGTATATTCCAATTCCTTCCTCGAGCGCTTATTACCAACATTTCTCTTCAATTTCTCGCAAACATTCCTTTGTCAATTTGCTTGATATTTCTTTGATATTAGTGCGATATTTGAATTCAATGAATCCTCTCAATTCCTTCTTTTATTCTTTCAAATAGCCGCACTATCACCGCCACAAAGGCCCCAAGTCGTACGAATTGCTATGATTCAAAATGCCATTTTCGTTTTCTATGTGATTTCGATGGACTTTCAATAGGTCACCGTGCACACAGATAAGTTTTCTGTTTCATTCAGAGCAAATTTTTTTTGTCGTCC
The DNA here is from genome assembly GCA_964017055.1 of Chloromyia formosa. NCBI lineage: Eukaryota > Metazoa > Arthropoda > Insecta > Diptera > Stratiomyidae > Chloromyia > Chloromyia formosa. Next base: position 15,794,865 of record OZ024816.1, on the reverse strand, counting down.
TTCCTATCGTGTCCTATAAATGCGATTCGTCTATTTTTGTACAAAAAGTGGTTCGACCATTGAATGGTGGGATCGTCCACATTTTTTCAAGGTTTTTTTTTTTTAATTTTTTCCTTGATTTTTCCTTTAGAACGGAACAAGAAAATCCTTTCATTGAAATACTTTAGACGAGTGTTTTTCGTCAGAAGATTTTATCCAAGTAACTAGAAAGCCATGCTAGCATAATTCAAGATAGAAATTGAAATGAGAGAGACGGAGCGAACTGGTGGAACAGGTCGAAGAAAAAAATCTGAAAGAAGAAAGTTTGAAAAGCAGATCGCAGGACTATCAGAAGAATAAAGATTTGCGGTATTGAATAAGGATTTTCGGTTGAATGCAACTGAATGGAGAGAACGTTGCGAACGAGCGTGTACTTTCAATCACCGTGATTTTCTAATAGTTTCCACAGTTTCTAGGCTTCTGTGTGTTTGTTTGTCGTAAGATTTCAGCTTGTTTTGTTTGACTCTCGGAATGGAAAGAAGTTCAGTCTGTTAGTTGTCAACAAAGAAGAAGACTCTTTCTTATAGATTTCTTAAGCTTCAAAGATAAATGCATACTTTAAAATTTTGCTTAGCTGCGGTGTATAGTTTGGTTAAATTTATCCTAGACATATTAAGTGCGATCCTTGCGTCACTATCCATTGCAGTGCAGGTTTCCACATAATTGCACATGTTAACTAAAAAAATTGTAAGTGGCGCAACAGTCCAATTAATGGTCCAAGTCCTGCAGATGTGTTAGCATCATCTTTTTACTAGATCATGACGATGTACTCGGAGTTGTAAGCTTAACCGAATTAATTTCCCCAAATGATGCTTATTTAACAGTTGTGTGGGCTCATAATCCGACACATAAATTTTATCGAAAAGACTACCAGCTTCAGTAGGATTCGAACCAGGAGCGCAGTACACAGAAGGAAAACGTGCTAACTTTTCCGTTCTTTTGTTTTCGTTGTTGTTGAATATACAAACGTTCAACAATTTTGCTGTGTTTCATTCAACAGTCCAGATCAGACCAGAACAACTAGTTGAAAAAAAAAAACGATATAGAATATATTAAAGTAGCGAAGAAAAAAAAACAAGTGTGTCTTTGCTTGGAGTGTGTCTTAGTTTAACTTCAAATTCAAATTCATAAATATCTTTTTATTACATTGTGTGCCTGAACAATTATTTTAATCTACAAGTAGATACCGGCTGAATCCTTAACTCTGCAGTATTATGTATTTAGCGTAATACATTTTGTTGATTTAAATCGGTAACTTAAGAGGTAATATTCTAAAGGAAAAGTGGAAAAAATCTTATGGAAAAAAAGGAAAAATATGTATAAAAAGTTTAACCTAAATCTTAACCTAAATTAAGTCTATGCTGAGTTGTTGTTGTTGTAGCAATGGTCAGAAGTTCGTTGTGTGAGTGTGTTACATGCTGTTATTATTCGTCGTTTTCCTCGGTGCTAAGCGACAGGAAAATAGCTGCCTCTATGGGGCTCTCCCACAGCGACCTGAGGGTCAGGTGTGTGGGTGTGGGTATTTCAGGCACAAATAGCGATTTCTTCGTTTAAACAATCAAACACTTGTTTAGCTATGACACATAGGGAACAAGCTTCTATGGATATATATATCTATGGCCCTTGTGCTCTTGTGCTTTAACAAGGCTCGACAGCCTCAATCCCGCATGCCACGAGAACCCGTATGATATTAGCCCGGACCATGTCGCTCAATTTGGTTATGATTTCTCAAGATGCTGTCAAAACTTAATGGATCTTTTGTGGTAATAATAATAATAACAAGGACAGGCTAAGATACCCAATGGTGGGCACTGCGACCATGAGATCTATTGTGCCATAGTCATAATTAATCCAAAAGACCCTCAACCAGCCTAATGAAGGCTAGTAGATCCTTAGTAGGGGTGTTCCTTACGACCGCTGAGCTCACGAAGGAGTCTCCAAGAAACAAGTACCGCCGGACATTCGCAGAGAAGATGTTTAGTGGACTCTACGTCCTCCAGGCAAAGCCTGCACTCCGTATCAGTGGATAGACCCATTTTGTTGAGGTGATATCTCACCCAGTGGTGCCCCGTGAGGTTATCTTTTATGGTAACTATAATGATCTTCAGACGTCAACGGTTAAAATATTCGAATTTGGAATTTGAATTAGGCGTACAACTTTGCTTCCGCCGTTTCGCGACAGACGGCTGCATTGGTGAGGACTGGTCAAAATACCCAGTTTAAAAGTGTCACAAAGTGAGTTTGAACGTCTGTAAACGTATCGCCATCCCCGCATTAGTAAAAGTTGTTCGCATTTTTAATAAGATTTGCGATTCAAAATGTCTGTTTTCGAGTTCTCGTCATTTGCGGGAAGTTTTGATCTTCTGCTTCCATTTGAAAAAAAAAACTGCAGCTGAGGCTCATCGAATGCTCTCAGATACTTACGGTGAGGTTGCTCTGAGTGACGGAATATGTCGTGAGTGGTTTCAACGTTTTAAAAGTGGCGATTTCAATGTCGAAGACAAGCATGGTGGTGGGAGAGAAAAAAATTTCAAAGACGACGAATTGGAAGCACTGCTCGATGAAGATTCGTGCCAAACGCAAGAAGAATTAGCTGAATGACTGGGAGTGACTCAGCAAGCCATCTCGAAACGCCTCAAGGACATGGGCATGATTCAGAAACAAGCAAATTGGGTTCCGTACGAGCTAAAATCGAGATATATTGAACGGCGATTATTTGCATGCGAACAACTGCTTCAAACGCAGAATCAGAAGGGATTTCTACATGGCATCATAACCGGCGACGAAAAATGGGTCCGTTACGATAATCCCAAGCGCAGAAAGTCATGGGAAATGCCCGGACATGCCTCAACGTCGACGGCAAAACCGAATATTCACGGCGCAAAGGATATGCTTTGCATTTGGTGGGACCAGCTCGGTGTGAAATACTAACGAGCTACTGAAACCGAATGAAACTATCACAGGAGATCGGTACTGAATGCAATTGATGTGTTTAAGTCGAGCATTAAAGGAAAACGACCACAGTATCAAGAGAGACACGACAAAGTCATCCTCCAGCATGACAATGCGTGTTTATTCATGCCAATGGAGTGGAATCCTACTGGGTCTATTCACAAGGGTCGTTGGGGTTGACTGAAATCTCGTATGGGTGCTCACTAATGTGGGAAGGTGAGGCGTGTTTGGTGAGATCACTGCTTTTGGTCTTCGATTTCTACACTGACTGGCAGTAAATGCAGGATTCCAGTGCTTGTGATGGTTTAGTCCGGAGCAGTTCCTCAGGTGACACTACTCGTCGCAGCAGTTGCGTCTCACAGACGTCGCATTAGGGTGCAGCTCTCCATAGCATACGCAACAAAGCAATGGACCTGAGTTGCTTTCAATGTCTGCGCAGAGAAGTAGTATTGGGAGCATTTGCGCCGAGATGTGTATTTGATTTACTGGCGCTTATGGCTAGCTCTTGCTCATTACACCACTCTTCGCTTACTACTAGAGCCTATCCCATGCAACCTAGAATTGTGTCCATGAACTTTCCACTAATCGTAGGAGCCAAGTCATCGGCGTATCCTACATTGTGTATGCCCATCGAGTCCAGCTTCCAGAGAAGACTGTCTACGATGATGTTCAACAGTACAGGCGAAAGAACACCTCCCTGTGGGCATCCTCGAACTACCTTACCCGTATTCTGGCAACTCTACGGCTAAGATTTATCGCCCTCTGCTTAAGCATAGTGTCGATCTAATTATACAGCAGAAACTCACTCTCTAATTGAGGAAATCGTGCGTTCTGGGGACCTTCCGATCCATTGTCCAGGAGAGTCCACAAATTCCAGAATTCAATCTTGTCATTGTTCGATAGCCTAAAGTGTTAATCGTTGAGTCAGTCTTTATCCGAGGCATATTTGTGCTTTCATTAGCATACAGAAGATTTCGGATAGTGGAAGTTGCTGGTAGACGCATCCTTTGTCCTGTGTTTGTCTGTTTCTGGTTTCTACAACAGGCAAAGGGAAAGGCCGTGTTATTATTCTTATGCCCCGCACTACAAGAGTGTACAAATCATCCCCCTTTCCTACAAAAGAGCTTTTATTTCCCATAATCTAAAAAGTTACGAATGAGCGCTGAGCGTCCTTCGCAATTGAACTACACATTTTAACTTGCATGAACTCTGTTTAAATGATACAATCTAGAAACAATTTAAAATCCAAACCCTTTTAAGCAATGACTATCAAAATACCAAACTTCAAATTATTTTTCCGGCTTTACTACCACTATAAAGTCAAATAATCGCACGACTCACAAAACGCCTTAGGGCAATCCAGAGTCCCACTCAAATTGTATGAATATCTTTAAAATGCATTTCTAACTGTGTCTCTAAATCTCATCTAAAACTTTTCTCCTGGAATCACAAATGAATTCCACTTGCAAAGAACATCCGATGTCGGACGGCTTTCTGGCGAAATGCACCCGATCCCACCAAGGATGGATTAAGGACATGCGAGTACATAGTCAAACCTTCTGAGTCTGGAATTTTCGACTAGGGCAATGTTTCTGTAATCTTGTCGTCTGCTTGCGACCCGTAATGGCATTGTTTTTCCAATGATAGTCACAAATATAGATCAACTATCCGGGCCCGGGCATTCCTTGGCACAAACTCACACTATACCCAAGTTGACGTCAGTCGTCCTAAACAGATATTTTTCTTGCCAGTACTTCGTCGTACGCTTGCACTCAACCGGCTTCTGTGGAGGAATGCTTTTGCCAGAGATGAGAACCATTTCTGTTCTGATAAAGATTGCTTTCCACATTTTAGAAACCAATACAGAATCCCGGGAATACTTTCGCTAGAAGGGTTGCCACTGCTAACGTTCCAGACATTTCTAATACAGTGCAATGCCGCCGCCGCATAAAAGCAAATATGTAGTTGATTCTCTGGCCTCGCTCGATAGGTGTTCGACGTTTTGCATTAGGATATTTCACACACCCCCGAGTTTGGAGTCCCACTGCCAAACCGTGGGGATTTGTGGGTAGACAGAAACTTGTGCGGATACTCAATAGAGCGAAATGCTCACGTTTACGGAAATCGAATTTATTTTTGAAACTTACTTTGCATTCGAATGAGTCGAATTCGAAAGGATATTGAGAACGGAAACAAGCCTGACGAATGGAGTGATATATACGCCTGGATTGCAATCGAAACGATTTGAGGTTTTCGGATAATGCGGCCACGATGCTGGTAAGGTGCGGATATGGCTTTCGGAACACACGAGCAGGAAATAGTCGCGGTGAAATTGTATTCAATTTCTTTTTTTTTTCCAACACCCATACAGTGTAACAGCAGCGCATCGTCGAACGTTCCCCGAACAGACTGTGACATCCTTAAGACAATTGCTTAAGCCAATCCATGCGGACACGGAGAGATTTTTATTATCCTGAGCACGCATGTGATTCCCATTACATTAACCGTTCGCCATAATAATGTCACACATTAGGTCTTCTTTATGATCCTGGAGAGATTCGTGTTTGTCTTTTGGAATTACCACCTGGTTAACCGGAACTCGAAGCCTCTCAATGTCCGCGTGTCCACCTCCTGGGCCATTATATGGAATTGCGACCGAAGAAGTTCCCAGTCCCAGCGGAGACGAATGGTTCACATAAAAATAAATTCGAAAAGTCGTAAATTTCGGAAAAGCCATAATGATGCAATGTCGACCGTAAAGTGGAAGCTTATTATAGTTTTCGCCCAAACATAATAATCGTCGCACACATTTTCAGGAGTACAAGCAAAGAATCAAGGTATTCTCCAGAATTATTTATGGTGTCAGGATGCTGTTGTAATTTCCCGGGGAAAAAAATCTTTATTTGTTTTACGTGACAGATTTTCAAGGCATAAATGGAATTTCATGGTTATGAGAAATACAAGATGGTTTTTGGTGGTGAATATGTATGATGTTTAAGTGTATGACGAAGCACGTTGAAAATGGAAGAAAATATACGGATCGAACGCGTGAGACGGGGTTACAGAAAAAAATAGAACCATTATTTCAGCAATTTAAAATTGGAAAATATACTACATGGGCTGAAAAGTCCCGGGATTTTTCAATAGGTGGCACCACTAGAAAATGAACTGTGGGGAAATACGTTGACGTTGCGTATCTAATCCACTAGAACGCGATGTTGACGTAACACGCGCTACGTAATGAAAACTCTGCGTGTAAAATAATCGGAAAAAACCTTTATTTCCTTGTTCTTTCAAATGCTAACAAAACACATGCTAATTGATTGAGATGCGGACCTCGAGTGACTACTGTCAGTCGGGTTGCGTGATGATGTTTCTACATAGCGACTCCAACGCCACGGTGGTTCGATGGTGAGGCGTTGTCAGCTGGTCGCCACAGAACAGGACTCATTTCGGGAGTCTCATCTATCACGAGATTGTGTATGAAGTTTCATGACATTTCGTCCATTCGTTTACAAGCTACAGTCGTTTGAGTGACGCTACTTTCGCCTTCGTAAAAAAAATGGAAAAACAGGAATATCCTAAAAACTTCTGAACAATCATTGCAATGGTTAAAGAAATGTTATCCCACATTTGCTCCTTCGAGAACAACAATTTATCGGTGGTTTAGTGAATTTAAAATTGGTCGTACAAGCACCAAAGATGCACCTCGCTCAGGAAGGCGAAAAGGAGCTACGAATGCCAAAATCGTAAAGCAAGTGCATCGAATTGTTTTGAATGATCGTAAAGTGAAGTTGCGCCAGTTAGCAGAGGTGCCGCGTTTGCTGACCGTCGTCCGGAAAGAGCAGCGCCTTGAAGATTTAACGGCACTTGGTTACCAGCGACTATTATCTGTTCCCAAACCTCAAGCGGTGACTCCTGGGAAAAAGATTCAGATCGAATGAGAAAGTCATAGTGGATACCGAGGCGTATTTCGAAGGCTTGGACGTTTCGTACTACAGAAAGGGTATCGAAATGTTGGAAAATCGCTATACCAAGTGTATCGCCCTCGAAGCCTTTCATTTTCAGCTAACTTAAAAAAAGCTCATTTAACTTATAAAACAATCTGGAAAAATTTGAATATTTTTTTTAACTAGTGGTCGTATGGAATTGCGGTTAATTTCATTCGACTCGAAATGACCAAATACATTAGGAACCGACCTAAAGTGTCATATAAGTTGCTTGAACTTTGAAATTATGGAAGAAATTAAATGATTTAATTAACTAATTATTTAATTAGTTAAATTAATCTGACAAAAAAATTAGCAAAACTTTAATAAAGAAGGTTAAAATATCTACGAATTTGCGGCTAATCCAAGACTTTTAGCTGTTATATTTATCGAGATAGAGCTATTAAGGCTAAAATCGGTAAAAACAAACTTGAAATCTTTAACTTTTGTCTAATGAGTTTTCCATTTGAAGCATCGGTTTCAGAGATACGTAAAGGCGAACATACACCATCCGAAATTCCTGTCCAGAAAAACTGATCAGGCCCGGCTTTGAGGAATTCCGGATCGTGTATGGTCGTTTCAGGAGGCCGGAAGGAAAATCGTTCCCGCCAGGCCTCCACCACACACGTTCCGGAGTTTTTGTCCGGAAAACTGATCAGGCCTGGCCTTGGGGAATTCCGGATCGTCAATGACATGTGCAGGCCGCCTTGAGTCAGATGGGCAATCGGCAATCCATCTTATCATCATAGAATGGAAGTATCTATCTATTGGATTGAATTTTACATTTCATAGCCAAGCTTCAGATACATTCGTCTATTGAAATAAACTCCAGTGAAAATCCATTCTAATCATGCGGCCGGACAGTTCGCCTTGAGGCGGCCTGTCCGGCGGCCTGAAGCAGCCATACACGATCCGGAATTCATCAAGGCCGGGCCTGATCAGTTTTTCCGGAAGGAATTCCGGATGGTGTATGGTGTATTCTATATTCAGGCAAACTGGAAGGCCGGGCCTCATCAGTTTTTCCGGACAGGAATTCCAGATGGTGTATGTTGGGCTTAAGCTTGAAAAGCGAAATAGTGTGATTTTCCTCAAAAGCCTCAAATGTAACGTTTTCGACTATCGGTTTTGACTATACTACTAAACCGAATTCCAACTTTGAGCAATGCATTAGATGTAGAATTTGACGCTCTTAAATTTGAATCCTATTAAGTTTTTCTATCCGAGGCACCGTTTAGAAATTATGAGGAGAATATTAAATGAAACCGGAATATAAAGGGCTACGCCCGCAATCCGAGAGTTTTTGTAGCAAACGCTTATTTTGGTATATAAATATCGGCTCTTTGCTCTTCTTCATACCACTCAGATGGATAAAAAAACATAATTAAAATGTCTTACCCACTTACATTTTACATGCCAATTCATATTACATGATTCTAACGAAACTTAGAATATAATGTTGCCTAAGGTGTGGCCATCAGTACTTTTGACCTCGAACGTGTTTAAACCATGCAGATGTTTGCTAACTGTAACCATAGAAATACACTATTATTGACCTATTCTGAGAAGATTTACAGAATCCATTATTTTCCATTTTATTTGCTATTCGGAGCCCACCTTCCTATAAGTTTTTATAATTAACATTAACAGTCTCGAAATGCCAGGTGATGGGGGCAAATTACGAACTAACATTTTCTCCTCCCCCACTGTTCCCCTTTCTACAAATTCGAAGACAATGCGAACAAATGGAATGTACTCAACATTACCTTTCTCACGACACCTCACTTGCCTATACCAGGCGATAAAAAAAATTTACCTTAATTTCGCCTCTATGTGGACCCCTCCACCACACATATTTTCCCCTCTCCCTCTTTTCCCCTTTTTTCAAATTTGATGAAAATACCAAAAATGGAAGGTACTCGGTGTTACCTTTCTCATGATACCCCACTTGCCTATTCCAGATGAAAAAAAAAATTTGAACTTCATTTCCCCTCTATGGAGACTTCCCCTTAAAGTCAATTTATTACAACGAATCACTTTCTCCGGCGAATTATAATAATTCTACATATTCCCACAAAATTTCATGTATGTAGCTTCAGCCGTTCGTGAGATATTTCATGGACAGACGGACAGACATTTGACCGATTTCATAAGGGTTTTGTTTTTACTATAAAACCCTAAAAAGGGCTCAAATTTTTCGGTTTTTCGCCCTCACAGCCGCTCTGCCGCGGGGTCCAAGATGGCTCCATGTCTTAAAATGAATGTATAGGGACCACCAACAATAATACCAAACGGCATTTCTCTATCATATTTTGCAAGGTCAACTCGCTTAGCGCGCCAACTACATATGTATTTCGATTTGTCAAAAATCGAATTGATTTTCCTAATTAACACAATACCAGATTTTTCCGTTCAATATTGCATTTGCATACTTTCTTCCTCCTCGGTTAGTTCATTATTTCCCCTTAAAAATACAAGCGATGGATAATAAAGTACTTCTAAATATTTATTTAAAAGGTTTTCGGTTTCTCTGAATTCTACAATATCTGAAAGCCGTATCATCTGAAGATATTTCTTAAATTACTTGTTTGTATATGCAACGAAACCGTGAAAAAATCTCCCGAAAAAAAATGCGAAATGAAATGACTTTCCATTTGACATTTGTTGGTTTCTTCAGATAACATACAATACACAAACAGAAAATAGTCGATGACTATATCCTTTTTTCAGACACAAATTCCAGGCGAGACGCAGAGACAGAAATTTGCGGGAACTCGGAAAGCTAATGTCGGCAGAATAACATTATCCAAATTGAACAAAAAACGGATGCGCTTCAGGAATTTCAAATTATTCCAATTTAATTGGAGCCCATAGCAATATACTGAAAATTGTGAGATACAAAACGAAATAGTGTTGCAAGAGCCGACATAATACGACTACAATAGCAACGATATTCTTGGCTTAGAAAGGTCTGTTTGGGGCCTATCATATTCCCGTGAAATCTCCACGGGTCTACGGATATGAGAAAAAAAAAGAAGAACAACCGAAATATCGTTGAAAATGCTTTGGCTAAAGGAAAAGGACATTCATCCGATTCTTTTTTAAGAGGAAATGTTTGCTTTGGATACAAATTAGGCAAATTTGAATGGAACAAGCGAATTGCATGGTCTTCTGGGAAAATTAACAAAAAGGAATGGAAATGTACGATAGAAAGCAGATATTGCGTGTCTTCAGATACATTAGGCACAATGTTTTTCGAGGAATTTTTGGGATTCACATTTAGAACAAAATATTATCTATGCATATACATATAACACGCAATTCGATTCATATCGAAGCGAATTGGTATCATGTAACTCATACGTTTTGAATGAATAGCATTAGCATTGCCTGTTTCTTCTCATTAGGTGCATTTTTCCGTACAGAGCATAGTAGAGCAGGTTAAGCAGCAAAAAAAAACGATCGAGAGCAAATTAGGGTAGCGAACACGAAGACGGGGGATGTCTTTGCTGGGAGTGTGTCTTGGTTTAGTTTGAATTCAAATGTTAACTCAAAATTCAAGAGGAAACTTAAATCTTTTTTTCTTATACAATACAATCGGACGAATTTCCTTTGTTTTGTATTTTTACTATTCCATATAATTACACAAAACAAACATTTTATTGACAGGAAATGAACTTTATGTGCTTCTTAAACTGTAACTGCCCGAAAACTTTGACAACTGCGCCGCCTACATTTCAAAACGCTGACTACTTAACCGGGCAGCATTCTTGCACTGACGTTTCATCCAAAGCAGCTCAGATCAAATTATTAGTGTAATTGAGTGGTCTTAACCTGCTCTGCTCTATATGGCTCTTGGAAAAAAAAAACGCGCCTATTAAAGAATGGATAGACTACGGCCCGTTTTCTCAATATCCAATTAAACTGCTTGTTAATTATGAGCTTATCCAATGTAGAAACTCTCTCTCTGAATCCTGTCAACCCCTTGTGGGGCGTAGGGCATTAACCACGCCGATTTTCCACCTCGTCCTGTTCGCCGCCATCGCCTTCAGCAGTCTCCACGATTTGCCTAATGACTTACCCTCGACCTCAACTGATCTTCTCCAGGTGTTTCTAGGTCGTCCAACGCGGCAACTTGCATCGGTTCCCTGTGGGTTCCAATCGAGGGCCATTTTCGAAGTGTGTGACCTATTCATTGCCACTTTCGCCTTTTTATGGGGGTGTCTATCCTGTCCTATAATCTATCCATCCTATAATACACAAAGAACAAATGGCCTTCTGATAAGGACCCGTCCAGAGGTGGCCAGGATTGTCGCCGTTACAACGGGTCATTGGCCTGTGGGGGAGCACGCAGCCAGACTTGGTATTCCCTACAACGAATGCTGTCGTAGTTGCAAGGACAGTGGGGAGAAGGAGACTCTTTTACACTTTCTTTGTAGATGTCCGGCACTGGCTAGGGCGCGGCACTGTTCTTTGGGCACTGCCTTTTTTACAGACATAACCGAGATCTCCTCTTTGGGCACTGGCAAGATACTTCATTTCTTAAATTCCACAGGGTGGATTTAAGGAAATACCCTGCCCGACCCCCTTTGATATACTTAATAGCATCAGTTTTCCTCTTACGAGGTTTATGGCATCAAAACGGCGCGCACCAGTGCTAATTGGGTATTCCTCCCTTGCCACCTAAACCAACCAACCAACCCATCCTGTCCTGACCAGTAATGAATAGCAGATCGTCGTTAGAAATGACCTCCGGCCAGCGTATGTGTAGGCTGCGCCGTAGACACTGGTTCCGAAAGTTTGCAATCTAGTTGTTATCGCCCTGGTTACCTTCTAAGTTGAACAGCCATAAAGAAGCACAGATTTTACATTGGTTTCGAAGATCCTGAGTTTCGTACTTCTGGAGATGTTGTTGTTTTGCCAGAAAGGAGCCAAACTGAAAAAAAGCTGCCCGCACCTTATTAATGCGAGAGAGTACATCAGCATCCGCTCCACCATCTGCTGTAACTACGCTTCCAAGCTAGCAAAAATTGTCCACTTTTCCATCGTCTGCCCCGAAACACAAATTTTGCTCTGTCTTTCTGGATCCAAGCTCAAGAACTTAGTTATGGCTGCATTGATTTTAAGCCCCGCATTGCCACTTTCGCGATGCAGGACATCCGACATTTGAACTAGATGATCCGATATATTTCAGAGAAGTCAAATATCGTCAGCGTAATCCAGGTGTTGAAGGTATTCAAACTGGTTCCATCTGATACTTTTGCTCTGCCGTTCATGAAGCGCACTGCAAAGTACGTCGTTAATGGCAATCAAAAACAATATAGGTGACAAAATGAAGCCTTGCCTCACTCCGCTATATAACACGATGGGAGTTGAAAGCTTACCCTTGTGTAAGACGTGACATTGGGCTCCGCTATAGGACTCCTTGATGATGGATATGATTTTATCTGGTATACCTCTCCCGTGTAAAGCCCTCCAGATGTATTCCCGGTCAACGCTGTCAAACGCCTTCTCGAAATCGATGAACATGAGATGTAATGGAGATCTCCACTCTGCGGATTGTTCAATAATAATTCGGAGGGTGTTGATGTGGTCGCTACATGAAAAGCCCTCGCGAAAACCAGCCTGTTCAACGTTCAGTGTGCGATCAACTCTATGCTTGATCCGGTTTAAGACTATTTTCGCCACCAGTTTGGAGACTGCGGGGAAGAGGCAAATACCATGCCAATTATTACAATCCTTCAAGTTATCTTTCTTCGGGATCTTAATGATGACGCCTTTCTTCCATTCTTTAGGGGGAGTTTCGGTTTCCCAACACTCTTGGATGGGGGGGGGGAGAAGAATATCCGCAGTAGCGTTGATATCCGCTTTACAGAGTTCCACTGGAATTCCATCTATCCCCGGAGCTTTACCCGCTTCCATCGATTTAATCGCCACAGTTAATTCCTGTTTAGATGGTGGGCTGGTATCAACTCTGGCTATTAGCGGAATATCTTCTGCTACTAATGAAGATGCATTCGAAGGTCCAAAGGTGTTGTTGAGGACCTCATCGAAGTGTTCTCTCCATCTCCCCTCTTGGTGTTGTTCGGTTACCAGTATATACCCACCTTTATCTTTCACATGATGTTCTGTTGCAAAAGATTTGACAGTTAATGGCTCAATAAGCTTAAAAAGCGTTCCATTGTCACTGCGTTACCTGCTTCTTCTGACTTCTCAGCTAATGCGCTGATGTGATTTCGCTTGTGCCGTCTTACGCTTCTTTGCACGCCTTTCTGTAGTGAACGGTATTCAGCTCTGAGTTGGCTTTCGGCTGAGCCGTCAGCAGCTGAGTTAATCTGTTTCTTAACTCTTTTGCGTACTGGAATCAGAGACCATGTAGAGTCGCTAATGAATGGTCTCATACCGCGCTCCAATCGCCCCGCGAATGTTACGCCGAGTTCTTAGCAACTTTTCATCTATCATCAGTTGTAGGATTCTCACAAGGTGGTGGTGCAATAACTCTCTCGTGCAAGGCAGTAGATTATGCATGTCTTATAGATGGATCTTTGAGGTTTTGCACATTAAAACGTGGCAAAATTCGTGCATTTTTAGGGCGCTCGATCGCTGCCGTTCGAAAACGTATTTTTGCCATAACAAGTTAGTGATCGCTACCAACATAAGCACCTCGCTTCAACCTGGCGTCCATGAGACAATTCCTCCATGTCTTGGAAACCGCTATATGGTCAATCTGGTTTTCTGTTCTGCCATCCGGAGAGGTCCAGGTTGTTAAGTGGCATCGTTTGTGCTTGAACAGGGTACCGCCAATGACGAATTGACGAGAGTTACAAAACTTCACGAGCATCTCGCCATTTTGGTTCCTGTTGTCCTAATTTTTCCTATAGAGCCCCCAAATTGTACTGGTCTATTGTACGAAGTTTCTCATTCGAATCGAGTGGTCCAAACTGGGAAATTCGCTTTCGAGTTACATGATACGATACGATTCGAATGGAGTTACATGAAAACTTTGCGTTTTTTTTATAGCAATTCGATTTAAATCGAATTACATGATAGGGCCCAAATCTCTCCAAGTCCTCGCCTTATTCGTCACGATTCAAACACTGCTGCTTCAAGTGTGTGTCAAAATCTTCTTCAGAGTATGCACCAAGGAAATTGACAAATTCATCTAATTCATTAGCATACACGTCGCAAATCCTGGAAATTGTTATTGTTCACAAACCCGATTACTACATTGTTGCTGATGCAATGTCTGCATGGAGAAACCCAGCAGCAACCCGAACGTAATTTTAGTTAACTCCCCACTAAGTTTTCGTGATGTTGTTCCCAAGTTAAATCTGTTTCAAGAAACTAACAACGGCCGACAGACGCTCTCTAGAGGATGTAGCAGCTTAAACTACATCCTTAGAATAGTGTGTGCCGGCTGGCTTTGGCGATGAAACGTTAAAACGTTCACAGTGTACGAGTAAGCCAGAAATCCTCCTGAGAGATAAAGTTTTGCCAAAGGGGGAGGCTCGTTACAATGACTGAATTGAACAATATAAATGAATGAGCCCAGACCAGCAGCTTCTTCTATGTCGACTTCCCGCACCTATTCTTAATATTCTCATATCCTTCGCCATCCAGGTGGAGAGTATATTTACCTTGCGACTAATTTGCAACGATCTTATTTTGCCTGCTGGGACTCTACGTTAGGACGGTGTAGATGAGCAAGGGATTACGTTCATTTGCTCGAAAGGTAGAAAAGTTAATTTGAGCAAATTTTAAGTGAGTGAGGTGATGATTTAATGACTCGTTTCGGTTCGGTGATGGCGGAAGCGGAGATTGCATGCAATGAAAGGATTTATATACATTAAGGAAGTCAAAAGTGTTTGTCTTGGAGCTTTTGTTTCAATATGAAGTTAGTTGTTCGTTTTCGTCGAGTTCTTCTTTCGATTATTCAAGTTTCCAAGGATGGATGGGTTAAATTGTTCCGAAAGATTTTCAGCATTTCAGCAATTTAGAGAGCGAAATGTAGAAGTCCTGTGTTAATAACTAGTCTGGAAGTGGAAAATGAAAGTAATGGTGCGATGGCTCGGATTCAACGGTGGATCTAATTTCACATAACATAATGGGGCAACTTTCGTCAACTTTGCAGTTTTGTCAGTTCAAAGTACCTTTACGAATAATCATTTGAATCTTTAATGAAAAAATGATTTTACAATTTTTTAAAAGTTGGGACGGTTGTATCTTTGAAATAACGGTGATTTTTTTAACCGGTAAAAAATCCGTTTATATGAATTTTTATGTAGTTTCAGGAAGTAAGATCAAATCTCGGATCGAATAATTGGGGTCTTGGCAAATTTAGAATTTGTTGGAAAAGTCAAGGGTTTTGACAGTTTAAAAAAATTCTATAACTTTGTAACGGTCAAAGAAGGAAGGTTCATGTTTTACATTAATTTTTGCAAAATGAGCCATACTATCCATGATTGCAATATTTACCATCATGAAGGGGACACCTTGTATAGCGATTGTGGCACGAATTTTATCGGCACCCAAAGCGAACTGAAAGGAATCTCCAAAATCAACCGGGAATTGGTAGACCATGTAACATTTGAAGGCACCATGTGGCACTTCAATCCTCCAGCCGCCCCTCATTTTGGTGGATTATGGGAGACTGGAGTCAGATCAATGAAATTGCATTTTTATACCCTAGACTTACAAAATAGGGTATATTGTTTTTGTCACGACGAAAATATGTAACACCTTAAAGGAGGCTCCGGAGGTATAGCAATGTACATATATATATAAATGATTAGGGTCACCTCCTGATTTGATTTAGGCATGTCTGTCTGTCCGTTCGCACGATCACTTTCGATAGAATGATGCTAGACCCTTGAAATTTTGGTCAAATATTGGCAATATGATCTAGTGGGTTGGTATTGAAAATGAGCAGGATCAGGCCAACAGAACCCCTACAGTAAGTTGAGTTTTAGTAAGTTGAGCATAATCAGATCAAAGGAACACCTCCCCTACAAATATCAAAAAATTAAATATTCGTTTATTAACGATAACTTTCGATAGAATGACAATAGCAAGTTGAAAATTTGGTAGAATGTTGTTAGTAAGATCTACTTGGTTGGTATTGAAAATGGGCAAGATCCCACCCAAGGAAGCCCTACTTTCCCATCAGCGCCAAAGAAAGTGAAGTCGATCACATCTACCGGAAAGATCATGGCCAGCGTGTTTTGGGATGCGAAAGGAATCCTGTTAATTGATTACCTTGAAAAAGGCAGAACAATAACATACGAATATTACTCCAAACTTCTTGATCAGTTAGATGCCAAAATTTTCAAGAGGACTGGGTTGAAGAAAAAAAATATAATCAACTTTCACCAAAATAGTGCACCTGTACGCAAGTGTGCGTTGGCTATGGGGAAAACTGCGGGATTTGGGGTACGATTTGCTCGACCATCCCACCTATTCTCCTGATTTGGCACCCTCAGACTTCCATCTGTTCCCAAGAAATTTGTTTCTAGGAAGCGCTTCGCATCCAATGAAGAAGTTGAAAAACTCAATTGCCCTAACCCCTTTGTGGGGCATAGCGCGTCAACTGTTCCATGTGGCCCAGTTGACGTTTCGTTGGCATAAATTGGTTTCGGAGAATGCAGTTGCCAGCAAGCGCCTCCTGCACATCCATGGCCACGAACGTCGTCGTGGACGGGATTCGAACCCGAAACGCCGGTAGTCAAACATGAGACTGAAGTTGAAAAGGCCGTATATGAATATTTTCATAGCCTTCCAGACTCTCACTTCCGTAATACTTGTGATTAATAACTAATAATAATATGTATTACAAATTTGTGACGAATAAATAATATTGCAAGTGATTGACTTACCTGTGAATAAATAATTATAGTGAATTTTGGAAAAGTGTTTAAACACTGAACCTATCTGTAGGTTAAATAGCAGCATTGTGCATGAAGCACAGTGGTACATTTTGACTAAAGAACACATTCCATGCCGGATTTAACTTACGTTCGCTCCAAAGTCTATCGATTCGAGTGTTGGGCCCAGTCTTCTGATAATATGTATATGCAATTGAAATCGTTTACAAAATTAAATCACGTTTTCGTCTTACAATTACCCAATTATGTTTGAATAGAAACCCGATTAGTACAACACAGAGGAGCATCCAATTTCCACTTTATCGCTCCTCGATTCGAATCTGACTTCGAACGTCGATACCTCTCTTATTATACACATGCGAGTATACACTCACTTGCTAGGAATCTATTGAGTTTCGCAACAATTTCAAATCCAATCTAATGAAATGCAATTACTCACACGTCCTGTATACACCTATGTTTGCCATGTGTACATACATACATATATGTACATGTGATGTATACAATCCGTGCTTTCAAGCAAGCTGTCGAATGAAAGGCGTTAACAACCTACAATCTGACCCAACCTATCGATAAGTGAGCGATGAATGAGCCGACGCGAGAGAAGAACTCGATAGCCAAGCGAATTTTCGCTTAATACACCCCCAAAATATATTCTCATGTCCATCACGTTCACTTTCTACAGCTTAACTTAAGATCTAATCACAGAATCAAGGAGGACCTGAGATACATTTTTATTTGATGACTCCTTTTTTTGCTTTATGGTGGAGGCTATGATTGCTTTGGCCGGGGGTTGTAGCGTTGATCACGAAGAGTATAAAACCAAGATCCAGTGTTGTCAAGATGTGAAATAGTCCGGAAAAAAAACTGGATAAAAGGATGATTTGCTTCGAAATTTTCCTTGTAATATCACCCATACTTAGCATGAGGCACACTTGTTATGCCCAAACAACTCCTCCTCGAAAAATACAGTCGACATCGACAACACCAACAGAGCTACTCCTTTGTCCCTACAGTTTCCATTGCTAACGAACCCAACCAGCTAGATACCAGGAAACCGAGAGCTAAGATGGTCTTGTCGAATTTAATGTTTCCCGAGCGATATTATCAAAATCCACGTTGACTACTATCTATCCCTGAATTGTAGTGTTAGCGTTGTATCACTGGATTCTATGAAACGTGATTGCTAGCACCCGAAACAAGGATGCCACCGACCAATTTTATACATTATCAGCTTTATAGGCTTCGAATATAGCAAAGACTTGGAACATAGACACGAACACGAACATGGATTGTTTCCTTAATTTCAGGGAATAAAATTTATCGTAACGAATCGAATTCGAGTCCTGTATCCGGCACCCGGTATTTCGATGGTTTCGAGACCAAGCAGGACTCGCCCGATTCTCTTTTTTTTGTTCACAAAAAGGCAAGCTAATACGATTCGAAGGATAGCCGTAAAGTGTAGTAGTGATGATTGTTGCACATTTTATGACATCACTCTATCGAACATTATCACAAGTGTGTGATCTAATTTACAAATAGTTTTATCGTTAAGATACAATCAGGATTGAACGACTTGCTTCAAGGACGAGCAGCATGAAGAAAAACAACAAAAGCAACCATATCCAAAGTCGGAAGAGTGAATTTGGAGAGTGTTTGCCATTGGGTATAGGATGAGGAGAATGGCGGATTACGTATATACGTTTCAGTTGGAGTAAATGATGTTTTATGGGGCTCTCAACGACACATTTAAAGATTCCAATGGAAGAAGATTCTCTCCAATGTCATTATCGACAGCTGGGTGGATTTCATTTCAGATTCTTGAAAATTTATAAGCTAGTGTAGTTGTCAACACTAATGGAGTGATCGACCGGACACATTATGAGAACTCTATTTCAAGGAGAAATGTTGTGTGTAATGATGGTTATGGAGAAGCATTCATGGCCAACAGAGTGTAGATATCATATCATTAAATTCATATGCTATAAATTAGTATTAACATAGAAATTTAAAAGACGATAAATACATAGAACATAACATTGCCAGGTCACATAAAGTGTTCCAATAAAATCTTCTTACAGCAACTAATTTAAACTTTGTTTCATTTTCGACTTGACGTTTATTGTTCTTCTCACCGAGCGTTGGAATCGCTGTATCCATCAATACGGTGAGGCCAAAGTCATTGCTCTAGATATCTCCAAAGCTTTTAACAGAGTTTAGCACTCAGCACTCTTGGCTAAACTTCATGCTTTTGGTCTTGACTTCAAGCTCATCAAATGGATTGAAAGTTTTCTGCATGACCGTTCGATCCAAGTCGTCCTTGACGGAGTCAAATCGAATCAGTATACCATTAATGCCGGAGTTCCGCAAGGCACTGTCCTGTCTTCATCCCTCTTTCTCCTGTTTATCAATGACCTTTTGGGTATAACTTCCAACCCAATACACAGTTTTGCTGATGACAGTACTCTTGACTGCACGTACTCTTTTAGTACCGTGACTGAATCTCGTAGGAGCACAATATCTATTAATCGGGATCGCATGTATGATTCATTAAATGCGGATATTTCAAAAATCATCGCTTGGGGCGAAGCAAACCGCGTAGTGTTCAATGCTTCCAAAACCCAAAGCTGTCTTATTACCAATAAAGTATCTGCTCCACACGCCTCACAGTACATCCTCGTCGACGGGAGTGAGTATTTCTGACTCACCAGCGCTTAATATATTAGTTCTTACAATCTTTAAAAAGCTTAATTGACCACATCTTTTCCATTGCGAAACACGCAATGAAATGCCTGGGCTTCCTAAATAGATGCACAAAATATTTCACGCCATCTGATTTAGCGCTAATACTCGTATACAAGAGTCACATTAGACCGAGACTCGAATATAATTGCCATTTATGGGCCGATGCAGATCGCACTGCACTGTCGGCATTGGACAGAGTTCAACGGAAAGCTTTCAGACTTATTGGTGATGATGATAACGATATAACTTCCCGGATAGAACCACTTCAGCACAGACGAGACGTTGGTTGTCTATCACTTTTTTATCGATACTTAAACCGCCGCTGCTCTGCTGAAATAAGTAGTTTAATTGCCGATGTTTTATTTCCTGTACGCAACACCAGGCAGTCAACTCGTGCCCACCACCTTACCATCGAAACTAGTGTCAGTCGAACCGCAAAAATTTTATGACTCTTTCGTATGCAGAACAACTCGAATTTGGAACGCTTTACCATCATCTGTTTTCCCCTGCAACTACGACCTGCAGAAATTGAAACAAAATGTCCACCGTTATTTAAGTTCGTATAATCCAGCTCAACCCATCCCCTTCCTCTTACCTTAATTTCCTCACCTACTAAAGCTATGCTATTGCATTAAAGGGTATTCCCTAAGCTTTGGTGTTAACATAGAAAAAAAATGTTAGTTTTACGGTTTATTTTACATATTGCTGGTAATCCTTAGGACTATGAATCTGTTAAGTTTCACAATTTTAGCGGAGATTGGGGCGCTGAATCTATAAATTTGACAGATCTAACAAAAAAAAATCGATGAAAACTTTATGGAAAATATGGTTTTAGTTGCGAACAGATTCATGTCATATATTATTCAGTTTTCTAGACCTACTACTTTCGTTAATGCAAGATTTGGCGTTAAAAAGCAGGCTAATAATTCCGATGTCAGTATTTACCCATTTTATTGTACTCTAATAGTCCCTAACAAGACCCATAAAATCGCTACCCGTATGTCTTGCAAGTGAACCGATTTTCATCATGAGACTATAAATTTCGACAAAAGCAACAAATCCGTACGCTCTTAAACTAAAATCTAAAGTATGTTTTACGGAT
This sequence comes from Chloromyia formosa, assembly GCA_964017055.1. Classification (NCBI taxonomy): domain Eukaryota; kingdom Metazoa; phylum Arthropoda; class Insecta; order Diptera; family Stratiomyidae; genus Chloromyia; species Chloromyia formosa. The sequence continues at coordinate 15,774,160 of OZ024816.1, read as the reverse complement.
TTATGAAAAAATTCACCGAAAAATATTATTTGAGCCGTAAACATTGCAAAAATCTCCGGTGCTCTAAACATAGATGGTAGAATTCATAATACCCTAAAAGTAGCCATTATCCTTTTTCAGTTTGTGGAATCATTGACTTTCCATACATAATCAAGCACCAAGACCTGGTAAAACGCAAAAGCTTCGCAACAAATCCTTTTCTATGGCTTGGGTTCCGAGCTAAATAACCACCAACCGCACTCCTGCCTGATGGGAATTGTACCGAATTGTGTTGATAGTTGAGTGGAATATCATGTCACATATAGGGTCCATTGTTGATACTCAGATCAAATATTCTACGATGTATTCGGTGATGAAAGTCCAGGTGTTCTTCTACATTTTTTGAAATTTAACTTCAAATGGTCGCGAATAAATAATTTTCCCCGCAGTACATGTGGACGGGTTAAAGTGAAAGTGGTGAATGTGCTATCTTCTTCGTTTTCATAAATTAACATAACGCCAAAGGTATTGTACTGTATAAATTCTTTTTGTTGTGCTACTGTTTTGGAAAACTCCGCCGAAGCCCGTCCGAAGCCATGGCTGTATGAAACAGGAAGAGGGAATGATATCTGTAGCCTAACTGGCTGAGTTGCACCTAAGCGTCTTAGGTCATTAGGGAGGCATGAATCACGTAGTCACACCTGCAGCGTATTTAAATTTTGGCACATTATGAACCACCTTTGGGGCGACCGGTAGCGCAGTGTGTTGAGGATCAGTCTCATGTTTGACTACCGGCGTTTCGGGTTCGAATCCCGTCCACGACGACGTTCGTGGCCATGGACGTGCAGGAGAGGCATGCTGGCAACTGCATTCTCCGAAACCAGTTTATGCCGAGAAACGTCAACTGGGCCACATGGAACAGTTGACGCGCTATGCCCCACAAGGGGTTAGGGCAATTGAGAGAGATGAATCACCTTAAGCAGCTATCACCGAGGCCACTCCTGAATAGGGTTTTACGATGTCCTTCGTCCTTGTAGAAACTACTCTATGTCAAAAAACTTAGAAAAAAGCCTAGGATTGAACGGATCAACAACGACGACAACGCAAACGACTAAAGGATTATTCTTTCGGATCCTGGAATGTACACCCTGGAACAAACCGGGGGCCGAGCAGGCATTCCTACAACAGGTTGAGAAATATAAACTGAGCATCACTGCAGTCCAGAAAACAAACTGGCTTGGTAGCGAGAGCAACGACAAAAAATCGCACACAATTTTCAAAAGCGGTAAACCATCTGGACCCAAGGATTTTGGAGTTGCTTTCATCGTGAACAATCACCTCAATCACTTAAACGTAAAAACAATCTATCGCTGTAGGATCTCTTCAGTGCATCAATCCAGAATCAGCCAATCAATGTTCACGCCCCCACTGAAGTTTAAGAAGACGCAGCAAAAGAAGAATTCTACGCCCGCCTTGAGACTCTTTTGGACTCACTTCCAACAAACGACGTCAAATTGATGCTGGGAGACTTTAAAGCGAAAGTCGGAAATGAAAGCTGGCACCAAGGGACCACTGGAGGCCACAGTCTCCATGAAGAGTGTAATGACAACGGCCAGGGACTTATCGACTCGGTCTGCAGTAGGAATCTATTCGTAAGCTCTACGTGTTTCCCGCATCGACGTATTCACAAGCAGACCTGGAAATCTCCAGACGCACATACCGTCAACCAAATTGATCACGTCCTCATTTGCAGGAGCGTATAGTGTGATGGATGTCCGCTCTTATCGAGGAGCAAACTGCGACTCAGATCATCACTTGGTGAAGACGACCAACAAATGTAAAATTTCCTCAGTGCACCAATCGAGAATCAGCACTCCAAAAATCTTTGCGGTTTATAAGCTTCTGAGCGATGCCACGGCGATGGCGTATACTACCGTCCTTGAGGAAAGACTATCACATATGCTACACAACATCAGCAACACAGACGTCCATGGTCTCTGGGAAGAACTCAAGGGTACCATCAAAAATATCGCAGAGAAGGTCGTAGGATATAAAGCCCAGCGAGCGCGAAATGAGTGGTGCGACGAAGAATGCTAAAATTCACTTGACGCAAAAAACGGGGCCTAATAGACAATGGATTCAACGAGGAACCAGAGCCAAAAGAGGAAAATATGACAAGCTACGGCGAATAACGAATAGAATAATTAGACGTTAGAAACGTAAACACTTTGACGAGCAGCAGCTGCATATTAACGAAAACTTAGCTAGTAGGAACACCAGACAAGCGTATAAACTAGTAAATACAATTGGGAACAGCTATCAACCCATGACTACCCTTTGTAGGGACAAGTATGCAAACATCATCAGTGACACCGATGGTATCAACAAACGATCGGCCTCTTATTTTGAAGAGCTTCTTACTCTACCATCTAAAATCCCCGCACAAGAAGCTCTTGACGATATTGTTGATCTTGGCCCACCCATACAGCCCCCGACAGTAGAGGAAGTTGATCTCGCGTTGCGGTCACTAAAACGAAATAAAGCGCCGGCCGCTGACGAGATTCCAGTTGAACTGCTAAAATTCGGTGTAGCGGGTCTAGTTAATGCGATACATCAATTACTCCTGCGAATACGGGAGGACGAGGTGATCCCAGACGATTGGCGCAGAAGCATCATCTGTCCAATTCACAAAAAGGAGATAAACTGCGGTGTGAGAATTACAGGGGCATATCACTAGTTTGTACGTCCTATAAAATTTGACGAAAATTTTGGAAAATAGGATAAAACCGTACGCAGAACGAATCATTGGCGAATATACTCATCTCGAGGCCATGGTTGAAATTGGACTGTTGCGCCAGTTATTTACATATTTCTACATATTAATATACATAATGGACGGGCGTATAATCCGATGAATGCTGTGCATTTGTGAGGGCAGTTCCCGCGATCCGATATTACCTGCATTTGGTATATAACTTCCTTGGGTGTCCTTGACCACGGCAGCAGTTTCAGTTATCGACTGGACTAACTGCTTAGTCTGTTTTGTTCAAATCAGAATTCTGCCCAAGTCTTTTCTAAGTTCGTGTCTCCAGCCATTTCCAATGATCCGCTACGACCCAAATTTGACACATAGATTTCTTTGTTAATTCTAAACAACACCCCTTGACGTTTTTGTGCTGGTGCAGGTGCGCGTCAGGATGACAATATCTTCTTGGTAATGAAGTGATGTTGATGACGTTTTGAGTCAATTAATCAGGAAAAATTAAAATTTTTGGCAATGAGATGATATCTTCCAAGATGGATGTCAAATAACTGGAGGTGATGTTGAAGGCAAAGGACCTTTCTAGACACCAAGTGAAACCTAATCAATATAAATATTTCCTGATTCGGGATGATGAGACCAAGCCACAAGAGTGTTGTTTGTTAAAGGCTTTTCGAATCCTTTGGTCAGGACAGCAGAGCCTTTCTAAGTGGCATGGCACGGTGCCAAAGTATCGATGACCATCGGTACCTTTTTTGTGTGATTTTATAAGCTTTCAATTGTTGGCCTCTAATTTCCCATTTTTTCACTTCCTCACTAAGACAACATCGATTCTACTTTGTAATATCGATAATAAATATCTTTTTACCGCTCTACTTGCCCTGTCCATCTTCAGCAACTATTACGACATAGAAAACGTAATAGAAATGGCGGAAAATTCAGCACAAGAAAATTTATAGGACATAATTTCCTTAAACTAGAAAACCATCCTTATCAGGTCCATAAATCGTCGCATGTACAATTTTAATGTGGAAAACTATCGTAGCAGTGCATGGATGTGTAAACAGTGAGTTCGATATTATACACGGAACGATGATTCCATTCGCATGCATGTGACACTGTATACACACTCGTATATAGGCACGTGTAGCAAAAGAGATCCTGCTGTACATTTCCCTTAGTATCTAAGTATCCAATTGCATTATCGTGCCAGTCACTAAGGACGAAGGACTAAGATACAACGAGGACAGCGACGTGTAACACGTTCTAGTCTAAGGCTGTTCTCAGTGGATATGTCCAAGGGGAGGTTGGTTATATATGTGTTAGCTTGTTCTCGAGAATCATTGACGAATAATTTATTGCCACAGTCCTAGATGGAATACGGCAAGTACACTATCAGGAAGTTGTCGCTTTAACTGTCTGATTTAAAGCCAGTAGATGAAGCTGTTAACTTGTCGTTATATCTATAAATTAGCAAGATATACTGGGTAGATGTCTTAAAGTTTATGTAACCAAAGGATGATGTGCAAATGGTTTTACAGTGGAGCCAATCAATCTTCCGAAGACAAGCACTCTTGGCACATATTCATAAAACCACTAGGCGGAAAGAACATACTCTATCACTTGTCGATATAAAAATAAATCCGCGTTTATTGTTATGATCGACATCAGCACTCAACACCCTATCGACGTATCGCTCGACATAAAGTAGCGAATCTTTTAAAGAAATCCCGAAAATGTTCTATCAGATCCATAAAAACCTTGAGCACGCTTTGCCACGTTACCGGCGCCGTGTATGTATTTTCTTTCAGAGCGAAAGGTAAAATTTTACAATAAACGTGGTGACTTTTTGTTGTACGTACGTACTAGATCCTTCCTGTTTTTCCGGTATGAGGAAATCCAACGAAGCTGAAAATCCCAGAGATATTACGAGTATGTACGATGAATTCGAAATTTAACCCCCAAAGCGAATTAGATTGGGTTCTCCAAAAGGTATTCGTTCAAGCATTGTATGAAATACGCTACTTCAAAAAAAAAGGAAAGACAATGTCGTAGACACCGTATAAGGAAGCAGCAACAATAACAAGGACATCATATTGTGTTTCGGGCAACAAGAACAAGTTGAGGAAACCTTCTTTGCCAGTACCGCTGTGTTCGTGTACTCATTGCGATATTATCAGCATGAGACAGAGACAAAACAAATCGTCTTTAAATTTTTTATCAGACTTTTATTACATTTGCACCTCCGCACACGTCACAAGGCACCATGATAAAATGGAAGCGTTCGGCGAAATGGATTCAGACGAATGAAGCTAACTTAAGATTCGAACGTGATTCTTGTCTAGAGAATCTAATCGAATCGTGACGTGAAGCCGATATTGGATAGAAATAGCGGCCGCAAGAAATTGATACCATTACTTAATTTGTCTGATGTTGAGTAATGTGATCGAATTTCACTTTTGAGTGGGGCTTTTTTAAGAATTGCATTGTCCTTGATAACTTTTAACATTTAGCGCTGGCTAAATATACTTTCTATGTTCAACTGAGCTTAAATATGAGATAGCAACATGGAGATTGTATAGTTAAACATATGCGGATACTCAGTTTGATTAATGTCACCCTTCGGAAAGTATCAATTTTTGAGTTTACAAAAAGAAAGAAAATTTTATCATCCTCAGCTAGACACGGGTGCAAACATACTCGCATCACTCACTACGAGGGGAGAAGTCCTTAATACAATATAATCCTTGTTAGCAGTATTTTACCTGATTTCTTAAAAATAAAGTGGAGTCAGTCATTGCGAGTCTAAATCAAAATGACTCAACCTCGCTTTTCACTACCACACAAAAATAAGCTAGAAGCCAATTCGCACTGTCGCTTGGTTTTGTCCACACCATGGATTTCACTCATCAGGTGCTGCCTTAATCCACGGGGGAAAGAGCTCGCCCAGGCCAGGTTCATATTACGACCTAGATGGGAATATGTCCCTTGGTGTGCGCTTACACTATAGATAGGGTGTATTACACGACACTATCGACTATGCGCTTATGCGTGAATAATCACAGTCGAAATTTAATTGGATGATTATTATTGGGGGGGGGCAAAGACTTCTTCCATAGTCCTCCGCGTGGGTGCCCTCTGGAACGGCTAACCAAGCCAAACGAGCTTTGCACTGCAAAACATGTGGTAGAGGCACGTAACGATGATCATCCTGAATGGCCAATAACACCAGTGCGTCTCAGGAAATAGGCGAACGGTGGAGTTGCAACATATCTGTGAGAGCACCAACACGTCACACCCAGCTGAAAGATCACCAAAGAACTCACAATTAAAAGCACCATTGGAGAGCTACCTCTGCGCTATATAAAAAATAGCTACCAGCGACTCTTAGGACTTCTAAAGAAGCAACCCTTCTCTTAAGATTGGGTTTGTGGGCTTGTAACCTGCGTACCTGAAATTAATTAACACTCGAAACATTAAACGAGCCTCGGATACCATGGACTGATTCACCGACAACGACTTTCGGCTACAAACAACGGACCACGATTGGTTTTTGGAACGTTCGAATGATGTGGGACGAGTGCAGTAGTGAAAGGTTCACTGAAGTCGAACGGGAAATGACCGCATATAACATCGACACACTAGGACTAAGCGAAACAAGATGGGTTGGATCGGGATCAACTTTATCGCCAAGCTCCCAAACAGTGCTGCTCTACTCTGGAAGTGAATGGCAGACATCGGAATCCCGTTGGCTAGGGAGGCACGCCTATCTCTAATTGACTGGAAGCCCATTTCCGACCGTACCATTACAGCCAGATTTAAATCCAGTGTAAGATACATCACAATAATTCAGTGCTACGCCCCGACTGAACCAGCGGATCAATCAATGGTTAGTAATAGCCGCAAGCTTCTCAGGGATGGCTCACACTATCGAAAGCCTTCTCGAAATCGATTAAAAGCAAGTGAAGCAGACAATCGTACTCAGCGCATTGCTCGATGATGATTCACAGGAAGCACACAAATGATGAGACGTATCTCGTGTCACTGTTCGAAACCTACGAACATTTTTTGGGTTCCCGTTGGGGAATTTAACCTCTCAAGAGGTTGATCGTATTCGATCGTTAAGGGCGGCGGTATGCAAAGATCCATACAAGTTGTATGGAATCGATGGCTGTCGCCCGACACAAAGTTTGTGTGCCTCTCCAATTATTACACTTAGTGGGAAAAGTTTCTGTATTCCACGCTTTATCAACAAGTGGGTGCAGCAAATCCGTAGTTACGCTTGGCACTGCTTGTTAAAGTTCGGCGGGGATACCGTCGAGTCCGGCGGCCTTTCCTTGTTTTAATGCAAAAATTACAGTGACTATTTCCTCTTTAATCGGGGTAGTGGATGAAATAGAAGGATTCCTTTCCTGCTTCCTTCCACCGGCCAACGCAGGACAGGTATATAGGAAATGGTGTACAGTTTCCTTCTGCTCCTCGTCCTCAGAACTCCTACAACAGTCATTGTATGGGACCCGCAGACGCCTCGCGTGCTCACCTATCGAGTAATGCTCCCCACGAATTTCCTGGGATGCTTTCTCTCCAACATCAGCAGCCCCAAGGGGCGGCTAGGATTGAAGTTCGGCTAGACCCATCTTGTAATATTCCAGGTACTTCCATTTAACCATCCGATTTTTGCGCGACTTAGAGCGCCTGTCTCTACGCAAGCTTCAATAGGTATATTGACAGTTCGAAGACACCCCATATCCACATTAGTCCTACCCGCTCGAACCAGCTCGTCTGCCTTGCAGTTATCGCTGAAGGCACGATGCCTTGGAATCCAACATAAAGTGACGTTTAAGAAATCGCTGAGCTTCTCGATAGCTGTGTGACACCTCACTACGGGTTTTCAAGTGATAAGCACCACGTCCAAGGATTTAATCGCTGGCTGACTATCGGTAGAGATAGTAGTATTCCTTACTGACACGGCATTGAAGCGTAACCGTACCAGACCTTCGGCAATTGCAGTAATCTCCACCTTAAAGACGCTGCAGAAATTTGAAAGACGGAGTGACAAGCGAACATCTAATTCCTCCGAGTAGACCCCACCGCCCAACACAAACAATACCGGCAGACTGACGTTTGATGAAGTCAGACAGAACACCTTATGTCTCTCGGAGGATTGCGCTAGAAGCCATGATAAGCTGCTGATCACGGTTATCCGAGGCGAATTCTCGTGTTGCTGCCGTTACTAAATGCTACTACAATACTACTACTACAATGCCTTAACCCCTAGTGGGGTATAGCGCGTCATTAGCCAAAAGTCGTAACCGTTGAGTCAGTCCTTATCCGAGGCATAGTTGACGTTGACCAAATGCTACAGGGTTGGGAAAAGTTGAACGGGAATCTTCTTTGTTTTTGGCCGTGGAACGAAAAGGTGGGTTGCCAATTGTGATTTCGAAAGAATCAAGAATTTTCCAAAACTATTTATTTTTGCTTCAACGTGCTGTTTGTTCTTTGGCCGTGGAACGAAAAAGAATTCGAAGGAATTTCAAGACGTTAATGTGAGACATCAGGAGAACGAGGAACGAAAAAGAGTTCGAAGGAATTTCGAGACATTAATGTGAGACTTCAGGAGAATCCCGAAACGTCGAAAAGACAGCACGAGAATTCCGAAACGCCTTAAGACGACGGAGTGGTACAAGCTCGTGGAAGTGCAGGAAATTGAGGGGGTCCCTGAAACGAAGGTCAGGCTAGTCAGTGGTCGCCACCAATAGTGTAGTGTAAGGTTTACAAAGCGATAAGGTAGGTTAAGTGCTTAGGTTAAGTAATGTAGTGAAGTATGGCCGAACCATTTCATTTTGTATAATAATTAAGTGTACGTTTAATAGTAATAAACTATAACGTTTCTTGGAAAGTGCGAGTGAAGTCATTAAGAAAAGTTGTGACGGAATTAGGCTCAAAGGACTCACGAATATCGCGCTTATCGTGATAACCGAAGCTGAGAGTCGCTAAATACCAAGCACGTGGTTCCCACGACCCGTCTCCCGAGTCAATTGGACGGCTGCTTATACATATTTCACACGGTAACACTTGGGTTTCTTATTCTTTTCAGCATGAAGAATTGTGGATTTTTTCAAGTGACCCAATAATTGGTTTGCAGTGTATAGTTTATCCTACAATGATACCAAATGGAACTGCTTTTATTTTCCCGAGGGTTCCAATTTTTTACTTTAAGAAAACTATCATCATCCTCAATTCCACATACCGCGAGATCCTCCTCTTCTTACGCCAAGTGTTTATTTCAGGAGTAGGGTAAAGTAGAGCATGAGACATCAAGGATATCATTAAATGACTGGCATAAAGCCAAATACGAAGGGACTGGGTAAAATACCTGCATCATTACCTTCTTGCAGCTACGACCTGCATACCTTGCTAGGCCGAAATATGTACACATTCGAGCATTCCATTCAGCAGCTTGCAAAGAAATCAAAATATGAACAAGGACGACGAAAAGATGATTGCATGCAGTCTTGAGAAAGTACGTGATTTTTTTTTTCTATTTCACTCTGTGTTGAATCCTGTCATTCGCTTCCTTGCTTTGCAACATGTCTCCCTCGATTACTTATATATCAAATCTTCATCCTTTCATTCGTTGTGTCATTTCTGCATTTCAACTTGGGATGAATTGCACCAGCGCAGCCAACCAGGAAAGCAATTTAAAATATCACATATACGATCCAGTGAAGTCCTTTTTCTGTCTCAGAAGAAATGGAAATTAGGTCTATAGAGTGCATAATGATACTATATGGCGTAATGTGTACAAAGACAAGAATCCAATTTATCCTCGGGTATGGTTCGGTTATGGTGCCATCTGACTACTATAATAAAAAGTGTCTGTCGTTTGCTTCAACATGCTTTGCTGTGGACAATCTTAAATCCCTCTTGACGTTGTTGTCGTGATAGCTGCAATTATTATTTTATAAAGTAAAATTTTCTGGATTTTTATGATTCAAATAAAGGCACTGTGAACAGATTCGAAAATGAAAAATTGCGGATGTATTTAATGCTATATTGCAAATGAAAATATCTCCTGGACATCATGATCGGCATATTCTTATTCTTCTTTCTTTTCCAGTCTGTTAATTGGTTCCGGCAATTTGGCTACTTAAATTTTTCGCCTATTTTCTTAATAGCCAAGCTGAGCTTCTGAACCTACCATCTAACATCCCATGGAGGAATAAAGACTGGAGTGACCACCACGCATTTTAGCTGAAGCCGCGGTGAGCGAGTAGGTTGGTATGTACAGGGTCTAGTGCTTTATTTTTAAATCATAGGTTATTTTGACAGTGAAAGTTGTTTCCCGCTCGAAATCTTGACAGAAAGTCAGTATCATACCACCGCAGAGCGAAATCAGTCGCTTTATACTTCAACAACGTTGGGAAATATTGAAAACTTATTTTCAAAGTGATTGCTGTGTAGCCCAAACAGTGCGTGTTTTGAAAAGAAGTTTTGGCCGAAATGAAGTACCCACCGCGCCTGGTGTACGCAAGTTTGTGCAAAAAGTTCGTGAGACTGGCATGCTAGTGGACAACACTCATGGTCCCCGTCGTCGCACGGTGCGCACGGACGAGAATGTGGCTGCTGTGAGACTCACTCCACGAACATCAACTAGCCATCGATCTCAACAGCTCAACATTTCATGCACTAGCCTGAGGAGAATTCTGCACAAAGATCTCCAATTATTCGCTTACAAGGTCCAATTGACTCAGCAATTGAAGGCGCATGACCATCCGCTTCGTTATCGCTTCGCAGTTTGGGCCTTAGAGAAGCTTGAATTGGACAACGATTTTGGGCGAAAAATCATCTTTTTTGATGAGGCGCATTTTCATCTCGGAGGCTACGTTAACAAACAAAATTGCCGCATCTGGGGTTCGGAAAACCCGCACGTTATTGTCGGGAAGCCAATGCATCCACAGAGAGTGACAGTTTGGCGCGGATTGTGGAGTGAAGGCATCATTGGACCATTTTTCTTCGAAAATGAGGCTGGAAACAACGTTTCGGTCAACGGTGAACGTTACAGAGCCATGTTATCCGACTTTTTATACCCTAGACTTATAGTATAGGGTATATTGTTTTTGTCACGACGGAAATATGTAACACCTTAAAGGAAGCTCCGGAGGTATAGCAATGTACATATATATATAAATGATCAGGGTCACCTCCTGATTCGATTTAGCCATGTCTGTCTGTCTGTCTGTCTGTCTGTCTGTCTGTCTGTCTGTCCGTCTGTCTGTCTGTTTGTCTGTCCGTCTGTCTGTCCATTCGCACGATAACTTTCGATAAAATGAAGCTAGAGCCTTGAAATTTTTGTCAAATGTTGGAAGTGTGATCTAGTTGGATGGTATTGAAAATGGGCATGATCAGGCCAAGAGAACGCCTATCTCCCCTACATATTTAAAATACATAAATGTATCTATAACTCCCGATTAAAGAAACATGAAAAGCTTTAGCTTTGGTAGATTACTCATGAGGGTAATTTCATACTCTCCTGGGAAAATAAAACTGATAAGTTGAAAACTAACGGTAATTTTCTTACAAAGAACCCCGTACTTTTCAGGTTTTTTGTCTATAACTCCTGAACCAATTGACGTAGACACCTGATTTTTGGCGTGTAACCTTGAAGTGAGAAGCTGCTTAAGATTATGTAAGTTGGGCTTGATCAGATCAAAGGAACGCCTACCTCCCCTACAAATTTCCAAATATTAAATATTCCTTTAATTACGATAACTTTCGGAAAAATGATACTAGCAAGTTGAAAATTTGAAAGTTGCTAATAAGACCTACTTTGTTGGTATTGAAAATGGGCAAGATCCGACTCAAGGAACCCCCACCTCCCCTACAAATGAAACTTCAAATAAGCGATAACTTTTGATAGAATGAAGCCAGCAACTTGAAATTTTGGTCAAATGTTGAAAGTGAGATTGAGTTAGTTGGCAGTAAAGATAGGTAAGATCCGACCTAAGGAACCCCTACCTCCCCTACAAGTGAAACTTCAAATAAACGATAACTTTCGATAGAATGAAGCTAGAGACTTGAAATTTTGTTTAAATGTTTCCAGGGTGATCTGATTGGTTGACGGAAATGCTGGGCAAGATCCGACTCAAGGAACCCCTACCTCCTCTACAAGTGAAACTTCAAATAAGCGTTAATTTTCGATAGAATGAAGCTAGCGGCTTGAAAAATTGGATAAATATTTGTAGAATGGGTTAGTTAATTGATTTTGAGAATGGTCAAGATCCCACTGATTGAGTGTTAACCTCCCCTATGAACTGGCCATATAAGAGACCCACTTTTAATGCATATGGTCGTTGCCAATTGGGACTTTTGGTATCACCACTAGGTCTGTACAAGTCTAGGGTATATACGCTTCGGCCTGGTTTTTTACTGAAATTGAAGACAAGGATTTGGACGACCGCTGGTTCATGCAGGATGGTGCGCCATACCACACAGCCTATGCCACAATCGATCTTTTACGCACTAAATTCCCGAATCGTGTTATCAGCCGTCTTGGCGATGTCAATTGGCCGCCTAGAGGCTACGATTTGACCCCTTTGAACTTTTTTTTCCTGGGGAACCGTGGAGGACCGATGTTATGAACAATCCAGAAAAGATTCAAGCACTTAAGGCCAATATCATCCAAGCAATCCGTGAGCTACAGCCCGAAACCATCGACATTAATGGGATAAATAACTCTGTACAAGACCATCACAGTCAAGAAAATGAGATGATGCTAACTCATCTCGAGGCCTTCGTTAAAATTGGACTGTTGCGCCAGTTATTTTTTTTTAACCGCTTCCAGTGGCGTAGATAGCTTTTAGCAGAGGGGATTTGCCATCGGCACTTTTTTTTTTATATGTAATAGTGAAACTACGTATTCGCGCGAGTGAGTATTACACGCGATGCATGCGTGTGAATATGATTGTCATAATAATATGGTAACAGTACTTTCAACTGACAATTCTGCAGAGTTGAAATTAGGATAGAATAATCTTATACCAATTTTATCGTGAAGGCCCTCCTTCAACAGGTCGAAAAGTACAAACTGAGCATTACTGCAGTCCAGGAAACAAATTGGCTTGGCAGCGAGATTAATGACAAGAAATCGCACACAATTTTTACAAGTGGCAAACCATGGAGCCGCAAGGAGTTTGGAGTAGCATTTATAGTGGACAATCGCCTCAAACCGCATATTACTGACTTCAAACCCATAAATGAACGGCTGTGTGCGATTCGCATCAAGACTCGATTCTTCAATCTCTGGCTCATCAATGTGCACGCCCCACTGAAGTTAAAGAAGACGCAGCAAAAGACGAGTTCTACGCCCGCCTTGAAACTCTCTTCGACTCACTTCCAACAAACGACGTCAAATTGCTGCTGGGAGACTTTAACGCGAAAGTCGGAAATGAAAGTTGGCACCGGGGGACCACTGGAGGCCACAGCCTCCATGAAGAATGTAACGATAACGGCCAGCGACTTATCGACTTTGCCTGCAGCAGGAATCTAGTCGTGAGCTCTACGTGCTTCCCGCATCGACGCATTCACAAGCAGACCTGGAAGTCTCCAGACGCACATACCGTCAACCAAATTGACCACGTCCTCATTTGCAGGAGATGGGCGTCTAGTGTTATGGATGTCCGCTCCTATCGAGGAGCAAACTGCGACTCAGATCATCACTTGGTGAAGACGACCTACAGATGTAGAATTTCCTCGGTGCACCAAGCAAGAATCAGCCCTCCCAAAATCTTTGCGGTTGATAAGCTTTTGAGTGATGCTACAGCGGTGGCGTATACTACCGCCCTTGAGGAAAAACTATCACCTATGCTACACAACATCAGCAACACAGGCGTCCATGGGTTCTGGGAAGAACTCAAGGGTACCATCAAGGATGTCGCAGAGAAAGTCGTGGGATATAAAGTCCGGCGAGCGCGAAATGACTGGTTCGACGAAGAATGCAAAGACTCACTTGACGCGAAAAACGAGGCCTACAGACAATGGATTCAACGAGGAACCAGAGCCAGAAGAGAAAAATATGACGAGCTACGGCGAATATCGAATAGAATAATTAGACGTAAGAAACGTAAATACTTTGACGAGCAGTTGCTGAACATAAACGAAAACTTAGCTAATAGGAACACCAGACAAGCGTACAAACTAGTAAATACAATTAAAAATGGCTACCAACCCAGGACTAGCCTTTGTAAGGACAAGGATGGAAACATCATCAGCGACACCGACGGTATTAACAAGCGATGGGCTTCTTATTTTGAAGAGCTTCTAAACCGACCATCTAACATCCCCACACAGGAAGCTCTCGACGATATTGTTGATCTAGGCCCACCCATTCAACCTTCGACAGTAGAGGAAGTTGATCTCGCCTTGCGGTCACTAAAACGAAATAAAGCGCCGGGCGCTGACGAGATGGAACGAGTCTAGTTGATGCCATACATCAATTACTCCTGCGAGTATGGGAGAACGAGGAGATTCCAGACGATTGGCGCAGAAGCATCATCTGTCCAATTCATAAAAAGGGAGATAAACTGCGGTGTGAGAACTACAGGGGCATCTTACTAGTTTGTACGTCCTATAAAGTTTTGACGAAAATTCTGGAAAATAGAATAAAACCGTACGCAGAACGAGTCATTGGCGAATATCAAAGCGGTTTCAGACCTGGGCGCTCCACAACCGATCAGCTCTTCTCAGTCAAACTGATACTCCAGAGGTGCTGCGAATACAACGTAAACGTATACCAAATCTTTGTCGACTTCAAGCAGGCATACGACAGTATCGATCGTGGAGTACTGTACAACATCATGCTGCAATTTGGTATACCAGCAAAATTAGTGCGACTGACAAAGATGACGATGACCAACTCCGTCTCACAAGTCAGGATCCAGAATAGACTTACTGATCTATTTGAAACACGCACTGGTTTGAAACAGGGCGATGGACTGGCACCGACGCTCTTCAACCTAGCACTGGAATACGTTATTCGGGCCATGAATATGGACAACAGCAAGACGGTACTCATCAAGTCGATACAATTAGCAGCGTACGCCGACGACATCAACATCATGTCCCGAAGATTAGCTGACGCAGAAGAACTTCTGCATACGCTCGATACCGCTGCAAAGGAAGTTGGATTACGTATTAACGAGGGTAAAACTAAAATAATGATGCAATCGGTGACAAGGACACCTGCACAACCGTGCATCAATGTGGGGGACCTCAACATCGAGTTCGTGAACAACTTCATTTACCTGGGTTGCAACCTGTCAAGGGACGCCAACGAAACTGACGAAATCAGGCGACGGATACAGTTAGCTAATAAGACTTTTTTCTCGGTTCTCCCCATAATGAAATCGAAGCATGTGCACAGAAACACGAAGCTCCGCGTGTACAAAACCATTATACGACCAGTGCTATGCTATGGCTGCGAAGCATGGACCCTAACTCAAGCCTCCGAAAACATGCTAGACACTTTTGAACGTAAGGTTGTACGGCGAATTTTCGGGGCTGTTTGCGATCGAGATGGATGGCGCATCCGGTACAACCATGAGTTGTATGAAATGTACGATGAGCTGCAAGTCTCGAAAATCGTCAAACTACAACGACTTCAATGGGCAGGGCATGTACAAAGAATGGACGATGATCGCATGCCTAAGAGAGTAATGAATGCAGAACGAGTCGACGGAGCGAGACTGCGAGGACGACCGAGATCTCGTTGGGAGAGCTCAGTAGGTGTGGACGCCGCGCAGCTGCTGGGCTCCCAAAATTGGAGGACGCGGTCACGTGACCGAGATAATTGGAGGACAATGATCCAGGCGGCCAAGGCCCGACGTCGGGCTGTCGCGCCACGATGATGATGAATTTTATCGTGAGAAAAGTAAGAATCAATTTTTGAAATAAAACGAATACCTTAAGTATGCGGAAAATGTAGCCAAAATGATTAAAACCGGAAATTTTAAAAATCAAAACAAACATTTTTGCTTTCTCGGAGCTACAGCTAATTATCTATTTCTTTGATTTTTACACAATAAGTGTTAAATACTAAAATAAAATATTAGTTCCGTTTGTGTTTTTATTTGACTATTCTGGCTCACGTGGTTTTGAAGTTATTACGTTTACAGTAATGAAAGTAGTCGATTTGTTCTACGTCAAGACCACGTCTTTTCCCCTTAAATATCAAACATTTTCAAAGCTAAGTCCTTGATCTTTAGATGTCGTTCGAAAGCTTACATAATGGGGCAACTTTGCAGAATTGTCAGTTTAAAGTACCATATTCTGGTCTGGTTGTGCTGATTCCAACACCAGATCTATGGCAGCACCTGATGAGTAAATATCAGTCGGTGGAAGGAAACCAGAGGCCGAGGGTTCCATTACACCTGGACCCCAATGGGAGAGCGAGGGCAATCGAGCCATCCGCCAACCATTCCGTCCTTATCGCCTCATTTCTTTTACTCGCAATTTTTACCTCCCTTACTTGTGTTGTGTTCCCCAGGCCTATGAATATTTGTTAATACATAAAGGACAGGGGCAACGAGCTGCGAAAACCCCGCCCACATCTCCCACACTGAGCTACAGCAAGCTTGGGCCGCTGCTTAGCTCGTTGAGGAGCCTTTTGCTTCGCCAGATGGCACGGCTCGACATTCACGGTCATGTGCTACCTAAGGCTCCATCTTCGGATGCCCACCAAGCCGTCTATTACATATTTTGGTCGATTTGTGTGCTCGAGTCATGGAAAATTGGGTCCAGCGTATTCACTCGTGCCAGCACTTCCGTGGCGGACATTTGGACGATATCGTATTCCATAATTAATGGCATCGATTGTACTTTGACTTGAAATAAAAATGATTTCCATAATTAACCCACAAGTCTGAGTAATTAAAAAAAAATGCGTAGCTCGTAATGAAAAACCCTATACATACCAAATTTGATTAAGATCAGCACACGGAAAGTGCGCTGACAAGCGAACTAACAAAAAAGTTCGCTCGTCGTCGTGGACGGGATTCGAACCCGAAACGCTGGTAGTCAAACATAATACTGATGGCTCTACGCACTGAACTGCTGGTCGCCCCAGCCCATATTTTTATGTTACGGGCCAAAAATGATATAGTGCAAAGATTTCCAATGATATCTGAAAATACTGTTAACCAATAAATACATCATTTTAATCAGCTTTAAAAACTCCCCAGATAACTAAGAGCATGTGCTGAAAATTCGTAATTTTCATCACTGAATTGTTAATCAAAAATGTTATAACTAAACCTTTGCTTTGTCAAGTTTTCAAAATAAAATCTGATTAGATAAGCAGGAAATAAGTCCACCATTTCAACATGAACTCCATCTGTACACCATCGACCCATTTCAAATCGAAAAACCAATACAAAATCCTTCCGTCAATCAAACTTATTCTTCCTCATGACGGTTATCTTTTCAAAACGCTTTCCAAATTTTCGTGCATCATCTTCAAACGACAAATTTACACATCCGCAAAAGAATCGAGTAGAATAAACGTGAGGGGACGTTTCCCTAGCAAATGATGTGGCATTAATTCAAATTGACATTGTGGCCAAAAGATATTTTCGATTTTAATTTATTCCCATTCCCATTGTTGTCCTTAAACGTTCTTCTTCTAACTTTGCTGGCGAAATTAAATTCCAAGGCGGCTCCTTGAAGGAGTTTGGCTCGTGTGTGCTAAACTCGATTCGTATTAGAATTGAAAATAGCATTTCTAACTTTGGTTCTTATCTGATGGCCACGAAGCCAATACCACTATTATGTGACAGATTTGTAGCGGAAGAAGTGGCATCTTGGGTTAGAGCCAAGTTTCCAGAATAACACGTCCAAGTATCGAGAAAGACAATCAACTCTTATACACAGATAATTGCCCTACTTTTTTGTTCTTGACAGAAAACCCAAACTCTATCATTCGGTGCACTATCCTTATCGAACAAGAAAAATTGACTGGAATCGATATCCATTAAATAATGTAATGGTACACTATTGCTCCTGGTTTCCTGCACTCAGACACGTTTCTGATCGTTTCCTTTCAGTTTGTCCGGAACTCTCATTCACATCCACTTCACCTGGGGGCAAGGTCTATAACATTTTAATTTCAATTTCACGAGCCATTAAGCCTACTACAGAGACGAGAAATTGTTATAGTCAAGCACAAAGGATGCCATATCCTCAGGGTGCGATTGTGAATGGAATCAAGTCAATGGGATACAAACACCGATTGGCTTCACTGGCTGACTGATTGGTGACTATGATAGCCAAGATTGGATTTGGAATAGGGGAAACTCAAGCAAGCTTAAAGGGATGACAGCGAAAGATGATGGGATTGGACTGCCTTGACCTGATACGAGAACCGAGTCAAAGGAGCATTGCAAGATGTCATTTCTGTTTAAAGTCATTTGCCATTTTCACAGCTCATCAAAGTTAAGGACATTATCATTGTTCTAATCTAGTTTCCGTGGGTATAATCTTTTACGAGTTAGTTAGAATTTGAATTGAATTGAGATGGAAATTATAATTGGAAATGGTGACAAATTTTAAATAGGTAAAGGAAGGCAGAAGCCCGCTTAAGAAAATGTAAATTATTCTTTGGTACCCCCCAAGCATGGGCGTAGCCATGGTGGGGAAAGAGGGGCGATTTCCTTAATGACCATTAAATAATATCCAAAACGACTAAAATTAGTGTCAATGTTACGAGCGAAGCGAGCTCTTTGAGCTAGTACTCGTAGAGAGTGAGAGTATTTAGTCGCTACCTGAAGCGGCACGCATCCACAAAGCCCTGTCTAAGGAGCACTCTAATGGTATCGGATTGCTAAGAAACAAGACGGATCTTTCACGGAGGGCCCTGAGGAAACTCTTGAGCTCCTCCTAAACACCCACTTCGGTGGTTCTGTCCAAGCTGAACCCTGCTTATTAATTGCATCGGCTGATCATCGTGAACCTATTAGCCGATTAAACAACTCCTCGGAGGTAATTTTCGATAAAGAAAAGGTCAGGAGTCCTTTGAACCTTTTAAGGCACCTGGTGCCAATGGTATTTTTCCTGCACTTTTACAATACAGCCTGGATTTTATAATCGCCCCCTTGACTGTTGTTTTTAGGGGCAGTTAACCCCTGAGCTATATTCCACGTTTATGAAGGGCGATGAACACGGTAACAAGCCGGTGGAGCTACCGAAATCTTACAGACCGATAAGCCTTTCATCTTTTCTTTCGAAAACTATGGAGAGGCTACTGGATGTGCACATCAGACAGCAAATGGATTGCACGTCTCCCTTCCATCGTACTCAATTCGCCTACGTCAAAGGTAAGTCAACCGTGGTTGCCTTACACAATCCCGTAATCGATTGAAAAGGAAATTGCTCTCAGTGCCTTCATTGACATCGAAGGAGCTTTTGACAATACTGGCTATAGCTGTATATCTAGAGCACTTGAGCTCATAGATATACCTACTGCCACAATCATGTGGATCGACGCAATGCTTCGTGGGCGAGAAATTCACTCAACTTTGGGCGGCACCCAAACTAGTGTTCATTCTGTTAAGTGTTGCCCTCAAGGTGGGGTCCTGTCCCCACTTCTCTGGTCACTTGTCATAGATGAGTTACTAGCTAGGTTGTGCGATTATGGTTATGATGCAATCGGTTATGCCGATGATACAACTATCATAAGCAGAGGTAAGTTTGAATCGACCGTCACTGAGGTGATGAACGCGGCACTCGATCTAGTACTTCGCTGGTGCACTGAAGTTGGCCTGAGCGTCAACCCTCAAAAAACCGTCTTAGTTCCCTTCACTCGAAGAAAGAATCTATGTAAGCTTAAACCCTGGCAGTCAAATTGCCGACGTCAAATTGCTGCGGAAATGAAAGTTGGCACCGGGGACCACTGGAGGCCACAGTCTCCATGAAAAATGTAACGACAACGGCCAGCGACTTATCGACCTCGCCTGCAGCAGGAATCTAATCGTAAGCTCTACGCATCGACGCATTCACAAGCAGACCTGGAAATCTCCAGACGCACATACCGTCAACCAAATTTATCACGTCCTCATTTGCAGGAGATGGGCGTCTAGTTGGATGGTAGAAAGCCAGCGGGCAACTTTTATAGCAAGCCTGATGTCAGGTTTAATAATGGGCCTGATGACAGATTTGAGTGAAGGTTTGATAGCAGGATTGATGACAAGTTTTACCATAGGTTTGATAGCTGAACTGGCGTGACGTCTAAAATCACCTTTGCACGACCTAATAACCGTAACCGTATAATTTCGAAGTAAAACATTCATGAACAAATTATCCACAAAATTTATATTTTATTCCTGACTTTCCTACACACAAACTCGTATTCGAATAATGCATTTGTGCTCCTAACTGAAAACTGTCGAGAACTTTCATGCTTCACCAAATTTCCTTCAGCCACATACACACTAAAAGCTATAAATTATTGCTTAGAGCAAATGTCGTATTCAACATATAGTATACGAGTGTACTCGTATATCTAAAATCTTGTGGAATAATGAAAAGTTTTCGAATTTTATTATTCATTTCAGTTTTTCGGAATTTCTAATTGAAAACTTTTCAAATTAATGCATACTGAAACAGTCGTTCAGGCTTTTTGCCAAAAAAAAAGGGAATGTCGAGAAAACACAAATTCAACCCTCTCGGCCATTTGTTGGATGCATTCAATAAATGAATAAAATTTCACTCTCCTATTCAACAAAGTTGTGTTCTGTGTCGAGCTTTTGCACTATTTTTTGGATAATGTATTTAAATATGCAAATTTTTAAGTGGAGTTTGACTCTTTTGTTTTCTAGTGAAGATGTTGATGGTGAAATAAGGTCAACTACCAAAGTGTAGTAATTTCAACTTAAGAAATCAAGTTGTAAAGCTGTTACGGTCAAAAAGTACGATTTTCGAGCTCTTTGCATGCTTGCTGCACCCAAAGCGCGAGAAGCGAGCATTCAGGTTTTTGTAATACTGACATCATTTTTGAAAATTAATGATTCTAGCAATCAAATATTAGTGTTCGTAATTCTCGCAATCAGCAACATTTACACGAATTGGAAAACGCTCCGCATCATGATAAATTCTCGACGCATCAAAGAACTAAATTCCAATTAAATGAAAACCCAGCTCTCCTCCAGATCTACGTTTGAACCCCGCATCATTCACTTCTTAAAGAACCCACATAATTAGAAATCTACACCATGTCTAAAGGCCTCTTCAATACTATTATTTTGTCCTCGATTATCCCCATTGCTGCTAGGTACTGTTTCTCGGTTATTGTCGGATTTTATTTTGACTTCAAAGGAAAACGGTCAACATCTATACTATCCTAAATCCACTCTTAAACATCCGCCAGCCAGATAAAAATTTCCAAAAAAAAAATAGAAACGGATAAATCCCAGAGATTTAAACAATTGAAGGCCGGCTTTATCGGCCAAGTCCTATATTAGATCCTTCGCATTTCTTGTTCGATGGGCTTCCGTATAATATGTACGTTTGTGTGGGTTTGTGTTTACTTGCGTTTTGAACGTCCTTCTCAATAACAATCTCATTTTAGCGTATAATAATTCCCCAAAGGACTATCTTCTTTTGTTGTCCTGTATGTATCTATCTATCCACTTTTTTTCATCCTCAATAAAGCTCGTTCAGTATTCCCATTCAACTTGACGGTGTTATCTTCATCACACAGTAAAATACTCGTCCTTTCAGCAGCACGGTGACACATCTCTCTTGTAAAACGAAAGAAGGACACAGTCGAGTAGAAAAGGAAAAGATTGTCTATCTTTTCCCTGAAGTGCCAATGACATTATGTATTGTGTGTTCCTGTCAACGGATATCAGAAGCCACAAAAGGCCGACATACATTAGAGCGAGTTTCCCGCCGACCTTATAAAGCGACAACTCCCACTCCCCGGAAACGGGATGAGCTAACCGAGGTGAGGATGCATTAAACAGGAGGTGAACGTACAACATTACATTGTTGATTCGCCGAACAACCAACATGTTTGGATTGTTGCTGTTGTGTCGTTGTATACTTTTTCACCTAGTTCCTAACTTGCTGTCCGTGTTGTTACGAGTATCCTTCGATGGCGAGAGATGGTGGCGTCAGAGCGGGGCAATGGTCGTAGAGGAATGACTTGCGGGCCAAATAAATAAATGGAGATAGCCCAAGGAAGGACATTACTCGTATAAATGTATCCGGTCAGGAAAATATACAGGATGTAAACGCTTTTCTTTGACTCACATGCGGCTAGCAGTAGTCAACTGAATAGGACGTAGCGCACATATAAATTATTGGGGATGTTAAATGTATGAGGCACGGGATCAAGTGTTACGGATCAAATTACAAAATATTGGCCAGTGTTTTCGCCAAGGTGACCCATGTGATAGCTTATTTGGAGAAACGGGAGCTTTTCGGATTAAATAACCAAGTTCGTTCATTTGAAAATTGAGACGATGAAAAATTGAGATCACTTCACAACAACTCAAGATTGTATTGGCTATCTGAATTTGGTGATATGTATAAGTATCACCATACACTGCCAAACTCGAACATGGTACAAGTGGACCGGATTTCCTCACGTTTATGTGCAGTGTGTGTGTGTGCCAGAGGACATTTGTACCAGGCTCGTGTTCGAGTTCGACATTGTATGGTGACACTAATATATAGTACCACGGCATTGGAAGGACGTGATATTCTTCATGTAGGGATTTGGTGCTTTCGCGTTTCGGTTAAGAACAGGTGGAAGATGACCAAGGACGGAATTGGTGGTAACCTTATTGGCTGACGATAATAAATTAGGATTGCAGTCAATTCTCCTCCCATCACTCATAATGAAAAATAAAAGAAAAAATCTTAAAATTCCCAGTAGATCTTTTTTAAGCAAACACTAGACGACATATGCGATACCTCGCTCTAGGCTATGAGCCCAATAAGACAAGACAACTAACATCAAAGCCTCTCCAGAGTATTGATTTTCACGTAAAATTTTCTCTTCCATTCATCCACGATGGAACAGAAAAAATTTGTTGCAAGATGCCAACCAGGAAGAATACTTACATATATACAAAACCGAAGATACGAACCTCGAGTTTACTAGCGTCTGGTTCGAGACAGATCAGAACAACATTAGAAGTAGCTTGCTGGAATCGGCTTCTGGTTGGAAAAGCTTGGAAGGACAACTGATGATGATATTTTTATGAAGATATCTCGGTTTGGACCACCACGGACTGGAAGATCATCAGAAAAGTTAATTGGTAGTTACTCCATTTGATTATTATTGATTCAAACAATTTTATGAAGCGCTACTCCCTCCTCTCCTATCGATTCCCTAAAGTTAATCCATATATGCCAATGCGCCCATCAAACCCCCCTACATTCCCCCTTTTACTATTCGCTTGGAACGATCCTGCATTCATTCGACCGCGGGTTTTCAAACTCGGCACAGCCCAGCGGTTACCAACTACTGTACTACAACAAGCAGACTAGCCTAACTGGTCAGCTGAGGCTACTTGGGTCAGTTAACTGTCAACCGGAGAACTCA
The DNA here is from genome assembly GCA_964017055.1 of Chloromyia formosa. NCBI lineage: Eukaryota > Metazoa > Arthropoda > Insecta > Diptera > Stratiomyidae > Chloromyia > Chloromyia formosa. The sequence continues at coordinate 15,750,818 of OZ024816.1, read as the reverse complement.
CATTTCAAATTTCAGATAGGCTGATGCAGCCCTTCAAGGGACTTTGTTATGGTTTTCTGGCACTCTGTATTTAGATTATTTCGTTTTTCTCACGATCCGACGCACGATTGGAAACAGACAGCAAATGAGAAGATCAAAGCCGAAATTGCTTGAACTCACCCCCCAACTCTTTTAATGTGCTGGTCGGCAAGAATGCGCCAACTGGTTGATAATGGAGTGCATCGGTACCTCTAGTATATTTTAGCTTCTATAAGTAATCTTCTACTCCCCGCTCTCCGTAATTCATTATATCAAGAGCGCCCAACGTGGGACCTTAATTGTTATCTTTTAGGTTGTGTAGAAGTAAGGCCCACACCTCAATGAACAAGCGACGTTATAAGGATAGATATAAAAGATGGAATCATAGCTTGGCTGTCAATGTACGTGGTAGTCTTCAGGTTCAATGCTTGCTCCTGATGTAATAGAATGGAACTTGTTTTTAATGTTTTTCGAAGAGTGGAATTATCCCACCACTTAAAATTCAAACTCTATCTGAGACAAAATCCATTTCATGACAAATACATGTTTTTACCCCGTAAGAATCAGATAAAACCTTCTTTGCTGCACAAAAGCTCGGGGTAACTACCCTTAACCCGGAAAGCTGCAAAAGAACGCGCCTATAATTTCTAAACACCACCCTCATCCCCATCCTACCCGTTTGTTGGAAGTGAGTCGAAGAGAGTCTCACGGCGGTCGTAGAACTCGTCTTTCACTGCGTCTTCTTTAACTTCAGTGGGGGCATGCACATTGATGAGACAGAGACTGAAGAATCGAGTCTTAATGCGAATCGCACATAGCCGTTCATTTATGGGTTTGAAGTCAGTAAAGTGCGGCTTGAGGTGATTGTTTACTATAAATGCTAGTCCAAACTCCTTGCGGCCCGATGGTTTGCCACTTGTAAAAATTGTGTGCGATTTCTTGTCATTGATCTCGCTGCCAAGCCACGTTGTTTCCTGGACTGCAGTAATGTTCAGTTTATACTTTTCGACCTGTTGAAGGAAGGCCTTCTCGGCCCCGGTTTGTTCAGGGAGCGTACATTCCAGGATCCGAATGAATAATCCTTTAGTCGTTTGCGTGGTCGTCGTTGTTGATCCGTCCAATCCGAGACTTTTGTTCCAGGTTTCTTGACGTGGAGTGGTTTTTGCAAGGACGAGTTGCCAGCACGTCGCTTAACCCCATTCAGGGGATGGCCTCGGAAGATAGCTGCTTCAGATGGTTTAATAAACGTGCTAGAGTTCACACAACTATATTACAGGTCCAACTATGCAAGTTATTCCATCCTACTAAACCTGAGACGCTTAGGTGTTGGTCACCCATTCAGGCTACAGCTATCTGCCTTTTTCAAAACTGTCTTATCGCTAAGACATTGGCCGTCAGCAATTTGATACACTGCCGTTACCAGGTGGCGCCCACGCAGAGGACTATGGAAAAGGTCAACTGCACTTCCGAAGAGTAGATATGCTATTGAAACGTCAACAAGGCATAGAAATGCTAGAGATGTTGACGCGCCCATGCCCCTGGAGGGGTCAAGGCAATTATAGAGAGAAATGTTAGATACTTTAGCGCTGAGGCATTAAGTGTCCGCAGCCATTTTTTCCATTTAATCCAAGCCCATTTTGCAGGAATTTTCAACAACTCCAATATACGGAACGAAGATGCCTTCAAATAATCCCCATTCCTACTAGTTTAAAATCCTTTAATCAGTATTAATACCATGTGTGGCATCATGGTATCAAATATTGTACTTGTACTTTCCCATTGTTCCCTGAACATTCTCTTGCAACAATAGAACTATAGCCAATATCCCAATTTAGACTTCCTTAAAACTACCCGATACCCAATTTTCGCCAAATAGAATAATACACTTTCCCGCAATTCAAATGTACACTTGCCACCCCTACGTTGATCCGCAATTCCTCAATTAGACAGCTTTGGCCGTTGACAAATTTTATCCGCCAGGCAAATATGCGGTAAGCCGGAACAGGATAGTCCATTACCATTTCGGTTTTCCAACAACGGCAGCAGTTTTATTTGTGTCCTTGTCAATACACAGGAATCCTATAAGCCTAATAATCGGCACATTCTGTTTTGCAAGGGAGGAGTGGGAGGATTGGGTCCGATTCTACCGCCGCTCACATCATTGGATAGTGGCAGGACGATCAGGGGATAAATTCGCTTTATCCTGTTACACACTTCGTGCACCGTTGAGCGGTTGGTTGCTTGTCGTCCTTTCGGACGATCTCTCCGGGACTCTGATTTCAATACGAAATTGCTTGGGATTGGCAATGCTATAGTGTATTAGGGCCCGATGCATGATGACGGACAAGTTGTTAACGTCAATCAGAGCCCGTTGCAACGAGATGAGAACAATTTCCACTCTGATAGAGGTATTCATAAATATATCTGATGGATTTGCATGGAAATTCCCAACGTTGAGGATTTTCCGAACGATATTCTGTTGAGCCGTGTATCCATTATGAGTATAGTATACCCTGGTGGCAGCAATGGCATTCATCAGTTATCCTTGCTGTCATCGGTAACATCTCCGACATCTCCGGGACAGAAAGTAACGTACATATGTGGATTATTGTTAATTTTGTGGCACATCCACAGATGATGAATGCTCCACTACATTCCGGCACAAATTTCCATGCATGGCCTTACAACATGCGGATGTGTGTTTGTACGTACATCCCACTATCTGCGTAATACTCGTTAAAAGCCTCTCTGGAGATAAATGAAACCACTGTGGACTAGACTCGTGTATTAAAGATTGGCTACTGAAAAGATTGATATCGCTTCGATTCTTGGCTCCATTCGCCTATCATCCGAGAGCTGCGATGAGCAAAAACACAACTTAGCACTTAGTCTCGAGAGACATAATCATGATATGGTTCACATTCGATGGAATGTCGATATTGGGAATTATTGCTGTCGAGATAGGAACGAGATTATTTTAAGTAGGCTTTCTAAATAGACATGGATGCGGTAATTATTGGTGATGGGGAAACTCAGGGTAAAAATTGAGGTCACAAATCAATTGTCTGTGTTTAAAAAAGTTTCATTTCCTGTGAATTCAGTCATTGAGAATTTAACTTAACCTCATTCCTTCTTAAAATTATCGAGAGGCTGCTCGATATTCATATCAGGCACGTGATTGAATGCTCATTACAACATACTGACCCTTGTCTGAGGGGTGGAAAGTCTTTTGCTTCAGTAATAACTACCTAAGAAAAAAGGCTACGGCACAAATGGGTTTTGTATTGTCGTAATGCCCACTATTAGGGACAGTAACCTGAACCATTACTATCTATCTATCTACATGATAGGATACCTGGAAGGAGAGGAAGATAAACTATATGGTACCTGGTACCAGGTCGAGAAAGAGCCATCGCCTTTTCCACATAAATGGGCATTCGGGATTAAAGTGATAAACACCGGTTGCAATGAGTATTTTCAGGGCCCTCTCCGATATATATTACAATAATCAAAAGCATCCAGGAGAATTCTTAACAGCAACTGCACCCATCAAATCATGAAAAATAAATTTACATAATTGGAAGCTAATTAGCTAAATCATTCTGTTTGGAAGTTTTAATCGCATACTTATCAGTAGCTGAGAAGACTTCGTTATATTGTATTTTCCCAGAACTCTTAATTGGAGATTGAATCCACTTTTGCCAATTCTCGAGAAAAATGGTGTCAATTAGCGTCAAGCCGATTATTCAAACAAGTTCAATGCATCAGACGGTCGTCTATAAGTAACTTAGCTAAATTCTCGTCTCGTTTTTCTTCAAATTTTCTTCTAGTTTTTTCTTGACATTGCCGAAACGTATTTCACAAAAAAAGTGAAAAAAAAATCTTTAGATCTGCTTACAAAGAAGGTAGTTCCAGCAGCATTTTTTTTCGCCTGCTGATAGTCATTAAAAAGTGAATTGATGCAAAATTAATTGGTAAGATTCAAGCAACTTCCCACCTCTCTGGTCGTATTGAAAATGTTTGTGTACAGCTCTGTAACGCCGATTTCGAATATTTTTATTGGCCTCGACAACCTATCAACCAAAGAAAACTCTAGGACTTGTCGTTTTGATTTTTTCCGTCCTTTCTTTATAGCAGAATTTCTGCTTAGATTTCCAATTCAATAACTACTAGGACGATCCATGGACAATTTGCTTTTAACGTCTTACCTTTCGAGGACACAATGACGACGTCGCGCACCACATTGAACAGCGATTATGACGTGGAAAACTTGTTGACCTGGATATTACAGTGAACCAATAAAACGGAGAATTTTCCGAGAATTTTTCTTTAGACGTAACAGGATCGAGAATCGAACAGAGGATGCATTCGTATTTCTTGAACGGATGAAAGCAATGAAGTGAAGAGCACTTTTCGACAAACACAGTCAATGCCCAGGATCTGAAGGAAAACTCGGGAGCAAATAACGATGACGTTTATTGAATGTTCGATGAACAAAGCCAATAAATACCAGCTAATAATTTTACCCGGTGAAAACATCCTCCCTAATTCAACATAATAAAATCAAATATTTCGTATTTATGTCCACCTCGATTTCATATTTCACACGGGTAAATGTCAGGGGTGTGTTGTTAACATTCAGTCTTGTGTACGTACGTATATGCCTTGTATGAATTCTTGTGGAGTGGTTGGAGCGTTGTTGGCTACAGTCCAAATCTTGATAATTTATTACAATACGAAGAGAGCAACATACGGTTGAAGCTGATGGTGTGAAAAGGAGAATTTTATTCAGATTGCTTAAATGGTTCTCGTATATTTTTCAGACGCGAGTACGCGTAGGGGGGCAAAGACCTTTTCCATAGTCCTCCGCGTGGGCGCCCCCTGGTAACGGCAGTGTATCAATTCGCTGGCGGCCAATGTCTTAGCGATAAGACAGTTTGGAAAAGGCAGATAGCTGTAGCCTGAATGGCTGACGAACACCTAAGCGTCTCAGGTCTAGTAGGATGGAATGACTTGCGTAGTTGGACCTGCTACATAGTTGTGTGGGCTCCAGCACGTTTATTAAACCATCTGAAGCAGCTATCTCCGAGGCCATCCCCTGAATGGGGTTAAGCGACGTGCTGACAACTCGTCCTTGTAAAAACCACTCCATGTCAAGAAACCTGGAACAAAAGCCTCGGATTGGACGGATCAACAACGACGACCACGCAAACGAATAAAGGATTATTCTTTCGGATCCTGGAATGTACGCTCCCTGAACAAACCGGGGGCCGAGAAGGCCCTCCTTCAACAGGTCGAAAAGTACAAACTGAGCATTACAGCAGTCCAGGAAACAAATTGGCTTGGCAGCGAGATTAATGACAAGAAATCGCACACAATTTTTACAAGTGGCAAACCATCGGGCCGCAAGGAGTTTGGAGTAGCATTCATAGTGAACAATCACCTCAAACCGCTTATTACTGACTTCAAACCCATAAATGAACGGCTGTGTGCGATTCGCATCAAGACTCGATTCTTCAATCTCTGGCTCATCAATGTGCATGCCCCCACTGAAGTTAAAGAAGACGCAGTAAAAGACGAGTTCTACGCCCGCCTTGAAACTCTCTTCGACTCACTTCCAACAAACGACGTCAAATTGCTGATAGGAGACTTTAACGCGAAAGTCGGGAATGAAAGTTGGCATCGGGGGACCTCTGGAGGACACAGCCTCCATGAAGAATGTAACGATAACGGCCAGCGACTTATCGACTTCGCCTGCAGCAGGAATCTAGTCGTAAGCTCTACGTGTTTCCCGCATCGACGCATTCACAAGCAGACCTGGAAGTCTCCAGACGCACATACCGTCAACCAAATTGACCACGTCCTCATTTGCAGGAGATGGGCGTCTAGTGTCATGGATGTCCGCTCCTATCGAGGAGCAAACTGCGACTCAGATCATCACTTGGTGAAGACGACCTACAGATGTAGAATTTTCTCAGTGCACCAGTCAAGAATCAGCCCTCCCAAAATCTTTGCGGTTGATAAGCTCTTGAGTGATGCTACAGCGGTGGCGTATACTACCGCCCTTGAGGAAAAACTATCACCTACGCTACACAACATCAGCAACACAGGCGTCCATGGGTTCTGGGAGGAACTCAAGGGTACCATCAAGGATGCCGCAGAGAAGGTCGTGGGATATAAAGCCCGGCGAGCGCGAAATGACTGGTTCGACGAAGAATGCAAAAATTCACTTGACGCGAAAAACGAGGCCTACAGACAATGGATTCAACGAGGAACCAGAGCCAGAAGAGAAAAATATGACGAGCTACGGCGAATATCGAATAGAATAATTAGACGTAAGAAACGTAAACACTTTGACGAGCAGTTGCTGAACATAAACGAAAACTTAGCTAATAGGAACACCAGACAAGCGTACAAACTAGTAAATACAATTAAGAACGGCTTCCAACCCAGGACTAGCCTTTGTAAGGACAAGGATGGAAACATCATCAGCGACACCGATGGTATTAACAAACGATGGGCCTCTTATTTTGAAGAGCTTCTAAACCGACCATCTAACATCCCCACACAGGAAGCTCTCGACGATATTGTTGATCTAGGCCCACCCATTCAACCCCCGACAGTAGAGGAAGTTGATCTCGCGTTGCGGTCACTAAAACGAAATAAAGCGCCGGGCGCTGACGAGATTCCAGCTGAACTGCTAAGATTCGGTGGAACGAGCTAGACTCGCCATACATCAATTACTCCTGCGAGTATGGGAGAACGAGGAGATCCCAGACGATTGGCGCAGAAGCATCATCTGTCCAATTCATAAAAAGGGAGATAAACTGCGGTGTGAGAATTACAGGGGCATCTCACTAGTTTGTACGTCCTATAAAATTTTGACGAAAATTCTGGAAAATAGAATAAAACCGTACGCAGAACGAGTCATTGGCGAATATCAAAGCGGTTTCAGACCTGGTCGCTCCACAACCGATCAGCTCTTCTCAGTCAAACTGATACTCCAGAGGTGCTGGGTATACAACGTAAACGTATACCAAATCTTTGTCGACTTCAAGCAGGCATACGACAGTATCGATCGTGGAGTACTGTACAACATCATGCTGCAATTTGGTATACCAGCAAAATTAGTGCGACTGACAAAGATGACGATGACCAACTCCGTCTCACAAGTCAGGATCCAGAATAGACTTACTGATCTATTTGAAACACGCACTGGTTTGAAACAGGGCGATGGACTGGCTCCGACGCTCTTCAACCTAGCACTTGTAATGAACCACCTGTAATGAACCATATTATGGTCTGGTAGTGCTGCTCCCACCAGCAGATCGAGGCAGCACCTGATGAGTAGTGATCTGTTGGTGGTACGAAACCATCGGCCGAGGGTCCCATTACACCCGGATCCAGGTGCGACCGTGTGGCATCTGATCCGTCCGTCAACCATTCCATTCGTATCGACTATTTTTTTTTTATTCCCCATTTTTACCTCCCCTGTTTGTGTTGTCTTCCCCAGGCCTATGAATTTTTGTTAATACGTAAAGGACAGGGGCAACGAGCGGCGAAAACCCCGCTCACATCTCCCGAACTGAGCTACAGCAAGCATAGGCCGCTGCTTAGCTCGTTGAGGGGCCTTTTTCTTCGCCAGATGGCACGGCCCGACCTTCACGGTCAATTATGCTACCTTAGGCTCCGTCCCCACGGGCATCTTCGGATGCCCACCAAACCGTCCGTTACATATTTGGCGCCCAACGAGGGGCCCATTTCTGGTACAGAACAGGACTAAGAAGGACCTCTTTGGGTTCCTTTTTAGTCCTTCCACCGATTTGTATCCCCACAAGCACATTAAGGCTACTTGCTCTAAGTCTTAGGACTTAGCCATTTTTACTTCACGTATTTTCCCTTCAAGTAGCTGTGCTTTCCTCTGTAGCACCCCAATCCTTCCAATAGAGTAGATTATCCTTTTAGAGTCAGTTCAACAAGGCAGTCCTGGTGTTGTGTTTGTCTTTTGTGGTTTAGCCACGTATTTAAGGCCTCCATAAATGCTTTGAATTGCCGGCATTTGGAGCATCTTCGGTGACCGGACGAAGCGCGGAGGAGCCCTGGATACCTTTTTGTTTGCCAGGATTGTCCTTCTAGGTAACTTAAAAAAATTTTATTTGCACAGTATTGCATTTTTCTGTTGTTCATCTGCTCAGCAGCTTGCAGAGTTTATGAGTGAATTACGGCAAGGAATGCAGTGTTGCGCCTCTGCTGGCCTCAGAAATCTTTGTAACCTGTTGATCATCGGAATAATTGGGAAATGTAGTATTTTTTTTTGCTTTGCCAATTTTACCCCTCTACAATGGTTGTCGGCTCCTGTAACCAGCTCGCTTTTGTTTTGTTTAGCAGCACATTTTGTCCTCAGCTTCTTCTTCTTGGCAGGCCTCGAAGTAGAAGCTGCCCTGTAATGAACCACCTGTAATGAACCATATTATGGTCTGGTAGTGCTGCTCCCACCAGCAGATCGAGGCAGCACCTGATGAGTAGTGATCTGTTGGTGGTACGAAACCATCGGCCGAGGGTCCCATTACACCCGGATCCAGGTGCGACCGTGTGGCATCTGATCCGTCCGTCAACCATTCCATTCGTATCGACTATTTTTTTTTTATTCCCCATTTTTACCTCCCCTGTTTGTGTTGTCTTCCCCAGGCCTATGAATTTTTGTTAATACGTAAAGGACAGGGGCAACGAGCGGCGAAAACCCCGCTCACATCTCCCGAACTGAGCTACAGCAAGCATAGGCCGCTGCTTAGCTCGTTGAGGGGCCTTTTTCTTCGCCAGATGGCACGGCCCGACCTTCACGGTCAATTATGCTACCTTAGGCTCCGTCCCCACGGGCATCTTCGGATGCCCACCAAACCGTCCGTTACACACTGGAATACGTTATTCGGGCCATGAATTTGGACAACAGCAAGACGCTACTCATCAAGTCGACACAATTAGCAGCGTACGCCGACGACATCAACATCATGTCCCGAAGATTGGCTGACGCAGAAGAACTTCTGCATACGCTCGATACCGCTGCAAAGGAAGTTGGATTACGTATTAACGAGGGTAAAACTAAAATAATGATGCAATCGGTGACAAGGACACCTGCACAACCGAGCATCAACGTGGGGGACCTCAACATCGAGTTCGTGAACAACTTCATCTACCTGGGTTGCAACCTGTCAAGGGACGCCAACGAAACTGACGAAATCAAGCGACGGATACAGTTAGCTAATAAGACTTTTTTCTCGGTTCTCCCCATAATGAAATCGAAACATGTGCACAGAAACACGAAGCTCCGCGTGTACAAAACCATTATACGACCAGTGCTATGCTTTGGCTGCGAAGCATGGACCCTAACTCAAGCCTCCGAAAACATGCTAGACACTTTCGAACGTAAGGTTCTACGGCGAATTTTCAGGGCTGTTTGCGATCGAGATGGATGGCGCATCCGATACAACCATGAGTTGTATGAATTGTACGATGAGCTGCAAGTCTCGAAAATCGTCAAACTACAACGACTTCAATGGGCAGGGCATGTACAAAGAATGGACGATGATCGCATGCCTAAGAGAGTAATGAATGCAGAACGAGTCGACGGAGCGAGACTGCGAGGACGACCAAGATCTCGTTGGGAGAGCTCAGTAGGTGTGGACGCCGCGCAGCTGCTGGGCTCCCAAAATTGAAGGACGCGGTCACGTGACCGAGATAATTGGAGGACAATGATCCAGGCGGCCAAGGCCCGACGTCGGGCTGTCGCGCCACGATGATGATGAGTACGCGGAGAACAGTAAGAAATAGCTGACGTAGACAGAGTCGGTCCAAGCCTAGCTTAAGGCGCAGGCAACAAAATTTTGGCGCCCCCTCACATTTTTTTCAAACCAGTTTTTGTCGAATTCTAAGTATTTACTGGTCTGGAACAGTATCATATGTAGAGCTAAATCGGTATACGAGTCAGATGCCAATCGACGAATTGATACGCAGGCGTAAATGCCAGTGGATAGATCATATAGTACATTGCGTAAGGATGACAGCTACATTGCTTTACATGCCATAAAATGGAATCCAATTTGCAACCAATGCCGACGAAAAGGATTTACATAAATCACATGGAGTCGATCTGTGGCAGAAGACTGTAAGGCCCTGGGGAAGCTATTTAGGGAGTTGCGCCCCATTGCCCTGAATAAAGTACGATGGCGCGCTGGAGTGAATGACGCGCTGTGCCCCACCTGGGGTTAAAGCAAAGTAGTAAGTCGACGCCGCAATTGATAGCGTACACAGACGACAGTAACATCATGTCTCCAAATCTGCCTGGCACTGAAGAACTACCACAAAATCTTGAAACGGCTGCAAAAGAAATTGGACTATGCATTATCTAAGAAGCATAACCAAATATCAAGAACTGGGACCTTAGTTCTGAATCCGTAGACGACTTCACCACATACCTGGGTAGCAACCTCTCGGAGAAAGCCAGCGAAACAGACGAAATCAAAGCAAATATGACTTTTTCTCGGTACTTCCAATAATAGAATCGAAGAGTGTGCATAAAAATATAAAGCTCCGGATTATGTATTTACAAAACCATGAAACGACAGGCCCTTCGAGGCTATGCTAGCTCAAGCATGCTAGACATATTAGAAAGAAATGTCCTCCGGTGAATTTTCGGAGTAGTTTGCGACTGAAATTAATGGCACATCCGGTACAACTACGAGCTGTGCTAACTCTACGATGAGCTGGAAGTTTAGAGAATCATCAAGCTACAATGTCTTCAATGGGCAGAGAATGCACCACGAATGCACGATAATCGCATGCCTAAATAAATATTGAAAGAACGAATCAGGGGAGCAAGACTACGGGGGAGACCGAGAACTCGATTGGTAGACTCAGTAGATGCTGACGCCGAACAACAGCTGGGTTTCCAAAATAGGAGGACGCTTTTTTTTACCTAAATAATGCGAGGACGCCAATCCAACCAGAGGGCCAAGGACCGACGTCGGGATAAAGCGCCACAAAGATGATGGTAAAGTGAAAAATATAAAAAATAAAAAGATAAAATATAATACGAAAAATTAAAAGTTTATGAAAGTGTAATATGGAAAGTGAGAAGTACAAAACATGAAAGGAAATTCGGGTAAATATTGAGAAAAAAAAATGAACTAACCTGTTGGTGTACAACTCATTCTTCTCCAAATGCAAGTTCCCCTAAAACCAATTTTATGATTCCATCTGAAGACTCTGTTGCTTTCATTTATTTTCGAAAAATTCAATTCAAATTGAATGGCAGTGTTTATCAATTCACATCTTCAATGGACTCGTTGATGATGTTGATGAATCCTTTTCAAATCGCTCTCCATTGTCTCTCCGTTCTTCGTGTCTAGAACGACGTTACCCATCATTTCATTTTTCTTATTATCCTGTACCTTGTGTCGCTGTCGATGTCTCTTCACTTCTGCATTCTTGTTCGCAAAAGGACAAAAGCAGAATTCCATATCTACGTTAAACACTCACTCCTGCGAATATGCCATCCACGTGCAACCGTGCTTGAGCACCCCCAGCTCAAGTAAGTGGAACTGTATGCCGTTCAAAAACAAAAAGCAGAAAAAAGGACAAACTGGAAAAAAATGAATGACTTGGCGACATATTTTTTATGAGTGAACAAATAACGTTTATTCGATGAATGCACTGAATGGAGAAAGCATTTAAGAAATGAAAGTGTTGCACATACCCACCATTGAAATGTGCTCGACATGAAGGACTTTTACCATGAAAAGCACTTGTCGCACATGCAAATTGCCCAAGAAGTATGTCGTTGGGGTGGAACTCCCGATTTGAAAGTGATGGCCTGTCAGAAGAAAATGATGGGTGGGAAAATTGTTGGTTGAAAAGGTGATGCCGTGCTCAAGAGCAGTATGTTGAATGGGGTTCGGTTCCTCGAAGTAAGTAAGAAGAAGGGATAGTAGATCGTATGAATCGGATAGTTTCACCGTTTTTTTTTATATTTATACTCTAGATGAAATCTGAGAGTATTATAAGTTTGCCACAAAGTTAGTAACGCTAAGAAATAAGGCTCGCAGAAAAAAATGAATGATACAGAAGTTCATATTATCACTCGAATATCTCAAAACCGGATGTCCGTCTGTCCGTCTGTCCGTCTGTCCGTCTGTCCGTCCGTCCGTCCGTGACCTCTCTAGCTCGAGAACGCGTTGAGCTATGAAGTTCAAATTTTGCATACGTTATTTTTGACAAAATGAAGGCTAAGTTCGTGAACGGGCTAAATCGCTCCACCCCTTCTACCCCCTCCCATACAAAATGACACATTTTTGAAAATTTACAATAATCAGATTTTCTCAGAAACTATAAAACATATTGCTTTGAAATTTTTAATATATCACTTTTATGATAATTGTAACCTATGTTATAAAACTTATTGTAATCCTCACCCTCCTTCTACCCCCTCCCATACAAACTGCACTATTTCATGAAATACGTTAAGCCAATTTACTCAGTACGTATACAATTTATCGGGCTGAAATTTTGTACTTAACACTTAATTAACAATATCAGTTAGATTCAAAAAAATTAATCGATTACCCTTACTCCGTCTACCCCCTCCCATACAAAATGACACATTTTTGATAATTTACAATAATCAGATTTTCTCAGAAACTATAAAACATATTGCTTTGCAATTTTGAATATTTCACTTTTATGATAATTGTAACCTACATTATAAAATTTATTGTAATCCTCACCCTCCTTCTACCCCCTCCCATACAAACTGCACTATTTCATGAAATACGTCTTAACGTCTTAACGACTTACGTCTTAACGATGCATCCGAGATTGCAACCAAAATTATTTATGGGCTTTAACCAGGTTCAAATTCATCTAGAGTATTGCATGATTGGGGTTTACCCCAATCGTAGTTCTTTTATGTTTTTTTTTTAATTTTGAAATCAAATAAGATCAAACTTTGAAATTAGTCATACCATTCCGGTTACAAACTGCTGCACGAATTCTCCGAAGGACCTTTCGTTCGAATATGTGTAATGGACGGTTTGGTGGGCATCCAAAGATGCCCGCGGGGATGGAGCCTAAGACTGCATAATGACCGTAAAGGTCGGGCCTTACCATATGGCGAAAAAAAGGTCTCTCAACTTGCTTGCTGAAGCTCAGTTCGGGGACCTGAGCGGGGTTTTTGCAGAAAATTGTGATAACCGGCTATGCAAACGATACTGTGCCTGTGCACTATGCAGGTAGGCGGATAAAGCCGGTTTGGGGAAAGAAATCCGCTGTCGGAATACTTTGTTTTTTTTTTTTTTTTTGAGGAGGAAGAAAAAACGGTGGGTGGACTGTTTTGTAATGTACACACTTTCCGTTGCATTTTTGAATGGTTTTGCCGTCGCCGCCATCTTGGATTTGACTCGGTACCACTCCGGCCACTTTTCTTCGAGACAACAAAATGCCCATTAGGAGAAAGTTTGGTGTAATTATGAAAATATTACCGCATTCACGGAAGTGTTATTTTTCATAAATGCGCGAAATTTTTGCCTAACATACTGGCTAAAGAGAATCCGGGAAAAAAAAATCTTGCCGGCCAGAACACCAAAATGTGACGGACCGGGAGATTTTGACCGCATGGTCAGAAGTTGTTATTTGACCGCGAGTGTAAGAACGACGAAGAGAGTCGAGGTTCATGATTTCACGTCAGAGTTTGGATTTTGAAGAAATCTTTCTGCTTTGTACCTCCTCTGGGAAATTTGCATGTGAAAAAGTGCCGTGTGGAAGCCACCTATCGCGAGTCGTGACTGCTAAGTCAGTTGGTTAAATGTCGTGAAAAAACAGCAAAAATAGCTCAAGTTGTAGTGATCTAGTTGGTTGGCACTGAAAATGGGCATGATCAGGCTAGGAGAACACCTACCTCCCGTACATTTGTAAAATAAATAAATGTACCTATAATTCCCGATTAAATAAACTTAAAAATTTCTAGCTTTGGTAGAATGCTCGTGAGGGTAATCATGTACTCTTCTGGAAAAATAAAATCGATCAGTTGAAAACTAACGGTAATTTTCTTAAAAGGCCCCCTTCTACCATACTTCTCAGGTTTTTTGTCTGTAACTCCTGAACCAACTGACGTAGATACCTGATTTTTGACATGTAACCCTGAGGTGAGAAGCTTATGAGTTTAAGTAAGTTGGGCATAATCAGATCAAAGGAACGCCTATCTCCCCTACAAATTTCAAAATATTATTGTAAATATAACTTTAATTACGATAACTTTCGATAGAATGACACTAGCGAGTTGAAAATTTGGTACAATGTTGCTACTAAGACCTAGTTAGTTGGTGTTCAAAATGGGCAAGATCTCATCCAAAGAACTCCTACCTCCCCTACAAATGAAACTTCAAATAAGCGATACCTTTTGATAGAACGAAGCCAGCTACTTGAAATTTCGGTCAAATGTTTGCAGTGAGATTTAGTTACTTGGTATTAAAGATGGGCCACATTCTAATCAAGGAACCCCTACCTCCCATACAAATGAAACTTTAAAAATAAGGGATAACTTTCGATAAAATGAAGCTAGTAGCTTGAAATTTTGATCAAATGTTTGTAGTAAGATCTAATTGGTTGGTGGCAATGATGGGCAGGATCCGACCCAAGGAACCCCTACCTCCCCTACAAGTGAGATTTCAAATAAGCAATAACTTCCGATAGTATGAAGCTAGTAACTTGAAAAATTCGGCAAATATTTTTAGAACTTGTTAGTTAGTGATTTTCAGAATGATCAAGATCCTCCTTTATGAGTCCCAACCTCCCCTATGGGAAACTCGCTTTTAATGCATATGGTCGTTGCCAATTGGTACTTTTGGTATCACAATTAGGTCTGTATAAGTCTAGGGTATATACGCTGCGGACTGCAGGCCAAAGCAAAGCTTCGGATTGTTTTTTTTTTTTTTTCAAAGAAATAAAATTATTCGACTTTCAACGAAAATCCAGGAATAAGTGTTGTATTGAATATTTGTTTTTAATTAAAATGTAATTTACTTATATGCTAATTTTACGTTTTCGCCAATTAACATTCTGGCTAATTTTTTTTTTCTCATTTTTTTACGGATTTGTTTCCATATTTCTTTTGTTCAATTATATTTGATGAGGTTGGCAATAATAACCATGGCATGGAACTACCCTACTCCCTATTAGTATCATGAGGTAGAAGCCTCACCGGTTTTGTTGTAGTTAAGGAGGTCCCCCCTCCAGGGTTCGTTACATCTGGACCCAGGGCGTGTCAAGGTACATGAGTCGATCGACGGTCATTGCCGTTACGAAGTTAATTTTTTATTTTTTTTTTCGCATATTTTTTTTAAGGTCATAGGACCTTGGTACCTTTGTGTGTGCTTAAGTACCTTAAGGTACAAAATTTATTTCAGAATGCTAATGGCAAGGGACAGCGAGAGTGAAAATACCCCGCCTACACCTCCCATCACTGAACTACAACAAACTCGTGCCGCCGCCTTCAAGCTGAGGAGTTTTCGCCAGATGGCGCTGCCCAACCTGAAAGGTCACTTCAGCAAACCTTCACCCCGTCCCCATGGACACTTTCGTGTTCACTAACACCTATCCATTACAACCTCGAAAAAAGTTTGCACCATCTCGTTTACTAGATCGTGACGGTGTGGTTTGTGCAGAGGCGTGTAGCAGCAACACGTGAGACCAAGTTATTTAAAAGAGTAATCACTTAACTGCTAAGTGGACTCATAGTCCGACACGTAAATCCCGCTTTCGATCAAAAACTACTGCATTCAGCAGGAATTGAACCGGGCCTGTTGCATAGAAGGCGAACGTGCTAACCGTTGCACATCCTTCGAACAGGGGGAAATTCAAGCCGAAGTAAATACGCCATTTACATGGTAGTAATGTGTATGGAAAGGCATATCCACGTTGGTACATTACCGTACTAATACATGAGTTTATTTTGTAACACTTCCAAAATACCCCCCCAAGAAAAAAGGATAATGTTGGATCTTGTTCGTATGCTACATGATGTTTTGTTGCACCCTCATTTTCTGAATCCTATACTTGAAGGTGCACGCGGTACTAGAAATGATGATGGGATCTGAAAAGGGCAAGACAAAGCCAAACAAAATAATACAACAACTCAACAACAAACGTGACTTGCATCTGAAATTTATTTAGATGAATTGGAGCGCACTGTGAATTGCCTGCCACGAAATGGGTGATATCTTGTTTTCAACACTACACTTTGTGCCTATCCAGTGAGAAACGAACGTCTCGGCATTTTCCCATCAAGTGAGTCCTGGCAAAGTAACAATACAACGCGACGCGCTCTACTCCCTGAATCTTACAGACAAGGCAAGCTTTCAGATAAATAGACAACAACATACGCTGCGGCGCCATCTGTACAAACGTACATATGCATTTAGGTGGAAAAGGATTGTTTAGAGTTGTGCTGAGACTTAAAGGGATGTGCTAAGAATGAGGAGTCGTGTCTACTTCCAGAGACAATTAAATTTACATGACAATATAAGGAGCGACGGTTTGCATGGTGCGTTACGAATTGAGATCGAGGGTTGAAAATTGGGACTATTTTCATGATAAAGAAGTTAATTTCCATTCGACGAATATGAATTTTAATGGAAATTAGATGTCACGTCTGACAATTGTGGTTGGGGAATTGAATGGTAAAAGTTTTCGCAGGATATGTGGCGGTATGAATATCGATTGTGTGATTGAAGAGCGTGTTTGTGAAGCGTTCCGTGATGTGGACTTCTGTTGATTTTAATGCTGATACTATTTTAGGAGATTTGATTTTTAGTGGTTGTATTAGACAAGGTAAAAATCTTCAATATGACAAAAAGTAATGTGAGTGAAGCGAGCTCTTTTAGCTAGAAGTCAATAAACAGGGGAAAGTAAGGTTTTTACTATTTTTTGGAACGAGTTGGTACAATTTTGACGAATAAATGTCCCAAAAATCGGCCTGAGTCTGGTTTCGTACCATGGTGCAAGGCACCAACTCTCTTCTCTGCGAAGAGATATGATCCGTCCCTTTGTCGCGTTGTTGAGTGTATATAAAGCAAAGTGAGATCTAGCCAGTCATCACTGATCTGGTCGCGCCTCTTCCATGGTGCGAGGCATAAGGTGTGGAGGCGCCTGATGAGTTCGTGCCTTGCACCATGGTACGAAACCAGACTCAGGCCGATTTTTGGGACTTTTATTCGTAAAGAGTTATAGTATAAGGGGAGTCGGATGTTAAGACCCATATAAGTGATATGGGTTCGATGCCAGCTACCCGCAAACACTTTATTACGATTTTCTCGTTTTTCCATTGGCATCACTGGTCCTGAGGTACGAAATGGTTCCCTTTGACAACAACGCATACAGATCAGCCAGCGCAGCAATACATCATGAGGAGGTAAAATCATCAATTGCAGGACTAGGTCCAAATGTATTTCTGTCAGCACAACCACCAGCAATTTCTTCTGAAGAGAGAATACTTCTGAGGGCAGCGAGAACTTGACCACACACCTGAACCCCAGGTCGCTGTGGGAGAACCCCGTAGAGGCAGTAATTTCACTATCCCTTAACACCGAGGAAGACGACGAACTATAGCATGTAACACACTCCAAACCGAACTTTCGACCATTGCTACTATTTGTGTCCCCCTACTGTTTAGAAATTTCAGCCCGCCGAAACCAAGTGACGGTACCCGACTGAAAGTCATAAACCGGTCAGCGAAACTTGATAGAAGCTGAGATTTTGACGGGATGCGAATAAGGTGATAAAGTCTTTATACAGCTTATCACTCTTATTCCAAATAATTTCCTGTTGGGCTTTAAACGTGTGCAGTTTCTAGACAGCATATGTTACGCAATGACAATCAACACACTCACGCACAGGGCCAGATGCCGCACGTCGCGGGTCTGGACCTAAGTGTCAGCTGCAATTCGTACGGTCAGCTCTATGTTGCTCGCTCCCGTGTTAGCAACTTCAGTGATCTCTATGCTGACATTCCTGGTGGTTTTACTTCTAACATTTTTTATAAAGAAGATTTGTTGCAGCGAATTGTAAAGTCACTTTTATTTTAGCTTAAGTTAAGCATAATCGTCGTGGTGTTGAGTAAGCGGGGAACAAATTAATTATGATTGAAAAAAATAATCGAGGATAGTGTCAGGTTATGAGCCAACAACGAGAGCGGAGCGAGCACTAGATAAGTAATAAACACATATCACATTGAAATATAGAGATTTTTGAATATCCAGAAAATATACACCTTTTAGATTAGCATTACATTTTCGCAACGTGCCCTGTAGCCCATACTACCAAAAATGTCAAAATATGTTAATTCAAATTTTTCATATTCAGACCATTAGCTACATATATATAAAAATGAATGTTTGTTTGTATGTCCTTTATAGAATCGTAAACTATGCATTTGATCATGTGATGATCTTTAGCAAAGTTGTTGTGCATGAACCAAAGAAGGACACTGAGTCAAAAAAAAAATTATATAGAAAAACAAATGAAATTGTTCTAATTGCCACGAGCGAAAGATTGTTGCTATGAATTCACTGTAGTTGCTACGAGCAAAAGTTCGTTGCTATGAAATTATTCTATTATTGACTGTGTTTTTTTTTGCAAATGTGGCAATATTATAATTGCTTTTTCAATCAAAATTTCTTCGCTCAACTTACACTAGAACTTATCCAGTGCAATTTTGTATGAATATTTGCACCGGTATAGCGGAAAAACCACAGCCAATAAACAGTAACAAAGTCAGGGTTTTGCGCGATTGTTTCTTAATAATATGGGAGGAGTGCACTAAGGTGTATCGGAAAGTGGTTGAATCAATAGATAGAACCTTACGTGACATCAAACAAAACGACCGGCCTATGGGCAGTACTATATTACTTCTCTGTGGCGACTTTAGGCAAACTTTACCAGTAAAACCCGGAGGGATGTGGGCTGATGAAATTAAGGCATGTCTAAAAAGCTCACATCTATGACGCATTGTCATACCCATGCATTTGTCAACCAATATGCGGGCGCGAATTGGGAGTAATCAAAATGCCCAAGAGTTTTCAGATTTATTACTGAAAATTGGTGACAGTACGTATCCGGACGAAGAAGGGAAGGTTATTCTCCTAAATAATTGATGTTGTGTATTTAAAAAACGACCAGGCATCTGCGATAAACGCAGAAATATTAAAATGCGTTCCTGTGGAATGTGTTGAATACAGCTCAATCAACCGAGTAATGGATCAAGAAGATGCTACCCATTATCCGGTTTTTAAATTCCCTAAGCGCACCTAGGCGGGGTCCCTGTAATTCTGCTTAGAAATTTGAACCGCCGAAACTATGTAAAGGTACCCGACTGAAAGTGAAGTTACTTTTAATTTAGCTGAAGTTTAGCCTTATCGTCGTGGTGTTGTGCAAGCGGAGAACAAATTAATTATGTATAAAAAAAATATTCAAGGTTAGTTGCGAGCGCAGCGAACATTAGATGAGCTAGCTAGCAGCTAGTTAATAATAATTAGCAATTCGCAATACGTCTTTTATTAAGCAGTTAATTAATATTAGCATTTGCAGGTTTAAATGTTAACGTCACTACGAAATTATCACTTTCGCCCTCCGCCGCTAGTCTGACACTTGCCGTCACTACCATGTGTGGTAGGTTCTCGAGCGATCAAATCAACTGCAGAACTGCTTTCCCTCTAATATCCAAATCCTCTTTGTGGGGATTCTAATCAATCCAATTTGCTCATTTGCCTTTAATTTGGTCGTAAGTACATTGTCATCGTCGCCATTGCTCCAAAATGTAAGCCTTTAATTTCCACTCTAATGTTTTCCAGTCGCGAAAATTTAGCAGGGACAAACAAGAACAACAGCGACGATGACAAGAGTAAATATAAATAATTCATGAGATGTTAATACATCGACCATAATAAGCTTTCTTAATTTGCCACCAAAAATATTGAACGACCACACATTTCACAACCCCCGGGGAGCAAGGGAGTGTCAGAATAAAATCTCAATGAAGAATTTGAGTGTCGGTAAATTCAACATTGTTGGATGCCACCCCCTCTTGGCTTAGTTAGTGGTTAGAATCGACCCGCCCGGCCGACTCCTGAAGTATGGCAAAGGCAAACTAAATGGCCGTGGCTGCTCGAACCTCGAACATCCTCCTTTGAAATTTTACGAACCACAAGCAGGCTTCTTTCGAGCCGGTCGGATTGTGTATACTATACTCAATTGTGGACTTGGTGATGCTCCATTCGTTCGGCTGAACTCACACCAAAGAGTAAAAATAAAGACCACGCGTTTGCATAATTTGCTAGCATAGAACCACTCACGGATTGTTGAAAAGAGCCTGTGAAAATTCCTCTTCAGTGTTTTCATTGACGTCGTTCGTTCCGATACCACCGTTTCAACTACGAGCGCCACTTGCAAGTCACACAAGTATTGAAGTGCTCAATTTTGTGGATAGAAGTTTTTAGCTAATGGCAAACTTGAGATTACTTTCGGCATAAGGAAATGACATTGTTAGTACCTTTGGCGTCAATTATCGTTACCCGAAATGATTGTGGGATTTTTTTTTCCGCCACTCATACGTTCGAGTCTGGAAGGATGTCAGCCGTAAGGAGCTCTTACAATGGACCAAAGCGTTGGATAAATGTAGAGGATTGTGGGAAATTTAAAAAAAATGTAAACTGCTTTGCAAATGCTCCTTTTCCTGTTGGTGAAGATCGTGGATGATAATTTATTGATTTTATTATCAATCTCACGTTGGGCGCCAAGCGTCTACTCGACTTTTAGCTACGATTCAACGAACAATTTTAATCGAAATCTGTTGAAGAGCACCTCTCCCCTGTCTTTACCCTAGAATTCATTGTTTCTAATTCAGAATAAAAACATAAAAGAACTACGATTGGGGTAAACCCCAATCATGCAATACTCTAGATGAATTTCAACCTGGTTAAAGCCAATAAATAATTTTGGTTGCAATCATTACTTTTTTTGAATCTAACTGATATTGTTAATTAAGTGTTAAGTACAAAATTTCAGCCCGATAAATTGTATACGTACTGAGTAAATTGGCTTAACGTATTTCATGAAATAGTGCAGTTTGTATGGGAGGGAGTAGAAGGAGGGTGAGGATTACAATAAGTTTTATAACATAGGTTACAATTATCATAAAAGTGATATATTAAAAATTTCAAAGCAATATGTTTTATAGTTTCTGAGAAAATCTGATTATTGTAAATTTTCAAAAATGTGTCATTTTGTATGGGAGGGGGTAGAAGGGGTGGAGCGATTTAGCCCGTTCACGAACTTAGCCTTCATTTTTTGTCAAAAATAACGTGTGCAAAATTTGAACTTCATAGCTCAACGCGTTCTCGAGCTAGAGAGGTCACGGACGGACGGACGGACAGACGGACATCCGGTTTTGAGATATTCGAGTGATAATATGAACTTCTGTATCATTCATTTTTTTCTGCGAGCCTTATTTCTTAGCGTTACAAACTTTGTGGAAAACTTATAATACTCTCAGATTTCATCTAGAGTATAAACATACAGACAAATACGTTGTGTCGAAAAGGCGCTTTTCCCTTCGTTTCCATGCCAAGTTCCTTTGTAGGATAAAGTAAACTTTTTCCAAGTATAGCAGGATGCCAAACAAAAGCGAAGTACATTCTTTTCTTCTTTATTCAGCAGATTAGCTTATAAAAGATTACTCTTTCTGGTTGTCTGTTGTTTTTGGAATTGTTACGGTACGGCGAAGGAAGCACTTCATTTCGATGAATGTTTGAGCATGAAGTTGTGCTCAAACGAATTAATTTTTGTAAACACTGAGACCAGTATGGATTATGTTATTATGATATGGATTAGGTGCCCTGCGTTCACCAGTGGACATTTTTTTCGCGGAAAAGCAGCGGGGGGATTAAAAGCATACAAAGATATACGTGTATACATACACATACCCACTTCGTTCTCTCGACTGCTACCATAAAATAAGAAAAAAAAAAGGGTAATCAAAGGGTCGTCTTCCAAATAATTCAAAATTTTGCTTTCCGGATCTGAAAAGTATTCAAATCCAAAAATTGACACTTGCCGTACATATACGATACGATAGGGAGCTACCTCGCTGTGGGTAGCATTGTTGTCGAAAATGGTGGTACGGAGCAGGACATCGCTCGTCGTATCAACCAAGCAAAATGCGCATACGGCATGCTGTCCAAAATCTGACAGAGCAGGTATCTCAGCATCAAGACCAAGCTGGGCCTGTTTCGCTCCCTGGTACTCTCTGTGCTTTTGTATGGGAGTAGTATATGGAAAGTTTCCGTAACACTTACCAGAAAGCTGCAAGTTTTTGTCAACTCATGTCTTCGTCGACTTCTAAGAATATTCTGGCCCAAAATAATATCAACTGAAGACCTAAGTCGGCGGACGGTGCAGATGCCAATCGACAAATTGCTACACAGGCGAAAATGGCAGTGGATAGGCCACACATTGCGGAAGAGTGATAACTGCATTGCTTTGCATGCTATAAAATGGAACCCCATTTTCAACCAATGCCGACCGAGACGGGGAGCTAGAATCACATGGCGTCTATCTGTGGCAAAGGAGTGTCAGGCACTGGGTAAGTCTTTTGGAGAGTCGCGCCCCATTGCTCAGAACAGAGTACGATGGCGCGCGAGAGTAGTTGATGCGCTGTGCCCCACTAGGGGTTAAGGCAAAGTAGTATCGGTAGACGAAGCCAGAGGATAGTGGTAGAATTGCCCTAGTGCTGAACAGTTTTTGGTGGCAGCGGAAAGCCGAGCTAGTTAGGTAGTTAAGTGGCGCTTTTCTGTAAATTTTCATATTTCTAAGTATAACAGTCTCGAAATACAAGGGGAGGGGGACAAACTCGGATGACATATTTTCCCCTCTCCCTCTTTTCCCGTTTCTTCAAATTTGAAAAAAAAATCCAAAAATGGAATGTACTCGACGGTACCTTTCTTATGATACGCCACTTGGCTGTACCAAACGAGAAAAAAATTTCGACCTTCATTTCCCCTCTATGGGGACCTCCCCTTAAAGTTGATCTATTACAACGATTCGCTTTCTCCGGCGAATTATAGTAATTCTACACGTTCCTACAAAATTTCATGTATGTAGCTTCAGCCGTTCGTGAGATATTCCATGGACAGACGGACAGACTGACATTTGACCGATTTCATAAGGGTTTTGTTTTTACTACAAAACCCTAAAAAAGGGTAATCAAAGGGTCGTCTTCCAAAAAAAATTCAAAATTTTGCCTGTCAGTGGATAGCCGAGCTAAGTTATCATGACTTAGTTTGGCAATGACCCACTCCACTTTAATTATCCTTAAAAAGAGATTATGCTTATATTTTGACTCATCTCAAGCTATTTTCAACCTAAGTCATTAGCTATACAGAACTAGAGACTTCTTAACACGAACCAACTTCTCCTGCCAACTCATAAATAGCTACTAAAGAAATGAATAACGGTTTCTTCTTTGTATTGTATTCTCCTCCACTACTCATCCACTTGAAACATTCATGGAAGAGGTCATCGAGCATAGTAACAAGGCAACTGTATACAATCTGAATAGTCCAGAAAACTGCTTATAGCCTTCTAGTGCCCTATGGAGAGAGTTGCTGTAGATAAACTCCAGTCTTGAAAATTTTCCGTTGGGAGCAATGTCATAAGGACATCTTCTTCCTTCTTTTTGCTATTTTGTGTTCCTCGCGCGTTTTCTTAAGTTTTTCATATTTTCAAGCATAATGTTATAAGGACTTATGTATCTTCTCACCAGGAAGAGCAATTCTGAAAAAACCCATGTTAGAAGTTTTCTTTCTTGCTAGTTTTCTTTGGCGATTTCTTTTATTTTTTTTTTAGTTTAAATTTATAAGTTGTATTGCGGTCATAGAACGGGTGCATAGCCGCATTCCATCTTCTCTTCAGCCAGGCTGGTGGCTTTCTTCGTTGCCGATATTTTCTCGCCATGTCCATTCTTGTTTCTTGATGCACTTTTCTTTGCATCCTTGCACTTTGTTTTTGCTCTGATATATGTATATTATGGTAAACAGTTAAAAGCGAAAATGCGAAAAGATAAAAAGTTATTCATAAAATTAGTTTATAGTGTTCAAGAACACAACTGCAGGCAGAATAGGTGGGTAGGTGTTGGTGAAACATCTTTCGTTGTGCTTTTAAAAATTTTCTGCATTTTTTGCTATTTACAAGTATTTAAAAGAAATATGAATCTCTTCGAGTGCAGAAAAAGTTTATGGAAGTTGTTAATAGCAACGAGGGAACGATGCTCGAATATACTGCAAAATTTCAAAGAAATAATGAAGACAGCAAATTATGGTTCAAAACAAAATTAGTTAATTTATGTGGAAGCAAAAAGTTCTTTGTAAAATGTGCAACGAAGGTAATAAAGTTAGTGGCTGGCTGAAATTTATTCATTCGGGAAATAGTTTGATGTCTCTAAAAAAGTGAGTAAAAGAGGACAGTTTTCATACTGATATTTTAAATATAATAATCTACTCGTAATATGGTATTTTTTCAATGTATAGGTATTAGTTTGCCTTAAGCATCTTTGGGGAATAGCGCGTCAACTACTCAGGGTGTCCCAGAAATATTGCATAAACGTTCCGCCAAACGATTTCCAATGAACTTCCGAGAAAAAGTGTTCGGTTTTTTTTTTATCTCTGAACCCCTTGTGAGGCATAGCGCATCAACTGTTCCATGTGGCCCAGTTGACGTTTCTACGGCATAAACGGGTTTCGGAGAATGCAGTTGCCAGCATGCACCTCCTGCACATCGTGGACGGGATTCGAACCCGAAACGCCAGTAGTCAAACATGAGACTGATGCCTCAACACACTGCGCTACCCCAACAGCTATGGGCATTTTCGATTTTCTTTTAAATTCGCTTATTCCACTATCCTGAAAATGCAATTACCATGCATGCTAGAACACTCATGTAAATACTCAATAGCAGCTCATAGTTTACTTTAACACCTAACACTTTTTTCCTAAAAGTCCGATACACGAAATAATAGTAATGGCTGTAAAAAAAATTTGTGTCACTCTAAAATAAAATCTCAAATTTTAGCAAGTACTTGCCCCGCAAGGGGTTAGGGATATTAAGTAGGTAGTTGTCGGGTTTAAAAAAAAATCATTTTATTACCATTTAAAATGGAGGACTAAAATCCACTTGCACAGTCCCCCTCGTGCGCGCTCCTTGGAACGGTAGTGGTCGTTGACAATTGCAAACCAAGTGAAGCCACCAGTAATAGCGGTGCGATGATTTGGTTGAGGTAAACATTCACCTGGTAGTCCGGATAGCGCAACGGTTAGCACGTTCGCCTTCTACGCACTGAGCCCCGGCTCGATTCCTACTGAATGCGGTAGGAGTCCCATTACAACTGGACCCCGATGCGCCGTCCGCCAACCATTCCATCCTTATCGCCTGATTTTTTTTCATTCCACATTTTTATCTCCCATGTTTGTGTTGTCTTCCCAAGACCTATGAATTTTTGTTAATACGTAAAAGACAGGGGCAACGAGCATCGAAAACCCCGCCCACATCTCCCGAGCTGAGCTACAGCAAGCATAGGCCGCTGCTAAGCTCGTTGAGGAATCTTTTTCATCGCCAGATGGCACAGCCCGACCTTTACGGTCAACTATGCCACCTAAGGCTCCGTCCCCACGGGCATCTCCGAATGCCCACCAAATCGTGCGTTACAAAAGCATGCCGGCAATGGGTGACAGGAGCGGGCAAATTTGACGGTTCCGGTCGAAGAACAACCCTCATCGTAGTCTGTGCCAAATAATGTGTCAAATCAAAAGTCTTGATGTCCTCTTCCCGAAAAACCAAATCAGCCTCGCGAAAGCTTTGCCGGACGTGGGTGGCAGGAGCGGGCAAAGGTGACGTTTTCGGTCGACGATCAACCCTCATCGAGGTTTGCGCCAAACCCAATAACAACATCATGACGTTCGCTGTTTTAAGTAGGTAATATTCCCGAAACATTTGCCCAAATATGTTTCCACGCATCCCATTTGAAAAAGCACCATAATCAATCAAATACGTTCCGGTTCATATATGGCTAAGATTATTAAGTCGTTTCAACAAAATGTGGGAACAGCTCAAATGTTCGGCGCGCAAAAGTGGAAACGTCTCTTTTTATACAATGAATCTATATAACGAATCTTTTAATATGCATGTATTTTTTCCAACGAAGGCCAAACATTATTCAAATCGCGCTGTTCGATGGTCGTGTTTTTTAAAGGTGTGCTTTGCTAGACACACGATCGTCGCATATTGTTCGTGATCACCGATCAACTCATAGATCATGAACCACTATTTCTGTGCATCTTCTTCATCGTCGCCTGCGATCGACACAGAGTGCCTAGCAAAACGCACCTTGGGATGCAAGTTCCTAGACCGCGACTGAGAGACTTGCGTTTGCGACTGTGAAAAAAAAATTATTATAACGGGCCGCTATTTTTGCATATTTCATGTGAAAATACAGTCGTTTAACTACAGCCTACGATCCTTTAAAATACAAACGCTGCCTAGGAACTCACATCTTTAGGATATTCTCGCCGTTTCGAAGCGATCGCCCCCTTTTGAAATCCTTATCGTAGAGCAGATAGCGAATCCCGACCTTAATGGCTTTTTAAAGCCCAAAATTCAAAATACCGCCGATGGCATTGATGGGTAACGACTGACTCCTGTTAACTTCATCCTCCTGACGGCCACCAACTTGCGTCACCAATCACTCATCCAACCTCAGAGGAACTTCTGGAGTGGCCCATAGGCTCAATTTATGGGACGAGAGAAGAGCGCGTTTAATTTTTCATGGGAGAGAGAAAGAACGGGACTATTAATGCCAACCACCAATAGGACGCGGATATTTGACAGCTATTATATAGCGGGGAGTCAGAAACGAAAACAAACATTTTAATATCGGTTTTCTGACAGAAAACTCACAAAAAAAAGTAACGCGCACATCACATCTAAATATTCAATGTTTTACCTATAAACAGACACCCCCGTCTTAGGGATACGCTGGTTATTTTTGCAGTCACCGACGAGGCATTTCAATTTACCACAACTCACTACCGCACCAATTTGTCCTACCGGAAATTTCACTAGTGTCTTCTCTACATAATCGCGGCTCTTTACACACAAAAACCGGATCCAAACTTTCGCGAATTCAACCGTATTTACTTTTTGCCACTTTTTGCACAAAGCGTTTGACAGCCATATGCACAACACGTGAAAATGACAATCTTAAAACCGTTAACTTTAAGGTCGATACACACACATCAGTCACGTCACGTCACAGTTCCGTCAGCACCGTCTGGTATCAGTCACAAAAAATATCGTTTCTTGAAAGTCAAGTGGCGCTGTCCACATTGAGCCGGCGCAGTCACGAATCAGAACCGTCAGTCGCGCTTCCGTCACCGAACAGTCAAATTCACATTTCTTCCCAACGATATTTTTTGTGTTTGACGGACGTCAGTCTAGAAAGTGAACATGGGCGATGACGAAAAATTAATCGAGTTGGTTCGAAATTACCCCGATTTATCGCATAATAAATATATGGATATAGCATATAAAAACAGGATATGGAAACAAATTGGAAATGAAATAAAAATAGATGGTAAATCTAGGTACACTCGAGAGCATACACAAAAAATGACTGACTACGGTCTGAATACTCTGACGGCTATATGTGAATACAGCCGCTATTTTGACTGTGACTTGACGGTGACGGTTATGATTCGGAAGGTTGACTGAACTGTGACGTGACTGATGTGTCTGCATCGACCTTTACTCTCCCAGCTCTCGTCTTTTTCAAGAAGAAGATCGTCCCATTTTCAAGCTGTCAATTTGTATGGTTTGATAGGCATATACCCACTCCTTTGTTAGTTATATATTCAAATCATCCAACATGGAAATGACGCCGGGTGAACGCGAAGTTTTTAAAAAAAAAAATACCGACCATTCCGCTTTTGATGACTGAGTATAAGTGAATAAGTGTGAACATTAGCCACTTGGTGTCTTCGCCAGTTGCAGGTAAAACTGGAGTTAATAATTGTACCAATTTGACGACAAACAAAGAAGTTAAATTAAACGAAAAAATAATGGTGGCTGGATAACATGCAAATAAGCATACAACCCTCAAAAATTTCGCTTAAAATTGAGCAGTGTCGACACTTTGCAAATTCCATCAAATTCCACGATACACGTGCTTGTCGCACGAAAAAATCCCCTCCTAGTCTCACAAATCCTCCCAGCTTATTTCATCGGAAACTTTTAAGGACCAAAATTCCGTCTCCTTTTCTCCGACAAAAAAAAAAGAAACGAACTCTATAAACATTTGATAATCCGATCACGCATTCTACGATGTTGTTACATAATCACCGACACCGTTTTCGACAAAAGTGACAACAGTAGCAACAACAAACCAAAAAAAAAACTGAAAATGTTTCCTAGTAAATGGAACAAAAACAGAGCAAACATCCGCACGTTTAGTCGAAAAATGAAAAGTTTATTTGCTTATTAAACCCATTCATTGATTCGACAAAATGTCAATAGCATCTGTGTATGTTGGGCTCTCAGGCACATTATTTCGGGATGTGCGTTACGATTTGTAACATTTTTCATACGAACAACAATGAAATTTTCCGAATTTTCCAATATGTAACGCTTTTTGTCCCCTTTACAAAGCCTTCACCATTTACTTTTAGATTATAGGACGTGCTGAATTTGTTTCACTTGTTTTTCGAGCTGGAGTTTTCTTTTTTTTCTTGTTGTGAAATGGAAGGAGGTATACTCGAAGGTATGTCAAGATGCGGAATAGTGGTGCGTATCCTGTTAAATGCTAAAGTTTTCAAACATTTCGTACTGAACTCGTTTCGGGAGGATCTTTTAACTCTAAGTTCGGAACGTGACTTTAACACAAATCGAACTTACACAATGCTTAGCTGGGATAATAGACTTCCTCCTAGTATCGCGTCAGTTGCCGTTTATTGATAGTAAAGGATAATTTATTTTTGAAAATAATACTGCAAATTTGTTGCATATTTACAGTACCTACTTCGTTGTTGTATCCTTTCGCGAGTTCCTCCTATAATTACTGCAAGGACCCTCATTTAACCCTCGGAATAGCACACTGGAGTTGCTTACTTAAGATGCTAATTCCGTATTGTTGACTAATAAATGCTATTTTTTTAGTAAAAGGTTCGAACAATTTATTTTTGATGAATTTTAACAAAAAACGATATTTTCAGAAATTTCTTAATACGAGTATGCAATTTTGATGCAACCGATCTCTGTCATATCTCGAACAAGACAGCAAAGTTCACGCCAATTTTCTCATTAATTTTATAGTAGAACAATTTACAGAATACAATTTTAAAACAATTTACAGAATTCAATCATCAAAAAATGTGTAGAATTTAATTCAGCAATTTACTGATGTTGGTTTAGTGGCTTTGAGACAGTGTCAGAGCCAAAGCCAGTTGACACTTAATCATAAATGTAAATAACAACATTCGATTCAGTGTTGACGTCGACGATTCGGCTCTTCATGGGAAGATAACTCAAACTTTACATTCATATAAGTAGCTCCGCTTAATGTCATCTGTCTGTCTGTTGAATTTGATGCTTGATGTTTGGTTTTATTTTAGCCAGCAATCCAGCCAGACAGGACGAGAGAGATAGGACGAGCGAAGTAAATCGGGAGACGCTCGACAAGGAACACTCTTTAATTTGAAATGAGGACTTCAGCGACCAAACTGTTATGCAAAATATTAACAGGTAAGTATATTTTGGGGCGACCGGTAGCGCAGTGTGTTGAGGCATCAGTCTCATGTTTGACTACCGGCGTTTCGGGTTCGAATCCCGTCCACGACGACGTTCGTGGCCATGGATGTGCAGGAGGTGCATGCTGGCAACTGCATTCTCTGAAACCAATTTATGCCAACGAAACGTCAACTGGGCCACATGGAACAGTTGACGCGCTATGCCCCACAAGGGGTTAGGGCAATCGAGTATTTCAAAAAAATAATTATTTATGGTAAGTTGAAATTTGTCCTGTGGAAATTTTAATCTTGAATTGTTATACTTGTTGTTATACGGATTTTCATGGTCCTGTTATTTAAGTAATTCAACTAAATATAGCCTAAAAGTTAAGTGAGGGGTTACTCAACTTTTAGACTATATTTAGTTGGATTTGTGATTGCTTAGATGTGCTGTGGCAGTGTAAAAGTTTGGATTAGCGATGGGTTCCAGCAGCCCTATTCTTGCTCTCGCTATCGCTAAAACTCTAGACAATGCTAAAACTAAAATATTATCCGAAGTTTTAGCGAATTCGCTAAATTCCAATTCTGGCTTTAGGATTGCTAAACTTTACTAGACTAAATTTTAAATTTTTGGAACATTCCTGTTTTGCGAATATTTACGAGAATTCTCTCTATTGCAATTAGAGAGAATTTATGTAGTTCCTTAATTTTCGGCATTTTTCCTTTAGGTAGTCCATTTCCGCTTTAGGTGGTAAGAACCTAGAACCCACCCGGGGGGATTAGTAGGTCCTAAAGCGGAAATTTCCTGAGTTTTGTAAAAATTCTCCCTAATTTAATAGAGAGAATTCTCCCAATTTTTGCGAAACAGGAATGTTACAAAAATTCGAATGTTTTTAAATTTCGCGGATGATAACGATTACTTTAGAAGGAAAATGTTTTTAATTGTTAAAAGATGTGTTAATTAAGTGTTATGTTTCGGAAAGGCTTTGAAGTGAGTTTTGTGAAGTTCTCGCCAAATTGATAGTTATTTTTTTGACCGCAACACTGGACAATATCCTCAAATGATGGGACTGACATTCTGATGAAAAATATTTATATTCTTTCAAATTTCAGCAAAGACGCGACTGGAGGAAAAGTGGGTGTAGTGGTCATTTCTTAAACAGTGCGAAAAAAATTTGTCTTTAGGCGAAATTCACACACACGACACCGCGCTGCACGACTGCTTGAAATTTCAGTCGAGATACACAGCATCAAATGGGCGGGTTCACACTCACCGCTCAGCATGCGATACGATCGACTATGCTTGGCTATTGTGCGTGGCTGCGTCGCGCATCGCGGTGTCGTGAGTGTGAATTTCGCCTTAATGTTTCTTTTTTAAACCCTTCTCGAATGGTAGGGTATATTAACTTTGTCATGAAATTTACAACGCATAGAAGGAAGCATCTCTGACCATATAAAGTATATATAATCTTGGTCTTCGTCTCAGTTTTGAAGCTATCGAGCTGAAATTTCGCACAAAGCCTTCTTTCTATTGCACGCTGTAAATATGTTGGGACTAATGGAATCGAACCACTACGTCATATAGCTACTATAGGAACCACTGGTCCAAAAGTTGGTGTTTATAAGAAAAACTTCTTTATCTCTAAATGTATTTTTCTTAAATTTCATATTAAGACTCGATTCTTCAATCTCTGGCTCATCAATGCGCATGCCCTACTGAAGTTAAAGAAGTCGCAGTAAAAGGCAAGTTCTACGCCCGCCTTGAGACTCTCTTCGACTCACTTTTTATCAAACGACATCAAAATGCTGCTGGAAGACTTTAACACGAAAGTCGGAAATGAAAGTTGGCACCGGGGGACCACCGGAGGCCACAGTCTCCATGAAGAATGTAACGACAACGGCCAGCGACTTATCGACTTCGCCTGCAGTAGGAATCTAGTCGTAAGCTCTACGTGTTTCCCGCATCGACGTATTCACAAGCAGACCTGGAAATCTCCAGACGCACATACCGTCAACCAAATTGATCACGTCCTCATTTGCAGGAGATGGGCGTATAGTGTGATGGATGTCCGCTCCTATCGAGGAGCAAACTGCGACTCAGATCATCACTTGGTGAAGAGGACCTAGATGTAGAATTTCCTCAGTGTACCAATCGAGAATCAGCCCTCCGAAAATCTTTGCGGTTGATAAGTTTCTGAGCGATACCACGCCGGTGGCGTACACTACCGCTCCTGAGGAAAGACTACCTCCTGTGCTACACAACATCAGCAACACAGGCGTCCATGGGTTCTAGGAAGAACTCAAGGATACCATCAGGGATGTCGCAGAGAAGGTCGTGGGATATAAAGCCCGGTGACCGCGAAATGACTGGTTCGACGAAGAATGTAAAAACTCACTTGACGCGAAAAACCAGGCCTATAGACAATGGATTCAACGAGGATTCGTTGGCATGAACTGGTTTCGGAGAATGCAGTTGCCAGTATGCCCCTCCTACACATCCACGGCCACGAATGTCGTCGTGGACGGGACTCGAACCCGAAACGCCGGTAGTCAAACATGAGACTGATGCCTCAACACAATACGCTACCGGTCGCCCCATGATTGGCGCTGATTGGCGGATAGAACTTTAGGTCATCCATAGGTCAAGTTTTGGAATGAAGACCACTTTTACTGACCTCCAAGACCTGGGAATGTTGCCCAAAGCAAAGCGGCATCTGAAAACGCTTACGAGGTATAGAACCAGTGATTGTTGACCTTTTTGGAGAAGAGCTCCAAAAGTTGCGCCAATGCTTGTCGATTTGTGGGGCACGAATGTACCAATGGCCTCCTACTTTCGTATTTGAAGTTATTCTTTGCAGAAGTTAGTCCGGCTGGCTCTGGGTGCATAAACTGATTGTTGAAATTGTAGTTGTCTTCGTGTTCGATAATACACGTGGGGAAGTGCGCATCTGTGCTACCGAAGTCTCCTGTGATGCACCCATCCGTTCTTTTAAGTGTGTTTACCGAATTATAGCCTTGGCCACAACACAGTGTAGTCTGGTGTTGTTGGTGCTTTGTACGCCCTAGCAGAAATTAGCCCAGCCGTTATCTTTGGCAGCCCTAACCTTTTTTGTTGTTGTTGCGTAGCCCTGTTCTACAATTTTCTCAAGCGAAAGATTTCGGTATTCCACCATGGAGTTCTCCTGCTGACCCGAATAGTCCTAAGGGGACAATTTTCTTCTTAAGAGCTGAGGTGAAATCCATGCTCAGTCTTTCGAGATTGAGGACCTCGGAAGTAAACTTGTGTTAAGAGAGTTTTCCAGTAGCACCTCAGCATATTTAGGCCAGTCGGTAGGCTGTGAGATACGTCTTTCAGCTATTTGTAGTTTATGGTACGATATCGAACCAAATATGCATATTAGCTGATCACTTTATGTTTTTAGTACTGAATAATATTATAATTTGCTATGTTGAAACTGCTTATGTCAATAAATTCTTTTTAAATCCGATTTTTTTTAATTTTGTTTGCATTTAAGACAATATTGCTTCGACTTAAAATTTCGACTTACGTAAATTTCATAGGAACTAAATACCTACGTAAGTCAAGGTTTCACTGTATTTTTACCAGGTATTCTCGGTATGATCGTACTGCCCAAACCGGAAATCCACTTGGAGTCAGCTGTCAAGTAGACTTCCGCTTAAGTGTAGCTGTAGTCCTTTGTGGGGAACAAAGGACTTTTGAAAACAGCTTCACTTTCACTTTTTGTCAAATTTCAAAGTATTTCATGAATTACAAGTTTAGGGTAATTTTTCCGAAATGATACTTTTTTTTCGTTTTTATAAAATATATTTTTCAGAATTATCACATATTTAAATAAATTTTATAATATGAATACTTTAATTACAATGAATTCACCCACTTTAGATATATCCTAGTCGCTTATCCCGGCACAAGGTTCGTAGTTCTTCCATTTCATCCTCCATCATATCGTACTTGTTTTTCAGATCGTTAATATCGATATTGTTTTTTTTCAGGGTGGCGACAATATGATGGTAATTTTCACTTAGTGTTGGACTGACCATGGGCGGATTGGGTGGCGGCGTTTGTGTGGCAGCCGAAATGTGTAGTCCGGCCTAAAAATATGGACGAAACAATAAATCAGGATTTTCGTTCACTTAAAAAAAAAAAAGAATTAAAAATTTCAACATTACAAAAAACACGAGCACATAACTCACCAAAGCGATAAAAATCACCACAAAAATCGTGACCCGATTCATTTTGAAATATCCGTATATGACCGTTTGCATATTTCTTTTTTTCGTGCGAAACTATTGTTAACCGTGGTAAAATCGAAATGATACTAATTTACTTTTTTTATCATAGGCATATTTTATACGAGATATTTTCCATAGTAGCGGCCTTTCTTCTGGAGAAATTTTTATCATACATATGTACGAGCATTTATTGTTTCGTCGACGAAAACACGTTTCAGGATGACCTATTCGAATAGAATTTCTCTCTATTTGTCAAACATTTTTTCAGTTGTTTTATGCCATAATTGTATTAAATTGCGTAATCTTGTGGGTGTATAGAAAGATACGATTTCATGGTGAAAAGTTTTCTGTTATTATTGACGCAGCATTATGTTGGCTTTGTTCGATTTACTGCCGAAGTGGCTGCTGAAGAATGGCACGTGATTAAATGATAGCTGGAGATAATTTATCTGTTTTACAATCTTAGACTTGGTAGATACGTGATTGAGTTTCGTGTATTTATTTAGAGTTTAAATTAAACACAAATTATATGGCATTTTCAAGAATGTTCATAAAAGAATGTTTTAGCAGAAACAGCCTCCAACTTGCAGTGAATGTAAATAAATTCAGTCCACAGTTGCGGGTCGACCTACCGCGGTCTCATGCTTCAATCATCTGACTAATCGCCTGCGATCAAGTGATGATGATGATGACCAATCAAAATGAAAACAATGCCAAGAATGTAAAAGTCCATTCAAAACTCGACGTTGGTGGATCTAACGCCTAGTACGCACTGGGATTCTTTGAATAGATTCTTTTGCGTCTCGCCTGTATCGACTCATTGTCGCAGTGAATTTTGTATGTATTTTGTGCAGCTTGCAATGGGTCGAGGCAGATGAGATTCTGGCGAGACGCAAGAGAATCTATTCAAGAGTCCCAGTCAGGGCCGCCGAGAGGAAATCCGCGTCCGGGGGACAACAATTACGGGCCCCAAGACTAAATTATTTAAAAAAAAAACAAGCTTGCCGAAGGTATGATACCCTTCACGCTTCGGGTATCATACCTTCGTTGTTACTTATGGTACAAAAATTAGTAGTAAAACTTGTTCCGATTTCACTGTTCCTATGAGAGGTATATGAAATAGTGGGCCGATTTCAACCAAATTTAGGAATGTACTCGTAGTTTGGCAATCAATATGACTGAATAATATGAAATTTCGAAAAGATATCTTCAGAAATAACAAAGTTTTTCTAACAAAAAAAAACTTGCTTTAGGAACGGTCATTCCTATGACAGCTATATGATAAAATAGTCAGATTTCAACCAAATCCGGGAAAATGATTTGGCTTAAGATACTAGTGATTAGTTTCAAATCTAAAAAAGATATCTTCAGAAATACAATAAAAAAGTTTTTCTCACAAAGGCGAATTTTTGAACCAGTCGATCCTATGGCATCTATATGACGTAGTAGTCCGATTCCGTTGGTTCCGACATATTTACAGCGTGCAATAGAAAGAAGGCCTTGTACAAAATTTCAGCTCGATAGCGTTAAAACTGAGGGACTAGTTTGCATAGAAACAGACAGACAGACGGACAAAGCTTAATCGACTCGTCTCATCATACTGACCAAGAATATATATGGTTTATATGATCGAAGATGCTTGCTTCTGTGCGTTGCAAACTTCATGACAAAGTTGAAATACCCTATCACATCCGCGAAGGATATAACCAGAAGCGTATATACCCTAGACTTGTACAGACCTAGTGGTGCCAAAAGTACCAATTAGCAACGACCATATGCATTAAAAGTGAGTTTTTTATATGACCAGTTTATAGGGGAGGTTGGCACTAATTCAGGAGGATGTTGATCATTCTCAGAATTAATTAGCTAACCCATTCTACAAATATTTGTCGAATTTTTCATGTCGCAAGCTTCATACTATCGAAAGGTATTGCTTATTTGAAGTCTCACTTGTAGGGGAGGTAAAGGTGTCTTTGGTCGCATCTTGCGCATTTTTAATAACAACCGACTAGATTCCAGTACAAACATTTGATCAACATTTCAAGTCACTAGCTCATCGAAAGTTATTGCTTACTTGAAGTTTCAATTGTAGGGGAGGTAGGGGTTTCTTGGGTCGGATCTTGCCCGTAATTTCCACCAACCAACTCGATAATGCTACAAACATTTAGACAAAATTTCAAGTCTCTAGCTTCATTCTATCGGAAGTTATCACTTATTTGAAATTTCATTTGTAGGGGAAGTAGGGGTTTCGTTGGTCGTTGGATTTTACGTATTTTCAATATCAGCCAGCTGAATCCTACTACAAACTTTTGACCAAAATTTCAAGTCGCTAGCTTTATTTTATCGTAAGTTATCGTCTATTTTAAGTTTCATTTGTAGGGGAGGTAGGGGTTCCTTGCTTCGAATCTTTACCAGTTCAGTTCTGTCACAACCACCAATCACGGCCTATGAGAAGGACATTTATAACAACAATGCGTTAAGGGATTGACGTGTGTACTGAATTACATCTCGCGGTATTCAATGGGTAGTTCCACTGGGAACGAGACAACAAGTAGTGAAAGCGGTACACGATGATTTTGGGCACTTTGCTGTGGACAAAACCCTCCATCGACCCTGTGAACATTATTGGTTCCCACGGATGAGGCAGTACGTAGAGAAATATAATATCATGCTGCATTAGATGCTTATACAATAAACGCGCCGGTGGAAAAAAGGCAAGGTTATCTACATCCTATTTGGAAGGGGACTGAGCCGATGAGGACGCGACATATTGATAATTTGGGTCCGTTTCCGCTAACCAAGAAGAGAAATGCTTACGTCATTAGATTTATTGATGCTTTTACGAAATTTTGCTTCCTACAACCAGCCAAAACAACGAAGACAAAGTTAATAAAATACTTGCGACGTTTGGAGCTCCTGTGCTGATAACAACGGACCAGGGAACTGCATTTACAAGTACATCAAAGAAATTCCAAGAATTCTGTTATCAGAATAACATTCAACACGTCAAAAATGCCGTGGCTACCCCTACCACTAGAGCTAATGTACAGCAAGAGCGATTGAATCGGTCAATTTAAAGCGCGTTGAAGACAATTACACTCAATGAGGAAATATGGAATGAATATCTTCAGAGTGTCCAGTTTGCTCTAAATAACACCCAAAATACAACAAGACCACATCTTCCGGCCTTCGGAATGAACGTCTCCCGCACACTCCTCCAGGACTTGGGACGTGGTTCAGCGCTATTCAATTCCTAAAAATGACCACCAGCCACGGGGTGACCACATCACGTAGTTGCCGAAGCATAACGGGGATTATCCCGTCAAGCCCCGGAGATTTGTATGACGAGAAGCTGTCAATGGCCCACATCGGGGGTCAAAAGTAGGGGCATGTAACTAGTGGAAACGCAAGTAAGGAGAATTAATGGAAATACAAATAAGGGCTCGTTATCATAGCAGGCCTTCAACCTTACCTAACCAAATCCAGCCCATTGAAATCCTGACTTAAGTATATACTTACAAGTTAGGCCGTGTTCAGAGTCAAAGTAGAAGATGTTTCACGCGAGGAAACTTGCCATACGCCATTTGCCTCCGCATTACTTTCACTCTGGCATGCACGCGAGCTATTTATGTGAAAATGTATGAGAGCAGCTTTCTTGCAGATACCATCTTTCAGCTCGTAGCTTTACGCTATCATTCTAATAATTTTGTCACGAAACAGCCCCTACCATAACCTACAAAACCTTAAAGACCCCTTCTCGAATGAATACTAAAAATACTCGTGCATAAGCCGTCATCATCATATCAAAAATCAGGTTAGGAAGTCAGTACCGTGTGTAGCCGTGGATAAATTAACAAAACATCAGGTGCTAAACGTTTGCCATGCACATCGTTTCCTTATGACCTTTTTAGCGGACACGGCAAAGTCGCCAGCTAACCACGCGGGGGGTTTCACCAAATACATATGTGATCACAAAAGCCCAAAGAATTTTCCGGCAGTTCGTTGTTGATGTAAATGCTGATCCCACGCCCATTTCCAGCAAATGTATGAATTTTTCACGGAAATAGCCGGGGAACGGAACGGCGAATTTGCTGAATATTTAATTTAAAGCGAAGGATTAGTGCCGGGAAGGATGAAAACGTGTAATCCTTTTCGTGTTAGTTATTTGTGAGGAACTGCTGACAACAAGTGGCTCAATTCTTGTGGTATCCTGCTGATTTGGACTGTAGGGAATACGACGATGTATCGTAATTTATTCACAATAGGTTAGTTCTACGGAAACGCTACCACGAAGACAGCTTACTTGTAATAAAAAAATAGAGATGTGAAAAAAAACTTAACAAAGATTCGAAAACATCCTTAGCAAACAAAACTAGTCTGCAATTACGCAAATATTCTTTCAAATTCCCGCAATATTTGCGGTAAACGCCTCAATTTGAAGAATAACAGAAGTCCTCAAGCGGCGAAATTCGAATGGAAAAAGAAGTAGAAGAAGAAACATGTAAGGGTAAGAAATACCTTCGAGCAATACTTCCTTCTTGAGCCTTCTATATCCTTGTCGTAATGAAGACAAGGATATAGAAGCGACTCCAAGCAATAGAAGAACGTATCGGGCGCTTTTCTGTTTCTTTCATTTTCCCATGCAGCAAAGTATCTTTCGTTAAATGGAATGCTATCGTTGATTCGTATCTGCGTTGCCGTTCCCTCTGTACATGTTCTTGAAAAGGGATTCCTGATACGTATCGTTGAGTTTCCATTATTTTCCATTCTTCTGGATCGTACGGCGGAATTTTGCATGGTGAAAAAAAAAAGAAAAAGGAAACGGAAAGGTTGGTGACATATAAACAGTCGGACTGCGCCAACCAACTTATTTGAAAGAAGTTTTTTTAACCCTAACCTATCAGTTTTCCGCTTATAATATAAATCGCTTTGCGCTTTCTATATTACACTTGTTTTGGGTCTTGAGTCCTTTCTTTCCTATGTTGGTCTTGTGTCGTTACCTAGTCGAATTTCTTTGTTGTCGTCCCGATTTTTATACAAGGGTGCCGAAAGAATGCCACAGAGAATGGCTGGAATGTGTTTTCTATCACTTCATTCTCTTGAGAATAGAAAACACAGGATTGATGAAGTTTGTATTTGGAATGAACAAGCGTTAGTGCACTTCGCGGTAATTGGGGAATATTTTTTTTCTAACGGCTGGATTTTGTGATATATACATAAATAATAATAACAATATATATATGTGTGCAAAAACCCAACACTACGTCCAAGCTAAACCATCTAGCCACGTATACCCCGGCAACGTTATATAGAACGGCTAACAGGGCTCTGGCAATCCCATATTGGAATATGGGAAATTGAAAAACCCATGGAAACGAGAAACATGTCAGAGAGAAGACGGGCAGGGATATCTGCCCAAGTGTCCGGAGGGAACCGTGACCTCCGGCGAAGGCTTCTCCTCTCTAGAGGTGCAGTCGCCAGCGGTAAACGGGCGCACGGGCTTGCGCCCACTAACGCGAAGTAGGACTGCCGCGAGAGCACCCACCACCCTTGATGAGTTTTTCCGCAATAAGCCACAGCGCTTTTATGAACGTGGCATCATGCTCTTGCCAGAACGATAGTTATCGTCCAAATGGACAGACAAACAGATGGACAGACAGACAGACATGGCTAAATCGAATTAGGAGGTGACCCTGATCATTTATATATTGTATATACAATGCTATACCTCCAGACCCTCCTTTAAGGTGTTACATATTTTCGCCGTGATGAAAACAATAAACTTTATACTTATAAAGTGTAGGGTATAAAAAAGAAATCAAAACTTTGGGAGTTAGTTCGAGTGGAAACTTTAACTTGACTATGGGTTATAATATGTATTGTATATTTATCTAAATTAATGCAAGAAATTGAAATGCTCTCCAAAGGACAAACTTTAATCTCTTCCTTACAGCCCTACAAAAATACAATACAACTACTTGCTTATCCTCAACGAGGACTTCCTCGAACTTTTTCCATCTCGCAGTTGATCATTTCTCGCAAGTGTTGTAACTTGTAAGTTTGTCATGCAATTTTCGCTCCATTCAAAAAGTGCAACACCTTGAGACAACCTCCCTGCAAACTTCATATTCAAACTTGAGTGTCACCAATTGGCCCCGCCGTAATATACTCGTTATTTCCATGGCTGACCATGCACTTTGTATGGTGTCCTTTTTCCTAGTTTACTCTGGTCCGAGAGTCGTTAGTTTGTGTGTTTCATTCTGTATGGTTTTTCGTAGAATCTATACCACCTACAGGAGCAAACCATTTGGATTTTTGTTAACTTCATGTTTTGTGGCCAGACGTACAGCTGAACGCTCACTTGAATTTGCTGTAGGTTTGCTCATGTTTCTTGTCCTCTTTCTAACAGCACGGGTTTCATTTGTTCTTTTTGTAGTTGGCCACAGGACAGACAGACACGTCACAGACGGAGCAACAACGAGTGTTTGTGCAATTCCGTTTAACGATCGTGACACGACTGCAAAAAGGATGTCACGTACTTTTAGCCAAGTCGTGTTTACGCTTTATAGTTGCAGATAGATATCAAATCTATCTTTTGCTCTGTTCGCTTCATCCACAGAGTACTTTGCTCGTAAAGTTTGCGAAATTGTCGATTTTGTGCTTATAGTACATTTTGTATGTACATTTTGAGGTGGCAAGACCCACCTGCAGGCGACAGTGTGAGGACAATACATGTAATAGACAGATAGTGAATGTATTGCATCCGTATGTATTATGTACAATAATATGTGGTCAAAGATTTGGAATTATTTGCCTTGATTTTATCCGCTTCAACTCAGTTAGTCGAGATCTAGTCCTTCTACTTTTATTTTATCGTCTACTTATTAACAAATTTACGATGAAATCAAATTCCTTTGACTAGCTCCAAGGACCGTACGGCGAATAAAAGGACCGATGTGTTGGGGATAAAGTCAAATTTTCAAAGCGCAGGAAAACGAAGCTCGCCATCTGTAGTGGTCATCCGATCTGCAGCCTCCGAAAACAAGCCAAGCACTTTCGATCGAAAAATCCTTCGAAAATGAATCGGAGCGGTTGGTGGCAGAAATAGATATCGAGTCCGGTACAACCGTTTGAGTTATGAAGCCTTTACAGTGAGCTGGAAGTATAAAAAATCATCAAATTCAAGCACATGTTAGCTGCGATTTTTCATACAGAGTAGAGTAGAGCAGGTTAAGTGGCAAAAAAACAATCGAGAGCAAATCGGGGTAGCGAACACGAAAACGTGGCATGTCTTTGCTGGGAGTGTGTCTTGCTTTAGTTTGAATTCAAATTTCAAGTCAAATTTCAAGAGAAAACTTAATTCCTTAGTACTCGTACATATTTGTACAATCGGACAAATTTCCTTTAGGCAGCAAAATTATTTTGTATATTTACTATTCCAAATAATTACACAAAACGAACATTTTATTGACAGAAAATGAACTTTATGTGCTTCCGAAACTGCAAACTGTCCGAAAACATTTCAAAATGCAATCTACTTCACGGAGCAGCATTCTTGTACTGATGTTTTATCCACAGCAGCTCATATCAAATTTTTAGTGTAATTGGGTGGCCTTAACCTGCTCTGCTCTGTATGGACCTTGAAAAAAAACGCGTCTGCTATTTTCCCTAACCCCTAGAGGGGCATAGCGCGTCAACTATTTCCATGTGGCTTCGTTAACGTTTCATTAGCGTAAACTGTCTTCAGGCATTGCACGTTGCAGGCATATACCTCCTGCCCAATTATCCGCATACCTGCAACAAGTCGGAAAAGTTTGTGGCTTTTTATTACGCCCCACACCACAGGGGGATGACAGCACAAACTTCCATGCTAACGTGAACGGGACTCGAACCCGTAACAAACCGGTAGCATGAGACATCAAACTGACGCCTTAACGCACCGAGCTATCAGCCGCCCCCGCATGCAGGACAGCCGAATACCTAACCAAGTAACCAGGAGCTCGATGGAAACGCTCAGCTGATGCGGACGCAGAACAACTACTGGGCTTTCGGAGATGTTTTATGCGGTCATTTCCCGTTCGACTTCAGTGAGCCTTGCACTACTGCATTCGCCCCATATCGTTCGAACGTACCAAAACCCGATCGTGGTCCGTTGTTTGTAACCAAAATTCGTTGTCGGTGAATCAGTCCGTGGTATCGGAGACTAGTTTAATATTTCGAGTGTAAATTGATTGAGACGCAAGCGCCCGGATCTTTGGGCAGCAGGCAGTTGGAAGCTCCATCGCGATAACGCTCCCGCACATTCTTCACACCTAATTCAGAACTTCTTGACAAAACACAGCACACCAGTGGTTCGTCAACCTCCCTACTCTCCTGACATGGCTCCGTGCGATTTTTGGCTTTTCGCAAAGCTGAAAATGCCACTAAAAGGGACCAGCTTTCAGACCAGAAAGGACATTATGTCGAATGCGACAGACCATCTGAGAGCCATACCGAAGGAGGACTTCCAGCGATGCCTCCAACAGTGGCAAAAGCGTTAGAAGAAGTGTGTGGCACCCCAAGGGGACTACTTTGAAGGGGATATGTATTAAATAATTATATCATAATAAACGTTGATTTTATGAACAAAAGTCGGATACTTTTTGATCACATCTCGTATGTTACAACTTCACCGTTCGCCTATTTCCTGAGACGCACTGGTGTTATGGTCACTCAGGACGATCATCATTATGTGCCTGTACCAAATATTTTGCACGGCAAAACTTGGTTTCCTTGTTTTTGCCCCTCCCCGAATTAAATCCCGGCTACATCTATGTCCAAGCATTAGTAAAATACAATATTATCGCCGGACACCAGGTATTTATCGAGCACAAGGCCATCTTGAGGAACTCCACAATTAACTCTTCGGGCTCTGGCCATGAAACATGTAAAATACAATATATCTGTTTCACAAATCAATTTCCTGGACTCTTCAGGGCTATGGGCGAAGGTTGTTTTGTTGGGGTTAGTTGTGAATAAGAGG
Source organism: Chloromyia formosa (assembly GCA_964017055.1). Classification (NCBI taxonomy): domain Eukaryota; kingdom Metazoa; phylum Arthropoda; class Insecta; order Diptera; family Stratiomyidae; genus Chloromyia; species Chloromyia formosa. The sequence continues at coordinate 15,707,654 of OZ024816.1, read as the reverse complement.
GTTTTCTGATTCTTGGGTCTTTTTTCTGATTTTCTTAGAAACGCTTGCCGGTGCGGTTCCGATTGAATGGAACATGTTCTAGGTAACGTCATTTTTCGGATCATAGTTTTTTTTCGGTCCATGTTACACGCTCACAGCTAATATCTGTGGACGAGTTTTCAGGTGTTGTGGTGTTCTTAGGCTATGCGGTCGCCAATTTTCAATCACTGTCGCGTGTAAATTGTGTAGAAGACATTTTTGTCAATGGAAGTAGTATTCCCAGAGAATAATTCATTTGGAAGGTCACACAGTTGATGGATCTGGATGGAACATAGCCGTTTCTGAGACAACTTATTAGATCTAGATCGAACCTGGACCAAGTTTCTGATTTCGGACTGCGGCCAATGTTTGACTCGTTCGGGGTAGAAAAACATGGACCGGACTCCTAGAATAACTGGTCTGAAACTCATCCCGATCTCATCATTGACAGAGATGTAAGATATGTAAACGCGATTGAGGGAAAGAGAGAGAGTTACAGAGTCGTAGCTAGTCTACAAACCCGGCCAATGACACAGGCGACTATTTCTTTGCCAGAAGAGAATTGACTTCGCTCTTTAAACCAACTGACTTCCACTTCCATCTTTTCTACAAAGTACGTATTAATCGTACAAACATAATTTTCTTTTTACCTGAAGGGTCATGGGCACATGCCAGGTTTAATAGCGTGAAATAATCACTTTAAGAATCCATGGTTGGAAAATGAGGTTATCAAACTTGAAACTATTTGGTTCCGGAACTAATTTTTAAAAAGCTCTCAACGCCAACTTAGAAAAAAAATTGCATGACTACCCTTTACCCTCACTTTGATCCATACTGTTCCGAAAACAGCTGCCAGGTGTTGGCTCTAACGCACTTCTATGTCCACTATCTGGAACGGAAAACTCTATCCTGTTCACGAAGAGAATAACGACAATCGCTGTAAAACGTTTTTGCTTTGTACAAACAGCAACAGGACGCGTATAGTAGTAGCCAGTGATTTTCTTTAATTTGCGAGGTAAACCAATTATCGTTGATAATAGGCGTCGTAGTAACTCAAGTGCTACTCCTACTACATCCTAATTATCCTTTAATTGCTCGACAGTTCTATGACTCGTAGACAACAGACTGATTGCTGATTCTTCCCGAGTCAATAGAGATGGATCCTTTGGCAGTCTATATTTATCTTTTCCTCCTCCGGATGGAGCGAGCTTTCACCTCGCTTGTGGCAATTATTAAAATGTTTTGACGATTTAATGAATATTTAGTCTAATAATTATATTAGGATTACGATGAATTTAGAAGAGCGTTAGATAGTAGCAAAAATTTTAATGATTCCAGTAAAAGCGTGAGTTGGTGGCTGGTGCTACGCTATGACACACTGTAGAGAAAATTCTTCTTAAAAAAACATTGTAATCAGTTTGACGAGACTCGAGACATGCTCGCGGATTTTGATGCTTTGCTCATTAAGCGTTAAAAATTGTGTTTTTTTTTAGATTATGCGAGTCAAAACAAGGTCTTAAACTTAATTCTTCTATACATATGTGCTTTCCAGAACGTTCAAAGTTGAAATACTTTCTTAAACAGGGTGCTTCATAATTACCGCATAAGGGGTGTGCCAGACGATTTGTAATGGACGGTTTGGTGGGCATCCGAAGATGCCCGTGGGGACGGAGCCTAAGGTACGATAATAACCGTAAAGGTCGGGCCGGTCCATCTGGCGAAAAAAAAACCCTCAACGAGCTAAGCAGCGGCCTATGCTTGCTATAGCTCAGTTCGGGAGACGTGGGCGGTGTACATAATTGTTAGAAATTAAGAAATTAGGATAAAATGATGTAACAGACGGTTGCCCGTGGGGACGGAGCCTAAGATAGCATAGTGACCGTCAACGTCGGGCCGTGCCATTGGCGAAGAAAAAGGCTCCTCAACGAGCTAAGCAGCGGCCTATGCTTGCTGTAGCTCAGTTCGGGAGATGTGGGCGGGGTTTTCACCGCTCGTTGCCCCTGTCCTTTACGTATTAAGAAAAATTTATAGGCCTGGGGAAGACAACACAAACAGGGGAGGTAAAAATGGTGAATAAAAAAAATAGTCGATAAGGATGGAATGGTTGGCGGACGGATCAGACGCCCACGCGGTCGAATCTGGGTCCGGGTGTAATGGGACCCTCGGCCTCTGGTTTCGTACGACCAACAGATCACTACTCATCAGGTGCTGCTTCGATCTGCCGGTGGGAGCAGCACTACCAGACCATAATATGGTTCATCACATATGGTTCATTACAATGATTTCAACGCAATTTGATCGTAATGAAATAGAGAATTCATTTTTAAAATAGGACAAGTAAATTCACGAATTGATTGAAATTTTTCTGGAACAAAACGAAATTTTTGATTTTAAGAAGCTATAACAATTAAACCGTTTGTCTGACTTTAGTAATATTAAAGCAAAGTATTAGCTGTGATTAACTTTATATTTGAGCGTTCTAGCTATCGTAGTTTCTCAGATATTGAGTGCATTCGGGCGTCACGGAAAAAAGCGTAATGCGCTGCATAGAAATAGCGAATTCCTAAGCAGCACATCACAATTTTTTGTGTGACGCCCGAATGGTATGCTTGCTCAACTGTCAAATGACAAGCTCAGTTTGGCATTTTCTCCCTCTCGTAATTATGTGCTGTTCTTTTCTGCATTGTAAAAACAATGAAAACAATGGAGAACGCACAATTCAGTCGATTAGGAAATGCCATGTTGTAAATTGACTTCGTTCGAACTGTCAAATCTCCGCTAAGCCAAGACAGCGAACAAATTTTGTGCTGCCTGAAAGTGTTAGCGTCTAGCTATTTCCGCTAAGTTTAGCAGTGGTTTAGCGCAACATTCGGAATACAAATCACGAGGCAGCACATAAAGCTAGCTAGCAACCGTGACTCCCGAATGCACCCATTGTGTTTTTAGTAGTACCAAATTGGCAATTTTCACAAAAAAAAAACACAGAATTGTTGTAGCAGCTAAAGGGTTAAAAAATCGAAAAATATTCACTTATGTATGTTTTTTGCTCCAAATCACATGGGGAATCGTCTGGCACACCGCTTATGCGGTAGTTACGGGACACCCTGTGCAGATATTTGCATAGTTAAATCTGCGTGAAAAGATACGATGTGCTGATAAGTTAGCAGTCTAAGACTGAATATATTTGTTGGGTCAGAATGCCATCTAAAACTTCAAAAGCCCTCCCGGTATCCTTTTGAAGTTGAAGAGTATTTTTAGCAAAGGTTACAAGAGGTTATTTTTAATCTTCATAGCAAATATTTAGATAAGTCATGTTTTTTCTATCTTTTTTGTCGCAAGTGTAGTTTGTTTGTAGTTACTTTAGTGTGGCTAATATTGTCTCAAAACATTTAAACTTTTAAATTTGAAATGTTAGTGGTTCCAAGTTGGGTGTCGCAAGATGGCTAGATACTATCATAATGTATTAAAATTGTCGTTTCTGTTACCTTATCAAAGATATAAAAGATTTCCAATTTTATAAGTGTGTCGGTACGTCTATTTCCCTGCAATTAGGGGGCCAGTAAAATAGTGCTAAAGGGGGCTTTACAGAAAGATTAGTATCAAAACCAGTGGTTCTTGGGGTCGCTGAAATGAATGATAGCATTGCCAAAGCCACCCCCTCCACTCCTACTGCCTCCTTCCTCCGGGAATGAGTGAGAGGGAATAAAATGTCCAAAATGACATAGATTAGTATCGATTTAATAGTTCCGGTACGATGCAGGGTGACACTCCTAAAAATTCACAAAAGTTAAAAATAATAGTACGATCACAGGGACGAAACACCACCGGAGCGAGAAGTATGTGGGAAGCCAAATGGACAGAATCAACAGAATAACGTCACCGGCGCGGCGCGGCGCGGCGCGGCGTGTTACAAGTGTTTGCTGTAGAATTGCTAAAACACTGCAGGTAAGCGAAGTTCGGAATTAAGGGGGAACAATAAGAATGGCTGCTGCAAGAAACGCTGAATGAATTGCAAGATCAAATCAACGAAAAGATTTGGTGATTCCAATATGACAAAAATTTAGATTACACCGTCCATCCAAGCGTTTCAATTAAGAAAATGGAAAATATGTGTATAAAAAAATTGGGAATGGAACGAGCAGAATGTCCAAATCGAAAATTTCAACAGCCCCCAATTATGGAGACACCAGAAGCGCTTTCAAAATATTATGTACGAGATACCCTTTCAAGACATTTCCTCCAAATTTTTGAAAGTACAAAGCTTGCCTTCAAATTATCATACATCGTTCGGAACAAAAAGAGTTGTTAATGAGGGTAGATTCATGTGAACTTTTAAGGTAAGGTATACCATCAAGTGGGTCCACTTCTTCCACTCCCCGACGAAGACTACAAGTTTTTGCAGATTTATTTCATGGGCAACGAAGCGCACAGCAAGTGGATCAGCGAAAAAATTCCCGGAACAAATCATGAATTGTGACTGATCTCCAAAGACATTTACAAGCAGAATATGCCTAGGCACGTCTATGGCGAACCGCGAGAAGGGAAGACATGCAAATTCGAATAAGGGCATATATGATACGAAATAAATCTGGAAGTGAATCCTGCAAAAAATGGGATGAATGGTGGCGCTTCCAAAGCCCCCCTCCCCCATGGTAAGTGACAATATTGTGACCTTCATAAAGGTAATCTCCAAAACGACCGAGATTAGTGCCAAAATATTGGTTTCCAGCGTCGCAGCACTCCCAAAACTCACCACCCCTTCCCCCACTCCGGCTGCTCAATAACTGTGAATAAAATGTCCAAACTGACCAAGGTTAGTGTCGAATCAATAGTATACGGGTCGTTTAGACCTCCACATCCCTTTCCCCACCCCCGCAATTAAGTGACTGTGAAAAAATTACCAAAATGATCGAGATTAATATCTAAACCATTGGTTTTTGGGATCACTGAGAAGAATGGTACCCCCCTCCCCCTCCCTACAATCCTACTCTCTCCTTCCCCTGGAAATGAGTGAGAGAGGAAAATATTTCTAAACATACAAATATTAGTGTCGATTTGACAGTTTTCGAGGAAGATGTATGATGATAATCCCAAAAACACAAAAAGGTTAAAAATAATGGTACGATCATAGGGACGAAGTAGCACCGATGCACGGAGGATGAGGGCAGCCAGACGGGTAGAATCAGCTGAAGAACGTCAGGGGCGTGTTGGAAAAGTTCGCTGTAGAGTTTCTGAAGCACCGCATATACGCGACCCGCAACCAAGGGGCAAAAATAAAAATGACTACTGCGAGAAACGCTGAATCGATTCCGAGACAAAATCAACGGAGAGATTTGGTGATGGCTGCATTCCACCAATATGACAAACATTTTGATTACAGCGTCAATTCAAGCGTTCGAATTATGGAGCCACCAGAAGAGATTTCCTATCAAAACATTTCTTCCAAATTTCAGGAAGCACAAAGCTTGCCTCCAAATGACATCGTTGTCAACGAGGGTAGATTTACACCAACATTTAAAGTACAGGGTCAGATATATATACCATCAAGTGGGCTCACTTCTTCCACTCCCCGACCAGGACTACAAGTTCTTGCAAATTTATTTCATGGGCAACGAAGAGCACAGCAAGTGGATCAGCGTTTGCAAAACATTCCCGGTGGAAATCATAAATTATGACTGATCCTCAAAAACATTAGCAAGCGGAAAATGCATTGATATGCCAATTCTGAACCACATTGGATCGAGTGACAACGGAGGTCATGCAAATTCCAATACGAGCAGTTATGATACGAAATAAACCCGGAGGTAAATTAAAGTGCAAAAACATGTCGAAAATAACAGAGGTTAGTGTCAAACCAATGGTGTTCAGGGTCGCTGGGACGAATGGAGGCGGGCGGCACTAAAGCCCTTTCTCCCGGGGTGAATGACGGTGAACAAATGTCTGAAACGACCAAAATTAGTGTGAATGTTGTAAGCGAAACGAACAATGCCAGCGTTGCGAACCCTAAATTTCAGCTAGTTTCAAGATATTTTAACTATTTTATCAGTTCTATTAAAAACCGATATTTAGTCGAGTCGAACCTCGTATCTCCGGGCTGTCGATCTGGGACAGAGACACTGGGCTATGGAAGCCATTGGCGATCGAGCGCACTGTGCTAGTGTCATTCGGATCCTAACTCGGGCAAATAGTCATAGTATATAGGCATTCCACCACACAACCACAACATCCTGTAATATGGGGGCGTATTACCAATACATACATAAAGCCAATAAGAAGTTTTGATTGCATTCCCCAATGGTTTTCTTGTAACAATAAGATGCTATAATTGCTTTGTTAGCGCGCTCTTGAATATTCAGCCTCCAGTTAAGCTTTATACTTAGTACAAAACCTAGGGATTTCACCCTTTCCGTGAATGATAGCCGCATTTGCCCCAGGAGGTGTCCAGGAGATTCAACGGGAGGAAGGCGAGTTTTCTTTTTGAATAGAACCAACTCGGTTTTGTTAAAATTGGCACTGACACCGCAGTTTTCAACCCAGATAGCCAAATTAGTGATGGTATTCCGTGTTACCTCATTAAGGGTATTAAAAAATTTGCCTGAGATGGAAATACAGAAAGAATGAGCGTATGTTTATTGACTGCTATATTCAAAACGAGGGTAGAAAGCACACCACCTTGCGTAGTGCCCCTCTACATATGCTACTACTTATGGAAATGAAATAACAAGCAGGTCAAGATTCGTGCCAAGCCCTAATAGTGCATCGGTAATTAGCACCAGATTATATTTTTAAATCATACAAGGCAGGCTCCAGTCTTTTGCGAAGATTGGATACTACCTATGAATATTTCTCTTCTCTTTACGCAATGCGGCATACTGAGCAACAGATTTTATCTATACTTATCATGCCACTCGTAATGTCATTATTTTTATTGCTTTCTCCTCTGTGTAAACTAATTCCAGGGAACCCAATTATTTAATTAACTCAATTCCCCGTAGTGTAAATTCTTCACAAATTTATTTACGTTTTTATTGCACTTTCTCGTTTTATATTACCCTTAGCATCTTCTTTGCTTCCTTTTCAGCAAAGTAAGTATCTCATTTCCAACAAATATGGCCCAGAAGCAAATCTTATCATCTTTATTAATTATGGTGGATTTTTCAATAAAATCAAGCGATAAACAAAGCAAAACGCAACGCATAGTGACGACATTGCGAAAAAAAAATTCTAGATGTATGGAATGCAAATAAACCAAAACAAGTTGAAATATTCATTATGTAAAATGCTTTGGTCTAGAAAAGAGGGTTTTGTGGTGTATAAAGTATAATGAGAGAGCGATGCTGATCCTCCTTTCACGCGGACATTACTGCGAAATCTGGGTCTAGAGACTGATCCTCCTCGTCGTTTGGTCACCGCTCTACGATACTAATCTAGAGCTCGGAGTTCAAATCTCAGCGCGATCAAACTGCCTTTGAGTACTAATAGAACTCTCACAGTGCTCCGAGCTTGTCAGTATAAAGACGGCGCGGATAGGAGGTGCACTTCCGAAGTAGTAGATATGCTATCGAAACGTCAACAAGGCATAGAAATGCTAGAGATGTTGACGCGCCCATGCCCCTGGAGGGGTCAAGACAATTAACATTGAGGCGACAATCATTAACCAAGCACACTTTTTTCGTTCTACAGGGCACAAAAAATGGTGCCATTGATGGCAAATTGAAGAGTCTTGATGGGGTTTTTAGGCGGTCAAATCAGTTTAATTTTCTATTCGCCTCCCATGGAGCCGTCAGTCGAGCCAGCAGTTGAGTTTTCCATTCGTTTCCATGGAATTTTGGTAGAACTTGATAAAATTTCGTTAATACGTATGGTACATATATACAAGTAATAAAGCTCAACAGTTTTTGTAAAAAAAAACGTTTTTCAGTTAAAATTGTTGTTAGCAAACCGCGCAAATTCGGATTCAGCACTTGTATCGAGTGAAACATGTGATCTTACAAATGGCATCTTGCCAACCAAAATTCGTCAGTCTCACGAATATGTATACAAATTCGAGCCCCGCGTTGGGCGCAAAATACGTTATGGGCCGGTAAGTGGGTATCCAAATGCCTGAAGATGCACAAGAAAAGAAAACCCCTCTACGAGCTAAACGACCGCATACGCTTGCTGTAGCTCATTTCGGGAGATATGAGCTGGGTTTTCGCTGCTCATTGTCCCCATCTTTACACATTTAAAGTAATCGTAGGCCTTAGGGGAAGACAGCAAAAACAAAAGAAAAAACGGGGAATATAATAAAATTGGGTCATATGGAGGAAATGGATGTCGGGCGGCTCTGATGTCCTCGCACGTATGTCGTGGATCTCATCGAACCCTCGGCCGTCTGTTTCCATCCTTCCTTGTGGTCCCATGACCAGCAAAAAAAATATGGGGACCTCGATTGGGTACAGACGGTCGAGGATGTAACGGACCAATTCTGAGTGTGTGTCAATTTTTGAATTTGTGTGCTTTCCACAAATGCAGGGGCGTGCTGGCCCACCGGGCTACCGGAATTTTTCCGGGCGCCTCGTTTTTGGGACGCCTTTCCGCAGGCGGCAGAATTCTCCCGAATAAATAAGTTATGCTTTATTCTCGGAAAATGTTTCTGCCGAATTTCAGCGTATCTAAAAGATTTCAATGTGAATCATGCTCACACTTGGTGTCATGCTCACGTACATAACTTGGTAATCCTGGTTGCTCAAAACTGGATCTACACTTTTCGACCTAGGTCCAACACCTAGGTCTGCAAGGTACGATTTAAAAAATAGGTCACAAGGTCTAGGTTAGTCTGGGAAGACACACAGGTTTTGAAAGAACAGAAGAACAATGCTGGGTAGATACGCAGACCTACTCCTTCCTCACCAATGGAGTAGGTCTGGTTAGATACACAGGTTTTGAAAGAACATAACATCAAGGGTAGGTCTGGGTATGGATACTACTACTTTGCCTTAACCCCTAGCGGGGCATAGCGCGTCAACTACTCCTGCGCGCCATCGTACTCTGTTCTGGGCAATGGGGCGCAACTCCCCAAAAGACTTACCCAGTACCTGACACTCCTTTGCCACAGATCGACGCCATGTGATTCGAGGACCCCCTCTTGGTCGGCCTTGGTTGGAAATGGGGTTCCATTTCAAGGCATGCATAGCAATGCAGTTATCACTCTTCCGCAATGTGTGACCTATCCACTGCCATTTTCGCCTGCGTATCAATTCGTCGATTGGCATCTGACCCGTACGCCGACTTAGCTCTTCATTTGATATTGTTTCGGGCCAGAAAATTCTTAAAATTCGACGAAGACATGAGTTGACGAAAACTTGCAGCTTTCTGGTAACTCCTACGGAAACTTTCCATGTACTGCTCCCATACAAAAGCACTGATAGTACCAGGGAGCGAAACAGGCCCAGCTTGGTCTTGATGCTGAGATAACTGCTCTGCCAGATTTTGGACAGCATGCCGTATGCGCGTTTAGCCTGGTTGATACGACGAGCGATGTCCTGCTCCGTACCACCATTTTCGCCAACAATGCTACCCAGGTAGACGAAGTTGTCTACCTTCTCCACAGGCTGCCCATTAATATTGATGGCAATAGGTGTCGGATTTCTTTTTCGCAACGGCGGGCTAAGCACCTTGGTCTTGTTGGTATTAATCTTTAGCCCAACCTTGCTTGCCTCCCTCTCGAGATCTAACTCCATTGCGGACAGATCCATGATTTTGTGGGAGAGTAGGCATATGTCGTCAGCGTAGTCAAGATGTTGTAGATAAGATGTCAAAGTCCATTGAATTCCTCTGTCGAGTCCGGATAGGGCTGCATGTAACACATCGCCGATCACTATGAGGAATAGGATCGGTGAGAGGATGCACCCCTGCCGGACTCCACTGCGAATCTCAAAGTCCCCCGACACCTTACCTTTATGCAGAACGCGACATTTCGCGCCGTCATAGGTTGCCTTAATAATAGCCACAAGCTTCTCAGGGATGCCTCTCCTGCGCAAGGCCGCCCATATAGAATCCCGGTTCACACTATCGAAAGCCTTTTCGAAATCGATGAAAAGCAAGTGAAGCGGAGAATCGTATTCAGCGCAATGCTCGATGATGATTCGCAAGGTGTTAATGTGATCGACACAGGAGAATCCGGATCGAAAGCCAGCCTGCTCTTCATCAATTGTGCTTTCTAAGTGGGCCTTTAGTCTTTCCAGGACGATTTTAGCTATTATCTTGGCAACGGCAGGAAGCACACAAATGCCTCTCCAATTATTACAGTCTGTGAGGCTACCCTTCTTTGGAAGTTTGATGATCAAACCTTCCTTCCACTCAGTGGGAAAGGTCTCTGTATTCCACGCTTTATCAACAAGTGGGTGCAGCAAATCGGCAGTTACGCTTGGCGCTGCTTGATAAAGTTCGGCAGGGATGCCGTCAAGTCCGGCGGCCTTTCCTCGTTTTAGTGCAATAATTGCAGTGACTATTTCCTCTTTAGTCGGGGCAGTGGACCGTATACGCACATTTTGATGGTTAGCTAAATTATCTAAAATATATGAGGGGGAACTTCACCAGAGGTTACACGGTTCAAGACCGCGGCGAAGTGTTCTTTCCACCGCCTCATTTGATCTTCTTCCAAGATAAGTAGCTTTCCATCACTATCTTTCACCGGATGTTGGCAGGAGTTACGACCACCTGTAAACTCCTTGATGACACCGTATACGGCGTTTAAGTTGTTACTTCTAGCGGCTTCTTCTGCTGACGCTAAAAGAGAATTGGCATAAACTCTTTTATCGCGTCGCACACTACGCTGAACTTCTCGAGCTTTCTGACGGTAAAGGAGTTCGATGCTGCTTCGATTGTCGTCTGATGCTGCAGCCAAACGAACTTTCAGCTCCTTTCTTTCAACAATCCGCTGCCATGAAGCGTCGGACATCCAGGGCTTATTCCGGCAATCCGGGTTTGGGCCAAGGATGGTATTTGCGCTATCAATGTACGCATTTTTTATGGCATCCAAGTTTTCGTTTATGTCACTATCTGGGTGACTAGTTATCTCAGCCGCTTTTTGCGCAAGATGGTCATTATATTGTTGTAAGACAGCTGGATTTTTTAGTCGAGCGGTGTTGAATTTACTACTTTGCCTTAACCCCTAGCGGGGCATAGCGCGTCAACTACTCCTGCGCGCCATCGTACTCTGTTCTGGGCAATGGGGCGCAACTCCCCAAAAGACTTACCCAGTACCTGACACTCCTTTGCCACAGATCGACGCCATGTGATTCGAGGACCCCCTCTTGGTCGGCCTTGGTTGGAAATGGGGTTCCATTTCATGGCATGCAAAGCAATGCAGTTATCACTCTTCCGCAATGTGTGACCTATCCACTGCCATTTTCGCCTGCGTATCAATTCGTCGATTGGCATCTGACCCGTACGCCGACTTAGCTCTTCATTTGATATTGTTTCGGGCCAGAAAATTCTTAAAATTCGACGAAGACATGAGTTGACGAAAACTTGCAGCTTTCTGGTAACTCCTACGGAAACTTTCCATGTACTGCTCCCATACAAAAGCACTGATAGTACCAGGGAGCGAAACAGGCCCAGCTTGGTCTTGATGCTGAGATAACTGCTCTGCCAGATTTTGGACAGCATGCCGTATGCGCGTTTAGCCTGGTTGATACGACGAGCGATGTCCTGCTCCGTACCACCATTTTCGGCAACAATGCTACCCAGGTAGACGAAGTTGTCCACCTTCTCCACAGGCTGCCCATTAATATTGATGGCAATAGGTGTCGGATTTCTTTTTCGCAACGGCGGGCTAAGAACCTTGGTCTTGTTGGTATTAATCTTTAGCCCAACCTTGCTTGCCTCCCTCTCGAGATCTAACGCCATTGCGGACAGATCCATGATTTTGTGGGAGAGTAGGCATATGTCGTCAGCGTAGTCAAGATGTTGTAGATAAGATGTCAAAGTCCATTGAATTCCTCTGTCGAGTCCGGATAGGGCTGCATGCAACACGTCGCCGATCACTATGAGGAATAGGATCGGTGAGAGGATGCACCCCTGCCGGACTCCACTGCGAATCTCAAAGTCCCCCGACACCTTACCTTTATGCAGAACGCGACATTTCGCGCCGTCATAGGTTGCCTTAATAATAGCCACAAGCTTCTCAGGGATGCCTCTCCTGCGCAAGGCCGCCCAGATAGAATCCCGGTTCACACTATCGAAAGCCTTTTCGAAATCGATGAAAAGCAAGTGAAGCGGAGAATCGTATTCAGCGCATTGCTCGATGATGATTCGCAAGGTGTTAATGTGATCGACACAGGAGAATCCGGATCGAAAGCCAGCCTGCTCTTCATCAATTGTGCTTTCTAAGTGGGCCTTTAGTCTTTCCAGGACGATTTTAGCTATTATCTTGGCAACGGCAGGAAGCACACAAATGCCTCTCCAATTATTACAGTCTGTGAGGCTACCCTTCTTTGGAAGTTTGATGATCAAACCTTCCTTCCACTCAGTGGGAAAGGTCTCTGTATTCCACGCTTTATCAACAAGTGGGTGCAGCAAATCGGCAGTTACGCTTGGCGCTGCTTGATAAAGTTCGGCAGGGATGCCGTCAAGTCCGGCGGCCTTTCCTCGTTTTAGTGCAATAATTGCAGTGACTATTTCCTCTTTAGTCGGGGCAGTGGACCGTATACGCACATTTTGATGGTTAGTTAAATTATCTATATGAGGGGGAACTTCACCAGAGGTTACACGGTTCAAGACCGCGGCGAAGTGTTCTTTCCACCGCCTCATTTGATCTTCTTCCAAGGTAAGTAGTTTTCCATCACTATCTTTCACCGGATGTTGGCAGGAGCTACGACCACCTGTAAACTCCTTGATGACACTGTATACGGCGTTTAAGTTGTTACTTCTTGCGGCTTCTTCTGCTGACGCTAAAAAAAAGAATTGGCATAAACTCTTTTATCGCGTCGCACACTACGCTGAACTTCTCGAGCTTTCTGACGGTAAAGGAGTTCGATGCTGCTTCGATTGTCGTCTGATGCTGCAGCCAAACGAACTTTCAGCTCCTTTCTTTCAACAATCCGCTGCCATGAAGCGTCGGAAATCCAGGGCTTATTCCGGCAATCCGGGTTTAGGCCAAGGATGGTATTTGCGCTATCAATGTACGCATTTTTTATGGCATCCCAGTTTTCGTTTATGTCACTATTTGGGTGACTAGTTATCTCAGCCGCTTTTTGCGCAAGATGGTCATTATATTGTTGTAAGACAGCTGGATTTTTTAGTCGAGCGGTGTTGAATTTGCGGGGCCTGGATCTTTCGTCGTTGGGGCGGCTCACGGCTGCAATACGCAATCGAACATTAGCGATCATAAGATAATGGTCTCTTCCCATCCCAATATCGGCACCCTTCTTGTTTCGCACGTCCAGGAGGCAACTCTTGAATCTTTTACTAATGGCAAAATGGTCGATCTGATTTTGTGTTCTGCGCCGATCAACAGAGGACCAACTGATTTTGTGGTGGTCCTTATGCTCAAACATAGTACCACCGATGAAGAGACTGTGAAAGTTGCAGAACTCTACAAATCTTTCACCGTTGTCATTACGATCACCAAGACCGTGTCTCCCCATCACATGTCTGAGCCCATAGTTATCAGCGCCAACTTTCGCATTCAAATCACCCATAACCATTATAATGTCACCTTTAGGTGTTCTGCTCTGAACGGCGTTTAGTTCTTCGTAGAAGGAGTCTTTTGCCAAGACATTGTCGGGTTCAGTAGGGGCATAACATTGTATTATTGAGATGTTCCTCATTTTGGTCCGGAACCTGGCGGTCAAGACCCTGTCAGAGACCGGTTCCCAGGATAAGAGACAGTTTCGCGCGGCTCTGGTTAAAAGGAGCCCCACACCTGACTCACGACGACTACCGGTAGCTTTACCGGAATACAACATTACAGTGCTGCCCGTTGGAGAGATGAATTCTCCGCTGTTCCACCATCTTATCTCACTAACTCCTAAGATATTTAATTTGTACCTCAGAAATTCACTCTCTAATTGAAGAAATCGTGCGTTCTGGGGACCTTCTGATCCATTGTCCAGGAGAGTACGCACATTCCAGAATCCAATCTTTGTCATTGTACGATAGCTAAAAGTCGTAACCGTTGAGTCAGTCCTTATCCGAGGCATAGTTGACGTTTCGTTAGCATATAAAGATTTCGGATAGTGCAAGTTGCTGGCATACACATCCTGTCCTTTGATTGTCGGTTTTAACGACAGGCCCTCAAAGGGAGAAGGCCGTGGTATTTTTTTCACACCCCACACCACAGGGGTACCTCAACCAAATCATCGCACCGCCATCACTGGCGGCTTGACGTTGGTTGGCAATGGTCAGTGACCACTGCCATTCCAGGGGGCGCCCACGCGGAGGACTATGGAAGAGGAGTTTTTTTTGGGTATGGATAGATTAGATATGTTTTTCTTTTTGATTTAATACGTGAAGAAATTATTGGTTGATTTTTTTTTATATACCCTTCACGGATGTGATAGGGTATATTAACTTTGTCATGAAGTTTGCAACGCACAGAAGAAAGCATTTCCGACCATATAAACTATATATATTCTTGGTTAGTATGATGAGACGAGTCGATTAAGCTTTGTCCGTCTGTCTGTATGTTTCTATGCAAACTAGTCCCTCAATTTTAAAGCCATCGAGCTGAAATTTTGCACAAAGCCTTCTTTCTATTGCACGCTGTATATATGTCGTAACCACGAAATTGGACCACTACGTCATATAGCTGCCATTAGAATGACTGGTCCAAAAATTCATCTTTGTGTGAAAAACTTTTTTGTTTCTCTTTCACATTACAAGGCGGCAGCTTTGATAAAATACTCGTAATGTAATTTTAGCATTTTTTGCATACTTTTACCCTCTACAGCCGCCAAACCCACCCTCGGAGTCTTGCCAGACATCTCATTCCCTTATTCCTGTATTACAAAGAACCGATCGTGAAAATTCTAGCCTTGGTACTTACAACGTAACCAAACTATTATGAATTTGACTCATTTTTTGGCAAACTGATGAATTTACACCACCAAAGATTTTGCTTCAAAGTTACCTCTTATGAACGTCAAAAAGTTTAAACAGAATGGGCTTTTCCTCTACCGTTAACTTTTTCAACATAATATCCGTTTTCGATCCAATCAAATGCATATCGTTTTCATTTAATCGATTAACCCTATTAAAATTATGGCTGAAAAAACCCTATGAAATATTGCATAATTGAGGATTACCATAAATCCTTTTATATCAAGCTGTTCGATAAACTTATTAAACGCTCTCTACTGCCTTTTGTATAGTAGCAGGAGTTTTAATGAATTTTTAACTCAATCCTCCTACGCGTACACCGATTTTATTCCAGTTGTCATGTTTGGGCTGTTACTCACTCATGCGCTGACTAAATATAGTTTGCACGCGTCCGTTTTCGGGTAATATGCACGTGAACAGGCAAACGTGTCGACTTATTATAGTCGTTATTACACATCATTAAGCTTATCAATTCAATAATGATCAATTCAGGCATGAAATCGGCTTTTAATGCTCACATTACACATTCACAACATTTCAACGACAATTGCGTCGATTGCTGACGATTATGTTCGAATAAATTCGTATTCAATGAAAAAAAAAACTACACAAAAAAGGATATCTGTCCTTTTTTGATGATGATGATAATTGGTACGGGCTGGACGAAAAAAAAATCCAGGTATGAATGGTGGTCGTTAGTCTGTGAAATGCTGACGGCAGATGTAAACTACAATTAATTACTGATGATTCCATTCAATTTGCTTAATTTAAACAATTGACACTTTTTTAGTATGGGCAAATCGTTTGATGACGTGAGAATTTACAAAATGAAATTCCCATCATTTCAGTCAATGGTTAGTTGGTTGGGAGTAGTAATTTCTTGAAATAATTGAGCTAAACTGGCCTGGCCACATTCGCTGTATTACGAAAAACCTTTTAGCTTTACAGGACAATGGCCAAATATGGTCCAAATTTACACCACTGAAACCGGCTGCAGGTACATGTACAAAGAGTGAAACGGACGACCTAGGGCTACATGCGGGGGTTCGCAACGTCCTAGGAGCGGAGCTAGCCCAGATCGTTCCAAACCGAAATTATCCATGCACACTTATGCGATATTGCGGGTTGTGAATTAAAAGTCGCTTGTGTGGGCTTCGCTCGCTACGCTCGCTCCGCGCTTAAGGGATCACAACCCGCAGTATAGCACAAACATGAACGCTCGCTTCGCTCGCCCTGGGTACAACAGTCCCTTGCTACCTTAGATTACCATAAGACTGTTTTCATTCTACATTAGCGAAAATTTACAGTAGAAAATCGTCAAAATGTTAGGCGCCCACTGTGAGGTCGGTGTGATTTTGTCTAGTCAACAAAACCAAAATGAACAATAGAATAGGCGAGTGGTACTATCAGGACCGTCAAGAAAAAATTGAGGCCCTGAGCTCAACAACTATGGGCCCATATACAGAATGTCCCTTACTTCCCGACCATTTCAACTAATTAACTATTTTGCCGGAACCAGATTGAACGTAGAACAACAACAGCAACATGTAGATCTGCTTTCGCCGCTGCGTTCAATCTAGGTCGCGTAAGGGAAATGCGTGCATTCTAATTTGACATTTCGCTGCCGCTGCTGCTGCTTCTGCATTCTGAGTTCAATCTGGTTCGGGCATTTTGTAATAAATATTTTATTATATCTTATTTTTATCGCATAATTAAAAATAATTTCCTTTGCTTAAATGATCAGTGTCAGCAGATTTTCTTTCACCGGGTGATTTGCTCTGATATTGCTCCTTTTGATCAGTGCCTGGTAGCTACCGATTCCTATGCATTTTCGCTCCCAAATAATACCAAATAAATAAGCCCCTTTCCATCAAATCTTAAAATTATTTGCTTATATAATAATAAATAGGCATAATAAATCATTTTTCCTACACGTGATCCGTGCAGTATGTGCAGTAGCTTCATCTTTTTGAACCACATTTGATCTACCACAGGAAGTTTTGTAACGAGGGTGGTTGCATTCTGTCGAATATAAGATACCCTCCTAGCCAGTGACGTAGCTGCTTTAGAAACGGTCCTAGCATTCAAAACCAGAGACTTTGGTAAGGGCATCTTCAGATACTAGGTGCGTTTTTGACGCTTTTATACAGTATTGTTTAGGTTAGCACTACTACAATCTGCATTACATAGCTCTTCACCGTTGGAGCTAGGATTTTAACTAAGCGAAAAATTTTGCGATAACGTGTAAGTAGAAACTTAATTTTTTTTTTTAAACTCAACCTCAGAAGTGTTCCATAGTTCCTGCTTGTGGTCCCTTCCACTAGAAGACGGAGCGTACAGAGGCCACCGCCCCTCGGGAGAATCTTTCAGACCCAAAGCATGTCAAACTATTCATTTCGAACTAGTAGAGTAATAGATCTTCTGATCTGTTGCCGCTGAACCAGAATAACGTAAAAAGTATCTGCAGACTTTTTACCGGGAATTCTTATCTGAAAAACTACACGTAGGCAAGGTGTAGGATAGTAGCTGTCATTTTGGCGAAGGTGAAAATGAAACGTCAATGTATTATCTGTTAAGCTCGCTGCAGATGATTGAATGGAACCGTTCGTGACCATCACCGAACCAAGTCCAAATTCCACAGCACAAGGTTACCTCCTGAATCGATTTAGCCATGTCTGTCTGTCTGTCTGTCCGTCTGTCTGTCTGTTTGTCTGTCTGTCTGTCTGTCTGTCTGTCTGTCCATTCGCACGATAATTTTCGATAAATGAAGCTAGAGACTTGAAATTTTGTCAAATGTTTGTAGCAGGATCTAGTTAGTTGGTATTGAAAATGGGTACAAATGAAACTTTTGATAGAATGAAGCCAGTGACTTGAAATTTTGGTTAAATGTTTGAAGTAGGATTGAGTTAGTTGGTATTAAAAATGGCCCAGTTCCCACTCAAGGAACTTCTACCTCCCCTACAAATGAAACATCAAATAAGCGATAACTTACGACAAAACAAAACTAGCCACTTCAAATTTTGGTCAAATGTTTGTAGTAGGAGTCAGCTGGTTGATATTGAAAATACGTAAAATCCGACCCACGGAACCCCTATCTCCCCTACCAATTAAACTCCAAATTAACGATAACTTTCGGTAAAATGAAGTTAGTGACTTGAAATTTTGGTCAAATATTTGTACTGGGATCTAGTTTGTTGTTATTAAAAATGTGCAAGATTCTACAAAAGAAACCTTTACCTCCCCTACAAGTGAGGCTTCAAATAATCAATAACTTTCGATAGAATGAAGCTAGCGACTTAAAAAAATTCGACAAATATTTGTAGAATGGGTTAGTTAATTGATTTTGCGAATGATCAAGATCCTAATGAATGAGTGCCAACCTCCCCTATAAGCTGGTCATATAGGCAACTCACTTTTAATGCATATGGTCGTTGCCAATTGGTACTTTTGGTATCACCACTAGATCTGTACAAGTCTAGGGTATATACGCTTCGGACTCCTGATACAAATCCCTAAACAGAGTCCTCCGGTGTTTGATAATAACGCGCCGTAACAACATAAAGGACAAGCGCATTTTGTATACTATTAAGCTTACAGTTCATTTGGTATGCTGGGTGGCTCCCCAACTACTACAACTTCTGATGAATTTCGATTTAAGCTGTTTTACCCAAACCATTGTTTGTGCTTCATGTTTGAATTCAGAGTAAGCTTCGATAAATACGAGTATTATTCAAAAAGTCTGACTACTAAATAGGAATCAATTCAGAGGGATTAAAGCTGAACAAATGTAGTCATCAGTTCAATTTCAATTAAAATGTTCAAAAGATGTGTCCCACGAAGAAATCATCTTCGCTTATTCGAAAAAAAACACCAACAGTAAAACACAATTTCATTATCCCTCCCCCAAAAAAAAAGTAGAGCAGCTGAATTCAATGGAGCCAATTCGACGCATTCAATATTGCCCGCTCTAAATCAGTTCGGCTTTTCCACTTCTTTTCACAGGACAGTGTCGCTCATAAATCATGATAGAAAAATTTTATGGGACCATAAAAAGAGCGAAAACACAAGATTTCAAATCCGAATATGTGTGTCTGAAAAAAAAGCAGAATTCCCGGTACCATGGTTGAATAGGTTCTACCATTCATAGATAACTGCAAAATAAGAGTTAAATCCTTCTTTTCCGCACATATCTCTAAATTCAGACCGCATCAATATCTCTCAATTCAATGGTATACCCAGTTTGTGGCTTTCATGGAAATAGGGATATGGAAAAAAGTCGCCTCCCACTCCCTTCCCGTCTTTAGATCGCATGGTTTACATTCCGTTCCGGGAATGAGTTAGTCAACCAACCGAAAAAGGTCCAGACTCTCGGAGACGACTAGGAAGCGGACGAGGACGACATAAAAGCGTTCAAATCGATTGACTTCTTCACTGACACTTTCTGCACCCCGATTATTTGAATAATGTTGCAATGAATCAATGGAAAATTTGACACCTTCTCTCGATTTGTGGCAAGCAGTTTTTTCTTAGATTCTCCCACCCTACTATGGCTCTAGCTTTGGGAATTCTCTTATTCCGCTTCATTTTCCGACTATCTCATCCGCTGACGAAGACGTCTTTTTTTAAACATAGATTTGACTATCTTTTCAGTTGTCCTGGCCAGGCGTGCTGGCTTAAAGCTGGAGAGCTAGAGATTATTGCACGGCAGGATGTCTTGGGTAAAGCTGGTTCTTTGGATTGAAATGTTTTGAATGGCCTTGTACCCAGTACAGTATACAGAAGACTGAACGCTTTTTATTCGATTCGAAAATCTTGGCAAGAAGTGCAATTTATGCGTACTCGTTGGCACTTTTGCAGTGAAAGGGAGACATCCGTGGAAATGAAGCGAAAAGCATTTTAATTAAGACCGCATTTTAGTTGAGATCGCATTTTAAGTTTCTGATTAGAAAGAGTGCAGGATTTTTTAGGTATTTCGTGTGAATAGATTTTTGAGTTCTTCTTAGTATGTTATCCTGACCTCTTCACTTGTTTATTGACATAAGGTGTGTTTTTTGTATCTATTCGGTGTAGTACAGGTTCGGATAAGCAATACTTATCAGATTGTATCTCCTCGGTGGGATTCGCCGCCGCTGCCAGTGTTCTCAAGTTTCTGAAGCCAACCAGTTTACTGCTGTCTACGTCTACGGAGTCTGCCCAGCGCTTCTTTGCTAGACTGCGAGCTCATCCAGCTCTTATGTCCTCGTGACCTTGAATGGTTTCCTAGTTACTCGATGTTCGGAGTTGCAAACAAGCTCGGACTGCATTGACCAGCCCGTTAGGCAAGGAAGCGAAAAAGGTACTCAGTTCTAAACGGAGTACCCTAAACTAAATAACTGCCTTGGTCACAGGGCATGGTAATTTTAAGGCTCATGTCCAGCACTGGCTAGCACGAAGCTGAGGATCACAGGCATGCACACGATAAGTGTGGAAGCCATGAGTGAACTCAGCCTTAAAAAATACTAGCAATTACACGGGACTCAGTGATGAAGAAAGAGATCGACAATTATCAGTCGATAATCACTCACGACCGGGAGGGGGCGAAAAGGGACCCAAAACATTAATGGTCTGCTTCGGTTATCCCCCGGAACACAATTATTATACTCTTTGTTCGTCCATTCGCTCTATGTTCTATAGCTCTTATCGTAGCTTGACCAATTTGGAAACGCTGACTCACCATATTTCTTACAACTCACTCTTGTACCTTTTTTGTCATTGGTCACCAATGCGAATCGGTCCTATACTTCGTAGGACTCTTCTTTCGAATGCGTCTATCATCTTCTCTGATGACTGGGTGACAGACCATTTCTCGCATCATGGCATCCTACTCTACTACTCATTTGCCCCAACCCCTAGTGGAGCATAGCATACCTATTCCATGTAGCTAAGCTGACGTTTCGTTGGCATAAACCAGTTTCGCACGTTCCTTTATTAAAAGGAATGTCCTTTATTTAATGGAACGTAGTGCAAATCGCGTATATCTTTTTCGTGTTAACGTCAAAGTTTAGGGGATACCCTTTGACGTTGGAGTTTTTGCCTAAAAAGTCGGATATTGAATCAAAACTGGCCTACCGCTTAATTCTTTAAATTTCAGAATCGATCTTTAAATAATGTACCTTACTCTGACGAACATTTGCATTCATGCATGGCTCCCATTAAGAACTAGGACAATGTACGTAAATTAAGAACGCAGACTCTCTCCTTTTTGACTCTTAATAACTGAAATATTTTACGTTCATTATTTTACACCGTTCAACACCAAAGCCTTTGTTGGCTTACAAAGTCCACAAATTAAAACAAGAGATGTATGTATGTATACCCTCACAATAATAATTATAATAAACAGCAAACGAAAGGTTTTTTTTTACTTTTACTTTTTTTTATGAACGTACAACATGACGCGCCATCATTCACAAGAAACTTTGTTGAGTGGGAGGCTGCTCCACTGTTAAAAAGGGTACAAACTAATTGCAATTGCAATTTAGCTAGTACACGAGTGCAACCTCACCACAGCTCGAGCAACTACACTACTCGTAGTCGTATGCGAATGAGTGTAAGGATGCAGGTATGCAGGATGCCCCCAATACTCTGAGTCGTGTGGGAGTGAATATGTGATGCGGTTAAAGACTGCATGTGCATTATGATAATTAGTGTAGGCACTGGCTTGCATAAAGAGCACATTTCTCGGCAAAGGACTAACCAACGATGAAGCGTTGTGGCGTTGTGCTTAAAGTGCAATACTTACCTTTTACGGATACAACGCGCATAAATGTTGAAAATATTAAATGCAACCGACACCACGACGAGTGTGATATTGAGCGAGCGTGGTCTTGGTCTTACTAATGTCTGTTTATTACGCTCCGTTTAATGTAGCACGAATTGCATGGGATTAATATAAATTGGCATCATCAATTCAAAATTGGGAGAAGACACTCAGAGTGAAATTTATAGTAAGCCAAATAAAATTGAGGTCTCGTTCTGAAGGCGGATATTGGATTTAAAACTATCAGGTGTACCCAAAGGAGCGAATGTTTCTATTGACGCGGCAACGTCTTTCAGGAGTGTGTCGGGAAAATGTGGCATGGAAGTTGGAATGCTTTGGCCCGTCCCATATACAGGCATACTCCGATATAAGTCGTTTCGCACAAAGTCGTTTCACATTTGAGTCCCTGATCGATTAACGACAACTTTGCTTCACACTTACGTCGCTCCCCGAAACTCGAAAATTCGTAATTGCTACCACTACGTCACAAAGGAAAGTTACATTGAAAATTATAAGTTTATGCCAGTTTCAAGTTAGAATGAAACCGGAATATAGAGGGCTACGCCCGCAATCCGAGGGTTTTATAGCAAGCGCTTATTTTGGTATATAAATGTCGACTCCTTGCTCTTCTTGATACCATTCGCAGATGACTAAAAAAAAAACATAATTAAAATGTCTTACCCACTTACATTTTACATGCCCATTCATATTACGTGATTGTAACAAACTTAAAACATATCATTGCCTAAGGCATTGTTTCTTAACCTGGGGGTCGCGACCCCCAGGGGGGTCGCGGTTAGGTGTAAGGGGTGCCGCGCTCTGTCTAAAAAATAACTAAAGTAAAATAATAATAAACAATTCCTTTTATTAAAGCACAAATTAAATCACAAATTCAAGTATTGGGTTACAAAAATAAATACATTTCAAGTTATAATAATAAAATAAAAGATTAATGCGACGGTTGGTTTTGCTTTTCATTTAGAAGTATATCGATCCGTGGTTCGTCATTGCAAACAGACAAGCGTAAATTATTTTCAAGCGATAATAGCCGATTTCTGTATTTAGTTTTCAAAGCCACCATAGATGCAAAGCCTTTTTCGCATAAGTAAGATGTGGCAAAAGGAATTAATGTTTTTAAAGCTTCTGTTACTAGGCTTCCATATTCACCGCGTTGTGACAGCCAAAACTTGTGCAAATCTTGAGATACAAATTCTAGTTGTAGAGTTTTGTCAGCTGATAATTCAATAAGTTGATTGTGGATCTCAACAGGTAATTGGGCAGCTACAACAACATTTTCGTCAAATGGGTTGAGGACCCATCGTTTTGAAAAATCATTCCCGTCATTTGGAAAATATTCCCTTAATTGAATTTTCAGTTCGTGTAAATGCGTTTTCATGTTATATAATACGCGATCAATAATTGCATTTTCCAAATGCTTATTTTTGTCAATAAATTCAGACGTTGCAAGGAATGCGTCAAAATTACGTTTTTCCAGGCGAGCTATCCAAATATCGAGCTTTTTGATGAAAGCATTGACTTTATCCGTCATTAGTAAGATATTTTTGTTGCGACCTTGTAAAGTAGTATTCAAAATATTCAAGTGGGAGAATATATCACTTAAATAAGCCAATTGCAATAAAATTTCTTTATTTTGCAAAAACTCTGAAAAAGAGCTATTTTTGTCTGTAAAAAAGATTTTCAACTCCTCGCGCAATTCGAAAAGCCTCGGTAGAACTTTTCCTCGCGACAACCATCTAACTTCTGTATGGAAAAGGAGAGAATCGTTTTTGGAACCCATTTCTTCGCACAATGTAGAAAGCAACCTAGTTTGCAACGGCCGGCTTTTTATAAAATTAACCATTTTCACAGCTTCAGATAGGACATTTTTGAAACTATCTGGCATTTTTTTGGTAGCGAGCGAATGTCTGTGAAGGAAGCAATGCGTCCATTCCATTTGCGGCATAATGCCTTTTAACTTAACTATCAAACCACTGTTTTTGCCAGTTATCGCTTTGGCACCGTCAGTACATGCCGCAATGCATTTAGTCCAGTCCAGGTTTTCTTGTTGTATTGCATCCATAAAAACTTTAAAAAGTCCTTCGCCGGTGGCCTGACCAGGGATCGGTTTGCAAAATAGCATATTTTCTTCAATTGTTCCCTTGCATTCGTATCGGACGAAACATAAAAATTGAGCCAAGTTCGATACATCTGTTGATTCGTCAAACTGAATGGCAAAAAATTCACTTGATTTGACCTTATCAATTATTTGACGGTAGACATCAATGGCCATCTCATTTATGCGTCTGGATATTGTATCATTTGACAGAGGAACCATTTTTAATTTGTTTGCTTCTTCGGGGCCTATCATCAAATTTACCATATCAATGGCAGCTGGTAAAATTAGATTTTCCGCAATCGTGTGAGGCTTAGACTCTCTGGCCACTCTTAATGATACCAAGTAAGAGGCATGAAGTGCTGCTTTCTCCCTATGACCTGATTTATTAATGTCAATTTGCTGATTTTTTAAAACCTGTGCTTGACGCTCGAAGTATTCTAACGGCTTTCTTTGTAAGGACGGATGTTTGGTTTCAAGATGGCGGGCTAATTTGGATGGTTTCATGCTTTCTGCGGATAGTACTTGATAACACACAACACATTGCGGCTTGTTATCGAGTGCTATAAATCCATATTTTAAGTAAGTATCGTTGTATAACCTGGTCTTCTTCTTCATAGATTCACCGGATGTAGACGGTCTATCTCGTTTTGTTACGAATTTATCCATTCTGTTGCCTTTTTTTTTTAAAGTTTTGTATATCGCTACTGATTAATTGAAAAAAAAACGTTCCGTTTGTTTTCGTAATTTAAAGTAAAAGACAAAATGTATTGGGCATCATGCGACGAAAATCAATCGAAGCATATGTAGGCAAAACAGACGCAACGTAGCGGAAGTGACACCATAACAATTTTCTAACGACAACCACATTGCTACAATGTACGCAGCTGCCTTGCATTTGCCTGCAATTCGACTTTCTCTAAATTTTCATGTTATTATTTTTTTAATTTTGCCACATATACACTCCCCGACAATAGGATATCGCACTTAAAAATCCGACATAATTTTGTCTATCCTTTTGTCGCACATTTAACAGTTGCAATATGCTAAACTTGAATTTACCGTTTTTATTTGCCACATTTTCGGTTCATTGTTGCTAGCTAACATGCAGCATCACAAAATATTATTAAGTATCAAATTTTATCAAAATACACCCAACATACGAAAAATTGTGTTGCATTTTTAAGTGCGACTATCCTTGTCGAGGAGTGTATGTCACTACCCATAAACACTGTTTATTGATTTATTTACCACTATTTTCACTAATTTATTAACGTTATTATCCATGAAACACTTCTTCTCGGTCTGTTTTTATAAAATAAAGGGCAAAAGAACTTGCACAAAAACGCTTTCTTTTCCTAAACACACTTTTTTCAAATCGAATGTGCTCGATTGTGCCAATTCGCTACAACTTCGGACTTACTACAGAAAAAACAAATCCCGTCTCTTCCTGGAAATGAAATACTAGAGGCGATTTCATAATTCGAGTTCAGTCTCGTGTAAAAATTTTGTTTGAAAATATACGTTAAATATGCGGAACTGTATTTTTGTGCAAGTATATCAGAACTTGCACAAAAATACAGTCTTTGCAATGTTAGTAATTAGTAATGCAAGAGTTTGATAGTAGTTAATATATTAAATGGGGGAGGGGGGTCGCGACGGTTTCATTTGATTGATTTTGTTGTTTAGGGGGGTCGCGACACTAAAAAGGTTGAGAAACAATGGCCTAAGGTGTTGGTTATCGTTGGCCATCAGTACTTTTAACCTCGAACATGTTTAAGGCATGCAGGGATGTGCTAACTGTAACTATTGAAATAAACTATTATAGACCTATTCTGAGAAGATATGCAAATTCCATTATTTTCCATTTTTTATGCTATTCGGAACCCACCTTCCTGTAAGTTGTCATAATTCTAACAAAATTACGAACTAATATTTTCTCCTCCCCCTTTCTACAAATTTCAAGAAAATGCAAAAAAAAATGGAATGCACTCAAAATTACCTTTCTCACGACACCTCACTTGCCTATCTCTCTCAATTGCCCTAACCCCTTGTGGGGCATAGCGCGTCAACTGTTCCATGTGGCCCAGTTGGCGTTTCTCGGCATAAACTGGTTTCGGAGAATGCAGTTGTCAGCATGCACCTCCTGCACATCCATGGCCACGAACGTCGTCGTGGACGGGATTCGAACCCGAAACGCCGGTAGTCAAACATGAGACTGATGCCTCAACACACTGCGCTACCGGTCGCCCCATTTGCCTATACCAGTCGATAAAAAAAAAATTGTCCTTAATTTCGCCGCTATGTGGACACCCCCTTCCCCCTTTCCACCCGGTAAAGTTGGCCAATTACGACACAGCGCCCCAACCAGTTTTCTATGCTAGTGAAATGCCGCTTTCCTGCAAATTTTCATATTTCTAAGTATAACGGTCTCGAAATGCAAGGGGGGGACAAACTCGGATCACATATTTTCCCCTCTACCCCTTTTCTTCTTTTCTCAAATTTGAAAAAAATTCCGGAAATGAAATGTACTCAGTGTTACCTTTCTCATGATACCCCACTTGCCTATACCAGATGAGAAAAAAATGTTTGACCTTCATTTTCCTTCTATGGGGACCTCCCCTTAAAGTCAGCCTACTACAACGAATCGCTTTCTCCGGAATTGTGAATTGTGATAACTCCCACAAAATTTCATTTATGTATTGTAGCTTCAGCCGTTCGTGAGATATTTCATGGACACACGGACAGGCAGGCATTTGACCGATTTCATAAGGATTTTGTTTTTACTACAAAACCCTAAAAAAAGCGCTTTCCAATAAACTGGTCATCCGCCAGTCTGGCCGTTGGCTACTAGACTCCTCAACAGAACCAAAACAAAACTGTCGAATTTTCCAAGTCGCTAGCTTCATTCTATCGAAAGTTATCTCTTATTTGAAGTTCCATTTGTAGGGGAAGTAGGGGTTTCGTTGATCAGATTTTACGTATTTTCAATATCGGCCAAACTGCAAATATTTGACCAATATTTCAAGTCGCTAGCTTTATTTTATCTTAAGTTATCGCTTATTTTAAGTTTCATTTGTAGGGGAGGTAGGGGTTTCTTGGGTCGGATCTGGCCCATTTTCAATGTCAACCAATCACATCATGCTACAAACATTTAAGTAAAATTTCAAGTCTCTAGCTTCATTCAATCGAAAGTTATCGTGCGAACGGACAGACAGGCTGACATGGCTAAATCGAATCAGGAAGTGACCTTGATCATGTATACATTGCTATACTTCTGGAGCCTCCTTTAAGGTGTTACAAATTTTCGTCGTGACAAAGACAATGCACCCTATACTTATAAAGTCTAGGGTATAAAAGGTATTTCAGGAGGTGCATGCCGGCAACTGCATTCTCCGAAACCAGTTTATGTCAACGAAACATCAACTGAGCCACATGGAACAGTTGACGCGCTTTGCCTCACCAGGGGTTAGGGCAATTGAGTATAACAATGCAGTATGCTTGGTTCATTCAATATAGTTGTAAACGATATTCAGCTCTAGTGTATATTCAATTAACACTTTTTTTATAAAAATAAAAAAAGAACGAATTGAAGAAGTGGAGGCTGCAATAGAAGCTAATCACTTCTGACAATTCTGCAGGAGGACTTAATCCGGGAATGGAGCACCAAATTCGCACTTAATTAACCTTTTCATTATACGCTTATTGTAAGTTGATACGTGCGGTTTAAAAAAGTGGGGGTGCTAGCGTAACATCAAGCTAGCACCCCCATTTAAAAATTATCATTTCTGCCACCCCTGCAGGAGTACTTAATTCGGGAATGTAGCACCAAATTAGCACTTGATTAGTACTTTCATTATACGCTAATATGAAAATTGATACATGCGGTTTAAAAAAGTGGGGGTGCTAGCGTAACTTCAAGCTAGCACCCCATATAAAATAATCAATTACGACGATTCGGCTGCATCACTAAATTTTAGATTTGAACACCTAATTATCACCTAATTATGCGATATGTTTCATCTCGATTTTCCGTTGTTTAAAGAAGTGGGGGTGCTAGCGTGACGTCAAGCTAGCACCCCCATATAAGACAATCATTTGTGGCGATTCGGCTGGAGCACGAATTTTTTGAATTGAGCACCTAATTATGCGATATGTCACATTTCAACTTTTTGTTTTCGGGGTGCCCGCTTAATGAGTCTCTTTATTATGAAATGAAATGGAAACCAAACCTGGTAGATATGGATATCGCCTGATTTGGGGAGATGAGACCAATGCACTCGAGTACTGTTGAAGGCATTTTGAGCCCTTTGGTATCACTCCTCCTAATACCATTTTGAGTCCTTTGGTGTGGAAAAAAGTAAATTTTTGGCAATGAAGCGATATCTAGGCAAGATGGATATCATATAAGTATAACCGGTGTGTTGATGCGAATGCACTATACTACTGCTGATGATGTTTTGAGTCCTTTGGTCAGGAAAAATGACTTTCTTTCATTCGCCTGGTACATAGATATGAGTATCTCCTGAATCGGGGCGATAACGACATCATTTTTCAAAGCAAATCATAGACAACTTGAAAGCAAATGGATTAAAATTAAAATGTACTTGCATGGGACGGGCCTAAAGTGCCGATGAACAACATCGCTCTTTTTGTGTCATTTATTTCATTTCTATTTATCGTAATAAAATTGCATTGTACTTTC
Organism: Chloromyia formosa; assembly: GCA_964017055.1. Lineage (NCBI taxonomy): Eukaryota > Metazoa > Arthropoda > Insecta > Diptera > Stratiomyidae > Chloromyia > Chloromyia formosa. Next base: position 15,678,935 of record OZ024816.1, on the reverse strand, counting down.
AAAGCTTTAAATTAAATGAATGCATTGGACTATAAACGGTTTTCAAAAGCTTTGGCGTTATCCTTTATTAAAAAATTCTTTCGAAATTCCAAAAAAACAACCACCACAATAGCCACCGTCATGCCGCTGAATCGAGTAAAACCACACAATCATTTGATTTATGCTCTTCGAAAGTTTTGTCATATTAATGCTTCCATGAAATTAGTGCTTATGATAAATGATGCGACAGATAGGATTCACACATATCTTCCATTGTCAGCACTCGTATGAAATCCGATCCACCATCCCTCGTGAATCGATCCTATTTCGTACTGCTCTATAATAAGCAACGTCGACCGCCAACCACGTCCTTCCCTATACCCTCTGTAGTTAGTGTGGGTGTGTGTGTCACTAGACCCCAGTCTGTGGACATATGCATGTCAGCTTATAATTTATTTGTCATCCTCCTCATCGCTCCTTCAGCACAATATGCTATAATGAGATTGCATGCGGTGAAATGTGTCAGCCAGGATGCAGGACGATAGCATTTCAGGCGGGAACAAGAATTCCAGAATACGTCGGGATGCAATATGAGTGCGGAATGGCGGAAAGTTGTAAACGTTGGCACTGACGGCTGTTTCATTTCGCATCCTGCCCATAAATTAATTGTATCTATCAAAATTTTATTAGAGGTAACTTTTGATAGGATGCTACACACATGGATGCCATGAGAATCGAGAAATGAAGCAAACATTAAAACGTGGAATTATTGGACGATTTAGTGTGGGCAATTTGTCAAGTTGTCAGTTGAACAAGTTGACGAATTATGATCATTATGGAAAGCGATGGAATCGCTGAATTTAATCAGCCCAAATAGCTTGGAAGCTTGGTTATTCTTATTTTGCACAAAAATGACCTGATAGCACTTTGGCCCATCTATTTTGGATGAATCTACGACGACAACGTTGCAAAATGGAATTGGCCACCGCCAACAATTTTAATTAGTATGAAAGCTTCTCAAATTGACGACTTCCTACATGCTTCCACTTTCAGGCTGATTGTGTTTTTTTTTTCGGAATGTCCCTTAATCTTGTCGTCGTGGTTGCACGGAAAAGAACAGGATGGAAAAAAGTGGTCCACGTTTTCTGACTTTAATTGTTATTTGCCGAGCATAAAATTTGTATTGCTACAGAAAGATGCTGCTGGTTGTTGGCTGACTCCTTCATTAACCATGAGCTCATTTTAAGTGTCATTAGAGAAAATCAGTCTTTTAGCTTCCCTCCCGGCGGGGCGTTGAATGGAAGGATTATTGCCGCCGCTTTGAGAAGAAGACTCAGTCAGACCGAAATGTTTATGTCTAGAAGAGCTTCGCTGTTATTATTATCTCTGACAATGGTTGAACGGATCAGAGTTTAATGCTTTGTGCAATTATCATTGCAATCGTAAAGTTGAAATGGTTCGGAAGCTACACTCTCATTACCCGTTCATTAGAAAGCTGAGAGTTGCTCGTTTTTATGAAGGAGTTAGTTTACTGGGTTTCGGTTGGTACGGCGACAACCCTGCAGGATAAATAAATGAGACAAGTAGATGGATTCATATATTTTAGGAGAGAATTACATTTTTAACAACATCAAAGATTTATAGCATTCGCGACTATTAATTTGGGACGACCGGTAGCTCAGTGCGTAGAGACGTCGATCTCATATCTGACTACGGTCGTTACGGATTCAAGTTCCGGTCCACGGCGTTCTTGACCATGTATGTTTGTGTTGTCTTCCCCCTGTGATGAGGGGCGTAATAATAAGCCCCAACATCTACTGATTTGTCGCAGCTAGGCGGCTAACTGGGAGCAGTAAATGCGTGCTAGCAACGTGCATCGTCCGAAACTGGTGTAACACTATTGAAGCTTCCGTCGTACGTCCATCTCACTACAACAACAAAATATGATGGCTCCGCCCGCGGACGTTCCAGTCACTCGCACGCACCCAAAGACAATCTCCACATTCAAATAAAACGGATTTAGACTTTGGCTAGGGTAGGGACTCTCTAAGCATGAAGCAAGTGGGTGTTTTTCTTCTGCCCTGCTCTGACAATCATGTCGCATAGACGTACCGATGTACCGCGTCAGCACTTGCCACAAAAAGACAGCGCTAATAGGAACAAACACCCGTTTAAGTGCACGGTCACAAGTCGTCTTCTCGTTGCCGTCGTCAAACCAAAACAAGGAGCCCACCTCCAACCATTTTTAAACACCTGGGCTTGCTCCTGAAACGATTCATTTCCCAACAAAAAATTCCACTTTGGAGGATATATGAGGGATTCCGAACGCAATCCGTTGATTCGAATCCGGGCTCAAAAATTTGTCGGGATGGTATGCGCAAACTTAAAAAAATGCACCATGGTGTACTCATTGGTTCGGATAACGCGTGCCGCCTTCAAAGGCTCTTGGCCGACCCGAAATCTACTCACGATCCAAGGAGTGAGAATCCAAAAATTATTTTCAATTTTACCTCGGGTCGGCACGGCGAAGTGTCAAAAACCCAGTCGGTCTCGTTGGTGGGTCACTCGCAACTCCACATTTGACGGATGCCAACTCGCGTCACGCGAGTTTTTGGCGTACACATCCTGTCCTTTTTTAGTCACCTTCTGCGACAAGCCGGGAAAGGTTTTGATATTAGTCTTACACCATATACCCAACACCACAAGGGGGATAGCATTTAGTTGGCTTTATTTGATCGAAGAGCCACTGGACTTCTAAATTCTTAAATTCGACTAGAACATCTCGACGAAAAATTTTCCTTTGACTACATACTTTGTTCAATTTCTTTGGACAGCCTCACAAAAAGGATAACGAACGAAAAATCATTTGCTCGTTCATACGAACGTGAAGTACGTACGTTCGATGAATCACTTATAATATCGATATAATTCAGCGATTTTTCAAGACATGCAGACAAGGAACACGGCTCTCGTTACCAGCAGTGTCTACCCAGCTGACTTGCCTTGCGAACTGATATAGTATATACTTCACCCCACAAGGAAAAGCAAAAAACAAGTCCTGGCGACAGATTGTGAAGACGAGAAAGAAGCGTTCCGAGAAATCTGCTATTGAAAGCGAGGGTGAAACACCACACAATTGCACTGTATGTGGAAAGGACGAAGGCGAACGTTGAACAGCGCTAGTGGCAAGCATGTGGATTCGCCGGTAGGCGAACATAACGAGATTGTGGGGAGAAACAGATCAGATCGGATATAATTTAGCGGAAATGTTTTTCCAATTTTACACTCAATTAGGGATTTGGCGGCAAGAGAGATATACATACATACATTTAGGGATATGTGACGATAATGGCGCTGATGATTTTTTAGCTGTGTGTCGTTGCGGCTAAGGCGACATCAAGCATCAAGCGAGGATTAAAGGACACGTTGCCGTATTGAAATGTATACGTAGCTAATGATTAACGGTTTAACAATTAAGACAAGCTACTTTTGAATTCATGGCCATGATTCATACGTGAGACTTGAGGGGTTTGGGAAATGCAATTTTTACAATCGCTAGGACATTTAAACATGTTTGGGGATTTCGAATCTGTGCATCAATATAAACAATTCAGAAATTAGTTTCTACCGAACCTTAGCGAACAAAATAAGTTCATCGTGTCCAATTTGACTGTTTGCACTACGGGGAATGGCTCTCTGTGCTCATGGTTTTAAAGGCCCCAAAAACCTACACAATTCACTCTTCCTTAAGGTCTCCCCTGCTACTATTTGTGTGTATTTTATATGGAGTCGTGTTCCTTTGAGCGAATGCGGAGTCTAGATTCGCAATCCGAACAATAAGGTGTGTGGTCTTAACCTGCTCTGCTCTGTATGGGTCTTTAAAAAAAACGCGCCTAATAGGCACGTTTTTTTCGTACAGAGCAGAGCAAATTTCGACGCCTGCACCGCCTGCATTTCAAATGTGGAACTATTTAACAGAGTAGAAATCCTGCACTAACGTTCTAGCGAGAGCAACTCAGATCAAATAAATAAATAAATAATAAATAACTGGCGCAACAGTCCAATTTGAACCACGGCCTCGAGATGAGTTAGCATCATCTCATTTTCTAGATCGTGACGGTTTTTGTGCAGAGGTATGTGATCAGCAACACGCTCAACCGAGTTATTTACCCCATAATGGGTACTCATTTAACAGCTGAGTGGGCTCATAGTCCGACACGTAAATCCCCGGAATCGAACCGGGGCCCAGTGCGTTGAAGGCGAACGTGCTAACCGTTGCGCCATCCGGACTACAACTCAGATCAAATTGTTAGTTTAATTGTGTGGTCTTAAACTGCTCTGCTCTATATGGATCTTGAAAAAAAAATGCGCCTATTATGTCACTCAAATGTGGTAAATTTCATTGACCTAACCCGCCGCCCGGGGTGGGGAAATACTTTTATCTGACATGGTTATAAATTGCTCATCTATATCCCATTTTAATTTCATGATTAATCCAATAATGAAAATAAGTCCGTGGCTCTCCGTGTTGTGAAATAAAAATTAGAATTTGCGTATGCTCTGAAAGTCATAGGTCTTAGGTCTGCAAATCTTCCAAATGTATAGAAAATCCATGGAGGAAATAATAGAATATATTTCCTCTATGAGAAAATCTAATAAGAGTCCAAAAATTTTTATCAAACTCGATATTTGACTAATTCGGTTAATTTTAAAACTATGGCTGTTATATCCTCCGCTTTCCAAATTAATCACAAAAACAATTGAACACGGTTTACCAGTCTTCCTTATCCCTAGCATACACATCACGGAAAACTAAATGCCATTAATAGTGACCGTAGTGCACGATGCAGACAGGAATACATTCCGAATATGTTCATGAATAGATGAAGAAAGTCGGGCGTGTCGGAGATTCTGGTATCCCGAAATTAATTGGATCGTATAACTTTTATGCATGGCATGGCGTGGCATGTCTGTAAAATGGTGAAAAATATCTTGCGTCTGGTCATACATAGGATGGGTCATGTATGCAAATTATTTTCAACCGCGAAAACCATGAATTGGCCACACACTTCAGAAAAGGAGGAGCAGAACAGGATATACGTATGTTATGCCCTTCATGTACCCGAGGACCCAGCATAAATACTAACGCAACGCTTATTGTTGGCTGGGAAATAATGAGCACTTGGTGGCAACGTTTGGCAAAGTGAGGATTTGACAAGTCTGATTTGTATTGTAGACTGGCAGCCATATACATAGTACAAAGCTGAAGCTCAAGTCCTAATTCTTAGTTACCTACTTGTAACAAAAGTTAGGCTGAGCGCATATTGGATCGCGTTCGCGTGTTTTCTGTCGAACGGGTTAAATCTTTGCTATTTTCAAAAAGACTTTGACTTTGATCAGCAAAAATGTCAGTTTGTCCGTTTAACAAATACTCTGCTGTTTTTGTGTCGCCACTTATGTTAATTGTTGTGTGTTAAAACAACTAGTTATGTATTACACTGTCCAGTCCTTTTTTTAGCCGCTTATTTCTTACCTGATTACTGTTGCAAAGCATAACTATCAACCCAATTTGTTGATACATCGAAGCCCGAGTCTTTGTCAAACTGACAAACTCTCATATTTGCCGTTAAAGGAAAGATTAAATGTATTTGACAGAAAAGCGAGAAGCCGAGGAAATAATCCGATCAGCATATTTCACGCATTTGTTCCGCTGATGCTACCTTTCAAAACTCGCTTAGGTATTCGTCTGTCGTCTATACGTTTTACGTGTCCTGTCCATTCCAGTCGTAATTAATTTTCGAAACAGCCAGCTCATCTCAAAGCTGTACAACTCATGGTTGTGCCATATTCGCCATCCATTTCGATCACGAAGCACTCCGTAGTCCGTATACCATCCCATTCGAAAATGTTTACCATATTTTCGGAGGCTTGGGTCAGGCTCCGAGTTTCGCAGCCATAACACAGCACAGGTAGTATAATCGTTTTTCTGCACAAATACTTTAATTTGATTATTGGAAAAACCGAGAAAAATGTCTTATGTACTGTGTTCGTCGTTAAATTTCACCCATCTCACTGGCGTCATTTCATAGGTTGCTGCCCAGGTACGAGTTCTCTACGAATGCAATGTTGAGATTCCCGATTGTGATGTTCGGTTGTGCTGGCGTCTTAATCCTTGATTATTACTTTGCTATACCACGAGTTGAGCATACCGCGTCAACTAGTCCTTCTTTCCGTCGTACTTGGGTCAGGGCGATTACCCAGTAACTCAGACTCCTAAGGGTTCTAACGCTCAATTAATAATAAGTCCAGCCTCCTGACTTATTTATAACTTCAAACACTCGATTTGCATTGAATCGACCACTTTTTGAAACTCAAAAAGAGGATTTTAGTCCATTCGTCGATTACGACTTTACAAAGCTCCTCCACCGTTGCAAATATTGTTTTCTGTTCGACCGATTTATGCCGGAATAATATGATATTCATTTTGACCACATTGTCCACGGCTGAAGCCGAACGATTCAATTTAATTGCAATTTGTCTATTCAACATGCCGATATCCTCCCGCGTAACACTCATTTCAGTCAACAGCGATGGCCTCGAGGGCCATTTTCCCGTTCCTGCGGCAGCCGGCTCTACGCACCAGAGCGACCCGTTTTACAACGGCCAAAGCTGCCAAAACCCTTCAATGCAAGAAGGAAAGTGTGTTTGTATGTTATCCGTACATGCCTCGTATCGTCTTTTTTGATGTGCACTGGGAGCAAAACATCTCGGCGCAACTGCTCTCAGTGCTACTTCTCCGCGCCGGCACTGAGAGAAACTCTGGACCGTGGATCTACTGCGTATGCGACAGAGTGCTGCATCCAAACGACACTTGCCCAACTTCGGTCAGGCTGGTGTTCACGACTGAACTGAACTGAACTCCTACCTATCCCGCATCAACCAGAACGCCTCAAACATCTGTCATGCCTTTAAGTGTCACCATACACTGTCGAACTCGAACCTGGTACAAATGTCCTCTGACACACACACACACTTCACTTGTACTAGGTTTGAGTTGGAGTTCGACAGTGTATGGTAACACTAATGGAGCCCCTCACGACGTAGACCACATCCCAATAGAGGCAGTTTACTTTATATCCGTCGACACCGGGGATGAAGACGAACCGTAGGCATGTAACCAACCAACACACCAAATTCCGACCATTGCTACAACAACAACAATAGGCGTGTTGGTTTTACTTGATATCGGATCAATTCCCCTAAAAAACGCCTGCACGGTCTTTGATTAAGAAAAACCTAGCTCTGATATTAGATCTCGTCGGATATTGTTGTAGCACAACTTACAACACAACTTACCCTAACACGTTGTACAGGGTGGCGCAGAAGTAATCACACTATCGGAAGATAGAATAATTGTTTCAGATTTTTGCGGGATAATTCGTCTGTGGTATTGGCGCAGCGCGAATTCCGGTGCAGATTTCCCGGTCGTCCGACACCAACTGGGCAAACACTGTTGCGTTTAGCCGCTCGCCTACACGAGACTGGGACAACACGAGATGTTGCCAGGCGTGTCCGGCCCCGGAGCAGCCATTCTACTGAGAATATCGCCGCTGTAGCCGAATATGTCGAAGAGGACCTCGGAATATCGACCAGACGACGTGCCACGCAAATGGGCATCATCCGGCGGTCTTTACAGCGAATTTTGGTGAAAGACCTGTACATGTTCCCATGCACAGTGCATCAGATCTCAGCTGTTGACCGCCAAATGCGTCTAACCTACGCTCAAGCCATCTCAAGAATCTTGACCACGAGGTGGACGATTTTTCATCGAAAATCATCATGAGCGATGAGGCCCATTTCACCACGGACGAAGTGGCTGCAGCAATCAGGAAAGCGAACAACTCTAAAGCCTTGGGACCTGATGGAATCTCAATAACAATGCTTAAACATCTCGAAACACCAGCTATTGAATACCTCACGGCCACATTCAATCTATCCATCACATCACTGATCGTTCCGGAACTCTGGAAGAAAGGGAGAATAATCCCAATCTTGAAACCTGGGAAAAAAGCGACACTCGGCGAGTCCTATCGTCCCATCACACTTCTATCACCAGTTGCCAAAACGCTCGAACCATTGATTCACCCTGTTCTTGCGGCCCGCATCAGGCTTGCAAACCACCAGCACGGCTTCAGAAGGATGCATAGTACGACGACGGCCCTGGATGCCATTACAACTCGGATCCACAATGGCCTCAACCAACCTCGTCCATGTCACAGAACAATTCTGGTGGCACTTGACCTGTCGAAAGCTTTCGACACAGTCAGCCACTCAGCACTTCTGTCCGACCTTTACAATACATCTTCAACGCATATCACAAAATGGATTGCCAACTACCTCGCGGGCAGGCAGTCCTATACCGAATTCAGGAGCAAAAAATCGAAGCTAAGGAAGATCAAACAAGGTGTGCCACAAGTAGGGGTTTTGTCTCCCTCCTTGTTCAACCTTTACCTATCTGGAATTCGAACCCCACCTCAAGGAATCGAAATTATCTCCTATGCAGACGACTGCTCCATCCTGGCAACAGGGAGCGACATCACGGAAATGTGCGAGCGAATAAATGCTTACCTGGAACAGCTTAACTCCTTATTCACGGGCAAGAATTTAATCGTATCCGCGCCCAAATCCTCGGCAACATTATTCACCACCTGGACGAAGGAAGTCAAGATGCAACTTGAGATCTCGATTGGCATGCCCCGCCTGCAATGGTACACCTCATGATGTAGATCACATTTTCAGATGCCCAGCTGCACCCACACATCTGACCCCCAAAACGCTGTGGGAGAACCCCGTAGAGGCAGCTACCTTCCTATCACTCAACACCGAGGAAGACGAAGAACAACACATCATGTAACACACTCACACAACGAACTTCTGACCATTGCTACAACAACAACAGGCCCATTTCCATCTCTCCGGATACATATGTGAATTATCACCTCTGGGCACCGAAAATCCGCATATGATCCACGAAGAGCCATTATACCCGCTCAAAGCCACTGCATGGCGTGCTTTTTATGCTGGAAGAGTCATCATTCGAGAACGCCGCGGGCAAAACGATTACTGTGAACGGCTTTGATCGACGACTTTTTCCTTCCTCAATTGGATGAATTGGACTTGAGGACATGTGGTTCCAACTTCCAACAGGACGTAGCAACGGCGCACTCTGTACGAGACGCGACAGAAATTCTGAAGGATGCATTTCCGGGTCACCTCTCGTTTTGGCGATTTATAAGGGTCGGCAAGATCACCCGATTTGTTTTTCTCTGTTTGTTTTTGTAGTAGGTTTGCCGCCAAGACTGGCAGATGCAGATGTACATAAGTACCATTTTTCCATCCAATCGAGAACAGAGGCTTTAATGGCGAATTCCCCCTTTTACATCGCTCGTATAGATTCTGAAAAAACATGAATATTTTGGAAAATACGGCAAAATACATAAAATCGTGATAAATCCTAGTACTGCGTATGCAGGCCAACAGGTGAGTATTTTGTTCCGTAGTTTGGTAATTCATAATCATAATGCTGTGTGGTAGGTTGTCTCTTCCGTTCAGTGCTCGTGACTCTTTATCTAATTGCATGTATCGTTCTGCCTCTATCCTAAGGGTCCTTCGGCGTCAGCGTATGTTACATACGTTCACAACAACGACGAGCTGCGCGCAATACAAAGTGTTAACAATACAGTAGTCCCTCGACTTACGTCGGAGTTAGGTTCCGAGAATTTGCGACGTAAGTCGAAAACGACATAACTCGAGGGTAGAAACAACTTCAGGCGATAAATGTATAAGCTTTCATTTTTTGAATATGAATGTATTTATTATACCCTAGACTTTTAGTATAGGCATAGGGCATATTGTTTTGTCACGACGGAAATATGTAACACCTTAAAGGAGGCTCCGGAGGTATAGCAATGTATATTTATAAATGATCAGGGTCACTTCCTGATTCGATTTAGCCATGTCTGTCTGTCCGTTCGCACGATAACTTTCGATAGAATGAAGCTAGAGCCTTGAAATTTTGGTCAAATATTGGAAGTATGATCTGATGATTGGTTGGTATTGAAAAAAGGGCATGATCAGGCCAAGAGAACGCCTACCTCCTCTACATATGTAAAATAAATAAATGTATAACTCCCGATTAAATAAACATGAAAAGTTCTAGCTTTGGTAGATTGCTCGTGAGGGTAATCCTATACTCCCCTGGAAAAATAAAATCGATCAGTTAAAAACTAACGGTAATTTTCTTACAGTAAGTTGGGCATAATCAGATCAAAGGAACGCCTACCTCCCCTACAAAATTAAAAAAATTAAATATTACTTTAATTACGATAGCTTTCGATAGAAATAACACTAGTGAGTTGAAAATTTGGCAGAACGTTGGTAGTCAAATTAAGTTTGTTGGCATTGAAAATGGGCAAGATCCGACCCAAGGGGCCCCTACCTCCCCTACAAATGAAAATTCAAATAAGCGATAACTGTTGGCAGAATGAAGCCAGCGACTTGAAATTTTGGTCAAATGTTTGAAGTGAGATTAAGTTAGTTGGCATTAAAGATGGGTTCCATCCGACCTAAGGCACCCCTTCCTCCCCTAGAAATAAAATTTTAAATAAGCGATAATCCCTGCTTCTCCTACAAATGAAACTTCCAATAAGTGATAACTTTCGATAGAGTGAAGCTAGAGACCTGACATTTTTTTTAAATGTTTGTAGGGTGATCTAATTGGTTGGTGGCAAATAAGCGATAACTTTCGAAAAAATTAAGCTAGTGACTTGAAATTTTGGTAAAATATTTGTACTGGAATCTAGTTGGTTGTTATTAAAAATGCGCAAGGTTCACCAAACGAAACCCTTACCTCCCCTTTAAGTGAGACTTCAAATATGCAATAACTTTCGATAGAATGAAGCTAGCGGCTTGAAAAATTCGACAAGTATTTGTAGAATGGGTTAGCTAATTGATTTTTAGAATGGCCAAGGTTCTCCTGAATGTGTGCCAACCTCCTCTATAAACTGGCCATATAGGAAACTCACTTTTAATGCATATGGTCGTTGCCAATTGATACTTTTGGTATCACCACTAGGTCTGTACAAGTCTAGGGTATATACGCTTCGGACTCCGGGCCGAAACGAAGCTTCGGCCTGGTTTTTTAATTGACATTTCACTGTTGTCCCCCAACTCAATAGCTTCAATTAATTGGTGAAATGTACGCCGCAAATAATAGGCCTTAAAGGATGCATTAACACCTTGATCCATTGGTTGAAGAATCGCGGTCGTATTAGGAGGCAAAAAAATCACCTTAATGGCATCATTGTTGAGATTTATGGGATGACTTGGAGCGTTATCTATGATTAGTAACGCTTTATGAGAAAGATTATTGGCTTCCAAATATTTCTTTATTTATATTCTTTATTGTCGGACAGAAATATTGATCGAACCAATCACAAAATATATTAGAAGTAACCCAGGCCTTTTTGTTGGACCTCCAAATAACCGGTAGATTTTCCTTGTACACATTTTTGAAAGCTCTTGAATTTTCTGATTGATAAACAGCAAGAGGTTTCAGTTTCAAATCACCTAATGCATTCCCTCCGAGAAGCAAAGTAATCCTGGATTTTTCTGCCTTAAAGCCAGGAGCTCTTTTTTCTTCAATCGAAAGAAATGTTCTTGAGGACATGCGTTTCTAATACAGGCCTGTCTCGTCAACATTAAACACCTCCTGTGCGCAATATCCTCCATTTTCAATAATATCATGTAAAGTGTTTGGAAAGATCTTCGCTGAAAACGGCGACGTAAGTCAAGGGACGGACGACGTAATTTCAAGGGTTTGGTCTCAAAGTAATGAACGACGTAAGTCGAAAAAACGTATAACAAGGGAGACGTAAGTCAAGGGATTACTGTATTTGTATAGATGGTCGACTGATAAGAACCAGTTTAGGTACAACAAAGTATTGTCATGAAAAATCAGCAATGTCGGAAAGGCGATTGTATGTATTTACATGAAGTGGGCGATGTATGTATTTCCAAGCATTTGCACCTTCGGCTTCGACTGAAAAAAACACCTGCGGTCACACACTAATCGTTGCCATTGGCAGTCTCTCCTAAAGCAAGTTACACTCGACTCGCTTCATAATAAACACCACTGATCTCAGCTGAAAAAAAATGTTTACTTCTCTCTAAACGAGTATACATCGTAGCACCACAAAGAAAAACGCCAAATATTATTTGCAATTCATTAAAATAATTGATTTATTTTGCTTATTTTTCCGATTTTTTCCATATTTTGTTTTTTGTTTTTGTTTTTTCCTTTTATCAGAAATACAATAATAATATTCACTATTAGTTTAATCATTTGTTGTTTTGTATATTTTTCCATTCATAATCGTTCATCATCTCATTTTATATATTTATATATATATACGTTCATCGCTTTAGCAGATACACGAGGAAGATGTTCAAAATAGTTATAATATGTATATTTATAATATTATTTATAGTATTTTATGTATATAAACAGCAGATATCCATTTTTCTTTCTTCCTCTCTTTTGTTTGTTTTTTTTTCTTTGCATTTTGCAGTTTTATAGATTCTACTTTTTCCTTTGTATAATGTAATAAATCTTTCAGCATGTTCTTCTTTTCGATATTTGTTGTGTTTTCAAGTTTTAGTATTACGTGGTAATACGAGTAGCATAAATTTTCGATCGTATCGATTTTCCTTCATACCCCAATTAATAAATGTATGTGTCATCTTTTTCTGAACGTCCCCTTTGTTGATTTTCTTTCATCTCTTTTTTTTAGACATATAGCGCGAATGCATCATTTCATGATTATGTTGTTTGTTTTTGCAGCAGCAGCAATTACATTGAATGAATATTTAAGGGATTATTTTTTATGTTTGATGAATATTATGTATGTATGTATATAATTTGATAGTAATTTGATATAATAAAGAAGAATGTTGTTTTGTCGTTAAATTATCTCTGTGTAATTTTTATATTTTTACTAATATTGTATGTGCTAGTGAGAGAGTTAAAAATTGTTCATCAATTCGTATGAGTGTGTGTGCAATTTACATATTTATATTTTCTTCAATAAAATCGAGCAGCTTTTAAAATATTTTAAGAGACTGAGACCAAATACAATAATTCTCTGCTTCTTAGCAAAACAATTCCTCACATACTAAATCATTTTCGAACTGTTCGAATTCGATTTAGAATTTTAGTCATACAATATTAGAACGATCGTTAAATTATATATGAATTCAACATTACACGATGGTGTTTTTTGTATTCAATTAGCTTACAGCGAGTACAGCAAAAAAGACAATATAAGTGATTAGGAGAATAACAGTCAATGATAGTTTTCTTCCTAAGTAGTTGCGTAATCACACCGTCTGCATGTGTCACACAGACGACAACTGCAACACAACACAAATGATTTTTGTTTGAATTAAAAATCAATAAATTTCAAATTTTCTCTATATTTCATCATCAGCATTAGACTTTTTACCCATTTTATCGGTTCACCTAGTTTAATATTGTGGTATAAGCTTCATTAAATCAAGAAAAAAACTAAGTATATTGTATTTGAATAATTAATAAAAAAGAGAAGAAAATTTAATGAATCTGTATCAGTGCTAATCAATTAATACATTCAGTTTTTTGTTGTTTATTTCCTGAAATGCAATTATTCATGTTATTGATATGAATACCAGGCGGCAATGAGAATTTTTCGTAATTACTTGTATATCCATTTCCTAAACTATTCATAAACATGTTCTGTTCGTTTGCATTACTTAACCAATTCGAATGGGAATAATTCACCTACAACAAAAAGAAAAAGACACAAAAATGAAAATATATAATTTAAAAAATTTTGTTTTTATATAAATGGAATTTTGGTTATGAATAGACAACGCTCACATAATCCGAAGTTATTATGTATGCGAATATAAGATGGCAATTGAAAGGAGTATGTGCACAAATTTGAGTTTTGATTGATTGGTAGGAAAGGTTAGATTAGGTAAAGGGGCTGCCGGGTGCTCACCCAGCACACTTAGTCCATCATTTGGACCGTTGTGTTACCACCAAAGTAGCCTGTTATAACCTAGGCGTTAAACCAGCCTGAGCTGGTGATAAAGCGGTAGAGCTGTATGACACTCGTGTTTTTAATGTCGTCCAGGTCCAGGAAAAACCAAGAGCCAAGGAATTTCTTCCGCCTCGCAGTCAAGGCCGGACAGTGACAGAGAAGATGCAGAACGCCTTCCTCCTCATCCACATCCTCACAGCTCCTGCAATAGTCGTTATGAGGAATACGGAGCCTCCAGGTGAGCTCACCAATGGGACAGTGCCCTGTAATAACCCCCACAACCATGCCAATGTGCTTCCTATTCAATGAAAGCAGTGCGGCAGAGCGATCAGGGTCAAGTTTCGGCCAAATCAACTTCGTCGTCTGGCACGTGTCGCCGTTTAGCCATCTAATGTCCGCTCTGTCAATCGCGACGGCTTTAACTATAATTTTGCACGATGCGATTGGCATTCTAATGTTTAAACGGTCTCCGTCGAGAGCGCCGGTAGTCCCTTCTTTAGCCAGTTCATCCGCGACGCAGTTACCTACGAAGTCGCTATGGCTCGGTATCCAACAGAGCGTAATGTTGAAAAATGCACCCATCTCTTTAAGAATCGACCGACACTTTGCGATGGTTTGCGATATAGTCAGGACGGATTCAATTGATCGAATTGCAGCCTGACTATCCGTGTAGATCGTAACGTCTCTCATGGTCACTACATGATTTCCTAGCCAGGTCAAAGCTTCAAAAATTGCCGTAACCTCTGCCTGCAGGACACTGCAGAAATATGGAAGGCGGAGTGACAGGTTAATCCCCAGTCCCTCCGAATAGATACCCGCCCCAACACCGCCAACGACCCTAGAGCCATCCGTGTAGATGACTATAGAGTCGGTGGTCAGGGGCGCGCTATTAGCCCATTGACCCCTCGACGGAATCAAACTGGTGTAGTTTCAGTCAAAAAGGTATTTCGGAGAGATATAGTCAGTCTCCGTGGGGAGACTCAAATTATCCAGTACAGTTGAGTGCCCGCATCTCAGCGTGCGCCACTGGCCAGTCTCACAGAGACGCAGGGCCGTGTTTGCCGCCAGTTGTTCACCACAAATATCCAACGGGAGCAAGCCGGCACCATGTCCAGCCCGGCTGACGGAGTGGTCCTAAAGGCCCCCGTCATGGCCATCGCAGCTAGTCTTTGTACCTTGTTCAGTAATTTAATATAAGCCACCATACGAAGTGCTGTCCACCACATATTAATTTCGTACAGTAGTATGGGACCTACAACAGCAGTATATAGCCAATATACAGCTTTAGGCTGCAGGCCCCAGTTATTACCTATGGCCCTTTTACACGAGTAGAATGCGATAATAGCTTTATTAACCCGTTCCTCGATGTTGAGCTTCCACCTTAGTTTCCTATCTAAAATAAGACCAAGGAACTTAGCCTTGTCGGCGAAAACCAATTTCGTGCCCTCCAAAATGGGAGGTCATCTGCATACGCGATGACTTTACACCCAATTTCTTCCAGCCTCCAGAGCAGTTTGTTGATCCCTATGACCCAAAGGAGGGGAGACAATATCCCTCCTTGGGGGGTTCCTTCTCTAGAGACACTCCTGCATACCGACGATGCACCCAAGGTAGAGTGTATACGCCTAGAAGTTAGTAACATATTAACGAGTTTGCAGAGCGACTCATCAACCTGGAGACCTCGGAGTGCCTCAATGATCGCACTAGGTCTGATATTATTGAAAGTCCCCTCGATGTCCAGGAATACAACCATCGTGTATTCCTTTTGGTCGAGAGATTTCTCAGTGTAACTGACCAAAGAGTGCAGAGCCGTGTCCACCGACTTACCCTTCCAATAGGCATGTTGCGATGTGAATAGAAGGAGTGGCGGAATGGTATCCCGCAAATGGATATCCACCAGTCTCTCTAGTAGTTTCAACATGGTAGAAGAAAGACTAATGGGACGGAGGTCATTTGGTCGCGCATGCGAGCTTCTTCCCGCTTTCGGGATAAAAACCACCCGCACCTCCCTCTAGATGCGAGGAACGTACACTAGCGTCAGACAGGCCGTCGGGATCCACTCTATCCATGGGTATACTATATCCAAGCAGTGCTACAAGTCCGCCGGAATGATGCCATCAGGCCCAGCTGATTTTAAGGGTTCAAAGCTGGAAATCGCCCACATCGTCGTCCGTGCCCTTCTCGGCAAGCTTCGATGCTCCAAAGGAAGAAGTTTCGGCTGCGTTCGCCTCGTCCTTCATTGGAATGATTTGTGATTTGTGCGCCCTTTTCAAGTCGCTTTTGTAGATACGCAGCTTGATTTTGATAAATCCAAGCCTCACAACTCCGCCCGATTTAGCAAGGGGAGCCAGTGATTCCCTATTTATTAATAGGACCGCACATCTGCAGTCCTTAACTGGGTCCTCCAGCTTGACGATCCGCCAGTCCTTAGTTGGAATTTCCGGATTACAAGTGCGGATATTACGCAGTATTTGCTCCTTGTCGGAGACAAAGGGTGGTAGCCACGCACGAGCCCTTGGACGCGAAGGAATATCGTCCTTCGCCACTACTTCCAGCCTGGCGCCTGGCCAGACCTCACCCGCTCTACTATGTAATGGCGAATCTGAACATCGCTGCAGACCGCTCATCTGTAAGCTTTATGAGTTTTATCCGGCTCTGACACCAGCCTCCGTCCTCACAGTCCGGAGGCGAGCCCGGGTAGGCATTCATGACACTTCCGAAGTTTACGGTCAAAGTGCCTTCGACCTTCGATTGGTAGGAAAACTCTTCATTATTATTTGGTTATTGTGGTGGGAATGTATTAGGTTGGGTAGATGATAGATAGAGAATAACGGGCTGCTATAATTACCACATTACGCTGACGGAGGACTTGCACTCGATCTGAGCAATACCGAGGATTAGTTCCACCTGTACACAATGACAATGTCCTTGAACTACAGGGCACAGTTTAACAATCGGGTAATGTCGAAATTGAAATGTTCAATGCATACATTCCTCCTATTTCCAGATGTCCCTCAGGTTACAGAATCAACATCAGTCCTTTACTCACCGGTCAACACCGCCTTGTACTTAGTGACTTTAAACGCACATCGTGAGCTATGACACTCCAGCCTTTAAAATGACGTCAGAGGTACCACAATAGCTGAACAACTGGACTCATCTGAATTCAGTCCCTTGGCTGCTGATTGGAACGGCTTTAAAAGTTTTATCAATGCAGCCTATGCTGATACCTATCTGTCTTGTCAGGCAGCAGATTAGGGAATGGGAGCGAGAGAGAGCTGCCTCTCTGTGGGAAGCTCTCCCAGGTATGAGACAATTAAAATTGTTCATTGCTGGCTACTCTCATAACCAGTCCCTTGATCTACTCAGCCTGAGCAGAAACAGGGTCAAAATTATATGTGGACTTCTCACAGGTCACTCCCGTTTTCGAGGTCACCTCAAAACGATGCGCATCGTTTCGGATGCAAGCTGTCGTTTCTGTGAGGCCGACGACGAAACCCCAGAACACATCCTCTGTGAATGTGAGGCTCTAGCTTGCCGTCGAACTGTTTGCTTCGGCATTGCCTATCCTATGGCCGAGGACGTGGCCTCGGATCAAGCTCGGCCATCTCAGTCGATTTATCGAGATGAGCGGATTGGATTCGCAGATTTAGTCCTGCTCTCCAGGATTCAGGTATAGCACAATAGACTTATAGTGGCAGTGTTTGTGGCTCTTTTATTGGCCACGACCCATCTATAATCTAATCTAGCCTTTGCTGTGTTGCCTACACCATCGGAAATGCGAGTTGCCGAATCCAACTTCAGACGAGTACTGAACGAAGCAGTACCTTGTGGGCTGCTACCGCCATGATCACACCAGCGGTAATCTTATGGACAAGACACCGCCACCCCGTAACATCAGACATGGCCTGACGATCTCGAACGAGATGTCCAAACATACAAAAGCGAACCATTTGACGACGCAACCTACAGGACAGCCATTGCTTCTTTATACACGGAGGTGGTTCAAAGATCGATTGCAGAACTAAAGAAAAACCGAGAACTCCAAGCACCACCACCAACCCTCTCCTACCTAGTAAGAATAGTTTGCCCAGACCAACAAGAACCACACTGGCGCAACTCCAGTCTGGTTGGTGCTCCCGGCTAAATTCGCACATGTCCCGGATTGATAGCGATGTTCAAAATCCGTATCTTGTGACGGCAAGACTGGCTCTAAGACTGGGGAAGGACTGGGTGCGGGTGTATACTCCGAAAGCCTAGGAATTAATAAGCGCGTTTTTTGCAACAGTGTAGATCAGAGCAGAAGAAAAATTGCACGCGTTACACTAACAAAATTGTTCTATACAGAGCAGGTTGTTAGTGTAATGCGTGCAATTGTTGTTCTGCTCTTGATCTGGACTGTTAAAAAAAACGCGCCAAATATCTCTCTTCGTTTACCGGATCACTGCCAGCGTTTTTCAGACGGAGGTCTCGGCGATTGCAGATTTTTTGGCATGGCTAGGACGTCACACTGTAGCCTCTAGAGACATCATTATATACACGGATAGCCAGGCTGCGATAAGATCCATCGACTCCGTTTGCACCTTACCGAAGTTGGTGGAAGAGTGCCGCTCATCCCTCGTTGAGCTCTCGGAAAATTCTTCAACATTTTGTTGTGCTGGATCCCTGGCGATAGCGGATTCGCTGGCATTGCATGGCTGACGGCAGTGACTAGGGAGTTCGTTATGGAGTATCGGCGGCATCTGTCAAGTGACAAAACTGATATGGCCTAGAATCAATCCCGACCGGTTTTCGCAATTTCGATCAAGGGATAGAAGGCATATTAGCGTGTTGGTGGGAATTATCACTGGGCATTGTCTGATCGGCGGACACTCCAGAAGACTCCAACTTCCTTAAATGACTTTTGTAGGAGTTGTGATGACGAGGATGAGGAGGAAAGTGCTTCTCATCCTGTGCCTGTCCTGCCTTAGCCGTAAGGAGGAATGAGATTCTTGGGTCTTTCTTCTTCAGAGATTTGGATGACTTGGAAGATATGGATATCAACAAGCTATTTCGTTTCATTAACAGTTCCGGCTGATTTAATGATTAATCTTTGTCTATGTAGGTTAGTAGATACCGTGGGTATCACAACGTTCCCATTTGTGGTCTAAGTGAGCGGTGACAATTTATGGTAGCCCCTCTAACCTAACTATGTCATTATGGTTGAAATACAACCACTGGTCGAGATACCTCCCCGATTTAATAAAATAGCTCCTGGTAAGTTAGGTGTTTTGTGCAGTGTTCACTTGTAAACGAAGCATAATGTTAAGAAATATTGCAGAGTTCAGATTTGCTAAGCTTCAAGAGTTCTTCTCCCATTGGCATCGAATACTACAAAACCTTCGAATTGCGCGCGCAGACCTCTTACCCTCCGGTTTCTTTTTTTATGCACATGCTCCTTCACTAGCCTCATATCCACCAGAAGCTACAAATTCTTCGTTAATAATCAAATGCATCAATATCATTAGTAGTATTAAAAGCAATGACATGAATATTAGAAGCAAAACGTTCAATAAGCGACCAAAGCATTGTTTGATATTGACATTAACAATCCAGTTTAACATTATGTCGCGACACTATACAAATTGATGAGTTTTCAAGTATTCCAACATTCCTTGAATACTGACATTGACATTTACCTGTGCTGCTGAATTTTGTGGCTGCTGCTGTTGTTGTTGCTGTTGTTGTTGTTGTGGATTAATTAGGTTGTTTTGCATCTGTTGTCCGTGATGACCGAAACCTGAAATAAAGTATTTTTAAACTGATTAGGATTTTGTTGATGTAAATATTTAGTTTAGATAATTGGAAATGCAATTCGAACTGATCCATTTCAATTCGATTAGGGCTGAGTTTCAAGTTTTCGAAACTCCTAGCTTGTACAGAGAAGAGTAGAGCAGGATAAGCGCCAAAAAACGCTATAGAGCAAATTAGCGTAGCGAAGACGAAAACGGGGCATGTCTTAGCTGAGGGTGTGTCTTGGTTTAGTTTAGCATTTAAACGTCAACTCAAATTTGAAGAGGAAACTTAAATCCGTAGTACAGATACAATTGGACAAATTTCCTTTAGGGAGCAGAATTATGTTGTATGTTTACTATTCCATATACCTAATTACACAAAATAAAGCACCAGTGGCGAGCGAGCTTCGTATGTGCGACGATTAATTTAAAATTGTACTCGTATAGAAAGCTAGCTCACCACTGTTGCTTTGTGGTAGAATCTCATGTATCGTGCGTTCCGTGTGAAATCCGCCTAAGGCATCAACCAATTGCCACCAGAGCTGAGCTTTCCCATCATATAGATGATTTGGCTTATCTCACGATTGAGACCAAGTTCTGGGACGCAGCCGAGTACGTGTCAGAACGCGCGGAGAGATAATATGAATAGGGATACGAATGACATCCATACTACTATTTCTTACACTACGGGCAGTTACTATTTTTTTCATTGTTCTTTAATATATGTATACACAGCAAAACATAAAACATGAAACACATAAAGCCGAATTCTTCCGGCTAATATGAATAAGGAAGCCGAGACTGTAGTTGTTGGTATTAGAACAGAAAGACCGAAATCTAACACACATTCAAAATGTTACGTTTTCAACATAACGGTAAATTTGGCTACGTAGAACTAAACTTGAAAGAGTCACTTGTTTTTGGTCGTTATTTCCAATCCTCTGTCAGCCATTACCGGTTGGATGTCCAATTTTCTTTACAATTTGCTATTGTAGGCCTTAACCCCTAGAGGGGCATAGCGCGTCAACCACTCCTGCGCGCCATCGTACTCCGTTCAGGGTAATGGGGCCCAACTCCAAACAACTTACCCAGCACCTTACACTCTCCCATTTCATGGCATGTAAAGCAATTGTCATTCTTCCGCAATGTGTGACCTATACACTGCCATTTTCGCCTGCGTATCAATTCGTCGACTGGCATCTGACCCGTACGCCGACTTAGTATTAAATTACACAGCCGCCGTTTGGCCTGTGCGGCTTAAAAACGAGAGCACCGTTCCGGCTTTTGAGCCGCAATTGAGACAGACATTACACACGCTGCAACAGCCAAGCGGCGTAAACTCAGTGACTTCGTGCATTGATGATTCGAGTTCAGTATGGAATGATTTCCTCCTACGTCGATGCGGTGAGAAACTGGACTAAACTGGCGATAGTTTATCGAAGTACAACCGATGGGTATTTCTCGCTGAACAACTAATCGAGGGTAAGGTTAGGTTAGGTTACATTAAGGGGCTGCCATGATACAACACAGCACACTTAGACCTCTCATGGGTCCATTGTGATACCAACAGTAACAAAACACCTCTCTAGGAAACCTACGTTCCGAGCCAGGCTGTGCTGGCAATGTAGCGATTGAGCTGTATCACACTCATATCCTTGAGGTCCTCCGTGTCAAAGCAGAACCTGGAGCCCAGGAATTTTTTCCTCCTGAGGGCCAGTGCTGGACAGCGGCATAGAAGGTGCAAGACACTCTCTTCCTCATCCTCATCCCCACAACTCCTACAGTAGTCATGATGAAGAAGACGGAGCCTCCATTTGAGCTCACCAATGGGGCAGTGCCCTGTGATAGTCAACACCACTCTACTAACGTGTAATCGAGGGTAAACTAATCCTGTGCCTCCGAGGTGTAATGGAGGCCAATCCAAGGCCACTCCCACTATGCAAGGTACGCCTTCAATAGTGCGGAGGCAATCTGGCCGGGTGCTAAGTTGGAAGGTGTGGCGGGGGATCAGATCCCGTCGCAACCCAGAGCCCGTGCCAAGCGCCCAGCTTTAGTATCTGATGGGAAGGAAGTCATGAGCCTCATAAGAGCATGTAGGAAGGTCCCCGTTCCTACCCGTGACTGGAGGGTCGTCAGGGTTGATGAGCCTATGGAAAACTGCAGCAATGCGGTTTTTGTGATTAATACCGAGTCGCTCGGTCCTCTAGCCAGAAATAACGGAATTATTAGTCTTGGCTTTATCTAAAATAGCATTAAATTGAAGGTTTATAAAAGTGACTTGAAAAAGGCTAGGCTCTGACAGACTTTGGACAGCATGCCATATGCGCATTTAGCCTGGTTGATACGATGAGCAATGTCCTGCTCCGTACCACCATTTTCGGGAACAATGCTACCGTAGACGAAGTCGTCCACAGGCTTCCCATTAATATTGATGGCAATAGGTGTAGGATTTCTTTTTCGACCTTGGTATTAATCTTTAGTCCAACCTTGCTCGCCTCCCTCTCGAGATCAAACGTCATTCCGCACAGAACCATGATTTTGTGAGAGAGTAGGCATATGTCGTCAGCGTAATCAAGATGTTGTAGATAAGATGTTGAAGTTCATTAAATTTCTATCTAGTCCGGATATAGGAATAGGATCGGTGAGAGGATGCACCCCTGCCGAACTCCACTGCTAATCTAAAGTCCCCCAATACCTTACCTTTATGCAGAACGCGACATTTCCCGCCGCAATAAGTTGCCTTATTTATGGCCATGAGCTCCTCAGGGCTCTTCTGCGCAAGGCCGCCCATATAGAATCCCGATTCACACTGTCGAAAGCCTTCTCGAAATCGATGAAAAGCAAGTGAAGCGGAGAATCGTACTCAGCGCATTGCTCGATGATGATTCGCAATGTGTTAATGTGATCGATACACAGGAGAATCCAAATCGAAAACCAGCTTGCACTTCATCAATTGTGTTTTCTAAGTGTGCCTTTAGGCGATATTCAGATTAGCTACATTTTCAGCTCCGACGCAGCCACGCACAATAGCCAAGCATAGTCGATCGTATCGCATGCTGAGCGATGAGAATCCGCCCATTTGATGCTGTGTATCTCGACTGAAATTTCAAGCAGTCGTGCAGCGCGGTGTCGTGTGTGTGAATTTCGCCTTAGTCTCTCCAGGACAATTTTAGGTATTATCTTGGCAACGTCAGGGAGCACGCAAATGCCTCTCCAATTGTTACAGTCTGTGAGGCTACTCTTCTTCGGAAGTTTGATGATCAAACCCTTCTTCCACTCAGTGAGAAAGGTCTCTGTATTCCACGCTTTATCAACAACTGGGTGCAGCAACCCGGCAGTTACGCTTGGCGCTGCTTAATTAAGTTCGACAGGGATACCATCGAGTCCGGCGGCCTTTCCTCATTTTAGTGCAATAATTGCAGCGACTAATTCCTCCTCGAGACAGTGGACCGTGTACGCGCATTTTGATGGTTAGCTAAATTATCTATATGAGGGGGTACTTCACATGAGATTACACGGTTCAAGACCGCGACGAAGTGTTCTTTCCACCGCCTCATTTGATCTTCCTCCAAGAGAAGTAGCTTTCCATCACTATCCTTCACCGGATGTTGGCGGGAGTTACGAATACCTGTATACTCCTTGGTGACACTGTAAGCGGCGTTTAAGTTGTTACTACTTGCGGCTTCTTCTGCTGAGGTTAGAATAGAATTCGCATAAACTCTTTTATCGCGTCGCACACTACGCTGAATTTCTCGAGATTTGTAACGGTAAAGAAGTTCGATGCTACTTCGATAGTCGTCTGATGCTGCAGCCAAACGAACCTTCAACCCGCTGCCACGAAGCGGCGGACATCCAGGGCTTATTCCGGCAAGGAGGACACAGACATCCTTGAAATTTTGAAACCCCTCAAATTCAGTAATTTCAAAATTCTCGCGCACAATTCCAATGAAAACGACATTTCAACTAAACTTACCTTGGCCAGATTGTTGATTCATATGTTGCATAAACATGTCATGCTGCTGATGCGAGGAATATGAAGGAAATTGACGGAATGACAAAATTGCTGGATCCATAGCTGTCCAGTCGGACATGTTTCCATATCCTGTAAATAGAAAAAAAAATCAATTAAATGGCCGACCTCTTATCAAACGCGCCCAGACCATCTAACAAAAACCCGGACTAGACCTACCTCCTTTATTAAGATTTTGATTCTGCATTGCAGCCATATGCATTTGCTGCTGTTGTTGCTCGTTGTTTTGCAACTGCAATAACTGATGTGCTGTCGGTGGCTGCTGTGGCTGAATACCGCCCATATTATGTGGCCAATTGGTTTGCTGTGGCATCTGCTGTTGTTGTTGCTGCTGCTGTTGTGTACTGTTCATGAATGGCAGAATTTTACTACCCTGTGGCCGTGGCACACCGAAACCAAAGGCATTCATATGATTAAAACCTGGTGGTGGCATACGTGTACGTTGACAACTCTCTAAAAGATGCTTATTGTGATTATTTTGCGATTGTTCGTTTTCCATTAGTTCGGCCAAAGCCTTTTGTGTCTCGAAGAACGGATCGAAACCTTTGAAAAAGAACAACACAATTGTAGAGAAATTTGTTACAAGCAGACCTATTTTCAATTTGAGTTTTGGTTGGTTTAAAAATGTGGTTACGTTAAACATTAAAATACAAAACAAATGTTCGCAAACTGTTTCGTACTGTACTATAAAAACGAAAAACGAATAGAAGGGCAAAGCCCCTCTTTTTTTGCAAACATGATGATGCGTCGAAAAAAAGCTACTGCAGTCGTCATATTTTTTGGATAAATGAAATAGAAAAACAACACACACCAGAAAGTAAAAGATAGTAGAAAGAACATTTCATAAGTCGATCGAGGCACCTCTTTTTTTCATGCTTTTACGAGTTTTCGAATCTTTTGGCAATTGTGGAGCTTTGAATTGAACCCTCTCGCCTCTGATTTCTCTGAAATTTTAGCGCGGAAAGTATAAATAAACATAGTTTTTTAAATGTTGAAAGCTATGAAAACAGTTGCAAGAGATTACTTCGTTCGTAAGAATTTATAATTTGCATCGTTAATACGTTACATACCCAAAGCGAGCGTTAATGTTTGCGCTATACTGAGGGTTGTGATCCCTTAAACGCGGGGCCCACACAAGAAACTCTAGTGAATCAACTCCGCTCGCTTCGCGCTCCGGGATCACAACCCTCAGTATCGCACTGGGTACAATATACAATACTTACGATACATCGTTTCAATTTTTGAAGCATTCCTGTTTCGCGAATAATAGGAGAATTGCATTTAGGGAGAATTTTTAAAATTCGTTGAGAACGGCTTCAAAGTGTATTTCCGCTTTAGGTCGTAAGAACCAAGAACCCACAACACTCAGGGGATTTGCAGTTCCTAGAATGGAAATTCCATAAGTGTGGTGAAAATTATCTCTAAATGCGATAGAATTATCCTATTCTTCGCGAAAAAGGAATTTTACAAAGCTCGAAAAACTATGTGAACATACGGGGTCTATTCTTCGCGAAAAAGGAATTTTACAAAGCTCGGAAAACTATTCGAACATACGGGGACTGATAAAAAAAAATAACGATCCTTTCTTAATTACATGTCAATGGATCGTTGTGGCGACGGGCGATTGGCAGCACTGCAATTGTCATAACCTTGCGTGTAATTGACTATTTACAGACTATTTATATCTCGGTTAGTTTTCGAGTTATTGCTATTTGAATGGGATGTGTTTTGATTCTCGTGGCGAATTTTTGCAATGTCCTATTTGCGAGATTAACAATGCAACGTGAAATTTAAAAAAATGTTCACGGATCATCAGTTGGGCGACGAATACGACGTTGAGGCAAAAGTCCAGTAATCACTGTGGGTTGGCAAAGGATCGCTACCGCCAAAACAGCTTCAATCCTCTTGTCAAAGTTAGGCTCAATTTTTTTTTATTTTAACGTGCATTTTGAATTTTTACCCAAGTTCAAACCGCTAACTGTCAGTAGTGCCGAACGCGTTTTGAAAAGCTGACAGTTAAGGCGAGACAACTCATTATTCCTTCATCATCGCAATGCGCCTAGCCGGCCAGCCTTGTTAATTTGCAAATTCTATGCCAAACATCGGATGACTGCCCTTCCTCAACTTCCCTACTCCCCAGACAGTGCTTCCTGTGATATTTTCCTGTTTTCAAAATTAAAATCTATGCTGAAAGGGTGCCGGCTAAGCCATTAAAGAAAACATGTCGTACTCAAATAGCAATGACCCGGAAACTAATCGAGATGTAAACAATCTGCCAGTCACACACGGTAGATTATGACAATTGCAGTGCTGACAATCGCGCGTCACCATAACAATTCATCGACATGTAATTAAAAAAGTACCGTTATTTTTTGATCAAACCTCGTATCATATTGAGTGGGTTTGCGAGCGGATCTGGATTGACATTTCTCGAATTCTTCTCCATATGCTTTCCCCTCCGGTAAAATATGTACAGACAACTATCAATTTTTGAATCTGAGTACTTTTCAGACCTGGAGGGGAACATTTTCTGATCCGAAAATTGATAGTTGTCTGTCCAAATTTTACCGGAGGGGAAAGCATATGGAGAAGAAGTCTGTTCCGGATCCGCTCGCCAAAACGCAGCCAATGATATGCAAGAGAAGGATAGAGTGAAAAGCTATATTGTCTGTGAAAACCAAACTGATGTTATCCTTTTTTAGCTGCGATCAGCTGTTCTTAGTTTAGATGACATTTCTAGCCGATCATCGTGTGTTGATTGCGGTTCAATCAGGTGATAGCAGTGAAAAATTACTTTTTTCAAGTAGAAACTTAACTGGTTTTGTGACTATTACATCAAGAAATATAAAGTGTTCTTTAATTGAATACTTAGAATTAGTGAGCTATTTGAAGTGATACAACGTACTGATCCCATTAATTTTCTATAATTGAGTGCTGTGGAATATTGCCGAAACAGATTGATTTCCAGAAGAATTGGAGTTTCATTTCACAGGTAAATGACCAGATTTTGTGCCGCTATTAAGTGCATCGGCATTCTACGTGCTTCAAATCCTTTTCGTAGTTATTAAAAGTTGACCGCGTGGGCTAGTTTTATTTTCAATGGCGTAGCTTTGAAAATATGATGTGTGGGAGACTTCTTGAGAGAAGTTACAAAATATTCATTCTAAACGCCAAATCACTTGAAATGACCCAAACCGTCCTGATAACTTGACATTAAACTGTCAGATACGGTTTCTGATTACTATTATTTGTTGGATTCGTTCCGTTTGCGTCGACTACATTAATATCCATTATTAAAATACTTCAGTTTCCTTTAAGTCAACGAATGGTCTTTATTTTTCCGTATACGTATTTTGGCAGGTACTTGCTGCCTTCTTCAGCGGAGTCTGTATCGTACATCAACAGAAACATCAGGAACCTTCACTGATAGTCAAGCGATTATCATGGCGCTTGCAAGCACGTCGGTACACTTAAGGCTAGTGAAGACATGTCAATATATCCTTACTACCGTTGGAGCCTCAAATCACCTTACAATCTACTGGTCCCCTGGGTCTTAAATTGTATACAATGAAAAAGACCAACTTACTAGACGGGCATCTACTGCCCCCTACGTTGGCCTTAATCTTTTCTATGGTCTACCAACCTGAATTATCAAGTAGCAGATCAGTGGGTGGAAGCGGGAGAAACTCACCCTGGTGTGAGACAATCTTAAGCGTTTATCGCGGTATAATTCCGTAGCCGTACGCTTGATTTGCTCAACTTGAGCAGAAAGGGTCAGAATTACCTGGGGACTTCTCACAGCTCACTCCCGTCCCACCAAAACTATGCATATCGTTCCAGACGGAAGCTGCTGTTTTTGTAAGGCCAACGACAAATCTCTAGAATACATCCTCCGTGAATTCGAAGCTCTTGATCACCGTCGAAAGAATGTTTAAATTTCAAATCTTGCTCCAAATTTCACAGGTCCCAAAATATATAATTCCCGACGCCATTGGAAAGATGTAATAGGGGTCGTGTGACAACCACACATAAATGAATCGTTTGTCTTCTTCTTCTTCATTGCCTCGAATATACCTATATATGTATATAAAGGGTGTTTTTTTAAGCCCGATAGAACTTGAAATTGTAAAAAATAACACAAAAATTAAATTTTAATAAAAAAAATTTATTATTTGTTTCAGTATACTCTGGCAAATCATCATGAATAGACTGACGTTTGAACAACGCTACCAAATTATCCAAATTTACTTCGAAAATTAGTCGTCGATTCGCGCAACTTATAGACGACTTCGTGATTTTTATGGCGCACATAATCGTCCATCTGAGCAAGCCATCCGTCGAACTGTGGATAGATTTCGTACCACACACTCTCTACATGATGCAGTAAGACCAACACGTCGAAGGAATGTGCGTACTCAAGAGAATATCGCCGCTGTAAACGAAAGTGTGGAAGAAGATCCAAATTTATCGCTTCGTCGTCGGTCGCAGGAATTGGGGCTCTGCCCGTCCACTACGTGGAAAATTTTGCGCAAAGATCTTGACCTACACGCGTATAAGATCCAGATGGTGCAGGAATTAAAGCCACGAGACCATGATACGCGTCGTTCTTTCGCCGATTGGGCTCTAGAGCAGTTGGAAACTGACCCGTTGTTTTATCGCCAAATTGTGTTCAGCGATGAGGCTCATTTTTGGCTTAACGGGTTTGTTAATAAGCAAAATTGCCGCATATGGAGTGAGACCAATCCACAACAGACCCTCCAGACTCCATTACATCCAGAAAAATGCACCGTTTGGTGCGGTTTACACGCTGGTGGCATCATCGGACCTTATTTCTTCAAAAATGAGGCCGGAGCTCGCGTTACGGTCAATGGAGATCGTTACCGCACCATGATCAATGATTTTCTGTTTGAAAATATGGATGACATTGATCCAGACGAGATGTGGTTTCAGCAGGATGGTGCTACGTGCCATACGGCGACCGAAATATCGACTTATTGAAATCAAAATTTGGCGATAAGTTGATTTCGAGAAATGGACCTGTCAATTGGCCTGCAAGGTCGTGCGATTTGACACCTCTCGATTATTTCCTGTGGGGCTACGTGAAGTCACTGGTTTATGCTGATAAACCAGCAACAATTGACACCTTGGAGGCCAACATTGTTCGTGTTATTCGTGACATACGGCCAGCAGTGCTCGAAAAAGTGGCCCGCAATTGGACGTCCAGAATGCGCTTCGTCAAGAACAGCCGCGGTGGCCATATGCCCGAAATCATTTTCAAATGTTAATGCCACGTATTTCTCTTTCGAATAAAAAAAAAATAGATTTATTAAAATTTCATTTTTTGTGTTATTTTTTTCATTTTTTGTGTTATTTTTTACAATTTCAAGTTCTATCGGGCTTAAAAAACACCCTTTATATAATCCAGCAACATGCTGAACTCTACAACATACTAAAATTTCAGAGAAATTCGAGGTGAGAGAATTCATGCTCCACAATTACCAATCTTGCTTCAAATTTTCCTGAAAACCCAATTAAAAGAATTTCTAATTCTCCTAACTGGAAAATTTACTCCACACCGCCAAAAATACGAATAGATACAAATTACAAATTGGCACCTTAATATCAATCTACTACTTTTTATTCTTAAAAATTGATTTTTGTCCGCCAATTCTTACACTGAATTCATAAAACACTCAAAATTAAATAAATAAAAAAGAATAGCATCACAAACCCTCAAGCCGCAAGATAAAATGAGAAAGTAAAATAAAAAAAAACAAAAAAAAATGTAAAAAAAAATGAAAACCAAGAAAAATCCATGTGAAAACCGTCAGAAAAAAAAAAAATTATAACAAAACGTAAAAACGATGCAAATAGAACGAATTATAACAATAAATATGTACCTAAATCATCATCGACAGGTGCATTTTGCGTATATTGATTGTGAATACGATTCTGTTGTTGTTGTGGATTACTATTCGGATTCATAAGCATATTGCTATTATTGTGCGATCCAATTTGATCGAATTTATTAAATAATCTCTGTTTTTGTAATTGTTGTCCAATAAGGCCTAAAAAATGGGTTGATGCAATATGGATCAAATTATTTGATCAATCGTTAAATTGATTTTTTTTTTGTTTCCGACCAATTAAAAATATAGACGGACGGAGGAAAGGGGAGAAAAAAAAAGAAAATATATGATAAAACAAAATCAAATTGCAAATGTGAGGAAAATTAATCACAACAAAATGTTTTTCTTTTTTTGTCTTCGTTAAATCCAAAACAGACTGAATAATAGGAGATGGACACAATTTTCTCCAATAAAGAGTAAATTTCGCACACACACGAGTGGAATTCGATTGATGGAAAAACCAATTGTGATCAATCTATTTTTTGAATAGACTAATGTCTATAAATTTCAATAATGAATAAGAAATTTGTCGAATTTTGGATGAAATTTTTGTCCGGAAACAAGTAAAATAAAAAAAAACTGGTCATCGCTTTTATGCTCTATTTCAAATGCACATCTACGCAAATTTCTTGCAAATAACTTTGAGAAATACCATCAAAAGCGGGTCTATAAAACGCCCAAACACAGAATCGTACGTTTTTTTTTTAATTTTTGATTAAAGTATATAATGTAAAATGGCAAAATGAGATAAGATCAATAATGGTTACAACGTTTTGAAATAGAGTTAAAGGAAACCTAATTAATATTATCAAGTTCAAGGTGATGAATGACGGTGTGTATCAATCAAGCACTCGTGGCAAAACAATCCCATCGGAAGCAATATGATTTGCTGTCCACAATCAGTCGATAGACACCGCGAGTTCAACACAATTTATTATGTACGAGACGAGAGAGACGTTGACATTGTAATGCGAAAATGCTTGATAATGCACACTTCTTGTGTGATTGTGTCGCATGCTTACCATTGGTGTGGTCTGTGTGTTGTGAATTGATTCTATTCTCAAGTAACGCGGCCATACTTAAATGGTCACGATGATCGTTGAGCATAGGATATCCGTTCATTAGTAAATGCTGAAAAGATAAACAAGAGAGAAAGGGATTAATTGTTGATACTGAACGTATATTATTGTAATATTTTATAATTGAAAATAGGCTATACGGAGTATATCCACAGCATTTCAACATTTTAATTTGTTAGTGTTCAAGGCCTAAAACCGACTTAGACAAATATTTTCCTCACTCAATTGGGTGTGATTTAAAAAAAAAACTGACAATGAAATAAAAAAAAACCTTCAAGAATTATCTGCGAACTCTGAACCGAATCCTTAATAAAATCAAGGTTCCTAAAAGGGGCCCTCATCTATATTTCTGAAGTTCAGCAAATCCCCGTCAAATATTTGAGTCCTTATTCGACAGTGATCGTTCGGTCACCGCTCACGATACTAATCTAGAGTTCGGAGATCAAATCTCGGCGCGATCATAAACTGCCTGTGAGTACTAATAGAACTCTCACAGTGCTCCGAGCTTGTCAGTATAAAGACGGCGCTGATAGGAGGTGCATGCTAGCAACCGCACTTCCGAAAAGTAGATATGCTATTGAAACGTCGACAAGGCATAGAAATGCTAGATATGTTGACGCGCCCATGCCCCTGGAGGGATCAAGGCAATTAGAGAGATTCACAGTCAGCTTGTTTCCGCCGGAAAATGCGAGAAGTTTACTTTGCCATTAACTTATTCAAAAGATATGTTCTAACGGTTTATGATCGGTTATAACTGTGGGCCACTTTTGTCCGGGCGATTTTACTTGGTACTAATTATCGTCGAGCTCGAGCTTGTCTTTCACTGGATAATGAAACCCAATATTCGAAATTGATTTGATGCAAGGTCCCATCACTCTGGATAGTGAAACACGTCGCCGGATGCGTACGAAGAACATGTCGTGAGTGGTTTCAACGTTTTAAAAGTGGCGATTTCAATGTCGAGGACAAGCATGGTGGTGGAAGAGAAAAAATTTTCAAAGACGACGAATTGGAAGCACTGCTCGATGAAGATTCGTGCAAAACGCAAGAAGAATTAGCTGAATAACTGGGAGTGACTCAGCAAGCCATCTCGAAACGCCTCAAGGGCATGATTCAGAAACAAGGAAATTGGGTTCCGTACGAGTTAAAACCGAGAGATATTGAACGGCGATTATTTGCATGCGAACAACTGCTTCAAAGGCAGAATCGGAAGGGATTTCTACATCGCATCGTAACCAGCGACGAAAAATGGGTCCGTTACGGTAATCCCAAGCGCAGAAAGTCATGGAGAATGCCCGGACATGCCTCAACGTCGAAGGAAAAACCAAATATTCACGGCGCCAAGGTTATGCTTTGCATTTGGTGGGACCAGCTCGGTGTGATATACTACGAGCTACTGAAACCGAATGAAACTATCACAGGAGATTGGTACCGAACGCAATTGATGCGTTTAAGTCGAGCATTAAAGGAAAAACGACCACAGTACCAAGAGAGACACGACAAAGTCATCCTCCAGCATGACAATGCTCGGTCACACGTCGCAAAAGTGGTCAAGACATACTTGGAAACCCTGAAATGGGAAATCTTGCCCCAGCCGCCGTACTCCCCAGACATCGCTCCTTCCGACTACTATCTGTTTCTTTCCATGGCGCACGGCCTGGCTGATCAGAATTTTCTCTTCGTACGAGGAAGTCGAAAAATGGATCCAATCATGGATCGCGTCGATCTGCTTTTTCCGAGATGGAATACGAAAATTGCAGGAGAGATGGGCGAAAGTTGTCGGTAGCGATGGACAGTACTTTGAATAATACATCTGTAAGTACTTTTTGACAATTAAGCTTTTAATTCCGGGAAAAAACGGCGGAAGTAAAGTTGTACACCCAATATATTTGGAAACCGTGGCGGCTGTCGTCTGTTTGTATTTACAGACAGCCGGTGCCGCTGCTCACAACACTTGTCAAAATCGCAGCTTCTAAACGGTGCCTAAAGCTCGACATAATTCGGTATGAGATACCGCGACTCTTTCTCTCTCCCAAGAGTAGTTTTTCCTTTTAGATTCAGTTTAACAAAGCAGCCCTGGCTTTGTGTTCGTCTTTTGTGGTTTGGCCACGTATTTAAGGCCTCCATAAATGCTTCGAATTGCCGGCATTTGGAGCATCTTCGGTGACCGGACGAAGCGCAGAGGAGCCCTGGATACCTTTTTGTTTGCCAGGATTCTCCTTCTAAGTAACTTAAAAAAAAAAATCTTTACACAGTATTGCATTTTTCTATTGTTCATGTGCTCAACAGCTTACAGAGTTTATGAGTGAATTACGGCAAGGAATGCAGTGTTGCGCCTCTGCTGGCCTCAGAATTCTTTCTAACCTGTTGATCATCTGAATAATTGGGAAATGCAGTATTTTTTTCTCTTTGCTCATTTTTCCCCTCTACAATGGTTGTCGGCTGACTCCGGTGCCCAGCTCGTTTGTTTTTTTTTTCTATTTCTAGCAGCACACTTTGTCCTTTGCTTCTTCTTTTTGGCAGGCCTCGAAGTAGAAGCTGCCCTGTAATGAACCACCTGTAATGAACCATATTATGGTCTGGTAGTGCTGCTCCCACCAGCAGATCGAAGCAGCACCTGATGAGTAGTGATCTGTTGGTGGTACGAAACCAGAGGCCGAGGGTCCCATTACACCCGGACCCAGGTGCGACCGCGTGGGCGTCTGATCCGTCTGCCAACCATTCCATCCTTATCGACTATTTTTTTTATTCCCCATTTGTGTTGTCTTCCCCAGGCCTATGAATTTTTGTTAATACGTAAAGGACAGGGGCAACGAGCGGCGAAAACCCCGCCCACATCTCCCGAACTGAACTACGGCAAGCATAGGCCGCTGCTTAGCTCGTTGAGGGGCCTTTTTCTTCGCCAGATGTCACCTTCACGGTCATTATGCTACCTAAGGCTCCGTCCCCACAGGCATCTCCGGATGTCTACCAGACAGTCCGTTACAAAGGATTGAATAATGGAGGAGTAGGGTTGAATAGTGGAGGGGTAAGGTTGAATAGTGGAGGAGTAGGGTTGAATAGTGGAGGGATAGGATTGAAGTGGAGTGGTAGGGTGAAGCGAAAAAGAAGGAAAAAGAGAGGAAAGAAGGAAAAGGAGGGAAAAAGAGTGGAGGGGTAGAGTTGAATAGTGGAGGGGTAGGGTTAAATAGAGGAGGGCTAGGGTTGAATAGTGGAGGGCTAGGGTTGAATAGTAGAGGAGTTGAATAATGGAAGGGTAGGATTGAAGTAAAGTGGTAGAGTGGAGAAGTTTAAAAGAAGGAAAAGGAGGAGACAAGAGAGAAAAAGAAGTGATAAGAAAGAGGAAAAGAAGGGATAACAAAGAGGAAAAGAAGAGATAAGGAAGGGTTAAGAAACGGAAAGATGCGAACAGATTGGGAAAAGAAGGAGAGAAGACGGGAAATAATGGGAAAAAAGGAAAATAGCACAAAATAGAATAGCCAAGGTAGGTAGGGTGGGGAAGTGAGAGAGGGGACATTCGTAATTCACACGGAAGAAAATAGCAAGGGCAGGACTGGCTCATTTAACTCGATGGAATTGGACTTTACTAAACTGAACAGTAATCGGGAGACAATTGACAACCCAAAAAGACACGGACATGGAACAAGATTGGGGTCACTGGAAGGAATGGCATGTTGAGGGTGAGAAAAGTTTAATTTTTTTTTATCATGTAGCCCCAAACCTCGATGGCTCTCTTTAAAGTAAGCTTTCCACAATTGGTTTAACACTGATTGGTGCCGTATGTCTAGACCACTGGCGACACCATGAGCGCTTATTAAATGCTGGTCTACTCAACTTTTGATAAAATATGATTCGCTTTGTGATTGTGAACGACCTTTTGCGCATAAATGTCTTGACTCGGTCTGTGCGCACTTTTACCAAAACAAAATTGGTAAAGAGGTGAATAGTTCACCAATCTTCACGATGACATACATTACGTGTGATTATTAAAAGCTGATAACAATGACCGCTTTTGCCAAACTGCAGCTAAAGTAGCAACAAACTTCGAATACTTTTACTACTACTAATTGGCTTAATCCTTCCAGTGCGGCACGGATGCGTCAACATATCTAGCTATGCCATGTTGATGATTATCCGTATACATAAATCCTCCAGCTGATAAAAAAAAGTGTGCTTCAAAGATAGATCTTCTGATCTTCAATTAATTGAATTGAATAGGACAGCGTCTAATGGCAACGCCCACGATCGCACCGATATATTGTCTTTTTAACGACAACAACCTTGTAGAACGGCACATATCCAGCTTGGGCCACATTAGCTTTGTTCTGTAACACATACTACGATTTAACCATCTTTAGTTGTCCTTACTAATCGCAGCGGACAATTCAGCATTTCCCTTTAAGTGGTAAGTACGGAGTCCAGGGTTCTCATCGCAGCTTACTATTTGCCCTAACCCTACTAGCGATGAGGCATAGCGCGTCAACTGTTCCCATGCGGTTTAGTTGATGTTTCATTAGGATTAACTGGTTTCGGAAGATCAATTTTTATCGATTCGGACCAGTTTATGTTAACAAAACGTCAACTAAGCCACGCGGGGCGTGGGAATAGTTAACGCGCTATTTCGCAGCTTGGCTGTCCCTAAACATAATAATGTCGACCGCGGTTATGAGTCCCAGCCAGGTCAAAACTTACCAAATCGTCACAAGGTCTGCCTGGACGAAACAACAGTGTTCAGGAAGTGAAACCAATAAATTTAGATGTAGCCCGTTGGCGTAGACACCAGAATCAGCCTTAGAACCAACTGTGTAAGTAAATCTTCGTTCCATTGCGTTTGTGATGATACTAGGTGTGTGCTGTTCTTATTAAACATATATTTTGGCGAGGTATAATCCGTCGTTGCAGGGATATCTCGACTGTTTAGAACTGTCAAGTGTCCAATGCTCAATGTCTTCCACTGACTTATTTCGCTAAGGCGGATGGTTGAGAGTATTTTAAGCAGGATCCCTCCTCCTCATTTGAGGCGACTGGGATGATGTTGATTCGTAATTTCAACGCTACTGATATGTTTTGCCACTTTTTTGCTTCTCCGCCGAATCTTACACCTAATTCTATTTTATTTGAACGCCCTCCCCCTTGTAGACAGTTTATTTGCATTTTGAACCAAAAGGTCCAGTCAATAAATACCCAAGCCCAATCATTATCATATTTTTGTTACTCTGATGCGTGGACAAACCTCTTACTACTTGTCGACAGATGAATAAAACAAGAATTGCCAACAATGCTCACCTGTTGTTGCATTTGTTGTTGTTGTTGCTGCTGTTGCTGTTGCTGCTGTTGGTTCTTATGGAAATCGAAGAATTTCGACATATTTGTACCGAACACACTGCTATGCTCTGGATGCATCATTACATTGGGTTGTCTTTGCTGCTGCTGTTGTTGCTGATACAAATGTGACTGCTGTGACAGTCTATCGGATCCATTGTGTAGAAAATCGACGTTGAAATCTAGAGCGTAGAAAAAAAAAATTCGCATTATTCCCCACTGCCCACTGTCTGCCATCAGTTGTGTGCGCGTAACAATTCAATTCATATTTGAATTACCATGCAAATAAGGTTGTGTCATACCAATCGAATTCATGATTTGCTTTCGTTTTTGCATCTCTTGCAATCGTAGATATTCCTCTTGTTGCTGATGCTGCTGTTGATGTTGTTGGTGTTGGTGCTGTTGCTGATGCTGTTGATCGTCCATTTGTTTACTGTTGCGCATCATGAAGAATTTCAGGGCTTGCTCCCACTCTTCGGCAGTATTAAGTGATGGCAACAGATATTTGTCGGGACTGTCAATAAAGCTATTGTTTGATGAATTTGTTGTATTTACGGATGGGGTGCTGAGGCCGCCTAAGCCGCCAAGTCCAACACCGATACCGCCCAGACCGTTCAGAATTGATGATGACGTGTTTTGATGTTGATATCCATCGATACCTGTTGATTGGTTCAAGTGCAAAAACTTCGTAAGGAAAAAAGAGAAATTCGGTGTAATCTTACCACTAAGTAGATCGGGTAGATGCGATGTAATGGCATTGTTAATTTGATTATTAATAGCTGTGCGATTATCGTTGTCTAGTTTATCCTTAAAGAAGTGTTCGAATGTTGGTGAGAAGAAACTATTACTATCGTCGAATAAGCTTAATTTTGAAAGGCATACTGTAAGAAAAAATGAACCGTTAGAAAAGTTCAGCTGGTCTGGAAGTCTTCCCGTTAGACTACCTGAAGGATCTATTATATTTGTAATATCACTATGTTGAGTGGTTGCTGGCGTGATTGAGTTC
This sequence comes from Chloromyia formosa, assembly GCA_964017055.1. Taxonomy (NCBI): domain Eukaryota; kingdom Metazoa; phylum Arthropoda; class Insecta; order Diptera; family Stratiomyidae; genus Chloromyia; species Chloromyia formosa. The sequence goes on along the minus strand of OZ024816.1, from coordinate 15,641,695 downwards.
ACTTCACTCGTACTGCAATTTGTTGTGTTAGAAATATTCAAATCTGAATTGTTGGATATCTGCTGCTGCTCCTGGTCTTCTGTTAATGAACTATCTGAACTAAGACTTCCTTGTGTATCTGTCATCGATGAGGACGATGATGATGATGTGGTCGTTTTCTGGCTTTCGGGCGTCGCTGCCAATGGATGATCGGGAAAACTGCCTGGCGAACTTTTGCCACTTGTACTTTCACTAAGCGACGATCCACTGTCACCACTGTTACTGCTGTTGCTCGATGAACTACTGCAAAATGTATGGAAAAGATTGATACATAAAAACTGCGAAGTTAGGGCGAATTTATGAGTTTCTACCTTAACGATCGTGTATCACCATTCTTCGCATCATTATCCTCGCTCGAATTATCCTTTTCGAGGTCATCAATAAGATTCACCTCGTCGTCGGCACTTAAATGATTCGTAACCGAAATTTGTTGTAATTGCGAATGCTGCTGTTGATGTTTTGTCGGCTGTTTATCGTTGGACGATGTCGAAATTGCTGCTGGTGTTATGGCTGTTGTTGTTGCCCTTGTCCCTGTATCGCTTGTTGGATTTGTGTCTTTTGTTGTACCATTCTGATGGTGATGATTTGTTGATGTTGTTGTCGTCACCCCATTTGTCGTAACATTATTATTGTTTTCCGCCTTGTTGTGGTGATTGTTGCTGTCTCTACTGTGGTTGTTATTCGAGCTATCGTTTCGACTCTTCTGGTTCTTTTGACCTTTTTTATCACCTCTCGTTTTGTCATGTTTCCTATTGCCATTTTCTTTGCCTGTCGCGACGGAATATATAACGGAGAAAGATGTTTGGTTGACACCAAAGGAGCGAAAAATCAACGATAAGAACCTTACCTTTCTTTGTTGTTGACGGCTCTTTTGTATTAACGGGCGACACGGAAAGACTGGGCCACGCTTCCTTACTCGGTACAGCACCTGTACCATTACCTAATTTATTATCACCACTTTTACCATTTGTAGTTACACTACCGTTGGACGATGCTATCAGCGCGTCATGAAGTCGTTTCTCATACTCCTGATGTTTGCCCTGATGCATTTCATCTTTTGTAAAACTAGCTTCCGGATCGCCCAGTTCATGTAAATACATACAATCGCCTTTCGGACATTGCTGATTTTTCATGAAATGGCTACAATACTTTGTTGTACCTAAACTGGTTTTTATCAGTCGACCGTCTATACAAATATTGTTAACACTTTGTATTGCGCGCAGCGCGTCGTTGTTGTGAACGTATGTAACATACGCTGACGCCGAAGGACCCTGTAAATAGAGGCAGAACGATACATGCAATTAGGTAAATAGTCACGAGCACTGAACGGAAGAGACAACCTACCACACAGCATTATGATTATAAATTACCAAAATACGGAACAAAATACTCACCTGTTGGCCTGCATACGCAGTACTAGGATTTATCACAACTTTATGTATTTTGCCGTATTTTCCAAAATATTCATGTTTTTTCAGAATCTATACGAGCGATGTAAAGGGGGAAATCGCCATTAAAGCCTCTGTTCTCGATTGGATGGAAAAATGATACTTACATCTGCATCTGCCAGTCTTGGCGGCAAACCTACTACAAAAACAAGATTCTTTTGGACAACACGAACATTCGCCAAATGCTTTCGATTCTCGGTAATTTTTTGCTTTCGTTGTTGATCACGCTGCCTTTTCTCTAGTTTCAAAGCTGCTATCTGCAAGTAGAAAAATAAATAATAGTGAATTGATTTGAAATAGGCTAGTAGACCATACGGGAATTATTTGATGCAACTTAGTATAACGGACGGTATGGTGGGCATCCGAAGATGCCCGTGGGGACGGAGCCTAAGTAGCATAGTGACCGTAAAGGTCGGGCCGTGCCATCTGGCGAAAAAAAAAGGCCCCTCAACGAGCTAAGCAGCGGCCTATGCTTGCTGTAGCTCAGTTCGGGAGATGTGGGCGGGGTTTTCGCCACTCGTTGCCCCTGTCCTTTACGTATTAACAAAAATTCATAGGCCTGGGGAAAACAACACAAACAGGGGAGATAAAAATGGGAAATAAAAAAAATAGTCGATAAGGATGGAATGGTTGGCTGACGGATCAGACGCCTACGCGGTCGCACCTGGGTCCGGGTGTAATGGGACCCTCGACCTCTAGTTTCGTACCACCGACAGATCCTTACTCATCAGGTGCTGCCATAGATCTACCGGTGGAAGCAGCACAACCAGCCCAGAATATGGTTCGTTACACTAGCGATGAAACTGGCGACTTAACAACATTTTAGCTGAGCAGAAAGCTGAAAGTCAAATCCAATCGAGTTGAATGGAAGTGAAAGCACTACTCAATCCCCGAACGTTTCGAGTTTGAAACATTAGGAGCATTTTTTTATACAACGGGTGGATGGACTCCTCAGGGGGCTAGAAGCATCAGATGCCGAGGTAATCGCCGACCACGTGATAATCCTGGTTTCGGGAAAGTTCCTCTGTGTGGAGCGACATCATGAGTGGTGCTCTGGACATAAATAGTAAACACATGGACTACCGAATGCGGACTAAATGTGAGTACAGGCAAAACTGAATTAGTCCTTCTTACTACAAAGACAAAAATACCGGAGTTTCAACTACCCCAACTGAATGGTCACTTCTTAAAACCATCATCCCACGTCAAGTGTCTCGGAGTCATTCTCGACTCCAAACTCAGTTGGAAGATGCACATTGAGTACCGTACACCGTACAAAAAAGTCTCAAAAGTCTAGCCCTCGATGCCTGCAGGAGAACCTGCGGCAAGAAATGCGATGTTCAGCCAAAGATGATTTTATGGCTGTACACGGCTGTAGTGCGACCAATTCTCGCAAACGCAAACACTGATATGGTGGCCAGCTCTTCGTAAAAAATACAGCCTCACCCGGTGGAATAAGGTGCAGAGAACTGCAGGTATCGCAGTCAGAGATGCTGTGCGTTCATGCCCAGCAGCCGCACAAAACATTATACTGCACCTAGTTCCTCTAGACCTACAAATAGAATTCAGTGCCGCATGCAGCGCGGCCAAACTAAAGGAGTCTAGGGGCTGGACTTCGAAACCATATGGTCATAGCGGTATACTGGAGTCTCTACCTGTTACAGTACGAGACATGTTCTATACGGATTTCATCGTCCCCGACGTGAATTTTGGAAAACACTTTGCAACCGGGCTCCCTACAAGAACGCAACGAAGGGGAAGTAACTGAAATGAAATGAAGATCTCGGACTAATGTCCTTTCGCCTCACAGATAATGGCAATAAGGGAAGCGTGTAGAACGCTGAAGCGCATCACAACATCTTCACAGATAGCAAAGCCGCGATTAAAGCCTTAGAATCAGTAAAAACCTCATCGAGAATAGTTAAACAATGCCGCGAGGAGCTAATTGGACTGGCCGAACTTTTCGGAATTTCCCTCCTATGGGTTCCAGGACATAGGAACATTTCGGGGAACGAAAAGGCTGATCAACTGGCGAGGCAGGGCTCCGCACTTCACGGGTCGTACGCGGTCATTGTTCACACACGCCTTGGTCTTGTAAAAGGAGAAATTCATAGACATTATATAACACAAGCCAGCGATAGATGGAGTGCACTGCCAACATGTGCTACATCCAAGAAACTGTGGCCTTTTTACGATGCATGTAGAACAAATGCTCTTGTGAATAGAACCCGCTCGGATGTCGCTAGAGTTACAACGATCACTACGGGACATTGGCTGGTGGGCGACCAGGTTGGACATCTCATACAATCATCACTGCCAGAGCTGCAAGAATACGTCGGAGAAGGAAACTGTAATCCACTTCCAGGGAGAATGCGCAGCTCCAGCAAGAGCCAGGTATCAAGAATTGGGTAGCGCCTTCTTCACTGACATATCGGATGTCTCCTCGAAGGGTATCGCGAAGATAATACGCTTTCTCAATTAAACGGGACTAACTATGATTACCCTCATATACGAGGCTTTGTGGCATCAAAACGGCACATTACTAACGCTACTTGAATTTTCCTTTCTGCGGAGGAGGAAACGGCCAGGAATCGCAGTACGTCTAAGAAATTTCCGGTTAGCGCAGATGCCGACAGACGTTGCGCGAAGTAAGATTGGCCATGGCAATTCATCCTTTGTATCCTTTGCTCCTGAATACATGAGACGCGTAAACGTGTCGCGCGTGACAAATCCACGATACCCGTCCCGTGTAAACAGCCAACCGATACACAACAGCGTTTAGACGACGACGGGTACCGACGAATAAATGCGTTTACCCGACTTACGTGTAAACAGTAATCGCGGTTACGCTAAAACGGTGAAAAATACGCGAACGCGTTACATGTATCAGAAGCTTAGAACTATCGACATGAACCAGCTCGCAGTCTGCCACACATTACCGCGCAGAACCACAACCACACACCAAATATCGAACGGCGGAAATGAGGAGATTTTTTCTACTGAGTTTCACGTGGTTCGATGCATGCTCGCGACCAAAATGTTGTCATGTGTGGCGACCTTTACACGAATCACACAAAAGTCCATAAAAACATCTCAATTGCAGCCATTTGTCGAAAGGAGACGGAAGTTGTATTGCTTAATGTATTTTGCTAATTATGGCAAAAAAACGCCGATTGGAAATGGTCGCAACCACCTAAGAGCTAGCCCAGATCGTTCCAAACCGAAATTGTCCATGCACACTTTGTGCGATACTACGGGTTGAAAATCAACGGTCTCTTGTGTGGGCTCCGCGCTTAAGGGATCACACCCCTCAGTATCGCAAATAATATACGAACGCTCGCTTCGCTCGTTCTGGGTGCAACAGTCTCTTTTGTGGACTCCGATTGTGAATCAACAGTCACTTGATCAGAAACCACAGTATCGCCCAAATATAAACGTTAGCTCTGGGTACAAGTCTCTTGTGTGGGCTCCGCTCGCTCCGCGCTTAAGGGATCACAACTTTCAGTATCGGACATACATGAACGCTCCCTTCGCTCGCTCTGGACACTGGCTATTTTGTGTTTTTTTTTCGCATGCCTTATTTCGATTGGAAACCGATATTGTCCATGCATGGCTCATTTCGTTTATTTTCCGTTGGACATTTTCGATTCAAAACGTAAGTATCCATATGGATTATTTCGGATGGCCACTTTCGGCATGGCTTATTTCGGTGCCCCCATGTGAATCTCTTAGAAATTTTTTTTATTATGGTACTACATATTTAATTATGTAGATTTGGTGAATTTAACCCCCTTTGGATCTCTCAAATAAATACATTTGCTCGAAATAATTCACTATTGACTAAAAGACATACCTGCTCTTGCGATAGAGGTGTAAAGTCCGCTGGATTTTCTGGATATGCCTTACGACATGCGGGACACAGCTCATTTTCATCGGTACGAATTCTGTGCCAGCAGAACCGACAAATCTACAACGAAAATTTGACAAACTCAGTTAGCATACAACGATACTAAAGAAGCCATCTCCCTTACCTGATAGCCACACGTGCATGGATAGAAGTTAAGATCGTCAGCTTCTAGTGGTTCCATACAGAGTGGACATTCAACCACATCATCACTGCTATTGTTCAATGCATTCATGTCAATAACTATTTCAAATAATTACTCAATTCGCAATGTAGAGAACAGTCACACCGTACAATACTTCTTCTTTTTCGTCTCCGTTAGCGCGCTAGTGCGTTTGCTATTGACCTTCTCAACTTTCCGACTCGGAACCTGCGATTCTAGATTTGTTGTTTGGATCAGCTAATTGTATAGTATCCGATATTCTGTAATGTGCCGATACAAATTTTAAAGTTTGTTCGGCAGGTGTTGTACGAAATAAATTTTCAACGCTTTTTTTAGATTTTCTTTGCGCACACAATGGATGGTTGCGAAGAGCAATCGGAGAGAGCTACTTTAACTTGTCACTTTTCATCCAGATATTATTTGTACTCTGCACAGTTTCGAGTGCTTCGTAGAAATGATCGAAGGAGTACTCTGTGTGTATGTGGTACAAGTCTCAATGAGATTTTCCGATAGGACGAAAACGATGAAAATGGAGTTTGTAGCAACTGAAAGTAGAAAGAAGACGATATATAAATACAAGTAAATATTAAAAAAAAACTCAAATATTTCAGTAAATTTTAAAACATAAAAAAAAAGTCCCACGTCGAGAAGAAAGCAACGTTCAGATGAACTCAAATATTATTGTTTCTACTGACTGTCTATCGCTTATCTATTTCACCTCCCTTTCAAATGAATTGTAAAATCATTTCAGCCCCACTCTCCTTTCGAATCCTAAGTCTAAGTATGTCATACATCCCTCTCATTGTTCTAAGGAATTCATATTTTCTTTGAGACTGAATTTGCAAGTTTATTTTCAGATTTAAACGTCCACCACAGACTAATTGAAGAGAGCGAGTAATTGTGGTTTTGTGACATAAAACTGCTGGTGAAGTTGAAGCATCAAAGTGAATTCTTCACAATTGGAGACAAGACAAAGTGATGTAATGATAAAAGCTAGAAGCTGAATTCAGAGCCATATCAACAGGTGCATATTTGTGGGAAAAATAAAAACAAGGAGCAGATTTCGGAACAACTGTAGTTCAAATCACTTTCTATTAACTTCAGAGAGCAAAGAATTATAAGAAATGGGCAGTGGTACCAGCTTTAAGTTGCATGAGAGTAAACACTTGGCTCTGATCTTCGCAATGCCTCAGGTAGACTTGAATCAATTTCATTTTCTTAGTGCCCGAATGGCCCTTCGGAATGCGAGGTAATTACCACTACCAGCTGTGTGTTTAAGGTCATGTTCCCCTTATCCCTAGAGTCTCCGTGCTGGTATCAGCACAAAGACTCCGGCCGGCAACTGCGCTTGTCAAGAACTTTAGTCAGCCTGATACCATTACGCCGTCAATGGGAAGAAAACGTGCTTCCTCTGCCTAAGTCATAAATATACACGGATGTCCCTCAAACGAACGACAGAGTAAGCGCAGGAGTTTTTGTGATGGGCTTAACCTAAACCTCTCTTTCAGCAAAACAAGTTTTTTGCCAGGCGACAGCCATCGTCACCATGCAACGTGCATGGCACTTAGCATGCCCTCGCCCTTCTCTGTCCAGAAGGTAATTCGCGATCCACTTAATTATTCCCGACGGAAGAGATGTACCGCATGTACACAAGTCTTTGAACAAAGCCGCTGTAGCCCAGATTGGATTCTAGTCGATCAGCAAATTTGCTGCCACTGAAAAGGCAGCACATCAGAGCGGCTGTGGGAGTCATCACTGGGCATTGAATGATTGGGGAGCCCGCCTTTGCCTCCCCTACAATGACTTCTGTAGAAGCTGCGGTGACAATGCACCTGCCCTGCCTTGACAAGAAGGAGGAAGACTTTTCTGGGGGACCACTTCTTCACTGAATTGGGCTGACTTGGCTTATGTTGATGCTGGCAAGCTCCATCGCTTCATTGATAGTTCTGGATGGCTTAATGATTAGGATGGTCGGGTGATGAACCCCCGGTTGTAACATAACGGACCCTGCTGCGGTAAGCACAGCAGCCCGTTAACGTACCTACCTGTCTCGCATCTTTGCGATTTGTCGCAGGTCAAAAAACTGACGCATTTCTAGGCAGGTATCTCCTCTCTAGCAGTGGTACTCAATCGCCCTAACCCCTTGTGAGACATAACGCGTTAACTGTTCCATGTGACCCAGTTGATTGTTTCGTTGGCATAAAATACTTTCGAAGAATGCAGTTGCCAGCATGCAGCTCCTGCTGCCCCATTCAGCCGCCTATCTGTGACAAGTCGGGAGATGCTGTGGCTTATTATTACGCCCCGCACCACAGGGGGAAGGCAACACAAACATCCATGGCACCGAACGTTCGCGGACGGAAGTCAAACCCGAAATGCCGGTAGTCATAGAAGAGGCTGATGGCTCTACAGCTCAGTGCGTAGAGGTCGGTCGCCCCTAAGTCCTGCCACGAGCATATTCAAACTGTTGCTTTTTCCGTTGCCTCCGATGAATGTAGTAAAGTCGAGTCGACCGTGATACTGACCATTCACATCCCGATTACCATCATCCCATCAAACGATCTCGAAAATGAAGTAATCTAGTACACTTCACGTCCCCGTATTTCTTTGGAACAAAAGCGGGCCACTTTATCTCCTCTCTAAACTGATTTTGATTTGCTTGCAGCTTCAGCAGCAGAGATATTGCTTTCACTACGTCAGGTTGAAAATTAACTTCAAACTGTTGCCTAATGACAATAGAGATCTCTGACAGGGAGCTTATTTACGTATGACCCGACATTAAATAGTCATATCATGACGCAGCATTTTCTTAACCACAACTTCGGAGCCGACAATATCAGGCAGGTTAGTTTGAAAGCCCTCGTCTTTCTCCTGTATAACCATTGCATTTGGTTTTGTCCTTTTCGATTATCACGATTATCCCTCAACCGAACGGTACCTTGGATTTCTGAATTACTAATACTCGAGGTTTCTTTTCCCCTCCCCCTCTCTTTTCGTCCAGCTGAGTTGCATCCAAGCGTTTCTCTCCACTTTGGAAGGAAGCACCCAGTGCTTTTTGACAACGAAGAAGCTGGGGCGCAACTTTCTATCTCTCTGACGTGCAAACGGCCGAGAAATAATTTTGGAAACGACTGGTGTTCGTCTAATTACAACATACGAACTGCCATATGTGTCTTTCGGGGTTTCTCGCCAATTCTTTTCTGTCTCTATCGTTGATGAAATGTGAAGATTGCTCTTTCCATCCAAGAACTCCGTGAGCTCGGGAATAAGCGCTTTTTGAAGGTGTCGGTAGCGACCTTCTTGCTTCTTCCAATAGCCTATAGGCTATAATGATGCTGATCTTTGCAGCAGCGAATTAGCAGTTAGTTGTCAGAGTGACAACACCTTTTTCACGATGAGGTGGTTGGTTAGATATTTCTAATTTGAGATCAAGCAGTTTACTGAAAATAAAGTCGAGATGAAGTCGAAATTTTGACATGTGTGTTATGGAATCGCAGAGGACGTGGGGATTAGACGATCACGACCATCCTGGTATTCTGCTTTATCATTCCAAAATGAACGGGACATTTCAGAAAACTCAAAATACGTGAAAACTTCAATGGTGACAAATATAGCCCAACTCTCGAAAACGCAAAAGTATCCAGAATTTCGCGGGGGAACAATTATATCAGCATCATCCAATTGGGGCGACCGGTAGCGCAGTGTGTTGAGGCATCAGTCTCATGTTTGACTACCGGCGTTTCGGGTTCGAATCCCGTCCACGACGTTCGTGGCCATGGATGTGCAGGAGGTGCATGCTAGCAACTGCATCCTACGAAACCAGTTTATGCCGACGAAATGTTAACTGGGCACATGGAACAGTTGACGCGATTGCAGTTGCATAATATGTATTTTTTGGTTGCCCACAGAACACAAGCAATCGGATCAGCTGTGATTTATTAAAATGTGTGAAGTGGCGTTCGCGGTAATGGAAAAGAGTCGTGCTTGGAGTAGTTAAACTATTTTACTTATAACATAGATGGCGAGCGAAGTTCATTTGACAGGTAAGCAGAGTGTGAAAAGTGTCCGTGTAATATGAGTAATTGGAATTCTGATGTGTAACTTGATTGAAACTCGGGTGCAAATCAGTCGCATCATGTGCGGACAGAGGTTGCAAAATGGTTGCAACTGCATTAGAAACTGGTTGCATCGCAAACTGGTTCTCGAGTTTCAAACGAATTGCATCATGTGCGGAAGGCCTAAGTGAATGGACTCCTTAATAAGCGAAGCGCAGCGTGTGATGCATTAGACAACATTGCTCTTATGGCCCATCATCGGCCACAATCGCAAGGTGTCACAACTTGATCCCCATAGAGTCAATAACCCTCTCCCTTGTCAGCGACCTGCTACGAAAGAAGTTTCCATCAGTGATTATGAGTGAACATTCGGAGTTTGTTCTACCTCAAGAAAATTGAAGCAGGCAAGCAATCAAGTCTAGTCCATTTTTTTAGCCCGTTGACTTATCTATCAACCAGCCCATTATAGCTACGACTACTATTCACAGGATTTTTTCCTTGTAATGAATCTTCACCTCTGGGTCGTGATGAATTTGACGATAATGCCTCCATTCACAAACTGGTAGCGCTACCAGAGCGCTCCCATTTTTCTCCCAATTTTGCACTGAATTACAACAACAAAAATGGGAGCGCTCAGGGAGCGCCACGATTTGTGAATGCAGGCAATGATATCATGATGGCATTGTTGTTGTAACGCAATTGTCAAAATCTGATTTTACAACAACAATGCCATGTGCGCGCTGCGCGAGCTGCCCTGCCTACTTCAAAAATGCGGCCGGGCTAAGCACCGAGTGACCCGTTACTCGACGGCCAAGACAAAGAATAAAGATTTTTAACAAGAAGTGTGACTTCATACGCATTAAGAGTGCTTATATCTGTATATGCAACTATGTTTTGGATTGCATCAGTACACGAAAGGGTAATGCGTAATAGGCAATTGCCATCTGAAGAGAGTAAATTGTAATCATCAATTTTTCACAATTTTTGTTTTTTTTTTTCAATCTTCGACGTACAAATCATTCATTTCCTGAACACTCACTTTAAAACGAGATCTGAATGCCTGCAGTTTAAAAGCAGTCAACACAACATAAATCACTTACAGACTTCGACTATATTCGAATGCTAAATGTATACTAAACAACTGCTAGCAAAGGTCACCGACATTTCACCAATTGCACAACTCCACATCAACAAAACTATTACTGAATAAAAATCTCTGCGTAAATGAAAGAGACACATCCACCTCTCACAACTTTATCAGTCTTGAATGCGCCGATAAAGTCCGATAAGAAATACGTAGACTCTGTTTATCGGGAGCCAATTTTTTCAACTCGCCTCTCTCACATTTCAATTGAAAGTTGTTTACAAAATTAACCAAGCAGATATTGACTTATCTTAAACAGCTGTAGCTTACCAAATGAAATACAAACCGGGACTCTGTCTACGTCAGTGAAAGAATTAAAATAAAAAAGAATATATTTATAAATAAAAAGTGGACGCCACGTAGCTAATAATTATTGACGGAAACACTGTGTCTCTTCTAACTTACTGCTGGTAGTAAAAAACACTCAATAGCTGTGATGATCACAGAAACTTAATCACATTGCAGCAGCGACCGATAAAGTTATGGCAAATAGAGTACGTTGCTTGTACTCCAAAAAAGAAGGAAACATACTTAAAGAAAGCGTATGAAAACCCTAAGCTACGAGAGAAGAATGATCTCCGATAGATGGGAACTAGAAACGCCTGGAAAAATTGCAATAGTTTCCGCTTTGAGCCGTTGTCGTATGCAGTTTCAAATTACATGCACGTAGAGTTGCGCGAGAACAAACAACAAATCAACTGGTGAATTACTGCAAAAGTTAGTTGAACTATGTTACTGCAGTAGGAGCATAATGTCATGTTATGAGAGAGTGTTACAGACTTATATTATTTTACAATGTCTTGTATCTTGAATTCTTCATCGCTGTAACATTATTCTTGTTACAGATAACAAGGTTGAATGCTGCCTCAAAGCACTAATAGCAGTAGTACACACAGCTAACTACAGTCATACAAAAAAGTATTCGTACACACGTCGTATCATGCTTTACTTGCATTAAATCAAAAAAGTATTCGTACAGCAGCAATGCAGAAAGAATAATGCCGTTACTCCGTTGCCGCTAGCGATCATTCGTATTGGGATCAGTCTTGTGATAATTGTCAAGTTGTTTATCAAGTGTTTTCTATTGTTTTTAAGCAAATTTGTAGTGGATTTCCATTAAATTCTTTATTATGGGACGAAAAGGCAAAGAAACGACAGAATGAGAAAGGAGAATTATCCTTTCCTTGTACAATCAATGCAAATCATTGCGTGAAATCAGCGTTATCGTTGGGAGACCACGCTCAACCGTTCAAAGCATCATTGATAAATATTGTGTCACGAAAAGTCTTACGAATCAACCAAGATCAGGACGACCAAGATTATTAACGGCCAAAGACGAACGCAGTATTTGCAGAAAAGTGAGACAAAATCCGAAAATTACAGCTTCAGCGATTGCGGCAGAGTTAGCGGTAAAAAATAAAATAGACGTTTCTGGAGAAACAATCAGAAATGTGCTCCGCCGTGCTGGTTACAACTCTCGAATCGCTAGAAGAAAATATTACATAAGCGAACGAAATAGGAAGGATCGATTAGAATTCGCCAAAACGATGCGAAATCATGGAATAGACTTCTGGGAAAAGGTTATATTTGCTGATGAGAGTAAATTTAACATTTTTCAATCAGATGGCTTTTGTAGAGTGTGGCGGAAGCCAAATACCGAACTCCATGTACAAAACTTATGTCCGACTGTTAAACATGGAGGTGGGTCCATATTAGTATGGCCTTGTATGAGCGCTTTTGGAGTTGGTGAAATACACATTATCGACGGTATTATGAACCAGGATGTGTATATTGACATTCTCAAGCAACATCTTCATACAAGTGCTGAAAAAATGGGAATCAGAAATGATTTTATATTTGTCCGTGATAACGACCCGAAGCATTCAGCTCTGAAAACGAGACTTTGGCTGCTATATAATACGCCAAAACGGCTTAAAACTCCAGCTCAATCGCCTGATTTGAATGCTATCGAGCATTTATGGGATGTGGTCGAGAAAAAAATAAGGTTAGCTAAAATAACTAACCGAACCACTTTAAACAAAGAGATTGTGAAGGCTTGGCATTCAATCACAGCAGATGTGACAAGGAATTTAGTTGAATCCATGCCGAGACGCTTAAATGCAATTATACAATCCAAAGGCAACCCGACGAAGTACTAATTACGGTAATTATACAGATATTTTATAATAAGTTAATGTCAATATGTCAGGTGTACGAATACTTTTTTGTATCCATTTTCCAGACGACACTCGGTATTTTGCTTATCATCCAACTATAACCAACGAATTCCAATTTTTTTTTAATTATAATTAAAACTGTATTATATTATATGTGATATTTTTTAATTGTGAAAGTTTTTATTTTGATTATTGTTCCTTTTATTTTGAAATGAATATAAAATTATAGAAAAAAATCCGCTGTACGAATACTTTTTTGAATGACTGTACATGTGGGAGTTTATTGTTCTCAAATGATTCGCGCATTGCTGTATACACAACTCTTCTATAGAAAAATACACATTAGCCGCGTTCGTTTCACTTGGATTTCGATCTGAAAACGAAATCCAAGCGAAACGGACGCGGCCATTACTGGAGTTGAGTATTGGGTGATGTTGGCGAACCGACAAATGGAGGACATGCCTCTTAAAGTCTACTATAGCAATGAGCGACGTACAGTTGATTGCAGGGCAAATAGCAAAAATCTTGTTGAACGAAGGAACACAAGCCGATGACGTTGTCGTTGGATGAACTGGACTAGGCAAAAGTTAATAAAAGCTGCGCAATAACCAACGCATAAAACGACGACTTTATGCAATCTTAGATAAGGAAAAAAACGTTAAAACAGAAACAAAGAGAAAATGGCAAATGATTCCGTTTTGAATTAGTTCACGGTGTTTAGAGATTAGTTTTTCGTATTTTTCGCAAAGTTTCGATATGATAAAAAAAATTAGTCTTTCTGGAAAGTTGATAAATTCAAATGTTTAAGAAAATATCATATTAGGCGTGTTCGTTTCACCCGGTTTTGGTTCCCGAGTGAACCATGGACGCCATGGATTAACTTTTCAATTATTGGAAATTGATATGATATAGTTTCCATAGTTTCATCATCATCATCGCGCAACAGCCCGACATCGGGCTCTGGTCGCCTGGATCGTTGTCCTCCAATTATCTCGGCCAGCGCCAGGTGACCGCGACCTCCAATCTTGGAAGCCCAGTAGTTGTTGCTCGACGTCAGCATATACTGAGCTCTCCCCCAACAAGTTTTCGGTCTTCCTGGCTCTTATTTCCATTTACATAGTTTACATTTAGCAAAAATGCCAACCCCTCTTGATCCGACGAGATTCAATATATGTGCTCATGCAGGGGGTGGGCCATCTAGTGGTTTCTTTTTAAATCATAGGTTATTTTGACAGTGAAAGCTGTTTCCGGCTCGAAATGTTAACAGAAAGTCAGTATCATACCTCCGCAGAACGAAATGAGTCGCTTTACACTTCAACAACGTTGGGAAATATTGAAAACTTATTTCCAAAGTGAGTGCCGTGTAGCCCAAACAGTGCGTTTTTTGAAAAGAAGTTTTGGCCGAAATGAAGCACCCACCGCGCCTGCTGTACGCAAGTTTCTGCAAAAAGTTAGTGAGACTGGCATGCTAGTGGACAACACTCATGGTCCCCGTCGTCGTACGGTGCGCACAGACGAGAATGTGGCTGCTGTAGCCGCCGAGAGTGTGAGACTCACTCCACGAACATCAACTCGCCATCTATCTCAACAGCTCAACATTTCACGAACAAGCCTGAAGAGAATTCTGCACAAATATCTCGGATTATTCGCTTACATTCGCTTACAAGGTCCAATTGACTCAGCAATTGAAGGTGCACGACCATCCGCTTCGTTATCGCTTCGCAGTTTGGGCCTTAAGCCCAACATACACCATCCGGAATTCCTGTCCGGAAAAACTGATGAGGCCAGGCCTTCCGGTTTGCCTGAATATAGAATACACCATCCGGAATTCCTTCCGGAAAAACTGATCAGGCCCGGCCTTGAGGAATTCCGGATCGTGTATGGCTGACGAATGTATCTGAAGCTTGGTTATGGAAAGTAAAATGCCATATAATTCAATAGAAATAGATAGATACTTTCATTCTATGGCGATAAGATCGATTTCCAATTATCCATCCGGCTCAAGGCGGCCTGCACATGCCATTGACGATCCGGAATTCCTCAAGGCCAGGCCTGATCAGTTTTTCCGGAGAAAAATTCCGGAACGTGTTTGGTGGAGGCCAGGTGGGAACGATTTTCCTTCCGGCCGCCTGAAACGACCATACACCATCCGGAATTCCTCAAGGCCGGGCCTGATCAGTTTTTCCGGACAGGAATTCCGGATGGTGTATGTTCGACTTTAGAGCAGCTTTAATTGGACAACGATTTTGGGCAAAAAATCATCTTTTCTGACGAGGCGTATTTTAATCTCGAAGGCTACGTTAACAAACAAAATTGCCGCATCTGGGGCTCGGAAAACCCGCACGTTATTGTCGAGAAGCCAATGCATCCACAGAGAGTGACAGTTTGGTGCGGATTGTGGAGTGGTGGCATCATTGGACCATTTTTCTTCGAAAATGAGGCTGGGAACAACGTTTCGGTCAACGGTGAACGTTACAGAGCCATGTTATCCGACTTTTTTTTACTGAAATTGAAGACATGGATATGGACGACCTCTGGTTCATGCAGGATGGCGCGCCATGCCACACAGCCCATGCCACAATCGATCTTTTACGCACCAAATTCCCAAATCGTGTTATCAGCCGTCTTGGCGATGTCAATTGACCGCCTCGGAACTGTGATTTGACCCCTTTGGACTTTTTTTCTGGGGAACCGTGAAGGACCGATGTTATGCCAACAATCCAGAAACGATTGAAGCACTTAAGGCCAATATCATCCAAGCAATCCGTGAGCTACAGCCCGAAAGCCGAAACCATTGACATGGTCTTGCAAAATTGAAATGACAGAATGCGCTACTGCGAAGCCAGCCACTTGAACGAAGTTGTGTTTCATCATTAATGGGAATGTTTGCTCTTACTAATGAAGGCATAATACATGAAAAAAAAATTTAATTTTGTTCATTTTATTGCATTTTTAAAAAGAAACTTGTATTTGGCCCACCTTGTACTGAGCTCTCCCAACGAATTCTCGGTCATCCTGGCAGTCTCATTTCCATAGTTTACATTTAGCAAAAATGCCAACTACTCTTGATCCGACGAGATCCAATATCTGAGCTTATACAGGGTGTCTCACTTTAAGATCGCCATAGGACTAGGACATATTCCACACTCTGTTTGTGGAAAAATACCGCCCAAATTAACCCTCTATCTTTTACCGTTACAGAGCTATTATATTTTCCGGAATTCTTGTCAAAAAGTCTGACCATCTAGAGAAAACTCCGATTTACCAGCCTATGGCTAATTGAATCAAAAAACTGCAACGAACCAATATTAGAGCTAAATTACACAGTCGCCGTTTTGCCAGTGCGACTCAAAAACGCGAGCGCCATCCCGGCCTTTGAGCCGCAATTGAGGCAGACAATTCACACGCTGCAACAGCAAAACGCCGTAAACTCGGGCCGCGGCAAGGCAGTGACTTCGTGCATTGATGACTCGACTTCAGAATGGGAACATTCGCCACCGATTATCAGCCAAGTTTTCTCCTTTTCTTCTCGATTTGTATATTCAGCACAACACTTATCCCATAAAGCTGGTTGTGACTCTGCCAGCTGAATTAGCTTGTCATGTCCACTTTTCTGCGAAAGATACATACAAAATTAATCAAGACTATTCACCCATTGCCTGGTCTAGCTTTTCGCCACTTTGCCATTGCGGCGTGTGTAATGTATGCCTTAAAGAATGTTAAAATAGCATTATGCTATCGTATAAATTAATATGCTATGATATCTGGTAAGGCTATACATACACGAAATACGCTGCGCTAGTTGTCGGCTATCATCGGTACGAGAACATCACCGACATTATCCTCTCAAGTCGGGACGCATTCCAGTCGCCTCCTTTTGTTCACTTTCAACTCGACCTACGTACG
Source organism: Chloromyia formosa (assembly GCA_964017055.1). Lineage (NCBI taxonomy): Eukaryota > Metazoa > Arthropoda > Insecta > Diptera > Stratiomyidae > Chloromyia > Chloromyia formosa. The sequence goes on along the minus strand of OZ024816.1, from coordinate 15,624,859 downwards.
CCTAGCCTACGTGTGCTACCCACAATCTTGCAAATAACACGATAAGAATTTATATACCTAGTCTAGCCATAAATACTGTTACAAACTTTTTGAAGCACTGTTCAATAAAAGAGGTGTTATATGTTAAGAAATCATTGTTTATTTATTAAATGCATTGTCAACAACGGAAATTGCAACAAGTTATTCGAAGTGATTGCCTTTTGCCTTTACACAAGCCTTTAATCAAGCTGGCCACTTATCTATGGAAGCACGCACGACTTCAATCGGAAAGTTGGCGACTGCATGTGTAAGAGACTTCTTTAAGGATTCGATATTAGAATGTCTTTTAGAGCACGTCATTTGCTCTAAGACAGACCATAATTCGTAATCCAGCGGATTCAGGTCTGGGCTAGAGGAAGGCCAATCTTCAGCTTTAATAAAATCTGGAACATTTTCTTCAAGCCATTTTTGGGTTGACTTCGCCTTATGACCTGGTGCAGAATCTTGCTGGAAACTCCAAGGCTGATTTTTGAATAATGACGTGTTGAGAGGTTTCACTACACTTTCTTGATAAATTTTGGCAGACGTTTTGACGCCCTTCTCACAAAAATGCAACTTTGTCACCCCGTTGTAGCTAACACCCCACCAAACCATTACTGAGGCTGGATGATGACCTCTTTGAACCTTTTGGGCAACTTGAGAAGCTTCTCTGGCACTGCGAGCATAAACCCTATCGTTTTGTTTATTAAATGTTTCTTCGACAGTAAAAATTTTTTCGTCCGTAAACAAAATTTTACGGTGTTCTTGGTTTGCGTACCGGCAAAGTAATCGTTTTGATTTTTCCACTCTATTTTTTTTAACGAATCTGTTAGTAAATGCCCGGTGGATCTACGATAAGCACCCAACCCCAAGTCACTTTTGATGATACGTGAAATTGTTCTTTGGGGTATTTTCATCTCACGCGATAAAATTTTTTGTTTCCGAAGAGGATTACGGCGAATTCTCTCGCGCACGGCTTTAACCGCTTGAGGTGTTCGAGTAGTTCGCGGACGGCCACTTCTTTCACGGTCACTAACTCCAGACGTATCATTAAATCTTTCAATAGCCCGATATACAAACTTTCGGCTTATACCAAGGGTATGCAGAGTCTTAAAAATATCACTTGGTTGCATTCCTACTTTATGAAATGCAATCACAGCAATTCTATTTTCTTTGTCACCCCAATCCATGTTCACTACACTAAAAATTAAACTCAAATGATGACAAATGCATCAAGCACAAGCGTACTATAGCGATTAGCTCAATTTTTAAGAAATGCAATATAACGGTTCCTTTCTGCAGGGTTGCCAAACCTTGTAACAATATTTATGGCTAGACTAGGTACAGAGTGAATTAATTTCTCATTGCTTTTGGTTATAACAAGTATGTAGGATGTGATAAGGGCACAAACAACATCGCACTCTTACGAAATGGCATCGACATTGTTTTTCTAACAAACTGCAACATTTACACAGAACATTTCTATTTTCTCGCAATCAATAATAATAATAAATATAATAACATAATTGGGGCAACCGGTAGGTCAGTGCGTGGAGGCGTCACGCTCATGTCTGACTGCGGTCGTTGCGGGTTCAAGTCCCGTCCGCGACGTTCGTGGCCATGGATATTTGTGTTGTCTTCCCCCTGTGGTGCGGGCGTAATAATAAGCCACATCTTCCGATTTGTCGCAGGTAATCGGCTAAATGGGAGCAAGAGGTGCATGCTGGCAACGTGCATCATCCAAAACTGACAACAAAATGTCAGCTAAGCCATATTGAATAGTCGACGCGCTATGCCCCACTAGGGGTTAAGGCAAATGAGTCGTTATAATAATGAAATTATTGCCGGTTGCCTGCATACTGTGATGCATTCGTCATCATCATTACGCATTCGATGTACGAAACAATTAAATCGTTTATTTAAACTGAGATTGTAGAGAGAATGTGGGCAATTTTGTTTTGATGTCTGTCTGTAGCCGTTGAGTTTGTTGATCTCCGGATGAGATTGTGCAATAAAACGCAGTCGTATAATCAGTGCGATTGTGGACTGTAATGCAATTATTCAACAGCAAATATTTAATTGTCGTAAAAACGTTGCGGGAAGAATACAACTGTGTATAGGAGGCATTCCAAAGAAGGCCACGAGACGACCCTGATCGATTCAGAAGATAATTGCCAAATAAACTGGAGAATGAGCGGATCGCTGTAAAACAACTTGAAGCGACAAACATTTTGCAAACTCAACATTCCATAGGAGATGTTTAAACGCAATCACTAAATCTAAAACTCATTTTACTTGTTACTTTCAGATCCGGATCATGCTGTAATAATAAGCAAAACCCGTTTGGACAATTTTCAATATTGCCAAGATACAATTCAAACAATTTTCATAATATCACCTTCAAAGCAAATTTCGCTTATTCCTTTCACACGAATCTACACTATACTTCTACTCGAATCAATCGTATTTATTATTATTAAATTATTTTTTGTTTTTAAGGTCAACTCGTTTTGTTTACCATCGTTCGACGGCATCATTCGTACGAAGACTACGAAGAAGAAGCGCATGTACTATCTGTCGTGAGTTATTCATACGAGTATACACATATTCGTATTATGATGGGATTTGTGATATTTGGGTTAAGCAACGCTCATTGAAAAGAGCGAAAAATAACAATTTAGAGTGTTGCTTAAATGAATCAGATCCAGATGTGGGTATGGTTTTGGCTCAAATCCAAAAACTGAACTGGAATACGAATAGATATAGTTTATATTAACATTCGCATCGTAAAGAGAAAAAAAAATATCAACATAAAAAGATGCGACTTCTCCAAAAATATTGCCATATTTTGTTGCCTTGTAGTGCATTGATAATATAAATACAGTGAACGCTCCCTGTACGGACACCTCCAATAACCGGACACTTCTTAGGTTAGGTTAGAGCGTTGCCGCTCGAGCAGCTTGCATTAGGCCTCCGATTTGGGCCCATTTGACACCCTCCGCTGGCTAATTAGAACTGTCAGGTAACCACTCCGCTAAATTGAATCAGCTGATTCAAGGAGACGACACTTGCCATCTCAGCTAGCTCTTGAAGGCTGTAAGCACCTAAGATGTTAAGGCGTTACCAATTTAGAGCTGGACACTCACACAAAGTATGTTCGATGGTATCCTCTTCCATCTCGCATCTTCTGCATAAATTGCTGGGGGTCAGTCCAAATTTTCTCGCATGAGATGCGGTTGTTGTTGTTGTGTTAGCGATGCTTCAAATACTGCAGTTCTTCTTGCATCGAGGGGGTTTGACAGCTTTTCGCCGTTGAAAAACGGGTCGTTCTGGTACGAAGAACCGGCTGCCGCAGGAACGATGAGGCAGTGTCCTGTGAATAGACCTACAGTCACTCTCAGCCTATTTCTTTTGAGTTTGAGCAACATCCTGCTCTTGCTCAGATCAAGTGATGGCCACAAGGTCCTCACTCACTCACTAATTGCCTTGACCCCTCCAGGGGCATGGGCGCGTCAATATCTCTAGCATCTCTATGCCTTGTTGACGTTTCGATAGCGTATCTACTACTTCGGAAGTGCAGTTGCTAGCATGCACCTCCTATCCGCGCCGTCTTTATACTGACAATCTCGGAGCACTGTAAGAGTTCTATTAGTACTCTCAGGCAGTTTTTGATCGCGCCGAGACTTGATCTCCGAGCTCTAGATTAGTATCGTAGAGCGGTGACCACGGACACCGAGCGCGATAACCACAAGGTCCTGGCTACCCTACAATCCGTTCTGTTTGTCCAGTCGGATTGTGTAGTTCAGCCCACATGGCTCCATCTATTTCGTTTGTGATGTCCGCAAGTGACCGTGGCATAGGTGTCGGTGGGCTATTCACAGCTCTCGAACCTCTTCTTGTCAGTTCATCGGCTTTCTTGTTGCCTGCGACACCACTGTGGCCGGGCACCCACATTATCCTCATAGGAGTATGTTTAGCCAGTCTGTCAACAGCCTGTCTGCATACGTTTACAGTTCTCGAAGAGCATCTGTATGACGCTATAGTCAGAGTGGCCGCCCTACCGTCGTCGCAAATCGTCGTCATCCTCGTTGAAGTTCCTTTTATGGACTCTACCGCCATGCGTATTGCATGTAACTCCGACTGGAATACGGTCGCGTGGTTCGCCAGTCTGAACTATTGGCTAAAGCCGAGATCCGCCGAGTAAACGCCTGAGCTTACTACAGTGTCAGTCTTTGAACCATCCGTATAAATCGGGACGCCGTCGTTGATGGTTTCTTGGCTCTCCCAGTCTCTCCTTGTACGGAACTTCACTTCGAAGTTCCTTTCGGGGTATGTTTGTTTGATCGTGCGATCCGTATCCTCAAGATCGAGGCTGTATTGTCTCGGATATGTTGTCAGCATACAAGAGCCACATGCCAGAACTTTTAGCGCGTATTGCTGCTAAGCATGCGCTTCTGCAGATGAACTGGTCCAAGGGCATAAGCCAAAGGATCGTTTCCAGCACAGCCGTTCGGGTGGTTCTCAGGACACCCGTAATTCGTTGCAATCTCGTTATTTCCTTAACATTGGTTTTGTTCTCGGTAGCTTTCCACCATACGACCGCTTCATACACAAGTGTAGGTCTCACTACACATGTAAACATGTAATAGACCGTATGAGGTCTGAGGCCCCATGTACTAAAGTAAGCAGACCGACACGCAAACAGAGCTGCGCGGGCCTTGCCAATTCCGGGCACTTCCTATAAGCAAACAAATTTTTAAGTCCCGAACATTTTTTGCGTGTTTTCAAATAAATTAGAATCCCTTAACCGGACGCTCCCACAGCCAGACACGGACACGCATTTTTCAGTTATTTTTCAGACTAAACCTCTTATAACCGGACAACTTTAAAGATTCTGAACGACTATTTGAACGCCCTGTTCATTAATACAATAGAAAATGGTTCGTAACATTCTGGCATAGCATTCAAAATGCATTTTAGACGTAACACAAGAAGCTCCGAAATGTATGTACTTCGCAAATTTGACCCTAAGTTCACTATCCTCTTTATTTGTGTGATAGCACCACCAAAACGAGCAATCTATCAACATCATAACCGGTACAGATCTCTTTCGACGACCAATGTGGGATCATTGTGACTTTAACATACCTTACGACCATTTTAAGGCAATGTGTGATTTTATCTGGTCGACGAAACTGAAATGGACAATCGAATACCGTTAGTCACAAGTCGCATAAAACGAAACCTTTTTAGACCTTACCTTAAGGTTACACCTTATGGTTTTTTCTGATTCCATATCGATGAAAATTTACAGTAGAAAATAGTCGAAAAATGGTAGAAAATGTTCGAAGATATTCAGCGTCCAATGTGGAATCGGTGGGATTTTATCCACTCAAGGTTGGCAATGGAATTGTCACCTTAAGTGGATGTTCACACTGCGTGCGATGCCGAGCCGAGCCGAGCCGGGTCGAGCGATGCGATGAGGTGGGTGTTCACATTGCACGCCGTGCGATGCCGAGCCGAACGATGGCTTGCGATGCAAAGATGATCCGAGCGATGGCTTGCGATGCAAAGATGATCCGGGATGTTCACTGCACGCAGTTATGGAGAGTAGAGACCAATTTAGTTCAAGGAATAGAATCTGTTCGACATCATGTCGTTTGTGCTTGACCCAGTAAATTTATTTCTGCTTGAAAACAGTGCTCTAAAAATGGAAGGGCGTCGCCATTGGGTGCATCCCATTAATGAAGAAAGGCCCAGTGTTGGTGAATTTCATCATCTCTTCCGCGACCTCAGACGAGAGGTTTCACAAGCGGATTGAGCAGCGGCGCACCGCTGTGTATAAACGCAAAAAGCGGCAGCCGCGGCGGCTTTACGACGATGAATGTATAAACCGCTCGACTCGCCGTTGCGACCATCGCCGCGGTTTGTGGAGCGGCGAGATTGCATTTGAATTCAGTGTAAGAACCCGTGCACATGGACGTCCAAATGACGCCGGACGTCTCGTCACTTAAGCTCCTCCCTCTTTGATACCTAACTGCATTTCAACTCACATGATGCGATAGGACGCAGCGTCACTCTGTATTATATAAGCCGGGCCACATAATAGCGAACCTGAATTTACAATTTATGTTATTTTTAGTTTTAAATAAACTGTTTTTTGGCCATCACTTCTAAAATGTAAAGAATATCGCATTTTCACCCCCCTTACAAACCCCCGTCCGAGCTGAGAGCGCCCTTCCCACCATTTTTTTTCAAAATTAATTGTCAATTGTAGTAGTCACGATCAACGATTAACAATAATTAATTAATTGGCACTTAAAAGTGATCCTCAAGCGAATGGTTTAAGAAACATCATACAAATCAGACATTGTGACCGTGTCCGTGTTCCGGGTTCGAATGTATGTAGGCCGGCTTATTAAAAATTGACATGCGGACGCGTGAAATGACGCAGATAGGAGCAGAGACCAGCGTCATCCCAGATAGCTATCGCGGCGGCAAAATGCCGCCGATAGCTATCGGATAGCTATCTGCGGCCATGTGCATCGCTTCATTGCCCGTAATGTATTTCTTCCTAACCGATTGAAAGTGACGCAGCGTCAGGCATCATTTGGACGTCCATGTGAACCAGCACTAAATATGTAAACCGCCGCTTCTGCTCTATGCCTTTATACGCAGCGGTGTCCGCTGCTCAAATCGCTTGTGAAACCACGCCTTCTAAACGCGACCTTATTACGGTGGTAATAACCTTTCATTTGAGCCATACTGAATCAAAGCCGGAGTCCAAAGCGTATATACCCAGACTTGTACAGACCTAGTTGTGATACCAAAACTTCCAACTGGCAACGGCCATTGCATTAAAAGTGAATTTTCCATATGGTCAGTTTGAGCTGTGGGCGTGAATCCAATGAAAAGTTTCATCGTTCATCCATTTGAATCTTGGATATTTACATTTGAACTAACGTTTATAGCGAAGGGGTTGCTTGGGACGGAGCTTGGCCATTTCCAATACCAACCAACTAAATCTAAATCCAAATATTTGAACCAAATTTCAAGTCGCTAGCTTCATTCTATCGAAAGTTATCGCTCATTTGAAATTTCATCTGTAGGGGTTCCTTCGGTCGGATCTTGCCCATTTTCAATACCAACCAACTAGATCATGCTACAAACATTTCAAGTTTCTAACTTCATTCTATCGAAAGTTATCGTGCAAACGGACAGACAGATATAGCTAAATCGAATCAGGAGATGACCCTCATAATTTCCATGTATACACTGTCACACCGCCGCGCCTAAAAGTCTAGGGTATAAAAGCAGACATACATGCATTTTTTTCAGTGTGATCTTACATCAAATATTACTTTACAGCTCGTACTTGCACCATACTGGCTCCAAAAAGCTTCACATCGCAAAGCATCGCAAAGCCCATAAACTCCATCGCAAAGCCCATTAAATTCCATCGCAAAAAATCAGCAGCCGGTACTCGCACGAAAAAGCAAAGAAGTTTGTGAAAACATCGGGCCATCGCTCGGCTCGTCATTGCATCGCGCGCAGTGTGTACACTCAAAGCATGATTCCATTTAAAATTGAAGACTTTCCATTTTCTTGCTTTAAAAGCTTGTAATCGCATTGCATCGCTCGACCCGGCTCGGCTCGGCATCGCACGCAGTGTGAACATCCACTAAGACTATCTTAGGGTATCTTTTCCAAGGCTATCTTAAACTACCTTATGGTTTTTTTTTTTTCAGTCCTAGAAATTAGTCGAAAAAGCCCGAAAATATTCGGCGATGTGGGTTGTGATTTAATCTCGCCCACGAAAAAAAAACAAACGACACCTTTTTAGGCATTTAGCCTTTAAGGCTACACCAAGGCTTCTTTTTATAAATATAAAATAAAGGTAAAAAATAGTCGAAAATAAAAAGTCAGACGATATTCGGCGCCCAATGTGGGGCAGTAGAACTTTAACCAGTCATTAAAACCGAAATGGCAATCGAATAAGCACGTGGTGCAGTTAGTTACAAGACACAAAACCGAAACCTTTTTAAATCCAACCTTAGGACTACCGTATTATTTCCAAAATGTAACACTTTCTTTCATGAGGCAGAAGATCTCGCGCCCTTACATAATGATACCCTGGTCAAATGCTCAGTCTGGAGCAGAAGAAGGTAGGGCCGGGTCTGGATAGTGATATTAAATAACCAAATGAGGTGGCGTAATAAGAAAGTGTTGCTATTTCTTGATATCGCTGGTTCGCATTCAAAAAGTTTGAAACTTTCCAACGTCACTATTGTTTTTTCCCCCACATATAGTACAATCAGTGAGTGGCAACCCTTGGATCAGGGTGTGATCAAAAATTTTAAATGTCACTACCGGTTATTTTTTTCTTTTAGAAAAAAATGGAATGATACCCCCCAAAAAAAGTGTTGGCGTTTTTTTAAGCGAACACTCCCCATAACTGGACAAAATTGTTGGCCCCGATGGTGTCCAGTTATGAGAGCGTACACTGTACATACATATTTACACTTAAGATACTGTTATCAGAAATGCCCATAACTGGACAAAATTGTTGGCCCCGATGGTGTCCGGTTATAAGAGCGTACACTGTACATACATATTTACACTTAAGAGACTGTTATCAGAAATGCAATAAAATTATCAAGACTACAGTACACCGCCAGGGTTGATTTAATCTTGAAAATAAAATTACCGTTTGCCGGCATTGTGTTTCTGATAAAAAGAAAGAAACAAATTTTCATTGACGTCTAGCTCTGCTAATCAGTTATTTTGAATTAATTGAATTTTTTCGTCACATTTTTTACATTGTTTGGAAATTTATCCAAGGGAAAGAGATTTTAGGCCACCACTACAACGACACTGAAGCCAGTGTGCGATGTTATATCCATTCTGATAATAGTAGGCCAACGTAACAATTATCGGTTGTAGAATTCTGCGTTCATTACTGTAACAGTAATCCAAATCCAGGCTCGGCATACACATCGTTGGATGCCAATAATAACTAAGAGCATAATTTGATCTCCGATAAAATACACATTTACCACTCCTTCCATATTACGAAACACGCCTGTTATGTCTCTACGAGGAAGAATATTGTGTGGCTTCTCATATGACCCTTAAAACGCATTTCCCAGAAAAAATCTCTTCATTTCTACTGTACTGTTAATTTTTATGTTGTTCGATGCATGCTCGCGTCCAAAATGCTTGTCGCGTTGGTCGAACTTTAGGATGGTGCTGAGTTGGCATTTCACAATATACGAGTAGATACAAGTCAGGAGGATGTCAACCCTGATGAATTAGTTTACAATATTCTAAAGGTTGTTATTGTTGTTGCAGTAGCGACGCGATGATATCCGATGAATGTGTGTGTCATAAAACTTGGTTGTCCATGTTTTATTCAATGTCCAGGTGTAGAAATGCAGCTGCCTCAATAGGATTAACCCATAGCGCAGTAAGTGTTAGGCGCGTGGGATCTGCAGGACAGCTAAATATGTGCTCAACATCGTGTGGAGTGAGGCCACAGGCTGGACAGGAGTTCTGTATTTCGTTATCAATGCGGAATAGGTACGAGTTCAGACGTGAGCACCAGCTAGAACGAAGTTGAGCGAGTGTAGTCCTGGTTGCTCTAGGAAGTCGTAGTTCGTCTGAAGATATAGCAGGTGGTTGCGCATTTGGTACCCTGTTTGGTGTCATATCCACGATTGAGGATAGCACTTCTTCACTATGCAGTGTTGTGATGGCCGATCTGTAGCTAGCGTTATCGAAGGGAACTCTTTTAAACGTTTGGATCTCCCGCTCGCGGTCCCTCATATTACGTTTTACATGACGTGGTGGTGGGATTTTATCCATAAGATTACGAGTTAGGATGGTCACTCCGATAACAGCCAACCAGATACTGCTTCGTTAGAAGTGGTTGTGGCTTCTTAGGGGCATCATTCTGGTTTCTTGGTGAAGGTGGTCCTGCGACGACATCAGCAGGCAGCCTGTGACAGTTCTAAGAGCTGCATTTTGGCAGGTCTGGACGTTCCTCCATTGAGTGTCACATAAGTTTTCCGACTAGATGGGAGCCGCATAATTGGCCACAGATCTCCCGATAGACTTGTAAGTCCTTAATAGGGTATCCTTGTCCTTCCCCCAGGAACTACCAGCTAGAGCTTTGAGGACTTTGTTCCTGCTTCTCATCTTGTCACAAATGGTTAACGCATGGGCCGAGAAGGTAGCCATGCTGTCAAGGGTGACACCGAGAATTTTAGGATGGTTAATGGTGTCACACGGCCAAGAGCTGCCACAACCCCTTCGATGCAAGAAGGAAGATATTCTAAAGGTCGCAACACATGATTGCATACAACTACGACCGAATTTCCATCGAACCATCAATTTCATAGTGGGGGCAAAAGACCTTTTCCATAGTCCTCCGCGTGGGCGCCCCCTGGTAACGCCGTTTTCCCACACAGCCGTCTGTCAGAAAACGGGGGAAGCAAAGTTGTACACCGAATATATTCGTCTATTGAAATAAACGGCCTGTCCGGAATTCCGGATGGTGTATGTTCGCCTTTACGGCTCCGGTATAGACCATAGAGATACGTATTATGATGCTCCAAAGATCTCTTAAGCTGAGACCAGCAACTCCTTCTAGTTTTTTTTTTGAAAAATAGGCCCCAGGCACTTTAATCTTCTCCTAGCAAGCGCTGGATAGTCGCACAAAAGGTGCTTTATGGCCGGTTTCACAGTGCAAGTTTAAACTTCGTTTAACTGAAATTCCCGTTTAAACTGACAGTTAAATTGAAAATGCGTTTCACAGTGTAAGGTTAACTTTTTCCGATGGTTTAACCGCAGTTTAACTGGGTTGAGGGTTTAAACCTCAGTTAACAAATTTTCGACATATTTGACATATCACAAAATATATTTATTGGTGTTGATTGATTGTTGTGAAAATTGTTTTACCTTTGAAATGGATTCTGATAGTGAGGATTTTAGTGACGAGGAGTTTGCGAATGATATATTGTACTTTCAACGCCAAGGACAAGAACAATTCGATTGCGACCAAATCATTTTGACCGATGGAATGACACCGAATTTTATCAGAGGTTTCGACTGTGCAAACAAACGGCGCTAATGGTCTTACATAAAATAGCATCAGCAATCGAAAATAAAGCTGATTGGTAAATTGTAATATAAATACAGTATTAAGTTAGAGAAAGTACCCAGTAATATACATTGCAGGAATAATGGTTTATCAGCAGAATGTATGTTTCTATTGACTCTTCGGTTTTACGCCAGTGGAGACATGTTAATTGCATGCGGTGATTTCTCTGGCGCATCAAAGTCAACAGTGTCAAGAGTAATAAAGAAGGTGTCGTTGGAAATATGTATGCTTAGAGATCAGCATTTGAAGTTTCCTCAAACGGAAACTGAAAAGAAAGAAACTGTAATGAACTTTTACCAAATTGCTCAATTTCCACGCGTTATTGCTGGACTGTAGTCCGGATGGCGCAACGGTTAGCACTTTCGCCTTCAACGCACTGGGCCCCGGTTCGATTCCGGGGATTTACGTGTCGGACTATGAGCCCACTCAGCTGTTAAATGAGTACCCATTATGGGGTAAATAACTCGGTTGAGCGTGTTGCTGATCACATACCTCTGCACAAAAACCGTCACGATCTAGAAAATGAGATGATGCTAACTCATCTCGAGGCCGCGGTTCAAATTGGACTGTTGCGCCAGTTATTTATTTATTGCTGGACTTGATTGCACGCATGTCAAGATACAATCACCAGGTTTGTTTCTTTTAAGCTTGGGTGGAACAATATAAAATTATTACCTACATTTTTCATGAGGGGCTACAGCCAGGTGTAAAATTGGCACTTCTTTTGCAACTCATTTTTCTGACTATCCAAAATTCCAACTATCAACAACAAATTAACATAACCTGCGTTAAACTCACCCACACCACACGTCATTTGACATTAACAGTGGCCTACAAAAAGTACAAGATAAGTTGATACACTGGTTAACTAAACGGCCGGCAAAACTATACTGTGAAACACCACTCTTTTAAACTCTGTAGTTAATCTTGAGTTTTAGTTTACCTAAACGAAAGATTAAACTTGCACTGTGAAACCGGCCATTAGAGTTTCCGTATTTGGTAGGTTGCAATTCTTGCATCCACTACCAGTGATCAGTTTTATCTGTATGCATGTTCCCCTAACAAGCAGTGCCCCGTTTGTAGTGCGCACGGGGTAGTTCCAAGAGGCTTTTAGTCTTCTTCCTGTCGTAGGAGTTCCAGAATATTCCTGTTATTCTAGACTACAGTCGTATTGGTATTGTGCCAGTATGCGTTGGCCAGCCCATACATCCTATCGTCTAGTTTCTTCTTGCATTTCTGTATTGGCATCGGTAGCTCTTCAACTGTCCCTCGGTCGAGCCTAGCCCCCTTTCTTACCTATTTCATCCGCGATTTAGTTACTTAGAACCCCGCTCTGACCAGGAACCCACCGAAGCTTCACTGTTCTAGCGATCCCCAATGTTTGAAGGAGACAGTTATGTACTGTTTTCGAATTGATGTGGCGACCATAGGAGTTGATGGCGCAGCGAAGCATAGTTTGGAGTGTCTTGCATACATATTTTAGGCATAACTTGTTATTATTTTTTCATCGTCGTAACGTTACGAAACGGAACACTTTAACCAATCCAAGACCTGAACGAGGCGGAAAGGAACGTGGCGGAACGACGCAGGAGACTTAAGCTTCAACTACACCTTCATCGTCTAAAAAGATAAAAGTAGCTGCAGTCTCGATAAATGAGCTGAGCCGTAACCCAAAAGTAAACAAAAAGCGGGTCACGGACGGTCATATGCACAATAACGTCATTCCGCCCTCACAATGCCTCACCCAAATTAGTGCCGCCTACACCCACTTGTCGCTTCACTTGCTTTCCGGTCTAAATAAGAATCCGCTTAGAGGACGGGATTTCTCCCCGCGGGCCGCATCGACAAACAGCCGCATGGGCATGCCCAACTGAGCATCGAGAGATGAGGGCAAAGTACTAGAACGTGGGAACCAATCGTCCCACGGTCCAGTGGCTATGTCTTGTACTTCACTTCATCGGCCTGCACTGAGTCCCCAAAATCCGTGCGTTCCGTGGCCAAAAAGACAGTTGGGAGAGCATATGGAATGGTAATGGAACAAAAATCGTTGACCTGACACTGGGCACAACTCACCTCACACTAGTCTCATTACTATGGAAGCGGATGATTCATTCAGACGACCAAAAATTACTCATCAGTCATCACATCGAGCGGGAAAACAAGCAGAAGGCGGACATGAAAAAAAAAGTTTTCAGCTCGGAACCGTGAAGCTTTTAGGGGAGTTTCGCAACACTCGTTTCAGCTGTTTGCGAATGCAGTCAATTGGCCTGAACGTCCTCCACACACAAGTCCGCAATGTTTACCCCCATCCACTCACTCGACACTCGACGACTTTCCAAGAGTCGAGTTTCTGTGCTGGTGGAATTTAACATTTACGCGAGATGCCCAGCGCACAAGAAGAAAACAAGTTAGCAGAGCGCGCGCCTTTTACTCTGCCGCGACCCAGCTAAACGGTCGAGCAACCTGCGCGGAATTTTTGCAATCGAGTTTTGCACACACGATCGAGGTTAATCGCCAACGCCATAAACAAGCTGCTGCTGCACAAGCCAGCTTGCACAATCTGCGGTGCGGGAGACAGTGTCGCTGTCTTTTACGGTTATGCGGATACCTTCTGGATGGTTTGATTCTCGATATAGCAAGATCCAATAGGACCTCACACGGACGGTGGTTAAATTTGCGATGGCGCTCCGCGTTCTGACCTTTTATGGCCAGACATTTGGCAAGCGACTATTAAACAAAATGTGTTGCGTTCGATTCTATTTCCGTGTCGGGCCGAGCCAGCGAATTTTGAAGGAATTTCGGGCTGTTGTTGATCGGAACCCCGCGACCCGTCCCACAGGCCGGCCAGTCGTGGGATCTCCCCAAAAATCGACACTGCCGCTCGCGATGCGAATCACAACAGAATACGCGAAGCGACGAACAGAATAAAAATAGCCATCGCACGGAACCTGCTGCGGCAGGTAATTTTTTCAGGTGGCTCCCGGCCCGACCTCGAATCGGCCGGATAATGTGTGGCTGTGGAGCCGCCGCCAGCCAGCCAGTAACCGTGGGAAAAATGCGCCGATCATGATTATCGTCGTCCCCTGACAATTGGGCTCCATGCAAAAACATCAGCAGCCGCCGACAGGCACTCGAAATTTTTTTTTCTCTTGTTGACGTCGTCGCGCTGTCGATGATAGTGTCTAGTCGCCTGTGGGCCTGCTATCACCACCAATTCCCATTGAGAATCGCACGCATCAAAATATCACTCCGCCGCCGCCGCCACCGAAGAGATGTCTACGATGTTTTCTGCGCTCGTTGAGAAAAGAAAAAAAAATGTGAAAGCCGTCCCCATCTCCATCAACCCTTTTCGCAACGAACCACAAATTGTGAATCACATTCACCCACTTACTGGCACAACCGAACGTGTCACACGAGCGGGAACTGTTACCGAATCAATTACTTCACACAATTCACGGCAAGGGCGAATGGAATTGTCGCGAATTTCCAACTTTTCGGAGCACTGCGATCGTTCGATGAAAAATCTTCTGCGGTCACGAAAAAAAACCTTTCTTCTGCGATGACGGCCGAGAGACAATGGAACATATGGAACACGCACCAACACAAGCACACACACACTCCGTCAAAACGCATACACTCGGTCGCAATTCCACAATTCCGCCATGTTTCACGGCATTCCCGCTGTGCCAGTGTATGCGTAGGACAGCGAATAATATCGACGAATCTTGCTTTGCTCGCTTCTGGGAAATTTCAGACATCGTGAGGATTTCAACTTTCTACAAAAAATCAATTTTCGCCTTTTCAGCGGTCACTGAAGTGAGTGAAAACCGTTCACCGGATAGCACACACCATCCTCATACAAAACGCGTGATTTTCAATTACACAAATCCGAAACGATGGGAAACCTGCAACCCCCCGAGAAAAAAAAACGTCCACGGAAAATTTTAAGACACAAATTTGGTATACCCTGAAAAGTGCTCCAGTTGCGTCAACACCTAACTTTTCGCACGGCAAATCAAAACACCCACGCGTACAATTGCGATCGATGGAAATTTATTTTTCGGACACAAGAAAAGTCGTCGTCGCTGATGCTGCGAAATGGAGAAACTGCTGCTTTGATGAACCACGAAAACGAAATCACTCGGTGAACTGTTCAACTAGGTCGTGTCAATTCCACAAGTTCCCGATGGTGATTTTTGACAGTTACCCACACACACCCACTTGTTCGAACGAAACGCGGACTGGGGATGAAACGGAACACGTACGTCAAAAAGCCAATAAGCAACCGGGAATGGAACACGACTTTTTGAAATGTTTACTAATGCCGTCTCTTTCGCCCTGTGTTGTTTTCATAGTGGAGATGTGCCAAAAATGGTTCGTGGCGGCGCTGCGATCGACAACGGCTATACACACACACTTGCACAACACAGCCCGAGCAAATTGGAACGATCCGAAAAGCTGAAACAGTTCGGTAGTGACGAAAGAGCTGAAATAGTTGTTTACAAGTTTTTTTTTTCTTTTTCACAGGGAGCAACTTGTTTCCACCTGCAAATCCGGCAAACTAAGAAGCACGGAACGGATAGAATGTGAGGGAAGAAGAAAAACAAAGGAATCCCTTTTATTGTTATTGTCCATTGTGACGAAAGCAAATGGAAAGGTGAGAATTGAAGCGAGAACGAATGAAATGAAAACGAAAACCATTGGGAAACTGTAACGATGCGGCACTTGCTATATCATGAGTTGAGTAGACATCGGATTTTTTTAGGAAAATGCCTATTCGCGTATAAAATGCAGTAAACTTTTGGTTACTGCCTATTTTTGGCATTGCTGTTTGCCTTCTAAAATATAAATGTAATAAAACCCGAAATATAATGCAATGCTCGATAGTGGGGTGGTACTTTGCACATTTTACGACCTTCCCAAAATAAAGATCTGTAATGAACCATATTGTGGTCGTACTGTCTCCACCGACACCTGATGAGTAGTGATCTGTCGGTGGTACGAAGCCAGAGACACAAGGTCCTATTACACCCGGACTCCGATGCGAGCGCGAGGGCATCTATGCCGTCCGCCAACTAGTCATGGTTGCCAATTAACGAACCTACTCTTTTTAACCTATGTAATGAACCACCTGTAATGAACCATATTATGGTCTGGTAGTGCTGCTCCCACCGGCAGATCGAAGCAGCACCTGATGAGTAGTGATCTGTTGGTGGTACGGAACCAGAGGCCGAGGGTCCCATTAGTGCACTTTCACACGAAGAGCCGCACGGCTCGTGCTCCCCGTGTGAAAGCTGAGGTGTATTCTTTGCATTTCAATCTTACGCGCCTCGCTCCCATTCACGAGCGAGAGCCGTACGACTCTTCGTGTGAATGAATGGAAGGTGGGAGCGGAAAAGGCTCTTACTCGCGAGCGAGAGCCGTGCGGCTCTTCGTGTGAAAGTGCACTTACACCCGTTCCCAGGTGCGACCGCGTGGGCGTCTGATCCGTCCGCCAACCATTCCATCCTTATCGACTATTTTTTTTTATTCCCTATTTTTACCTCCCCTGTTTGTGTTGTCTTCCCCAGGCTTATGAATTTTTGTTAATACGTAAAGGACAGGGGCAACGAGCGGCGAAAACCCCGCCCACATCTCCCGTCACTGAGCTACAGCAAGCTCGTGCCGCCGACTATCCCGCTGAGGAGTCTTTACCAGATGGCGTGGCCGGACCTTCACGGTCATCGCGGCAAACCTCCACTCCTTCCCCATGGACACTTCTGTGTCCGCCAACACCTGTCCATTACACCTACTCCGTACACCGGACTAGGTCAACCTACTCCGCAATCGAAAAATGATCAGTGCCGGAGCATGAAAACGAACCCAGATCATATGGCTCCTCTAAATTCAGGTCGAAGTCGGAGCAGTTGAAAAATGAACAGTGAGTAGGCATAATAGTTCCGTCTGTCGGTATCGGAGCATGATCAGATCGTTTAAATCTGGGGGGAATAGAAAAGTAGATGAGAGAACTGAACTATTGATTAGATTAGATGTGCCATATATACGATGTCGCTACGCTATATTGTGGTGTAGAATGAATTGGAGTAAATTTTCAATTGGATTTTATTGATGTTGGGTGGAGTGAAGACTTCGAGAAGGCGTTTGACAGCGTTGACTGGGAATGCATCTGGAAGGCCTTACATAGGAGCGGTATATCAGATAAAATCATATCCATCATCAAGGAGTCCTATAGCGGAGCCCAATGTCACGTCTTACACAAGAGTAAGCTTCCAGATCCCTTCGAGGAACATAGCGGAGTGAGACAAGGCTGCATTTTGTCACCTATATTGCTTTTGATTGCCATAAACGACGTGCTCTGCAGTGCGCTTCATGAACACCAGAGCAAAGGTATCCGATGGAACCTGTTTGAATACCTTCAACACCTGGATTACGCTGACGATATTTGTCTTCTCTCAAATATATCGGATCATCTAGTTCAAATGACGGATGCCCTGCACCGCGAAACTGGCAATGCGGGGCTCAAAATCAATGCTGCCAAAATTAAATACTTGAGCTTGGATCCAGGAAAACAGAGCGAAATTTGTGTTTCGGGGCAGACGGTGGAAAAGTGGACAATTTTTGCTACCTCGGAAGCGTCGTTACAGCAGATGGTGGAGCGGATGCTGATGTACAGTCTCGCATCAATAAGGCTCGGGCAGCTTTTTTCAGTTTAACTCCTTTCTGGCAAAACAACAACATCTCCAGAAGTACCAAACTCAGGATCTTCGAAACCAATGTAAAATATGTGCTTCTTTATGGCTGTTCAACTTGGAAGGTGACCAGGGCGATAACAACTAAATTGCAAACTTTCGTGAACCAGTGTCTACGGCGCATCCTACACATACGCTGGCCGGAGGTCATTTCTAACGACGACTTCCTGTTCATTACTGGCCAGGACAGGATAGAAACATCTATAAAAAGGCGAAAGTGGCACACAGTGAAAGGGGCCGGAAAACATTGCTAAACAGGCCCTCGATTGGAACCCACAGGGAACCGATGCAAGTCGCCGCGTTGGACGACCTAGAAACACCTGGAGAAGACCAGTTGAGGTCGAGGATAAGTCATTAGGCAAATCGTGGAGACAGTTGAAGACGATGGCGGCGAACAGGACGAGGTGGAAAGTCAACGCGGTTAATGCCCTACAAGGGGTTGACAGGATCCAGAGTAGATTTTTCTTATATTAGTAAGCCTGGCACTCTATAGACCAATATGGAATTGATCGTGGCGACAATACAAGTGTTTCAAAGCAATTTCATTTGGCGTTACCATTGTTCCTGATAGTCATTTAAGGAACTGAAGGTGGTTGAGTATGAAAAATTAAAGGTTGTAGGAAGTTAGGAAAGTGCAGTGTGCCGGCTGGAAATTGTGGTCGTTATCCTGGGGGAGCAAAAGGACAACAGGCGATTAAGCTGGACGTCTAAAATATTTCCTAACACACTAAAATAAACTCACAATCCCATAGGCAAAAATGTATGAAAAGCAGAGTATGCGAAACTCGCGAACAGCGATTATTCTTTTGATTCAGCTTCAGGAGATGTAGGTGTAGGAGGGTAGGAAAATGCTGGGTGCCGGCCTGTAAAGTGTTTAGGGAAGTTCAGGAGGGAGATGAGGGAATCAATCGTAACTCTAAAACGCTCATCGTAGAAAGCTTTATCTCGTATCATATCAAAGTGATAGTTCCCCGGAAATTTAGCGGATTATGGGACCCTATAAAAGTTGAGTCCCGGGCCCGAATTTTCCCTCCACGGCCCTGATTGTGAACATTATTCGTTTTATTTAAAAAAAAAAACGTTAGAAGTATTACTTTGAATGTGTTGTTTAATACACGATTCTCCGATTTATTCGTAAATTTTAAACCTGGAATAAACCTATTTTCAAGAAAAACAACTTTTTGCCATTTTTCATAAAAACAGGTATGTAACTAAAATGTTACTCCAGAACGAAACACATGAACTCCTTAAGCATTGCATAGAAAATAACGCGATATCGTGAGAAATATTTCCACAATTTTGTTGTTACATCACTGAAAGGGTGGCCCGCCTGCCACGTCTTCCAACAACTAGCAACCATGGTAAAATCGACATTGCATTGGAGACGACAACGATCATCAACATATAACCAACGAGGACAACTATTTCGAGCCATTCCCGAGCAAGTTAGGGCCCACAAACTCGTATCACATAAAACCAACTATCGAGCGTCATTGCGTACATTTTAAAACGTATGCAAACAAACCCCATCGACCATCGTAAACACTTGGAAAAGTCTCCGCGAGTGCAGTCCCAAAAGTCACCAACCACGGCAACCTGGCACAACCATCACCAGCCAAAACATCAAACAATCATCATCGTGTCGTCTCCCTCACTCTTTCGCCAACGCAATTAAAATTCCAATTGGATCTGTCAAAATGTGACACGTGAGCGAGGGAGTCGACCATATAAATATGAAGTGCATTGTACATCCGTTCCGTCTTCCTGCTCCTTCGTTATGGAGATGCAGCACCCCATCCAAAGGGGGCAACGAGATGTGCCCATTTACTTTTCGCAATTTTTAATCATATCGCTTCGCGTCTTTACATTCAAGCGGAAAATCCAACGAGAAAACGGTTACCCCCATCTAAATCTAAAAACTTTCTCGCACATATCGTCCCTCCCTGGTGAATCGCTGGTTCATTGCTTTCTTCTCCACTCCGGAGCGTTCATCGCTGGTCTTGGGTCTTGTTTACACTTTCCACACTGCAAAACTTTGTGTTTTAGGCGTTTACCTGTTGCAGGGAAATCAAAGAAAATTCACACAACGGCACTGAAACGCAAGACCCGAGTATCGACGGCGGTCACACGGGGCGGCCCTAGAAAGTACACGCGCGAGGGTGGCGGGCGATAGAGCAACAGTACACGGTCAGCGAAAAAGATTGCTTGCGGGACGGTGGTAAAGAGATTTTCCGAAAAAGAAAAAAAAAACACGAAAACGACGACGTTCCTGACACCACGAATACGATTAAGCGACGACGATGGTGGCGTTACGAACACGACGTGAAAAAATGTCCAGGAAGAAAACACGAGACGACGACACGGCACAGGAATTTCGAGATGAACCTGACACGGCACACGACAGACAATTTCTAGATGACGGACGAGAATTTCACGACAACCGATCGATTTAGTGGAGCAGATTGAAGAGAAAATTTGTACACATATACGGAAAAAATCGTAACGCGAGTGCGAACTCGAAGATTGCAATTCGACTTTTGTCTTCAGACACGAAAATTTGACTTTTCTTTTCGCTGTCACATTCGCTTGCGGGTGAAAGGGGGACAATCGTACCCAGGTGTACCAATTGCCCCATGGGACATTTGTCGACTTAAGGGTATCCTGAACGTGGAATCTTTAAAAAAAAACGGACATGAAGCTGAGAATCACAATTTTATTGTACATACCGCCTGGAGACCGCCTCTTTACCAATAAATTACCTTAAAATATTGCTGAAAGATAAAAAAAAAATACTTGTCGCAGAGGAACTGATTTCTGATGTGGATTAATTCGGGATAATTTCCAAATTTATGGAAAATGAAAATATCGGGTGGGATATTTAGCATCGCTCGCAGATATGGGTGGCTTCTTCAATATCACTCTCTGTTGGATCCCGAGCCATAGTGTATTTGTGGATAACTGCAAGGCGGATGAACTGGCTCGGGAGGATACAGCTGGGGTGGTTGACGAAAGACGCAGAGACATTCAAATGCCACTTAGCATGTGCAAATTGTCGATTAAGAGCGCGTTGACACGATCAAACTACGGTTTGACAAACCACCTACTTGAACGTGTCAACCCCTTGTCAAACTGGTTTGATGTCTTGTGCTTCTGTCAAACCGTAGTTGGACGGTGCTCAACTTTTCATCAAATGCTAGTTTGTCAAACCGTAGTTTGATCATGTCAACGCGCTTTAAGACAGCTGCTGTGGACAGAGCTAATACCAGATGGCTCAGCGGCAACACCTGCCAAATAACAAGGATGATTTGGCCGATATTTGATCCCAGTCGCTCTGCCACACTGCTGTCGCTGAACAGAAAGCACATTGGTAGGGTAGTAGGTTATCACGGAGCACTGCCCAATCGGGGAGCTCGCCTGGAGGCTCCGGATTTCTCATCACGACTTCTGTAGGAATTGCGGAGATTTAGATGAGGAGGAGAGTGTTCTCCACCTTCTCTGTCACTGTCCGGCCTTGGCCGACAGGAGAAGGAAATTTTTGGGCTCTTGGGTCTTCTATGATCTGGATGACCTTAGGAATATGACAGTCACAAGGCTCAACAGTTACATCGCTAGCACAGGCTGGTTTGTTTGGAGGCGATTTCTTGTGGTACCACAACGGACCCAATGCTGGTCTAAGTGTGCTGTGATACATCACGGCAGCCCTTGCACCTAACCTAAGCTTTGTCATAGTCTCGAACCATCGACTACAAAATATAATGAGCACTAGCAGATTCTCGAACCATCTGGAAACAGAAGATCAGCTATATAAAGTTAGATGTCACCAGGAACGGCAAGTAGTAGCAGTCGAGACTCAGTCGCAGTCCGAAGTAGTAGTAGTCGAGACTCAGTCGCAGTAGGAATTAATAGTAGTCGAGACTCAGTCGGAAGTCGCTCGTCAAGTATCCGCTCGGAAGCGGAACCGGAAAGCAATACAGTTGTTGTTATCCGCCGGTAACGAATAGTTAGAGCTAGTTTGACGTTGGTTGTTAGTTACGCGGGTGCAGTTCATTTAGTAAATAAAGTGTGTGTGTTTTTCAAAGTATTCCATTATTCAGCATAAGAATATGGAACGAACCCGGATTCGGTCAGGAAATATTACAATATATTTAAAACGAACAACAGAGTGAATATCAAATGATCAGTTCTACATCGTCATGGGCGCTATAGCACGCATCGGGCATTGACCTCCCGGATACAACTCCTCAAACTACAATATCTCGATCACGCGATCGCGTCCTTCAGTTCGAAAATGGTAGAAGCTTCATGCAATCTGTGGCAATTGGGTTTCGTCGTACTTGACGTCTTCCTTGCGGTCGATTTCCTTGGGCTTCTCCCTTTAACACTCGTTTCGGGATTCTGTCTTTGTGCATTCGTTCGACATGGTCAGCCCATTCCAGTTTCGAAATTTAACAGATTTCGAGTCGTACAGATCGTCATGGTTGTATCAGATAAGCGATACGTTTACTTCCTTTACCAGTCCAAATATCGTTTGCAGAATTTTTCGTTCAAACGTATCGATCGACTTTTCTGACACTTGTGTTAAGCACGTTTCGCATTCATAGAGCAGCACAGCCACAAGTCGTATTAACGTTTTATAGATGCGCAACTTATTGTTTTTGTGGACTACCTTCGACTTCATTATGGGCAGGACTGAGTAGAATGCTTCGTTTGCTGCTGCGATTCGTTGCTGGATGTCATGTTTTTCGTTACGTCCTTTGATGGTAGCGCCCCTAAGTTAATAAATCGGTCCACTAGCTCGAAGTTGTACTCAGCCATTGTAATGTTTTGCCTGTTTAGCACCATTCTTCGAGATTGGGTTATAATTTGATTTTCGATTCATTGACCTTTAATCCGATAATCCTACAGCTGCTGACTCAAGTTCTTGGAATACCTAATTCGCGCGCAGTAGTGACCTAGCCATGATTGCGATATCGTCTGCCCATGCTACCATCTGCGCCGATTTTATTAGTAACGAACTTATTGTATCTACCGCGCTCACTTTCCTGGTGACATACTCTAGAGCGAGTTTTAAAACCAAGGGCGCGATCCCATCTCCCTGTTTCAGGCCTGACTCCGTTCGGAATCGATTCCACATAAAGGGACAAAAACAATTCGGCACGAACAGAAATTCTCAATATGAGTAGACAATCACCAACAACAACAGTCGGAAGAATGTTGGGGCAATGATCCAATTTTTGGGCACAACGCGGCCGCTGTATCGAGCGTAATGCCCACGCGTTAACGTATTGTCTGCGTAAAGTTTTTTCCAGAAGCCTTCCTCGATCATTATCACAAGTTGGCTCAACATACCAATTCACGCCAATGCCCCCCTACATATTACCAATGACCTGTTGGGCCAATGCAAAGAGCAGTAGTGAAGCTCAGCTCGATGAAAACACTTTGCACAACGGAGCAGCCGGAAAATCGTGGCGAATGTGGAATGGAAAGACACATCTCACCAAATCACTAACAACGCTTAGACTCCAATCGATTTTAATTATATTTTTCTTTTTATTTCATTCTCGTTACACTAAACATTGGAAAATACTCAGACGCCGTCTAAGGCCGAGCGGCAGAAAGGACTC
This sequence comes from Chloromyia formosa, assembly GCA_964017055.1. Classification (NCBI taxonomy): domain Eukaryota; kingdom Metazoa; phylum Arthropoda; class Insecta; order Diptera; family Stratiomyidae; genus Chloromyia; species Chloromyia formosa. The sequence continues at coordinate 15,601,307 of OZ024816.1, read as the reverse complement.
CGGCAGCCTTCATCTTTTCGAACGACTTTTGGGCGTCATAGTTCCTGAAAATACAGAAAACGATTACTCCCAATCCATCGCAACATATCCTTTCGTTCTCCTCTTGAACTTACTTGTAGAACTCGGCGTACTTCTGCTTTTTGGGATCGTTCACGAGCAGTTTGTAGGCAGAAGTGATGGCCACTACCAAAACGGAGGCAACAATCAGATTCCTCTTGATGGTGGCATTGTGCAGGCCGCGCATCACGGGCTTTGGAATGCTCTTGGTTTCAGCGACGGATGAAGACATTTTTGGCCGTTGATTTGATCTCGCTTGCTAGCCTACAGATTGTACAAGAAAAAGGGAAGTGTCACCGATGTGCAGGTTACGTAATACGAAATATGTTTAATGTCCGCAAAAATGCGAAACGAACGGAAAAGCACTTTGTAGGCGATGCCGAGTACTTTTCCTATACGTCTCCTAGTTACAGCGCAGAATTCCACGGAACAAAAAATGCAGAAACTCCCCGGAATCGGCACTAACCTCACGAATTACTCGAAATTGGACAGAAAATGACCCAGCTGTCTTCTTCTTACCATAAAACCTATAAAACAAGAGAAGTTTAGTCATCCGAGTGCTGCCATATAAGGAAAAGGCGGAGAAAAATACAGAGTTGTGCAGGCCATCCGCAATGACATCCCAAACGGGCAGTCAGCAGCCATAAAGAAAATTGTCAGAGTGACAGCAAAAGTCGTACAAAGTGGTTTCGGACTGTCATTGAACTTGCAAAAAGTAATTTCTCACTAAAATCGGTTTTCTGGGTTTTTGCCACTTTTGGAAAACATCGCAAAACCCTCGTCCCGTATTGTGCTACAATTGCAGACTCCCGCTAGACTCTAAGACCCCACAACTGCGAAGAAAATGAGGTGAATGTGTGGCGCATATTGACCCAGTCCCGTGAACAAGGAAATTTTTGTTTTGATTGCGATAACATCGCGATTTAATTTCTACATTTTCTCCCCACCCCACCACATCATTTTGATGGCAACAGTTTGTTCTCGTTTTTTCTTTCTTGTTGCAGAAAATGTTTAATCGGCCGCGATGTCGTGACTGGACGCCTCTTGGTACGCAGCAACTTCGTTTGCGTAATTTAATTAAAATCACAGGCCACAATATCGTGTGTCAGCCAAAATGTCAACTGTACTTCACCCTGCACTGGACTGTGATGTCGGCCCCCTTTTACACGAGCGAGAAAATGGAATTGCACGGCAACAACTCGGTCGATTGGCTCGAGATCAATTGTCAGTTGATCCTCAAATCGGCGCAAACTTGTGTTTGCATTCGCGTGTGGGAGCACATGCCCACGGCCGAGGAGTGCACGCCTCGGGCACGTAGCGACGAATTGCTGCGGGCCCGTCGTGAAAGCTCCACGCCACCCCAGTCGAGTGCCGATCGGATGCTGTTCGTGTGGGGCGTGTATTTCTCCGGGCTGATATGTTTGACGAAGCGCTCGGAGGCGCAGTTCCTGGAGAATTCGCTCTCGTTGCAAATGCACGGCGGCTACTTTGCATCGCCGGCCAGCCTGACGCCGGAGACGATGCGCCAGCAGCTGGCGCTCAACTACAAAATGGATCAGAATATGCTCGCGTCAAACTCATCGAGTCCGGCCAATAGCCAGCGCAGTTCGAGTGCGAGCGGTAGCGTGGAACGCTCCTCGCGCGGTGCAGTGCCCAAAAGCTGTGATATTTTTAGCAATTTAAGTTATAGCGATTTAGTTAGTCCTAGAGCATCGTCACATCCCGCAGTAGAAGCCCCGCTCGCGAGCCGATACAGGTCCGAGAAGGACTTTCAGATCAACTCGCCCCGTAGCAGTCGCAGTTGCAGTCCGGACCGCGGCGGCATGGACGATCGTCCCAAGTATCCGGTGCATGCGGACATAAGCCGCGATCTGCTCGGCATGCTGAAGATTCGGTACATGGAGAAGGGATTTCGCGCGACGGAGATCCGACCCAGCTATAACGTGGAGAAGCTGCTCAAGGTGCAGCAGCTACAACGCGAATTCCAACGGGTCAACGAACACTCGAAGGAAATCACCGAGAAGATCTGCATGAAGAGTGCATTTTGCCTTAATCTCGACCTGATCACGAGCAAAGGGTTCCTCTATCGTCCGCGCGGCAATCCTTCGATGGGTCGCACGCTGAATCGACTCCTGTTCCAGGAGAATCAAGTCAAGCCTGAGGACATCCTAAAGGCGCAAGATCTCAAACGACAAATCGAAACGGCTCGCTTTCGACACACTCTGCTGACGCAGGAGCGCGACAGTAAACGGTCACAAGTCGAACAATTGGAGAAGAAGTTGAATCAACTGCACGACTCCAACATTGAGAGCGGATCGTGGCTCATGTCGCGTTACCGCAATTTGGGGCGGGAGAAGGAGTCTCTGGCGCAGGAGAAAATCGCCGTTGAGGAGCGTAGGGAGGTGTTGCAGGCGATCGAGAAGGCTTTGCGTGATCGACGAATGCAACTGCTGCACGAGCTGAAAGACATTTACCCGATACGCAAGCGTTCGAACGGCAGCTACGCCATTCACAACGTCACTTTGCCAAATGCACTCGAGACGAGCGGAGAAATTGTCTCACCGCTTGCCTACAGCGTGGCACTGGGCTATGTGGCGCATGTCGTTCAAATGTGTTCTGTAATTTTAGACTTACCCCTAAGGTGAGTAGAGCCACCTGACACGTGATGACTATCCTTGAACTGTGATTGGTCTTTTTCAGAAATCCGATAAAACATGACGGATCACGCTCACGGATTGTGGACGTCATCAAAGACTTACCGAATGCACCTCGAGAGTAAGTCTCGCCCTGGTGATCGAACAATAGAAGTCGTTTCTCATTGCTACCGTCTCTTGCAGATTCCCGCTGTACAGCCGAACAAGTCCACCGCCTAACGTAGTGCTCTACGCCGTCTACCTTCTCAATCAAAACATAGCCCAGCTGAACTTTCAGGTGCACAGTTACAAATGTGATATTCGTGCGACATTAGCCAATCTTGTAACGCTACTCAACGGACCGCCTCCGCCTTCGATAGTTGCACCTGCCGTCGAGAATGACACCGACCTGAAGGACGCGTTGACGATCTATGCATCGGCTTCGGGTTCGTCAATTGAACTGAACGTGCCAAGATTGTCGCAACGAAGTTGTCCTATGGATGTGGTGGACTCAAGAGTCAATGATGAAAGGTTGGTAGTTATTTTAGCAATGTTGAAAGTTTCAGATGCATGCGCACAATATTAACAGTAGAACGACTACGGTCCATCCCGGTGAAGCCTTTGAGGAATCATGGCGGAGCCCTGAAGTTTGGCCGTCAGTACCGACTGAGGAAACAATAACGAATCTAATAATTCGTTCCTGCGACAGCCGGTTCTATGTACCGGAGCGACCCGTGTTTCACGGCCAAGAGCTCCCACAACCACCTTCGACGCATGAAATAAGATATGTGTGTGTGTTACACACTCTGACTACCCATCGTTTATTCTGGGAATTCGGAGCATGCACATGTCGGTGTAATTGCTCTCAATTCTCCTAAACGCGCCGGAATTGAGCTCAATCCAGGCCCTAGAACTAGCGGGATCTTCTGCGTCTGCAATAAACCGCTGCACCCTAATGCCACAGCAGTAAAATGTACATGCTGTGACGAATGGCGCCATCTGAGAAACTGCTCTGGGATGAATCACCACAGGCAATGGAACTCCTCTTTTACTGTGAGGCTATGCAGAAACAGAGTACAGCAATCATAAACATCAACACAAATGACTAGCTTACTACCGCTCCCATGGCAGCCGATTCTACGCACCGGAGTGACCCGTTCATCAGCAACGGCCAAGGGCTGCCAAACCCCCTCAACGCCAGCAGGCGTTGCTATAACAACAACAACTAGCTTACTACCATCAACTAGCACTGCGACCATAAGATTATTGTGCCATACCCTTAACTAATCCAAAAGAAGACCCTCAACCAACCTGATAAAGGCCAGTAGGTCCTTTGTAGCAGTACTCTTAATGACACCGGAGCTCACGATGGAATCTCCAAGAAACATGAACCTGGCGCGAGCAACCGCGGGGCATTTACAGAGAAGGTGTTTGGTGGACTCAACATCTTCCAGGCAAAGTCGGCATTCCGTCTCAGTGGACAGGCCCATTTTGTTTAAGTGATATCTCACCCAGTGGTGTCCCGTGAGGAAACCAACGACCAGTCTCAGATCAGCTCTGCCCAATCGGCTAGCTTCTGTGAGACCGTAGGGGTTGATAAGATCTTTGGACTGTCGTAATCCCGGGAGATTATTCCAGTGCCGCAGCTTTTCGCCCGCAGACCAATCCCTCACCAGCGCTCTGGCTGTGGCCCAGCTTAGACCGCAGTAAGGATCAGGTCCGAAAAATTTGTCCGATGAGCCCTGCCTAGCAAGTTCATCCCCAACTTTGTTGCCATGAATGCTCCGATGCCCAAGTACCCAACAAAGAGTGATCCGGTTAGAGTTTGCCTGACATTGAAGGGTATCAAAACACTCTTTCACTAGTTTTGATGAGGACTTATGTGAAGAAAGAGCCTTAATAGCTGCGTGACTGTCAGAGCAGATAATGATGTTAGCGCCAGTGAGCACACAATTTCCTTGGCGCAAACCTCAATTGTATGAATCTCAGCTTGGAAAACGCTGGGCCAAGTGCCCATAGCGATTGAAATCTTGGTGTTCGGTCCAAAAACTCCAGCACCAACTCCTTGTCCCGTTTTCGACCCATCAGTATACCACATGATACACCTGGGGTCAGTACAGATATTGCCAATATCCCATTCCGATTGACTAGGGATGGAGACCGAGAATTTCCTACCGAAGCAGAGTTCCGTAGTCATGTAATCTGATCTCGAGCAGATCGGCAAGCCAGGAATCCGCTCCAGAATACTCGTGTGGCCCTGTTTGAGTACATGAGTATCATATGTTAGATGCACTCGGAGTGCACTTAGAGCCGCAGATTCCTGAATGAAAATGTGTAGTGGTGTCAGTTCAACAATCGCCTCAGTGGTCGAGGTGGGACTGGATCCTGTCATACCAAGGCATGCAAGACGTTGTAATTTGCTACACAACTGTATGGTGCAACGCTGCTGCGTTTTGGGCCACCATACGAGCGCAGCATATGTCACAGCTGGTCGCACCAGCATAGAATATAACCACTCAGTCATTTTAGGGGTGAGACCCCAGATTTTTCCAAAGAAACAAACCCACATAATCCGAGTGACCTTACTAATAACAGTCTCGACGTGTTTGCGCTAGTTGAGCCTCGAGTCCAACGTGATGCCTAGACACTTCACTTTGGTGGAGAACACGAGTGCCGTGTTGCCTAGGCTAACCGGGCTTAAGCTAAGATTTTTCTTCCGGGTGAATGGAACCAAGACGGTTTTCTGTGGGTTAACGCTCAGGCCAACTTCAATGCACCAGCGAAGGATTAGGTCGAGTGCCGCACCCATCACCTCCGTGACGGTTGTATCAAACTTTCCTCTTATAATTATGGTTATATCATCGGCGTATCCGATAGCACGATAACCACAATCACAGAGCCTAGCGAGCAGCTCATCTACGACAAGTGACCAGAGAAGTGGGGAAAGGACGCCACACCGAGGGCATCCCTTAACAGCGTTAACACAAATTGAGGTACCACCCAACGATGAGTAGATTTCTCGCCCGCGAAGCATGGCGTTGGTCCACATGATGGTGGCTGTAGGTATATCTCTGAACTCAAGTGCTCTGGATATACTACTGTAGCCAGTATTGTCGAAAGCACCATCAATATCAATGAAGGCGCATAGAGCGATTTCCCTGTCGTTAAGGGTTTTTTTCAATCGTACCCACGAGATTGTGTAAGGCAACTACAGTCGACTTACCTTTAACATGGGCGAACTGAGTACGATGCAAGGGTGACGTGTATTCCATTTTTTGTCTGATATGCAGATCCAGTAACCTCCCCATCGTTTTTAAGAGAAACGATGAGCGGTAGCTCCTCCGGCTTGTTTCCGTTTTTCGGAATAAACACCACGTTCACCGCCCTTCATAAACGTAGTATATAGCTGAAGGACTCCACTGGCTTTATGTATCAGTCCTGCGCCCGATACTACTGCATGGGGTACTTGTTTGGTGGAATGCCCTACGAACAGAGTCAAATCCCAAATTGTTGGGAAAGGTTCAAAGAGCGGCTTGTTTGGCTATCAGCGGGGCCCTCCGCTCAACTCCGTCCGCGCCTCTAGAGATTATGTTCAACCTTTTCCCTTTGGACATTATAAGCGAACAAGTCGCCGCAAACGCGGCCATCCGCATACGGGAGGCAGGTTGCTGGGTAGAATCATACACCGGTCACGCATCAATTCTGAAAAATGTGGACATACCATCGTTAACGGACTACTGCACAGCAAAAATCACGATCAACAAAAATTATACGTGCTCAATTCCTTCCCGTACTCACTGGGAAACGTATGACCCAACTTGCAGTACTAACTCGTTATGTATCTATACGGATGGCTCCAAGACCGAGGAGGCGGTAGGGGCTGGTATCTTCTCCGAGGGGCTTAACCTAAACCTGTCACTCCGCCTCCCAAGCTACTGTAGTGTGTAGGCGGAGCTCCATTCAATTAAAGAGGCAGTGATGTGGCTTGGCCGCAAGGCTATAGCAGCAACAAATATCACAATTTATACTGATAGCCAAGCTGCAGTAAAATCCCTCGATTCTTATCGAGTCTCATCAAAAACCGTGATGAACTGTCAATCTTGCCTTACGGAGATGGGGAGACTCTATAATATTATAATATGCTGGATACCGGGCCACAGCGGCTTCGCTGGTAACTGCAGAGCTAACGAGCTTGCCAGGAACGGTATAACTGACGTAACTCTTCAGATATGTCGGGGTCTCGCCATGCCCATCTCCAGCTGTAAAAATAGTCTAACTGCAACAGCAATAGACAAGACTAACTTGAGATGGCTCAGTGGTAGTACCAGCCACAATGCAAAGCAATTATGGCCATCATTGAACATAGACCGTACTTCTAAACTGCTGTCTATGAAAAAGCAACATATTAGACTCGTGATAGGAATTATTACTGGTCATTGTGTCATCGGTGAGCATGCGAGGAGGCTCCGGCTTCCACACCATGACTTTTGCAGAAGCTGCGGAGACGTGGATGAAGAGGAAAGTATCTTTCATCTGCTCTGCTCCTGCCCGGCATTGGCTTTTAGAAGAAGGTCAACTCTCGGGGAATATGCCTATGCTGATCTGGAAGAATTAGCTAATGCGGATGTGAGTCAGCTCCTGCGTCTTGCTATTAGCTCTGGATGGTTTAACTTTGATTGACGGAAGGAATTATTTAATTCCAGGGTAACACAAGGGACCTTCATCTGGTCTAAGTGTGCTGTATTATATACGGCAGCCCTTACTACCTACCTACCTACCTAGCTGAAGGAGTAGCTGGCTCTTAACAGTACAATCAATGGGGTGATAATAAAATCAAGGTAGTATTGCAAAAGAGCAGGAAAAATGCCATCGGCACCAGGTGCCTTGAAGGGTTCAAAGGACTCCACGGCCCATTTCATATGATACGCCACTTGACTATACCAAATGAAAAAAAAAAATGTTGACCTTGATTTCCCCTCTATGACCGATTTCTCAAGAGCTTTGTTTTTACTATAAAAAATGGGTTTCCACAAGGTTCAAAAATCGTCAATCGAGCTTATAAATAATTTATTTTACAATTTCAGGATCTCCCGTTCGGTTGGCAGCAGTTATTCCGACGATCATCTATCGCCACATAGCGGAAAGAGTTTTCATAGTTCCGAACCGATTTTAGCCATTCACAACAATTTACACTTAACGACATTCAGTGAAAACGGAGATGTCTGAACTCTGAAACTAAATACACACTAGAAAGCGCTAAAACTTGAATAAAAATAAAAATAGGAACATTTCTGTTTCGTGAATATTAGGATAATTCTCTCCATTGCATTTAGGGAGAATTTTTAAATAAGAACCCACGCGGGGGATTTGTATGTCCTAAAACGTTTTGCGAAAATTCTCTCTAATCGAATAGAGAGGATTCTCCAAATTTTTGCAAAACAGGAATCTTCCTACGACTCTACTGGATTTGAGTGATTTATTGATTTTCCGAGATCCTGTCGATACAGAAAATGAACGGAAATGAAAACCAGAAGGAGAAAATAAAAATGTTACAGCGATAAAGGACGTTGCATGATGAAAAGAAAGAGTTACGGATGTTAATATTTTATTTTTAATCTATTTTATCTTCATTCAATCGTATTTTGTAGCAATGCCATTATTTTCATTAAAGATTAATTCGAACTTTTTAATGCATAATTTGATATTTAATCGATCGATCGCATCGACATTCTTCGATTGCTTACACATATTTCATGATAAAGATTCACTTTGTTTGTATACTCGTACCTCGTTTGTACATTCATAATTGAATACACACTTTGTACATATTTATTTCTGTGAAACTAAAACTATAAAAAAAACATGTTACAAAAATTATGCTTAACTTATTATTAAAATTATGTTGAGAAGAACAAATTAATGGGATTTAATTGTGACTTTCTTGAAGGCGGCGGAAAGAGTTTGTTGTATCTCATGACAGGAGATATGAGCATTAGCTCGTGCCTTAACGTACACACCAGAGGTCCCACGACCAATGGCAACGTCCGCCGACCGGCTTATGTACCTAACACTGCTCCGGGTCCAGATGGAATGAACCCTGGGCTCTATATCCACCCAACCAGCGAGGTCCCATGGGCGAAAAAAAAGAGACCTCCCTAGCGAACGAAAGATAACCTATTTTTAAGCCATCGGAGACTTGAAATGGGACGTAGGGTTGTTCCTTGAAGGAAACAAACACTCGGGCTCAAAACTTCATATATATTATTAGCGGATCATCTTCAATATACAATCGAAGGTACAGTGACAAAAATAACGTCTATCGGACAAAAAGTGCGGCTTTGGAAGAGCGCGATCTTCGGTCCATTTTATCTGGACTGTGACTACATTGGCGAAGAAGGCATTACGTAAGGCTAAATGCTGCGCAGTTATAATGAAGCACTTGTAATGAAACATATTCTGGTCTGGTAGTGCTGCTTTCACCCGGCAGATCGATGGCAGCACCTGATGAGTAATGATATGATACGAAACCAGAGGCCGAGGGTCCCATCACACCTGGAAAAGTGCAAGAGCGAGGGCAACTAAGCCGTCCGCCAACGATTCCATCGTTTTCGCCTAATTTTTTTTTTATTCCCCATTTTTGCCTCCCTTGTTTGTGTTGTCTTCCCTAGGGCGAAAACCCTGCCCACGTCTCGTAAACTGAGCTACAGCAAGCACAGACAGCTGTTTAGCTAGTTGGGGAGCTTTTTCTTTCGCCGGATGGCACGGCCCGATCTTGACGGTCATTATGCTACCTAAGGCTCCATCCCCACGGGCATCTTCGGACGCCCACCAAACCGTCCATTACATATTTGGCGTCCCACGTGGAGCCCATTTCGGGTAAAGAACAAGACTGAAAAGGACCTCATCGAGCTCTTTTTAGTCCTTCCACCAATTTGCATCCCCACATTAAGGCTACTTGCTCTAGGTCTTAGGGCTTATAGCCTCCATATACGATGCAATCCCTCGTCAGATCGATCTGACGACATTACAATGTGTGATCGATCGCACAGTGTGTGTGACTATCGTTGTCGATTTCACCGATCTGACGATCAAATTTTATCTGCCAATTTTTTGGTGCGATTTTACTGCAATCCGTCGGTCTGACGATCGATTGCATGGTGTATGTGATTATCGCAAGTGAATGTCAAATTTCCAAATTACTCAACTATGAATTTAGGGGATTCTGATGATTTTAAATTGCGCTGCAATGGAAATATCAAATATGTAGCATGCAAAAATGCCACTCAAATCCAAATAGTTAGCAAAAACCAGAGAGAGTCCCAAGCGTATATACCCTAGACTTGTACAGACCTAGTGGTGATGCCAAATGTACCAATTGGCAACGACCATATGCATTAAAAGTGAGTTTCCTATATGGACAGTATATAGGGGAGGTTGGCACTCATTCACTAGGATCTTGTGTAATGAACCAACTGTAACGAACCATATTATGGTCTGGTAGTGCTGCTCCCACCGGCAAATCGAAGCAGCACCTGATGAGTAGTGATCTGTTGGTGGTACGAAACCAGAGGCCGAGGGTCCCATTGCAGCCGAACCCAGGTGCGACCGCGTGGGCGTCTGATCCGTCCACCAACCATTCCATCCTTATCGACTGTTTTTTTTATTCCCCATTTTTACCTCCCCTGTTTGTGTTGTCTTCCCCAGGCCTATGAATTTTTGTTAATACGTAAAGGACAGGGGCAACCAACGGCGAAAACCCCGCCCACATCTCTCGAACTGAGCTACAGCAAGCATAGACCGCTGCTTAGCTCGTTGAGGGGCCTTTTTCTTCGCCAGAAGGCACGGCCCGACCTTCACGGTCATATGCTACCTAAGGCTCCATCCCCACGGGCATCTTCGGATGCCCACCAAACCGTCCGTTATACTTGGCCATTTTCAAAATCAATTAACTAACCCATTCTACAAATATTTGTCGAATTTTTCAAGTCGCTAGCTTCATTCCATCTAAAGCTATTGCTTATTTGAAGTCTCACTTGTAGGGGAGATAGAGGTTTCTTTTGTCGAATCTTGCGCATGTTTAATAACAACCAAGTAGATCCCAGTACAAACATTTGACCAAAATTTGAAGTCACTAGCTTAATTTTATCGAAAGTTATCGCTTATTTGAAGTTTCATATGTAGGGGTTTCTTGGGTCGGATGTGGCCCATCTTTAATACCAACTAACTCAATTCTACTTCAAATATTTGACCAACATTTCAAGTCACTGGCTTCATTCTATCAAAAGTTTTCGCTTATTTTAAGTTCCATTTGTAGGGGAGGTAGGGGTTCCTTGGATTGTATCTTGTCCCCCATTATCAACACCAACCAACAAGATTCTACTACAAACATTTGACCAAAATTTCAAGTCTCTAGCTTCATTCTATCGAAAGTTATCGCAGTTCAAGGAATATTTCATTTTTTGCAGAGGAGGTAGGCGTTCCTTTGGTGTGATTATGCCCATCTTACTAAAACTTAAGCAAATTCTCATTTGAAGACTAAATTCCAAAAATTAGGTGCTTACGTCAATTGGTTCAAGAGTTATAGACAAAAAAACGCGAAAAGTAGGGTAGCACGGGACTCTTCGCAAGAAAAGTACCGTTAGTTTCCGACTGATCGATTCTATTTTCCCAGGAGAATATAAACTGACCTTTTAGAGCCATCTACCAAAGCGAGAGCTTTTCACGTTTATTTAATCGCGAGTTACAGATACATTTAATCATTCTACATATGTAGGGGAGGTAGGCGTTTTATTGGCCGGAACATGCCCATTTTCAATACCAAGCAACTACATCATACTACCAACATTTGACCAAAATTTCAAGGCTCTAGCTTCATTCTATCGAAAGTTATCGTGCGAACGGACAGACAGACGGACAGACAGACAAACATGGCTAAATCGAATCAGGAGGTGGCCCTGATCATTTATGTATATACATTGCTATACCTCCGGAGCCTCCTTTAAGGTGTTACATATTTTCGTCTTGACAAAAACAATATACCCTATACTATAAGGCCGGCCGCATCTTGGACTCATTGTTGTTGTAAAAGCAGATCTTGACAATTGTTACAACAACAATGCCATGTGCGCGCTGTGCTGCCCTGCCTACGTCCAAGATGCGGCCGGCCTTAGTCTAGGGTATAAAAAAATAATATACCCTATACTATACGTCTAGGGTATAATCTTTGAAGAGAGACTATAAGAGGAAGTGAAAAAGAGCGAGAGAAACGACGCAATTCGGCACAAGTGAGGAAGTAGGAAGGGGGATGAAAATTTGACATCTCTTTTGCTCTATATGGATCGGGCGGGTGTTCCGCGGCAGAGAGACAGACTGGAATGTTATTGTTCCGATTGGAAAAGTAGGAGAGGGGATGACATCTTCCGTGCTTCCTGTGCTTTTATATAGACTGCGCGGGTGTTGCGCAGTGGAGGGCGTGTGTCTCTCTCTCTACTTTTTACAACTGGAATTGCTTCAAGTAGTTTAGTGTTGAGTATATGCGGATTGCTCCTCCATAGTTATTCTCTGTGGGTATAATTAATGCAGGTTGCATTGTGATTTGAATTGTCATTGTGGCGATCCATCGTCAGATCGATCTGACGACAGATTGCATCGTATATGGGGGCTCTTACCGCGGCGTTCTACACGACAATTGAACTTCCCTTCTACTCAAAAGACCGATTTTCAAGAGAAATAAAGTGCAAAGTAATTGTGTTCGCGTGAAAATAGCTCATAATAATGTGGAGACTTTTTTCTTCGTGCGAAAATATTTCACTTATCTCTCCCACGAAAAAGTGACAGTGTAGACTTGCACACAGCATATATCCGCGGCGCACTTGAATTTCCTCTCCTCGCACAAAAGAGAGCAATGACCACTGAAATGAAAATTTTCGTGTGAACCGGATTTTTGACAGTTGTTGCATGAGATTTCGCACAAAAAACGGAGGTTAGTACCTAGCCTTAAACGTGTCATACACACACCGATCGATCGGCCGATCCGTCGCCCGAAACAAAACCATCTACATACATGAATGTAGATGGTTTTGCCCGAAATCAATATCGGCCGACGGATTGGCGTGTGTATGTGGAAATCGCACCGATCGGGCGATCAATTTTGATCTGCCGATATTTTAGTGCGATTTTCGTGCGATCGATCGGTGACGATCGATTGGGTAGTGTATGTGATTATCGCAAGTGAATGTCAAATTACCAAATTATTAAATGATGAAATTTCAAGGATTCTAATGATTTAAATGGCACTGCAATTGAAATATCAAATATGTGGTATACGAAAATACCACACACATCCAAATAGTTAACAAAAATGAATCTAGGTTGGATTGGGAGTGAATCATAACCTATTTTTTGAATTGTCATTCGTTATCGCATCGCACGAAAATCGCTCAGTGTGTGTGCAGTGGAGATCGGCAGATATTTTGTGGCGATCCATCGGCCGATCGATCGGACGACGGATCGGATAATGTATGGCGGCTATTAAGCCGGAACTTTCGATTTCCTTTGGCGCCATCATCTCGCAAAAATTCTACGCACAAACTTACTATCCAACTTATACGTCAAACACTGTATTGCCACACTCGTTTCCCAAATTTCCAATTGGACCATTTCCAATTCCAATACAATTCTCTCGTCCACGCTTGCTAGTTAGGAACGTCAAAGCAAAAGCAAACTCGTTGGGAGCCGCACGACCTGAGACCGTGGCCCATTGCGTGCCTCCGATATTTTTTCACATACATATAGTCGTAAATAATTTTCCCTTTCCAATTGTCTGTTTATCAGCCGCTGACCCAGTGAAAATTATTGTGCAACGCGTGAGTTTGAATCGTGTCGGTCCGTGGGAATTCCACTATTGGCTCAGGTGTTCTTCAGGTGTGCAGTAGTTTTCCCTGATGTGCTGCTGCTGGTGCCGGGGCGATAAAAAAAATCTTATACGGGTGTCATGTGATGTCCTTGTGTTTGTTTGTGTGCTTTAATGTGAAAAGGGAATAAAAAGTGTAACAGAAAAGGCCCAAAATCCGAAAACGTTGTTTGCAAGAATCAGAAAAAGGAGCGCTGTCGTGATTCGAGGTATGCGCCGTGACGTATAGTGGGTTGCGGGCTTGCTCCTTGGAGTCCTTCAAAAGTCACGGACATTCAGTTCGAGGACAACTTGGTGGAGTTTTTGTTTTTTTCTTTTCTGTTCGACACATCTGCGGGCGGACATCCTTTGTGATGCCCGACGCCAGCTTGTCAGTGTATCGCTCGTGATTTTGGAAGGACTTGCATCCGTTGCAGTGGAGCTGTAAAAAGTGCAATAGGAACAAGTTTGGAGAAGCTTTAAAAGGTAAGCAGAGTGTACCTGCATGTTGTATGCGCCACCTGTTTGGGAAGAAAAACATCTCGGTGTGTTAGGGATGGGTGCGGGCGATTCTTCTATTCTTATCGACTGTGGGTGGATTCGAGTCCACGCTCTTTTACTTCCTTGGTCCCTAGTGAGTATCCTCCGCCTCGAAAATTCTTAGAATTCTGCCAGGCGAAGATCATTTTGCAGTGTACTCGTATTAATAATAAATCGGTTGGATTCAAACAATTCCATCTGGCTGGCTTCCGACATGCATGCAAATTCTAATCTTTCAGTCCTCCCAAATTGACTATCTTCCAGATTAAACGAATGAGAACCAAGGTGACAGAAGCCATGGAGACATACTGGTCACGTTTGATAACACGTTGGCCAACAATGTCAGAAATGTATATTTTTTCTATTAGTACAATATATATACATCATAGATAATTGAAATTGTTTAGATGGGTCAAGGGGAGTGATTATGTTCGAGTGTGTAGGACTTGTCTACATGTTGGCTTTATTGCTCTATTTTTCGCTCTTTATTTTATTATTTACTTGATAACTGGAACCAGAAATACTACGTACAAGGAAACATTCCGAGTTGTCCGCCTTCGATTCAGTAGCGTTATATGCGTATATGTTAATCTATATCAAACATGATGAGTACAGACTGGATTTTCGTGCAGTAAAACGTTTAAACACTTGAAAACGTGCCAAATTGTGCAGTAAAAATTGTAGACGGTGCAAAATTAAATAAAAATCATAAAATTGAGTTAAATTAACATGAAATTGGTCCAAAGTCCTTATACATATCGAAATAGTAGTTCCCACCCTAAAGCCGGCCATATACCATCCGGAGATCTTGTCCAGTTAAACTGGTCAGGTCTGGCCTTCACCACACACGTTTCGGAACTCCAGTCCGGAAAAACTTATCAGTCCGGAACGTGTGGGGTGAAGGCCAGGACTGATTTTTCGCCTGTTTGATGGCACCTTTGAGTTCTTCCCAGAACCCATGGACGCCTGTGTTGCTGATGTTGTGTAGCATAGGAGATTATTATTATTATATACTCTGGGGGATAGCCGAAGCAGACCACTAACGTTTGGGTCCCTTTTCGCCCCCTCCCGGTCATCAGTGACTTCCAGATGTCGACTGATAATTGTCGACCTCTTTCTTCATCACTGAGTCCCGTGTTATTGCTAGCATTTGTTTGAAGCTGAGTTCACTCATGGCTTCTACACTTATCGTGTGCCTGCCTGTGATCCTCAACCTCGTGCTAGCCAGTGCTGGACATTCGCACACAATGTGTGCTGCCGTCTCGGCCTCCTCCAGGCATAGCCTGCAAACGTCATCTTCCCCGATTTTCATCTTGGCCAGATGAGCCTTAAAATTACCATGCCCTGTGACCAAGGCAGTTATCCAGCTTAGGGTACTCCGTTTATAACTAAGTACCTTTCTCGCTTCCCTGCCTAAAGGGCTGGTCATTGCATTCCGAGCTTGTTTGCAAGTGACTAGCTCCTGCCATCTTTGTTGATGCATGGAGTCCATCCACTTCCCAACTTTCATTATGTATGTTTCCATCTGCAATGTGAGTCTTGTGTAGTCTTTCAACTACCCTACGTCTACTCATGCCTTCTACCGGCATTAGAGTCTCCCTGACTTCATCATGAATAATGTCTTGGATGCTCTTATGACCGCTGCTAGATCCAAAGCGATGCCACATGGCATCCCTTTCCATGCGTATTGCCGAAAGCGCCGCCGTTTTCTTTATAAATAAGTCCAACGGCGGCAGTCCCAGCAATGCCTCCATTGCTCGCGTTGGTGTGGTGCGCATTGCACCACATATGCTTACGCAAGCTATCCTTTGTACTCCATCTAGCTTCTGCTTTGTGGTATTCTGCATGGCTTTTGGCCACCATCCACTGATGCGTAGGCTAGAATAGGTCTTACCATCATTGTGTAAATCCAGTGTGTCGCTTTAGGTGAAATTCCCCACCTACGAGCACACACTCTCTTACATTGATGCAAAATCCTTTTCGCTTTTTGGATCTTTTCATCAACGTGAACATTCCAAGTTAGTTTCGCATCTAAGGTAACTCCTAGATGCTTCACTTCCTTGGACACCTTGAGGAGATAGTCTTTCCTCAAGCCCTTAAGGGCGGCAGCATATGCCACCGCCGGCCGTAGCATCGCTCAGAAGCTTATCAACCGCAAAGATTTTGGGAGGGCTGATTCTCGATTGGTGCACTGAGGAAATTCTACCTCTGTAGGAGTGATGTCAAGTTAGCCCCTCCAATTCAACAAAAATTGAATTTAACTATTCATATCGTTTGTTGGTGATTGTTGGTCTGTTAAGAACGTTTGTTGGTCGCTAATTAGTAAATTAAAGGCAAATTAAGAGTTTCTAGGTTAAGTGAGCCTCTCCTCACAAGAAAATCCCCAAAAAATGACGTTACGAGCCTAAACTTGCAAAATTCTGATTTGAAATCGTTTGTTGGTCGTTTGTTGGTGATTGTTGGTCTGTTAAGAACATTTGTTGGTCGCTAATTAGTAAATTATAAGCAAATTAAAAATTTAAGTGTCAAGTTAGCCCCTCCTCACAAGAAAATGCCAAAAAAATGATGTTACTAACCTAAGCTTGCAAAATTCTGAATGAAAATCGTTTGTTGGTCGTTTGTTGGTGATTGTTGATCCCTTAAAAACATTTGTTAGTGACTAGTTTTTAAATTATAAGCAAATTCAAATTAGTTTATGAAGCTGAGAAGCAAATGGTTGCGATATCGGCTGGATTCTCGTTATCTCAGGTGGAAACAACAACAGGTAGATCTGTCTGTCATCGCCGCTGTGTCACCGCGACAGATCCACCTGTTGTTGTTGTTGCTTCTGCCGCTGTTGCTGCATTATGCGTTCAATCTGGTTAGGGCCTTAGAATTAAACCGGAAACTAATATATTAATCCCATTTCACAACCATTTTCATTCGAATTCTGCGCCATCTGCTAGCGGAAACCTGAGATAACGAGAATCCAGCGTTAAAGTCTCCCAGCAGCAGTTTGGCGTCGTTTGTTGGAAGTGAGTCAAAGAGAGTCTCAAGGCGGGCGTAGAACTCGTCTTTTACTGCGTCTTCTTTAACTTCAGTGGGGGCGTGCACATGATGCAGCTTGAGGTGGCTGTTCACTATAAATGCTACTCCAAACTCCTTGTGACCCGATGGTTTGCCACTTGAAAAAATTGTCTGCGATTTTTTGTCATTGATCTTGCTGCCAAGCAAAAATTAAATAATAAATAAATAATAAATTAGTCTGACCACATCTTCAACATTGCAAAAAATGCAATAAAGTGTCTGGGTTCCATGAATCGCTGTAATAAATACTTTACACCATCTCATTTGGCACAAATTTATAAGGCCCACATAAGACCGAGACTTGAATATAACTCCTACATATGGGCAGGCGCAGGTCGAACTGCCCTATCCGCATTAGACAAAGTTCAACGGAAAGCCTTCAAGCTTATTGGCGATGAATCCATAACTTCTCATACAGAGCCGCTTGAACACCGCCGAAATGTCGGTTGTTTATCACTTTTTTATCGCTATTACAACCGCCGTTGTTCTGCCGAAATATCCAGTCTTATTCCTGAGCTTGCTCTTCTTTCGCATAACACCCGGCTAGCCTGCCGTGCCCATCCTCATTTTCTTGAACTCAGTAGTAGTAGTACCGTTAAATTCTATGACTCATTTGTATCCAGAACAACACGAATGTGGAACAACCTACCATCTTTTGTTTTCCCTTATGATCTGCAAAAATTTAAACGAAACGTACACCGGTACCTCATTCAAACTCAACCCATCCTAGCCCAACTACCCTAATTTCCTTCCCGCCTAGGCTGTGCTCTCGCATCAAAGGGTATCCCCTAAGCCTTATAAACATAAAAAAAGCCAATTTGTTTCCTGGACTGCAGTAATGCTCAGTTTAAACTTTTCGACCTGTTGAAGGAGGGTCTTCACCGCCCCCAGTTTATTCGGGGAGCGTACATTCCAGGATCCGAAAGAATAATCCGTTAGTCGTTTGCGTGGTCGTCCTTGTTGATCCATCCAATCCGAGGCTTTTGTTCCAGGTTTCTTGACGTGGAGTGGTTTTTACAAGGACAAGTTGTCAGCATATCGCTTAACCCCATTCAGGGGATGACCTCGAAGATAGCTGCTTCAGGTGGTTTAATAAACGTGCTGGAATTCACTCAACTATGTTGCAGGTCCAACTACACAAATCATTCCATCCTACTAAACTTGAGACGCTTATGTGTTGGTCAGCCATTCAGGCTACAGCTACATATCTGCCTTTTCCAAATTGTCTTATCGCTAAGACTTGGCCGTCAGCGGTTTGACACACTGCCGTTACCAGGGGGCGCCCACGAGAAGGACTATGAAAAAGGTCTTTGCTCAAGCAGCCAGCATACAGATGATGTAACGGACGCTTTTGTGGGCATCCCAAGATGCCCGTGGGGACGGAGCCTAAGGTAGCTTAATTGACCGTGAAGGTCGGGCTGTGCCATCTGGCGAAGAAAAAGGCTCCTCAACGAGCTAAGCAGCGGCCTATGCTTGCTGTAGCTCAGTTCGGGAGACGTGGGCGGGGTTTTCGCCGCTCGTTGCCCCTGTCCTTTACGTATTAACAAAAATTCATAGGCCTGGGGAAGAACATAAACAAGGGAGGTAAAAATGGGGAATAAAAAAATGAGGCGATAAGGATGGAATGGTTGGCAGATGGTTCGCTTGCCCTCGCGCTCGTATTGGGGTCCAGATGTAATGGGACCCTCGGCCTCTGGTTTCGTACCACCGACAGATCCTTACTCATCAGGTGCTGCCATAGATCTGCCGGTGGAAGCAGCACTACCATATGGTCCATTGCAGGTGGTTCATTACAATAATTCGCCTCGCCGCGTAGTATACAAAGGTATAGGTGCGAAATAAGTTGACTTTCAACCAATTCTCTTTCAATTCTGATCCAGATGTGATTCAGTACGAGACCTGGATCATCGACGGTCAGTCGTTTTGTATCGAAATGAGCTTTTGATCTCGCGAAAAGAACGCGGCTATTATATGTGCTGTAAAATTATAAAAAAATATAAAATCACTGGATTGTTTTTTTTTCACAATCATTAAAATTTCTACAGTTTTAAGTGCTATTATTTTGACCGCCATTGTATGTTTTGCCCTTATTGCCTTAACCCTGGCCACACACTGTCGAAGTGTCGGTGCAAGTGGACCGGTTTTCTTCAGTTTTGTGTGAAGTGTGTGTGTGTGTGTCTTGAGCTATGCGGAGGACACTTGTACCATGCTCGTATTCGACAGTGTGTGGTCACCCTAAAAAGCTAGTTCTCTATTTGCAATAGTTATCAATTTCTTAAAAAAATAATGTGAATCTACAATTCCTCTCGGTTGCTAGGCTTCTAGTTCACTCCCTTCCCTCAGTTCAAGGATAGGATGTGAGTAAAAGGATATGTGATTATCCTTTTATTCACATCTTATCCTTTACGAAGTTTATTCAAATAAAACTTTTTTTTTTGTATTTATACATTCAAAGAAATGATATGGTAATTCGTTGATAGTTATATCTTTTCAGAATAAAGCTTGAATACATAATACAATACGTTATCCTGTCAGAAGGAGAGTAAAGTAATCGTTTGGAAAAATATTTTTCATTGTTTTCCACTCTCCTCCTATCGGCCGGTGGTTGTGGTGAAAACTTGAGTTTGAGACGCAAACAAGTCGGGTGTTTTTCTGTGATGATGATGACACTATGGTGAGCTGGGCTCTCTCATTGACTATGCAGACACCATGAAGAAATATGGTAAAATAATAATAACGAAGTGTAATGAAATTTCTTCCACACGACCGGACTTAGATTATTCGAGAAAAGATGTCTTGAAAATGATAGTTAGTGCACTGCATGCATGACAAGTATTAAATTTATTAAATATCACATAAATTTTGCATGATGTGACATTCATGTATAAGAAATAAAAGTTTGAATAATTCATAGCGAAGAATTAGGTGGGATGATGTAATGAACCACCTCTAATGAACCATATTATGGCCTGGTAGTGCTGCTCTCACCAGCAGATCGAAGCAGCACCTGATGAGTAGTGATCTCTTGGTCGTACGAAACCAGAGGCCGCGGGTCCCATTACACCCGGACCCAGATTCGACCGCTTGGGCGTCTGATCGGACTTTAATTGACAAATACGAATATATTTTCTTCTTCATCAACCTATGCATTTTCCCGGTGGGATGTGATATCTGAATTGGTCAGTTGCCAATGCGATTAGGTCCATTTTTGGAAATTATCATTTTCTGGGAAACTTTAATAAAAAAAAATAATGTCCCTACTATCAATTTAATGATTTAATTGTGTAACGGGAATGTTCTTTGAACTTGCCTCAAGTGACAGGAGGCCGAGGTCTTGATCGTTTAGTTTAGATCATGCCGAACACCTAAATGTCACCAAGAGTAACGTGCGCTTGATAGCTCGGCTATCGGTAGTGTGGGCGGGGTTGGAGAGCGTCACCGGCTGTCTCTTCCTTGCTTACAAAAACAATTTTTTGAACATCGGCCTGAGTTCCGACACAACCGAGTAAGTCCCTAGCAGTATTGATACAATGAAAGAAAACTGGCCGAAGAATCCCCCAGCCGTCCCTGCAACTAGCACGGGAGCCTCCCGATGGCGATGAGGCCCCGCGCTCCCTCCCCAAACCTTGGGTTGAGCTGCACCATATTGCTCAACCCCCTTCTGAAAGCGATAAGGGAAACTAAACGCGCCGAGAGCGGAGGAGGGGAGTGAAGGGGAGTGGAGTGAAACAAATTTTCGCGATCTATGCGTAAAAATATAATTTTGTAATCTTTATTCTACTTCTTCTCTTGGAATTTGCAACGTGTACTTATTACTCAATTGCCCTAACCCCTTGTGGGGCATAGTCCACGTGGCCCAGTTGACGTTTCGTTGGTATAAACTGGTTTCGGAGAATGCAGTTGCTAGCATGTACCTCCTGCACATCCATGGCCACGAACATCGTCGTGGACGGGATTCGAACCCAAAACGCCGGTAGTCAAACATGAGACTGATGCCTCAACACACTGCGCTATTGGTCGCCCCATTATTTTTAATACTTATAAATAAATTTCTCTTCATTAATGCTTACATAAATGCCCTCTTTGGACTGAATTCGATTTTCTTTTTCTTATATGGTACAGTGGGCCCCGCTTATTGTGATCACGTTTGGAGCAGAAGTGATAACAATAAACGGCCGATAACATTAAGCGATAACGACCAAAAATCATGAAATTCCTCCAAAATTAGATAAAATATTCAAGCAAATAGTCGTTACACCAGAATTAATTAAATATGCATGGACCCTAACTCAAGCCTCCGGAAACATACTAGACACATTTGAACGGTAGGTTCTGCGGCGAATTTTCGGTGTTGTTTGCGATCGAGATGGATGGCGCATCCGGTACAACCATGAGTTTTGTGAACTGTACGATGAGCTGGAAGTTTCGAAAATCGTAAAACTACAACGACTTGGGCAGGGCCTGTACAACGAATGGACGTTGATCGCATGCCAAAGACAGTAATGAACGCAACACGAGTCGACGGAGCGAGACTGCGAGGATGACCGAGATCTCGTTGGGAGAGCTCAGTATATGTGGACGCCGCGCAACTACTGGGCTTCCAAAATTGAACGTGACGTGACGTCACGTGACTGAGACAATTGGAGGACAACGATCCAGGCGGCCAAGGCCCGACGTCGGGCTGTCGCGCCACGATGATGATGAATGCCGAGGAGACTGGTAGTTCAGTGCAGATGTCGGATGCCTCTTCACACCGAAATCCCGCCGTCGTCGGTTGTTTGTGTTGTCTTCCTCCTGTGGTGTCGTGATTTGTCGCAGAATTCTGCTAAATGAGCAGGAGATGTATGCTAGCAACACGCAACGCCCGAAACCATAAATAGAAAATAATGCCCCCGAAGGGGTTACGGCAATTAACAAACGTCAACTAAGCCTCCTAGGAATAGTTGACGCGATATGCCCCACGTATGGCTTGGCAAATACGAGTAGTTTAAGAGAACGTTTTGTTAGTCCTTCGCCTGTTAAAGATTTTTGGAATTGAATGCAATAGGTCACATCTGTATTTTATGACTGGCTGTTAACCATAATGGAACCTATTTCAATCGCAATCCCCTACTCTTGATATTGTTTCAATCTATTGGTATCCCCTGTATCAAAAGCTAATATTATCAGTACTATTGTACAAGCATATGTGTATACGTAGCTCCAGTTGGGCGCTTAGTAGTTATTAAATTATATCTTATCAAACTTTTTTCTGTTTTTCCACCACAAAACCTAATATCCAATAAAGTATTTTTGGTAGTTTATTGCTTATTGATACAAATAGCATGCTTCACCAGGAGAAATAAAGATGAGACAATTCTGGATAAATTTCTATAGTAGACATGAGGCATGGTATGTACTCGTGTATAGACAACAATGTGTGTTATGTGAGAAAGACCACCTGATTCCCGAGTTTGAGAAGTTCCCAATTGCAATATGATATCAATCAATCGAAGCAATTGTGTCGATTAATTGGATTTCGTGTTTCCAAAATATTGGACTATAGTTAATTACTGGATGTGAGAAATGTACTTGTATGGATGAGGATCAAGGGTGCTCTATATTAGGAAGTAATTGTTTTGGATGTCGGTGATTTAGTAAGGTATGTTCGTCGTTATACGGGGGCAATGACGCCGAGTGTTACTATTTCTGAAAAGTTTAATTCTTTTGTCAAAAGGATACATAAACCTTTCCTTTTTCTGATTGAAAGAACATTGCACGCCATCTTCTTTAGTTAATTAAAGAATGGTCATTAAATTGCGATATACAGTTTCCAATGATTTTTTTATTGATACATAACTTGTAATTGTTGGGGCGACCGGTAGCGCAGTGTGTTGAGGCATCAGTTTCATGTTTGACTACTGGCGTTTCGTGTTCGAATCCCGTCCACGACGATGTTCGTGGCCATGGATGTGCAGGAGCTGCATGTTGGCAACTGCATTCTGCGAAACGAGTTTATGCCGACGAAACGTCAACTGGGCCACATGGAACAGTTGACGCGCTATGTCCCACAAGGAGGTCAATTGAGAGAGAATTGTTCCGCAGCTCTAAAAGAGGCTGATCGTCCTAAATCATTTCTTAGTAAATCTAAAAAAACTCTTTACCTCTTTGGGGGACCGGTAGCGCAGTGCGTAGTGGTATCAGTCTCATGTTTGACTACCGGCGTTTCGCCACCACGACGTTCGTGGTCATGGATGTTTGTGTTGTCTTCCCTCTATGGTGCGAGGCGTAATAATAAGCCACAGCATCTTCCAACTTGTCGCAGGTAGGCGGCTAAATGGGGGAGCAGAGGTGCATGCTGACAACTGCATTCTCCGAATCCGAAACTATAGTTTATGCCAACCACACGTCAACTAGGCCACATGGAACAGTCGATGCGCTATGTACCACAAGGGGTTAGGGCAACTGGGTATGTGGTCGCCAGTTTTCAATCGCTGTCGCGTGTAAATTGTGTGGTAGAATTTTTTTTGTGAATTTATGAAAGTCGCAGTATTTGCAGAGAACAAATTCAATTCGAATGTCTGACAGCTGATGGAACTGGATGGATCATAGTCGTTTCTGAGACAACTTATGATCCACGATGATCCACGGACCTGGGTTTGAATCGGAACTGAACCACGTTCCTGATTTTGGTGTTTTGGGACCGCGACCATTATGGCGCTTTTAAGCGGCCCATTCACGATCAATATAATTGTGCAATATAATTGAGTGAAATATTGGACAATAAAATTAGTGAAAGTATTGCACAATAAATATCCATTCACGGTCAAATTTAACTGTGCAATTTTCTTTAAACGTTAGTTCTGGTTTAGTATCACACAGAGGGATAAGTCCTTCGTTGTGAGTAAAGTTTTAGTGAAATTAAGTTGTATTGATATTGATAGAATGGGACGTGTTAAAGGGATATCATATTTGTTGATTGGTTCTGCTCTACTTATGAGGAGGAAAATGAAAAAAACGGTTCTGGACCAAGCAATGGTTTTTGAACAGGAGTAACTACTCTGATATAAATCTTCTTCGTGAGCTAAAGGAGTCATCGCCGGACGATTATATGAACTATTTGAGAATGGATGAAAAAACGTTTAATTTACTGTTACGGAAAGTCTTACCCTTAATTACGAAGAAGGACACAAACATGAGGCAGGCAATATCTCCAAAACAGCGATTGGTAGCAACGCTTCGGTTTCTTGCAACTGGCAGAAGCTTCGAAGATTTGAAATTTTCCATGCGAATAGCACCACAAACTTTGAGCAGAATTATTTTGAAGACATGTGAAGCTAAAATATTATAAAATGTCTTAAAGAATATATAAAAGTAAGTGCTAAACTACTGAAGATTACTAAATTAACTGCCATTGATTTAATTTTTAAACGGGTTTTACAGTTTCCAGAAAATGAAACTGAATGGAAAGCCATAGAACAGCATTGTAACTCCAGGTGGAATTTCCCAAATTGCATAGGAGCGGTGGACGGAAAACACATCGAAATACGAAAGCCAGTGGGCACCTGCTCCCGTTATTTGAATTACAAGGGCACACATAGCATAGTGTTAATGGCAGTAGTTAATGCTCAATACGAGTTCATCCTAGTGGACATAGGAACCAATGGAAGAATTTCTGATGGAGGAGTAATTAACAACACCCGTTTCTACAAGTTGCTTCAAGAGGGAAAATTAAATATTCCGGGTATTTCAAAACTCCAAAACAGTGAAAAAAGTGTCCCATTTGTTTTCGTTGGTGATGAAGCATTCCAGTTGCAGGAGAATTTTATGAAACCATACGCCCAGTGCACTTTGACTAATGAACGCCAAGTATTTAACTACAGGTTATCACGTGCTAGAAGAATAGTTGAAAACGTTTTCGGTATCATGGCAACACGGTTTGGCGTATTTCAAAAGGCAATAAATTTAGCTCCGAAAAAGGTGGAAAGTATAGTTTTAGCGTGTTGTTATTTGCATAACTTCTTGATTAAAACTAAGCCATCATACCCCATATCAAACAACGTCGATTTTGAGGCTACATCTACTGGAGAAATCGTATCGGGTTCGTGGCAAAAAGAAGGAATGCAACTTATGCCGCTACAGAGAATGCAACGTCCTTCCGCGACAAATGCAAAAGAAGTGAGGGAAATATTTACCAAATATTTCAGCGACGAAGGGAAAGTTGAATGGCAATATAAGTGCTGCTGATGGGCTCAATAATAAATATAAATCTTCAGATCTTTATTATGAGAAATTCCAACGCAAAAAAATACAAAAAAAGAAACATATATTTTCCATTTAACTTACGTACGTTCTTACAAAAACAATAAAAAAAAAAACAAAATATATATTTTCCATTTAACTTAATCTACGTTCATACAAAAACAATAAAAAATAACAAAATATATTCCATTTACCAAAATACGAAATTTATTCGTCAGCAAAAGTTGAAACGAAAGTTTGCAGTTGGTTTTCTTTATTTTCACCAGAATTTTCCAAAGAAACAGTGGAAATTCTTCCCAAATTGTCCGTGTCATCTGTATTTCATAAATCAATTAGATGTGGCTGACTGTCATAGTGATTGTGTATAGAAGTCGAGCTTGAATCATCCAGGACAGATGTCGAACGCGAATAGACACTGCATATAATATTCGAGAATTAATCCAATTTACCCAGCTGTGCTTTGAGTAATACTTCATTTATAAGCCGATCTGCATATAAACGCTGTACTGGCTCCATTTTTCTTAACTTGTTGGCATATCCCTTGGCTGTTATTAAGTATTCGTCTTCTTCTTGCTCCAAGTGCTTTAAGACTAAATTAAACATATTTTTCGCCGTTTTATTGCCATCTGACTTCCTCTTTTTGGGAATCGGAATATTGTCGAACTGATGTTGAATACTTGCACTAGGATCCTCCTGCAACTGAAGCGCCATTTAATTATTCACAACTGACAAATTGAATCATCGAATTACCACATTTTCATCGTTTCCACTTTCAGCTCCATCGAAAGTTGACCGGCTGCTCTCCGGAGTCTCCTGGTCCAAAAGAAACAATAATTCATTAAAGTACCACAATGATGGTTCGTATGTTTCTTCAGCCGCTGATCCAGACCGTTTTGATTCTTTGACTTTTTTTATTTCTTTTCGGAAGTTCGTGCGCAGTGAACTTATTTTTTTCACAACACTATCACGATTTGCGCTTGGTTCCAAACACTTGTATTTTTCTATTAATTCGCTATATGCAGAAGCCCTTTTTTCGCGATTATTATAGAAGTTATGGTTTGTGTCCCATAATATAGGTAAATCCCTGTAAAGGTGAATAAATTCTAACAATACAGACTTCCTCTGTGCCATCTTGCTCTCCCAAAGATTTTATTACACTGAACATTGTGCAGTTTTTTTCATTTACTCAATTATATGTTGCAATAAAATTGCAAGATGATGAAACTATTTCATCATTCTTCAATCTCCAAAAATGCATGTGCGTATTGCGCAATATTTTCAATATTTTATTCAAGTCTACTTTCACGCAGTTATATGGCGCAATTATATTGATCGTGAATGGGCCGCTTTAATAGTATGTATATGCACACCAGACAGTTGGATTTGCAAATACCGAAACCCATGCACACCATTCGTTTTCTTCTTATTCCCATAAATTAAAGAAAAGGTTTACGATTTGAAATATCTTTTTATTCTAAAAGAACCGATCTCTTTAAGATTTCAATACAGAATAGATACATTCAATATTCTACTTTCAACATTTCATTTCATTTCAAGTGACAAAGAAATTAACAAGGTTCCCCACGCAGCAGACTAAACAAATTTCCTCACTTGAAATTAAATGATAAG
Source organism: Chloromyia formosa (assembly GCA_964017055.1). NCBI lineage: Eukaryota > Metazoa > Arthropoda > Insecta > Diptera > Stratiomyidae > Chloromyia > Chloromyia formosa. Next base: position 15,574,250 of record OZ024816.1, on the reverse strand, counting down.
AAAGAAAATGAAAAGCGAGTCAGTTTGTACTTGACATTTTATGGATTCTTAAGAGGGTCTGTACTTTAGAATTTCTTTTCCTCATTAATTAAAATGCATTATTCAACATTCTCCTTCTACCACCAAGATTGAGGCACTACTCACACGGGGATACTCAAATCTCGAGCGACTGGGCTAACCGGCGACTAAGAGATCTGTCATGTGTAATCAGACGGTGGCACTCATACGAAGATATTCCAGTCGCGGATACTCGCCAACTGCGCTACCGGAGGCTAGGAGATTCGACATGCTAGTCTCTGAGCCGCGTAGTCGCCCAGTCACCTGGTTGTTCATGTCAGTTGACTAAAGGTGTCATTGTGCACGCCCACCGCTTGCGGATCCGCGGGGTCGGTTTGCTTAGGGGGATTTTGTGTGTACATATCGAGATGTTGATAGAAAGGTTGACTTTGTGGACTACAAGAAAAATTTGATTTTCGGATTGCTTATGTGCGGGGTCCACTTGCTTGGGGCACTACCGTAGTACATGTTGCTGTTGTATATTAGTCCAGTCTATGAACGAAAAATATGAAAAATAAATTAGGAACAACCAGTTCAGCGCTCGCCTCACAATAAAGGAGCTCTGCAGTTAATTTCGCACCCGTTAACATCGGTGGTCGGTGTGAATAAGTAGATAAGTAAAAAAATGCTAGTTTCCAGGGCGGCGTTTTAAAGGTTTGGCGATCTTCTGTAAATCGATGTGTTGATGTGATATAACTTTTGTTACTCGAAAGAAACCCCAACACTCTCCTAATTTGATGTTTTGTTGTTCACCAACAATTATCTGTTTATTCACTGAAGTTATCAATAATTCACGGCGTTTAACTATTACACACCAGGAAACACGAATATTCAGAATTAAAAAAAAAAGAAGTTGATTATTTTTATACAAATTCAGTATTTTTTTTGCAAATTTACTTTTGTTTTATTTTTTTTATTTTTGAAATAAAGATTTGTATAAAAATAATCAACTCCCTTTTTTTTTCAATTCTGAATATTCGTGTTTCCTGGTGTGTAATAGTTAAACGCCGTGAATTATTGAGTAACTTCAGTGAATAAATAGATAATTGTTGGTGAACAACAAGATAAGGAAAATTGGATAAGGGGTTTCCAAAATGAAATATTTTTTTTTGTTCAAAACATCAAATTAGGAGAGTGTTGGGGTTTCTTTCGAGTATTTTATTCACACCGACCACCGTATATTTAACATTAATTTTTAAGGTTTACGCGAAAATGTCCCAATCGATTTTCTAGAAGTCTTACTTCTAAGACACCCAAACACTGCGAAATTTATTGACATGCTCTCTTGTAGCGGTGGAAAACTTGGTGTGGTGTTAGAGTTTCCTAGTCTTTTCAGGGCCGGTAGACGGTTAAAGAAGGCCCAAAACTTTATACTAACAATGGAGAAGAAAATGACAAAATGGAACAACCCAAGTGTCGGTAGGAGGCAAGGCTGCGACTAACGGCGAGGGCTCGGGAGGTTCTCGCACCTCCTTAGTCGCCAGCGGCCTTTAAAAAACAGTCGAGTCAGCGTTGAAACCATGCGGCTCAGACGGTCATGCTACCCAAAACCCAAGTTCGGGCTACAAACAACAATTGCAGTCAATCCCCTCGTTGCTGAGCTTGACCAGGATCGCTCGGAACAGGGGCTCGACATCACACCAGCAGAAGAGGAGCTCCTGTTTAATTCTCCTCAGTCAAGCAAGGGTGCTGCACGGCGTACGACCGTAAGTCCCAAGCAGACCAAGGAGGAACTCATGCCCCTCAAGCAATATAAAACAGCCATTAGGCTGAAGCGGAACCTCGGCACCAGAGTAGATTTTACCCCGAAAGAGTTGGAAAGGCTAGCATGATTCGAAGAAACTATTGAGAATACCAGAAAGCGCTTCTCGACAAGAAGCGGATTTGCCAGCGGTGATCCGAAATTCTTCAACAGTATTGCGGAAAGTTAAAACAGAAAACTAGCTTTCAAGAGACAACGGTGGGATGAGGATCCACAATTCTCAACCAGTAAACAGCAATGTCCCTCACACAGGCAACCTGCGAAAGGGAGATCAACTACAGCGGAAGAGCCCACTCGTGCCAAAAATACGAAGAAGAAAGACCGTTGCGAGCCTCTCGGCAAGTTAAGCCGGGAGACGTGGGAGCTGGTCAAGACGTTGCTCTTCGACAAACTGACCGAAAGAGCTGTATGTGAAGATCAACACATGCCATCCTTCGATGACGCAGGTTGGTTTAACGACGCAAAAATCAACAACTGTGACAATGAAGTGATGCTTGAATGGTGCAAGAGCACCATTGCAACGCTTGACGGTCTTTGGGAAGGAGCACAATTGGAAATAGTCGCAAAAGACCTATTACCGAGAAACAAGGAGATGGCGCTAAAGCTATTCCAGCGAGAAAATCTGGACATTTCCACTGCGGACTGGGTAGTCCTACGTGTCAACGAGCACCTCGCAGAGACAAAAGCAGACACTCATCATCATCGTGGCGCGACAGTCCGACGTCGGGCCTTGGCCGCCTGGATCATTATCCTCCAATTATCTCGGTCACGTGACCGCGTCCTCCAATTTTGGGAGCCCAGCAGCTGCGCGGCGTCCACACCTACTGAGCTCTCCCAACGAGATCTCGGTCGTCCTCGCAGTCTCGCTCCGTCGACTCGTTCTGCATTCATTACTCTCTTAGGCATGCGATCATCGTCCATTCTTTGTACATGCCCTGCCCATTGAAGTCGTTGTAGTTTGACGATTTTCGAGACTTGCAGCTCATCGTACATTTCATACAACTCATGGTTGTACCGGATGCGCCATCCATCTCGATCGCAAACAGCCCCGAAAATTCGCCGTAGAACCTTACGTTCGAAAGTGTCTAGCATGTTTTCGGAGGCTTGAGTTAGGGTCCATGCTTCGCAGCCATAGCATAGCACTGGTCGTATAATGGTTTTGTACACGCGCAGCTTCGTGTTTCTGTGCACATGTTTCGATTTCATTATGGGGAGAACCGAGAAAAGAGTCTTATTAGCTAACTGTATCCGTCGCTTGATTTCGTCAGTTTCGTTGGCGTCCCTTGACAGGTTGCAACCCAGGTAGATGAAGTTGTTCACGAACTCGATGTTGAGGTCCCCCACGTTGATGCTCGGTTGTGCAGGTGTCCTTGTCACCGATTGCATCATTATTTTAGTTTTACCCTCGTTAATACGTAATCCAACTTCCTTTGCAGCGGTATCGAGCGTATGCAGAAGTTCTTCTGCGTCAGCCAATCTTCGGGACATGATGTTGATGTCGTCGGCGTACGCTGCTAATTGTGTCGACTTGATGAGCAGCGTCTTGCTGTTGTCCATATTCATGGCCCGAATAACGTATTCCAGTGCTAGGTTGAAGAGCGTCGGTGCCAGTCCATCGCCCTGTTTCAAACCAGTGCGTGTTTCAAATAGATCAGTAAGTCTATTCTGGATCCTGACTTGTGAGACGGAGTTGGTCATCGTCATCTTTGTCAGTCGCACTAATTTGGCCGGAATACCAAATTGCAGCATGATGTTGTACAGTACTCCACGGTCGATACTGTCGTATGCCTGCTTGAAGTCGACAAAGATTTGGTATACGTTTACGTTGTATTCCCAGCACCTCTGGAGTATCAGTTTGACTGAGAAGAGCTGATCGGTTGTGGAGCGACCAGGTCTGAAACCGCTTTGATATTCGCCAATGACTCGTTCTGCGTACGGTTTTATTCTATTTTCCAGAATTTTCGTCAAAATTTTATAGGACGTACAAACTAGTGAGATGCCCCTGTAATTCTCACACCGCAATTTATCTCCCTTTTTATGGATTGGACAGATGATGCTTCTGCGCCAATCGTCTGGGATCTCCTCGTTCTCCCATACTCGCAGGAGTAATTGATGTATGGCATCAACTAGGCTCGTTCCACCGAATCTTAGCAGTTCAGCTGGGATCTCGTCAGCGCCCGGCGCTTTATTTCGTTTTAGTGACCGCAACGCGAGATCAACTTCCTCTACTGTCGGGGGTTGAATGGGTGGGCCTAGATCAACAATATCATCGAGAGCTTCCTGTGTGGGGATGTTAGATGGTCGGTTTAGAAGCTCTTCAAAATAAGAGGCCCATCGTTTGTTAATACCATCGGTGTCGCTGATGATGTTTCCATCCTTGTCCTTACAAAGGCTAGTCCTGGGTTGGTAGCCGTTCTTGATTGTATTTACTAGTTTGTACGCTTGTCTGGTGTTCCTATTAGCTAAGTTTTCGTTTATGTTCAGCAACTGCTCGTCAAAGTATTTACGTTTCTTACGTCTAATTATTCTATTCGATATTCGCCGTAGCTCGTCATATTTTTCTCTTCTGGCTCTGGTTCCTCGTTGAATCCATTGTCTGTAGGCCTCGTTTTTCGCGTCAAGTGAATTTTTGCATTCTTCGTCGAACCAGTCATTTCGCGCTCGCCGGGCTTTATATCCCACGACCTTCTCTGCGACATCCTTGATGGTACCCTTGAGTTCTTCCCAGAACCCATGGACGCCTGTGTTGCTGATGTTGTGTAGCATAGGTGATAGTTTTTCCTCAAGGGCGGTAGTATACGCCACCGCTGTAGCATCACTCAAGAGCTTATCAACCGCAAAGATTTTGGGAGGGCTGATTCTTGACTGGTGCACTGAGGAGATTCTACATCTGTAGGTCGTCTTCACCAAGTGATGATCTGAGTCGCAGTTTGCTCCTCGATAGGAGCGGACATCCATGACACTAGACGCCCATCTCCTGCAAATGAGGACGTGGTCAATTTGGTTGACGGTATGTGCGTCTGGAGACTTCCAGGTCTGCTTGTGAATGCGTCGATGCGGGAAACACGTAGAGCTTACGACTAGATTCCTGCTGCAGGCGAAGTCGATAAGTCGCTGGCCGTTATCGTTACATTCTTCATGGAGGCTGTGGCCTCCAGAGGTCCCCCGATGCCAACTTTCATTCCCGACTTTCGCGTTAAAGTCTCCCAGCAGCAATTTGACAGACACTGATTCTTCAAATTAGCAAAGAGGCAGAGGACATACTATACCCAATAATTGGGAATTGAAGCTGAAAAAGCGAAGCCCCATGGACGACAACAAGAACACGCTTGAGGCCAACGAAGTGGAGAAGGATCTAGGCATAGAACATTTAACCAAGGTGGCTGATGGCATAACGCTGAGCGAGGAGGACAGCGAATCTGGGACTGAAGACCCAATCGCTACAATACTTTCTACGGGTGAGAAACTGTATCCCTTGTAGCATGCTAAGGGTGTTGCAAATAAATCTGCACCACAGTAGTTCCGCGTCAGCAGAGCTACTACAGATGCTGCTTGATGACCCCTGAGGTGTTGTGCTCATCCAAAAACCATGCATTTCGGGGTAGGGACACATCAAAGGACTCTCAACTAGCATCTACAACGTATGGAATACTTCCAACATTTGCTTTGTACTCGCTGTTCCTTGCCTTACGGCATGGGTTCCTCCGTACATATTTTAAATAAAGAGCTCCTTCTTTTGCCATTGTGCCACCCGTGCCATCACCAATCAGTAAGCGACTGCTCGCAAAATAAATTTCGGGAGATTGATTTCGGAGACTTCCAAGCAAAATTTTCATCGGACATGAAAGAGCAAGCTCGTTATGGATTCTCGAATAAAAGGACCGCTATGTCAGCAATTATGTTATAGACAACAATGGCAGTTAAATAATTCAAAATAAATAAATAAAATAAAAATAAATAAAATAAATAAGTCGACATACCTCAATATTCACGATGGAGATTTTCTTTCCAAAACTGAGTAATTGCACTTATCCAAGTACGCACATTATTTTTCGAGATGTCTAAAAATGCACATTCCTATAACTAACAAAGTATTGGATTTTAGAGTTACCCACTACTCTACATAGCGTAGAGCACTTGTAGGAGTAATTTAATGCACTTAACTCATTTTCGGTATAAATTGACTTATCTACTTATTCTCCGAGACCACACAACTTTCGACTCCAAAACTATGAGTGATCTGGAGTTTAATATAAAATTAGTGGCGGAAATAGAAAAATTCCCCGAATTATATAATTTTAATTTAAGTTTCAAATATCCCCGTTCGCCGGATTTAACCGGTGCCGATTTTTTCCTTTGGGGATATTTGAAAGAAAGTGTGTATATGAATAAGCCACAGGCCATACCCCAACTAAAAAATAATATTCGAGAAAAAATTCGAGCGATACCTCCTGAAATCTTGAAAAAAATCATGGAAAACGTTTTAGAAAGAGCGCGACTATGGGAAGCTGAGAATGCGCACCACTTACGCGATGTTATTTTAACGTTTATATTAATAAAATTCTCCATTTGTGAAGTGTACTAAAAAAAAATCGATTGATTAAAAAATAAGGGAATTATAGACTATACAAACCCCTTCGTTTCTTTTGCGCCACCTTGTACAAATGTATAATATGCACACAAATATACTTTTCCTTTATTGCAGAACACTAATTTTCGGTAAATCCGACTTTTTTCTAGCCCTTCCGCACTATCCCCTGGTGCCGAGGGGGTCGTATTAGTGATGTTCTACTGTAATTCTATTCATCTTATGCAATTTCTTTCGCCAATAATATGGAAATCCACTCTAATATTTGTCAACTTAACTCAACCTCATTGTCACGGCAATGAATTCAAGTGCATGTATATTTTTCATTTCTACTATACATTAATGCATATTAATAACGCTAATACAGAAAGAGATATTGAGTACCTATAGCACAGTGAACTTTTCAATTTAAATGTTTTAGTATGCATAACATATGCTCGTATCTTATGTTAGGAGTTGGGTAATTGATCAAACAATTTTCCAGTCGTGATATCGAGCAATAAATGCACTGCACAGTAAATAATCATAATGGATGAGTTCAGAAGATGCATGCTGACGCGGAACAGTAGCGGAACTGCTCAGTAATTCATTTTGCGCCTTCTGAACGAGATGTAAAATCAGTTGTGAATTTTTTGTCTAGACGAAAGTCTAACAGCTGATGGATCTGGATGGATCATAGTCGTTTCTAGACAACTTATGATTCACGATGATCCACGGACCTGGGTTTGGATTCCGAACTTTCCTTTTACAATTTTTGCATGTGTGTTTATAAAAGTTGATTTTTCCTTACCATTTTTTAAATACCCACAGCAATTGTAGTCACATATATGGAAGTCCATACTATTCTTCCTGCTATCTATTTGCCCGCCAAAGAAAACTGAACAAATCCAAAAAAGGCTAAAACGAGAAAAATCGACCAAGAACTATGTTTACGCGACACAACAAGTACGGGTTTTTCGGACGTCTGTAGCTCGGGCCCCGGGTAGGCGTGGGTGTTCAAATGGTAGGGTCATTTTCTAGGGTCGTTTTAGGAAGTGTAGCGAATTTGAAGTCGATACAATGAAAAACACTCGAGATATGACAGTTTGAAAATCGCTATTTTTCAAGTGTTTTTTTTTGTTCTCGTTGTTCTTTGACAAAGTTACGGCGTTTTGACGTTTTTTTAACCCAAGATGTAATATGAATATGTACCAGGAGACGAAGGACTAGAAAAGGTCCGGCCAAGAGTATATCTTTTTCTCAATTGCCCTAACCACTTGCGGGGCAATAGCGCGTCAACTGTTCCATGTGGCCCAGTTGATGTTTCGACGGCATAAACTGATTTCGGAGAATGCAGTTGCCAGCATGCATCTCCTGGACATCCATGGCCACGTACGTCGTCGTGGACGGGACTCGAACCCGTACCGCCGGTAGTCAAACATGAGACTGCGCTTCCGGTCGCCCCGAGTACATCATTGCAAAGCGTTGTTTGTTTAGAATGAAGTTTCCCTTTGACCAACGCGATTTATTGCCTGCAGAAAATTCGCACATCCACGGAAGCTTTTTTTTCGTCAGCGAAATTCAATCCAAGCTTCAGTGAAATTCACATCCGTAGCATGAGAAACGTGAGTGATTCGCGAAGAAATCGAAATCGAAAAATTGCTGCAAAATTGCGACAGTCGCGAAGTCGCGCCGCGTCTCTGTGAATAACTCCATTAAAGGGATCCGCATCAAATAATCGCGGTGGTCTGAGAGAAGCTTAAGTGTACCTATGTTGAAAATACCCTTGCAGTAAAAAGATTTGTTGAAATGTTAGCTGGATTCGGGGTGTAGTACATAGTTCACTTGAATGAATAGAAACACTACTACTATGGGATCACTTTGTTATGTTTTTTTGATAATCAAATGGGTTTTCAAAATAAACACAATAAGAATCGAGTACGAAGCGTTTATACCATAGACCTGTGCAGAACTGCGCGAAAGTTTCGACACCTGCGCCGCCTACTTAACGGAGTAGAATTCTTGCACTAACTATCGATTGCAGCTCATATCAAATTGTTAGTGTAATTGTGTGGTCTTAACCTGCTCTTCTCGGCATAGCTGTTAAAAAAAATGCGCCTATTGTTCGCGATTAGCGATCATGCCCATAGAGCACGGAGCACTATTTGTTTGTCACGCTCGGTGGCCGTGGTCGTTCGGTCACCGTTCTACGATATTAATCTAGAGCTCGGAGTTCAAATCTCGGCGCGATCAAAAAATGCCTGTGGGTATTAATAGAACTCTCACAGTGCTCTGAGCTTGTCAGTATAAAGACGGCGCGGATAGGAGGTGCATACTAGCAACTGCACTTCCGAAAAGTGGATATGCCAAAGAGGATTGATATTCTAGAAGAGTGATCACTCCATACAACTTTAGCATCCGCTGGTAGATTGATTCTCTTGTGTATCTATACTGTGAGTTAGTTTATACTATTTGTCAATATATACAAATCTACTGGCAGAGGGAAAGTTCTATGGAGTGATCACTCTTGTAGAATATCAATCCTCTTTGGATATGCTATCGAAACGTCAACAAGGCATAGAAATGCTAGAGATGTTGACGCGCCCATGCTCCTGGCGGGGTCAAGGTAATTAAAACACAGTATTTGTTTGTATATTTTTGATCGTCGTCTGCCTTCAAAAGTATTCTAGAGTATCCGCCTCGTTAGGACATTATATAAATATGATGACATATTTTCAAAAGTCAGAACAGCGTAAAAGCTAAAGATTTATGATCTCACTAAACTGTACTGTCATGTTAAGTAAGCCCCCCTCTTCTCCAACCCAAGCAGTTGCATCTTTCCAAATGGCAGAAATGATGTTTGCACTGTCTTACATTTAGCAATAAAAGTGAACTCCGCATACATTTTCTATTATATTTACTTGGAAAAACATAAACATCGCTTCATTTTATTGCACCAAACATTATTGCTACTCTTGCGCCCACCACAAAATATCAACAAATCACATTCATATTCAAACACTATCGATTTTCCACGCTACCAGTACGTCCGGCAAATTGAATCTAAAAAAAGATATCTGAAATAAAAAAATAGCATCCATTGATCCATTTTTAGTCTTAAAAACAATAAATAAAAATTGATATTTAACAGTTGCTTAATTTTGCACAATGTCTACACAGACACTGGCCAAAAAGTGGTGGCGAAAGTGCGTTCATAAATGTAAAAATGTGTAAAATTAAAAATGATTACTGATGCGCTGTGGCGGCGAATGAACCGGATAAGAAATAATAATAGCAATTTTACATACACTGTATACAGGGTGTCCGTAAATTGGCGCATAAACGCACTGTCACGTGATTCCCCATGCAATTTCCAGCAAAAAATACTAAAGGGCATTTTAAGTCGAAAATTTACCTTTTTTTCATTAAAAAATTTCATATTGCCATAAAGTACGAGGGTAAGGTGAAAAGTTCTCGGCCTGACAATGAAAGACTGCGATTTTCAGGTAAGAAATGATTTTATTTTTCTACATAATCTCCCTTCACTTCAACACACTTGGTTCAGCGTTTCTGCAACATCAGTATTCCTTTCCGGAAGTGAGAGTCTGGAAGGCTGTGAAAATATTTATATACGGACTACGGCCCTCTCAACTTCCTCATTGGATGCGAAGCGCTTCCCAAAAACAAATTTCTTCAAGTTTGGGAACAGATGGAAGTCTGAGGGTGTCAAATCAAGAGAATAGGGGCGATGGTCGAGCAAATAACTACGTACCCCAAATCCCGCAGTTTTCCCATCGCCAACGCATACTTGTGTAGAGATGCGCAGTCGTGGTGAAAGATGATTTTTTTTCTTCTTCACGCTAGGCCTCTTCTCGCGAATTTTGGCACCCACCTGGTCAAGAAGTTTGGAGTAATATTTGCCTGTTATTGTTCTGCTTTTTCCAAGGTAATCAATTAATTAACAGGATCCCTTTCCCATCCCAAAACACGCTGGCCATGACGTTTCCAGCAGATGCGATCGACTTCGCTTTCTTTGGCGCTGAACCAGCGGCTTCCACCTACTGCTTCGACTGCTCTTTCGTTTCTGGTGTGTAGTTGTAGACGCAAGTCTCATCCATGGTGACAAATCACCGCACAAAATCGGTCGGATCCCGATTGAATCGGTGCAAAGATTGCTGCGAATATCGTTTGCGTTTTTGCTTTTGGTCGGCATTCAGCAAATGCGGCACCCATTTTGCGCAGAGCTTCCGCATCTCTAATTCGTTGTGCAAGATGTTTCGCATCCTTTCTTCCGATGTCCCCACAGCCTCAGCAATATCATTCACTCTCATTCGCCTATCGTCCAACACGATATCATGCACTTTTCGATGGTTTCGGTTGCGTATGGTTGCGGTTTTTAGTCGTCCTTCACGTGGGTCGCCTTCGAGGGACGTGCGACCACGTTTAAATTCAGCTGCCCATTTTTTAACGGTTGACATCGAAGGAGCAGAGTCCCCGTAAACTTTTGTTAACTTCGGATGAATTTCCTCAGGGGTTAATCCATCCAAAACGAAGAATTTTATGACCGCACGATATTCAAGCTTCTCCATTTTAACGAAAAATACGTAAGACGTCTAATGCAAAAATTCGTGTAAATAAACTTCTTGAGAGAACAAGTTAAGTGACCCTTGCATCCAGGCAGGAAACATTAATTTTTGCTGATTGTAACGGTATTTCTGTGTCAGGCCTAGAACTTTTCACCTTACCCTCGTATGTATTAAATTTTTCAACACACATCGGCCTTGGTGGGAGTTAATAGTGAATTCTTTTGAATAAGAAATGAAGGTGCGCTGCAGTGTAGAGCGTTGCAACTTACACACCGCCCTGCAGCTAGGGTTATTAGATTGGGCGATTAAAAAAGAGGCCTTTTTTCCATAAAATTATATTTTTCTTTTATAACCAGAAAATTAATTAAACAATTCCGTATAGAAATTGCGAAGAATTTCATGCTCTTTACACCACGAGGAGGCTTGTCACAAAAATGGCTTTTACAAGCTATAGCCAGAAAACTGAAAAAAAATCCGAAAATTTCTCGGTTTTTCGCCTGCCCCCTCTAAATCTCCAGGTGCTGGGTGGTGCGAACTTAGGTGCGTTCATTTTAGGCGCAAATGAACCGATCAAAATGATTTTCAGCTTTCCAGAAATTATTTCTGATTCCCTAGTAGGGCGGTGACCGAGCGAACACGGCCACCAAGCGTGTCTTTCGAGGGATTTATATTATTAATGAAAAAGTTTACAATTTCTCCTTTTTAAATTGCATTGGATGCAATATATCAGTTAGTCGAGATTGTAATTTTTGTAATACACAAGCACATGTGGTTCCTCAAATTGTGTTATAATAATAAATATGATAGGCCAAAAAAAACCATCATAGGCAATAACCTTTACTATTAAAAAAAAAAACCCAGCCTGATAAAGGCTTGTAGGTTCCTGGTGGGAGTTCTCTTAATGACAGCGATGATCACGATGTTATCTCCTGGAAATTTTATCCTTGAGGGGGCGTCCGAAGAAACATGAGCAGATGTTTGAGGTGCCCTATCATTTGCTCAGGTCTGCTCTACCCACGCGGCTAGTTTCCTTAAGACTGTAGAGATTGATACGATCCTTGGATGGCTGCAGTCCTGGGAGATAATTCCAGAACCGCAGCCTTTCGTCAGCAGTCTATTCCCTATCTTGCACTCTGGATGTAGCCCAGCTCAGTCCGCAGTAGGGATCGGGTCCGAAGAGTTTCGCGGATGGGCCCTGTCTAGCGAGCTCAAGACAGTGAAAGGGTATCAAAACACTTTTTCACCAATTTGGATGAGAATTTAATTGAAGAAAGAGCTTTAATGGTTGCCTGGCTGACTGCCTTTGCAGATAGCGAGGTTAACATTCCGGGGTGCCTTATCTAGAATTGGCCTGGCATGAATCTTGACTTTGAAAACTCTGGGCCAGACGCCCATGCCGATTGAGACTGATTGTGGCCCTAAGACCCCAGCTCCAACTCCCTGTCCCATCTTAGACCCATCGATAAACCACGTGGTACATCTGGGGTCAGGGCAGAGATTACCATAACCCCATTCCGAGCGACTAAGTGTGAAGACCGAAAATTTTCTACCGAAGCAAAGTTCCGTAGTCATGTAATTTGATGTCAAGCAGATCGGCATGCCACAAATCAGTCCCAGAATGCTCATGTGGCCCTGCTTATACAAGTTCATCATAAGTTAAAATTATGTATAGTCTTAATAGATATATACTACTATTAATTGCCTTAACCCCTCTATTGGGTCATGGGCGTGTCAACATCTCTAGCAATGCCTTGTTGACGTTTCGTTAGCATATAAATTTCGCATGGTGCAATGGCTAGCATACACCTATAGCCATCTTTTACTAACAAGCTTGGAACGCTGTGGGAGTTCTAGTAGCAGTTTTTTATTTTATTAACGCACCGAGGAAGTGGACCCCTGAACTGTAGATTCAAGCATCGTACTCGTAGAGTGGCAACCTAGACCTCACGGCTGCTGAGTGCGTTTTTTAAAACTCTTTTTTTTTTCGGTCATGAAAGCTTTGTGTTAAGACTCATCAAAATAAAAATAATAATTCCAGCAAAGTCACCTCCACTACTATACTATTGTAATTAAGCTCTTATCTTTGTGTAGTCTTTTGTATATGAAACTTTTTTTTTAGCGATAGGCGGCAGAAAATCCTTTTTTTTTTCAAAATTCCTGATATTGTATACTCGTGTCATATCATTATCGCATCATAGCATCCGTTATCATATCAGTAGATAAATTACAACGTTGAACTAATTTGCTTCACATATTGTCAGTTATTGAAAATGACTAATATCGACACGAGGTGGAGAAATCACAGATAAAAACATTATTACATAAATTCGAGTAACAATAGGGGGTTTTATCAAAAGGAAAATTTTAATAAAGTATGCAGATTTGTTGAATTCACTTTTTTTAGGTTTTATTTTTAAATACATATGACGTAAAAGCACAATGATAGTGACAAAAGTCTATTGATAATCTTTTCTTTGTTTCATTACAGATATAAAATAAGTAGCACATAAAAAATATGGGAAATTCAAGTACAAAGCTTGCGGAACGATGTTCCCTTTTATCAAAAGATGAAATACCCGTTGTAGCGAACTCTTTCAAGTTTGTTAGTAAAAACTCGGATCGAATAAAGGAAGATGATTTAATGGTGAGTATCTTATTAAATTTGAAATATTTTGCGTTGTTTTATTGCATACTATGTACTTGTAGATATGTTTGGAATTTTGCCCACGCATGTATGGGTGTCTCCTCCTGTGGGGTGTGGCATAAGAATAATACAACAGCCTTGCTCGGTTTGTCGTCGAAGGCTGCTGAACGAACAGAATATGTATGCAAGTAACTTGCATCATTCGAAATCATTTATGTACTAACGAAAAGTCAAATAGGCCGTAGGAGTAGTTAAACATAAAGCCCACGTATACGATGGGATCGATCGCACAAAACAACCAAATGAATTTGAAATGGAACTAGGTTAGGTGCCAGGGCTGCCATGATAAGTCATAGCACACTTAGACCGAAATTGGGCCCGTTGTGGTACCTCCAGAAACTCTCTATACCGTACTCTAAAAACTAGGTATTAAAACCAGCCGGTGCTAGCAATAAAACGATTGAGCTTGGTCGCGCTAGCGTTTTCGAGGTCTTCCAAGTCGTAAAAGAACGAGAGAGTGAGAAATCTCCTCCTCCTGCCCGCCAAAGCTCTGCAGTGGCACAGAAGGTGAATAACGCTCTCCTCCTCGTCCACGTCCTCACAGCTTCTGCAGTAATCATGGTGAGGAAGGTGCAGCCTCCAGGCTAGCTTCCCAATAGGGCAGTGCCCTACGATTACCCCCACCACCCTGCCGATGTGTAATCTGCTTAATGACAGCAGTACAGTAGAGCGGCTTTGATCAAGTTTAGGCCAAATCACCCTTGTCGTTTGGCATGAGTTACCACCGAGCCATCTTGTGGTGACCCTATCGATAGCGGCTGGCTTAGTTACCACTTTACATACTGCAAAAGGCATTTTAATACTATCCCGAATTGCAGTTATATTGTCGGTTATTCCATCACGCGCAAGCTCATCCACTCTACAGTTGCCTGCAAATCCACTGTGACCGCGGGTATCCAGCAAAGCGTGATGTTGAAAAAGTCGCCCATTACCGTGAGGGCTGTGCGACAGTTCGCAACCGTTTTGGACGTAGTGAGAACCGATTCAAGTGAACGTATTGCAGCTTGTGTGGGAGCAGTACATGGAAAGATTCCGCAAGAGTTACCAGAAAGCTGCAAGTTTTCATCAACTCATGTCTCCGTCGAATTCTAAGAATTTTCTGGCGCGATACAATATCAATGAAGAGCTTAACCGGGGTACGGGTCAGATGCATATCGACGAATTGACACACAGGCGAAAATGGCAGTGCGGAAGGATGATAACTGCATTGCTTTACACGCCATGAAATGAAACCCAATTTCCAACCAAGGCCGACCAACAGTGGGTCCTAAAATCACATAGCATCGATCTGTGGCGAAAGAGTGTAAGGTACTAGGTAAGTCTTTTGGGAAGTTGCGCCCCATTGCCCAGAACAGAATACGACGGCGCGCAGAAGTGGTTGACGCACTATTCCCCACTAGAGGTTAAGGCAAAGTAGTATATTATCCCCTCCCTCTCGGTTCTCCTTTCTCCAAATTTAAAAAAAAATGGCAAAAATGGAATGTACTCGGTGTTACCTTCGTTCCCCCATAACACCCCACTTGCTCATACCCAACCGATAATTTTGACCTTTGGACAGATAGACATTTGACCGATTTTATAAGGATTTAGTTAACTGCATTAGGGTTTCGCAGTAAAAACTAAACCCTTAGAAAATCGGTCAAATGTCTGCCTGGGAAATATATTTTATTGATTTCTCGTACTACTATAATGCAATCATCACATAACTTCATGCCTTTTTCTTTGTTGTTATTTCAGAAATTCTGGGGCTCACAGATGGATCCACGTCTAGCACAATACATCACTAACTTTCTTTTCGGACCGCTTGGTAATCGTTCAACTGTCGTTGAATTTCAACGTTTCGCTGAACTCTACGTTTATTGTGTACGAGGAACTATCGACGAGCGAATTTCCGTACTATTGGCGAGTCTTGGTCAAGCGGAATCCGATACGTCAGATATCGCTTATCCATTAATAAAGGAGGTGGGTAATCAATAAAGACAGGTATATCTAGTAGGTCAACATTTCGATAGATATCGACCACTATGAAGAGCAACACCTACCATTAACTAACTTTCACCAGCCATATATATAAATATGTACAATATACAGAAATATGGTAGTCCTTTGGATGAGCATGTTCATGAGGTGGTTGATTTTATTTCAGGTCGAGTAGATTGCTGTTGTTCACTTCCTTGTCTGCTTGTTTGTTTGTCTTTTGTTTGTAAGTGACATTTTATGAACATTTCCTGGGCTATCTATCATTGACAGTGGAGATCATTATGAGTAAATTGGTTAAAAATAGACGGATAAAGTTTTCGCTGTTGAGTAGTGAACACGTGGTGGAGGTCCGATTGCATACATTTCATGCATCAGGGAAATTAGATGATTTAAAATAAGCAATTCATTGACTTTTATTTATTCAATCCAATCCAATTGTCTCGTAATTATTCCAGCCATCGGCACATAGAGCTAAGGCCTTTTGTCCACAGGTCGGCTCGACACCAACTCGATCTCCACTCGAACTCTGCTTGACATTGGAGTGCCCTCGACATCCGATGTGAATTAAACAAAACACACTGATCGGCTCGATCTCAACTCAGCAACTCGTTCCTCGGAACGGTCATTGCGGTGATTGAATAATGGTGGTTATGTGATGAATGATGTTTGATTGATGATTTCTGTGTGATGATGGCTGAGTGTGTGTGTAAAATGTCTCCTGTAGGGGGTTCCTAAAGCGATATCAATTTAGACTTACGGTCTATTGCGAGATTCCGAGTGGACTTTTCTGCGGAGAAAAGAATATCGTGCCGATTACGAGTCACAGTTGATCTCAGGTCGAGTCGATCTATGTGTGTAGTAGCCCCCATGTACTATGCGATCCATCGTCAGATCGATCGATCATAATATCGTCAGATCGATCGCACAGTGTATGCGCCTATCGTTGGCGTTTTTTTTTGACAGCTCTGTATAATTTTGATTGTCAGATATTTTGTGACGATCCATCGTTAGATCGATCTGACGACGGATCGCAGCTAAATTTACTTTGTTTACACGCTCAATTTGTCTGCCTGTCCAATGTTGGGCACTATCTAGAAAGATTGTCTCACCTTCATCAGCACAGTACGATCTGATAGGTGTCATGTAACGACCGCACGGGCACTACCTGGTGATTACTCATACAATTTCCGAGAAAAAAATATAAAGGAATATTTTTACGAATCTTAACCAAAGAGGATTGATAATTCTACAAGAGTTATCACTCCATATAACTTTCCCCTCTGCCAGGAGATTTGTATGTATTGACAAATTGTATAGACTTCATAAGAAAGCTGACTCCGCCTCCGGCGGTAGATTTGTATGTATTGATTACACAAGAGAATCAATACATACATCTATACTGTGTAGTTTATACTATGTTTATACAATTTGTCAATACATACAAATCTCCTGGCAGAGGCGAAACTTCTATGGAGTGATAACTCTTGTGGAATCTATACTATTTGTCTTAACTCTCTAGCTCCTTAAGGCATTTATATTTTTTGATAATCTCGAAATCCACGCTAGGTAGAACACTCAAATAACATGTTTAACACAGCTAATACTTTCCTCTAATGTTTGAAACTTATTCCATAAAAATCAGGTGAAGGGTTCAATCGTTATAGCTCTTTAAAGTCAAAATTAAAAAAAAAAACCTTTTTCTTGAATTTTTGCATACAGAATGTACTTGTTCTGTCTCAGAAACCAATTCCTTATTCTCGTATGATCAAATCCCGTTAACATCAGGCTTGTTTTTTTGCGTAACCGTGTATGGTCCCTGTCCTGGTTGGGAAAAAAACGCTCTATGGTAGCATCCAGGTTAAATTCCGAATGGTCAAGTTGTCTACCCTGATGTCAAGTGGTGCGCCTCATATTTGGTGAAAATAAATTACAAATTCGGATGAAGTATCATTTGATTATCGGATCGTTTATTTATTGCGACGGCGGACGTTTGGAAACTCGGCGTACCGCTCTAACTTAACAAACATCATTCAAACGCGTTCTTTAGCTGTGACATTCACAAGGGTAGCTCTACCCAAATGGGTCGCGGATTGGATCCCCAAATTCTTTTTTTTTTAGAAAAACAAAAAATTTCGACTTTAAAGAGCATTCTGGGACTGATTTCTGGTATGCAGATCTGCTTGAGATTATATGACTAGGGAACTCTGTTTTGGTAGGAAATTCTCGGTCTCCATCCTCACCCGCTCGGATTTTGATAATGGCAATCTTTGTCCTGACCCCAGGTATACCATGTAGTATACCGATGAGTCAAGAACTGGACAGGGAATTGGTGCTGGAGTCTTTGGACCGAACACCAGGATCTCAATCGCCATGGTCGCCTGGCCAAGTATATTCCAAGCCGAGATACATGCCATTGAGGCATGTGCTACAGAAATTCTGCACACACATAAACCCCTACGGCTTAAAGAAGCCAGCCGCCTGAGCAGAGCTGACCAGAGGTTAAAGGTTGGTTACCTCACGGAGCACCACTGGGTGAGATACCTCAACAAAATGGGTCTGTCCGCTGAGACGGCATGCCGGCTTTGCCTGGAGGACACTGAGTTCACTAAACATCTTCTCTGCGGATGCTCGACGACGGTTGCTCGTTCCAAGTTCTTGTTTTTTTTTTGGAGATTCCATCGTGAGCTTTGCTGTCGCGAAGAGCGCTCCTACAAAGGACTTACTGGCCTTTATCAGGCTGGTGGAGGATCTTTTGGATTAATTAAGGCTATGGCACAAAAGATCTCATGGTCCCAGTGCCTTTGGGTATCTTAGCCTGCCCTATTAAAAAAAGAGCTACAATAATTGAACTGTTTTTTTTTATGGAATATGTTTTAAATATTAGATAAGAGTATTATGCCCGAACCAGTTTGAATGCAGAATGCAATTTCCCTTAAGCGACTTAAATTGAACGCAGCGCCAGCGACAGTGGCGAAAGCAGATCTTCTTGTTGTTGTAGATTCTGCTTTCTGCGCTCAATCTGGTTCGGGCATTAGCTGTGTTAAACATTTTATTTGAGTGTTCTAGTTAGTGTGGTTTTCGAGATATCGTGTTTTTAGCAACGTGAGTCAAACAATTTAAAAAAATATTAATACTATAGAAGCTAAAGGGTTAATATTTCTGAAAAATATTCCTCTATATTTTTGCTGGAAATTGCATGAGAAATCACGTGGCAGTGCCCTTGCGATCATTACGTGACATCCTGTATAAAGCAATTTGTAAGTCAAGCTCAGTTCTACTTGGGTCCGCCTTGGCTCATTTAGTTAATTGGAGGAAAACATGCAGTATTGCCTCGCTGAGGATGCCAAGAAATTTACCATATTCAATCTTGCACCACAAATCTAGCTTCTTTTAATTAATTTGCCAGATACTTTCTACGTTTAATTCTTAGTCAGCATTTCAGGTAATTATATACGCCCCACATTTTTTTTTTCTCATTCGATTGGCCGCCATAAAATTGTCATGAAGCAGTTTCCGCGCCATCTAGCATAGCCATAGGACGTGATAAAAAAAATAGACCCCGGTGGAGGCATTTAATTATCCCCAACAAGAACAACAAGGACAATTTCCTATTTCCTAACTTGTTGCTTTTTTGCTTTGTTGACTCTTATGGATGGGTTAGTCACAACAGTAGCCTTCTTTGGCTTTCTCCACTTGGCTCCACCATATCCTCCACATGTTTACCACAGTCACAACACAATTTATACGCTCGCCTGTTCATATTCATTGCAACTGGGGTGTGTTGTTGGCTATTATTTCGTCTGGAATGGAATATCTTTTTTTTTGTCCAGATATTTTTAGTACAGAGAATGACTGACTAACTCTGAAGAGCCAGGACAACGAAAGAACTATGTATGTATGTATGCGGACGGCATTATAAATTCCAAATGGAGAGAAAAGAAATGTACACAACAATTGTGTATACAGTACATGGATTTTCATTACTACGCTGTTTACTTAAGTCCTCTCTTCGTGCAATGTGGATTCCCACTTTCGCCGTGAATGTGATATGCGAGCTGATTATATTCTTTGCTCAAGTTCAAGTCCAATTACTGCGCTCGATTTAATGAATGTAGCGTGGGGTGGTTGTGGGAGAATGGCGAATGACGATAAGGACGAAATGTTTAATAGTCTCACGAAGTGATGATGAGAAATTGCTTTCATTATCTTGCCTTTCTCAACGCTCGAGTAATTGCATGGAGTTTCAAAATGAACAAGAGCACAACATCTCTTAACAACCAGAATGCAGCCCGAGAAAAGATCCTAATTAGTTTATTGCAGGAATAAAACTTTGATTAAGTCCATGCTTAACACAAAAAGAATGTCCGTGGATAGGTAGCTGGTCCTTTATTGCTGAATGGTCATTATAAAAGGTATTCTTTAGTAAGTTTTCCTTTTGAAAAATTAGAGTTAATATGATGGAAGCTGAGTCCATTAAAGTTGACACGACAGTTTTGTCCTTGTACAATGTAGGATTGGTCCCGATTTGTTTTTGAAAGAGCATTAAAATGGAATTTAATATTTTTTGTATGTATTCTGTTACATTTGTTGAAACGTAGAATCGATGACTGTAGAAATATTCTCAAGGTTTGCTTGAAATTCACATAATTGTTGTCGTTAATTGCCTTAGGTTAGGTTAGGTAACAGGGTTGCTGAAAACAGCACACTTAGACCAGAAAACATAGGTCCATTGTGATACCCTAGGAGAACCAAACAGCAACGTATTAGAACCACCCGGAGCCGCTGACGAAACGAAGGAGTTGTCCCACCTCCACCTCCGCCAGCTCCCCAAGATGGTTGTAAAAATATTTACCAAGAGTTGACCTTCTCAATTGCGCAAAAGCAGGGCACTCGCAGAGCAGATGAGTAATACTTTCCTCTTCCTCCTCGTCCCCACAGCTTCTGCAGTAATCAAAGAAAGGAAGCCGTAGCCTCCTGGCATGTTCGCCGATAAGGCAGTGTCCAGTAACGGAGCCGACCACCAGGCTGATCTGGTATTTAGTCAGCGACAGTAGTTTAGTAGTGCGGTTGATATTCTGCCTCGGCCAGATTAGCTTGGCATTATAGCAGGAAGCGCCATCAGTCCACCTAAGGTGGGATTCCCTGATCGCAGCTGATTTCATTCTGGATTTTACCAGGGCAATCGGTGTAGCGATATCGCTGCTAAGCTGCAGAGCCACGTCGGTGGCACCCCTCCAGGCGAGCTCATCAGCCCTGCAATTACCAGAAAAGCCATGATGGCCAGGTATCCAGCACAGGATAATATCGAAGAAATCACCCATCTCCGCTAGCCTCCCCCTGCACTCCGATAGGCTTTTCGAAGTGCAGAACCCTGAATCGAGGGATTTTATTGCGGCTGGACAATCTGTAAAGATAGTGATTTTCGTCGTGAAGATCGCGTGAAGACTCAGCCAAGTCACCGCTTCCTTAATCGCAAAAATTTCCGCCTGGAAAGCACTGCAGTATTCCGGTAGCCGGAAGGATAGGTGAAGGTTCAGCTCCTCAGAGAATACCCCAGCACCCACACCTTCGGCAGTTTTCGACCCGTCCGTGTAAATTTCCAGCGAGTGCGGTATAGATGGACCACCACTTTCCCACAGACTCCGCGATGGAATCAGGTTTATGTGATTCTTCATGAACCATCGCTTTGGTGAGATGTAATCAATCGACTCAGGAATCTCTGCGTCGTTCAAGATCGTTGAGTGACCGGTTCCCAAGGTTATCCACTGGTAGGTCTCTCTAATTCTAATGGCTGAGTTCGCCGCCATGAGCTTCGCCTGAATATCCAACGGCGACAGGTTGAGCATCATATCCAAAGCAGCAGATGGGGTTGATCGTAGAGCACCACTGATCGCCAGACAAGCAGTTCTCGGCACCTTGGCTAATAATTGAAAGTTAGCTGCCTTTTGAAGGGCATTCCACCAGACTACGACTCCATACAGCAGTATGGGGCGAAGCACTGCCACATAGAGCCAGTACAGAACTTTGGGTTTCAAACCCCATGTTTTGCCTATAGCCCGCCTACAGCAATAAAGAGCAGTAGTAGCCTTGTCCGTGCGCTTCTGGATATTCAGTCTCTAATTTAGCTTACTATTAATTGCCTTGATCCTCTTGCAGTACTATGCCTTGTTGATGTTTCAGATTTCACATTCAAATAATTTATTTCGACATAAATTTGAATGACTTTTCGTCTTACGTAGGTATTTATCTAATGCTACATAAATTTAACAATGTTAATTTGTTGGAGGCGGATATATACTCGTATTTCTCCCAAAAACAACTCTGTTGTAAAAAATTGCCCGCCAAAAAAAAAACTCATCAGCCGCAAAAAGGATTGATATGAATATAACTCCGCCAAAGTTCTCGTAGCTTTGCGCCTCGCTCTAGTGTATGCGTATTGAACCTTGATTTAATTAATTAATTTCTTTTAACGCTGATTGGCGTACATACATAGAACAACACTCGAAACAATTTGCTGCAATTAATACCAAATTTTAACTCCACAGATTCTCAACTTCCATTTTACAGAACCTGATTTCAAAAATTGAAATTTTTTGCGTATTAAAGAGCGATGAATTCATCGGCACTTTAGCCCAGTCCCATGTAAATACTTTCCACTTTCATCCATTTGCTTTTAAGTTGTACATGATTTGCTTTGAAAAGTGATACCCCAAGGAACTAATAATTTAGGTGGACATCATTGAGTAAATGTGCCTCTGGCATCACTATGAAATTACGTATTTCGGTCCTTTAAGTCCGTTGAGTTATTTATGTTCCTTAAGTCGAAACTGATCTTTTCTAGATTTGGTTTCTATTTAATTTCATGCTTCAGAAGATGCTCCTTTCCTAAATAAAGGACTCAAACACCATAAACAGTACTCTAGTGCATTCACACTACGATCCCCAGTCGTATATATCCTGTCTAGATATCGCTTCCTTGCAAGGAATACCATTTTTCCAGTTCAAAGGGCTCAAAATGCCATCAACAGTAGTCTACTACATTCGTCTCATCACCTCCCCATTTTATGATACTCATCGTACCCACAAAACGATTCCTTGCGAAGGACATCCTTTTTTCCTCCCCAAAAGAATCAAATTGCCTGCAACAGTAGTCTACTGCATTCACCTCATCTCCCCCAGACATATGATACCCATAATCCCTTGATATCACTTCCTTTCCATGAATGTCCTTTTTCCTCTCCAAAAGACGCAAAATATGCCATCAGTCTTAACCGAAGGACTCAAAATATCTTTAACAGAACTCCAGTGCATTGGTCTCATTACCATGATTCAGAATATACCCATACCTACCAGCTTTGGGCTTTGTTTAATATCATGATTAGGAGAGTCCTTTTGTCCTGACGCACATCTCCAGCAGCACCAAAATATAACCAAAGGAAGCTATGTACCAAATTTACTTGAACCACGGCCGCCTGGAAGATTTTTTCTTTAAAATCATTAAAAAGACAATTTTTTTCCTTTGAAATCATTGAAAAGACTTAAGCGAGAAACTCTATAAAATTTCATATTTTTGGATGTATCTTTTTATCTACTGCACGGATCAGTGCAAATGATAGCCTATGCACACCCTTGGGACACAGTCAATCTGTGAGAAAAGGAAGCAGATCTCTATATGCTCCCTGCGGGGCTGTAGCCTGTCAAAGTACAACGAGAACAAGGACAACGAATACAAGAAAAATTTGAAAAATAGCGATTTTCAAACTATCATATCTCGTGTGTTTTTCCTCGTATCGGAATTAAGATAACCAGAGACAATGACCATACCAAATTTGAACCCCCACAATCACCCGGGGCCGGAGCTACAGAGGTCCGAAAATCCGTACTTGTTGTGTCGTGTAAATATAGTCTTGGTTACTTTTCCATTTTTTTTATACCCTAGACTTTTAGTATAGGGTATATTGTTTTTTTTTTTGATTTTTCCGTTTTTCTTTGGCGGGCGGGACGCTCCCACGTCCCTAGATTTGGCCTGCCTAATTACAGAACTTACGCGCTATGGTATGGCTAAAACCGTATCTAGAGGGGTTTCTAAATACCGTCACTTGTGTCTTTGAACCGTTTATCTTGATACCCCATTTCTTATAGTAAGAAGATAGCGTAGAAAGGTAATCGTTAATTTCTCTACCAGCTCTTATTGATGCATGGACGAGAGTGTCATCAGCATACTGAATTATCTTCACTGGAGAAGGATCCTGCGGTACCGGAATTTTTGCAGTGAAAATATTTTAAAGAACTGGACCCGAAACAGAACCCTGCGGAGCACGTGAGGAAATCTCATATAATTTGTTAATACTAACGAAGTACTTCCTGTTCTGGAAAAAGTTAATGGCTATATTCACTATATTGGGCGGAAAGTTATTACTGATGAGCTTGTAAATAAGCCCATTCGTCCATACAGAGTCGGATGCTTTCTCTAGATCTAAAGCGCATACAACTGTTCGACAGTTCCTCTCATTAAGTGATTTCACAGTAGAGTGAGGAGAATATGACGTAGCATGTTGAGTGCTATGATGTGCTCTGAAGTTGAATTGATGACACGGTATGATCTCGTTGTTGTCCGAGAAGCTCCGGATTTTTGAGATCCAGAACTTCTCAAACAATTTGCCAAGATTCGGCAGTAGGGAAAATGGTCGGAAGTTGGCCGGATCATGTAAGTGGCCCTTTTTGTGTATTGGTATGATTTTTGCATTTTTTTTTAATGGCGTTGTTGAATATTATTAGAATAATAGTCAACACGCTGACTGGAAACTTTCGGATTATGAAGTTTGAAATTCCATAAACTCTACACGACTTCTTATTATTTAACCTCGAAATGATGTTCTTCAGTTGAGGCATTTGCAGAAAGTTAGATAGATCTACCGGTTTATTGGCAGGATTTTCTTCCAAGAAGGAAGTTATTGGAGAGGAACTCTCAATTGTAAATCTCCTGATGTTGTCTTCCATCAATTCCAAAAGTGACGTTGGTGCTTAAGTGTTTCTACAATTTCTGAAGCCCTCCGCAAACAGCTTTGCCTTTACTTTATTGTCGTGGATAAGGACTCCATTTGCTTTAAGCGGAATGTCCTTCCTGGTTAATTGACCGATCTTAACCTCTCGAAAAGCATCAGCTCCTGGTCTGTTATTAGCTAGTCTTTGTACTTACTGTTTGTTTCGGAAATTAGCGACCATTAATTTGCTCAAGCAATTGATTTGTGAAACAAGTCACAAGTCATTTGTATGGTCGTGATGTTTTGTTTCCTACGGAATGGTAAACCCTTTTAAGCATCTTGCGCCATAGTTGCCTAGTTTCTAAATTTCCCGAGTTGGGAGAGGTGAGAGTGCATCGCGGCTGTTCCATCTATTTTCGTGTTCAAATTTGAGATGCTACATCAATTTCTGTTGAGAGAGACAGAGATTCCTGTCAGAGGCAACTTGTGTGCCTCTGACGGAATTACTGAGATCAGTGGAAAACATTCATTCCATTCAGTCCTGGGAGTTGAGCACTCCGGTTGAAATTCAGGTCCAATTTTACAGAAGTGGTCTGACATTCCAACAACAGTTTTGCAGTTATAACCGGTCAACAGATCCCTCGCCAGATCATGCGAAACAAGGAAGAAGTCCAAAGTGGAAGAGCTGGCAGGCTTCGTGGGAGTAAGCGGAGAGATGATGGAATAAGGATTAGAAGGTGATTCCTCTAACCATTCTCTAAGATGCTTGCCATTTCGGTTGGTCTTGCTAGCACCCTAATCTGGATGCCTCGCGTTAAAATCACCCCCAATGACGACATTCGTAAAAGGAGGTTGAATCGTTAGCAACTTGTCTAAATCTGATTTCAGCGCTTCAGCTTTTGGAGAGCCGCGAATATAGAAAGATACCAGAAATATCTTCATATACTATTGTCGTAGGTTCTGCAAGTAGCTGCTGTTGGGTAGCAGTGGCTAAACTCAGGTTAAGACTCAAACTGAATATTCTCCCTGACGAGCAGAGTAGTTCCCGTATTTACATCGTGCTTTAAAACTTTGTAATTACGGAATTTTACAATATGTACAGCTCTTACTATGGTTTCACATATTAGGAAAAAATCCGAGCCAATTTGGTCTATTAGGAGCTGTGCAGAGGCTTTTTGAGCATGTGCGTCAAAAGTTGCTATATTTATTTACAAAAGTTAAGTACAAGTTTAAAAATAGCAAACTGCTTTTCCTCTAAAGATGACGCTTTCCGAGTGTCAATCGTAAATTTGGACATTTGACATTTGAACAACTCCATATTGGGGTCGCTTGGAGCATGCTTGAGAGCGGAATTACTTCCCTTTGCCGCCTGTGCAAAGGAAACACTGGGAGTTTTTAACTTGCTGCTCACGCTTGTTACTTTCGCCTCTGTCTTCGCAACATTGACGACATTCTTATTTTTGGTAGCTTGTGCCTTCGCCACCAGATCAATGTAGGATGGACATCCCTTAAAGTTGGCCGAGTGGCCTACTTGGCCACAATTGCAGCATTGCGCTGGTTCCGATGAAGTAACCATGCATTGACCCTTCGCATGGTTTTTCTTGCATCGAACACAACGATGCGGAATCGTACAATCGTTAAGGGCTACATGCCCAAAATTTTGGCAGTTAAAGCACTGTACCTTCTGCTTATTTTTAATTTTCTCCCATCTAATGCGTTGGGAATAAAGATAATTAATTTTACGGACCTCTTGGTGGTCCTTTCACAAAAGATGAGACACTTGTCCGAACCTTTGGTTTTAATGGTTATCTTAATGTTCCTTGACCTCAGGTCAGAGATGAACTTTTGAATATTGATTCCGTATCCGTGGATCGGCGGAATTCTTTCCCTTTTGGGCACAGCTTTGGGGGAGGTAGTAGGGGCAGAATCGACTAGGGCAACAGGAGCACTTTCCTTGACCGCTTCGACTGCCATGCACCGCTTCGCTTTCGGCTTCCTTTTCACAAAATTGAATTCGCTGACCGCTGACTCCTCGTTTTTCTTGTGGAGTTGAATTGCTCGTCGTAACGACTTCCTCGTCGTCCATAATCGCTTCCAGCATAGAAAACCGATTCGATGATGTCGGTTGATCCCTCACAGGCTTCACTGTACTTGCTGTATTCGCCTGGGCCACCCGCCGCCCTTCGCTTGGAGTGGTCCAAGCATTCGACGTCGCTTGCTTCGACTCGATCTCCTCGAACTCGTTTCGCTGCGCAATCATAATCATGCTCGTTACGCTTTTCATTTTCTCGATCTCAATCTGCAGCTGCTTGACGAGCCTGCGTTATTCCGTCAGCTCTCTCCTCTTTCAGTCGCAAATTCTCCTTCCGGAGAAAATCGCCGATAGTTTTTCCGCCTTCACCCGCAATATCGTCACTTTCGCTATAAGGTGAACCCCGGCCTCCTTCTCTTCACGGAATCCGCTCCGGGAATCTCCGTTTCACCTTCCGTCGTAAACATTGCCATGATTCCTGGAATTGTGTGAGCCGAACCACCAGGCACCAACACACAGGATATTTCAATAGCATATGTACCATATATTTCGGATATTGCAGTTGCATTACAATTGGTGGAACAATATAACAAATTTATGTACATTTCTCTTTTCCACGGAAGATACATTTATAAATTCTTTCAATTTCTCTTTTCACATTTCAGTACGTTGAGGCGGTAGTTAGCAGTTATATGCGTGCAATACGATTACAATCAGGTGAAGAGTTCAAATCGTGGGAAAGTAAAGGTTTTCGGATAGTTAAGGAATGCATACAAAAATTAGCGGAAAGCTTAGCGTACGATGTCGTCAAACAGGGAACTCAAAAAGTCACGAGAGAGGATGCTGAACGCTGGCTTCAACAAAATCCTACATTTCTTCGTATGCTAGAGGAAGTCTTCATGCATTTATATCACTATCGTGCTAACAAGAATCTACAAGAAGAACAAGTTGCTGTGCGACCGAGACGTTCATCCATAACAAACAACTGTCTATTGCCACTTTGTGAAGGTATATGTTCGGTTTATTGAATGCAGCCATTCTACGTACTTATTGAAAATCTCCCGATTCTTTTAGGCCTTCAGTACGTTCCCGACTATCCTGCCTTCACGGACATGTCACAGATGCTTTTTATTAATTCAAATTTGCCACATGATCATCGCCACAAATGGCGTTTTCTGTTCTCATCACAAATTCATGGTGAAAGTTTTTCCACACTGCTAGGCCGTATTATGGATCAAGGTCCGACAGTTTTAATTATAGAGGATTCGAATGGATATATATTTGGTGGATTTGCGCCCGGGTCGTGGTCGGTAGGGCCGAATTTTATTGGTAAGCTTCAACTTAACTATAACCTACATTATTGGCGTTTATATGTCATTTAAATTTTCAGGAAATGATCAAGCATTTTTGTTCACTTTGCGTCCGAAGATGCGATGTTTTCCGGCCACTAATTATAACGATCACTATCAATATTTAAATTTACATCAACAGACCATGCCTAATGGGTTGGTAAGTAATGCTGAATTATTATCAGTGGCTGTTTGAAGCATTCGATAGCCATATTATTTATTGTATTTCGGAGCCTGATTTATTTTTCGTGGCAGCGCTTATACGAGGATTCTTTTTATTATCTTTTGATAAAGCGTGGAATAAGAAACCTTTTCCACTGAGTGGAAGGAAGGTTTGATCATCAAACTTTCCAAGAAGGGTAGCCTCACAGACTGTAATAATTGGAGAGGCATTTGTGTGCTCCCTGCCGTTGCCAAGATAATAGCTAAAATCGTCCTGGAAAGACTAAAGGCCCACTTAGAAAGCACAATTGATGAAAAGCAGGCTGGTTTCCGGTCCGGATTCTCCTGTGTCAATCACATTAACACCTTGCGAATCACCATGGAGCAATGCGCTGAATACGATCCTCCGCTTCACTTGCTTTTCATCGATTTTGAAAAGTCTTTCGATAGTGTGAACCGGGATATGGGCGGCCTTGCGCAGGAGAGGCATCCCTGAGAAGCTTGTGGCTATTATTAAGGCAACCTATGACGGCGCGAAATGTCGCGTTCTGCATAAAAGTAAGGTGTCGGGGGACTTTGAGATTCACAGTGGATTTCGGCAGGGGTGCATCCTCTCACCGATCCTATTCCTCATAGTGATCGGCGATGTGTTGCATGCAGCCCTATCCGGACTCGACAGAGGAATTCAATGGATTTTGACATCTTATCTACAACATCTTGACTACGCTGACGACATATCATCATCATCGTGGCGCGACAGCCCGACGTCGGGCCTTGGCCGCCTGGATCATTGTCCTCCAATTATCTCGGTCACGTGACCGCGTCCTCCAATTTTGGGAGCCTAGCAGCTGCGCGGCGTCCACACCTACTGAGCTCTCCCAACGAGATCTCGGTCGTCCTCGCAGTCTCGCTCCGTCGACTCGTTCTGCATTCATTACTCTCTTAGGCATGCGATCATCGTCCATTCTTTGTACATGCCCTGCCCATTGAAGTCGTTGTAGTTTGACGATTTTCGAGACTTGCAGCTCATCGTACATTTCATACAACTCATGGTTGTACCGGCTGCGCCATCCATCTCGATCGCAAACAGCCCCGAAAATTCGCCGTAGAACCTTACGTTCAAAAGTGTCTAGCATGTTTTCGGAGGCTTGAGTTAGGGTCCATGCTTCGCAGCCATAGCATAGCACTGGTCATATAATGGTTTTGTACACGCGGAGCTTCGTGTTTCTGTGCACATGCTTCGATTTCATTATGGGGAGAACCGAGAAAAAAGTCTTATTAGCTAACTGTATCCGTCGCTTGATTTCGTCAGTTTCGTTGGCGTCCCTTGACAGGTTGCAACCCAGTGTGTGTTTCAAATAGATCAGTAAGTCTATTCTGGATCCTGACTTGTGAGACGGCGTTGGTCATCGTCATCTTTGTCAGTCGCACTAATTTTGCTGGTATACCAAATTGCAGCATGATGTTGTACAGTACTCCACGATCGATACTGTCGTATGCCTGCTTGAAGTCGACAAAGATTTGGTATACGTTTACGTTGTATTCCCAGCACCTCTGGAGTATCAGTTTGACTGAGAAGAGCTGATCGGTTGTGGAGCGACCAGGTCTGAAACCGCTTTGATATTCGCCAATGACTCGTTCTGCGTACGGTTTTATTCTATTTTCCAGAATTTTCGTCAAAATTTTATAGGACGTACAAACTAGTGAGATGCCCCTGTAATTCTCACACCGCAATTTATCTCCCTTTTTATGAATTGGACAGATGATGCTTCTGCGCCAATCGTCTGGGATCTCCTCGTTCTCCCATACTCGCAGGAGTAATTGATGTATGGCATCAACTAGACTCGTTCCACCGAATCTTAGCAGTTCAGCTGGGATCTCGTCAGCGCCCGGCGCTTTATTTCGTTTTAGTGACCGCAACGCGAGATCAACTTCCTCTACTGTCGGGGGTTGAATGGGTGGGCCTAGATCAACAATATCATCGAGAGCTTCCTGTGTGGGAATGTTAGATGGTCGGTTTAGAAGCTCTTCAAAATAAGAGGCCCAGCGTTTGTTAATACCATCGGTGTCGCTGATGATGTTTCCATCCTTGTCCTTACAAAGGCTAGTCCTGGGTTGGTAGCCGTTCTTAATTGTATTTACTAGTTTGTACGCTTGTCTGGTGTTCCTATTAGCTAAGTTTCCGTTTATGTTCAGCAACTGCTCGTCAAAGTATTTACGTTTCTTACGTCTAATTATTCTATTCGATATTCGCCGTAGCTCGTCATATTTTTCTCTTCTGGCTCTGGTTCCTCGTTGAATCCATTGTCTGTAGGCCTCGTTTTTCGCGTCAAGTGAGTCTTTGCATTCTTCGTCGAACCAGTCATTTCGCGCTCGCCGGGCTCTATATCCCACGACCTTCTCTGCGACATCCTTGATGGTACCCTTGAGTTCTTCCCAGAACCCATGGACGCCTGTGTTGCTGATGTTGTGTAGCATAGGTGATAGTTTTTCCTCAAGGGCGGTAGTATACGCCACCGCTGTAGCATCACTCAAGAGCTTATCAACCGCAAAGATTTTGGGAGGGCTGATTCTTGACTGGTGCACTGAGGAGATTCTACATCTGTAGGTCGTCTTCACCAGGTGATG
Source organism: Chloromyia formosa (assembly GCA_964017055.1). Taxonomy (NCBI): domain Eukaryota; kingdom Metazoa; phylum Arthropoda; class Insecta; order Diptera; family Stratiomyidae; genus Chloromyia; species Chloromyia formosa. The sequence continues at coordinate 15,543,439 of OZ024816.1, read as the reverse complement.
ATCTGAGTCGCAGTTTGCTCCTCGATAGGAGCGGACATCCATGACACTAGACGCCCATCTCCTGCAAATGAGGACGTGGTCAATTTGGTTGACGGTATGTGCGTCTGGAGACTTCCAGGTCTGCTTGTGAATGCGTCGATGCGGGAAACACGTAGAGCTTACGACTAGATTCCTGCTGCAGGCGAAGTCGATAAGTCGCTGGCCGTTATCGTTACATTCTTCATGGAGGCTGTGGCCTCCAGAGGTCCCCCGATGCCAACTTTCATTCCCGACTTTCGCGTTAAAGTCTCCCAGCAGCAATTTGACGTCGTTTGTTGGAAGTGAGTCGAAGAGAGTTTCAAGGCGGGCGTAGAACTCGTCTTTTACTGCGTCTTCTTTAACTTCAGTGGGGGCATGCACATTGATGAGCCAGAGATTGAAGAATCGAGTCTTGATGCGAATCGCACACAGCCGTTCATTTATGGGTTTGAAGTCAGTAATATGCGGTTTGAGGTGATTGTCCACTATAAATGCTACTCCAAACTCCTTGCGGCCCGATGGTTTGCCACTTGTAAAAATTGTGTGCGATTTCTTGTCATTAATCTCGCTGCCAAGCCAATTTGTTTCCTGGACTGCAGTAATGCTCAGTTTGTACTTTTCGACCTGTTGAAGGAGGGCCTTCTCGGCCCCCGGTTTGTTCAGGGAGCGTACATTCCAGGATCCGAAAGAATAATCCTTTATTCGTTTGCGTGGTCGTCGTTGTTGATCCGTCCAATCCGAGGCTTTTGTTCCAGGTTTCTTGACATGGAGTGGTTTTTACAAGGACGAGTTGTCAGCACGTCGCTTAACCCCATTCAGGGGATGGCCTCGGAGATAGCTGCTTCAGATGGTTTAATAAACGTGCTGGAGCCCACACAACTATGTAGCAGGTCCAACTACGCAAGTCATTCCATCCTACTAGACCTGAGACGCTTAGGTGTTTGTCAGCCATTCAGGCTACAGCTATCTGCCTTTTCCAAACTGTCTTATCGCTAAGACATATGCCTCCCTCTAATTGCCTTGACCCCTCCAGGGGCATGGGCGCGTCAATATCTCCAGCATTTCTATGCCTTGTTGACGTTTCAATACCATATCTACTACTTCGGAAGTGCAGTTGCTAGCATGCACCTCTGCACGCTGACGACATATACTTACTCTCCCACAAAACCATAGATCTGTCCCCAATGGCGTTAGATCTCGAGAGGGAGGCAAGCAAGGTTGGGCTAAAGATGAATACCAACAAGACCCAGAAAATGGCAGTGGATAAGTCACACATTGCGGAAGAGTGATAACTGCATTGCTTTGCATGCCATGAAATAGAACTGCATCGTCCTCATTTGCAAGAGATGGGCGTCTAGTGTGATAGATGTCCGCTCCTATCGTAGAGCAAACTGCGACTCAGATCATCACTTTGTGAAGACGACCTACAGATGTAGAATTTCCAAGCATTAGATTTCGTTTACATGTGAATGCCGAGCCGAGCATCGAATATTGAAAAATTGCATTGAAAAGCACCAATAACATGAAGATATCAATCCCAAAGATTTTGGGAGGGCTGATTTTCGACTGGTGCACTGAAGAAATTCTACATCTGTAGGTCGTCTTCACAAAGTGATGTTCGGACATTCCAGGATCCGAAAGAATAATCCTTTAGTCGTTCTTGATCCATCCAATCCAGGGCTTTTGTTCCAGGTTTCTTGACGTGGAGTGGTTTTTGACGAGTTGTCAGCACATCGCTTAACCCCATTCAGGGGATGGCCTCGGAAGATAGCTGCTTCAGATGGTTGCTGGAGTTCACACAACTATGTTGCAGGTCCAACTACACAAATCATTTCATTCTACTAAACCTGAGACGTTCCTGCGGCAGCCGGTTCTTCGTACCAGAACGACCCGTTTTTCAACGGCCAAGAGCTGCCAAGCCTACTCGATGCAAGAAGAACTGCAGTATTCGAAGCATCGCTACCACAACAACAACAACAACTAAACCTGAGACGCTTAGGTGTTGGTCAGCCATTCAGGCTACAGCTATCTGCCTACCTTTCCAAACTGTCTTATCGCTGAGATTTGGCCGTCAGCGGTTTGATAACTGCCGTTACCAGGGGGCGCCCACGTGGAGGACTATGGAAAAGCTAAATTTCATAGTTACTAAATGGTCTACTGTGTCAGCTGACTGTCGACCACCTGTCGATTTAATACCCAGACATTGGAGCCACGGGGGCAACCCAATTTTATTTTATTAGGTGTACAACTTTGCTTCCGCCGTTTTCCGACAGACGGCTGCATCGATGAGGGCTGGTTAAAATACGTAGTTCAAAAGTGTCACAAAGTGAGTTTGGACGTCTGTCAACGTATCGACATCCCCGCATTAGTAAAAGTTGTTCGCCTTTTTATTAAGATTCGCGATTCAAAATGTCTGTTTTCGGGTCAAGTTCTCGTCATTTACGGGAAGTTTTGATCTTCTGCTTCCATTTGAAAAAAAAACTGCAGCTGAGGCTCATCAAATGCTCTTAGATACTTACGGTGAGGTTGCTCTGAGTGACAGAACATGTCGTGAGTGGTTTCAACGTTTTAAAAGTGGTGATTTCAATGTCGAGGGCAAGCATGATGGTGGGAGAGAAAAATTTTCAAAGACGACGAATTGGAAGCACTGCTTGATGAAGATTCGTGCCAAACGCAAGAAGAATTAGCTGAATCACTGGGAGTGACTCAGCAAGCCATTTCGAAACGCCTCAAGGCCATGGGCATGATTCAGAAACAAGGAAATTGGGTTCCGTACGAGTTAAGGCCGGGAGAAATTGAACGGCGATTATTTGCATGCTACATCGCATCGTAACCGGTGACGAAAAAATGGGGCCGTTCCGATAATCCCAAGCGCAGAAAGTCATGGGGAATGCCCGGACATGCCTCAACGTTTACGGCAAAATCGAATATTCACGGCGCCAAGGTTATGCTTTGCATTCGGTGTGATATACTACGAGCTACTGAAACCGAATGAAACTATCACAGGAGATCGGTACCGAACGCAATTGATGCGTTTAAGTGGAGCATTAAAGGAAAAACGACCACAGTACCAAGAGAGACACGACAAAGTCATCCTCCAGCATGACAATGCTCGGCCACACGTCGCAAAAGTGGTCAAGACATACTTGAAAACCCTGAAATGGGAAATCTTGCCCAGCCGCCGTTCTCCCCAGACATCGCTCCTTCCGACTACCATCTGTTTCGTTCCATGGCGCACGGCCTGGCTGATCTGGATTTTCTCTTCGTACGAGGAAGTCGAAAAATGGATCCAATCATGGATCGCGTCGAAAGACGTCTCCTTTTTCCGAGATGGAGTCCGAAAATTGCCGGAGAGATGGGCGAAAGTTGTCACTAGCGATGGACAGTACTTTGAATAATACATCTGTAAGTACAGGGTGGGGCGACCGGTAGCGCAGTGTGTTGAGGCATCAGTCTCATGTTTGACTACCGGCGTTTCGGGTTCGAATCCCGTCCACGACAACGTTCGTGGCCATGGATGTGCAGGAGGTGCATGCTGGCAACTGCATTCTCTGAAACCAATTTATGCCAACGAAACGTCAACTGGGCCACATGGAACAGTTGACGCGCTATGCCCCATAAGGGGTTAGGGCAATTGAGTAGTACAGGGTGGCGCAAAACTACCGTTATGGTTTGAATGTTTAATAACTTTTTTATTTAATGGTTAATTATTATAATTTTTTTTTTTTGTTATACAGTATATTAATGGGGAATAATTTTGGCTTAAGTATGAAAAATTATATCCCGCAAGTGGTGGCCATTTTCGGCTTCGCACATTCGTGCTCTTTCCAGTACATTTTCCATAACTTTTTGTAAAATTTCGGGTGTTATGGCTCGAATTTCATTGCGAATGTTTTGTTTTAGCTCTGGTATGGTCGCTGGCTTATTTACGTATACCCTTTCTTTCAAATAACCCCAAAGAAAACAGTCTGGCGCTGTTAAATCCGGTGAACGTGGGGGCCAATTGAAATCGCTTCTGCGCGAAATAATGCGTTCGCCAAAGAGGTCCCGTAACAGAGCCATTGTATCCCTTGCAGTTTGGGCTGTGGCTCCATCTTGTTGGAACCACAACTGTGGATGGTTTTCTACAGCTGGCCTCAAAAAATTGTCCAGCATCGTTCGATATTCAGCACCATTAACCGTAACTGCGGCGCCATGTGCATTTTCAAAGAAATATGGACCAATGATCCTTTCAGACGATACGCCGCACCAAACAGTACACTTAAGTGGGTGTAATTGTTGCTGATGAACTGTTCTTGGATTTTCCGTAGCCCACATCCTGGAATTTTGCTTGTTTACGAAACCATTCAATTGGAAATGGGCTTCATCGCTCATTATCAAATTGTGAATGAAATAGCGATTTTCTTCTGCTTTTTGTCGGAACGAAATGGCATAATCAAGCCGTTGTTGGTAGTCTATCGGCTTCAATTCTTGCACAAGCTGAACCTTATACGGGAACATGTGCAATGTAGCCAAAATCCTCTGAAGGGACCTCCGCGATAGCCCCAGTTGTGCCGAACGTCTTCTTGTCGATGTTTCTCCACTGTCCTGCACACTATCCACAACACGTTGGATATTTTCTTCCGTGTGGGCCGTACGAGGTCTTCCGGTACATGGAATGTGTCCTACTGTACCATATTGTTGAAAATTTGCAGCCAGGCGGCTTATTGTTGGTGCTGAAGGTCCAGTACGCACATTAAAAAAACGACGATAAGCACGCTGCGTCAAAACAATTGACCGTTGATTTTCAAAATAAAATTCAACAATTTTTGATCGCTGCTGTGTTGTGTACTGTTCCATTTCAAATTCCCGAAGTTTTCTTCACAAAATTCTGAAATAAAAATAAAAAATAAAAATTAAATTAAAAAGTTATTAAGCATTTGAACCATAACGGTAGTTTTGCGCCACCCTGTACTTTTTGACAATTAAGCTTTTAAAATAAATAACTGATGCAACCGTCCAATTTGAACCATGGGCTCAAGATGAGTTAGAATCATTTCATTTTCTAGATCGTGACGGTATGTCTTGTGCAGAGGTGTGTGATCAGCAACACGCTCAACCGAGTTATTTACCCCATAAATGGGTACTCATTCAGATGAGTAGAATTAAGGTTTTAATTCCAGGAAAAAAACGGCGGAAGCAAAGTTGTACACTCAATATTACGTTCTTAATGATCTTTCATTTGAGATGAATCTCATCGAAAAAACGGTAGGTGCAAATTTTTTCAGTGGGATCTTAGAGTAATAGGAGGTGTATATAAATACGGAAGTGCTGCTACGAGTACGCAAATGCATATTTTATTAGCGGGATTCCTTTCAATATATTTGTTATTATTAAAAAAATGCATCTGAAAAACTACCATTTTAACAATCTTTCAGGGTATGGGTGGTCAGTTCAACTATTGGGGTCTGTGGCTCGATTGCGAATACGGTCAGGGTGAATGTTCCGAGTCTTGTACGTCCTTCAAGAACTATATTCAACTGAGTGCCAACAAGAAGTTTACCATACGGAACGTAGAAGTATGGGCCGTTGGCGAGAAGCCCAAAAACGAGGATGACGATGAGGTAACTTACATGAAATTCTCAAAAACCACAACAAACTATTTAATAACATTCCATTTTCCCCTTTCCACTTTCAGGATGGTGTTAGAACTTCCGTATTGGATGGCCACACCGAAGAGAAGGCCATACTTGAATTGTCCGGCCGTCGACAGTATTCAGAAGGAATACGGGAAGAGCCGAACACATAATCATTTTTCTCAGTCTGATTCTGTTAACTCCTATTCCATCCTTTCACGTATCTAGGTTCCATAGAACTCTTCAATATGTTTAGGAAATATCTGTGAATTTTATTTATTGAATTTCTTACTGTTGACTGTTTTTTGTTATGTTAAATATTTTACTATAATTGATGATTTTCTGACTTTGTCAGACTAGCTAGAGTTAAGAGAAATGTTTAATGCTAAGTACATGAAAGTTATGTAGCCGTTTCGCTGAGGAACATTTAAGAAAGAGACAATTCGTATGTATGTAGATTATATGAAAAATGGAAACTGTTGTGTATTCTTCGCTACGGTAATAAAGAAAGGTCAATATATTGAACAAACGAATTTCAGACATTTAAAACTTAACTTGTTTGTCCTATTTGGTAGTGAAACAAAACCGTTTGCTTTTTGTATGTTCGTACGTATGCTATCCTGAAGGCAAGTTTCATTTAGTTATTCCTTCTTTCAGGTCCCCACTGATATGTAACATATAGTCGATTGATTTGCATGTTTAATATATAATTTAATAATTTAATGAAACCATCTTTTATTTATTTATAAGAACCATTCGAAATACCTCCTGTGCAAATAGTCAAAATAGTTAATTTACATAATATACCGAGTGCCTAAATATTTTACGTCCTTACTAATTGCCTTAATGTCGTCTATCTTCCTATAAATGTATCGCACACATATTTATATTGTCAATTCTGTCTTTCTCTATCTAATTGTAAATTTAAGCAAGAACATTACTATTTTTTTTTTGCTTGTATGAACTTTACATGATGATGAATTCCGTTCTTGCACAAACGTTGAATGTCTACTGGAACAACGAGTGCAATACGAAGGTGATTCATTGCAAAAACTGTGAACAAATTAAGTAAAGCAGTTGGCATAAGTATACTGACATAGCATATCGACGGGTTAGGCTAATGAACATTCGATTTTATGTATTAGTCGGCATTGCATTGGTATGTGTGGAATTAAAATGCTTTTCTAAGTGCTCTATGCAATTTGTCTAGTTCGTTCAAAATGCAAAGTTTTTGTTTTCGAAATGCAAGATGTGTGTTATGGCATAAGTCCTCTAGCTTAAGTGTTTTAAATTATAAATGATGAATAAAAATGAATATGGAAAGATGAAACTACTCGTTTTTAAATACGATATTCACACAAAATGCACACATGATAGGTGGTGGTGTAAGTGGGTTAGATGTCATTAGGTTAGGTTAGACCGCTGGATCCATAGCGATACCACATATTTCAGGTACTCATGTCGTTGTTTCTACTACTTTGCCTTAACCCCTAGTGGAGCATAGCGCGTCAACTACTCCTGCGCGCCATCGTACGCTGTCCTGGGCAAAGGGGTGCAACTCCCCAAACGACTTACCCAGCGCCTTACACTCTTTTGCCACAGATCGACGCCATGTGATCTTAGGACTTGGTTGGAAATGGGGATCGATTTCATGGCATGTAAAGCAATGCAGTTATCATTCTTCCACAATGTGTGACCTATCCAATGCCACTTTCGTATCAATTTGTCGATTGGCAGAGGGGTGTAGAATCCAAACCGACTATCTTCACTTGGACCAATTTTTCGGTAGACGCATTTTTCTATAACTTTCAAAATATGCAATATTAGCTCAAGAATTCATTTTTAATTTAAAATGTATGTCTCCTTCATGGATTCAATATAAAGATTTTGCCTAATAACGGAACTTATTTTAAATAGTGATAAATAATAAATTGGAGATTTCCGGTATTGCTTCCAACAGACTAGAAGATTGCCGCCTTTGGCACTGAAGGGTAACATTCATGAATTAGGTAGCCAAATCATTTTTAATAAACAAACAAATTTATTCAATTAAAAAAATGGTTAATACTATTTGAAAAGGAAATCGCGCTGTGCGCGTTTCTTGACATTGAGGGGGCTTTCGATAATACCGGCTACGAGTGCATTTCCAGAGCACTGGAACTCAGGGACATCCCGCCCGCTACCATTGCATGGATAGATGCCATGCTCCGGGGACGGGATATTCACTCAACTCTAGGCAGTATATCCATTTGCGTGAATGCCGTAAAGGGTTGTCCACAAGGTGGCGTTCTGTCACCCCTTTTGTGGTCCCTTGTCGTGGACGAGCTGATTTCCATGCTTAATGAGCGCGGTTATCTTACTATCGGATACGCGGATGATTTAACTATCATAGTCAGGGGCAAATTCGAATCTACCATCACTGAGGTGATGAGGTCGGCCCTTGACATAGTTCTACACTGGTGTGTGGCTGTGGGCTTACATGTAAACCCACAGAAAACTGTCGTTGTGCCGTTCACACGAAAACGAAACATAACATTGGATCCAATTTCGTTAGGCCGCACGACCTTAGATTATTCCACTGAAGTTAAATGTCTCGGGGTAACTCTAGACTCGAAACTCACCTGGAATACTCACATAGATAATGTACTTGGCAAAGCCACACGCACAATGTGGGCTTGCAGAAGTTTCTTTGGATGGACATGGGGGCTCACCCCAAAGATAATTGAGTGGTTATACACCATGCTGGTGCGGCCTATGGTGACCTATGCAGCACTTGTGTGGTGGCCGAAAACTCAGCAATCTTCTGTCTTACTGAAGTGCAATAAGCTTCAACGCCTTGCTTGCCTTGGCATCACTATGCGCACTTGTCCTACGCCAGCCCTGGAGGCGATTATTGGACTTACTCCGTTGCATATATTCATTCATGAATCAGCAGCTCAAAATGCTCTCAGACTTCGTTTAACTTCCGACGTGCGTAGTGAAGAAAGCGGTCACATGAGCATTCTGAATCAAATTCCTGACGTGCAGATCTGCTTGAGATCAGATTACATGATCACGGATGGGTCTAAAACGGAACAGGGTGTTGGTGCAGGTGTCTTTGGACCCAACACCAGGATTTCGATCGCAATGGGAGTTTCGCCCAGCGTTTTTCAAGCTGAGATCCACACCATTGAGGTCTGCGCCAGGGTAATCTTGGAAACTTTACTTCGCGGCGCTCACATTGCTATCTGCTCAGACAGCCAAGCAGCTATAAAAGCGCTCTCCTCATTTAAGGTCTCTTCAAAACTGGTGAAGGAGTGTTACAATCTCCTTCAACTGTTGGCAACCAAAAACCGAGTCTTCTTGTGTTGGGTGCCAGGCCACCAGGGCATTGAGGGGAACGAGGCTGCGGATGAACTTGCTAGACAAGGATCATGCAGCCGTTTTCATGGACCTGAGCCTTACTGTGGCTTTGGACTGGCCTCGGCCAAACTGCGGATCACAGATTGGTTTGCACGATTGCGTCAACAGTACTGGAATAACCTTCCAGGGCTTCGTCAATCAAAGGAGCTGATAATGCCCTTCAGTCACAAGGGTACTACTCAAATGAGTAGACTCCTAGTGGGGTACTTATCTGGCCATCACCTGGTCAGATATCACCTGAACAAGATGGGTCTGTCAAGCGAGACTGAATGCCGTCTTTGTCTGGAAGACGTGGAAACGACCAAGCACATCTTGTGCGAATGTCCCGCCATCGCGCGTTTTAGGATGTCACTCCTCGGGCAGGCTACTATCAGCACTGCAGAATTCAGGCTGATTCCTGCTAAAGACTTACTGCCCTTTATTAGAAGGGTGGACGGTCTTTTGGATTAATGAGCTACGGCACAATAGATCTTTATGGTCGCAGTGCCTTCCTGCTGGGACAGTAGCTCGAATTTTTATATCTATCTATCTATCTATTTGTACATTTCAAAACAAAATCATATTTTGCAAATTATTTTCAAATTCTATTTTTTTTAGGGTTTGTTTGTAAATTACAAAAATTGAGGAATAATTATATAGGTAATTTTTAAATCTACAAAATGTTGCTCTCTTCGAACTGCTGCTCCTCGATAATTTCGGTTTCTTCAGTCACATTCATGGATGAATTTTTCTCAAACATTTCTTCGAAGTACTTTAGCCTCTCAACAAGCTTCCAACCGCCACCATAATACTTTTGTAAAAGCTTGTTAACATCGTTGAGTTTTAAGGTGTTCCCTTTAACCGATCCCTTGGTTATTGGTGTTGGTTGTATCAATTGAAAATGTTTTTCTTTTGGGAATGCAAATTATCGGACTTGTAGTGGGGCTCTCCTCTTATTAGAACATTTGATCCGGATTTGGTTTTGGTCAGAATGAAACGCGCTGATTCATTAAACTTAAAATGCCAACTGACTGTACTTTTGATAATATTGTTGCATGTACGGAGGGGGCAAAAGACCTCTTCCATTATCCTCCTCGTGGGCGCCCTCTGGAACGGCTAACCAAGCCAACCGAGTTTTGCACTGCAACACATTTGGTAGAGGCACATAACGATGATCATTCTGAATGGCCAATAACACCAGTGCGTCTCAGGAAATAGGCGAACTGTGGTGTTGCAACATAGTTGTGAGAGCACCAACACGTCACACCCAGCTGAAAGATCATCAAAAAAATGTGCAATTAAAAACACCATTTGAGAGCTACCTCTGTGCTATATAAAAAATAGCTCCCGGCGATTCTTAGGACACCTAAGGAAGCAACCCTTCCCCTAAAATTGGGTATGTGGGCTTGTAACCTGCGTACCTGAAATAAATTTACACTCGAAATATGAAACGAGCCTCGGATACCACGGACTGATTCACCGGCAACGACTTTTGGCTACAAACAACGGACCACGATCGGTTCTTGGAACGTTCGAACGATGTGGGGCGAGTGCAACAGTGCGAGGCTCACTGAAGTCGAACGGGAAATAACCGCATATAACATCGATATACTAGGACTGAGCGAAACAAGATGGCCTGGATCGGGAACGATTTCATCACCAAGCTGCCAATCAGTGCTGCTCTACTCTGGAAGTGAAGACGATACCTCATACCGAATGGCAGGCGTCGGAGTCCTGTTGAGGCACGCCTAACGATGTGGGGCGAGTGCAATAGTGCGAGGCTCACTGAATTTGAACGGGAAATGACCGCATATAACATCGATATACTAGGACTAAGCGAAACAAGATGGCCTGTATCGGTAACGATTTTATCACCAAACTCCCAAACAGTGCTGCTCTACTCTGGAAGTGAAGACGATACCTCACCTCGAATGGCAGGCGTCGGAATCCTGTTGACTAGGGAGGCACGCCTATCTCTAATTGACTGGAAGCCCATCCCAAGGGTAGGAAACCTCACAATAATTCAGTGCTACGCCCCGACTGAACCAGCGGATCAATCAGTTAAAGACGCATTCTATCACCGACTCGGCGACACCTTCGACAAGGCTCCCAAAGGTGACATAAAAATTATTATGGGGGATCTCAATGCCAAAGTCGGGTCTGACAAGCTTGGTTTGGAACACCTGATGGGCAATCATGGTCTAGGCAACAATAACCAGAATGGCGAGTTGTTCGTGGAGTTTTGGAACTCTCGTCAGCTCGTCATCGGCGGTACTTTGTTCAAGCACACACGATGCCATTTAACAACCTGGGTTTCTCCGGATGGCAGAACAGAGAAACAGATTGACCATATAGCCATTTCCAAGACATGGAGGACGACAGGTCGAAGCGGGGTGCTCATATTGGCAGTGATCACCGACTTGTTGTCGCAAAAGTGCGCTTACCAACGGCAGCGATCCATCGCCTTAGAAATGCAAGAATCTTGCCACGTTTTAATATGCAACAGCTTAAAGATCCATCTATGAGACGTGCTTATTCCAGCGCCTTGCACGAAAGAGCTAATGCACCACCACCTTATGAGACTCCTACAATTGATGATAGATGGAACGTCGCTAAGGACTCATTTATTTCGTGCGGTGAAACTTTCGCGGGCAGGTTGGAGCGCGGTTGAAGGCCATTAATTAGTGTCTCTACATGGTCTCTAATCTCGGCACGCTAGAGAATTAAAGAACAAATCAACTCAGCTACTGACGACACAGTCAAAGATCAACTTAGAGCTGAATACCGTTCTCTTTAGAAAGGCGTGCAAAGAAGCGTAGGACGGGACAAACGCAACAATATCAATGCATTAGCGGAGGGGGCAGAGAAAGCGGCTTACCGTGGTGACAGTAGAACCTTTTACAAACTTATGAAGCCATTAACTGGCAAATCTTTTGCAACTGAACATCCCGTGACTCCTCCAGGGGCATGGGCGCGTCAACATCTCTAGCATTTCTATGCCTTGTTGATGTTTCGATAGCATATCTACTTTTCGGAAGTGCAGTTGTTAGCATGCACCTCCTATCTGCGCCGTCTTTATACTGACAAGTTTGGAGCACTGTGAGAGTTCTATTAGTACTCACTGGCAGTTTTTGATCGCACCGAGATTTGAACTCCGAGCTCTAGATTAGTATCGTAGAGCGGTGACCGAACGACCACGGCCACCGAGCACGATTGATGACATACCGAGAAACGTGGTAGATTAAATTTAAATTTTATTCGTATCAAAACGAGCATAGGGTTCTTTTATAATAGATACCATTCACTGCTGATAATTAACTCAACGGAAAATATACGTGAGAATGGATAGAGACAATTCCTTCTGCCACCGCTCGAAATTACATTCGGTAGTTGGTGGAGATAGTATATTTCTTTTCTATACCACTTGATCTGGCGGCATGTGCATTCGTGTTTCGTGTTTGCTGATTACACTTCCTCCCAAAAATTGTTGGACATATATTGTTTGTAGTAGTTCGGATGGCGCAACGGTTAGCACGTTCACCTTCAACGCACTGGGCCCTGTTCGATTCCGTGTCGGACTATGAGCCCACTCAGCTGTTAAATGAGTACCCATTATGGGGTAAATAACACGGTTGAGCGTGTTGCTGATCACATACCTCTGCCCAAAAACCGTCACGATCTAGAAAATGAGATGATGCTAACTCATCTCGAGACCGTGGTTCAAATTGGACTGTTGCGCCAGTTATTTATTTTATATTGTTTGTAAAAATGTTTCCTTTGTTAAAACTTTCAATTTCATTCAATTCAGGTGGTCAAGTGGTCTCGCGGAACACTAGTGTTCCGCAGAACACCGTTTGAGAAGTACGGTCCTCGACGAAAGATATTCATTTGGTCCTATAAACAAAAAGCAACATAAACACTTCCTTTTCAAGTGTAAATTTAAAAGCATGCTTGAAAATGGAAACAGTTCGATCTTCAATCATTCATTTTCTTTTATTCAGACGTTATCTTTTACAAGAACAAGTCGCATATCAACTTAAATAAACTTTATTTGACTAATTTAAATAGCGAATACGAAATACTCAATTTAATGTTACCGACTAGACAATTTGATGATAAGTGGCCAAGAATTGTTTGCGAAAATTCAAACGGAAAAAACTATGTACAAGTAGGCGGACCGTTTTTATATAATGCAATTCGATCGCCATCTCGCGGAATAACATATATAATAATAAATCAATAAGTAGCACAATTATGCGTATTCACAATAACAATAATAATAATATTGTACCTTGTTATGGACGGCTTCACCGGTCCATTATTGAAACACTGTATTCGTTTATAACTCTATTAAATTTTTATTAACAACTTGTAATCTTAACACTTAATACTTAATTTTAAGTTAACATTTGAAACAAAATTTACTTTTAAAAAATTTACTTTTACCAAATTTACTTTTACAAAATTATGTATCTTAAACTTCACGCGAGGATTTCCTGTTTGAGTAATGAGCGAAGATCGTCCTGCGCTATGCTATTTTATATCTTCTTTTTTCCATGCCTGGTTCCCACACACCAGGACATTTCTAAAATAGAACGATCCTTTCTTGGGAAACCATAAAATTCTCAACTGGTGTAAATTACCCAATTTAAGATATATGGTTCCGTTCGAATCATTTCTCAGAAGATTGTGCTACACATATTGTACACAAATGTGCGTAAAAGGACGGTTCTAGCGAAGTGCAGGTCATGGTGTTGATCACTTCTTTCGTGGAAAGAAGGAAGGAAGGAAAGATGTACCATTGTGGTGTTTTTGCGTCTCTGTTGTTTATGTGACGCATTGTGGGTGGCACATAACAACACCCCCCTTGGGGAAGACGGATGATAAATTGATTTTAAATTTATTATTCGTCGTAATTAAGTCTTCCGATGGAAGGCCTCAATCTAGACCGTGTCGATCGCGTTTGGCGAATTGGAGTTGTTTGATTAGCAGCTGAATTTGAAGTTGAAGGTAAAACCTCTGGTGGATTTTCGGGCACACTATTCCTTTCAATGTTGTTTATTGGAGTAGGAGGTGAACGTGGTGTATTGTATTGGGTTACTATTATTGGCCTGCAACAGCAGTGACGGTCTATTCTCAGAAAAGAGGGTAAGAATGGTTTTATGCATTTATATACTTTGAACAGTACAAATATTACTATTATAGATGAAGTCATTATGATGACATATTTATAGAAACTTCCATATTTCAGGAGATGTGGTGCTGAATGTAATTTATTTATTTGATCGTTAAGACTCTCAAGCTTATGTGATGCAATGTTGAGTTCGTCTAATTTAATGTTTGACAAATGAATTTCATCGAGGTAGAATTGAACTTCAGTCTGATTTAGTTTCTCTTGATTGCAGCAGTCATCTTCTATGATGTTGAGTCTTGGGATTATGTTTTGATAAGGAATAATCATTTCAGAATTTGCAATCAATTGAGTTTGTGGGGAATATGCTTTACAACCAGGTTCTAGGGATAAAATTCCGGTTTTTGTAATCTCAGTGTCTTGGATTGAGCTATTACAAGATATTGTAAGTATTTTTGGTTCACTTACAACATAGATCCATCTATTATTTAAAAGGTTTTGCCAAATTTCTATTTGCCCTGTTAAAAATCTGGTTTTGCAATCTTTTGGGATATTTTTGTTCACGTTCGTTAATAATGACACTTCACAGATTGGTTTACTGAGTGTCGCATATATAATGTGATTTTCGCACCCGTATTTGTTATTCTCCAATTGTTTACAGTGATCTAAGTTTTGGAATTGTGCATATTGCATCTTGTTTGTTGATATAGCAAGTTGTTTGAAACTTGGTTCAATGTACGCATATGTTTGATGATTTGCATGAGGGATCGGTAAAGGTATGAGGTGATATAAATTGAAAGTTGTGCTGTCTACAATTGGAATCAGTATGACGTATATCATTCGTCGGTTAATGAAAGTGTATTGAATTTGAGCAATCTCTAGAATTTTATTGATATGTCGCCTTTTCAATTCTACTGGATATTCGTGGCCACTTTTAAGGTATTTGATAGAATTTGTTAGCTCTTCAAGTAACTGCTTTGGGCTAATTAGACTTGGATGGATGGTATTCTGTCTTGCAGAAAGGATTATGTTTACAATTTCCTCGAATTTAATATCGATTTCATTTATCAAGAATAGCAATATGCTGAAATGTTCAATTATATCCTCAGTTAATCTAGTTTCTGTGTTAATTAGATATTGACTTCTTAAGAAGGAATTAAAACGTCTGATATTTTCATTTAATTGCTTCTCAGATATTTTCAATTGAGAAATTGTATTGTTGAAATTTGTGATAGTGGTTTTGATAACACGAATTTGATCTTTCATTAATTGCTGAATGTCGGCGTCATCTTTTCCAACATTACCGATGACTTTGTCATAATATTCGGCATCATTGGAATCCATTGTTCCGAACAAAAATTTTGCGACTGATCCTACAATATTTAGAATACCTCTTTTTGATCTATCAGTATCATATCCTAACATGTCCCTAATCGATTCCTCTTTATTTACCAATTCTGGCAGTTTAATTTTAAATATATTTGCATTTTGAGTACAAAAAACTTTAACCTGCTCGGTGTGCATTAGGTCGCATAGTTTAAAGGAGGATTCTGAAGTTCTTTTAATAAGTTTTAATCTATCGGTATATGAATCTATATCTATATGGGTAACTATCTTAAGGTAATCGAAATAAAATTTAGTGGTACCAGTGTGTTCATAAAATAATCCGCTTCCAGCATCTATTGTTTGAACTTCGTATCCTGGCAAGGGATTGCATGAATATGCATTAAAGCATACGATGAGAAGAACGATTAACCTGTAAGAGAGGTTGGTTTTAATTGGTTGGTATGGACTTTTATAGTTTTATTATTTTTTAGACGTATAATAATATTTTTATTGTTGTCGCATATTTCTGCTATCTCAAACGGACCTTTCCAATTTGGTGTAAGTTTTTTCGTTGTTCCTGATTTCGTGGAATAGTTCTTCATTAGAACAAAATCTCCTGTCTTATACTTTGGGTTATGAATTTTCCTATCGTAGTACGTTTTACTAATTTCTTTTGATTTTATTATATTTTGTTTGGCGATTTGAAAAGATTTGTTCAATTTGTATCTAAGCTGTTCAACATAGGAATCATATGTATACCGAAATTCTGGGGTACTCGTTATAGAACTAGGTAAAACTGGTTTTGTCCCGAATACTAATTCGTATGGTGCATATTTGGTGGTTGAATGTACTGCCGTATTATATGCAAAGATTGCTAAAGGTACATATTCGTCCCAATCATTTTGCTGACTATTAATATAATGTTTTAAATAATCTTTTAGTGTTGAATGAGAACGTTCTAGTGCACCATTAGATTGAGGGTGATATGCTGTTGTATTAAGGAGCTTGATTTGGAACAGTTTAGCTACTTCTTTCATCAGCAGTGAAGTGAAGTCGGAACCTTGATCGGTAAGAATTTGTTTTGGTATCCCGAAGCGAGTGATAAACTGTAGTAATCTGTTTGCCACAGTTTTTGCTTCGTGATTAGGAATAGGATATGCATTTGAATATTTAGTAAGATCATCTTGGAGAGTTAGGATGAATCGATTACCTTCTTCTGTAATAGGTAAGGGACCCACGATATCGAGACTAATTTTTTCAAAAGGGCTACTCGCCGTAGAAGTTATCTCCATTGGAGCTTTTGTTAACTTTCTAGATGTTTTATTTAATTGGCATGATTCACAATTCTTTATGTAGATTTTTATCTGTTTTTTCATATAAGTCCATTTGTAATACTGTTTTATTTGATTATAAGTTTTATGAAAACCATTATGCCCAGAGCTTGGAGTATCATGAAACTCCTTCAGAATTGCTGGGATTTGATCTGCAGTCGGAGTTACTATTTTATTATGGTAAATATTGATTCTAATTTTTTCATTCCGAAATACGAATTGTATAATGTCGCGTAGTTTGTTATAATTAAACTGGTTGAATTGGTCAACAGGGTTTGGAATATTTATTTCATTAATTTTGTCTGTCTTAAGTTTTCCTTTCAAGTTTATTATACAATAAAAGAAATCTTTATAAGAAGGTTTTTCGAAGAATGAATGTTTGTAGAAGCAATGGTATATAATTTGTTTATCTTTTGAGACAGACTTCTCTATTTCATAGAGAGAGTGGTTTTTGTTCACGATAATTTCTCTATTTGGACTTTTATCTAGGAATAATGTCATATGAGGATTCTCATCACTTTTATCTGTTGCTGTAAAGTATGCAACATGTGATATTGTACTGCGTATATTATCGTTAATGTCATTATAGTCATATATTTTAGGGAACTCTGAATTGTAATAGAATTTTATGTAATCTTCGTACGTATCATCAGATTGAGCAATTAACACATTTTCCGTGATATTGGCCTTATTTTCATGGTTCTGGGTAGGGATAGGAATATCGACATCATTGCCAATTTTAATTCGCGATAAAGCGTCTGCATTCGCATTTACTCGACCTTGTTTGTAAACTATCTCATAGTCAAATTCTTCGAGTTTTAATCTCCATCGAATAAGTTTGCTTCCTGGATCCTTGCAGTTGAAAAGCCAAGTTAGTGGTCGATGATCTGTAACTATCTTGAACTTTCTTCCGTAAAGGTAAGGACGGAAGTTCTGCACAGCCCAAACTATTGCTAGCAATTCCCTTTCGGTAGTACTATAATTAGACTCTGCCCTATTCATTGTACGACTTGCGTACGAGACTGGAAGATCAATATTTTTATCACTTAATTGACTTAAGATAGCACCAATTGCGAAATTGGATGCATCGGTTGTGACTATGAATTCCTTAGAAAAGTTTGGATATTGCAGAATCGGGGCTGATATGAGTTTAGATTTTAACGTCTCAAAAGCTTCTGTTTGTTCGCGTGACCATTCGAATTTGATATCCTTTCGGAGTAACTTTGTAAGTGGTTTGGTAAGCTTGGAGAAATTCTCAATAAATCTTCTATAATAACCACAGAGGCCAAGAAAAGATTTTATTTCTTTCTGATTCTTTGGTATTGGAAATTTTTCTACAGCTAAAACCTTTTCCGGATTGGGGGAAACTCCGTCTCCTGAAATAACATGACCTAGATATACAACTTCATGTCGCATGAATTCGCATTTGAATGGCTCTAATTTTAGGCCACTATCTTTCATTCTTTCAAATACGTTTTTCAGTTTCATTTCGTGATCTTGGATTGAACTTGCATATATGACGACGTCATCGAGATAAACAAAGCATTCTAGCCCTTGTAGACCAGACAATACAGTATTCATGAGACGTTGAAACGTTGCTGGCGCATTCTTTAAACCAAAAGGCATTCTGGTATATTCGTAATGACCTAGAGGTGTAGTGAATGCTGTTTTTGCTCTATCTTCGTGTCTCATATTAATTTGATGAAATCCACTGGCTAAATCCAAGGTAGTGAAGTATTTAGAATGACCCAATTGGTCCAATATTTCAGTAATATTAGGAATTGGAAATACGTCGCATTCAGTAACGTTGTTTAATTTTCTGTAATCAACAACAACTCTCCATTTTTTCTCTCCAGAGGCGTCCTGTTTTTTAGGGACTACCCAAAGTGGAGCTGACCATGGGGAGTTTGATTGTTGTATTATACCTTGATCAAGCATTTTATTTATTTGCTTATTAACTTCACTCTTGTGGACTTCTGGATAACGATAAGTCTTTGCAGAAATCGGTCTGTTATCTGTCAAATTAATTTCGTGGTCAATGAGATTTGTACTTGTTAAAGGATCACCATCTAAGTGGAATATTTCCGAATATTCAGTGACGATTCTTGAAATCGACTCCTTTTCTTCCCTGTTTAGATGGTCAAGTCTAATGGATTCCTTTAGTCTTTCATGACGGTTTGAATGGTTTGTAGGATTATTTTGAAAAGTATATACTGGCTCAGATCCAGTAATCTCTTCTAATGGTTCGAGATAAACCTCGCTATATTTTAGTATTTCATCCTTTTCGGTAGAATTTAGGATGGATACAATTGCTTCGTTTTGATTATTTACTTTGGTTAAGGCTTCGCTTAAATATATTCCTGGACCTATTTCCTGTCTTTTAACAATACCTTCTTTGATTTCTGGATTTTGAATTTTCACTTTAACGTAAGTGATCGATCTTGCTTTTATCTTTTGTTTTACAACATCTTTTCTATACATTTTGGAATGATCTTTATATTGATCTTCATGAGATCTAGAATCTGCTAAAGATTCTTTAATTTGATCATCTGTAGTACAATGATTCCTTTGGAACTCATCGCTTTGACTACTATGTATAGTAGATGTATGTAAAGGGATTTTTACTTTCCCTACCATCAGGACTCGTTGGGGAAAATCCAGAAAACAATTTCGATTAAGGAGGAAATCATTACCAATTATTCCATCAAATGGAATATTCGATTGTTTTATAATGACAGAAAACGTGTGATTTATATTCCGTGTTGGAAATAGAAGCTTAATATCTGCTGTTCCTACGGTTGAAGTAGATGAGCAGATACCATGTAAATCAATTTTTGTTGTTTCATCAATGAGTGTATTCCCTACTAACGTTTGAGCTTTAACTATTGAAATTGAGGCTCCTGTATCTATTAAGAATCTGAAGAATTTAAACTTGGAATCAGGACTTTGAACTTTTATAAAAAGGTTGTTGTCACTAGAGGAATACGTGACGTTGTAACTTTTGGCTAATTCCCCTCTAGGAGTAATAAAGCCGATATGTCCCGTTTCCTCACATTTGACGAGTTGTTCCCGTTTTTTGAAGGTTGTTGTTGACGAGAAATAACCTCGTTTTTTGAATGGAGTTTTACAGAGTTTATAGATTCATTTTTGTTTGAAGTCTTTGCACCAGTATTAGATGGGGAATTATTCTTCTTTTGATTGTAGGCACGCTTCCTACACTCTTCTATTATATGCCCTTTATTTTTGCAATATTTACAGAATTTTTCACCGGCTGTACCAACATTGAAAGCTGCACCCGATTTCTGTTTTCGGTAGCAGTCTGCAGTATTATGATTTTTCATTTTGCAAACCTTACAAAATTTTGAGTTTTGATTAGAGCCATTAGTACCTGTGTAGTGCCTTTTTGTGAGAGTAATAATTTTCTCTTCTTCAATAGCTACTTGCATGGCTTCCGTAAGGGATTTTACATTTCGTGCTCTGATAATTTTACTTATTTCAGGATCAACATTTAAGATGAAAGTGTGAAGGATAAGGTCATTCATTGCTGCAACTCGACCTTTTAATTCTTCTTCGTTTTCAACTGATTGTTGCACGCAAGTAATTAAGTTTTTTGCTGCAGTTTCTATTCTCACTATATATTGAGAAATTGTTTCTTTTTGCATTTGCTTGCATTGTTGCAGTTCGATTAATAAATGATTGTAATGTTTCCGATCACCATATAGCAATTTCAGAAAATCACTCAGTTCGGACCATTCACTAAAAGTATGATTAGAAACGGCTATTTCAGCTTTACCCTCTAGCTGAGTTATAGCGTAATCTAACAAAACTGCTTCTTGTTCTGGGTATGCTAACTTAAAAGCTCTTTTGCACCCAGTTAGATATGAATTTAATTTGTCGCGATCCCCATTAAAAGGTTTAATAAATTTAATGAGGATGGACAAATTAACTTTTTCTGTCAGCATATCGCTGCAGGACTCATTCTCCTCGGAATCGCGTCGTGTTCTATCGGCTTGACCGATATTTGAGTTTTCTGGCTTAGTTGAAGTTGACATATTTTGAATTTTGTACAATATTTCTTATTTTATTCTTATCATTCATAAACACTTACTTGGTTGTTACCATTATTGTCTCGACTTTTGTTGAATTCGAAAATTATTTGCTGATTGTAAAACTGCCTTTGTCCGTCCGACAAAGTGGATTATAGCACTGCCTCTATCCGTCCGATAGGGTGAATTTGAAATTGCTGCCTCTATCCGTCCGATAGAGTGAATATGGAATTGCTGCCTCTATCCGTCCGATAGGGTGAATTTGGAATTGCTGCCTCTATCCGTCCGATAGGGTGAATTTGGAATTGCTGCCTCTATCCGTCCGATAGAGTAAATTTGGAATTGCTGCCTCTTACTATTTTTCGCCAGATACAGATTGGCTTTCACGTTGCTTTGCTCGACATGCAAAGTTTGTGACCGTTGTGTTTATCGTTGTTGTATTTGTTGTTTTTGTCACAAGCATAAGCTTTGTACGATTTATAGCAAAGTATTAATTTCTTGTATTACACTTTATTTTATTAAAGTCCACAGTTTATTAGTGTGATATTTTATTAGGATTATTATTATTTGGTTTGTCTTGGGTTTTTAATCTGGGTTTTTTTTTTTTAATAGAGTTGCAGTGACATTTATACTTTTGTGTTTTATTTAAATAGTTCGATCACTAGATGGTGTTTAATTTTTGACACCATCCCACTTCTGACACCAAAATTTTCTCTGTTATGGACGGCTTCACCGGTCCATTATTGAAACACTGTATTCGTTTATAACTCTATTAAATTTTTATTAACAACTTGTAATCTTAACACTTAATACTTAATTTTAAGTTAACATTTGAAACAAAATTTACTTTTAAAAAATTTACTTTTACCAAATTTACTTTTACAAAATTATGTATCTTAAACTTCACGCGAGGATTTCCTGTTTGAGTAATGAGCGAAGATCGTCCTGCGCTATGCTATTTTATATCTTCTTTTTTCCATGCCTGGTTCCCACACACCAGGACATTTCTAAAATAGAACGATCCTTTCTTGGGAAACCATAAAATTCTCAACTGGTGTAAATTACCCAATTTAAGATATATGGTTCCGTTCGAATCATTTCTCAGAAGATTGTGCTACACATATTGTACACAAATGTGCGTAAAAGGACGGTTCTAGCGAAGTGCAGGTCATGGTGTTGATCACTTCTTTCGTGGAAAGAAGGAAGGAAGGAAAGATGTACCATTGTGGTGTTTTTGCGTCTCTGTTGTTTATGTGACGCATTGTGGGTGGCACATAACAACCTACATATTTCTACGGATATAATTTGACAAATATCTATTTGAGGTTAGGTCTACAAATGTTTAGGTTGCGTTGTTTTCATGCACGAGCTGGCTTTCATCCTTCTGGAGTATTTATTATCAGATAAGTATTGTTTTCCGTTATTTTTGATGTCGTGATCCTCTGTGGTCCTTTTCTTGATACTGCAGATTACGTCGATAAAATGCGAGGGACAGTATTAGAGGGAAGGAGAATCAATTCCAAACTCATAGATCGTTGGTTCATATCCAATAAAGTATTTCTATTATTATTCGTTGTATGTGTTGATTCTTTGTGGGAATATTATCCATTCCAGGTGCATCGCGGGACTTTACCAGGAACTCCTTAATCCGGTGTCGCAGTGCAATCAATATTCAGCAGCGCTTCACGGTTATTTAAATAAACAACCTAGGCCTTCAGCCAGCATTGCGTTACGTTTATATAATAGGTGCGTTTTTTTCTGCACGAGCAGACTAGAGCAGGATAAGCGGCAAAAAAAACCCTACAGAGCAGATTAGAGTAGCGAAGACGAAAACGGGGCATGCGTTCGCTGGGAGTGTGTCTTGGCTTAGCTTAGCATTTAAACGTCAACTCCAATTTAAATTCTTAGTACAGAAATAATCGGACAAATTTCTTTTATAGTACGTTTACGTTGGACTCGAAATCTCGTAAAATGGTTTTTTGCGTACATTTTATTGCCAAATGAAATCTCGATAGTTAGCAATGACGCCGTGAAATCCTTCTGAGATCGCGATTGAAATCCTGATGTGACATGGCAATGCTGTTGCGAACCACTGCAACTTATTGCATTATATTCCTTTTCACACTAGTGCAATCCCAGCTGATGACACTCCGTTGAGCGGCTAGCGTTCCCGATTGCAAGATATGCTGCAAGGTCGCCTCAAAGTGCGAATGTATTGCTATTGGGACGCTGTATGCGGTTTTGTGGGAGAGTTCGTTGACATTTTTGGTGGACGACAAGCGGGCCTTTGGTTTTTTTTTTTTGCGAATTGAAATTGGGAGGATCGTTTCGGGTGGTTGTTTTTTGTAAGCGAGGGGAAATAGGTTGGCGTTGGTCGGAGGGATTGCTTTGTTTTGGACTTCGGAAGTCGTTTTTTTTTTTTGTTTTAAGAAGTGGAAGATTGGTCGATAATATAAAAATATATAGTATAAAAACCAAGATCTTGATTTTTATTTTAAAAGATACGAACGTAAATCGTCGACGAAAGATACATAGATGTTGGTTTGAGAAGTGTGAGATGCATTTTTGGCATTTATGAACGATTTATTTGAAAGAAAATAGAAAAACTAGACTGTGTTGACGAGAAAGATGATTAAAGTGTAGAAATGAAAAGGAAGTGAAATTTTTGTGAAAGAATCATAGATTACATTGAACAGCTAGGAAATAGGCACAGAGTGGTGGTGAAAATTTGAATATCGAGTTATGGTTTACATATTCGCGTCTGCGCAGTGAAATACGCACAACATGTTGTAACATTTGGCCCAGGAGCCCGAGGAGCGAGGACCAAATGCTTCGTAAATGTCAAAATTGTGGCTGAGTGGCCGATGGCGTCACAACATTTACCGAACGTATAGCGACCGCGTGCAAATGGGTAGCAGTGCGCATGCGCGTGTTGGTTCGAAAATAAGCCGAAATACAGAGTGGGGACAGTACTACTACCAATCTGTTCAATATATATCTATGGAAAGAATAGATGTTTAGCGCAAGGTGCAAAACGCTTCAGTATTGGGGTGACTTTGGTGATAATGAGTTTATATCTACAATACATAAGGAAAAAATTCAAGAGAACGAAGACTGAATGGCGAAGAGATGTTGAATCTTATCGACATTTAACGCATTTCTCGGATTTACATGAAATGAAGGAAATATAAACAAAACAAATAAACAGACGCGGATTGACTGGACTTCTTATTCTGTGAGAGGAGATTTGAATTTGGCTGGGGAAACAAGAGGCTGAATTTGGCGGTTTGGAGTTACGATTTTTTTTTAAGTCGGATTCAGCTTGTTTGAATTTTCGTGAAATTACTTTACATTCATGACGGTCAAGGTAATTAACATACCTACATGATGGGGTTTCGATAAACGAAACTAAAGAAAATTATGTGGTTTTCAATATTCAATCTAATTTAAGTGTAGTTATCGCGCTCGATCGCCGCTCTACGATACTAATTTATAGCTCGGAGTTCAAATCTCGGCGCGATCAACAACCGCCTGTGGGAACTAATAGAACTCCCAAGTGCTCCGAGCTTGTCAGTATAAAGATGGCACGGATAGGAGGCGCATGCTAGCAACTGAAAAGTAGACATGCTATCAACACGTGAACAAAGCACAGAAATGCGAAAGATTTTGACGCGCCCATGCCCCTGGAGGGGTCAAGGCAATTAACAAGTGTAGTTAAACTCTGGATTAGAAGAAGTGAAATGGGGAGGTAGAGTAGAGAATGACACATCATTTCTAATGTATAGTGTAACTCCTCTTTGGACGACGATAACACTCGATATCAGCATTAGACATGACTTTGGTTTGTTTAGAGCCTAATTATAAGAGCCCTAGGCTCATTTTTAATGTAAATACAATAGAATTAGAATTGGCGGCTATGACAAAGTACATTTTGGTTGATATTAGTGGCATCTTTTGTAGATATGAATATGTTTAGTATTTATTTGTGATGATATCTTGGGATACAACAAGAAATCTGCCCAGTGGGAACCACGAATTTTGACTGCGACAAGTAAAAGGAAATACACGTGCGTTAAATTTGAAGAGGGGGAGTTTAACACCATACATAAAATCTTCACAGGTAATCCTGGTTTTGCAAGTACGACCCAGAAACCAAACAGCAGTTTATGGTATGGAGTCTGGAAGGTGTTAATTCACCCGTTAAAGCAAGGCAACAAAAGTAATGAAGTCGATTTACTTCATAAGCTCAATCAAACAGTAACTTTTAAAGGTCGCCACACACGACAACTAGTTTAATCGGGAGCATGCGTCGAACCACGTCAAACTCAATAGTAAAAATCTCATTAACACCGTTGATATTTGTTAGTTCGATGGAAGTTCGGTCGTGGTTTTGCGCGATCAAGTGTGGCTACCTTAAGCAGCATATTGTCATATATCATTATTTATGCATGAAATATTTGCTGGACGTATGAGCCCAGAGGTGTCAAGCTCGTTTTCCAATCAATGTTCTGAATATTAATTCTACAGATCATCAAATTAGAAGACAGATACACCTCAAAGCCGGAATTCTCATTTATAGGTTAGCATTTAAAAAAAAGGGAAAATAATTTTCTTGTGACTATGTTCCTTGATACCACTGAAGCTCGGGTAGACCACAACCGACAAATATCCAGCAGCTCTGATGAGGGCTTTACCCAGTGTTGACATATCGGTCAGGCGTCGCTTGCACATCCGCTACGGAGGTTATCAGGCAGGCAAATTTTCCAACGTTCGAAATTTTCCCATCGGCTGGACATTCATACTGTAAATAGTCCGCCTCTTGGGAAACGCCGAGAGACATGCTTTGTGAATTGGCCTAAAATTATAAATATGAATGTCAACATTAGTTACTATCTTTAGACTAAGGAAATCAGGACAAGGTGGATTAGTTAATGAATGTCTTTTGTGGACACCTTAACCTCCAACGTAGTTTTCAGTTTCTTTGGCAACAGTCCGCCTGGCTGTAGTGAAAAAAAACCGAGAAGAATTGACATTTCCAGTGCTTACAATGTCAAAGTGACATATGTAGGATTATACGGCGTTGCCCGGTCAACAGGTAGCGCTCGGAATCACCATTGAACTTGATCTAAAGCATCTAAAGCGTTAACGGCAGAATGTTTGCCATTCCCCTAGCCCCTCCTCCCCTCCCCCCAATAGTCTCCTGACTGCGTGCAATAGTCGAAAGAACGACTCGTACAAGCGGAAATTATGGCAATTGTCTTAGAATTTGTTTAAATTTGTTTTCTTCTTTAAAAATATATAGTATCTTTTCGGTGATAGTGCGAAGGGTTTTAAAAATCGAAGTAGTGTAAGATAAAACCCACGGAAAATTTCAAGAATCCGAAAAGAACGATCTCAATAAGTGTTCACAATACCGGGATTAGCAAAATTAAAATATAAAATTTAAATACTCCGACGAATAGAGTCTGAAAAGGTAACCAGGCCTTGCAAAAGTTTCAGTAGTTCTAATTTTTGGTGTGTATTTGACTGATTCCAAGTTTTTGACCTCCCCCCTTGTGCATTCCCTGTGGCATCTAAAGCAATGACCACATTCGGCGTATTTATCAGTTATTCGCGACTGTGCCTCTTAAAACAGTGTATTTTAAAGTTATAGAGTATTTTCTCGATAAAACTAGATATTATTTTAAGAGTTACGCGCTGCCAAAGTTGTACATTTTACCTTAAAGTGAATCACGCGGCCAGAACGCGACCCATTGCTGGAAAATTGACTTTTGAGCTACATACACGTTCGCTTTGGTACGTTTGTCTACTTATTTAGACCATGGTAAAACAAAAGTTATGACATCATCATATCCTCCGTGCTTTTTTATGTAATGGTAGTGAGAGTAGTGTTGTTGCTGACAAAAAGAACCACTCACGGGTAACTAACTGGTTAATTCCCTGGTAGCACTACCCGGTTATCTTTCAGTTAAAAGGTATAGGACGTCAGGAAAAAAAAAACACTTATACACTTTTCAATGTGCCCCATATGTGTGATTTTCTATCTACGTTCTTCGTTATAAGACAGTCTCTTATGCCTTTATGCAGAAGGCGACACTCTAGCACACTACAATGTCTTACGCGAATTCATTTAAATAAAATACTGGTACAGTATATTTATTCGATACGAAAATATTATTATAAGTTAAATTTCGGACTACAACCAGATAGTTTACTGCATATTTTGACAAAAATTGTACTGGTATAATACCCGTATTGACGCGGGAGTACTCCTGAAACAGGAGGATGTCGACTATTCTCCAAATCACAATTAACTAACCCATTCTACAAATATTTGTCGAATTTTTCAAGTCACTTGCTTCATTCTATCTAAAGTTATTGAATATTTGAAGTCTCACTTGTAGGTTTTTTTTGTCGAATCTTGCGCATTTTTAATAACAACATCTAGTTGGTTGTACCAGTACAAACACTTGACCAAAATTTCAAGTCACTAGCTTCATTTTATCGAAAGTTATCGCTTATTTGCAGTTTCATTTGTAGAAGAGGTAGGGGTTCATTGGGTCGAATCTTGCCCATCATTGCCACAAACCAATTAGATCATGCTACAAACATTCAACCAAAATTTCAAGTCTCTAACTTCATTCTATAAAAAGTTATCGCTTATTTGAAGTTTCATTTGTCAGAGTTTACGCATTTTCAATAACAGCCAGCTGAATCCTACTACAAGCATTTGACCAAAATTTCAAGTCGCTAGCTTTATTTTATCGTTAGTTATCGCTTATTTGAAATTTCATTTATAGGGGAGGCAGGGGTTCCTTGGTTCGGATCTTGCCCATTTTCAACACCAACCAACTAGATTCTACTACAAACATTTGACAAAAATTTCAAGTCTCTAGCTTTATTCTATCAAAAGTTATCGCTTATTTGAAGCTTCACTTGTAGGGGAAGTAGGGGTTTGGTTGCTCGGATTTTACGTAGTTTCAATATCAGCCAGCTGAATCCTACTACAAACATGTAACCAAAATTTCAAGTCGCTAGCTTTATTTAATCGTAAGTTATCGCTTATTTTAAGTTCCATTTGTAGGGGAGGTAGGTGTTCCTTGGGTCGGATCTGGCCTATCTTTAATACCAACTAACTCAATCTCACTTTAAACATTTCACCAAAATTTCAAGTTGCTGGCTTCATTCTATCAAAAGTTATCGCTTATTTAAAGTTTCATTTGTAGGGGAGGTAGGGGTTCCTTGAGTCAGATCTGGACCATCTTTAATATCAACTATCTCAATCCTACTATGGTGCATTTGCTACTTTGAAATTAGTAGTAAAACTTGTTCCTATGAGAAACCAAACCAAATTTAAGAACGTGATTTCGCAGTCAAAATGATTGAATAATGTGAAATTTGGAAAAGATATCTTCAGAAATAAAAAAGTTTTTCTAACAAAAATTTGCTTTTGGAACGGTCGCCTTTTAGTTTCACGGTATAAACGTGGCCATTGAGTGGCAGACAGACTCATTCTGCCTCAATATTAGTTTTCTCTTCTAAAACAGCGTCAACATACTCGGGCTTTACAAAGTTGTGAAGAATTGTTTTGAAATAATTTTTGATTGTTGGAAGTAAAATATGGATTCTTGGTGCTTCTGCTTGAAATTCAACATTTATTTTGTTTGCAAAGGTCGACATACACAGGAAGCATTTTGGTCGCGATCATGCATCGAAGCACGTCAAACTCAATGGAAAAAAAATCTGCTCATTTCCACCATTCTATGATATTTGATGGTTCGATGAAAGTTCGATCGTGGTTGTGCACGTTCATGTGTGGCGACCTTTAGGCTTATGCCCGAACCAGAATGAACGCAGAATGCAGCAACAGCGGCAGGGAAATATCAAATTAGAAACCACATTTTCCATACGCGACCTAGATTGAACGCAGCGGCAGCGACAGCGGCGAAAGCAGATCAGCATGTTGTTGTAGTTGCTGCTGCC
Organism: Chloromyia formosa; assembly: GCA_964017055.1. Taxonomy (NCBI): domain Eukaryota; kingdom Metazoa; phylum Arthropoda; class Insecta; order Diptera; family Stratiomyidae; genus Chloromyia; species Chloromyia formosa. The sequence continues at coordinate 15,514,608 of OZ024816.1, read as the reverse complement.
GCTGCTGCTACTTTCAGCTTTCATTCTGGTTCCGGCATTAGTATCTATGTAGCCTAAAAAGTAAAAGTACGTTTCATTGACCTTTGTCATTTCAGAACAAATAGCGTGAGCCACGTCAGCATTATTGTCCAGTTCACATGATATAAAAAAGTGTTGTAAAGGAATCCACGAGTAGTCCGGATGGCGCAACGGTTATCACGTTCGCCTTCTACGCACTGGGCCCCGGTTCAATTCCTACTGAATGCGGTAGTTTTCGAGAAAAAAAGGGGATTTACGTGTCGGACTATGAGCCCACTCAGCTGTTAAATGAGTACCCATTTATGGGGTAAATAACTCGGTTGAGCGTGTTGCTGATCACACACCTCTGCACAAGACCGTCACGATCTAGAAAATGAGATGATGCTAACGTTGACGTTTCGTTGGCATAAACTGGTTTCGGAGAATGCAGTTGCCAGCATGCACATCCATGGCCACGAACGTCGTCGTGGACGGGATTCGAACCCGAAACGCCGGTAGTCAAACATGAGACTGATGCCTCAACACACTGCGCTACCGGTCGCCCCCCAATTATCTAATTAATTAAATTAATCTGACAAAAAACGTCTTATAAACAAGGTTAAAATATCTACGAATTTAGGTTAAACCAAAACTTTTAGTCGTTATATTTATCGAGATAGAGCTATTAAGGCTCAAATCCTTAAAAAAAAAACATTTCTTCATTTTCGCTCACAACTACACTAAAAACGGGCTGATTTGAAAAGTATTGGGCTAGTTAAACTTTAAATAGAAATGTCTTCAACTTTTGTCAAATAAGTTTTTCCATTTGTAGCAGGCAGAGTTTAAGCAATTTCAGGAATTTTTCTGTTAAAATTCATAAGTTACTTAAAATTGCCTCTATAAGGTGGTTGTCTTTACAAACGTCGAAGAGAAAATTTTAGAGCAGTGCATTCCTTTTTTAAATTAAAATAAATAACTCAGTTTTGACTATACTGCTAAACCGAATTCCAACTTCGAGCAATGCATTGGGTGTAGAATTTGGCACTCTTTAATATAAATTCTATTAAGTTTTTCGATCCGAGGCACCGTTTACAAATTATAAGGAGAATATTAAAAAAAGGGCTCAAATTTTTCGGTTTTTCGCCCGCACAGCCGCTCTGCCGCGGGGTCCAAAATGGCTCCATCTCTCAAAATGAATGTATGGGGACCACAAACAATAATACCAAACGGCGTTTCTCTATCATATTTTGCAAGGTAGCGTCCATTTATGTATGTAGGTGTTATTAGGCAAAATGGCAAGTTCTGCTGAATCAGAAACATTATTATTCTCAACTCTGATCTTTTAATCTTATTTACTTCCTTTTCAAATTCTTTTGAGGTTTAATATTGGGCGAAAGAAAAACTGAAAATGCTTGTAGAATGGTCTGTCGTAATCTTTAGGACCAATCTTAGCTTCTATCTAGTCAAAATTACCTTTTCAAGAACCTTTGAATTTCCTGGAAATTTTCTTCGCCTTCACACCTGATGCACTTACATCCGGGTCTGCTATATTCTGTTGTTGCTCCTGGCTTGTGTCTATGCTATTTGAATGTGATTTCTCTGGCTATTCGTTATCCCTTTCCTGTTCGGCATCCGGAATTGTATTTAATTGTTTCGGTTTCCGTATATTGAATCTATAAAAGGTTATTTTAAATATTTTATAAAAAATCAAATGAAATTCAAAGTACTTATCAATTTTCACAAATTTGCTTCAGGAGACCCCAGGAAACTGTCTTTGTTTGCCTTCTTCTGTCGGAGCCAGAGCGCCACGTTTCTGATGCCCTCCTTGTCAAAATACGTAAATCCAATTCAATTTATTTTTCGGGGAGTCCCCGTGTAGCGTTGTATTTTCCGGAAGAGGGCAGCTATTTGTTATGTGGTATTCACAATAAAAGATCAGTGCCCAATTCAATTCATTTTCCGGGTAGTCCCGGTGTAGCGTTGAGTTCTCCGGAAGAGGGCCGCTATTTGTTATGAGGTATAATAGAACAAGATCAGTGCTACCACTTCTGATGAAATGACTTCAAAATTGAGAGCATTCCTGTTTCGCAAAAATTATGAGAATTCTCTCTATTCGATTAGAGAGAATTTTCATAAAACTCAAGAAATTTCCGCTTTAGTGGATGTTCACACTGCGTGCGATGCCGAGCCGAGCCGAGCCGGGTCGAGCGATGCGATGTGATGGGTGTTCACATTGCACGCCGTGCTATGCCGAGCCGAACGATGGCTTGCGATGCAAAGATGATCCGAGCGATGGCTTGCGATGCAAAGATGATCCGGGATGTTCACTGCACGCAATGATGGAGAGTAGAGACCAATTTAGTTCAAGGAATAGAATCTGTTCGACATCATGTCGTTTGTATGCTTGACCCAGTAAATTTATTTCTGTTTGAAAACATTGCTCTAAAAATGGAGGGGCGTCGCCATTGGGTGCATTCCATTAATGAAGAAAGGCCCAGTGTTGGTGAATTTCATCATCTCTTCCGCGACCTCAGACGAGAGGTTTCACAAGCGGATTGAGCAGCGGCGCACCGCTGTGTATAAACGCAAAAATCCGCAGCCGCGGCGGCTTTAGGACGATGAATGTATAAACCGCTCGACTCGCCGTTGCGGCCGCCGTTGCGGCCACCGCCGCGGTTTGTGGAGCGGCGAGATTGCATTTGAATTCAAACCGCTTGTGAAACCACGCCTTCTAAACGCGACCTTATTGTGATAATAACCTTTCATTTCAGCCATACTGAATCAAAACCGGAGTCCAAAGCGTATATACCCTAGACTTGTACAGACCTAGTTGTGATACCAAAACTTCCAACTGGCAACGGCCATATGCATTAAAAGTGAATTTCCCATATGGTAAGATTGAGCTGTGGGCGTGGATCCAATGAAAAGTTATCGTTCATCCATTCGAATTTTGGATATTTACATTTGAACTAACGTTTACAGTAAAGGTTGCCGTTCATTCAATAGGATCTTGCCCATTCTCAAAATCAACTAACCAATCCACACTATAAATATTTATCGCATTTTGCAAGTCGCCAGCATCATTGTATCGAAAGTTATCGCTCATTTTGAAATTTCATCTGTAGGGGTTCCTTCGGTCGGATCTTGCCCATTTTCAATACCAACAAGATCATGCTACAAACATTTGACCAAAATTTCAATTTTCTAACTTCATTCTATCGAAAGTTATCGTGCAAACGGACAGACAGACAGACAGATATGGCTAAATCGAATCAGAAGATGACTCTCATAATTTCCATGTATACACTGCCACACCGCCGCGTCTAAAAGTCTAGGGTATAAAAGCAGACATACATGCATTTTTTTCAGTGTGATCTTACATCAAATATTACTTTACAGCTCGTACTTGCACCATACTGGCTCCATGGAGCTTCACATCGCAAAGCATCGCAAAGCCCATAAACTCCATCGCAAAGCCCATTAAATTCCATCGCAAAAAAATCAGCAGCCGGTACTCGCATGAAAAAGCAAAGTAGTTTGTGAAAACATCGGGCCATCGCTCGGCACGTCATTGCATCGCGCGCAGTGTGTACACTCAAAGCGTGATTCCATTTAAAATTGAAGACTTTCCATTTTCTTGCTTTAAAAGCTTGTAATCGCATTGCATCGCTCGACCCGGCTCGGCTCGGCATCGCACGCAGTGTGAACATGCACTTAGGACTTACAAATTCCCCCGCGTGGCTTCTAGGTTCTTACCACCTAAAGCGGGGAACATTCCTGTTTCGCAAAAATTGGGAGAATTCTCTCTATTAAATTAGGGAGAATTTTCACCAAACTCAGGAAATTTTCGCTTTAAGACCTATTAATCCCCCCGGGTGAGTTCTAGGTTCTTACCACCTAAAGCGGAAATGAACTACCTAAAGCGAAAATGTCGGAAATTAAGGAATTAAAAAAATTCTCTCTAATTGCAATAGAGCGAATTCTCGTAATATTCGCGAAACAGGAATGTTCCTAAAGCGGAAATGGACTACCTAAAGCGGAAATTTTGTAATCAAGACATTTTAAAAATTCCCTCTAAATGCATAGAGAGAATTCTCCTAATATTCGCGAAACAGGAATGTTCCAACTAGTCTAGTCTAGTAGTAAAATAACTAGTTAATTAAATGATTTAATTTCTTCCATAATTTTAAAATTTTAGCGACTTATATGATACCTTAGGTTGGTTCCTAATGTATTTCGTCATTCTGAGTCAAATGAAATCAACCGCTATTCCATATGGCTAGTTCAAAAGATATTCACGTTTTTTCCAGATTTTGTTATTTATTAAATAAGCTTTTTTATTAAATACGTTGAAAATAAAAAGCTTTTGTGCCAGTTTTATCATAGGATAGTCTGTAATGAACCACCTGTAATGAACAATATTATGGTTTGGTAGTGCTGCTCCCACCGGCAGATCGAAGCAGCACCTGATGAGTAGTGATCTGTTGGTGGTACGAAACCAGAGGCCGAGGGTCCCATTACACCCGGACCCAGGTGCGACCGCGTGGGCGTCTGATCCGTCCGCCAACCATTCCATCCTTATCGACTATTGTTTTTTATTCCCCATTTTTACCTCCCCTGTTTGTGTTGTCTTCCCAGGCCTATGAATTTTTGTTAATACGTAAAGGACAGGGGCAACGAGCGGTGAAAACCCCGCCCACATCTCCCGAACTGAGCTACAGCAAGCTTAGGCCACTGCTTAGCTCGTTGAGGGGCCTTTTTTTCACCAGATGGCACGGCCCGACCTTCACGGTCACTATGCTACCTAGGCTCCGTCCCCACGGGCATCTTCTGATGCCCACCAAACCGTCCGTTACAAGTCTCTAATGTATTTGGTCATTTTGAGTCGAATGAAATCAACCGCAATTTCATACGACCGTTTGTTCAAAAGATATTCACATTTTTCTAGATTGTTTTATTAGTCAAATGAGCTTTTTTGTTGAGTAAGTTAAAAATAAAAGGTTTTTTTGCCAGTTTTAGGTTGATTCTTAATGTATTTCGTCACTCTAAGTAGAATGAAACCGGAATATAGAGGGCTACGCCCGCAATCCGAGGGTTTTGTAGCAAGTACTTATTTTGGTATGTAAGTATCGGCTCCTTGCTCTTCTTGGTACCACTTAGATGGATAAAAAAAAAATAAAATGTCTGACCCATAATATAGTATCTTATGTAAAATAATAAATAACTGGCGCAACAGTCCAATTTGAACCACGGCCTCGAGATGAGTTAGCATCATCTCATTTTCTAGATCGTGACGGTTTTTGTGCAGAGGTATGTGGTCAGCAACACGCTCAACCGAGTTATTTACCCCATAATGGGTACTCATTTAACAGCTGAGTGGGCTCATAGTCCGACACGTAAATTCCCGGAATCGAACCGGGGCCCAGTGCGTTGAAGGCGAACGTGCTAACCGTTGCGCCATCCGGACTACAGTATATGCATCTTATATGCCCAATCATATTACGTGATTGTAATGAAACTTAGGACATATTATTGCCTATGGTGTTGGTTATTCTTGGTCATCGGTACTTTTGATCTCGGACGTGTTTAAGGGATGCAGGGATGCGCTAACTGTAACTATGGAAACAAACTATTATTAACCTATTTTGAGGAGATATACAAATTCCATTATTTCCCGTTTTATATACTGTTCGAAACCCACCTGCCTGGAAGTTTTCATTTTTCTAAGTGTAAGGGTCAGGAAATGCAAGGGGGGGGGGGGGCAAATTACGATCTAATAATTTATCCTCCCTCAATTGTTCCCCTTTTTTTCAAATATAAGTAAAGTAAACTCAACATTACCTTTCTCACAACACCCCACTTGCCTATACCAGTCGATAAACAAAATTTTACCTTAATTTTGCCCTTCACCCTCCCCTCCCCTCCCCCGCCCGTTACAGTTGGCCAATTACCACACATCGCCCCCTACCAATCTTTACCCTTTCATAAATGTGATTAACCATAATATGTAACAATAACTGCGATTCGCACTACGGAAAACAACATGCAAGTAGTACTCACACCTTTGAAGCCGGAAGGTGTATTTTTTGTATGAATAGTGTAAAAATGCCTAACTTTAAGTGAATGTACTATTTTTAAATATTACATGGTTGTAATGAAACGTAGAGGCTTTATTGTCTATGGTGTTGGTTATCAGTGGCCATCAATATTTTTGACCTCGGGTGTGCTTAAGGGGTGCAGGGGTGTGCTAACTGAAAAAATAGAAATGTACTATTATTAACCTTTTTTGATAAGATTTTGGAATTCTATTATTTATAGTTTTCTATGTTAGTAAAATGCCGCTTTTCTGTAAATTTTCATATCTCTAAGTATAACGGTTTGGAAATGCGAGGGGGGGACAAACTCGGATCACATGTATTCCCCTCTCCCTCTTTTCCCCTTTCTTTAAATTCGAAGAAAATTCCAGAAATGGAATGTACTCGACGGTACCTATCTTATGATACCCCACTTGCCTATACCAAATGAAAAAAAAATTTCGTCCTTCATTTCCCCTCTATGGGGACCCTCCCTCAAAGTTGACCTATTACGATGCATCACTTTCTCCAGAGAATTATAGTACTTCTACATATTTTCACTAAATTTCATACATGTAGCCTCAGCGGCTCGTGAGATATTCCATGGACAGACAGACAGACAGACAGACGGACGCATGACCGATTTCATAAGGGTTTTGTTTTACTACAAAACCCTAATAAAAACAACCGTGATTCCATACGATAGTTAATTCAAAAGGTATTCACATTTTCCCAGATTTTTGAATAGTTAAATAAGCTTTTTAGGGTTTTGTATAAAAACAAAACCCTTATGAAATCGGTCATGCGTCCGTCTGTCCGTCTGTCTGTCTGTCCATGAAATATCTCACGAACCGCTGAAGCTACATGCATGAAATTTTGTGGAAATATGTAGAAATGCTATAATTCTCTGGAGAAAGCGATGCGTCGTAATAAGTCAACTTTAAGGGGGGGTCCCCATAGAGGGGAAATGAAGGTCGAAGTGGGGTATCGTAAGAAAGGTACTGTCGAGTACATTCCATTTTTGGAATTTTTTTCAAATTTGAAGAAAGGAGAAAAGAGGGAGAGGGGAAAATATGTGGTCCGAGTTTGTCCCCCCCCCCTTGCATTTCGAGACCGTTATAGCTAGACATATGATAATTTACAGAAAAGCGGCATTTCACTAGCATAGAAAACTAAAAATAATATAATTTTTAAATCTCATCCAAAAAGGTTAATAATAGTACATTTTTATAGTTGCAGTTAGCACACCCCTGCACCCCTCAAGCTTACCTGAGGACAAAAATATTGATAGCTAATGATAACTAACATCATAGGCAATAATACCTCTAAGTTTCATTACAATGACATGATATTTAATAATAGTACATTGACTTAAAGTTATGCATTTTGACACTATCCATTCAAAAAATACACTTACCGGCCTCACGCATAGATATGCGTGTACTACTTGCATGTTGTTTTTCGTAGTGCGAATTGCAGTTATTTAATGAACCAACTTTGGAAGGGTGAAGATTGGTAATTGGTGATCCTAACAATAACTATTCACACAATTAATTTTTTAGGGTTTTGTGTCTTAAATCTTACAAAATCGGTCAAATACCTGTCTGTCCGTCTGTTCATAGAATATCTTACGAACGGCTGAAGCTGCACATATAATTCGGCGAGAATGTGTAGAAATGCTATAATTTGCTGGAGAAAGCGTTGTGTTGTAATCAGCCAACTTCAAGAGATGGGGGGGGGGGGGGGTCCACATAGAGGCGAAATTTTTTATTTTTATTTTTTTTATCCACTGGTATAGCCAAGTGGGGTATCGTGAGAAAGGTAATGTTGAGTACATTCCATTTTTAGAAAGGGGAACAGTGGAGGAGGGAAAAATATTAGACCGTAATTTGTCCCCGCCGCCCTGAAGCCGTTACACAAGTTTGCAATTTGCAATGTCGTCGTAACATGAATGGTTAAGCATCTCGAAGAGTAGGACAGTTTATCTCGTATACAAACATATCTATCTACAGCTTCTCGTATTAAAACTATTACTTTGAGAGGTGACAGATGCAGTCTTTTTGTGAATTGGCATGTAAGATACTATATCATGGGTAAGACATTTAGTTATGGTGTTTTTATTCAGAAGAGCAGGGAGCCAATATTTAGATACCAAGCGCGTGCTACAAAACCCTCGAATTGCGGGCGTAGCCCTCTATATTCCGGTTTCATTTATTAAATAAGTTGAAAATACAAAGCTTTGATGCTGCTTTACTAAATATATACTCGCTGAGGATGACTGAACTAGTCGAAATGCATCCGCACCAATTATTTTAATTTTTCACAATAAAATAATTAAAAGGCAAAGTCAATAAGGTGTTCTTTTTATAAAAAACAAAACTCTTTTTTAATAATTCACGGACTTTGCGGTTTGATAATTTTTTATCGTTTTTAACAACAAAACTATTGAAAACTTTTATAAACAAGGTTAAAATATCTACGAATTGAGGCTAAACCAAAACTTTTAGCTGTTATATTTACGGAGATAGAGCTATTAAGGCTCAAATCGCAAAAAAAAAATCATTTCTGCATTTTCGCTCACAACTACACTAAAAACTGGTCGATTTGAAAAGTATTGAGTGAATGTATGGGGACCACCAACAATAATACCAAACGGCATTTCTCTATCATATTTTGCAAGGTGGCGTTCATTTATGTCGCTTTAGCGTCCCAACTATAAATCTTAGTGCAACGGAGGAAATTTTGGCTTCGTCCAGGGGAAATTTGGCTTTTAGACGTCCATGAATGTCCACCATTATTCTTTTCAGCAGGAAGAATTGTGGACTTTTTTAGGTGGCTCTTTAATTGTTTTGCTGTATATACATAGTTGTCTGTTAATGCGATTTTTCAATATCTTTTTACTCGTACATACGACGGATACACGCACAGGCAAATTTCAATTCTAATCGCAGCAATCGAAATTAATTCATATTTCCTATTTTCTTCAACAGTCGTTTGTCGCTGGAAAATTGATACTTGGCACTTGGGCAATAAAGTGGCAAATCTTCGTAGTATAGTGGATTTCGATTAATGCAATATTAATAAGTGTGATAAAATGCCTCGAAGCATATTTTCTTCACGTTCTAATGATGAGCGAAATCGAGATAATGAACGTTGGGACGGTGAGTATACAAAGAGCCTTTTTATTTTCAAAATAACAAATATTGGTGGTCACTGTAACACATAATTTTTCAGATGCATTTCGCTCGGTTTCAATATGTCCGAAGATAATAATACTACCTGAACCGGATTCCAGGAATATTACGAACATTAAAAGGCAATCAAACTCACCCGCTCATAAGAATAATAATAATAAGAATAAGAAAAAAACAAAGAAATCGTCGAAACAAACTGAGGGGTAAGATTATAAGCACATTATGTAATTTATACTGTTGTTAAAAAAAGACAAATCGCCGAGTAACTTGTTCAATCGATGGTTACTTGAAAATATGAATCAGGATAATACTACATTTACGCTGGACTGGAAATTGCGTGATTTCGACCAGCTCACTCCGAAATCCCGAAAGTGTTTATGCTGATACTTAATAGATTTCATTTGACAATTAAAAAATTAAATTGGGCTTCTACGTCACCGGCTGACATGCATCCGTTATTATTTGAAATTTTAGTTTACATTTTTAATCGTTGTTGTTGTTGTAGCAATGGTCAGAATTCGATGTGTATGTCTGTTACATGCCAACAGTTTCGTCTTCATCCCCGGTGTCAAGGGATAGAAAGTTAGCTGCCTCTATTGGGTTCTCCCACAGCGCTCTTGGAGTCAAGTGAGTGGGTGCAGCTGGGCATTGAAAGATATGGTTTACGTCAACTGTCATTGGTATTGGAAAGGGAACATTCCTACTTGACCGGGCGAAGCACACTGGTCCGCGACTTTGACCAATTGTGGATTTCTTACTCCCCTTGCGCGGCTTAAGGGGTTGCAACCCTCAGTATACCGCCCTAGAAAGCTCGCTGCGCTCACTCTATATCCCACAGCGGTAGACCCACTATTAGCGCGAACCACGAGGCGTCACCCGGTGAAATAGGAATATACCTTGGAAAGTATTGTACTTATTTTGGCATTGTGAATTTTGCGCTTTTATCAGGATCAAGATTCGGTGGCGGATCCAGAAGGGGCCATGCGGGCTTGGGCCCCCTCCGAAAAGTTTGGTATATCGAGCTTGGTCTTGAAAAAACTGAGGAAATGCACCAGAATGTCTGGGAACATCATAGATATATAATAAACAGATATGAAATAGGCACAGAGTGGGGATAAAAATTTGAATCTCGAGTTATGGCTGACATATCCGCGCCTGCGCAGTGAAACGCGCAAAACACGTATTAATATTTGGCCCAGTGGCCCGAGGAGCGAGGGGCCAAATGCTTGGCAAATGTCAAAATTGTGGCTGAGTGGCCAATGGCGTAACGACATTTACCGAACGTATGGCGACCGCGTGCAAATGGGTAGCAGTGCGCATGTGCGGCTTGATTCGAAAATAACCTGAAGCACAGAGTGGGGATAGTACTATTACCGATCTGTTCTATTTAAATCTATGTTGAACATTGACTTTTGAGCAGGGATACCTCGCAAGGTAGAGTGCTCTCTTTATTTCTCTGGAGCTGAACAATAGTCGATAGACTGCTTCGAAACTTGAAAGTGTCGCGCTGAAAGGTGTGTGCTTATGTGGTTCATATTGGTATCGATATATCTGGTAAATTTTCGGGGGCTATTAGGCAAAATTTCTATGTATCTATTTTACTCGTGATTGGGGTAGTTGTCGGTGGACTGTTCCGAGTACAGAGGTTACCAACTACTTGCTGGAATAGATGCAAAGATTGACCTGCGTTGCTTTTTATGGCTGCTTTTCAAGCTGCTGCTTTTTTCATGCGATTTAATCTGCTTCTTCTTGGTAATTTTAATGAGTAGATTCCCGCAAATACGATCATTAGAATTCATAATACTGGTCAGTTGCTTAATTCAGGCTCTGAACGGCTAAAGGATTAGAGATCAGAGTTTTCTCTGATGGGCTTAACTTAAATATCTCTTTCAGTATTCCTAAATATTGCAATGTATTCCAGAAGAAGGTTACGGCGATTACGTAAACTTTGACCTCGCTGGGGTGTCACGTGATATGAGCTAGATATATTTTGATTTTTTGATTCTCACCGCCAGGTCCGCTCAAATTCTAAGGCGACTTGGGCCCAACTCCGAAAGGGCGCCAAGAGTAAAGCCGGGCTTGAGAGAGTCAATATAGAGCTGAATTTAATTCCATTTAGTTATAAATATTTCGCGATCCATTCGATTGAATGTGATTCTCACAATTCAAATTCACAAGCATAATTTAGAATCTTGGGCTTCATTCTCCAGTGAGACAGTGATCATTAGTATCAGGCAAAACCGCACGGAGAAAAGGGCAGTCTTACAACTGCTTTCTAGCGGCGTCGATATTAGTATGAAGCGAAACCACTTGGACAAAAGTGGCGCTTGAAAAGTCACTCTCATAACCGCCTTTGCTCAATTGGGAGCTTGTCGCGAAGGGGGGGTAGGGCAAACCAATTTAGTTTAGTTTAGGTTCGATTACCAATGTACCCCATTCTTAAGCCATGATTACTCCGAAACATGTATAATTGTTTGTATTCTAATTTGTTCCCTTATTAAGTCTATTCCACCGTCCTTTTTACGAGCTGAACGTTGAATGACGAAACTGAACACTGAAGTCAAAAAATGTGCTACCGAAGTACTACAAAACCAATTACATATAACATGGTCAATCATTAAAAAGCCAAATTTTCCCCGGTGGATGTATGGATTTGACAAGGAAATGTTGGATTCGATTGTGGAAAATTTGGCCGCAAGTGTGTGTCCACCTTAACAGTTCCAATTTTTGCGTGCGAATGATTCAATTTGAAATCTTGGATTTTATTTTCCAGTGAGTGTGATTCAACCTCTAAACTCACGTCGAACCAAATGGTTCGCGAAACGCGGTGGTAACGAGAAGATATTTTTCTGCACCTTCTATGAAGTTGTCGTAGCTGCATGGGGGTCATTTGGTTCGATTGTCTGTGGCGATCATTGCCTGCATTCACAAACTGGTAGCGCTACCAGAGCGCTCCCATTTTTGTTTCAATTTTGCACTGAATTACAACAACAAAAATGGGAGCGCTCAGGGAGCACTACGATTTGTGAATGCAGGCATTGTCGCTGATAATTATTGCCAAGCAAAACCGCACGGACAAAAGTAACAACCACTTTTTTCCAAGTGGCCTCGATATTAGTATGAACCGCATTCGCATTGACAAAAGTGGCGCTTGCAAAAAATAGTGCAACAATTGGCGCGTTCATTTGAACTAGGGTGCGAGTTAATTCGGGTGAAGGTGAAAGCTGAAAATATAGGGATAACTTCACGACTTTTGCGGTTGCGCAAAGCGATTTTAAACACTTGCAAAATGTATTGGATAGAGCTAATGTGCGGGCGGGTTTTTGCCGCTTTTACGCGGCTACAAATTTTTATAAAACTCAAAACTTTCCCGCAATTCTACCGATGACAGTTTTCGTTTCCATTTGTTCTATGAACGATGGGGAATCGCAAGATTCAGCGTAAAATCGTACATAAAAACGTTCCGGATTAACTACTCGGTTAAGTGTCAAAATCCAGCTGACCCCTTGCGTCAATTTAGTTTTTCGTCATTGTTGATTGTGTTCATGAGATTAAAAATATGAACTTGATATCCAAAACCAAGTCAAACTTCGAAAATTTATAATTTTCCATAATAAATTTCCCATTTAGCGATGCGGGCGACAACTATTGATATGATTCCAAATACATGAAAAATACTAACAAACAATATTTGAAGCAGTGCAAGTGCATCATTCTAGTTTATAGAAAAACTGTTTTTTCAAAACAGTATGATGGGGCGCCGGAATTTTTTTTGTCTGCGCCTTAAATTACACTTGGACCGGCCCTGTTGGGATGTAGTGGCACAACTGATAGAAAACTCACTATTTAGACTGACAGTCAGGCTGTAATTCGATATCTTGAATCTGCTCTATCGACATCGCGGACAGTAAGGTACTGTCGATTGCTTCTTGATGGGATTGGAGTGAGGTGCATGCTAGCAACTTCATCTTCCGAAAAGTAGGAGTGCGTTCCATAACGTAACTAGTATAGTCAGAGCTGTAGTCAACTCTGACTACTGTCATAGTCAGCTATAGCTATGGGTGTTATGGAACGACAATAGTCGTAAAGTAGCACAAACCCCCGCCATCTTTTTCACTACACACACATTTGCGTCGGTATTTCACTCTCCATGCAAAAATTTGTAACACACAAACACTCTTTCGCACCAATTTTCCTCAAATTAAATTTAACGTGCTCTAAACTGCATAAAACAATTCAAAATTAATGCAATAATAAAGTAATTTTGCACAACATTGACTGTTTACTGTCAGTTTGCCTTCGTGTGTACGTGTGTATGTGATAGCTATCGATAGCTATCGATAGCTTCCCCTCATGAGCACGAGCTAGAATAGTTGACTACAGAGCTGACTATTGTGTGTTATGGAACGACGATAGTCAACTACAATAGTTGACTATCGGGGTTATGGAACGGCAATAGTCAGTGATAGTTGACTATAGTCAACTATAGTTACGTTATGGAACGCACTCCTGGAGTGCGTTCCATAACGTAACTATAGTCAGAGCTGTAGTCAACTCTGACTACTGTCATAGTCAGCTATAGCTATGGGTGTTATGGAACGACAATAGTCGTAAAGTAGCACAAACACCCGCCATCTTTTTCACTACACACACATTTGCGTCGGTATTTCACTCTCCATGCAAAAATTTGTAACACACAAACACTCTTTCGCACCAATTTTCCTCAAATTAAATTTAACGTGCTCTAAACTGCATAGAACAATTCAAAATTAATGTAATAATAAAGTAATTTTGCACAACATTGACTGTTTACTGTCAGTTTGCCTTCGTGTGTACGTGTGTGTGTGATAGCTATCGATAGCTATCGATAGCTTCCCCTCATAAGCACGAGCTAAAATAGTTGACTACCGAGCTGACTATTGTGTGTTATGGAACGACGATAGTCAACTACAATAGTCGACTATCGGAGTTATGGAACGGCAATAGTCAGTGATAGTTGACTATAGTCAACTATAGTTACGTTATGGAACGCACTCCTGATATGCTATCGAAACGTCAACAAGACATAGAAATGCTAAAGATGTTGACGCTCCCCTGGTCCCTAGAGGGGTTAAAGCAATTAACAACAACCTGAAAGGCAATTATCAAGTCTAACGTGACAAATAAAGCAAACGCTAGATGGACTGATGACGGTATGTGTTAAACTATAAAGGTTGCCACGCCACCCATTGACAAGCACAACCACGACCAAACTTCCATCGAACCATCAATTTCATAGGACGTGTGGAAAAAAAATTCCCCCTATTTCCACCGTTCTATGATATTTGATGGTTCGATGGAAGTTTGGTTGTGGTTGTGCTCGTCAATGGGTGGCCACCTTAAAGATGTTATGGCCCGTAGCAAACCCTCGCCGCTCTGCTGCAATTTTATCATAGAACAAGAAGCACATTGGTGTGGTTGTAAATATTATCACTGTCCCATTGGGGAGCACGCTAGAAGACTTTGCCTACCCGACAACGACTTCTGTAGAAGCTGCGAAGATGCTGACGAGGAGGAGAGTACCCTTAATTTTCTATGCACCTGTTCTGCCTTGGCTGCGAGGAGGCAGGTTTTTCTGGGCGACTCTTTCTTCTTTCAATTGGATTACCTAAGGGACACGAGCCCGCTTAAGCTTTATTGGTTTATTGCCAGCTCTGGCTGATTCATTATACATTTATCCTGGTGGGGATCAAAATGGGCCCTCTGATGGCCTATGTGTGCTGTGTCATTGATGGCAGTCTTATTAACCTAACCTAACCTACTCTTACCCCCCACTTGATTTGGGAAAAATATTACAAACAACTATGGCCATGGTGGGATTCAAACCGGTGAGACAAGAGACTGACGAATTGTTTGTTTTTTTTATATTCCAGCAAGAATATCCATCGAATATCTATAACAACTCGTTATATCCTAGAAAGTCGTATTGGTAAACAGCTTCTGGAACGTTTTGAGCCAGAGTCTACGACAAGCAAAAGTGAACCAGGCTTGGAAACCGACTGCATACTGAACTCAAAATCAAAAAATAAATTAGTGAGAAAAGGGAAGGCTGTTCTTAAAAACATTGGAAATATACAGAGGAATACAAATGGTAAGTATTTATTTTCTTCGCATAGTATGCGTAATGACGTACTATATTTATGATGTCATTCATCACACACAGTCATTAGATGATACGATATTTACGTGCCAGGGTCACCAATTGGCAAAACAAATGCGATACGTATTCTAAAAGAAAAAAAAAACAATAAAATAAAATTTTTCTAAGGCCAGGCCATTTGTAAAAATATTCCTTTGTCGTATATGGGGAATTTGTAAGTAGGTCAATGAGTCTGACGAAGAACTCGATTTGTCAAATTACCCAATTTTTTCCGTGAGAATATATTAACATATGCATCCCAACCGAAATTCGAATCCGGACCTTCTGACCACATTGGGGGTGTTAAAATCATTTTTGTAGGAACTGTTTCATACAAAAATTTGCGAAATGGCATAAGGGAGTATAGTTTCATCATAGTGGCCAAAAATCCCAAAAAGCTGGCCAAAAGTAAAAAAATGAACTTTTTTGTTATTTTTCCTGAATGGTGTTTTTGATTTCAGTTATTGTCCTAGCATCAGTTCCCAAAACAGTTAGTCAATATAAGTTTCCATGTCGTTTGACACTAGTTCAACGTTGACCTTCGTTCGCACCGGAATTTTTTTTTAGAAGAGTCGAAAAAGTAGTCGTAACTTAAAGCTGCTGTATTATTTGTAAAAATCATTCGATGCACATCCTTCAAAATGTGAAATTTTCCTCGTGGTATGTATTAAATGTTTTTCTAAGAAATAAGTAATCATGTCACGAATATGTGACGAAAATGATATATTACATGTACCCTTAAAAAATTAGCTTGTTTTAAGTGAATTCAATTTTTAAAATGGCTTTTAAAAAAAATTTCCACGCGCTTCCACTCTGATTCAACCTTTGTTAGTTTATACCCTTTCCCTGGACATATTAAAAATCTAGCCGCTAGCAAATGTCCCTACGAATTTTAGAGGGAGGATAGTGGATTACTTGACCTTATACAGTGGGGCCAAATCAGAAAAACCCGATTAAATCTCCTATTATTATCATAATAGGTTGAAACTCGTCACTCGGGGGGTTTTAGGGTCGCTGATTGGGAATCTGATGTTAAAAATATAAAAAAACCGAAATGACGGGTGCAGAATGGCTGCACTCAGTACTGTTTTCTATAAATATGTTCAATCTTGCTGGAAGTTAATATTCAGGGGTTTTGGGGGTCGCCGATTACGAATCAAGTCAAACTTATAAAAACGAAATGAGAGATCTGGAATGGTGACACTTTTTTTTTCATAAATACGTCCAATATTAAAAAAAAAAATAACTGGCACAACAGTCCAATTTGAACCATGGCCTCGAGATGAATTAGCATCATCTCATTTTCTAGATCATGACGGTATGTCTTGAGGCGTATGATCAGCAACACGCACAACCGAGTTATTTACCCCATAAATGGGAACTCATTTAGCAGCTAAGTGGGCTCATAGTCCGACACGTAAATCCCCTTTGTTATTGAAAACTATCACATTCAGTAGAAATCGAACGGGGGCCGAACGTGCTAACCGTTACGCCATCCGGATTACCAATATTGTTGAAGTTATTATCCAGGGATGTTTTGAGACGCTGATTGCAGATATAGTACCAAGTCAGCAAAACGTTGCCTCCTGTGCAGTGCTCATTATCATCGTGGCGTGACAGCCCGATTTGGGGGGGGGGGGGGGGGGGGGGGGGCTTTAACAAGCCTTGACAGCCGGTCAATCGCCTGGGTTATAATTAAAATTTAACTCGTTAGTTTTGTGTTATCATACAAAATATTACAAAGGTGGGGTTCCGCTACGTAAAATAAGTACATAAAGAGGCTACCTAAGTTAGTGCTCCGCCCTACCTGCTGTGCGCTCGAGCCTGTAGACTATACCCGATGAGCGCTCGGTTTTAAGCTAATAAAATCTAAACGCATGCCAATTTTCGTTTTTGGCAGCGTATTCTTAGATTATTAAGTAACTTTTTTTTGTTGCATAAATTGTTATGCAACAAAAAAAGTTGGATTTTTTTTAACCTCGTATTGTGGTTTCCCCCCTTAACTTATTTTATGTCTTCGTCGAATTCTAAAAAAATTCTGGCCCGAAACAATATCGAACGAACAGCTTAGTCGGCGTACGGGTTAGATCTCTCAATCGCCTTAACCCCTTGTGGGGCATAGCGCGTCAACTGTAACATGTGGCCCAGTTGACGTTTCGACGGCATAAACTGATTTCGAAAAATGCAGTTGCCAGCATGCACTTCCTGCACATCCATGGCCACGAACGTCTTCGTGGACGGGATTCGAACCCGAAACGCCGGTAGTCAAACATGAGACTGATGCCTGAATACACTGCCGTACCGGTCGCTACGGGTCAGATACCAATCGAAGAATTGATACGCATGCGAAAATGGCAGTGGATAGGTCACACATTGTGGAGGAATGATAAATGCATTGCTTTGCATGCCATGGCATAGAACTCCATTTCCAACCAATGTCGATTTGTGGCAAAAGAGTGTAAGGCACTGGGTAAGTCCTTTGGGTAGTTGGAACCCATCGCCCAGAATAGAGTACGATGGCACGCATGAGTGGTTGACGCGCTATGCCCACTAGGGGTTAAGGCAAAGTAGTAGTAATTACCGAAGTTTTTTCCTTCTATTTTTCAAAAAAGTGTTCTTGGGAACATTCCACTAAAAGTCCTAAAAAATTGGAAGTGAAATATCGAAAAAATCACAAAGAAAAACTTTTATTTTTATTTTTGAAAATATTTTTAAAACATTTTACAAAGCTGAAAAAAAAGTCTGAGATTAAAAGAAATACCATAAAGATATGAATAAACAAATTGTTCGGTATTTTAAATCTACGCTCGGGCCGGGGGTCGGCGGCACGTACCCCCTCTGCCCCCCCCCCCCCCCCTCCCTGTAAATACGGCACTGAGAGAGTGATCAATTCCATATCTGCGAAGTTTCCGTTTGGTTTCACCAGGAGGGTATTTTTCTATAAAGGATCAAATTTGATCCTCAATAGTCACTTCTACCGGCACAGTTATAGTATTATTGATGATTGTATTTTTCGCATCATTCACAGAGTTGGAGAAATGCACTGTAGAGTGCCGAAACAATAACTTGACAAAAACCTGTAATAATAAAATACCAGAAAACATAGATTTAAGCAATCTTGATGATATTATTGAATACGATCCCATCGAAAAACAGGATTTTGAGCGTCTTACCAAAAAGTACGAGTGTGGATTTTGCCAGAAAAGTTTTGATCGTCCTTGGGTCCTGCACGGGCATTTGCGACTACATACCGGCGAGAAGCCGTTTATGTGTCCAGATCAATCGTGTGCTAAAAAGTTTGCAGATAGGTGGGATTGAAAATACTATATACCATTTTCAAGACAAATTTTCGTTTTTTCAACGCAAATTCATGATTCATTAAATTTAATTAACTCTCTTAAAAATGAAAATAACACTTTAACAAATCAAATTACGCTTTTGAAAAAGAAAATAACGTTTTAACAAATCAGATTAAGGCTTTTACAAATGAAATTCATTTGTAAGAGCGTTAATTTGATTTGCTAAATTGTTGAAATAAATTAAATTTGTTTTGAAAATGGTATATACAATTTTTTGAATCGCATTTTAACCTTTTCGATGCATTTTCAGATCAAATTTGCGAGCCCATCAACGCACCAAAGGACATCACACCTGGAAATATCAATGCGAACAATGTACCAAAGCATTCAGTCAAAAAAGCTATTTGAATCGACATAATTTGCAGGCATGTCGCAAATTTTTGGCGCGTTCAAAAAAATGAAAAGATTCATTTTAATTGTATTGTATTATTTATTAATTTTAATATTTGTTTTGCAGTCACAAGTAGTTTTAACTGAGATTATTTAAATCGAATTAAATTGTTAAGAAATTAATAGTAAAAAATTATTTAGTAACCAAAAATTAGTCAGCGCATAGAGTCCGAATAATAGAAATTTAAGTGCCTTTTAGGGTTTTGTAGTAAACACACGTCGTCTGTTTGTCCATAGAATACCTCATGAACGGCTGAAGCCAATAAGCCACATTAAATAATTGTAAAAAGAGAAAAAAAGATGCGTTGTAATAGGCCCATCTATTACCTATTTTACCTGCCTATTTTCTCCCATAGAGGAGAAATGAAATTCCAAATAAAAAATTTCGGAAGAGGTGTAAATATGTGTAAATAAAATCATAGTTTGTGCCATTACACTTATATTTCAAGACTGTTACATTCAGAAACATAAAAACTTATGAGAAGGTGCTATTCCACTAGCATCATTATGGCGCTATAGTCCGAGGTCGGGCCTTCGCCGTCTGGATTATTCCCCTCCAATTATCTCGGTCACTGCGTCTTTCAATTTCAAAAGCCCAGCAGTTATTTGGCGTCAGCATTTTATTAGGCATGCGGTTATTGTTCATTCGTTGCACGTACCCTACCCATTGGCGTCGTTGTATCTTGACGTTTTTATAAACTTCCAGCTCATCGTGTAGTTCGTACAACTCATGGTTGCACCGGATGCGCCATCCATTTCAGTTGAAAATTCGCCGAAGGACTTATCGTTCAAATGTGTCTATCATATTTTCGGCGGCGTGAGCTAGGGTCCAGGTTTCGCAGCCATAGCATAGCACAAATCGTATGATAACTTTATATATTTCTGTGCACATGCTTCGATTTCATTTTTAAGAAGGACCGAGAAACCATGAGTTGTATGCACTGTAGGATGAGCTGTAAGTTTCAAAAATCATCAAATTACAACGTCTTCAATGGGCACGGCATGTACAACGAATGAACGATGTTCGCATGCCTAAACAAGTAATGAACGGACAACGAGTTGACGGAGCGGAACTGCGAGGAAGAACGAGAGTTCGTTGGGAGAGCTGAGTATATACTGACGCTGAGCAACCACTGGGCTTTCAAGATCGGACGACGCGGTCACGTGACGGAGATAATTGGAGGACAACGATCCAGGCGGCCAGAGCCCGATGTCGGGTTATTGAGCTACGGCGATGGTGAGAAAAAAAAAACGTTATGAGCTAACTGTATCTGTCGCTTGATTTCGTCAGTTTGATTGGCGTCCTGTGACAGATTGCTACCCAGGTATGTAAAGTCGTTTAAGAATTCGATAGTGAGGTCCCCCATGTTGATGTTTGGTTGCGCTGGCGTCCTTGTTCTTGATTGAAGCATTATTTTCGTTTCGCCCTCGTTAATACATAATCCAACTTCTTTTGTAATCGTGTGAAGATTATGTTGAAATTATCCTGGGGCAGGCAGTTTTCGGGACCTAGTGTCGATACTGTCTGCGTACGTTATCAATTGTGTTGACTTGACAGTTACAGTATCGCTGGTGTCCGCATTCACTGCATGGATGGCGTGTTTAAGTGACAGGTTGAAAAGCGTAAGCGGCAGTCCATCGCCTTGTTTCAATCCAGTATGTGTTTCAAAAAGATATGTCAACATGTTTTGGTTCCTGAGCTCTGAGACACAGTTGGTCATCGTCATGTTTGTTAGTCGTACTAGTTTTACTGGAATATTAAATATCAGCATGACATTAAACAGTACACCGCGATCGATAACTGTCGTATGCCTGCCTAAAATAGTCTGTAGGTCCTACAAAATACTGAGGAAAATTTTGGAACGTACTCGTAGAATAAAGCCGTACGCTGAACGAATCATTGTCGAATATCAAGGCGGTTTTAGACCTGGCCGTTCTACAACCGATCAGCTTTTCCCGGTCAAGCAGATCCTGGAAAAGTGCTAGGAATACAATGTTGACGTGTTCCAAATCTTGTTAATTTTAATCAAGCATACGACAGCATCGATAATGGAGTTGACGATAACCAGCTCCGTCTTATAGGTCAGGATCCAAAACAGGCTGACTGATCTCTTTGAAACATGTGCTGAACTGAAGCAAGGCGACGGACTGGCTCCGACGCTCTTCAACCTGGCACTTGAACACGTCATCTGAGTAATAAATGCGGACCACAATGTAACACTGCCTTCAAGTTGACGCAGTTGATAGCGTATGCTGACGATCAACACCATCTCTCAAAGCCTGAACGACGCAGAAGAACATCTAAATAATCTTGACACCGCTGCAAAGGAAGTTGGACTACGCATTAACCAGAACAAAATAAAAGTAATGATGCAATCAAGAGCAGGGACGCCGGAACAACCGAACATCAACGTCGGGGACCTTATATGATGACAAAATATATAAAACAAAAGGGCTCACAATGGGTGGTAACTTGAGTGTTTTAGTTGCAGATATATATTTAAAAGACTTGCTAAACCAAATCAAACTAAAATGTGAATCATATATGTATTAAATATATAAAAGTTGATGTAGATGACATCTTAGCCATTGTACGTAAAGACAAAATACAAGTGATACCAAATGAAATGACCTCCATGGAAAATGCTGTGCAATTTACGGTTCAACCGGAAGTAAATAATAAATTGAACTTTTTATAGTTTACTTTAATAAAAAAAATTATAAAATCATAACTCATTGGTATAAAAAAAAACCTATTGCTGCTTACAATATCTTACATAATAGATTTCGACGTTCTATATACAGTCGAGAATGGATAAATGCTAAACGCTTAAGCGCAAAAACCGCATTACTGCAAAATATACATATAAAAGTCCTATTTTTCATAGAATATTGTCTCTAGAAGTGCGAAACGCATAAGTGCAAAACACGCTTAAGTGACATGTGCAAATGTATGACAGGCATATCATAAACACAAGCAAATTGCAACGGATAAATGCAATGGTTTTTACATGCGCATATTGGTCAGTAAAATTAAGTCAATTCTTGGGCCTTAATGGAAATACGAGTAGTTATGAAAGATCTGGAAATAATTTTAACAATTTTTGAGGCTTAGGAGAAAAATTACACTTTATAGATTTTCGAGCTCACAGATATTTGAAACGGATGCTTCAAATGAAAAACTCATAGTACCAAAGATAAAGATAACTTTATTTCAAATCTAAGGTAATCAATATTTTATAATTTAGCCAATTTTTAATGTAGCTGTGAGCGAAAATGCAAAAATATATCAGCCTTAATAGCTTAATATCTTGGTAAGCATAACAGCTAGAAGTTCCGTTTTAGTCTTAAATAATAAATAATTTACTTTAGACTAAATTTTTTAACACTCATTTAGGAGATATTAAAACACCTGATTTTTTTCTTGGTAGTAGCGTCTGCAGCAGCATAGTGAGCTTTGCAAAATTATTGACTTTACTTTAATTAAAACTCAGTGACTCAAAAACTACACCAGGTAGAATTTCGCGGTAAACACTGAATCGCAGCTAATTTCCTACTTTAAAAACGAAAAATAGCCCATGGAAATCAGATAAATTGATTGAATACTAGATATTTACTCTAAAAAATAAAATCAAAATGTGTGCACGATCAAGATTTTACTGTTTTATCTTATTTCTCTCGACTTTTCACCTGGACATCATATTCATTTTACTAGAAAGAAAAAAATCCCTATTTTGTTGTAAATAAATTGTGATAACAATATGTAATCTTAATTCAGTTTATTGAAAAAAAATAGCACACACACACAAAACCCACAACAAAGCTATATTTAGTAAGAAAGAAACAGTAGCTCTCAATGCTCTTAGGATAAATCTAACCTCCGATGTATGCGGTAGTTATATTGGTCACATGACTATTCTGAAACAAATTGCTGTGCATGCAGATTTGTCTACGATTAGCTTTGATAACTACGGACCTATGTTTCGGTAATAAACTCATAGCTCTCATACCATATCGCTCGGAAAGGGAAAATGGCCATCCCCACGCAGACCCCAGGTGTATCATGTGGACACCGATGGGCCTAAAACTGAACAGGGAGCTGGTGCCAGGCAGCCATTAAGGCTCTCTCTTCACATAGGCTCTCTTTAAACCGGTGGATGAGTGTCATGAACTTCTCTGATGTCTAGCGATCGTCAACCAAATATTTTTGTATTGGGTGTCACTGTGGCACTGGGGAAAATGAAGCACCGGATCAACTTGGAAGACAAGTCTGATCACCAAATTTTCTCGGGCCGTAACACTTTTGTGGTCTGGGCTCAGCTTCAGCCAGGGCAATCATAACGAATTGGACTGCGGCAATCAAAGGAGTTGATGAGACCCATCAACTACGCAGAAACACCGCCTGAGTAGAGCTGACCTTAGGAGGAATTAGGCAAGCACTGATGAAGGAAGCACGTTGCTTTCGAAACGATCGTATGCCGAAAAATAAAAAAAACTTGTAGTATAAGGAAAAGCATGGTTTTAATTTATTGAATCAACTGCAAGAACAAATGGACAACAATTTCAATATACTTCTGAGCTACTTATCGGGTGAGAGAGAGATTTAATCGCGCCTAGAAAAGACATACTAGCCTTCGTACGAGTGGTGGAAGGTCTTTTGCTTGAATGATGAAAAATAGGCTACGGCACAATAGACCTCCTTTGGTCGCAGTGACGACATTTAGGATGAGTAGCCAATATCTTTGAACAATTAATCTCATTTCTACGGGCTATTTTTAATTTTTGGGATGACATATTAGCTGCGATTCAATATTAACTGCAATGTTCTATCTGATATAGTTTTTGAGTTATTGCTTGTTATTAATGTAATATTGATTGAGCTGAGATCGAGTGCTTTAGCCGCAGTGTGAACATGAACTATGGTCGGCTATTTTGCAAAGACTAAATTGTTTGTGCCCTATTGTTATAACACTGTTTGTGGTGGGTTTCGAATTTTTGATATGTTGCATGAGTTGGCACATTGCTGAAAAATTTAAGTTTTCTAATTCCCCCATTACCGCGGAGGCCGCCATTTTGGAAAAATCACTTAATTGCTTAATATCTGCTAAATTAGTCTTTTAAAAAATTTAGCTTTTAAAAACTAGAGTAAATTATCTACAACTTAATATTAAAACAAAACTTCTGGCTGTTATACTTACCGAAATACAGCTATTAAAGTTGTAATCGCTAAACAGACATTTTTCCACTTTTTATAACAATCACAATAAAAACCAGGCCGAAGCTTCGCTTCGGCCCGGAGTCCGAAGCGTATATACCCTAGACTTGTACAGACCTAGTGGAGATACCAAAAGTACCAATTGGCAACGACCATATGCATTAAGAATGGGTCTCCTATATGGCCAGTTCATAGGAGAGGTTGGCACTCATTCATTAGGATCTTGACCATTCTCAAAATCAATTAACTAACTAACCCATTCTACAATATTTGTCGAATTTTTCAAGTCGATAGCTTCATTCTATCGGAAGGTATTGCTTATTTGAAGTTTCACTTGTAGAGGAGGTAAGGGTTCCTTAGGTCGGATCTTGCTCATCATTGCCACCAACCAATTAGATCACCCTACAACCATTTAAACAAAATTTCAAGTCTCTAACTTCACTCTATCGAAAGTTATCGCTTATTTAAAGTTTCGTTTGTAGGGGAAGTAGGGGTTTCGTTGGTCGCATGTTACCCAGCTTTAATGTCAACTAACTCAATCTCACTTCGAACATTTGACCAAAATTTCAAGTCACTGGCTTCATTCCATCAAAAGTTATCGCTTATTTGAAGTTTCATATGTAGGGGAGGTGGGGGTTCCTTGGGTTGGATCTTGCCGATATTCAACACCAACTACGTAGGTCTTACTAGCAACATTCCACCAAATTTTTAACTCGGTAGTATCATTCTATCAAAAGTTATCGCTTATTTGAAGTTTCATTTGTAGGGGAGGTAGGGGTTGCTTGAGTCGGATCTTACCCATTTTCAATACCAACCAAGTAGATCCTACTAACAACATTTTGTCAAATTTTCAACTCGCTAGTGTCATTCTATCGAAAGTTATCGTAATTAAAGGAATAATGAATTTTTTTAAATTTGTAGGGGAGGTAGGCGTTCCTTTGATCCGATTATGCCCAACTTACTAGAACTCAAGCATCTTCTTACCCCAGGGTTACATACCAAAAATCAGGCGTCTACGTCAATTGGTTCAAGAGTTATAGACAAAAAACCCGAAAAGTAGGGTAGTACGGGGCTCTTTGTAAGAAAATTACCGTTAGTTTTCAACTGATCGATTTTATTTTCCCAGGAGTTTATAAGATTACCCTCACGAGTAATCTAACAAAGCTAGAGCTTTTCATATTTATTTAGTCGGGACTTACAGATACATTTAAGTATTTTACATATGTAGGGGAGGTAGGCGTTCTCTTGGCTTGATCACGCCCATTTTCAATACCATCCAACTAGATTACACTACCAACATTTGACCAAAATTTCAAGACTCTAGCTTCATTCTATCGAAAGTTATCGTGCGAACGGACAGACAGACAGACAGACAGACAGACAGACATGGCTTAATCGATTCAGGAGGTGACCCTGATCATTTATATATATACATTGCTATACCTCCGGAGCCTCCTTTAAGGTGTTACATATTTCCGTCGTGACAAAAACAATATACCCTATACTATTTTAAAAGTCTAGGGTATAATGAGCCAAATATTGCCCACGATAGACTTCAAAACTGCAACTTTTATTTAATCAATTTTTCACTTGGAGCGTCCGTTTCTGAATTCTGTGAGCTTGAAAATTGATAAAATGTGGTTCTTCTAAGCCTAAAAAATTATTATTTTGTGACTATCGATTTCGACTACACTGCTGAATCGAAATTTGACTTTGAGCAGTGCATTGGACGCAAAATTCAACACTCTTTAGATTACATCCTCTTAAATTTTTCGATGCGGGGCACATAATTTATAAGAAAAATAGTAAAAAAAAGCTCAAATTTCTCGGAATTTCACCTCACCATAAGCACAGCTTATGCGACTGTGCAAACACAATTGCATGTATTCAGAATCTACAGAAGGGATTATTATTATTTCCAGATATTTCTCAATTATTTCCTATAATCCCCGGTTCACATTATTAGAGTAACCAATCCAGTCCAGTAATCCAGTCTAGCGCCGGATTGCTACTGGAATAATGTGAACCGGCACTGGACAGCAATCCAATCCAGCAATCCAGTCCAGTGACTGGATTGTCGGTCTACTTTTTCATTCCAGCTCGCCCAGAAATCATTGTCACTATAGTTACCGAATCAATAAACACACTCGCCGGACTACTGGACTGGAATCATGTAGACGATATGATCCAGTCCAGCACTGGACTGGATTGCTGGACTGGATTACTGGACTGGAATAATGTGAACCGGGCATAAGACCAGTGGCGTGGCGTGATAATTCAACTAGGGGAAGCAATTGGTATTAAAAATTTACTATTATTATGCTTTCCACAAATTTACTGCGTATTAATTGAACCCCTCTCGTTAGCTACTTTTAACATTTCTAATATAAAAGCACCCAGGAATCACGAACGGGGACGTGAGAGTAGGTATACTGTATTTTATCAGCATTTTAATTCCCATGCTACCAATATATAATAATTTACTTTTAAATAAATAATTGTAAAAATTATATGTTGGTAGACTTATCAAAAAAGCAAAGCTGTAACTATAAGTATATAAATAAAGCATATTCGAATTATTAGAACTACTATAACAATAACAACAATAGCAAAAAAATTGCAAAATAAATATCCATACACTCATAAAGAAAGTAATCATGTTCAGCGAATCAAAATTTGAATAATAAAAACAATAACAATACAATAAAAATTAAAAATAATTCAACTATTTACTATTTAAAAAATCACAGTTAGTGAGTAAAATAAAATAATAATAATTGGGCAATAAATATATTACAAGTCAAAATAAATAATAAGATCCGTACATATTATTATTTGTAATTTAATTCTATTCGTCTTTCTTTTTTTGCGAATTCATCTATAATATCTGTATAAAAACTTTGCTCACACAAACATGATTTAAGGAAAACCTTTTCAATTGACATTATTGCCAAGTCGCTAAGCCGTTGTTCGCCTGTACAATTTCTAAGATACGTTTTAATCCTTTTTAAGCAAGAAAAACTGCGCTCTGCGGACGCACTGGTTACTGGTAATGTTAAAACTAAACATATTAATTTATAAAATTGTGCGAAGCTATCTTTTAATTTGTTATTAATAAAAAAGTTAAAAATACCTTGAAAAGATTTTCCCTGCAAATCAGAATCAGAATAAAGCACAATGAGTTCAGTCTTTAATGAAATATGGTCAAATATATCAGCATAAGTTTTAGTTAAATTTAGTAAAAGATTGTCCGGAAATGTTTTCAAATATTGGTTAAATTTAGAAGAATCTAATAGGTTTAAAAATGTGAAACTTGCTAAGGATGAAAATCTTGAATTTATTTCTGCGGTAATATTATCTATAATTTCGACATAAATACGTGTAAAGAATAGTTCAACATTTTCATTACTGTCAACAAGGCACCTGGCTTTTTTCCGGCGTTGTGGAGTTTCGCAAATAGATGTGGTTTGGGTCCAAATTTCCGTGAAACTATTTCTTAACGATTGAAGTTGATTTTCAAAATCTGTAATTTTTTGAATGCAGTACATTATATCAGTTTGTTTACTTTGAAATATATCGAAAAGTACGTCGGTTTGTGGAAAAATTTTAGAAAAAACATTGAGCAGGAAAACAAACTGAAAATCTGTAAGTAAAACAAGAAGTCCCCTTGCGCTATTAACGGTCTCGCCATCCCACTTTCCACTCTCATTTTCAATGATATATTCAAAGAGTTCTTTTAATTGATCTAAATTATCAAAAATGGTTAAAACTAATCGACCATTAAAAGTCCAACGTGTTGGAGCTAATTTTGGAAGCCTTTTTTTGAGGAATAAATCTAGTGCAACTGTTCTCTTTGTTGAATGATTAAAAAATGTTGAAAAACAAGTAATAGATTGAAAAAAAATTCGACATTCGCGTATTTTATCGCATGATTTAGATAAAACTAAATTTAACCGATGAGCGAAGCAATGAATATATATTGCGTTTTTATACACATCCTTTACACGTGTTTGTAATCCAGTTATTTTACCAGACATTACCGAAGCCCCGTCATAGCTTTGACAAATAAGTTTGTTACCGCAATTGAATTTTTGAACAACATCTAAAACATGGTCAAATAAACGCGACGCAGTCTGATCATCAGAAATATCTGTAAAAGTTATGAAAGTTTCTTTAACCTCACCGGAAGGAGTAATGTAACGAAAGGTTGTTGAGAGTTGAGAACGACATGAAACATCGGTTGTTTCATCTAATATTATTGCTATAAATTTAGTTTGCTGAATTTCATTATAAATCTGTTTTAATAAAATTTTAGAAATGCTACTAATGAGATCGTTTTGAATATAATTTGATATTCCGGAAAAAACAGTCGCTTGCTCCAAGTGAGCTCGCAAGTCCGGATTATATTTAGCTAAAAGATTTAAAAGTTCAACGTAATTTCCCCTATTGCAAGAATTCACATTTTCATTGTGACCACGAAATGCCTGTTCTTGACATCCTAAATGGCACACAACGTCAATTAGCATTTTTAGTATATCTCGATTTTTCGAAACTTTCTCATTGTGCAATATTATTGAAGATCTATGTTGGCTACTTAATAATTCTTCAATTCTAGGACCGGAACCGAACTTGGAAAGAAGAAGTACTGACTTTAAATGATCAACGCTTTTCGTACCATGCCTGTCCACAGCTTTATGTAAATTATTTAAGTCACAAAACCCGGTAGTTCGCCAAACATTTGAATCATTTGAAAATAACAAGCATGGCCAACAAAATAATTTTTGCTTGGTCTTACAACCGGTAATCCATTCCGTATCTTCATAAATCTTAGCAGTAAAATGCCTAGTACATCTTTTTGTTTTAGAAACAATTTCCAAAATCGGTTTCGGTCGACCCTTTTCGATAATGTCTTTTTTTTCTGCGAAAGATCGAGATCCAAAAGACAATCGAAAAAGATCATCAACAACACAATATTGATCCATGCTACTTTAAAAACAAATCAAAACACTATAAGCAATTATAAGCACCTAGACCGATTAAAAAACCCCTTCACCTTTTCACCAACAAAAAGCACACAAATCGCACTACACTAAAGCACTACACTAGAGCAAATGAGTTTTAAATTTAACGGCTCATTCAATTCCTTGTGACGTCAATGACTTGAGGCAGTATTACCATCTCCCACTTATTTTTTCTTGGAATTTTCCGTTAAATGGTTTTCGATTAGATATAAGTTATTGAAATATGCATAAATATCCCTATAATTGAGTTCGTCTCTTACTAATACTCGTATACACTAATAATTCTATGCGAAATCACTTCTTCTCGAATTTACCAATAATAATTTTTAACCATGAAGCCATTATATTTCAAATCGAAACTTTTTCCACAATTCAATTCCTATCCTACTCTGGTAACCCTTGTGAAACTCATATAGCACATCACATACGCATTGCAACACAGCAAATATTTTCAGTCCACAAGAAAATACGAACAAAGAGGAAATGGGAAGAAAAGTTCCCCAGCGTCCATGCGCCAGCAGCTCCGCTGCAGGCAAGAATTTCCTCTACTACATGTGAGGGGAACTTGGAAGCAAATTCCTGAGTGCTTCCAACCTACCGTGTACGTGAATTTTTTTTTATCGCGACACAGTAGGTTTACTGGGGAAAAAAATAAACGCTCATAGATGCAAATTTTGATATGCTTCCATGTGTCTTCTTCTTGGTGTGGTGTGGTGGTTTTCGCGGTGTTACCAATTCGGCTGTGTAAGATATTCGTGATTAGTTTCTTTGGAACTTTTATTTACATAGACTGTGCCGAAGAGTTTTTTTCGCGACTTTTTTGCGCGATTCAGAAAAAATTATTTAGAAAATTTTCCACCAATCGCCAAATATAAGGGAAGCAATGCTTCCCTTGCTTCCATGGACGCCACGCCACTGCATAAGACCCTCAAATTTATTCAATTTTACTGGCCTATCTTTGCAACGGATAAGTGAAAAAACCCGGATAAGTGCAATAAATTTCACTGCCCTATCACCTATCCGTTCTCGACTGTATTTATGAAAAATAATATAATAAATAACTTTATATAGAAGATTCAAACTAAGTGATAAAATATTTTGGACATATCATAAAAAGAAACATTAAATGATTTGACTAAACGTGGTTATCCTAGTAGTGTAATTATTACTAAATATCGATAAATGTGAATGATATTATAGTATTTAACAGGACAATATTCGTTTATGAAGTTGCATACAGCATCGACAATACGCCACTGTGCCTGGTCGAGTCAATTAAGGACATCGGAGTCATATTTGATTCTTCATTAAATTTTAATAACCGCATATAGTACTTAAATATCAGTCATATATCATGATCGTCGAATTTCTTATGAAAAAAAGCAACAGTTTTACAATTTGAACACGTTAAAAAAAAGTGATCCTTTAATTGGCTAGAAGTAAGATAGATTATGCCTCAGTTCTGTGGAACTCACACTATAAAGTTCTTCCGATTCGATAGAAAAAATTCAGAATAGATTCATGCATACATAGCTCTTAGCAAAGAAATGACCGAGAAATCACTAGTATACTAAAGATTGCATCTCCTCAAACCAGAAGATACTGTACTAACTGAATTTTCTTATTTAAGATAATAAATAGCAATTTAGATGTGCCTGAACTTCTCTACAAATTGCCATTTAGGATCCTGTCGAGGTTCACCATGATATCTTCGTCCTTTCCAACAATAGAACTGTTATAATTACACAAGAAATGGTCCTTTAGAAAGATTGAAACGAGTTGGAAAGGAACTAAGTAATTATCCGGATTATTTTAATACTAATGTTATAAATATAAAGTTTTACGATCGCTAGAATAAGTGATTGAATTAAAAATGAATTTCATTATTTATATATTGCTATTCTTAAATTTATTATACTCGTATATATATTATTGTTCATGGGTCTTTGCGCCGTATATATTTGAAATAAATAAATAAAAAAAATGAGCCCATCTATAACGGCAGTCATCGACGTCTTTTTGTTTAAACGTCAAAATATTGGTAATCTTCATTTGTTCCCCAGATGTTTTCCTTCTAAGGAGCAATGTAATGGCGATTTGAATCCAGGCGCCAGTAGTCATCCCCTGCGATAAGTTGAGATAAGAATGTTATGGATGGCAGTTTTTTTTTCAGAAAAGGCCTAATTGCGTATTAAAGAGTCCGGTCGAGACACCCTGTACACTAATTATAGATAAGCGGTTTGCCATTATAGGTAGGCTATAATCACAACAGAGTACGATCATTGCCATCTTAATAGACAGGTCTCCGCTCAGCTGATCGAGACTTCTATTTTGACGTCAATTTGACGTCATTTCTGGCTTATCACTGCCTTAGCAAGGCGAAAGTACAATATTTTTGCTGGCTACGGAACCGCATTGGTTGGGTTTTTTTTTTTTTCATTTTTGGATATAGAGGCCAAGCGTCCAAGCCATCAGGACTCGGAGCATGTTGCATGAACCACCATTGCCATCATTTTGATTTCATTAGTTTTCATGGGTCGTGAGATGCAGTTTAACCCTTTGTTGTGATTGCCTCGCCCCAAGGAACATGATATATGTTATCTATATCTCTCGAACTGAGCTGGAACAAGCATGTACCGCCGCTCTGCTTGTTGTGAAGCATTCGCTTCTTGTGCCGCTGCACCTTCACGGTCACTTTCGGCAAACTTTCGTCTCCTTCCCCAAAACGCCATATAGTGACCACCTTGCACATTAAAGATTAGGGATCAGAAATTTCTCTGGTGGGCTTAACCTTAACCTCCTTTCAGACTTCCTGAATCCTGGAATCTTTTCCAGGCTAAAGTCACGGCGATTACAAAAGCTATGGCCTGACTGGCGTACGAGTATCTCGTGATATGAGTAAGAGATAACAAATGACCATGGCGAAATCTTTCTCATTGCGTACGGTGATGAGTGCGTTCTTTAGCCATTTTTTTTTGGATTTTGGATCACAGTGGGTTTGCTGGTAACTCTAGAGTGGATGAGCTCGACGGATAAGGTTCAACATGCGATGCTGCACAAAATGGTCGGAACTTCAAACTAGCGCTAAAGTTTAGCAAGACCAACTTTAGATAGACGAATAGTAAAACATACCTTTCAACAAAGGCGTTCTGACCCAGATTAATGCACTGCTAACAGGTATCGCTGAAAAGGCTGCCGTAGGAGCCACTTGACTGCTGTATCTGTATGGACTGTGGTGACGAGGACAAGCAGGGATGTATTTCTTACCTTCTCTGCACTTGTCTTGTTTTGGCAAAAAGACATTTCTTGGATGCCACTTTTTCACTGAACTGGATATGACTTAGTTAACGTTAATAATGGTAAACTCCATTGTTTTATGAGAATTTATGTGTGGTTCAATAATTAGGATTCTTGGATGATGAGTCCTTGATGGTAACAGATCGAACCCCATTTTAGTACATGTGTGATGTGGTAAGTACATCAGTGCTTATAACCAACCTAACCGTGGTTCATGGTATTGTACGTTCATCGTTGCATAGTTTTCTCCAAACTATTACAGAACAACTCGAATGTGGAACGCTTTACCATCATCTGTTTTCCCCTGCAATTACGACCTGCAGAAATTTAAACAAAATGTCCACCGTCATTTAATTTCGTCGAATCCAGCTCAACCCATCCCCTTCCTCTTACCTTAATTCCCTCACCTACCAAAGCTATGCTATTGCATTAAAGGGTATTCCCTAAGCTTTGGTGTTAACATAGAAAAAAAATAGAAACATAGAAAAAGGAATGCGTCCGCGCTTTAAATAGACTCATGCCTCTTGAGGGCTGAAAGTTGATTCCTGGATCCACTACTGCCCGTCTGGTATCACGACGGACCCAGACGTGGTCTATGTGTGCAGTGGTTATCATGGCAGATCTTTAACCTAACCTAACAGACAAGCTTCCGTTTATTCAGGTGTTTCAGGGTACTGATTTTACATATTACCCACACGTTATTCAAAAATGATTACACTATTTAATTATACATCTATTGGCAGTACAAAACATGCCATCAGCGATAAGATACGAGTAGGCAAATTGATGCTGTACTTTTATACATAAAAAAAAAGCATTTATTCTGAAAACGACTTGTAGTCCGTACAAAAAAAGCAATCTATCTATCTATACACTCTAAGATTGTACATAAAGAAGCGATATTACTACTTTTCAACAGATGCGAATAATCTACGGTCGGGTACGGGAATCTCAGTTGAGTAAAAAGTGGAAAATATTTAGTTGGCAACGGCAAGATGAAGTTTTTCTTATTGACGGTTGCTGTCCTAGCCCTTCTAGTTGCTAGTGGAGAAGCAGAAGGTGTACCTTCGAAGCCAGGTAATATGCGAACATATTTCTTGTAATTTATTCGAGAATAATTTCTATGACACTTATTATGTTTATTTTGCATGGTTTTAGCCGAATGTCTTCAGCCAAAAATAGAAGGTCTTTGTGATGCACTATTCGGCCGTTTTTACTACAATTCAGAGAAAGGAATATGCGAGGAGTTTAACTATGGAGGCTGCGGTGGCAATGGAAACAATTTCCACACTTTGGAAGAATGTCAGCAGAAATGCATGTAGAGATACGCGGACTAGGCCAGTTGGCCCATGGTGCTGATAAGAAGTTTGTAGCAATAAATCTATTATCATATTGAATAAAAATAATTTTGTTTTTGGAAAGTATTTTATGAATTTACTCTAATATTTTGTAAAGAAGTTACACAAATAAGTTGCTTCATAAGTGATTAGACAGATTGGTTAAGCTAGAAATAAGTGGTTCTCAACCTTTTCAAGAGAATTTACGGTGGCTTTTTTTAAACATGGAAATGTTTATTGGGAGGCTTTTGATATATA
Organism: Chloromyia formosa; assembly: GCA_964017055.1. NCBI lineage: Eukaryota > Metazoa > Arthropoda > Insecta > Diptera > Stratiomyidae > Chloromyia > Chloromyia formosa. Next base: position 15,480,288 of record OZ024816.1, on the reverse strand, counting down.
GGTAAAAAGCGACCGACACGATATGGCTCTAAGGGAGATTCGCTAGCATGCACGAGAATGAAACATTGGATTTAAATGTAGCGTGGAGTAGCGTGGGTTTGGTTAAATATTATAATTTTGGCTAGGTGATTGTGGCTGGATGTTAGTGGCCGAGTGTCATGAGGCGAATGCACTAGACTACTGTTGAGGGTATTTTGAGTCATTTGGTGAGGGTCAAGGGATATTGGCCATGAAGTGATGTGTAGGCAACATGGGTATCATATAACTGGGGGCGATGAGGCGAATACATTGATGGCATTTTAAGTTCTTTGGATAAGAAAAAAGGGCCCTCTTGGGCATGAAATGAAACCCCGTCAATATAGGTATCTTCATCTTCAGATTGGGGGTAATGAAACCAATGCAACAGATTAGACATTACAAAGATACCTCCAGTATCTTTGTATAATAATTAATCTTTGATAGAACGTCACGTTCTGAATCTCTGGGCATTGAAAATAAAACCTTAAATCTAAAATCTGTTCCTCTCGTATTCTACAAAGTTTCAGATTATTCATCGAAATGTTCAAAACCACACACTTATGGGTAATGGGAAAAAATCTTATCAAAAGATCCAAATTTATTAGTTATACATATACATACGTACTCATATCATTATACGTACATGTATACATGTAAGTAGGTTTGACTTCAAATAATCATATTTGGGCTGTTGTCGATTAGACGTTGTCAGTCTTTTGCAAAGTGTTCAGATCCAGTCGCGGAAGTTCTTCAATCTTCTTGAAAACATGAAGTACTCGTACGCATTGTTATTGGTGGTCATAGTGGCGTCGTCCTTAGTTAGTGACAGCCACGCACAAGTTGTGTCTGAACTCATACCTGGTGCGTAATAATAATCCTGATTGATATTCGAATCATTTTCCATATTTTATTAATTTCGTTTTAATTGAAGAGGGTTGCCTAGAGCCCAAATTCACGGGGTTGTGTGAAGCACTTTTTAGACGTTACCATTACAATCGGGAGACACAAAGCTGCGAATTATTTGACTTTGGAGGATGTGACGCAAATCGTAATAATTTTATGACAAAAGAGGAATGCGAGAGATCCTGTATACATTTTGCTAAGTCTAAGTTGTGATTTAACTATCCGGTAAGTGTGTTCTTACGGGAAAATTGTATCTCATTGTAATCAAATAAAGAAAACAGAGTGAAATCTATTTCTAAATAATAAACTGTCTTAATTCATTTAGTATGAATCATAGGGAGTATGTGATAGCATCATATTGTATTTGATTGTAATCTAATATTGAGATAAGATAAAAAAAAAATGATTTCTGTGATTCTGCGTTCGTGATTTCTTTGATTTCCCGAATTTAGTAAGACAGATTCATTATTTACCCTGTGTAGTGTAAGACAATTCATTTCACCGTGTACCTCAATTTATAGACTGTGCCCTGGCGTCATGTTATAGGGATTATAATGGACGGTTTGGTGGGCATTCGAAGATGCCCGTGGGGACGCAGCTCAAGGTTGCCATAATGACCGTGAAAGTCGGGCAGTGCAATCTGTCGAAGAAAAAGGCCCCTCAACGAGCTAAGCAGCTTTAATTTCTTTCAACGCGGTTTGGCGGGGAGCTTCCATTAAACAAAATAAGTTGAACAATCTGAAGAAGAGCGCAGTAGAAAATAGTCTATTAATCACTTCTGGCCTGAAGTGCATTTTTAGTCTTTTGTAAGGCGGGGGCTTGATAACGAGATCCGGGCGAGAAGCCAATAATACTTGGCATAAGAGCTTACAGCATGATCCGCACGCAACTATTTTACTTATCCATAATTTTGTCAGAGCGACATCGTTGTCATTATCTCTGTCATTCTGTCATTAAATCCGTTCGGCGGTGAGTCTTTAGGCTACGAAGCTCCCCGCCAATCAGCTTTGAAAGAAATTAACTAATGCAATCAGCGTTCAATATGCATACCCTAGAGCGAGGCGCGAAGCTACGAATACTTTGGCGGTATTGTGTTCATATCAATCCTTTTTACGGCTGAGGAGTTTTTCTTGGCGGGGATTTTTTTTTACAACAGGGTTGTTTTTGGAAGATCATTATACTCGTAGTTAGCACAAAAGATCCATAAGTTTTGACAGTATCTCGAGGAACCATAACCAAATTGTAGGACGAGTTTTAATACATTATGCTTCGAGGTAATATCACACGGGTTCTCATGACCCGCGGTTCGGGGAATTGACGGCTGTCAAACATTGTTAAAGGCGCGTTATTCCGCGATGAAGCCATAGAGCATGGAATAGTTTTTTTTTGTTTCTTTTTGATCGTCACCTGCAATCAACGCAGCGTGGTGCCTAGCAAAACGCAACTTAAAGCACAGGAGTCAATGGTACATGTCCGTAGCACCTGCTTCCTTCCTTCCCTACTTGTTATAGCTAAATATAATACGTGTCTGATTGTTTGAACGAAGAAGTCGAGTGAGGATCGCTTTTCTTGCGAAACGTTATTTGTGCCTGGAATATTAGAGGAGCGTTGCCCTCCCCCTCCAATATTTGGTTTGAGGGTGCGAAAAGTGCATTGCCCGCCCTTAGTCGGTGCCCATGGCTTTAGGTTAGGTTATAAGGAGGTCAATACACAATTTTTCTTGTCCATGCTACTACTGCGTGGTTCAAATTAGCGAGTGTTCAAGCTAACGCGACTCGACTGTAATACCTTCGCATTCATCTCTGCATAAATTGTTATGTTTTTAACATTCTATTCCTAGAAAATTTGTTATCTTTCTATATCAGAACTTTTGATAACAGTTTTACAACATTTTTCCATTTGATAAGAACTATTGTGCTATTAATACAATATCAGATATTTGAGTACAGCGAAACAGTAATCAATTGTCCACCCTGTAAGCCGCAGTAGTCCTCCTGAACTCCACGTATTCTCTTAGCAGGAGAAGCTTTGTTTTTCTAATTGGACATGCGCTTTCAATATGTATCTCCATCCATTATCGTTCGTCCCGGTTTAAAGGAAAACCATAGAATTTCCCTTCTCTAAAGGCGCACAGCACTTTCCACGTGCTTGAATGCATCTGTGTACACAAATCAGAATGGGAGTAACTGACTCTTCGTAAAGCTTGGAAAAACTTATTTTCTCTTCCTGATACAGAAAGCCATTCGCTCTGATGTACACTCTTAACACAGAATCGCGAAAATCCATATCGTCACACACAGGCCGACGAAGGAAAGAAAATCGGAAAAGCCACAGTTCGACCAATCGACAGCGCTGTCGTAGTCGTGGAAGCTCTTGATGCGAGTCGTGAGGAAAATCGAGGAAAATTGTTTGTGAACATAGCATAGTGGCTCTGGGAAAGTGTCTTCTTTTTCTGTGTGTTGCGGGCGTCCGAGTGAAAATGAACGAGCGAAAATTTTAGATAGCCACTGTTTCGATTGCAATTCTTCAGTAGAGCTCTATACTCGCAATTGTAGTACGCGAATTTCGTTCTGCCGTGAAAATAGAGAAAAAGCGTCCGATTTTCCTGCTATCCGAAGTGTGTGGGGTTAAATTGTCCCCGGAAACATGAATCAAAAGGTCGTGAATGCTAAAAGAAATTATTATAATTTCTTAAAGTAGAGAAAACCAAATCAAGTCCGGGCTCGATTTCTTCTCGCAAAAATTCAGCCCCCCCCACACCGTTCTACACAATTTCTACCCCCGCATTATAAAGTGGTCGTGAACGAAAAACCCGAGTGTTCTTTTTCCCTCACGGGCGTCTGTAGAAAATTTTCGCAATTAAGTGGAAAAGTCGAAGTGAATCGGAAGGAAAATTGCTCGGGTCAGCCGTTGGCATGAAGTGCCACCGATAAAAGCTTCTTCCGACGCGGTCTGTGTGAAATTTCATATTGGAAAATTCTTTAGTGATTTGTTTAGCGCTCTATAAATATGCAGGGAAATCAGTGTGGTGTTTAGCCGCTGCTTCTGGTCGGTGTTAATTGGCAACGAAACAGATTTTTCCAACCTGCGAGAGTTCGGCGTCATCGATGTGATAAGATCGAAAAAAGGAATATAATGTCTGTCGTCAAAATGGAAAATCGGAAAGTGTGAAAACGAAAAAAAAAGATAGATTGAAAGTAAGCTTTCTACTTCACTTGGGCTCAGAAATTTTTCTTGCACAGGATGTTGTTGTTGGTGTATGTACATTGGTGACGTGCGAGTCAAGAGAAAGGATCTAAATTTAAGGTGCGCGTGTGGTAGTGTGAGTGATTCGTTCATCGTTTGCAAGGAATCTATTTTGTTCGTCGCCCAAAACGTTAAGGAGTCGGTCAGAAGGGCAGAAAGAGCGTATGAACGTGTCCTCATCAAAGCTTTTATTTACTGGGATCTGTTTTATTGTCTGGATGCATAAGTGCCATCGGGAAAATTGAAAAGCTCCCAAAGAAAATTGGCGGGAAAATGATTTCTGACATAAAATCGTATAAATTCGTGAAAATATTGTGAGAATTGATTACAGAAAAAGAAAAACTCAGCAAAATTCTCTGGATACGCAACATACAAGCGTAGACGCCTACAGGACGACCGAATTCTTAGTTTAGTTTCACGGATCTATCATTACTGGAATCATTTCACTTGTAGAACGTTAAGACTTCTGCTGGTCGGCTTTGGAAGAATGGGCAACGTTTGCAGCTCGGGGCAAAAGAAAAAGGATAATGATAATACATCGGAAAGGTCAGAAGAGTGAGTATTGATAAATATTTGTGTTTTTTTTCCTATTTTTGTTTTAGCTTTTAGTTATGTTATCTCTGAAATTATGAACAGATGGTTTGTTGACTAATCATATTTTTTGTGCCCGGCTAGGTGTATAGCAAAGCCTGCTGAGAAGATATGTTTAGGTGTGCTAGAGTTAGTGAATATATTCTTGATTGTTCTGGCTGAAAAAAGTTACCAATCAAGTCAACACTTTACGGAGACAGGTTAGCGATATCATAAAGAATACCGAGAGCACAGGCAAACTGGTTCTGGATACTACGCCTGTTCTTGAAACCGGTCGACCGGTTTAAAACCGGTCTTCTGTTAGTACCGGTCCCGAGATTCCCAGGTTCCGGTTTCGAAAAAAGGAATCATTAAAAAAACCGGTTTATGGTCATATAAATCGGCCCTTGACCGGTAAAAACACCGACCCATCAAAAACCGATTAACCAAAAAACCGGCTGAGTATTCGAGTATGTACTCGAAAACCGACTTGTTAATAACCGATCGGCTCATGGTAAAAAAACGGGATAAAAACTGATTTATTAAAAGACCGATACATCAAAAACCGGTGAGAAAATCTTCGAGTATTTTTGGTACAGTATAGCACGAAATTATTCAAGAAAAGATTTTAGCATTTGTAATGAGTGTGATTTGGTATGTGATGTGGTATGTCCACACTTTCGGTCGTCAAAAGACATGCGTCCAAAGTTGAATAAATGTGGACATACTCATTGAAAGATTGAATTGACATAAAATGTCGAAACTGACGATTATCGGTTGACCTGTTAGAAAAATTGGCATTCAGCTTTTCAGTTTCAGCTTCCGTATTAGCTCATAGACCCTACAAACTTTGTAAAATATGGGCAATGTGCATCAGGCGATAAAATTATGGTGCTTCATTGGTTGCAGTAACGAATTGAAGAAAACTTTAGGAAATGTATCCGACAACCCATTTATCCAAAAGTCCAGCTCAGTATTTGAATTTAATAAATTTCCACGAAGACGATCACACTCCTAACCTCAATTCATGCCGACATGTCTAATGCAATTTTTATTTTAGAGGGACTACACACCTTCAGGTTATCGCTGTTTATCACGTGTGACATCATATCTGAACGATAATCCGTGTGAACTGCGCAGTTTCGGTAGATTTTTACGCAGATCTGAGATCTGTGCATTCAGACTATATCTGCGCAGATTACACAGTTTATCGTTCAGTTTTATCAGTTTTCGACCAAATTTTACCAGGATCACCAAGCGGTATCACACAGGGCACAGTTAGTTGGGTTCCCTCATTCCTACCATCACGTTTATCATATAGTTTGATCAGTTCTCGTCCAAACTTCACCATGGCCACCGCTAAAAAAGATGCGTTTTTAGCCTTTATCGAGTGCCACCGGTCGCTCAAAAAAACGGCCGCCTACGATGTGCACACTTCGCCAAAACTGATAGAACTGTAGAAAATATCGGAACTAATTTAGCGAAAATTGAATGTAGCCTACACACACCGCCATCTTTATCCTCAGGCCGGAGTGTCAAAGTAATGACGTCATGACAAGCAGTGAACCATATGTAAACAAAGTGAAAAACGCGTGCAGTCGACCTCTTGAAATCTGGTGATTTTCGTGCGTAAAAGTGATTTTAGTGTCGTGATTTTAAGTGCAATTGAAAGTAGTGCTTGTCACTGATATTTGGAAGTGAAAAAAACGCAAGGTGCCGCGAACTTCCGAACAAAATGAACTGCTCGAAAGTGCGCGAGACATGAGTGTGGTTATGAAAGTGCGACACGAAAAATTTCGCATTTTTCGTTAATTTCCCGGTAATTTGGCTAGTGTGAATGGTACAGCACTACTCTGGGACGGATCCTTGGGTCGGTGAGTTCAGCGGAAACTCCCGGAAGTGCCCCAAAAAGTGAATTCAAAGTGGTTGTCAAATGACAACATTACAGGTGATTTCCGGCCTTTTCATCGGAATTCATAGGGTAATTATACGTTTTTTGTTGTGCAAAAATTTTAGTGAATTGATGCGCCCCAAAATACGGGTTTTAAACGCGTTGTTGACGAGCCAGACGAAAGTTTCACTGCAGCTGACAGGACTAGATGCCTAGCAGTGAAACTTTCGTCCGGTTCGTCAGCATCGTGGTCAAAATCCACACTTTGGGGCGCATCAATCCACTTAAATTCTACCACAACAAAAAACGCATACTTACCCGATGAAAAGGCCGGAAATCACCTGTAATGTTGTCATTTGACAACCACTTTAAATTCACTTTTTGGGGCACTTCCGGGAGTTTCCGCTAAACTCACCGGCCCGAGGATTCGTCCCAGAGTAGTGCTGTACCATTCACACTTCCCGAATTGCCGGAAAATAAACGAAAAATGCGAAATTTCCCGTGTCGCACTTTCCTAACCTCGCACTTTTCAATACACCATTTTACTCGATATTTCCCGGCACTTCACGTTTTTTTTTCACTTTCACACGGCACTGATAGCCACTTCTTTTAGTTACACTTAAAATTCCGGCACTAAACTCACTTTTACACACAATTATCCCGATATTTCACCGGGCGACCGCACGCGTTCACACTTCGTTGACTGCTTGTCATGTCGTTAGTGCTTTGACAATCAGCTGACACTCCGGCCTGAGAGTAAAGATGGCAGTGCTACACACCTTCAGTTCAGATAACTGCTCAGATTTTTTCACAGATATTTAGTACAGATATCTGCGCAGATAAACTGAAGGTTTGTACTCATGTTAAGATCTCCTTTCCAATTAGAAACTAAAACGCTGAGCCATGATCGTTCAAGCGAAGGCGCGAAAGGTGTCGTACTAGAAACCATGAATAATGTCAGGCAACGATTGTGATGATCCCCTCTAATAAATGGCACTTTTACGTTAATCACACCAGCGATTCCTATCTGGTCACCTGTAATTACGTGTAATTTCTTATTAGTCTAAATAAATTTACAATGTTCAAAATATGTATATGGTTTATCTTCCATAGTCAATCGCTGAAACCGCTGCTCCCGTGTCCACTTCCATTTCAATCGGCTGATTATTAATATGAATTTTCACAACTAAAGCCCAACATACACCATCCGGAATTCCTGTCCGGAAAAACTGATGAGGTCCGGCCTTCCGGTTTGCCTAAATATAGAATACACCATACACCATCCGGAATTCCTTCTGGAAAAACTGATCAGGCCTGGGCTTGAGGAATTCCGGATCGTGTATGGCTGCTTCAGGCCGCCTTGAGGCGGCCGGATGGAATTCCTTGAGGAATTCCGGACACCGGATGGATAATTGGGAATCTATCTTATCACCATAGAATGAAAGTATCCATCTATTGCATTGAATTGTACGGCATTTTACTTTCCATAGCCAAGCTTCAGATACATTCGTCTATTGAAAAAAAAAAAACTCCAGTGAAAATTCATTCTAGTCACGCGACCGGACAGGCCGCCTCGAGGCCGCCGGATGGAATTGATTGAGGAGTTCCGGACAGGCCGCCGGACAGGCCGCCTCAAGGCGAACTGTCCGGTCGCATGAGTAGAATGGATTTTCACTGGAGTTTATTTCAATAGACGAATGTATCTGAAGCTTGGCTATGGAATGTAAAATTCAATCCAATAGATAGATACTTTCATTCTATAATGATAAGATCGGTTTCCAATTATCCATCCGACTCAAGGCGGCCTGCACATGCCATTGACGATCCGGAATTCCTCAAGGCCAGGCCTGATCAGTTTTTCCGGATAAAAATTCCGGAACGTGTGTGGTGGAGGCCTGGCGGGAACGATTTTCCTTCCAGCCGCCTGAAAGGCCAATCCGCCGCCGGAAAGCGGCCTGAAACGACCATACTCGATCCGGAATTCCTCAAGGCCGGGTCTGATCAGTTTTTCCGGACAGGAATTCCGGATGGTGTATGTTCGCCTTAATGGTTCCTTGCCGGCATCCGTAATGTTGTGTATTTCAGCACTAGTTGTCTCAAACAGTGTATAGATCGTTAAATTATTTAGAGAATGTCTGCTTTATTTTCATTCATGAATTTTTGCTGCATCTTAGTTGTGAACTGGAATTGCCACTATTATACGGGAATTTCATTTCCGACGTAGCTGCTGCTGCCGGTGCTTTGCTTCTGCCGGCAATGAAACTCCCGCATCACTGCTTCCGCCCTACTTCTTATTGCTGCCGTTGCTCTGGTTACGATGATTATGCCCGAACCAGTTTTTTGTCCAGAAAATTTTCCAGGTGCGAGTGAGGTGTAAGAAAGCACATTTACCTAAAACAGAGACGATGCCGCTGCTGCTGCTGCTGCCGGCAATCTGCTGCTCCCTGCTTCTGGAGTCGCTTATAAAATTTAAACCTTCCCCGAAAATTTTCTTTTTTGACTTATAATGATCCACCATAGCCCGTTTTAACGCAGAGAAATCCATCTCGTCTATTTTTTTGTAACACTAATGTTTTCAACCTTATGTGACAGTGGGCCAATCACCAACAGAACTTAATTGTATTAAAAGCAATTTCTCTAACTTTTGGATTTATTATGAATGGTTGTTAGGTTAGGTTAGGTTATAGGGGCTGCCGTGAGGCACACAGCACACTTAGACCACATAAGGGTCCGTTGTGATACCCAAGGTATTAACCAACTATCATAAACATTAATCAAACATTGAACCAGCCGGAGCTGACAATGAAACGAAGAAGTCTGTAGACATCTATGTCTTTTAGATCATCCAAGTCCCCAAAAAAGAACGACCCCAGAATCGCCTTTCTCCTTACAGCCAAGGCAGGACAGGCACACAGAAGATGGGAAGTACTTTCCTCTTCATCTTTTGGTTATATAGCAGGTGCCTATGGTACTCCATCTCGAATTAGCCCTATCTACGGCAACAGATTTTAATATGCTTTTGCATGAAGCAATAGGCATTTTGATTACGCAAGAATCCTCTATAATATCCCTTGTCCCTATACGAGCAAGCTCCTCAGCCACCCAGTTACCAGCAAAACCGCTGTGACCAGTTATCCAACACAATGTTGAAGAGTTTACCTAACTCAATAAGGGACGAGCGACATTCTGCTACCAGTCTGGATGAGGTAGATACGGAGTCAATAGTCTAATTGCAGCCTGGCTATCTGTAAAGATAATGATATCCGTTGAAGTTACGATGTGACGTCCCAGCCATACCAGGACTTCTAGACCCATCCGTAAAGAATGCGATAGAGTCCATTTCGGAGGGATCATTATCCGCCCATTGGCTACGCGGAGAGATGAAGCTTGTAAAATTCTTACCGAATACAAGCTTTGGAGATGTGTAGTCGGTAGATAAAGGGATATCCACATAGTTGAGAATAGCCGCGTGACCGGCAGTTGACGCGTCCCAGTGACATGTTTGTCGAAGTCGAATGGCCACATTTGCAGCCACTTGTTCAGCAAAAATGTCAAGTGGTAGTATATTAAGCAGCATTTCCAGAGCCGCGGTTGGTGTCGTTCTAAGCGTCCCCGTCATTGCTGCACCTTTCCCAACAGACTGTAATAAGCTGCTATACGTAGTGAGGTCCACCAAACCAGTAATATTCAAATGGTTGTAGTCCGGAATAGTATATTTTGTAAATAATTATAGCGGAGTGAACGTAGCTCTGTATTAAGGTCCCTTTTCTGCACCCAGATCGGAATATGGGGTACGAAGCTACTCTTCTTGACTTCATTTTCGAGACAATTACAGGATTGATGTTGATGAGGAGGAGAGTGGCCAGTCAGTATCGCATGTCTCCCTATTTATTTCCCATCAAATCAGTAGACTCAACTATTTGTACCTAACTGATTCGACTGATAGACTGCAACAAAACGAAAATTCGAACATGCTTGGTAGGCAGGATTTGAAATCCACTTCCGCTTGATAGAGCGACACTCTACCCATTGAACTACCACGGTTTCATCGTAGTAACTTCAAGTCGTTGTTGCTCGTCACACATTTTCTTGATAGCTCTGCTCTTACTCCTCTCTGTAATGAGTATTCAGCCAAAGTTACTCCGTGTGACTTTGCGTAAATTCTTTTGAAGGAGAAGATAAAATGGACCATTCACATAGTTTTGACACTTTGAAGTCCGCTGAACCCGACGGTATCATTTCCGTAGACCTACAGTTTGTGCTAAATGTTGTATATCCTTGGATCGACTCCATTTTCAGGGGATACCTGGAGCTGGCTTACATTCTCTGTTAATGGAGGGACGTCAGGATTGTTTTCATTCAGAAAGCGGGAAAAAACTCACACACGCGGCCGAAAGACCTTAGACCATTAAGCCTGTCCGCATGTCTGCTAAAGGTGTTAGAGAGATTAATCGACACCTACCTGCGCAGCACCATTCTCGTTCAGTTGCTGTTTGCCTCCCAGCATGCCTACTCGAAGGAAAGATCAGTGGATACAGCGATACATGCTTTCATAGGCGGCATCGGAAAGTTGCATTTGTGGATATTGAGGGTGCTTTTAATAATATAAAACCTCAAAATCTCAATCTGCAAGCTTATTACAATAATTTGTTGCTGACATCGAGGGTTATTTGCATTTTTATTTTTATAGGCACATCGTCTGCGCGTAGGCATGGAATAGTGCAGGGCATAAGGCTTGTTCTCACCGATAAAGCCAAGTTTCTTGGACTCATCCTAAATAAGAAATTATGCTAGAAGCCTAGCATTCAAAAGGTGATAGGTTGGAAATGGGGCCTGCAACCAAGGGTGCTTTTCTGGCTCTATCTATCGGTCGTGCGTTCCATTCTTATAGGATAATGACGTTTTGGACAGCCTTAAGATCGTATCTCACAGAAGCTTGTTGGAGAAATTACAAAGGCTAGCCTGTGTCACCGTCATGATCACTCGAAGAAGATAAGAACAACAATGACTGCGGCCCTGGAAGCTTTACTGAACCTGACTTCTTTGCACATTTTTGCCGAACAGCTTACTGCTAGTGTGGTTGCTGCTGTAGCAACGGCTTCTGGCATTGAGGGGTTTTGGCAGTTCTTGGCCGTTGTTGATGAACGGGTCGCTTCGGTGCGTAGAACCAGCTGCCGTAGGAGCGACTGCTAGTGTGGTCATTCGCCTTCGTGAAACAAGTCACTGGATCACGTCCACAACTAGGCCAATTCGTGTCGCCAATTCTTAACAGCTTGGACGTTCCTGAAACCACGGACTATACTGTGTCCAAAGTTGAGCTCGAATAGAACTTTTACTGACTGATCCCTTCTCGGGAGGAGTGGGCGGATAGCACCGCTCTCGAATCTGATGCCAAAAGCATTTTTAATGACGGCTCCAAGAGGGATGTTGGTGTCGGGACTGTCGTTTACTCAGAGATGTAGAATATCAGACTGTCCTTCCGTCATCCGGATCCGGATCACTGTAGTGTTTTATGAGCGAACTTGATGACTATCTACGAAGCTATTTCATGGCTGGGGCGTAATACGAGTATAATTTCGACTAGTGACGTAGTAATTTATACTAATAGTCAATCGGTAATAAAATCGCTGAAGTCTACTGCGACTAACTTGAAAACACTTGCTGAATGTCGTACCTTAATCCGACAGATGGGAAGCTCTCTCTACATGACTCTTTGCTGAATTCCGGGCTACTGCGGCTTTGACGGCAACTGTAAGGCCGGCCGCATCTTGGACGTAGGCAGGGCAGCGCAGCGCAGCGCGCACATGGCATGGTTGTTGTAAAATCAGATTTTGACAATTGTTACAACAACAATGACATGTGCGCGCTGCGTTGCGCTCTACGATGAAAGAATACAGGATGTAATATAAGCGAGAATTTTGGGAACCATTTTCTTCATGTGGTTGTGCGCACCAACACTATCTCATTTTCAATGGGCTCATTCACCAAACATGAGCAACAACGCGGCAACTACTGCCGCTCCGGAGCATTCGTTCTGGAATGACTACCTCGCTTTGTTATTGTGTGTGCTATCGGAATCCACATGGCACATGATCCGAACATACAGAAGGTCTTATCAAGACAAATATTTCTATCTCTACGATTTTGTGAAATTTATCCTGAAATACAACGCGAAAACCACAAAACTAGTACGAAATCTTTTTATTTCCGGGACTCTCGCACTTTTCGCTACGGAGGTGAAGTAGCGGCTCAGCAATATGAATGAGCCCAATGGTGAAAATGACAGACGGACATCTGTTTACCTTGCGACTGGCGAGAAATGGTCCGCGAAAGAAAACAATTGTTTTATTAAGAACACAATTGTATTTTATTTATTCCAACGCCACATCACGGTTCCGCACATCTTAAAGGACGCGTTCAACACTTTTACGTGTGTAATGAGATTCTTATTTTCCGGAAATTCTACTTGTTTCGGCGGACTTTTACGACGCGCGCTATTTTTGTAAAATTTGGGTGTTTCGCACTATATTTTACATTTACAAGCCCACAAATAGAATTTAAGATTCGAATCTCGCAAGATTACGAAAAAATTTCACCAAACAAACTTAACTTTCTCTTATTAAACCGCACTTGAAAATTCCACTGCGCCAATTCACTTCTTTAAAACTACGAACTGTCAACCAAACAATTGTCATCCAGTCTAAACAACCAAAACAGCTGTTAAAGTTTGGTTCCCCACACACATAGTGTATATGTGCGTTAGATCTCATCCATATAGATCGTTGGTTGCGCTGCACTGCCCTGCCTACGTCCAAGATGCGGCCGGCCTAAGTCCTGGACGAAGGAGGTAAGCGCTAGTCAGATTCATCAGTTCATTGTTCGCTCCGGATGGTCCGCGGGTTAAGTATTGGTCGGAAGGTCTCCTTGTTGAGTCCATAATGGCGGTATCACAATGGATCCAGTGGTGATCTATGTATGCGCTCTTTGTATGTCGGAGCAGTCCCTATGAAATAACCTAACAACGTTTTTCATTATTATTCCTCAATGAATTATGAAGCGAATTCATATGGTGATTGAGAACTATTAAAAAAAAAATGTATTATATTTTATTTGTATTTATGTGACAAATTCAAATGAATCGTACAGGTGAACATCTTGAATGAAACGAATTCTGGCAAAAATCTAGCGTATGCATTCTAAGAATACTTCATTATAGTGACTTTTATAACATTTCATTCAATGCTAATTATTAAGAATTGCAGTCGGTCCGATACACTGTCATTAGGCTGCATACAATGCATAGTTTGTTCATCTGTCAACCAGCTTGTCATATTCAAAATATTTACAAAGAAATCCACCAAATGGAATCTCGCTAGAAAATTCAAATATAGTCGAATCGTAATGCATTAAATCCATATCTATAATTTAAATTTACATAACAAATATCTTCAAGGAAAATTTAGATCAGACATGTACCACTTATTAATAAAAAGTATGACAAAGTGCCTAAGTGTTCTACTAGCATATCTGAAAATAGGCAGAAGGATGAATTAATTATCGGATGGATGGATAGTCGTTGGTCGTTGCTATTGATTTGGAAGCGCATTACTGAGCGACGCGACGTTTGTCTCAAATCCTCACCACAGTGAAAGTGTGTATAGTATGTATGTGTACACTTGACGGATTGGAAAATCGGCGTGCGTACTCATAATACGCACTCTGCCCCAATACACTCGCCACCCCCCGAATGAATTTGAGTGGTGGATGAGTTCATATTTAGTACTCGGTATTCGAAAAAGACGCCAGATATTCACTAATTTTAGGTTGTGGAAAAATCGATTTGTGTATTCATCGATGAAAGCAGTAGCGACATTGGTATCAACAGCTTCATCATTCCCATCATCAGCATCATACTCATTGCCATCGATATCAGCTGCTTCATTGTGTTGGGCTTGGGCGTAATTTTTATTCAGTTCAGGAAATCAAGTTGCATTTGAATGACTTTGGGAGTACTAGTGCGAAGATACGGTTTTCGTTTCGAGAAAAATATCATTTGATGTGGGGAGATTTTTATTGCGATTTGCTTGATGTTTAGAACGTTTTTGGTTTTATTTAAAATTTAATGAAAAATTGATGTGCGTCATTATTAGTGTAAGACCACAATAAAATATGTGTCATGGAAAATTACAAGATCTCTTTTTTTCTCTTTTACGATGGCCATTTATTCTCATAATATGATACACATCTAAATAAGACGTGCAGTCACTTTGCCATTAGCAAAAGATTTAAGATTTAAGAGTTGCCTCCTGGACGTTCGAAATAGGAAGAGTGCCGTTATTGGGATGGGAAGAGGTCATGATGATCGCTAATGTTCGATTGCATATGCAGCCGACAATTGTCAAACTTCGATTCTAACCTCGGTTGTGTTGTATGGCTGGTAATCGTATTTTTAACGTAATTTTTAAACCTTATTGCGGGAAAGAAAGCTGTTACCGTATCTTGTGTGTCACTAGGGACTCATCAAAGCAATAAATTTCGAGTTTTCTGTCAAATGCCAAACTGAACATGGCATTTGATAAATGAGACAGACGGCAACCAATGACTATCTTGCGCAAAAAGCAACTGAGATAATTAGTCACTCAGATAGTGACATACCTAACTAGGATGCCATAAAAAATGTGGACATTAATAGCGCAGATGTCATCCTCGGTTCAAATCCGGATTGCCGGAATAAGCCGTGGATCTCCGACACTTCATGGCAGCGGATTGTTAAAAGAAAAGAGCTGAAGGTATGTTTGGCTGCATTGAACTCCTTTACCGTCCGAAAGCTCGAGAAGTTCAGGGCAGTTTCCGACGCGATGAAAGAGTTTATGCGAATTCTCTTCTAGCGTCGGCAGAAGCAGCCACAAGAAGTAACACCTTAAACGTCGTATACGGTATCATCAAGAAGTTTACAGGTGGTCATAACTCCTCGGTATCCCTGCCGAACTTTCTCAAGCAGTACCAAGCGTAAATGTCGAGTTGCTGCACCCACTTGTTGAATGTTGTGGAATGTAGCATTCTGCATAAAGGTAAGGTGTACTTTGAGATTCGTAATGGAGTTCGGCAGGGGTGCATCCTATTCCTCATAGTGATCGGCGATGTGTTGCATGCAGCCCTATTCGGACTAGACAGAGGAATTCAACAGACCTTAACAACATCTTATCTATAATATCTTGACTACGCTGACGACATATGCCTACTCTCCCACAAAATCATGGATCTGTCCGCAATGGCGTTAGATCTTGAGACGGAGGTAAGCAATGTTGGGCTAAAGATTAACACCAACAAGACCTTAGCCCGCCATTGCGAAAAACAAATCCGATACCTATTGCCATCAATATTAATGGGCAGCCTATGGAGAATGTGGACAACTTCGTCTACCTGGGTAGCATTGATGCCAAAAATGGTGGTAAGGGGCAGGACATCGTTCGTCGTATCAACCAGGCTAAATGTGCATACGGCATGCTGTGCAAAATCTGGCAAATCAGTTATCTCAGCATCAAGACCAAGCTGGGCTTGTTTCGCTCCCTGGTACTGTATGTCCTTATGCATAGGAGCGGTACATGGAAAGTCTCCGTAAGAGTTATGCCGGAACCAAATTCAACCCAGAAAGCAGCAGCAGCGACAGCAGCAATAACAATTATCTGCTGATCTGCTGCCGCTGCGTTCAATCTACATACATATGTAGGTCGCATAAAAGAAATGCATGCATTCCAATTCGATATTTCGCTACCGCTACCGCTGCTGCATTCTGTGTTCAATCTGGTTCGGGCATAACCTGCAAGTTTCCATCAACTCATGTCTTCGTCGAGCTCTAAGAACTCTCTGGCCCGAAATAATATCAATGACATCAATGAAGTGCTAAGTCGGCGTACGGGGCAGATACTCAATGCCCTAACCCCTTGTGGGGCATAGCGCGTCAACTGTTCCATGTGGCCCAGTTGACGTTTCGTTGGCATAAATTGGTTTCAGAGAATGCAGTTGCCAGCATGCACCTCCTGCACATCCATGACCACGAACGTCGTCGTGGACTGGATTCGAACCCGAAACGCCGGTAGTCAAACATGAGACTGATGCCTCAACACACTGCGCTACCGGTCGCCCCTTTATACGAGTATGCCATAAAATGAAACACCAATTGCAACCAAAGCCGACCAACACATGGCGTTGATCTGTGACAAAAGATTGTTAGGCGCTGGGTAAGTCGCTTGGGAAGTTGCGCCCCATTGCCTATCGTTTGGGCGCCCCATTGCCCAAACGATGGTGCCCATTACTGGTTGACGCGGTATGCATTAGGGGTTAAAGCAAAGTAGTTAATATAAAAAAAAAATTCTGAAAAGCTCCATCTCGAATTTCAATAAAAACTTCCAAAAACTCTACCTCCTCCACCAATCATAACCGGATGGGACAACTGAATAGAGGAAGCTCTGTATCATGCGGGAATTTCATTGCCAGCAGCTGCAAAGCAGCGGCAGCAGTAGCATCGTCTGCGTTTTGGGTAAGTGAGCTTTCTTACACCTTGCTACCACCTAGGAAATTTTCGTACAAAACTTAAGCTTTGTGTTCCGAAAATCTCCTAGGTGCGAGGTTGGTGTGAGAAAGCACACATACCCCACACAGTCGATGCTGTTGTTGATGTCGCCGTTCCGCTTCTGCCGCAAATGACATTTCGGCATTATGCCGAAGATTTGAAGGACATAGCTGCAGTCATTGAAGCGCTGCTTGCTGATAGTCTAGCAAGTATTTCATCTACAAAGGAACTGTTGATCAATTCAAAAGTTAAGCGAGATCATGGATTAAGGCCAACTTTCCATTCTTGCCTGCGATGCGACCATATCGAATCTGAAGTTCAAAGGAAAATCTTTCAGATATCAGTGGTTCAAAAGAAAGATCAGCGGTACAATGAGAGCCATGCGACGTAAATTTGGACAATGTCCTGCTGAAAGGTCTACGAATCACCCCAGCACTGTTCTCCAAAGTCAATCAAAACATTGTCCGAGAGATCTATATAATATTTCGCATTTATCCGATGAGATACAAAGTAGATTGGGGTCGTTCCAATAAAGTCAAAAGCGCCCGAAACCATTAACAACCTAATGTGAAAATTTCTTTACCACCGAACTTGCCTCGGTCTCCTTGTTTCGCGGTAATAGTACTGGTAGTCATCGGATCCATCCAAATTAAATTTGTTTTCGTTACTGAAGATGATGTTATGCCATTCTTCCTGCTTCTGCAAAGCATATTCGAGCTATCTTATGTCGTGGAAGAGGCTCAGGTGTGACGAGTCTTTTTTCATATGGAAAATATTCACAAAATATTAGAACTTGAACGCGTCTCCATTTCTATTGGTAGCGATAATTCATTGCGAATCTGGGATGCGCATTGTTGGTTTTGGTCGCTAATTTCTTGATTCTTCGGGCATCTAGTGCTTTAATCAACGACGGGCGACCTAAATGCGGGACTCTTCCAAAGTTTTCCGGTGTTGCTGTAAATAGAGAACCATTCTGCATTTACCACTTTGAAATTGACAGTAAAACTTATTCCGATTCCACTGTTCCTACGAAAAGTGTATCAAATAGATTTCACCCAAATTTATTAATGTCGTTTGGAGGTAACTATGATCGATCAATGTGAAATTTGGTAAAGATATCGTGAGAAATAAAAAAGTTTCTCTGACAAAAACTTACTTTTGAACCGATCGTTCCTATGGCAGCTATACGACGTAGTGGTCCGGTTCCTTTCGTTCCGACATATATACAGCGTGTAATAGAAAGAAGGCTTTGTACAAAACTTCAGCTCGATAGCTTTAAAACTGAGAGGCTAGTTTGCATAGAAACAGACGGAAGGACAGACAGACAGACGAACAAATTTTAATCGAATCATCTCGTCATACTGACCAAGAATGAGAGATGCTTCCTTCTGTGCGTTGCAAACTTCATGAAAAAGTTAATATACCCTATCACATTCGTGAAGGGTATAAAAACAAATTTGCAATAGTAGGCCAACCGCTGTGTGTTATGAACTTAGCCATTGAAACATATAAAAATCAAATTAATATCGTTCACTTATTTTCAGGTGCATACATTTCAGTAATGCAATTAAATTTAATCACTGAACAAATCAATATTTTCATTATTTTAATTGAAAATGTGCTCTCATGGGTAGTGATGTGTACATACATAATTTCTCAACCTCTGCCCACACTATGTAATTCAATTTCGATGAAGTAGCACAGAAAAAAAAGCGTTAAAGTACTACATATAAAATATATTTAAGTTTGAGTTGCCACTCGACATAATACAGACGACCTATAGACGTAGATAGCTTTTATCGAAGGGAGAGAATATTGGTCGGCACAATTTTTTTTAATTTGTGCTCAGGGTAGGATTTGAGACCCTCTTCTCTTTAGTGAAAATCAACTCTTAATGCATGGTGGGTCTATGTCCTTTTAAAAGAAAAGTGAGTAAATATGAAACCATATAAAATACATCCAGATCGGCGACGAAGTAGGAACCATGGAGGTCTTTCCTAAAACTCGCCAGGGGCGAACAGGTACACAGAAGATGAGACGTACTTCCCTCCTCTCGTCCTCGCCCCACAGCTCCTGCAAAAATCATTATATGGAAGACGAAGTCTCCTGGCATGCTCCCTAATTAGGCAATGTCCAGTTAACACTCCTACGACAGTTCTTAGACTATTTCTGTTTAGCATTAGCAACCCAGAAGAACGTTTGGGATCGAGTTTGGGCCACATCTGTCTAGCCACATGACATGTATTGCCATTGTCCATCTAGCTATGGCCCATTCGATTTTTTCTTTCGAAAAAAGTGACGCAGAAACGGATGGCGCCACATTGATTGTAGAAGTAGTTTCCAGTGAGATAACAGACATCCGGAAAATTAATGTCTAGAAGACGGAAACAGGTGTTGGAGCCGCGGTTCATTCGCCGGAGCTCCTTCACAATCTATCGCTTCGACTGCCGAAGGAGTGCAGCATCTTCCAGGCGGAGGTGGTAGCGATACAAAAAGCTGCGGAGCTAGTCTCAACAACACGCAGCATGGGCAACATCTACATTCACTCAGACAGTCAGGCTGCGTTGAAAGCGCTGCCGTCAGACGGATGGACTCGCAAAGCGTAACCCTACCCCAACATTTCGATTTCTAATGGCCTTTAGCCGCTTAAATTGGTCCCGGCATGTTAATGTTCCTTTGGATCGGCATTGTCCTGGTCTTTTCGTGAATTTGTTGGTGTAAGTTGATCAATAAAAGACATCGAATTTTATTTTTTTTTTTTCATTTTCAATGTCATAAATTTACCTCTCCTGAATGGACACTTAGTTGAGGAGAGGTAAATTTATTTCTTGGTCTCGAAATTTGGCTATCCGCGTCCCTTAGAGGAGTGTACGCTGCAGAGGGGGTCTATATGTATTGGTTACCTAATTACCTAAAATTTTCCGTAATGCCCGGTTCACATTATTCCAGTCCAGTAATCCAGTCCAGCGATCCAGTCCAGTGCTGGACTGGATCATATCGTCTACATGATTCCAGTCCAGTAGTCTGGCGAGTGTGTTGTTGATTCGGTAACTATAGTAACAATGATTTCTGGGCGAGCTGGAATCAAAAAGTAGACCGACAATCCAGTCACTGGACTGGATTGCTGGATTGAATTGCTGTCCAGTGCCGGTTCACATTATGCCCGGTTCACATTATTCCAGTCCAGTAATCCAGTCCAGCGATCCAGTCCAGTGCTGGACTGGATCATATCGTCTACACGATTCCAGTCCAGTAGTCTGGCGAGTGTGTTGTTGATTCGGTAACTATAGTAACAATGATTTTTGGGCGAGCTGGAATCAAAAAGTAGACCGACAATCCAGTCACTGGACTGGATTGCTGGACTGGATTGCTGGATTGAATTGCTGTCCAGTGCCGGTTCACATTATTCCAGTAGCAGTCCAGCGCTGGACTGGATTACTGGACTGGATTGGTTACTGGAATAATGTGAACCGGGCATAAGAAGTGGTGTCCGAGAGAGGTGTCCGTTAGCAGAGATTTCACTGTATATTAAAATGTCTTTCCAGTTCGTACGTATAATACCATAAAAACGGAAGACTTTTTCACTTTTTATCTAAATCCGGTATTAAAAAATGTTATATTTCTTTCCCAATTTTAGATGTGTAATTAAATCAATTATCTTTAATTACATCTCTAAAATTGGGAAAGAAAGATAACATTTTTTATCCTGGTTTTAGATAAAAATTGAAAAGTCTTCCGTTTTTATAGTAGTATACTTACTCGTTCGTATACCTACATCTTGTTGTTTCATGAAATCTGCTCTTCGAGTGGATCCCATCCTTGAATGAGGATTCGATAATAAGATAGATTTCCATGTAGTTGAAAATATATTCCGTGGGATTGACTGTCTTTGTTTACTGAATATTTATAACCACTATGATGAAGTGAACGTAGGCACGAGGAAGGCAATCGAGGGTTTTTTTTATATACGTACTTGTATATGTACATATAAGAGTGAAGCGTCCTTTTTTCTTTCGTATGTCGAACCAAGTGGTCATTTATCATTTTAATCGACATTTTGTTTTACGTCTTCTGTTGTCACTTCTATTTTCAATGGAATCCATGCTTGTCTTTGTTCCGTCAGCAGCCAGCAAGCAGACGGTTGTTTTTTTTGTATTGTAAATTATACCTACATTGTCGTCAGAATTTCAATAAAAGATCCATATTTCTATGGCTATATTTTATACGAATATATTTATCGTTATTGAAGATTAAATTGGATAAATACATTATAAACTGGGTATAAAGTACTTTTAACCATTATGCAGTATTGAGTTGTTATGGCAACATGTACGAAAGAATGTCGTGATTCCTGCGGCAGCCGGTTCTTCGTACCGGAATGACCCGTTTTTCGACTGCTAAGAGCTACCAGACCCCCTCGATGTAAGAAGTACTGCAGTATTCGAGGTATCGCTACCACAACAACAATGAATGTCGTACTAGCTGTTTTCCTCAAGTCAAATTAATCACAGTACAAGTAACATTCCAATTGGAACCCACCCCTTGATTCGACGAGATCCGATATCATCATCATCATCGTGGCGCGACAGCCCGACGTCGGGCCTTGGCCGCCTGGATCATTGTCCTCCAATTATCTCGGTCACGTGACCGCGTCCTCCAATTTTGGGAGCCCAGCAGCTGCGCGGCGTCCACACCTACTGAGCTCTCCCAACGAGATCTCGGTCGTCCTCGCAGTCTCGCTCCGTCGACTCGTTCTGCATTCATTACTCTCTTAGGCATGCGATCATCGTCCATTCTTTGTACATGCCCTGCCCATTGAAGTCGTTGTAGTTTGACGATTTTCGAGACTTGCAGCTCATCGTACATTTCATACAACTCATGGTTGTACCGGATGCGCCATCCATCTCGATCGCAAACAGCCCCGAAAATTCGCCGTAGAACCTTACGTTCGAAAGTGTCTAGCATGTTTTCGGAGGCTTGAGTTAGGGTCCATGCTTCGCAGCCATAGCATAGCACTGGTCGTATAATGGTTTTGTACACGCGGAGCTTCGTGTTTCTGTGCACATGTTTCGATTTCATTATGGGGAGAACCGAGAAAAAAGTCTTATTAGCTAACTGTATCCGTCGCTTGATTTCGTCAGTTTCGTTGGCGTCCCTTGACAGGTTGCAACCCAGGTAGATGAAGTTGTTCACGAACTCGATGTTGAGGTCCCCCACGTTGATGCTCGGTTGTGCAGGTGTCCTTGTCACCGATTGCATCATTGTTTTAGTTTTAATACGTAATCCAACTTCCTTTGCAGCGGTATCGAGCGTATGCAGAAGTTCTTCTGCGTCAGCCAATCTTCGGGACATGATGTTGATGTCGTCGGCGTACGCTGCTAATTGTGTCGATATCCGATATCACCTTTGGGTATATTCCTATTTCACCGGACGACGCATATTGGTTCGCGCCTTGGCTAATAGTGGCCTTACCCCTGTAGTGTATAGAGCGAGCGAAGCGTGCATTGTATGGCGGTATATTGAGGATTGCAACCCTTTAAGCTGTGAAGCTCAATTTAAAACCCACTATTAGTCAAAGACACGAAACACTATGCGTCGCCCGGTGAACTAGGAATGTTCCCACCTTTGGATTTGCCTGGATTGAAGACAGATCGATCATTGTGTATGGAAATTGATCCAGATACAAATGAACGTCCTTAATACCATTAAAATATTTTTTTACGTCCTTATGAGTTTCCACAAGACGGCCGGTAGCTCAGTGGGCTGAGGCGTCACAGTCCGATGTTACAGTATACTTGTTAGTCACGGGTTCGAGTGCCGTCCACGTCGCGTCGTGGTCATAAATGTTTATGCTGTCTTCCCCCTGTGAAGTAGGGTGTAACAATAAACTTTCCCGACTTGGGCAGGAGGTGCATCTTTCGAAACCATGTCGTACTTTCCGTTTCGAACTTTTATAACCTCGCACTTTTTAACAGTTAATTTTGCTCGGTAGTTCACGGCATCTTACGTTCTTTTCTTCACTTCCACACATCACTGATAACCACTACTTTTAATTGCACTTAAAATCACGACACCAAACTGACTTTCACGTATAAAAAACGCGACCGCATGCGTTTATATATGGTTGACTGCTTGTTATGCCGTCGGTGCTTTGACAAAAAGCTGACGCTGTGGCCTGGTACTCTAAATGACAGTGGCTCCATCCATAATACATTTTGCATGTGTTTTAAGGTCGTTTTACGCAACCGCAAAAATCGTAAAGTTATTACTGTAATTTAAGCTTAAGGCCCCAATCAGATTGAACGCAGAAAGCAGCGGCAGAAGCAACAACAACAGGTAGGTCTGTCGCAATGACACAGCAGCGATGACAGATCTACGTGCTGTTGTTGTTGCTTCTGCCGCTGCTGCTGCATTCTGCGTTCAATCTGGTTAGGGCCTTATGTTCAAAATTGAATCCTTTACGCGTGCAAATTTGAACTGTGAGAATTAATTTCGATCGGATAAATCGCGAATTATTTATAACTAATTGGAATTATACTACATTCAGCTCTAAATTAATAAAATTAGCTCTTGAGCTCGGCTTTCCTCTTGGTGCTCTCTTCGGCGCCCTTTCAGAGTCGGCGCCCCAGGTGACGGCCTCTTTCGCCTTAGCCTTTCATCGGCGCTGTGGTTAAACGTCAAAATGCAATGGACCCCTGGTGTTAATTTTGTTATATTTCATTCATTTGATTGTATTCGCGAGAATAAAAATATGGCGCCTACATTTCCGGAAGAATATCAACGATATCAATAAACTTGATATCAAATAACAGATTCTCTCTGGATCCTGTCAACCCCTTGTGGGGCATAGGGCATTAACCACGCCGACTTTCCACCTCCTCCTGTTCGCCGCCATCGCCTTCAACTGTCTCCACGATTTGCCTAATGACTTACCCTCGACCTCAACTGATCTTCTCCAGGTGTTTCTAGGTCGTCCAACAATAACAAATTAAACGACGAAAATTTCTAATTTTCCATAATAAATTCACAATATACAATCGACATCTGTCACGTATCTGTCCGGTGTAGGTTTATTGCCCCGTTGGGCTCTCCATATTAATCCAACGATGTGTTAGCATAAATAATACATGTAAATACGTGTTGTTAACCTGAATGAACCCTACACTAGAGTACAAAGGAACGCGCCTATTATTATTTAAGGATTGCAGTTTATTTTACTGAATTGCGGTTTCAAGTCACATTTGTACTTTTCCATTAAAACTTCCTCTTCCGCAGACAGAAATAAGAACACGTCATCGGAAAGTTTTTCCATTCAACTTTACTTTCCCATTCCTGTCACTCACTGGCACTACTATCCTGTACAATAAATTCTTCTGAGTCGCAATAACTCAAAAAAATATGTAAATCCTTGAACCGTAAGTCCGTGTCATAACCCCATGGTGCAATGCTCCTCTGCAACAGAAGTTTTGCAAAATTATGACGTCGTCGTCGTGCTTGTACCATATCATTAGCGTACAGGAGATATCTTTGGGTTACCACAACTTGACAATAAACCGGACAATCCGAGCGAGTCCTGCGTTGATTGAGTTCCCCACGTACACCGTTCCGGGTTCGGGGAAGTGACAGAAATTCCGGCTGAAGAGAAAACACAGGGAAAAGCTCATGCTCAACGATGAGGGAGTCGAGTGGTGCATCATCTGAATAACAACTTGGTGTCACGCTGATAAGAGAGCTGCGTCACACTACTCGTATAAGATAGTATCTTCGTAGACAGCTAGCTGAAGATTTTCTCTTCAAGCCTCGCCCGCTACCATGTGTGATGTGCTCGTGACTCGATGACGTCATAATGTCCATAGAGAGCTTTTCTTTTTCGTTTCGTCCAGGGACAATTTCTCACTTAACATACTGGGTCATTACTACACTGTGAGATTGTCATTTGTCCTCAGTCTGACGTCACCAGCAGCACGATTCAAATGAAAATATATGTGTATTATAAATAATGTGTTTGTTTTTACGGCTGTGGAGAACTTTGAGGAACTAGGATGGTGCCGGTGAAGCGGATCAAATGATGGAAGTCGTGCGTTGAAATGACCTCCCCCGAAGCCACTGCTACCACGGAAAATTGATGAACATGCGCTTCATCCCTCACCCCAAGGCATTCAATCTCCAGACGTCAATCTACAATATAAGGGAGTATTCCTGGAATTGTTTTGTTTGTATATGCGAAACGTGTTTAATGATTGCCAGAAGTGTGTGTGTCAATTTATTTATTCCTCATTATTTATTCGACAATTTAGTCGGGATTAATGTAGCTCATTTTCGAAATAATATTTATGATTTATCGGAGAAAGTCCGACTAAAATTGGCGAATTTACCTACATATAAAGACTCTTCAGCATTTATTCAATGAGGAAAAGTTGACGTTTGGAAATAAGATCTTCCCTAATTAATGGGATTTTATTGACTTTTGGAATGGGCGTCTAACGTGGGTCATTTATGCAAGGAAACATTTAATGTCGTCAATATGAAAATTATTTTCATCGCGAGAGAACTTTGTTTTTTTTTTTTTCTTTTTTCTAAAAATATGAAAGATTAGAATTATTTCACTTTGGAATTCTTATTCGATTTACGCATACGATTTATATCTCATCTTTCGCTACGTTGAATTTCGTGGGGAAAATTTGATGAGCTGTGATATACATGTCATATTTTTAATCAAATTTAAATAAACCGATGACGCCGAGCTGCGCGTTTTTTTTAGGTTTATTTTAAAATTACAGTGAACACTATTAATGTGCTTGGAAGTGAACGATCCGATTTATTTAACGCCTAGTACGCACTGGGACTCTTGAATAGATTCTTTTGCGTCTCGCCAGTATCTCGCATCCTCGATTCATTACAAGATGCAGAAAATGCATACAAAATTCACGGCAACAATAAGTCGGCGCTGGCGAGATGCAAAAGAATCTATTCAAAGAATCCCAGTGCATACTAGGCGTAACAATGAAACCGGCGATGCAGCCACCAAAAAGTATCATCAAATATGATGCAGCAAAGGATATTTGTCGTGTTTCTTTGTAACTTGAACAGAACAGAATAGCAGCAAGAAAATACAAAACAGGATGATTTTGATCACTTTTTGTGTCAGGTAGCCTTAAAAACATCCAACTCTAAGGCCTTTCACACATGGTGCAGCTCGTTTGAAACTCGAGTCGCAAAACAGTTTGCAATGCAATGTAATTTGAAAAATTTACCAATTATTGAAAATATGTATCTCCTAAACTATTGGTTCTACAATAACGGCTCTGTTCTCAAATTGTTGTAAATTTAATCTACATCAAAAGTGAACAACACGATCGTTGTCGAAAAACCAGTCCTTCCGGGTCGAAATCGACATAAACTGAAAAAAGGTCGAAAATTTCGAGGTTTTCTAGATTTTTGACAATGATGCGGTCATCTGCCAAGCTTGAAAACTTGAACGCACATAACCACGATCGAACTTCCATCGAACCATCAATTTCACAGAACGATGGAAATGAGAACTTTTTTTCCGCACGTTCTATGAAATTGATGGTTCGATGGAAGTTCGGTCGTGGTTGTGTGCGTTCATGTGTGGCGATCGTTAAGGTGAAACAGGCGATCGCCTGGGGCGCCGACTTTGAAAGGCCGCTGAAGAAGGCACTAAGAGGAAAGTCAAGTTTTAGAGTGAATTTTGTAGCCACGTCGTCGAATTGTGTGTGTATGTGTAGGTTATATGTCAGCAGTAGCTTCCTCTCCTACGGTGTCGAGCCCAAGGAAAATGGGCGCTTGCATCGGAGCCTCCCACAAAGCTCTTGGTGTTAATGGTGTGGGAGCTGCTGAGCAATTGAAGATGTGATCAACATCATGAGGTGTATCGTTACAAGCTGAGCATACGAGTATATTCAGAATGTCGTGATCGATGCTGGACTAGTATGAATTAAAATGGGAGCACCAGCCAGATCGAACCTGTTCAAGTCTAGTTCTGGTCGATCTAGGTAGACTATTCTCGGCAGAAATGGCTGGCGGCCCGCCTTGTAGTAAAGCGTTGGAACTGAGTCCTGTAACCGACTTTTGAACTTCCTCTCTATGTATAGTAGCAATGGCAGCCATGTAGGTGGCTTCGTCGAAATGCTGCCCTTCATATCTTTGGACTTATTTCTCAAGGTCCCTCAGGCTATGTCTAATGTTTCGTGGGGCGGTCATTTGTACATGAGATGATGATTTGGGTGGTTATTGCGGTAGCAGCCCACTGAGTACTGCTTCGAGAAGAGAGTGTTGTAGTATCTAATGGGCAGTATGCTGGTCTATTGGTACAGGTGATCCTGAGATGACATCAAGTGACACCCTGTGACTGTGCGTAATGCAGCGTTTTGGCAAGATTGTATGTATTTTCCAATAGCTTTATATGTTACCAGCAGGGTCTTCTTGTCCATTCCCTACGAACTTTCAGCGAGTGCTTTGAGAACTTTATTGCGCGCTCTGATTTTATTGCAGATCGTAGAAGCATAGGTCATAATGATGTTGCCATACTAGCCAGGGTGACACCAAGGATTTTTGGGTGGTTTACGGTGGGAATGAGTTGGTTGCCTACTGATATATCCAGCTATAGTTTCACCTCCTTGGTCCAAGAGGTGAAGAAGGTCGCAGACGATTTTGGTGATAACATCAATAAATTTTTGGTGACGAAGAAGCTGTTGGGCTCGTCAAGATACCTGTTGACTGACGCACACTTAGATAGAATGTCATTGCTGGTAGTTAGAATCGAATAATCATCGGCGTAGGTGATGGTTGGAGTCCTTCTACCGGTGTTCATCATCATCGTGGCACGACAGCCCGACGTCGGGCCTTGGCCGCCTGGATACCGGTGTTGGGAGTCCTGATGTTGAACAGGGAAGGTGATAGGACTTCTTTTTGCGGGACACCGTGCTTCATTTTCCTTAGTTTGAATCTGAACTCCGTAAATGATTGTCGACCAGCCAGCCAATTTTTTGTCAACACACACGTCGAACCAAATGGTTCGCGAAGCTCGGTGGAAATGAAGAAAACTTATTCCGTTCGTTCTATGAAGTTGGCGTGGTTGCATCGTGGTCGCGAACCGTTTGTTTCGACCGTCTCTTGCGACCATCGACTATAACTAATGCCAAGCACAACCGCCCAAACGCTCCAAGCGACGTCGTTATTAGTATGAAGCCAAACCGCATGAACAAAAGTGACGGTTAAAAAACTATGCAATAATGATTCGCAGTATGTACATGAAAAATATGTACATACTTGCAAACAATATTTTAAGCGATGCATCGCTCTAGTTTATATGGAAAACTGTTTTGGAAAAATTTGAAAGGAGGGCGCCAAAATTTTCTTTGCCTTTTCCTTAAGTCAGACTTTGACCTGCCCCGATTCCCTTTGCATCATAAACAATACATCAAAAAAAAAAACAAAAAGGCCTGATTTGATGCATCGTTCACCCCGTTTTCATGTCTAATTTGACTGTTTTATAACTGAACCGAATTTTGACGCAGAATTTTACGCTCTTTTAGATCCAACCATCACCGTTTAAAAGTTATGAGGAGAATATAAAAATAGCTCAACTTTTCCGGTTTCCGGATCCAAGGTACATTTCTTAAAATGAATGTATGGGAACCACCAACAGTCACACCAAACGGCATTTCTCTATCATATTTTGCAAGGTCAAATCGCTTAACATAACTACAATAATATGTAGGTAACAAAATAAACTTTATTAGTTGACAAGAAAGAGCAATTAACTTCATTATATCCAATAAATGATAATTTCCAATACGCCACTCGGTAAAGTGTTTATTATTCAATATTGGCCGCACCCTCTACAGAATAATCCGTAAATCCGGCCCAGCAGTCAATATCATCGGTTATTGGTTCTATTCCGAAATCATTATCGATTCCTGCAAATATTCTGTATCTCTTGAATTTCAATCAAACGACTGTTTTCCGCCTGTAACCAACAGTGTAGCCACCATAAATGGCAGCGATTGGTGTTCGTGGGTATGGTAGTGGGGTGGCGGTTTGGCAGTAGCTTTTCATAAGTTCCCGCGATAACGAAGTCCGGATAAGCAATAAATTATGGATAGGATAAAGTCATCGTATCTATCATTTGTTATGCTCGCATCCTTTTCATCCTCGAACACATGACTATGCGACAAAATATACCGCCAGTAATCGGAAACGTGTGTATATGTACAACCTGTGAAGTGGAACGTCTTTAGCAAACGCATTAAATATAATTGAACGATATTGTATGTTTGTATCGATTCCTATAGGATTTATAAATACATATGTACATATTGCATTTATATTGTATATCAAAATCTGTCGTGCTACATCTAAGAATATATGAGTATACTTCTCAGATAAAGAGCGTCATGGTCATTTGAAACGATTTACGTTTGAACTTATTGAGTGAAAGGATTCTTATGAGAATGATAACTCGATTGGCAACAATACGAGTACAGTTGCCGTAAATCCTTTGATGTAGATCTTTTCGTTTCAGAATTAATACCTCCTTGCTTCCAGGAACTCGACGAATTGAGTTTCTTGAATTCGCCTCAGAGATATTTTACTAAGCTTCAGGATTTTATTGATGTGACCTTAATTAATTGATTACGTCCCATATCTCTCACCATCATCTTCTCCATTCTCATTACAGATCACCGTCGTATCATATTGCCGAAAAGAGAAACCCAAAAGACACCCAGAAAGACACTAAATCGACAGGTGGCCATGAAACGGCGTCTAAAAAGGAAGCACCACTTGCAGATCCTGAGCCAATTTCGGATATATCAACCGGACAGAATATATCATTAGCCACAAATTCACCAACAAATGGCAATATACCGAGAGCAACAATTGCAAGAGCTCAACAACAACAAAGTATTCAACAATCTAATTATAGTGGTAAGTAAATGTAAAGTGGCACCAGGTAGGGATAATAATTGTGGTCATGTCCTTGTGTATATATGAGAATTGTAATCGAAATGTGCCTACTGCACGAGGAGCATGAAGAAGTGTAGCGCTGCTTACACAATGTACGGTTTCAAGTGTGCGCTTAGATTTTTTGTCGTCCGGTCGAAACCGTATATGCTCAAATTAGGAGAATTCAGATGTTCTGGTATTCTTAAAATTTTTGATGATAGGAAAAATTACGAATTTCAGGATTAAATAAATGGTATGTGTACGCTCTCATAACCGGACACCATCGGGACCAGTGTTGCCAAATTTCTATTATGAAGACGGCCAACTTCAGCCGGAAATATTTTCCTAAAAACGGCTGTACAAATAGCCTTATAAAAACGGCCTCTGTGAACTATCCCCTCATTGAACATTCCCACTAAAAACAAATGAATTATCCAAATATTGTTTTGGAATGGGGTGATTTGGCCAATGTGAAATCTCCCCAAATTTGGGGGATAATTCGTAAAATTCCCCAAAATTTAAATTTTGGTTTTAAAAGAAAGTTCCACATGAACAATGACCCCAAAATGAATATAATTGGTTGATGAACACTTCTCCCAAATTTCCAAATTTGGTAAAATTGTTCATCAAAAAATGTTTTTGACCCGTAAAAGCGCGGAACCCTCGCTATGCTCCGTCCGAACGTAACGTTTTTCAGTGTGAAGTTATTGTTATAAAGTTTGTACTGTAATAAACATGTTTATAGTGTAGCCACTTACAATTAGCCAGAACAGGCGATTGATAACGTAAATTGCACGTTGCAATTTGCATTCGGGTAGGAATTCGCACCATGTCGTGTTCGTCACCAAATATAAGGCTATGCAACACCCGACTTGGATTGTTCCCGGTCTTGGCTCTCGCACTGGTTCGAGGCGCGAAGCAGTGTCGTCTGATTCGACGGGCTTCGCACCAGCGGTTGAAACCGTTGGTTAGATTCTGGATCGTGCGCTCCACACTTGTAACGTCACGTACATATATACTCCGGGCGCCTACTGGATATCTGCAGGTAAGACTCTCGGCATTAGAACCTTCGCCTTGAGTATCGCTGGAATGTTGTCCCGGTCAACTATTCCCAGCTTGATGTCCTCCCATAAGCCGTCCAATATCGGCACAGTGTCATCTGCACCATTTCAGTGTTGCGTCGTCTTTGCAGCTTATTATTTTGATGCCTTTGAACCGCCCAGCTCCATGAAACGATGGCGTAGTGTGGCTCGCGTCCGACATTCGTTATGCCAGTTTATCCAGCAGCTTCAGCTCCACAGCTGATCACCTTTCCTGGCTCATCATACCGAGATGGTCGCTTCGTTCAATTCGCGCCACCACCAAGTATCGTCTTGCAGTTCGGCTGCACTCGTTTCTTTTTCGGCATTCTTGGAAGTACTTGCTGTCGTCTGTTTGTCCTGTAGGCGCCTGGCTAGTCTCTGGCCTTCCCGCCACTGGGCGAGGATGCTTCTCTTCTGAGCGCTGCCTTTTTACAGTCAGCTCGTATCTCGAAGCACTTCCTGCTTTCTTTGATGGTTTCCTTGGCCCATGACAGATCCTTCGTCTCTTTAGGGCTCGGAAGTTACCGTATGGCAAGTTTTTCGTTTAGTCTTAGCGCCGCCTTATAGCGTCTAAGGGACCTGCGCTCCTTATTGGAAGGATTGGAGCTTTTTTCCGAGCGCCGTACAGTATCCTCGTTCTCAGGGTCGAGTGCCGTTCAGTGCCCTTCTTTAAAGATCTTGATCTTCCGGTCGATTGCCATTCAGCGCCCTCACCAGACGATTCGGTGCTTAACAGGCGGTCCTCTTCCACTTGGCTCAGTGCTATGTCTTCTTCTCGATCTGAGCGATCACTGTCAAGCTCGGTATCGAATGTGTAGATGTCTTTTGCGCGTTTTTGTTTTCTAAACAAGAGTCGTCTGGTTTGCCTGCTGATTCGACTGTGGTTGGGTGGCCACTGGCGACTAAGGAGGCGCTTACACTTCCCGAGCTTCGCCGGTAGTCGCAGCCACGACTTCTACCGACACTTGGGCTAGTATCCCTACCCCCGAATTGTCCTTTGTCAAGTCCATGTCATACTGTTTTTGGGCCTTCTTTACCTATCTATCGGCCCTGAAAAGACTCGAATCACTCTGCCAATATCTTCACAGCGCCTTGATTGCGCAGGAAGGTGGTTGTCATTGCTAGAGTGTATATAGGTATGTGCCTGGAAGGATCAGCCAACTATCTCTACCCAGCATGCCGTATGAGCTGGCGTTTCCCAGTTTATACCCCGTGGAGGTTCCTCCCTTGGTCACTTGAGGGTGCTCCTCAGATCAAGGTTGCTGCCTCGAACTTCGGTGTAGAGTCCTCTTCATCTACCCATTGCCAACCGGAATAGCGTCTAACTTTTCAACTATGAAACAAACAGAACAGAATTGCTGCACCAGAACTCCATCGAGAAATATCGGGACAATTTGTTAGTGCAATGCGGGTAATTGTTCCAGAACAGAGTGAAAAGAAACAATAATAGTTAGACAAACAAAACGAAAAACCGTTAGGGTGAAATTGAAATTAACGTTTTAAATTTCAATTTCACCCTAACGGTTTTTCGTTTTGTTTTTTATTAAAAAAAAAACCTTATTTTTTACCGTTGCGTTATTTTGTTTCCATCTCTAATCACTACCATCATTAAAAGTTATAAGATTCATGGTGTTCATTTTTTGTTATGCCTGCTACAGACAATGGACCATGACTGGCATTTGGAAGCCATTGCCATTGTGTATCTCTGGGGATAGTGGTTACTGGCGATGGTGTTTGGCAGAAAGCATTAGGAGCCAATTGCTGGCAGCCATCATCGCCAAAAACCGCTATCTGTTATTAATAACCGTTTGTGTGCTACCTTCGAAAACAAGTTGAATGCCAATAAAGTTTAAATAAACTGTATCCTATTTTCTTTTTATTCCAGATTCAGTCTCAAGTACACCACAAACCCTAAATGCACCTTGTGAAATACCAGTTGTGGCTACACTGCCTTCCAATCTTCTATCACTTCACGGCAAACCTCTAACACATCGGCGAACTGAAAAAGATCGTAAAATCGTAGTATACATATTAGCTGCCGATAGCGAACATAAATTAGAAAAATCCGTATTACATAGTGTCTATAAGAGCTTAAAAGATCGTTGTGCATATCGTGGATTCGAACTTATTATATCCGACTGCCATAGTACCATCGATTCCGAGAAGAACGAAACCAAAGTTCTGGACGTGCGGAAATGGTTACAGAGTCCACTGGAGGCTCAAGGTGGTCACGACGAGGCAGCCAATTGTCTAGCGGAAATATCAAGACATTCGAATTCATCCTATATTGTGCCCGTACTATTTTTGGGAACCTCACTTGGAACACCACTATTGCCGCTGACGATAGAGAGTCAGGACTTTACCACCGCCCTCACGTCAACCGATGCATCGAAAAAGACACTTCTCGAAAAGTGGTATAGGCTTGATAATTCGGCACAGCCGCCATGCTACCGATTGACCACAAAAGATGTTCAAACGGACGCCGAGACCAATAACGGCGAACTCAACAGTCTACTAGATATCCTAGTTGAAATATTTTCCAAAGAATTGCGCGACTCGTATTTGACGACAGTGGTCGAACAGGAAATCAACAATACGGTCCTTATTAGCCAGGAGTTGGCGAAAAGATGTATCTGGATACAGACCGGTAGCATTCCGCCCAAACTATCCGAGAGTCCTACACCGTTAGAAAGTGAAATGGCTCGACGACTGAACAGCATACATGCCGACTTGAAAACTCAACTCTCCGAGAAGAATCTCATTCGTATACCGCCCACAATTCAGGTTCAGGAGGATCAATTGGCGGCCATTATGGAAAGTTTGATTTCAACCGTGATCGATAGTATAGCCGAGGAACATATGAATAAGTTTGCAATACCGAGTTGCACGTTTGGTGTTGACAAGAGACTGCTCGGTGAAATGGAGACTGTGAGTCAGTATTCTAAACTTCTCGGTCAAAATTGTGCCAATTTCGCCATTATGGATAAGTTAAGAAAGTGAGTATGCAATATCGGTATAGAATCCCCAATAATAAGTTGTACTGATGTTTTGTGTTACAGCTATCTGACGGGAACATCATCACATCCCCTAGTGATTTACGGACCACCGGGAAGCGGGAAAAGTGTTCTAGCCGCGAAAATCATGCATAACGTCCACGTTTGGGTTCCCGACTGTAGTCTCATTTTGCGGTAATAAAATCAAGCCTCCTGAGAGAATGAATCGTCAATATTCTTTTTTTCTCAGGTATGGAAACCTCACGGAACTATCAGCGGACCTGGTTTCCATCTTAGGATCTATTGCGGAACAAATTTCAGTTTTAACTTTGGATCAGCCATGTAGAATAAGCCATGTAAGTGGGAGTCTAACCATATCTACACCGCAGTTTCATCACCGAAACAATCCTCTCTTTTCAGACTCTAGAATCATATACGAATTTCATTAGTACTAGACTGGAATCTACGAAAATTCAACTGGTGATAGCTATCGACTCCCTTGACGAGGTGGACTGTCTGGACAATATGGATTGGCTTCCACTAAACTTGCCGTCAAATATTAAGATCGTCCTGACCGTGACAGTAGGTGGTAATGATTTCACGTCGTCTCAGCTACCATCAAGAAAAGGACAATGGGTTATCGATGAACTCAAATCACACAAACTTCCCGACGACAGTTTTCTGGAATTGAGCAAATTCTCCGATAAACAGTGGCGTGATATTTTGAATTTTGGCGGTGGTGACTTTTACGCTGCCAACGGAGCTCTCCAGTTGCCCGAAGCATGGAAGGCGGCGACTGAAAAAGTTCCAGTACAGGCCAAAATCCTTTGGTGGCTGGCATGGTTGGGCAACTGTGAATTTGACGATACTTCGCTTGAGGCATGCATTCAACGTGTGCTCGATACGATTGAGGCCAAATTTACTGCTGACGTGGTAGCTGTTATAATGTCGATATTAGTAGCGTCTAGAAATGGGATTCGTGAAATAGATTTAATAACGATAATAACCGAGTTAGAGATTGCTAAAGGTAATAATTGTTGGTTTCACTTGCTATGGATCTCAGAAAGAACATTGGTTTCGTCCTTTTTAGGCTGTTCGCCGTCACGACTGTGGTTTAAGTTTTGCTGGCTGCTGGGACCAATGCTGTTGCACATGAACCAAATTATTATAATGGACAAATTGCTTCGGATAGCGGCATCCCAACGATATTCATCCAAAGTCAGTGAAGCGTATCGTACACTTCATGATTATTTTAAAAAACAGAGCCTCGTATTTACTGATATAAAAGGAAAATATAAATGGTGGGTTAATACTGATTCTGTTTATTATCACAGTGGCCGATACAGGATGATTTCTTGGTAGGGGAAATCAATTTTGAAAGAACCGTTCAATAAAAAAAGTTAACGCCACTTTTTCCCTATCTTCAATAGTTTTTGAGATATTCTAACTTGAAAAGTCACAAAAAACACCCTATTTTTGAAATTTTTTTTGAGAAAAAAAAATATCTCGAATAGTTCAATAAAAAAGATTAACGCAACTTTGCAACTTCAAAGATTTTCGAAATATTCGCACTTGGAAAAGACTAAAAAAAATGGCGTTACTGTGGTGGCCGGTTCTACGTACAATTGCGACCCGTGTTTCGCGGCCAATAGCCTCGGAGCTTGATTACGAAGCGCCACTACACAAACAACAACTAAAAAAAAATCTTTTCATTTTCTTCCATTCAGTTTCAACGTACAAAAACTTCTACAATTGCCTTATCATGCATACATGCTGGATATACAACAACAAAAACCACAATCATTTATCCATTCAATGTATCTGATCGATTTACATTGGATCCACGACAAACTAATCGCAACTGGATGTGTTCAAGTACTTAGCGACATAATTTTAACTGAAAACTATTTAAAAGGCGTAGGCAAAAAATTGGATGATCACGCTCATCTTAAAGTCCTGAAAAACTTCATGGAAGTTCATATACGAGAATTGAACTACGACGGAAATCAATTCTATGCTCTACTAACAAGTTGGGTCCAGAATGTGGTGAAGGATCAACCTGTTCTGGGCAAGGATGAAGTGATCGTTCAATGGACCGAATATTTGGGCAATGTGAAGGCAACATATCTGGAGCGGCTGAATGAATTCGAGCCTGCGGGTGAGGAGGAAAGCGGGAAGGAGTCGAAAAAGCAACCGATTGGGTACGATGTTATAACCAATCTGGGTGGAAAAGGATATTTTGTCGCCTCGATAAGTACGGAAAGAGAGGAAATTTGTGTTTGGGATGTTCCGGCCTGTAGGCAAATAAGAATACTGAAAGGAGGACCACAGCCAACAACTCTGTGTCCGGTGGGAGAATATGGCGCCGCAGTGCTATGTCGACGGGAAATTAAGGTCATCAATTTAGACGAAGGAAAAGTCAAGGTATGTGAATATTTTAATGGTTGCCAGTGATGTCGTTGGATAACATCACCCCATATAATTACAGGTCACCCTTAAGGGTGTCATGAATCAAAAGATGCCGTTTTTCGGGCTCCACGATTCCAAGCACCTGGTGTGTTTGTCCAGGAATCGAATGTACGTGAATCTTATGAACCTAGAATCCGGGGATTGTGTAACGACCTTCAAGGCAGGCGAGGATCGCTTCCTCAATTCACTTCTCGTTTCAGGAGACGGAAGGTAAGGTCCCCACTTTCTACCTCAGTAGAGCTTCAATAAAATCTCTGGCTTCGGTTCTAGGATCTTAGTCTGTGGCGATGAGACTCAAAAGCCCTTTCCCCTACTCGTCTGGCATTTATCTCAGCGGAAGCTTCTCTACGACTTGCGAATACCACATCATGATTTTATAACATCCCTGTCGGCTATCACCCACGAAGGATCCTACGTCTGTGTCGTTGCGAAGGAATTGAACGAACCAACTCCGAATTTCATTGTAGTCTACGATCTACAAAGTGGGACACTTTTCAAAAAATGGAAACCATCGTGCAACACAGTGTCGCTGGCCATATCACAGACCAATGCTTGCGTCATTGCAGGTCTGGAAGATTCGCGGATACTCATCTGGGACCTGGTAACGGGCAACTGTCGATGCACCCTATCTGGTCATAATGCACCGGTGACACTGTTAAAACTCGATCCTATGGGTAAAGTTCTGTTATCGGGTGATAAGGACGGTCGCGATACTTCGATTAGACTGTGGGAACTGAACTCGGGTAAGGCGATATTTTAGATCTGAGTTTGAAGCTATTTTTAATCCTTTCTCTATGTTTTGTAGGAAAATCACTTGCAGTTTATACCCCACCTGCCAAAATTCAAACTTGTGAAATTCTGCCGAACGGACGATATGTTGTGCTGGCACTCGATAATCATGTGAATCTTATAACACTTTGTTTGCGCAATTACCATCCGGAAGGTTCGGAAAATGAAGAATTATCGTCGGGGGTGTATGGCGATGCTGACAATGCAGGCAAAACATTTGTTTTGTAAGGATACAGCGTAGAAACGTATCTATTAATAGTTAATTATTATTGCCATATTAATTTTTTAGTTATGTAGTTATTAATAAGATTGGAATGCCAAATTGTTAATTTCAAATGTCTGATTAGGTATGTATAGTTGTTTCGAGATTCTTTGAGCAGCTTATTGCATTATATAATTTAATCCTTGGCTTCAACTCACCTTACCACGGACGTTGTAGTGCTGCTTGAACATTTTGAAGATATTTTGCATCGAAAAGGATCTTCATTCTTCTTCCATTTGCAACTGAATTGGCTGGAATACGCCAATTCAGCTGCGAATGGATATGTACATCGATTGGAATCGGTGGAAGTAAAGGCGGGACAAGTCGTGAGGCTCACCTCATTGCACACCGTAAAATAGTCTGGAAAATAAAGGGATCTAGCACAATTCGTACTCGCGTTCATCTGATTTGATTTCAGCTATGTACAGAGCACTCTGATAAAAAACTCTGCCCGTATGATGCGAGCATATCGAAGCAGTTGCTGGACTTCTGCTTTGCTATAACTGCAGCAAAGGGCAATCGAGGAATGTGAATCGAATCCTTGAAGTGAAGAGTTAAGAGCAGTCTGTTAAATGTTGGACTAATGTTTTCATATTCACAGAAGATGAAGTGCTTCCTCTTTACACTTATAGAAGAGACTGAGGCTTCCACTGAATACTGATCTGCAAAACACGAGACCCCCTTCGAAACTTCCATAAATTGAAGCCTCCAAGAGTTTCATAGAAAATGTTCGCCCACGATATACACAAACACAAAATCCACAAATCACAATTCAAACTCACATTTACGAAATCCATAAACATAAAAATCCATTGCGCAAAATTCATAAATTTTTACATGGAAAAAAGCCAGTACGGGAAGTAGGTACATTTTTACAGCCTAAAGCGGAAATTTTCTCTAGGGTTACCTTCAAGTGCATCTCCGCTTTAGGCAGTACGAGCATACTTTGTAGTACACATTCGTAGGACACTTCTGGTACTGACACTTTTTCATGCAATATTAATGAATTTATTAATAATGACTTTTGTATTTATGAATGTATTTTGTAATCGAGAATTGTGCAAATGTGAATTTTTGAAATTGTATGAATTTTCTTTTTATGGGTTTCGTATGTAACGCGTTCTATTCGCATCACGAAACTCATTTTTTTCTCGTAGCCATTTTAAACAATATTACTAAAGATGTAATATGCGCGATTCGAATCTCTTATGCTGGTTCTGCAGCATTAAATGCACATTTACCGAAGAAACTTATCGTTCATAACTGGCTGCGAGTCCCAGGCACCGCGAAACATGTAATATACACACATCCATCTTGCATTGAAGGGGTTTGGCAGCTCTTAGCCGTTGTAAAAACGGGTCGCTCCAGTGCGTAGAACTGGCTGCCGCAGGAACGCGGAACAGAAACACACATGTGGTCAGACTCCTCAGTTCAACTGTAAATATAATTTCAGCACATTATACTACCTATAAATTTCTGAGTCTCTGGCGACTGGTTTCAGGGTCGGGTTAAGCTAATGAAGTTTGAAGACGAACGGTCTGTAACGATGTTAAGATACGCCATTAGTAAGTCGGGGGAGGTCTGGCCAGGCATTAGGCACGAAGTAGTGACGAAGCACGAAATTCCATCGTGTGCTAGGGTCCGTATGTGGCCACATACGCATAGGTAATCCGAACATTCCAACTGAGGATTGACGTATCTTCAAGTTGGAGAAGAATGGAAGATTAAAACAAAGTTTGGAGGTATATGCATCAAACCCGGTCATCTACTACTTGAGTGCGAGAATAACGCCAGCGCTTAAAAATATGGCAAGAATTATTGTACCGCGAGAAGAGGCCTCACTTTTGGCAGTGACGGGCGACAGGATCCCTCGCCATAAGCTAGTGAGCGTATTCTTCCCGAGAAGAATGAAAATGATGGGCTAATAACTGGGGAGCGGAGGGTCATCTGGGAAGCCCGTGAAAGGGAGGGGCTGTCAACAATCCTGTCGATATCCGTATACCCCAGATCGCCGTGATTGAACAAAACAACTTCAGCCTAAACTACCGCTTTGGCAGAGTGACTCTGTACCCGAAGACTTGGCGGCCGGGCGAAAGACCCTCACAGAAGGCCCAGCCGAATATAGCCAGCACCCACTCAACCGCAGATAAGGGACTATTAACTTCCGCATTCCAGCCGACAACTCCGATGGAATTGGAGCATAGTGCTCCATGCCAACCCAGTGTGGATGGGTCGAAGCGCCTCAGTTGCCCTGAAGAGAAAGAATCAGCATGCTCACTCTCCAGTACTATTCGATATGATATTTGATGGAAGTTCGGCCGTGGTTCTGCGCGATTATGTGTGGCAACCTTAAGAAAGCGGGCGGTAAGATGCCGAAACAACCGACAAACTTCTCCTAAGCACCCACTTTCCTGGCTGCGAAATCCTAGGTTGGGTTGACCCTATACCACCAGCTATCGGAGAAGTCTATGGAGCTACGCCATCTGACTGCATAAGGTCAAGTCGTCTTAGGTCTTTCGATCCATTCAATTCAGCAAGTATTGATGGGATTTTTCTGACAGACCCCTCCAGATCAGAATACTTTTCAGATACGAAGGGGAACATTTTCAGATCCAAAAATTGACAGTTTTCGGTACATATTTTACTTGAGGGCAAAGCATATGGAGGAGAAACTGATAAAAGT
The DNA here is from genome assembly GCA_964017055.1 of Chloromyia formosa. Taxonomy (NCBI): domain Eukaryota; kingdom Metazoa; phylum Arthropoda; class Insecta; order Diptera; family Stratiomyidae; genus Chloromyia; species Chloromyia formosa. The sequence continues at coordinate 15,439,840 of OZ024816.1, read as the reverse complement.
CAAATCCTGATCCGCTCGTAGGAACGCTCCCAATATTTAGACCTAGTAGGTTGATGAGTCACTTTCCAAATTCGTTAATATGCTACTAACATTTAGGCGCATACACACTACCTTGGGTACAGGTATATGGGGATGTTTATAGAGGAACCCCTCATCCCCCCTTGATTATTTCCCCGTCTTTGGAATATATGGATGAACAAACCGCTTCTAAAAGTGGAAGAAATTAAATGCAAAGTTAAAGCATACGCGGATGACGTTGCCATCGCTGTCACAAGTAAGTTTCCTGATGTCCTCGGCGGGTTATTACAGAATGCGCTTTCCATTCTAACAGAGTGGGCAACTCTCTGCGGAGTTGGAACTCATCCGGCTAAGACAAAACTTGTGCTCTTCACTAGAAGACACACGACTCCTGCTACCGAACCTCCCCCACTGGAGGGTATTAAACTGATTTACACCGACAAAGCTAAGTTCCACAGTCTTATTTTAGATTGGAATCTAAAGTGGAAGCCCCATATTGAAGAGGAAGTGCATGCTGGCAACTGCATTCTCCGAAATTAGTTTATGCCAACGAAATGTCTACTGAGCCACATGGAACGGTTGGCGCGATATGCCCCACAAGGGGTTAGGGCAGTTGAGTAATATTGAAGAGCGGATTAACAAAGCTACTGTTGCGCTATACTTATACAAAAAGGGCATAGGTAAAAACTGGGGCCTATAGCCTAAGGGTGTACATTGGATATTTACAGCTGTCATACGCCCTACACTCCTGCACGGAATAAGTATGTGGTGGACAGCACTTCGAGTAGCGGCCTATTATAACCTACTAGGAGAGGTACAAAGACTAGATGCGCTGGCCATGACGGGGGCTTTTAGAAATACCCCTTCAGCCGGGCTAGACATGGTGCTCGGCTTGTTCCCGTTGTATGTATATTTGCGGCGAACAATTGGCGGCAAACACAGTTTTACGCCTTCGCGAAACTGACCAGTGGTTGCCACTCGACTATACTGGACAACTTGAATCTCCCCGTGGAGACTGATTATACTTCTACGAAATACATTTTCGGTTGGAACCACACCAACCTTATTTCGTTGAGTAGTCTATGAGCTGATAATACGCTCTTGATCGCCGACTCCAGGATCATCTACACGGATGCCTCTAGGACCGATTGGCCTGGGATTAACCTGTCACTTCGTCTTCCCGACTTCTGTAGTGTTTTGCAGACAGAAGTTTCGACTATTTCGGAAAGTCTGATCATGCCGGGACCGCGATAGACAGTACTATTAACACAGGTAGTTAGGTTGCAATTCCATCACTCAAATCTGTCCTGACTACATCGAAAACCATCATGAACTGTCGCTTAGCCCTAAAGGAGTTGGAATATCACACTATGCTGGATACCGAGCCATAGTGGCTTCGCGGGTAACTGTGTGGCAGATAAGCTGGCACGAGTGGTGTTGTTGACGGGGACCGCATAAACACAAAAATGCTAACCACATCATGTAAACTTGTAGTTAAAGCCGCGCTACGGTTGACAGGGCGAATACAAGATGGTTAAATTGCGATACGTGCCAAACGATGAAGATGATATGGACGAAACTTGACCCTGCCCGCTCTACCACACTGCTCTCTCTGACTAGGAGGCACATTAGCAGCATTGTGGGTGTTATCACAGGACACTGTCCTCCTATCGGTGACCTGGCCTGGAGGCTCTGTATTCCCCACAATGATTTTTGTAGAAGTTATCAGGATGTGGATGAAGAGGAAAGCCTTATCCATATTCTTTGTCAGTGCCCAGCCTTGGCTGCGAGGCGGAAGGAATATCCGGGTTCCTGATTTGGAAACTAGGTTCAATTAGGTGACTTTGGTGGTGTCACAACGGACCCAGGGGTGGTCTATGTGTACAGCACGTTGTCATGGCAGTCCCTTTACCTAACCTAACCTAAGTCTCGGATCCATAAGACAACCATATGATTAGGTTTTATTTTATTCTAGCTTAACTGCTCATTTGTCCTTTTAGAGAATGCCGTTGTATACTTGAGGAGGAGGATAAGCTTCTGTCTTTGCCAAAAGTATCCAGAAAATCGAAATCTAACCTAATAGTGCAATAGTAATCGCAATACATCTCCCCGCTATTGACAACATCTCAAGGAAATCATAACATTATATGCATACTTAAAAATTTACTATAAGAAATTAGCTTAGATTTGAACCGTTTCTAAATATGTATACTTAAATGAAAAAGTAGGCAAAGCTAACACAAAAACTCATCTGGCATGAGTTTCAACATTTGTTTCTCTAAAGGCTGGTCCTTTTTTGAAAACTTACAAATATATTGTTTATATTGATATGTAGATAAATAGATTAGAAAAGAAGAAATCAATGAATTCAACTTAAACATGAAATTCAGGAGATAAGAATTAAAATAAAAAACCAACAAAACATCAATGTTAAATAATTTTAACTTTAAAATAAAGAAAAACACTAAAACATTATCTTATCGAACTAAACTACACAAATTAAAGTACCAATCAAAACTGTCATGATGTGGCGTAATTTATAGAATTAAAAATAAAATATTCCAAATTTCAGCAAACTTTATTCGAATTAAATTTAATAATTGAAACATCGCATATTTAAATTAAACTAAGTGAACGTGAAGTAAGCCAATAAAAATCAATTAAACACATTAAAAAATAGTCAGAAATTGTCAAAAGTATGTTAATTATTAAATATTTTAGTTATTTTCGAAAATATATTACTTTCTACAATTTTCGAAAAGCTACAAATATCGAAAGCTCAATGCTATGAAATTTTGCACACAAATAATGTGAAATACATATGTATACGTTTTTTTAAACGCACAAATACACTTTGACGGACTTTAATGATCTGATTTGTTTTTGTTTATTTGAGAAAAAAGAACAATATTTATTTGTTAGTCATGATTTTATTTAAATTATTCATTAAAGCTTCCACAAAAATCAAAACTACTGAAGAATATTTGTATTAATTCGATTAGTTAATAATACAAAATATCTATTAATATCCAGATATATTGAGATTCTTTTTGGTATTATTTAAATAAAAAATACGGGAAACAAACAAAAATGAATACAAAAGTTAAATACAAACATGTCACAAATGTCCCTGAACACAACACCCTGACTGTGTATACCTGAATACATTTATATACTTACACGGGATGTTTAAACATTTTTTGATGAATGTTCTTTAATTTATTACAGTATATAGGAAACAAAAAAAAAACAAAGAAAATTTAATTGTACAATGTGAATTTATGAACCACTTTCAACTATAAATATTATTACATGATCGCTATCGAAGGATTATGTTTAAAAAAAGAATAATAATGATTCGAAGAAAAAAGCGTTTTATTTACATACTGTGGAATACTGTGCAAGTCTGTATGTTGTCTTCGTGGCTGGATTACTGCTATGCTCTCAATTGGGTATCTAAGTCTATTTAACCGCAGTTCTTCTTACGGCTTTGCCACAGCTTGTCTTGTTGATCGTATGTAATCCACATGCAACCCCGGGCCAGCTCTACCAAGGTCGGTGCCCTCTCTGTAGATGAAAGGACTTAGTTCTTTTCAGTCTTAATTCTGCGAGCCATAACCTAACGTTCGCTCGATGGGTATGGCGCCGATCAGTGGCGGATCGGGAACTTTGTAAGGACAAGGATGGAAACATTATCTGCGACACCGATGGCATCAACAAAGGATGTGCCTCTTATTTTGAAGAGCTTCTGAACTTACCATCTAACATCCCCACACAAGAAGCTCTCGACGATATTGTTGATCTAGGCCCACCCATACGACCCCCTACAGTAGAGGAAGTTGATCTCGCGTTGCGGTCACTAAAATGAAATAAAGCGCCGCGCGCTGACGAGATTCCAGCTGAACTGCAAAAGTTCGGTGGAACAGGTCTAGCTAATGCCATACATCAATTACTCCTGCGAGTATAGGAAGATGAGGAGATCCCAGACGATTGGCGCAGAAGCATCATCTGTCCAATTCACAAAAAGGGAGATAAACTGCGGTGTGAGAATTACAGGGGCATATCACTAGTTTGTGCGTCCTATAAAATGTTGACGAAAATTCTGGAAAATAGAATAAAACCGTACGCAGAACGAATCATTGGCGAATATCAAAGCGGTTTCAGACCTGGTCACTCCACAACCGATCAGCTCTTTACGGTTAAACTGATACTCCAAAAGTGCTGGGAGTACAACGTAAACGTATATCAAATCTTTGTCGACTTCAAGAGGCATACGACAGTATCGATCGTGGAGTACTGTACAATATCATGCTGCAACTTGGTATACCGGCCTAATTAGTGCGACTGACAAAGATGACGATGACCAACTCCGTCTTACAGGTCAGGATCCAAGATAGACTTACTGATCTATATGAAACACGCACTGGTCTGAAACAGGGCGGTGGACTGGCAACGACGCTCATCAACCTAGCACTGGAATACGCTATTCGGGCTCTGAATATGGGCAACAGCAATACGCTACTCATCAAGTCGACACAATTAGCAGCGTACACCGACGACATCAACATCATGTCCCGAAGATTGGCCGACGTAGAAGGACTTCTTCATACGCTCGATACCGCTGCAAAAGAAGTTGGACTACGTATCAACGAGGGTAAAACTAAAATAATGATGCAATCGACGACAAGGACACCTGCACAACCGAGCATCAATTTGGGGGACCTCGACATCGAGTTCGTGAACAACTTCATATACCTGGGCTGCAACTTGTCAAAGGACGCCAACGAAACTGACGAAATCAAGCGACGGATACAGTTAGCTAATAAGACTTTTTTCTCGGTTCTCCCCATAATGAAATCGAAGCATGTGCACAGAAACACGAAGCTCCGCGTGTCCAAAACCATTATACGACCAGTGCTATGCTATGGCTGCGAAGCATTGACCCCACCTAACTCAACCCTCCAGAAACATGCTAAACACATTTGAACGTAAGGTTCTACGGCGAATTTTCGAGGCTGTTTGCGATCGAGATGGATGGCGCATCCGGTACAACCATGAGTTGTATGAACTGTACGATGAGCTGCAAGTCTCGAAAATCGTCAAACTGCAACGACTTCAGTGGGCAGGGCATGTACAACGAATGGACGATGATCGCATGCCAAAGAGAGTGATGGATGAATGCAATGTTGACGGAGCGAGAGTGCCTAGACGACCGAATCTCGTTGGGAGAGCTCAGTATATGTGGACACCGAGCAGCTACTGGGCCTCCAAGATTGGAGGACGTGGTCACGTGACCGAGATAATTGGAGGACAACGATCCTGGCGGCCAAGACCCGACGTCGGGTTGCCGCGCCACGATCATGATGATGACTATGTACCTGTTTTACTCATGCTTGGGGTAGTTTATTGGTGGCCTGCTACAGAGACTAATCATTCTTTGCTAGAAAAGGTGCGAAAGTTGGCCTGCGTTGCTTTGCTTTGAACATGCTGTTCGCTGTCTAACCTGATATACGTACTTCTTGAAATATTTGTTAAATAGATGACCGAAAATACGATTATTCATGGCACTGGTAAGTGGCTTACTTACGATGCTATTCTACTACTACATACTAACAACCCAAATATTCGCATCCAATGTAAAAACTACTGTAGAAGCTGCGGCGACGAGGATAGGGAAGGTTTTTTTTAGGATTTTGTAGTAAAACAAAACCCTTATGAAATCGGTCAAATGTCTGTCTGTCCGTCTGTCCGTCTGTCCATGGAATATCTCACGAACGGCTAAAGCTACATACATGAAATTTTGTAGGAATGTGTACAATTACTATAATTCACCGAAGAAAGCGAATCGTTGTAATAGGTCAGCTTTAAGGGGAGGTCCCCATAGAGGGGAAATGAAGGTCGAAATTTTTTTTTCGTTTAGTACAGGCAAGTGGGGTATCATAAGAAAGGTACCGTCGAGTACATTCCATTTTTGGAATTTTTTTCAAATTTGAACAAACGGGAAAAGAGGGAGAGGGGAAAATATGTCATCCGAGTTTGTCCCCCCCCCCCCCCCCCTTGCATTTCGAGACCGTTATACTTAGAAATATGAAAATTTACAGAAAAGCGCCATTTTACTAGTGTAGAAAACCTAGATTTCTAGAATTTTGAAATTTCATCAGAAAAGGTTAATAATAGTAGATTTCTATAGTTTCAGTTAGCACAACCCTGCACCCCTTACGCGTACCCGAGGTCAAAAATATTGATGGCCAATGATAACCAACATCATAGGCAATAATATCTCTAAGTTTCGTTATAATCACATAATATTTAATAATAGTACATTCATTTAAAGTTCGGCATTTTGACACTATCCATACAAAAAATACACCCACCGGCCTCATAGGTGTGAGTAATACTTTCATGTTGTTTTTCGTAGTGCGAATTGCAGTTATTTAATTAATCATTTTTGAAAGGGTAAAGATTGGTTGGGGGCGCTGTGTCTTAATTGGCCAACTTTACCGGGTGGAAGGGGGGTCCACATAGAGGCGAAATTAAGGTCAAATTTTTTTATCGACTGGTACGAGTATAAGCAAATGAGGTGTCGTGAGAAAGGTAATGATGAGTACATTCCATTTTTTCGCATTTTCTCGAAATTTATAGAAAGGGGAACTGTGGGGGAGGAGAAAATATTAGTTCGTAATTTGACCCCCCCTTGCCTGCATTTTGAGACCGTTTTACTTAGAATTATGAAAACTTACAGGAAGTGGGTTTCGAAAAACATATAAAATGGAAAATAGTGGAATTTGTACCTATATATCTTCTCAGAATAGGTCAATAATAGTTTATTTGTATAGTTACAGTTAGCACACCATTGCACGCCTCAAACACGTTCGAAGTCAAAAGTACTGATGGCCAACGATAACCAACACCTTAAGCAATAATATGTTCTAAGTTTCGTTACAATCACGTAATATGAATTAGCATGTAAAATGTAAGTGGGTAAGACATTTTTATTGCGTTTTTTCTATCCATCTGAGTGATATCAAGAAGAGCAAGGAGGCGATATTTATAAACCAAAATAAGCACTTGCTACAAAACCCTCGGATTGCGGGCGTAGCCCTCTATATTCCGGTTTCATTTTAATTCTCAGCACATATCCTACTCTGGTAAGGAGGCGAAAGATATTTCTTGGATCCCACTTCTACACTGAACTGAACTGGATGGCTAAGCTTATGTTGACGGTGGGCAGGCTCCTTAATTTTAGATACATATCTAGTTCTGGCGCTTTCAATAGGTGCATGCCTCTGGAAGACTGAAAGTTCAATAAATATGGACCTAGCCGACCGACTTTGTTACCTGGAGAGCTAAGCACTCCAGGTAACAAAGTCGGGCGCCCTCTGAACTCGACTTCTAGATCCGCCACTGAATCTAGGTGTGATCTTCTGGATCATAGGTTGATCAGTAATTTTGTATAAAAATTGATCTGATCCGAATGAATCGAACGGGGCTACGTTACGTACGCAGTCTAAACAATATTCTAATTATAAATTTTTAATAGCATATAAAGGCCAGTGCATCATTATCTAACAGTATTCAATTGCTGACAGTGTACACTCTACACACTCGGTATCTGAATAAAGCTTTCCCATGAAACCATCCATCTCCAGCTTCTCTGGAAAATTATATCCGTACGTTGTATCTCAACTACGTTTAAAGTTTGTCGCAGCTTCCCGATTCAGATAAAAGTAAATCCTGGAAGACAACATCCATCCCGGCAACACGATAGCATTTCGTATCGAATGTATCTACCACTCGGATAAGATAGAATAGATACCAAAACCAACCCCAAAAGATTGAAATTTTTGGCTTTTCATCCCACGAAAGTGAAATTCGTGCTGATTTCGGTGAATTTGTCGTAGCTTAAGGCCTGTTCCGAGAGATGGCTTTCATCGTTGTAGCCCAATTTTACTGTGAACGGAGTGGGGAATCGAGTACCGTCCGCACTCCCGCCTTACTCCTTATCCATCTAGCGCATCACTTTAAAGTTTTCTACACGAGCAAAATGTTGGCCTAGGTGTTTTCCTCGTCATCTTCGTTATATACTCGCAGCACTCCACTCAGGCTGGACTCGTGTCGTGTCTGCTCCGTTTCAATATTCGGGAAAGGCCTTTTTTCCAGAGAAATTTTCTTGTCTTCTGTGCACCCTTGGTGAGAATAAAAACCGAAAATATTTTATCGTCCTGAATAGTCCCGACTAAGAATTCCAGTTGCATGACAAATTTCGCGACGATCTGAAAGTTTTCCGATAAATGGGTCAAATCGTGACCAAAAGGTGTGTGTGAAAATTTCGCAGTGAAACAAATGTTCGTACCACTATATGCTAATGAAAAGTGAAAAATCGAAGCGGAAATCTCAAGAGATTTCTAATCCGTGACCAAGGAATACGTGAAAATTGAATTTCGCGTGAAAATTGTATGAAAATCAGCGGAAGTGCTGAATAATTTACTTGTGAGTGATTTGTGCTTTCTGGTGGATTTTACGGCAATTTAGGATGAATCGTGTGCTACTCTGGTGGATACTACTCGCAGCCATTTTGGTACAGAGAAGTAAGTTCTTCTATCAGTACTTTAGTTTATTGTAAAAACAACAAAACCGCATGGAAAATATCACGGAAAAGGATACATAAACTGTTTCAGGTATTTCAATAAAGATAAGGAAAAAAAAAGACCAAAAAAAAGCTCATCACCATCCACCGGTTCAAGTCCATGCAGAAATAATAGGAACTTTCGAAGGACACGAACGTACTACAAAAATAATTGCCTCCACACGACAATTGGCAAAGTTAATCATTAAAGTTTCTCGATCGTCTGTGCTTAGTTTCCTCCGACCCTTACGAGTACCTTTGCAGCCCCTCGCCTCCTGATGATGCTCCAGCTTCTGAGTTGGGGAAAATGAGCACAAATCAAGCACATTCTCGGGTGTCCTTTTTTGTTTATAAGAATGCTTCGGGACATCGGAAAAACGTGACTGCATCCGACGCGCATCACATGGTTCGGTTTGTTTACAAACAAGATTTTTGGGCAAGGACACGTTTTGGCGCGATTTGTTTTTTGTTTATTTATTTCATGTACGCAAACATTGAGCAGGTTGCTATTATGGCATAGGCGGATTTGGTGAATTATTTATAAGAAAGTTTTGCCCATGTTTAGATGGTTCATGTGGCAACGAAGGCCATGGAATGTGTTCCAATAATCGCTGTGATCCAGACATCGCTAGCGGTGGTAGTTGAGAAGGTAGATGATTGCGAATGATATGATAGTGGCCTTCATTTTTTTAAGTGAAAGTGCAGTCTATATAATAATCGTATCAGGTGACTTAAGTCTTTAAAGAAATTGGAATAGTTATTCATATTTTCCGGTCTTCTTAGGAAGACACTGTAAAGGACGGTTTGGTGGACATCCGAAAATACCCGGGTGGACGGAGCTCTAGGTAGCATAATGACTGTGAAGGTTGCGCCATCTGGCGAAGAAAAAGCCCCCTCAACGAGCTAAGCAGCGGCCCATGATTGCTGTAGCTCAGCTCGGGAGTCGTGGGTGGAGATTTCGCCGCTCGTCGCCCCTGTCCTTTACGTATTAACAAAAACTCATAGGCCTGGGGAAGACAACACGAACATGGGAGGCAAAAGTTGTGGAATAATAAAAAAAATGGGAGTCCAGGTGTAATGGGACCCTCGGCCTTTGGCTTCGTAGCACCGACAGATCACTATTCATCAGGTGCTGCCTTCGATTTTCTGGTGGTAGCAGCACTACCAGACTAAAATATGGTTCATTACAGAGCAGCTTTTACTACGAGGCCTGCAAAGAAGTAGAAGCCGAGGACAGAGAATGCTGCAAAAAACGGACTGGGCTCCTGATCCTGATCTCATCATCCAGGTGATCAACCAGTTACAGAGAATCCTGAGGCCAGCAGAGGCACAACACTGCATTCCTTGCTGTAATTCACTCATAAACTCTGTAAGCTGCTGAGCACATGAATAATAGAAAAAGGCAATACTATATATAATACAAATTTTTAAGTTAATTAAAATTACAATCCTGGCAAACAAAAAGGTACCCAGGGTTCCTCCGCGCTTCGTCCGGACACCGAAGAGGTTTTAAAAGCCGGAAATGGAAAATACGTGAAGTAAAGTGGCTAAGTCACAAGATTTAGAGCAAGTAGCCTTAATGTTCTTGTGGGGTTACAAATCGGTGGAAGGACTAAAAAGGAACCAGATGAGGTCCAAATATACAATGGACGGTATAGTAAGCAAGCACTACCAGAGCAGAATGTGGTTCATTACAACAGTTACCAAAATTTGCTCGAAGTTAAATTTGGTTCTTTGACTACGCAGTCCGTTGGCATAGTTTTCAAGATCAAGATATTTGCACTTTTGAACTCCACCTCTTGTACAGCTTTTAAACGAATATTTAGATTGGAGATCGCTTTCTGGCTAATAACAGGGGTTGTCTTTCTCCAATCTTTTTCATAGAGTTCCGAAGCGATTCCGACCCTCCGACTTCGACTACCTAGGTAGCATTGTTACTCAAAAAGGGTGGTACGGAGCAGGACATTGCTCGTCGTATCAACCAGGTAAAATGCGCTTTCGTCTAAAATCTGGCGGCAATGCAGTTATCTGTTATCTCTCTTATCTATTCAGACTAAGCTGGGTTTGTTTCGCTCCCTGGTACAGTCTGTGCTGTTGTATGGGATCAGCACATGGAAAGTTGCAGGTTTTCGTTAACCCGTGTATTCTTAGAATTTTAAGAATTTTCTGAGCCGAAACAGTATAAAATTAAGAGCTGAGTCGGCGTACGGATCAGTTGCCAATCGACGAACTGATACGCAGGCGAAAATGGCAGTGGATAGATCACGCATTGCGGAAGGGTGATAACTGCATTGCTAGACATGCCTTGAAGTTGGACCCCATTCGCATTGGAGGCTGGCCAAGTGGTTGTCCTAGTAAGTTTGGCGCCGATCTATGGCGAAAAAGTGTGAGTCTCTGGGTAAACCGTAGGGGCAAATGTCTCCCATTAGGGCAATAGGTAACTTAGTGCGTAGAGGCATGAGTCTCATGTCTGACTACCGGCGTTCGACGTTCGTAGCCATGGATGTTTGTGTTGTGTTCCTTCTGCTGTGCGGGGAGTAACAGTAAGCCACAGCATCTTCCGGCTTGTCTCAGGTAGGCGGCTAAATGGGGGAGCAGGAGGTGCATACTGGCAACTGCATTCTCCGAAACTAGTTTATATATCAATGAAACGTCAACTGGGCTACCTCACCTCTTATTGACACAAAGTGGCGCATTGATAGCAACTGGGTAGGATCTGTCAAGGGCAGAGCCCAGTCACGCCAGCTAATTGGCCTGCTCATTTCCCGGTATACTCCTATGACCCGGCGCCTAGAGGAGGGTGACTCTGTTAAGGGTGGCCACAGCTTTTGACGACATTGTTTTACTATTGTCGACGACTTTTCGTGAAAATTGCGATATCCTTGGTGTTAATCGTGATATACCCCTTGAAATAATTCACTCATGATCTCTGAAAACTGTTAAGAATCGCAACAATAGAAACAAATGCAATAATGTGCACTAAAATCTTAATGGAAGTCAAAAGACAATCCTGCCTACAGAAAGATACCCAGAGCTACTCCGCGCTTTGTCCGGACACCGAAGATGCTGCAAATTCCGGCAATTCGATGCATTTATGGAGGCCTCGGCCTGAAGATGCCCATTGGGACGGAGTCTAAGGTAGCATAATGACCGTGAAGGTCGGGCCGTAACATCTGGCAAAAAAAGGCACCTCAACGAGCTAAGCATCTGCCTATGCTTGCTGTAGCTCAGTTCGGGAAACGTAGGCAGGGATTTCGCCGCTCGTTGTGCCTGTCCTTTACGTATTAATAAAAATTCATAGGTCTGGGGAGGACAGAAAAAAATGGGACGATAAGGATGGATTGGTTGGCGGACGGCGTAGAGGCCCTCGCGCTCGCATCGGGGTCCAGGTGTAAAGGGACCCTTGGCCTCTGATTTCGTTCCACCGGCAGATCACCACTCATCAGGTGCTGTCTTCGATCTGCCGGTGGAAGCAGCACTACCGGGATATGGTCCATTACAGGTGGTTCATTACATATACTAAGCAGGGCAAGAGATTTTATACGCTGAGTCCAAAACCTTCTCGAAGGTCAGAGTCTTGGCCTCAAGCTTCTTTGCTGTCCCCATACTTAAGCTGTTTTTATTAGATAATTTTGTGGAAATAACCCACCTGAATTTTTTCCAGTCAGTTCTTCTGGGATTCCTAAACGGCTTCGGCTGCCTTACTTTGGTATCGAGCGCAAAGAGAGTCCAGCTGTGATCCGACAAAAAATTCAGACTGGAGACTTTCCAGTTCTCATCTTTTAAGTTCATGCTGTTGGTGATTAAAATGAAATCCAGAACCTCCTCTCATCCCCAGAAATTGTCCGTATCTGGGAACATGAAAGATGGTGTACTTCCCCTGTTGTACATTATAAGGTTATTATCAAGGACTCACCTCTTTCGTTTGTTGTGGTACTTGCCCACAAGGTGTGTCTGGCGTTGGCATCCATCCAAATTTTTGTAAGGGACATGTACAGGGTGATTGGGCTATTTGTTATTTCAAACTAAAAATATACGAGTATACATATTATATTCTATCCTCGTATACTTGTAAATGAGAAGCGCAAATCTCTGTAAATTTTGGAAGTGGGATGATTGGAGTCAACCTAACTACCGAGCAAATCGTCCTGAAATATATTGAAGCAATCAACATTCATCCTCCTTATAAAATATCTTTAATAGCAAACACGTGCCCCATTAATCCTCCAGAAAAAAAGGACTTCTCTGTAACCAGAAAATGCGCATGACTTGTACTCAAATAAAGGAAACAGGATTATGGTGTTTTATTCTCATAGCGACCATTTGTAGTTGGCAGCTTGACATAAATTGTCCACGCCGTAAGGAATACGGATGTAGCGATGCATACATCCTTTTGTGAACCGATTGTGTGTACATACTCGTACGTACCATTTACTTTTTTTTCCAGCACTCATTTATGTTATGTGCCAACTCCACACCGATGTAGGATGCAGCCCATTTCATTACTATCCGCACTTTTATAGGTCAATGTTAAATGCATTCTACTTCATATTAGATTGTGAGAAAGGCTGTGGGTTCCGTAGGCCCACAATCATTCTACTATACTCGTGTGTGTGGTAAAGTAAAAGAATGGGCTCATTCACCAAACATAACTGAGGGACTACGTAGACTTCTCCCCTCCATAACTCACTCTGGGGTAGCCTAGCGCATTCTTTGATTTATGACTACACTTAATTACTACAGGCCTCAAATGACAAATGTTTCTGAAGAACAGCTGATTCGTGCCGACTGATCAACACAAAAAAAAAATTCATTTTCAATAAACTTGCACCAAGATACAACTCCATATCCGCGTAACGAATGTGAACTTTCAAGAAAAATTTAACACTCAAAAGCCCAGAGGGAGCGTGGAAAATTTTCGCTCCGGAGAAAAAGTACCGGCTCGATTGAGCTATTGCATTCACCAAGCAGAGAGGTTGTAGCGCTCAAGAGAATTGTAGCGCTACGGTAGCGATCCCAGTTTTATGAATGCAGGCTATGGCAAAAAAAAATCTTTACAATAATTGGTCGAATAAAAATTAATGTGCACATCCATCGCAATGACGTTAGTACATTCTTATAAGCTAGACTCGTAGATGAAAGTAAAATATCTACGCTAAATGGGGGCAAGCAAATATAAAGTAATTTACTCTTTTGCCCACAAAGGGAATTCAAATTTAGTCCAAGCGGGAATAGACGAACCATTAGCTTGAGAAATTACCAACAAGAGAAAGGAAGGAGTTAGTAGAATTGACTCAGAGCAATAGATTATAATTAAAGCGATTATTCTAATTTGCTTATTGTTCTGTTCACTAGGCTGGTGCCATTTAGGCATTTATAGTATTTATAGACAATTGAATCGAAGTCAATCTATTGTAGAAGAGAAGTTGGGAGTAAAGGAAAGGGCATCACACACGTGCTTTCAAGTTGTCTATGAGCTGCTTTGAAAATCGTTATCCTTATCGCCCCGATTCAGGAGCTACCCATATCTATCAGGCGAATGCAAGAACGTCCTCATTTTCTGACCCAAGGACACAGAATACCATCAAGAGTGCATTCGCCTCAACAACTTATGACTGGAGATATGATACCCATCTTGCCTAGATATCACTTCATTGCCAAAAATGTCCTTTTTCCACACCAAAGGACTCAAAATGCCTTCAACAGTAGTCTAGTGCATTCGCCTCATTGCCACTATTCATATGATCTTGCCTAGATTTCAGTTCATTGCCAAGGATGTCCCTTCCTCCACACCATGGACTCAAAATGCCTTCAACAGTAGTCTAGTGCATTTGCCTCATGACCCCCAGCCATATGATACCCCATCCCACAGTACTCTATTGTACATTGGTATCATCACCCGAATAAGAAGATACCCATTTCTACCAGGTTTGGTTTTCGTTTAATTTTATGTTAAAGAGAGTCCTTTTTTCCGACGCATATGCAAGAGGACCAAAATATCACCATATGGTACTTATAATAACTACGTACAAAATTTGGTTGAAATCGGACCACGGGAAATGCTTGGAGGAAAAATCTCTAAAAAGACTTAGGCGAGTAGCCCTATTTTAAACAAAACTGAATCTTACTCCAATCGATGATCAAAATTGCGGTCCCCGATTTGTGGTCAGGGGGACACAAGGAACCTACATAACAAATTTGGTTAAGATTAAAATACGGGAAGTCCCCGGACAAAAGCACAAACGAACAAAGGTACAACATACATCGCACTATCTGCCCGTCCATTATAATTTTGTATGGGACTGGCCAAAAACAGTTGGCGTACCTACGCATGCGATGAAAAAGGCTTATTACCACATATACGAAGCGATCACCACGCCACTAAATATCAGCTGATCAGAATTATATGGAACTGTCAAAAAATCGTCAACGATAAGCGCATACACAGGCCGATCCATCGGCCGATATCGATATCGGGCGACGGATCGGCCGATCGATCGCTGCGTATATGATGGTGTGTCTTAAACGTGCCATACACACACCGATCGATCGGCCGATCCGTCGCCCGATATCAATATCGGCCGATGGATCGGCCTGTGTATGCGCTTATCGTTGACGATTTTTTTGACAGTTCCATATAATTTTGATCAGCTGATATCTTTGTGGCGATCCATCGGCCGATCGATCGGGCGATGGATCGGATAATGTATGGCGGCTATTACGCGTGCGGTAGAAAAACGCATCGCGATTGCATTTACACACGCAAGAGAAATGCGTAAAAAAAGCATTTCTCTTGCGTAAAAAAACGCGTGTATAAATTGAGACTTACCAGTTTCCGTTGTTTCAGGCACAGTTTCATAGCAATTAGGTGTTTTAATCAGTCTAGTCACGACTGTTCAATAATTCAACTAATCTAATTTGCAGGCATCGCCGTTCCAACCGTAACCGACAGTCCTGAAGAAGAAGACGACGATTTTGATGACGAAGATGAGGATTCTTCCGAAGCCGACGACGACAGTCGAATCTATAAGAACCCACGTAATTCACCCTCCACTGAATGTCCTCGTGACGAAGAGCAAGCCACTCTTCTTGGACAGAAATGTCTGAGAAAGTGTTCATCTGATGAAGATTGTAAGAGTAAAAAGAAAAAGTGCTTATGCGATGGGGCCTGTGGAATGTCATGCATAAAACCAGGTAGGTTCAACCTTTACTTTCAATTTATTTTGACTATTTACCATTGTATCATTTACCTGCCCTAGATCGCGAGTGTCCTGAACTACCAAAACCACAACTCGGTGACGTGGTGGTATCCGATCGTCATTTCGGAAGTCGCGCCACCTATCATTGCCCGCACGGATATCATGTTGTTGGTCTGCAAAGTCGTCTGTGTCAGGCTGACGGACATTGGGCCGGACAGGAGCCCACTTGCAAAGAAAATAGTGAGTTTCACTCAATTGCTACATAACTCAATGATGCATATAACGTGCTGTAAGGTAGTATATAAAAATTTCCTTTCAGTTTATTGTCTGACACCGCCCATCGTTGAGCATGCCCGACACTCAGCATTGCCCGAGCAGGCTACTTTTGATTTGGACTCGACGGTTCAGTATCACTGTCATACAGGATATGTGACCAATGGATTTCCAAGGGCTAAATGTCTTGCAATTGACGGTCAAGCTAGTTGGTACGGACCGGATATTCAGTGTGAACGTAAGTGGCTTTTTAATATTAAGTCTTCAGAATGGATTTGCAACTTTGATTAGGATTAATAATATTGTGGGATCCGCGTCTTCCATGACTTGGGGTTTCCTGGTGCAGAATATAATGAATGCTCCATTATCTATCTCCGTTAGAGGTAGCACCAGATGATTGGTGCTTCGGGTACGATTCTCTCTAGTAGCACAAAGTTCTCGCTGTATTTGTCAAACTGCAAATCTATGATGATCTGTATTACCTATTAACTTGAAAATTTCACTAACAATAAATATTTCTTACCTTAAAATAAAAAATCCAACAGCCCGCTCTTGTGGACAGCCTCCAGATCCGGCCAACGGTTGGCATGCCGGCGAATGCTATAATTTTGGCTGTAAAGTCATCTACCATTGCGGCGAAGGATACGAACTAGTGGGCAAAGCAGAACGATATTGTCAGGCGGATGGTTCGTGGATACCCAAAGAGCTCCCAACATGTGTTCGTAAGTTCAATTCCACTATGGATCCTACCGAGAACCCCTCATTTAACATTTCCGAAATTGTAACAAATTAAATTAAAAAAAAACAATAACTTTACATAATCAACTCCTTCCATCACCTAGTATTCTTTCAATTGCCAATTTAAAAGATATGAAGTGATAGTGCTCGCCTAACGTCTAGATACAATTAATGGTAGAAAATAGCTATTTTCAATGTTTGTTAGTATGGTAGTGTTGACTCTATAAGTAGTCTATGAATTTAATGTTAACAACTGAACTGCATAATACTAATTTATAAAAATAATTAAAAACTATTAGCTGCAGTTGCATATATAAATTTAACAAATGTTGGGAATAATATCATGAATATTGTAATTATTCTAAATACTAATTATATTATACACAGTGTTGATCGAAAGAAAATAATAAAATGATAGTTACCGCAAAAGCTATGGAAACGTTGTTTTATTTATTCATTATGTTTATTTAATTGTGTGGTGTAATGTATCGTAAAGCCAAATATTAATGGAAAACTGAAAATAATCATAATGTTTAAATAAATAAAAATCCATTGCGCATCAGAGAGCGGTAACTATTTTGTTATATTCTTTCGTTACACCAATCTGCTACATAAATCTACTCTACATATTATATGTTACACTACACTTTTTTAGGCTATAGTCAGAGAAGCCCATCTTAATTTTAATACTCTTCTTAAGGACATACTTATCATTTAAATATTATTTCATGCAAACTAGGCATCAAATTTTGAGTTCACTTTTGAGCGCATTGTCTCTATATTTGCCTCTTCAAAGGGATTCCTTAAAACTATGTTGAATTCCTTGAAAAGGATACTGTTCATTTCTACCAGGAGCAAAACTCATAGTGGCTCTTTTCATACAAGGTAAATACAACTCTTAGTTTATACACCGCATCTCTGGTGCCAATTGCGTGTTTATTTGATAGCAGTAGATTAACCTGCAAATCAGCAGGTCAGCCTCTTTTTTTCTCTACTTAGCTTATAAATTTATTGTTGAAGACATCCAGTCAACTAGGACATATATACTGAGCTGTGAACTCATTCCTATCTACAAAGATAATATCCTGTATCAGTTTGAATGTTAAGCTTACACACTACACAACTTCGCCAAACCAAATCAGTGTCTCTACAACTGTGTGTGGAGTTTTAATAGGAAGTTTTCAATTTTTTTCTCAGTTGTAACATCTGTTCAGTGTCCTGTTCCGGAAAATCCGAAAAATGGCAAAGCCATCTATACGACCTTCTCTTACAATTCGGTTGTAAGTTATGAGTGTAAGTACGGATATATGTTGGTGGGCGAGAGTTCAAGACGTTGTGGAGCGGATCGAAAATGGAGTGGAACACTTCCGACATGTAAAGGTAATTAAAAATTAAGTAGAAAGTAATAATTTCTTCTGGAAAGTTCTATATTTGGGCGTGTACAAAATTATACCTTGAAAAATCACAATGTGACGCGTTTACTTTAGTGAAACAAATCTCCCAAAACAAAATCCCACCAAGAAAAACTTCTCAACCGCAAAAAGAATTGATATGATATGCGAAGCGCCGAATATACCATCTATTCGGCGCTTCGCGCGTCGTTCTTGAGTGTGCATATTGAACCCTGCTTAAAATCGTTAATTTCATTAAACCAACCGAAAACCCAAACAACTACAATACTGGGTCAGAAAAGGTAGTCGCCGTGCTGTCTCTATACATTTATCCCGGAATTAAACTGTGCGCGAACTACATACGTCCACAAGTCCCAGTCAACGAAAATCAGCTGTTCAGCTTGTTTTAGTTAAATCTCTTGTTCGCGTTCGTTTGACACATTTGAGCTGTGGAAAACTGGCTTTCTAACAAACTTGCAACACTTTTTTGAATCAAGAATAGAAACATGCACTTTCAGGCGCATAACAGTAACTTGCAACAAAATAAATGATCACCCTCAGTTTTAAAACACATGCGTATGTGAATTGACACTTCGCGGCTCGTTGATTCCGACAAAGTTGAACTCGTCTCAACTTTCGCGACGTGAGTGACGTGTTGTTCGCGAACAGTATACTCAGGGCCGTCGAGAGGGGAGGGGGGGGGGCGGAAGGGGTGAAACCCCCCGGGCCCGTGTTTTTCTCGGGGGCCCGAAAATTTGAAAAAAAAAAAACGTATCTACGCACTAAGCTTTTTTTTGCTCCTTGAGCTACCGGTTGCTATATATTGTTATTTTTCCTCTGTTGAGCGAAACCACGAAACCAGCAGGTTCGTTAGATATTCTTGTGCTGAATAATGAAACACTTCGATTGAAAAACACAGACTTTATTTATAAAACGAACTATGTACACACGCGTACTAACAACCAACGTCAAAACTAGCAATAACAACGACGACACTACTTTCCGATCCCGCTTTATAGCGATCCAAAAGCCACTGAGTGTCGAGTCTGACTACTTCTCCACGACTGCTCCTTCGTTCGGTGACATCTGCCTTTTATAGGTGGAGATCCATGCATTCGTCAATTTAGCGAAGACTCCAGATTTTTCGAGATGTTCCAGTCTCGGGTGCTTACTCAACGAAGGTTCGAGAATCCGCTTCAATGTTTCTGTTTGGAGAAGGTTCTAGACTATAGATGGCTCGAGAATAGCCTAGTGTCCATTCAATTTGTACTGGCCATCGATCATTCGAGATTAGTACAGTGTGGGTCGTAAAAGATACCCACCCCGTACACGCAACAATATTATATATGGGCCCCTACAAAAAAAAATAGAAAAACGTACGCTCTGACCTTTTTATACCCTAGACTTTTAGTATAGGGTATATTGTTTTTGTCACGACGGAAATATGTAACACCTTAAAGGAGGCTCCGGAGGTATAGCAATGTATATATTTTATATAAATGATCAGGGTCACCTCCTGATTCGATTTAGCCATGTCTGTCTGTCTGTCTGTCTGTCCGTTCGCACGATAACTTTCGATAGAATGAAGCTACAGCCTTGAAATTTTGGTCAGATGTTGGAAGTATGATCTAGTTGGTTGGTATTGAAAATGGGCATGATCAGGCCAAGAGAACGCCTACCTCCCCTAAAAATGTAAAATACTTAATGTATCCATAACTCCCGATTAAATAAACATGAAAAGCTCTAGCTTTGGTAGATTGCTCGTGAGGGTAAACTTATACTCTTCTGGAAAAATAAAATCGATCAGTTGAAAACTAACGGTAATTTTCTTACAAAGAGCCCCGTACTACCCTACTTTTCAGGTTTTTTGTCCATAACTCTTCAACAAATTGACGTAGACATCTGATTTTTGGTATGTAACCCTGAGGCAAGAAGCTGCTCAAGGTTCTGTAAGTTGGCCGAAATCAGATCAAAGGAACACCTACCTCCCCTACAAATTTAAAAAAATTAAATGTTCCTTTAATTACGATAACTTTCGATAAAATGATACTACCGACTTAAAAATTTGGTGGAATGTTGCTAGTAAGAGCTACTTAGTTGGTATTGAATATGGGCAAGATACGACTAAAGGAACCCCCACCTCCCCTACCAACGAAACTTCAAATAAGCATTAACTTTTGATACAATGAAGCCAGTGACTTGAAATTTTGGTCAAATGTTTGAAGTGAGATTGAGTTAGTTGGCATTAAAGATGGGTAAAATCCGAACTAAGGAGCCCCTACCTCCCCTAGAAATGAAACTTAAAATAAGCGATAACTTGTGACAAAATAAAGCTAGCGACTTGAAATTTTGGTCAAATGTTTGTAGTAGGATCCAGTTGGCTAATATTGAAAATACGTAAAATCCGACCAACGAAACCCCTACTTCCCCTACAAATGAAACTTCAAATAAGCGATAACTTTCGATAGAGTGAAGCTAGAGACTTGAAATTTTGTTTAAATGTTTATAGGGTGATCTAATTGGTGGGTGGCAATGATGGGCAAGATCCGACCCAAGGAACCCCTACCTCCCCTACAAGTGAAACTTCAAATAAGCAATAACTTTCCATAGAATGAAGCTAGCGACTTGAAAAATTCGACAAATATTTGTAGAATGGGTTAGTTAGTTAATTGATTTTGAGAATGGTCAAGATCCTACTGAATGAGTGCCAACCTCCCCTATGAACTGGCCATATAGAAGACCCATTCTTAATGCATATGGTCGTTGCCAATTGGTACTTTTGGTATCACCACTAGGTCTGTACAAGTCTAGGGTATGTACGCTTCGGACTGGTTTTTTTTTATTTTTTTCATTCAAGTACCGGTCGCCATATAGGGGGCTCCAACAAAAGTTGAGTACCGGGCCCGGATTTTCTCTCGACGGCCCTGAGTATACTTATGGCCATCTGAAATATTGTACATTGAGTCAACTTTATTTGACAGCAGAAGCCGCGTTATTTGCGTAGACTATAATCCAGCCTTTAGTCTGATCGCACGTTGTTCACGTTCGCGACTGGCGCCTCAACGCACTAAGCTACCGGCCGTCCCAAGATAAGAAGAGATAGGAAAGGAATTCTTATTATCATTCTAAAAAAAAAATTTTTACAATTTGTAGCTGTGATACTATCGACTGCTGCTTGAATTACCTCAGGCAGCAAATGTTCTTGCGAGTCATCCCCTATAGTGTTTCGTAAATGTCCTTTTATAAGAATACATTTACATTTTAGGATTCAGCATGGGGGAATATGCTGTTAAAAAATACAGACCGCACAATCTAACTTATTTCTCGGCCCTTATGCATCGTTATCCATTATAATTAAGGACTCATTCTAATAGCCCCCATATACGATGCAATCCGTCGTCAGATCGATCTGACGATATTGTGATCGTCAGATCGATCGCACCGTGTATGTGACTATCGTTGACGATTTTTTTTTGACAGTTTCATATAATTTCAATCGTCAGATATTTTGTGGCGATCCATCGTCAGATCGATCTGACAATGGATCGCACCGTCTATGGCGGGTCTAATATCGACCGAATTTCCCTTAAGTCTCGCATGAAGCAGTCAAACCGTTCAGCTTTGAATGTGGAGTGAGTTAGCAATTTAGTTTCTGCCAATGTAAGCAGCACGACTAGATGTTGACCCGCCAAGCATTTGGTCGTGCTGTTTACACCGGCAGATCAGATCAAAGGCAGCACCTGACAAGTCATCTGCCGGTTCAGATCAGAGCAGAACAGAGGTCTTCGGCGTCTTGTCCACAAATGGAGGATGGCTCAATCCAAGTTGGATCATGATTTGGTCTCCTCTTCAACTCTTTCGTAATAAATGGACTCGTCTGAGCATTCAGGAAACTGACGTTTGTACTCGTTTTCGTTTAAACCCTTTTTTCATTGTGATGCTGCCGCTTGTAGTACGATGCATTCGTTTTAAATGGCTATGGTGGCTCAATAGGTAAAGATTTGATCTCATAATTCGTGCGGTCTGGGATCAAGCTCTGCCACGAGCAAATATTTTTTTCTCACCTTGATAGCCCTCGGGGAAACCATACATGACCACCTACAAGTCCACAGTTGAGTATCACTGACGAATTCGTCAAGCCGGCTTGAATGAATTCGTCAGTTATACTCATGTATGGACTCGTAGGTGGTCATGTATGGCTTCACCATGTGCGTGAAAAATATTGTACATAAGCCAATTTATTCCCGCGGCTAGAACAATGGTCATGATGCATTTATTGTCTTGGTTAGCAGGGTTGAGCCAGGAATAAATATTTGTCTCAGAAATAAAAGGGGTAATTGTATGAAATGCATTAAGAAATGATTCTGAGGGGTGTTTGATGCATGTCGTAATTCGAGTAGGATTCAAAAGTGCGACTACACACTACCTAAATTATTTCGTTGCCATGGAGATGCGAATCCAGTCAATCCAGTGAATACATAAATACATTATTTAATGTATTGAAATTATTTCGTATAATGTTAACATGTTTTGAAAAATCGTTAATTTGATTTGAAAACTCGTTGAAAGTTTTTGGAAAACCTTTAATTTAATTTGAAATGTCGTGATTTTGATTTGAAAATGCGTTAAATTATTTTGAAAAATAGCTAATTTAATTTGAACAAGCGTTAAATTTCTTTGAGGAAGCGCTAATTTGACTTGAAAATTATGTATTATAATTATCTGCATATAGCCATTATTCAGCATTTCTATCGGCATTTGTTTCAACAGTGTAAAGTTGATCATCGAAGCAAACTATCAGGATCTGACCATTCCTCATAAAGGTTCAAATAAATAAAATTGGAGATACGAGTATGTAATTCCTAAAAATTCTCCACATTTAACGTTAAATAATGTAAAAACACAACCACTAAAGGGATTTTGTATGCACTGAACATTTTTTTTTAACCACATCCACAATATTACCAGTAACATCTCCCTCTCCCTAGAAATCAACTGCGGTCACCCCGGTGTCCTGTACAATGGTTGGATTGAAAACATTCAAAGTGGCACAGGTCTCGGCGCAAGCATTATTTTCCGATGCCACCCGGAAATGCTCTTGGAAGGACAAGCTTCATCCATTTGCCTGATCGATGGAAAGTGGAGTCACCCGATATCACAATGTTTGGCCCCATGTATAGTGCCAACAATATCACAAGGACAAGTAACCCCCATCGAAATGGAGGTGGACATCAATGCGACGACCACTATAGCGCCGGTTGTAACGTCGGTAGGTAAAGTGCGTCATGGGACGTCCCTAGAGGTAACGTGCGATCATAACTATGAGTTTCCGGGCTCTGCGCTGTCCGCACCCACCTGCAACAATGGCACGTGGAGTGTGATACCAAGATGCATACCGGCTCGGTGTAAGATGATGCCAAAACCACCGAAGCATGGAATGGTGCTGGCCCCCAAAACGGAGCATGGTATGAAGGCACGATTCAAATGCAAGGATGGATTCAATTTGACCGGACCGGGTGGAAAGGATGTTATAAATCCTAGTGACTATGTGCTGACGTGCTCGTTCGGCAATTGGACCGGAGAGACGCCGTTGTGCCAGGAAGTTTATTGTGCTTTTCCCGGATATATACCAAATGGCAAAGTTCTCCTTGTAGGAAACATGGGCCTGTACGACTATCGACCATATGTGAAAAAGGTGAGAATACGAAACCCAGAAAATGACTAAATACTAAACACTGTTTTCTTTTTCAGATTGTTAATAACAAACAAATTATGTATGATTGCGACAAAGGATACGTCCTCGAAGAAGGTCCTCCGGGTGCTACATGCGTTGGTGGACGCTGGAGACCGACTGATCTTCCAAAATGTCTGCCAGGACAACATCCTCGACTACGTTTCAATCGCCGACGTCGATCCATTGAAATGCGCTATCGTAGATCGAAATATCTTCTGGAGAATGTAAGACGTCTGCAAAAGTGGTTGGAAGAAACATTTCCGAACAAATTGTATCAGTATGAACGCAAAAGAAGTAGCCCGACGCCCGGTATTTTCCTATTTCCGTTCGGTCCCACGGCAAAGTATTTTCAAAAGAGAATGCAAAGAAATTACCCAATACTGCGCTACAAGCGCAATTCCAAGCACTATAAAGAACAACTGTACAAACAAGTGTCCTCTGACTCAGGTCATGGGGCAACGTATCGAAATAGACGCGACCCAGATGAATTGCAACGTGCCTACTCAAAATTCTACGAAAAACTCAAACAAAAGTATCAGAACTATGTGAAAAATTTGCTTGGATACAATCAGAGCAGAAATCCATCCGTGACCTCGCTGCAAAATGGATCCATCAACCGTAACAATAATCCCACGAAAAAGATTCAGGTACAAGACGGTCGCTGGTATAACACCTACAACAGTCCTAATTTCGTGACTAGATATAAAGTAACGCATAAGACACGGACTGCCGGTTCAGATCTCGATTCGGACGAAGAAACCTATTTGGATACGTTCAATGAACTTCATCCGCCCACGACTGCGCCTAAGGTTCACTCAAATTATAGATCCACCAAAAAGGAGGAACTGTTGGATGTTACCGCACCACCTTTTACTCACGACACTTCGCGAACTAGCATACAGCAAAACGATCGGCTTGGATTGTTATCGGGACACAAAGTCTCCGGTCAGGATCAATCGGCCGTAAAGAATCTTACAAATCTAATAGCTCAACTGAAATCACAGATTGTTAGAAGGAAGCGCAGCGCGGACAGTTTCGATGAAGAAGCTGGTGAAGGCGACCATGCTACAAATAGGAAAGTTCGCCCTCGTGGTCCGTGCGAAGAACTGAACTTGGAGGCTATTGCCAATGTGACCGTATTGCGCCCAGGCAAGTTGCCTGGCCGCAATAGTCCGGGGACCATCATTCATATTGCATGCAATGCCGGCTTTAAACTGAACATTAAAAATCCAAATGCAACAGCGAGATGTGTTCGGGGAATCTGGAAGCCGCAAAAACCGATGTGTTTGTCGGGTGAGTTTTAGATCCTTTTTTAACATCTGCGGTAATCGAATATGTTAGTGTTAGAGGTAGATCTACGTATTGATAGCAATTTTGGAGTACTTTCACTTTCATTGAATTACAATTGGATTATCATTGGTTGTTCATAACCCCCCGTCGCAATTGTTTAGAACCATCGGAGGATATCCTTTGTCCTAATGTTGTTTTTAAATTACAGCCCCCTGCTCTGTACCAGCTGCTGAGCATGGTCGATATTACGAAGTATCAAAGGAGTCGGTGCTGGCCGGCAACAAGCAGAACTTAAGACTTCTGACAACTAACGAGGGAGTTGGTGACGAACAAATTGTTACGTTCCAATGTGATAACGGCTTTAATGTGCAGGTGAGTAAAAAAGTAGTGAAGGAAATCGATAAAACTACAGGTGTCTTCTTGTCTTGTGTGATTAAAAATCAGACTCCTGCTCAAAACATTTTATTTCCTTTTTCGCAAAAATTCTTGGCAGTAGCTAATGCGGAAAACAAAAACAATATTTTAGTTTTGGCGCGGGAAAATAAAAAATATCTTTTAATTTTTCCAAAAAGGGTCCAGCACAAATGCGATGTATTCAGGGCAGTTGGGCGGTGTCCTCGTATCCGGAATGCATACCAATGCCTTGTGTGCTTCCATCGATCCCCAACGTTGTATATGAGGTATGAAGTCACGTCGTCCTAATACGATCGCTTTAGGCATCTTTTGTATTTGCAGGGAGGATATCGTGCCGGGCTAAACATCGCCCATGGTAGTTCAGTAACAGTCCATTGTGATAACCCAGCCAATAGTCTTCCCATCCAAATGGCATGCAGTCAAGGAATTATGTCACCGCCTACGATTCACTGTGAAACTGGATTAAGAAGATCCCGGGAAGAATATCTTGCCGAGGCGGATTTCACAAATCACGATAACTCTCTGCAAGAGATGTTCACTACTACGACAGGAAGTACAGCGAATGTAGTTGTTGTGCACGGAGATGCAAGCGGTGAACAGAATGGTATTGGTCGAGATTGTGGACCTCCGAGTCGATTGGATTCGGCTCTAGTGTACAAGTAGGTTTCCTATTATTGTCCTTCACATGTCTTTCTCAGAATAGGAACAAAAGATTGTGACCATTTCTTTTTGCAAAGGAATACAGGTGATACAGTTGAGAGTGAAGAAGGATTCCCCACCGGAACCGAGATCACATTCAATTGTATAGCCAGCATAGCGGGCGAGCGCAATACTTGGAAAATTATTTGTGAAGATGGAAATTGGATTGGCAGGTCGTGGAGTTGTGGTAAGATTGTTTCGTCTAATAGCAGATTGTGATTGGTCGACTATAAGGATTTATCTGTTTGCAGCCAATGGAACATGCTTGTTCAGGAACAATGAACCAAATGTAGTCAGTTTCTACAACGATTTGGAAATCCGTGAGGAAGTTGTGGAGTTCCCACCGGGTGCCACAATTATTTCAAGGTAGGTTCCTATTTTATTATAATTTATCTGGGTAATGGGACGCATCTACCATGCCTACGGCTTACCCAACAACGCACAGTCGTCAGCCACCGATCGGCGCGGCGCCATGGGAGGGACGCCCCCTAGATTGGCTTTGTCTTGCAATGCAGTTATTATCCTTCCCAAATGGTATGACCATCCATATCCACTGTCATTTTTGCCTGCATATCAGTTCGTCGATTGGCATCTGACCCGTACGCCGACTCAGCTCTTCATTGGATATTGCTTGGGGCCAGAAAATTCGACGAAGACAAGAGTTGACGAAAACTTACAGTTTGCTGGTAACACTTGCGAAAACAACTACAACAGCACAGACAGCAGCAGGGAGCGAAAGAAGCGCAGCTTGGTCTTAACACTAAGACTGTGAACTGCTTGGTTAAATTTGGGGCAGCATAGCGAATCATTTAGGGTGGTATAGTGGACTCGTTGGACTCAAGGCATAGCCGAAACTCCGTCTTTTTGAACAGACCCATAATGTTAAGGTGATACCTCAGTGGTGTCGTGAAAGGTATCCCATAATCAATGTAAAGTCCGCCATACTTAAACGGGTGGCGTCGTCTTTAGATCGACACAGACCTGGAAGGTTTTCCAAATCTTTTGTTTTGAGACCATTTTCTAGCCAAAATCCGGACTGAACAGCTACCTAGACAACTGTAGAGACCCAGTCAACAGAATTGCGAGGATGGGCCTTTCCTGTCGAGTTCGTCTGCAGCTTCGTTTCTATTAATGCCCTGATGACCCGAAACCCAATAAAGAATAACTCGGTTTGGCGGTCGAGAGACACTGACACGTCTCTGGGTCAAATGACCATAGCGATTGCGAGACCGACGATCCGTTCAAAGATACCAACTCCCTGCCCCGTTTCTGACCCATCTGTAAACCGTATTAAACATCTGGGATATGAACAGAGATTGGCATTTTTCCATTCCGTACGTTATGGGATGAGCACCGAGAATTTTATACCTCAAAAAAAGTTCCGTGGTCAAGTAATCTGATCTCATGCAGATCAGCGTGCTAGAGATTTCCTTGAGAATGCTCATATGACCACATAAGCTCTCATGTGTGTCAGATGCTAGGTGCATTCTTAGAGCATTAAAATTGCAGATTCCTGTATGTGAACATTTAGCGGACTAAATCCGATAACCGCCTTTAGGACCAATGTTGGGGAAGTTCGCATTGATGCTATTATACCTAAGCTTGCTATTCTTTACAGTTTCCTGCCCAACTGTAGATCGCTGTTGGGACTGAGTTCTTGCAACAAGTGTTGTGTCTGAGCTGAGTTCAAATGAGGACGAAGATTGAGGCCTTGGTCGTTCAGGCCATGCCGGATACCTAAGTATCAAAACCTCCTTAGCAAGTGATAGATTTGACGCACGCTTGATAGCTAGCTCGACTACCGGTAGTGTGGGCGGGTTTAAAGAGTGTCAATGCTGCCTCTCAATGTTACGAAACGAAAAAAATACATATATATACAAAAAAAAAAAAATTACCGAAGAAGCCCTAAGCCATCTCTGGAACTAACACGAGAGCACCCTGATGGAGTTGTAGCTTAGCGCTCCCACCCCGAAGTGGTCTATGGGATTTCGATAGTTCTTTCAGCTCCCGTGTTTCGGAATGTCGGTGTTTAATAGGATCAAGTTTCTGGCACGTGAAAATTGCTATATGAATGGACTTTCAGGTGTTTCACGACAAAGAAAAAATTGGAAACTTTTATTTTTTTGATTAACTTTTTTTTCGCTTTCACTTCACAGCCAACGAGCACATCAACGGGTGAGAAAATTTTTATTTTAAAATTTTCTATCTGTTCTTCTCGGCTATATGCATATTCCATATTAAAATTTTACTTGATTTCAAATCTTTGAAGTTGGGGCCTCTGGCCTGGATCTTCTCACCACGGCCCTGCTGCGTAGCCTCTTTCTGTTCAGCGCCATTCCAGAGAGGAAAAAATTGTCTGCAATCTAAATCCGGGGCAACCGGTAGCGCAATGTGTTGAGGCATCAGTTTCATGTTTGACTACCGGCGTTTCGGGTTCGAGCCCCGTCCACGACGACGTTTGTGGCCATGGTTGTGTAGGAGGTGCATGCTGGCAACTGCATTCTCCGAAACCAATTTATGCCGTCGAAACGTCAATTGGGCAACATGAAACAGTTGACGCGCTATGCCCCACAAGGGGTTAGGGCAATTGAGAGAGAATCTAAATCCAGCGCGTCTGAGCCTTTTCCGGGTTTTTCCTTCTTTTCTAAATTCTCTTAGGTAACCTGGTTCTTCAGACACCACCAAACTCATCTAGAACAAATCTTAATTAGAATTAAACTTCCATGAATAATTTTATATTTTGATAAATAATATTAGATATTCACGAAACAAACGCATGTTTAAAAACTAGTCGTATTCTGCGCCAATTGTTATACTGATTTCACCCGAAGCTACAATTGTCTGATGGTACCACTTGTTTGTATCAACCACAACTGAAAATACAAAAAGAAAAAAGAAAACATCTGACAAGTATCCTGCAGAATCCCAACGACTCGAACTTACTGATCTCACCCTTCTGCACAACCGTATCGAAACTGCTACATTCAAAATAGCATTCAGGTGGTGGTGCCAAAATCCATTGTTTTGATCCCTTCAATTGAGCCTGCCACGATGGTAGACGAACATTGTCCACGTGCATGTGCACTCCTAGCCCAGGACCACCCATGAAAATCCAATCGACAGCATTATTCTCGGAAGTTTCCGGCAGAAAATAAGGTCGTCCGTACTGCTGACGCAATATTTCGGCAACTTCATTGTTGCAATTGCTCCATCCAAAATACCAAGGATCCGTACCGGGCTCGTAATTCACACGTTGTGCAGGCAGGTTCAGTGCATCGTAAAGATTTTTAAAGCCTGTTTTGTATGGAAAGAACTGGCAACTGAGGGTTTTACGTTTTCGCTTGGCATTCATGTAGACCTCCTTGAAGTACCAATAGTCAAATTTCTGGAAGGAACAAACATTAAACCGTTAATATCGTTTTGTTTTCTATTGGAACGTTATCTTGATAGGAGCATGTAGACAAATAACAAATTGTCCTGGCAAATCAGATTTTGCTTTACCCATTTATTTTCTTCCTTTTTCCTAACTACGAGTTATGTTGACTAGGTATATTTCGAATGGCGCTCAGGATCAGGAACGTAGAGACAGTCGGTACTAGCTTACCCCGAACTCAAACTAAAAGAACAAAATCAAACATTAGAAATTTAGCCTATCTCTGAAGACAACAACCTCCAGATCGTGTCTAACCCCTAGTGAGGTCTACTCAATTGCCCTAACCCCTTGTGGTGGGGCATAACGCTTCAACTGTTCCATGTGGCCCAGTTGACGTTTCGTTGGCATGAACTTGTTTCGGAGAATGCAGTTGCTAGCATGCACCTCCTGCTCCCCCATTTGGTCGTCTACCTGTGACAAGTCGGAAGATATTGTGGCTTATTATTACGCCCCGCACCACAGACAACACGAACGTTGTCGTGGACGAGATTCGAACCCGAAAAGTCGGTAGGCAGGCATCAGACTGATGCCAAAACGCAGGGAGCTACCGGTCGCCCCAAATTTTTAAATTTGCTTTCCTTGGGAATATTTACGCAGGCGAACACGGGTGGTCGTCACCGTGAAGCAGTGGCGTAGATAGCTTTTTGCGGATATGTTATGGGCACTAAATTTTTTTCAATATCTGCTCGGGGCTGAAATTGAACCCTTCATCTCTTAAATGAAAATCAACCCTCTACTGTGAGTAAATATAAAACCATATACCAATAAGTTAGTGTATTTTCGAAGCACTGATCCAAAATAAAGTAAGTTTGAATAAGGCAGCAACACGTTAGACAAGACAGGAATTGAGCAATTTTCGTCGTGGAGGAGTAGCGGGGACAGCAAAATTTATTGTCATTTTGTAGTGCGAAATTCCATAAGTGACATTCAGTCTGGCACTTATCATGAGATTATTGTTAATATGCCCCACCATCATATGGTCAGCACTTGGCAGAATGGCTCTGCCCTGGGTGCAGACTGTGCAGATGAAGAGAATGTCATTATGTAGGGACGTGAAATCTTATACTTAATTAAATAATGCCTCAAATTTTTAAATTATAAAGTATCCCTAAGGTAAGGCCTAAAAAATTTCGATTTTTTGGCTTGTGACTAATTGTACCACGTATTTTTTCGATAGTCCATTTCGGCTTCAGTATGTCAGAGAAAATTTTAAGTAGAAAATAAAAGTAGCCGAAAAATCTTTAAAATGTTCGGCGCCCAATGTGGAGTCGAAAAATCCTAAAAAATTCGACGCTCGATGTGGAGTCAGGGTGATTTTATCTAGTCAATTAACTAGTACTAGATTCTGCTCTGAGCACATGTTAAAAATAATTGAGTGCCGACAACATGTCCCCTCCCCCGATGAACACTATCTACGCCACTGTTGCAAACATTATTTTTATACGAAAAAAAAAACAGTTTTGAAAAAAATGGGAGATGGGGGAGGGGTGGCGCCAAAATTTCCTCGCCTCTACCTGAGGTTAGACTTTGACCGGCACTGCTCGCGCGTACGGCGCGCGTGGGTTGTACGGGTGTACACAACATGGTTGTACATTGTGGCATTTTTGGGATTCACCCATCCGGGATATATCCATCTGTCTTTTTCGAAAAACTTGGCTCAGGACATACATACACCAAAAAAATGTACTCTTCATAAGGGGCAACTTGGTCGTTGGATTGACGGAAAACTGTTTCTTGTTGAAAAGTGTTTGAGCACTAATTTTGAAGGTAATTTTAAGTACTTGAAATGGTATCTAGGCAGTGTGTGAAAAAAAACAACTACTCCCCGCTTCTGATCTTTGACCAATCATTGTGATTGACCTAATCGACCTATGACCATGATTTGATTATCACAAATAATTTAATTTCCAACAAATCTGATCTCCTGGACTTTGCTGTACGAGCGATAGCAGCAAAGATAACGAATAAAAACAAACTCACCCCCATATTGGCAGGGGGCTGTATCTTCCCCACCTCCTCGAATACGAAAACTCGATATTAGACACAGGACATGTCCCCAAACACCCCCTCAAAATTTCAGCCATTAAGTATTTTTTAAGTAAATGGGACTTTTATAATAAAAGGTTTGCGATATCACTTGGTTAGAAAACAAAAACATTTAGGAAAACCCTTTCGGAGTTGTAAAGTTTGGCATTTTCAAGTAAAGATTTTAAAAAATGTCAAATTGGTTTGGAAACTTGCTAATCTGGTTTGACAAAGTTTAATTTGATTAAAAAAAAGTTGAATTGTTTTGAAAAATTGTCAATTAGTTTTGAAAAGCTTTAATTTGACCGAGCCAATAAAGCATTCATAAAATGAAGACTGTACCGTTGCGATGAAATATAAAATGAGATAAGATATTACCAATACTCACTTCTAATGCTGTCCAGTTTTGCGTAGCGTCCGTAACGATAACTGGAACTCCCGAGTATGCATACCGCTCCTCAAAATCGCGTCCCGATACATTAGAGATCCGTTTCACCTCAGTTACGCCCCGGCAAAATCCACAAGTCTCCGGAGATCTGAATGCTTTACTCAGTGCTGCAGGCATTTCTATCATACACTGAAATGCAAAAAAAAAAAAAAACACTTCGCAACCAATATATCTCACCCAGAATACCAAAAAGGCCTCACTTCTCCCTGATTGATATACTTCCAAAAATACATTCCCAAAAATATGCACATTAATCCCAAAACGGTCACACAGAACTTCCACGATTTAAATAATGTAGAATTATCAAATTCTTGCACGGAAGGAAGCTTGATCGGATCCACTTCACGATCCTTGCACTTCTTAAGTAGTTTGTCCAGACGCTTTTTCGCGATGTCAACGGGATCCATGGAGGGAATGCTGTTTCCTTGAATGACGAACCGAGAATGGTGCTGCAATTTCTCGCAAGTTTGCTACCTTAGTTTTGTATCTGATTTCGTCATTACCCACTCCTTAAATGCCTTCCTGTTCATTGGGCTGCAAAATGGTCCCCGTCTGGTACTTGTTGATAAGGAAAATGAGTCAAATTGATTCCATATTGAAAAGCTTTAGTACGAGTATTTTAAATTCAATTTTCATTTCCGACAGATGCTCCGATATTGGAAAGTATGCAATGGTTGGAAGTGGCGTGCGGACGTGTATCCACTCGGAGTGGAGTGGGCAGAAACCATCGTGTTTTGGTCTGAACCAAGAAAATGACTATGCAAGTAAGTTTTATAATCCAAGGTGGTGGAAGGGCGGTTTTTGAATTGTCCTTTCGTTTAGTGGAAAAAGCACCGACGATTCTCTTCCGACACCAGAATGGACCTATCGCTCAAAGCAATGATGGAAAGCTGATAGTCTACCCAGGCTCTACGGTGCACATGGAGTGCTTATGGATGCGTAGGTTTGGCAATCCTAAATGGAATGTTAGTCATGATTACAGGTATAATTTAAAGATTTTTTATATTTTCCATTGGATCAGAATTATGATGGCCATCCTTTCATATAAGGCTATTGGTATATTGTTCTTGAAAATGGTTCATGTACAAATTTCGCATTTAAATGGGTTCTCATGTGGATTAGTTGGATCCCAGCTTAATAAAGTCCTGGGATCCAAAGTCAACTAAATAAGAAATACTCAAATCAGAGAGTAGGGAAAAATTATTAGATATGGTTTCGCAATTTAGTTGGCTGTAGCTTTATCATATGCATATCTTATATTGGGTTCACACTGCGGATCGACATTATTTAATCTGCGCGCAGATAATTTGATCTAATCGGCTTACCGCTACAACTTAACAAGCATCATTCAAACCAACTCTTATCAGTAACAGTAACAAATGTAGGTGTAGATTCTTGCCTAATGGATCATAGGTTCGATACCCAGCATAAATCTTATCTATGATCTCAACGCCTAATGTGAACCCAATATTATCTATTTACGAGAGGAGTTTAGTAAGCTCACTGAATGTAGGAGATAGCGGGTCGAGGTCGCCTTTCCATTTTTTCATTTTTCAAGTAACTCGTCAATAGTAAAAATACCAAATTTTACAGAAATCGTTACAGTATTCGCTGAATTATCGTCAAGTAAACAAGTCAATCCGAAAGATAATTTGAAACGTAATTTTCTACCAAGTAAAGGCACTTTTACTCTGAGAAACCCAATTTGAAGCAAGACTGAGATTGTGCCACTTTCAAATTATTCTTTTCCAGAACAAGACTCCAATTTTTGCAATCGATATGAAATATATACCCAAATTTTGGGCTATTTTTAGACAACTTTTGGGCATAAAACAAAATTTCGGCTCTTTGGATTTGTTGGAAAATCAACATTTTTGAAGGCTCTTCCAACTTGACGTTAAGTTAGCGGTGAACTATCATGTGGAAATATTTTTAACAATTTTATTACTTCACTTTTTCGGGCTATTATTAGGCTTTACAAAAAGCCTTCAATCATTAAATCCCTTCAGAACTTTTTCTTTTGAAAATAATTAATTAAAATTAATTTACAATAAAATAATGGCACTTCTTGCTTAACGTTCCGTTCAGTACTCGTGTTTGGACTGTGACTCTAATGCACACCATATGGTGTGGGGAAGCTGCTAAATAAATGAGAGAGGAGACGTGCTTCCCGAGTTGTTATTAGGTACAAAACTCCTTATTTGCAATGTAGGCTGTGAACCTACCTTTGTCACTAAGGGCAGACAAGAGGTCCTCTTGCTTTAGAATAAGCATAAGAAATAAAGCATTTGCTGCGGGATTGGAGGGTGACGGCAGAGCACTCATTCTGTGATCATCGGTACCTACAGTTTGGACTAAACGAGTGCACTACTGATAACTTAGTAGTTAATTGCTTTGACCCCTCCAGGGGAATGGGCGCGACAGCATCTCGAGTATTTCTATGCCTTGATGACGTTTCGATAGCATATCTATTTCTCGAAAGTACAGTTGCTAGCATGCACCTCCTATCCGCACTGCCTTTATACTGACAAGCTCGGAGCACTGTGAGAGTTCTATTAGTACTCACAGGCAGTTTTTGATCGTGGCGAGATTTGAACTCTGAGCTCTATATTAGTATCGTAAAGCGATGACCGAACGATCACGGCCACCGAGCGCGATCACTTAGTTTTCAGGTATTGTAAAAGAACCAATTAGTGTAAATTTGGGGAATGTCTCAAAGAAGCACTACCTCCCTTACCGTGCCAACCATGTAGTAGGCAGAAGCTGGACGCCATGGCGAAAACCCTGGCAGCAGCGCTCGGTAATTCTGCCATCAAATCGTGCCCAGTTACCAGGCATAAAGGAAGGCGGAGACCACCCTCGTGGAATGCTCGCATTGGAGAGCTAAGAGCGGTGAGTAGAAGAACCTTGGGGTTAGACTCTGACTGGCCAAACTACAAAAGAAACCTAAACTCCTTAAAAACGAAATCAGACCATCTAAGCGAGAGTTATGGAGGGTTTTCTGTGAATGAGTTGAGGAATCCAGCGAGATTTCCAGACTGCGAAAAATTTGATCTACTGCTTTAAACATGCAAAGCTATCTGCTGGAACAATATGGAACGTGGACAACCTCTAGTGGAGGAGAAATTGTCGAGGTCCCATTAGCCACTCACTTCACCTGGTTGAGTGCCAGAGTACTCTCGGACTGCAATCTCTCTCAATTGCCCTAACCCCTTGTGGGCCATAGCGCGTCAACATGTGGCCCAGTTGACGTTTCGACGGCATAAACTGGTTCCGGAGAATGCAGTTGCCAGCATGCACCTCCTGGACATCCATGGCCACGAACGTCGTCGTGGACGGGACTCGAACCCAAAACGCCGGTAGTCAAACATGAGACTGATGCAACACACTGCGCTACCGGAGCTGAAATTGTTTTTATGCCCAAAAATTGCCTGTAAATAATCCAAAAATTTGAGTATATATTTTATATCGATTGCGAAAATTGGAACTTCCATCTTGACACATCTGAGTCCCCTGGCTTGGTGAAAAAAACTGAATAAACGCACTAAAATCGGTTTTATCCATGTTTAAAATTGTTTTGTTTGCTCGATGAGAGCTCAGCAATTATTGACAGAATTTTTGTGAATTTTAGTACTTTTACTATTGATTAGTTTCTAAAAAAATGAATAAATGAAAATGACACCTCATTCCCCCCATCTCCTTCATTCTGCGAGCTCACTGGCATCCTCTCGCAGTCATCGTGTTACACACATATCACGTTATCCACTTTTATATCGTTAATCCTGATTCCGATCCAATCGAAAGAACAATGAACACAAAATTATCGAACAGTGTGAAAACTTAAAGCTCCGAATTTAGGACATACCCAGAAGGATGGGTTTCAGAAGAAGGACGCGATCCTCAGCTAGAATATCGTCTCAGCATTTTCCATGCTGTCGAAGATGATTCCGGACTATTCACGTGCCAAACACCGGCCAGGCATGAACACTCCGTGGACGTTGTAGTGAAAGCCATCAATTGTCCAGATATTCCGATTCGTCGAGGACTCATGCTCAACAATAACGACACAAAACTTAGTACTCGCGTTCAGCTATCCTGTGCCAATGGAAACTCACTGATCGGTGCCTCGGAACTAGTATGTCTGCCCAGCGGTAACTGGAGT
Source organism: Chloromyia formosa (assembly GCA_964017055.1). Classification (NCBI taxonomy): domain Eukaryota; kingdom Metazoa; phylum Arthropoda; class Insecta; order Diptera; family Stratiomyidae; genus Chloromyia; species Chloromyia formosa. The sequence goes on along the minus strand of OZ024816.1, from coordinate 15,403,390 downwards.
GCACCGCTTCCTGTATGCGAAAGTGTCGAATGTGGCGATCTTCCGTTACCGATGAATGCCACGTCACCGCGGGTAGCTGTTCTTTCGCGCGAAGTAGGTGGTCGGGCGGCATTTTCGTGTCCTTCGGGATTTGGTTTGCGCGGTCCCACCGAATCGATTTGTTTGCCCTCGGGCGAATGGGCTACACCGTTTCCGTCGTGTATCGAGGTTCAGTGCGATAATCCGGGCGCTCCGCAAAATGGATACGCACAAGGCTCCGCACCTTATCGTGCCGGCGATGTTGTCCAATTCAATTGCAATCCTGAATATATGATGCAAGGACAACCGATAATTGCATGTCAAGACAATGGACGTTGGTCCGGCGGTTTGCCGAAATGTGTGCAGGCCTGTTCGTATCCAGGAACGGCTATTAGTGGACGCATGTCCTCGGTTAAGTTTTACTATGCAATAGGCGAAACTATTACGTTTACGTGTGATGCCGGTCTTGAATTGCGAGGTGCGAAAATGCTGAAGTGCTTGCGCAACGGTAAGTGGTCAAATGCTATTCCCACTTGTGTTAATAGTAATAGTGAACAATCGTCAAGGAATAGCGGTCATAGTGGTTAAGATTAATATTATCTCGTCGGAAAAAAAATTGCATTTGCATGAATAATATTGAAGTCATTGTATTTTTATAACCGCCGAAAGGTTGGTATGTTTACGAGCGTTGCGTGTTCCAGATTTTGGGTATGGGCTGCGTAAAAGACGCAACCAGACCTAATTGGGAATACAATGACTTTAAGCATTCAAAACCCACTCACTCATATCATCAACATCACTTTAGCTTTAAGTTTTTCAATTGAAAATTACAAATATTGAATACGTAAAAACAAATATGTATAAAAATGCGATAATGTAATCCTTGTCAATTTTTTGAAGAGTGGGCACAAAAGTATGTCACACTTTTGATGATCAAAATAATATTTAAAAAATTTAGGGAGAAAGTAAATCAGAAGGAAAAAATAACATTTACGAATATATCATTTTCTCAACTCTTATTGACGAAGCCTATTATACTAAAAAAATATTTTGAGTTTAGGAGATGTTTTTAGAGTCTGCCTTTTCATTTCTAGGAGTTTGTAGAAAGAAACAAAACCTTGATATAAAATTGTCTTAACTCCGAAACAGCCGAAGCGATTTAAACTCCACAGAGGGGAAATGAGGTCGACTCTTTTTCCTTCGAGTAGAGGCATTAAAGGGGTCAATGAGTACATTCCATTTCAGGTATTTTCTCTTAATGTTAAACAACTACAACAGAGTGGGGGAGCAGAATAAGCAAACATTTTTGGCCCCCACACGTGGTTCGATGGTGGCTCGTGATCAAAATGGCTGTCGTGTGTGGCTTTCGGTTTGCAATTTGTTGTAGGCGTTTCGAGAAACCACCGCTCTGTAAAAAAAGTAACACATAACTGGACATGCCAATACTTATACTAACACACATTCAAAAAGACCAATCACGTAATTCTGAGTAGGGAGCTCTATACTCGTAATTGGTTTAATATACAAAAAAAAATATAGAATGCACGATAACATGAGAACACGAGTCAGGCGATCGATGTTCAACAAAGAAAGTCTGAATTGGAAGGAGCACTATCACCATTATGAAGAAGAGATTCACAAGACTAGAGAAGAGAACCATCCTTACGAGAAGAGTCGTTCTCGGAGCCAACCAAGAAAGAGAGCCCAGAGGGGTTCAGTCGACAGAATAACGTGATCAGGGAGGAGAGCCATCTCTACAAGGAGGAGAACCACACAAGATGGAGAATCATCCTGGGGTTCAATCAAAATGGTGAACCGGGACGCGATGCATAATAACAATTGCTTTCTTTAATGTTAAGTGATTCGTGAGTTGTGCGGTTCCTAAGATGGTTCCCCTCCTTGTAGGGATCACTATCCTCCCTAATCAGATTACATATTGGTCGCTGTTCTGAAAGCCGAGGATCTGACTTTTCCAGTTTCTCCTCCATATGCTTTCCACTCCGGTAAAATATGCACTGTCAACTGTCATTGGCTGCGTTCCTGCGAACGAATCATGATTTGATATTTCACGAATTCTCCTCCAAATGCTTTCCCCTCCGGTAAAATTTGTACAGACACCTGTCAATTTTGGGATCTGAAAATGTTCCCCTCCGGATCTGTACAAATTTCACCGCAGGGGAAAGCATATGGAGGAGAATTCGAGAAATGTCAAATCCTGATTCGTTCGCAGGAACGCAGCCAATTTTTGGATCTGAAAATATTCCCCTCCGGAACGGAAAAGTATTCTGATCCCAAAATTGACAGTTGACGGTATGTATTTTGCCGGAGGGGAAAGCATATGGAGGAGAAATAGAAAAACTCAGATCCCAATTCGGCTTTCAGAACCGCGACCGTTGTGTTTATTGAATTTCTCCCTTAAGCGGTTCCAACGGTGGTTCTCGTCATTGTAAGGACGGTTCTCTTCGCATCCCTTATGTTGTTGACGGAGTCCCAGTAACGGTGCTCGTACTAGGACAGCTCCGAGGATAGCTCTTTTCCTCGTTAGGATGGTGCTCCTCCCTAGTCGTTTTGTGATATTGGACATGATTAGCCTTTTTAAATGCGTGTGTGTGCATAAGCATTTGCATGGCCACTTATGTGTTATTTAATTTTTATTTGCAGACCGGTTTCCGACAATTGGAAACATGATAAGATCATTGATCAATTGCCTGAGTAATTAAAAAAAGTTATGCATTTGTACTTTCACAATTTAGCCCGGGGAATAAAGGCATACTGCCTTGCAAAAGGTTCAGTAGTTCTAATTTTTTGATATGTTATATAAGCCGGTCCCGTAGTTAAGAATCCAAGTTTCTGACCTCCCACCCCCTGTGCGTTTCCTGTGGCACCCCTAAAAGCGACAAATTTTCGGTCATTTTTCACTTTATTGCACATATCTAAATTTTTCTGTCAAGCTGTTATCTTAAGAATTACGAGCTGTCAAAGTTGCACATTTTTTGTAAAAACTATACGTTTTCGATGGTTTTGTTTTTTTTTTTTTGTTCTATTATCCCGAAAATGGCACGTTTTCATAGAGAAAGTTATCTTGAATAGTATTTAATAATATCTGTATTATTATTGTATAGTTTCAATTAAGCAATAATTAGAGAAACTTATATTTTCATCCGCTTATTTTTGTGGGGTTTTGAAGTCTCAGCTTGTTCCTTGTTGACTTCTTCAACAAGTAGTTCAGTCGGATCATCTTCATAATCATTAATTATTATGTCCGCTTTGTTGCTACAGCTTTGTCCACAACAGTTTTTGCAAATTACGGAGCACCTTAGACCGCTCTTTCTGCAACTACAGGCCTTAGTGCAGCCTTTTTTGCACTTACATGAAATGCATTTCAGGATAGATTGAGGAGCTGGATCTCTGGTGGTTTTGATAGGAGCAAGTCTTTGGCTGTCCCTTCTCCATCCCCAGTCCAGAGGGTTTTTAATTTGGCTCTGCCATGTCTGAACTTGGTGATAAGTCCGAAAGACGTGGTACATAGCTGCATCCTGAGTCGGTGGTAGCTTTGAAAGATTCAAATTGTTACCTTTAGCAGACTTCGAGAATAGTTGATATCGCAAAGCTTCTAATGTTTTTGTTGTGTCACCGCCATATAGAGCAAGAAATATACGCTCTCCTGCTTCAAAAATGGCCGAAACACTGGCGTTAGGATTTCTGAAGATATTTGCAAATTCATGCAGGGTTGGTTTGTTTTGAAACAAACTGCAAAACTTGGTTTTACCAAATCTAAACAGGGAGGACGTGGTGTCGCACCCACTCAAAGCGTGAAGAACAAGCAGATTTCGCGATGCTGAGTACTTATAGGATGCTGTGGTAAATAAAATGTCAGGGGAACCACATCTTCCAGGCTTTCGGAATTAAATGAGATCTTGAGCCAAAGAAGTCATGAGAACAAGCAAATCAACGTCCTCCCCGATGGTCTCCACAGCATCATACTCTGCAGCAAGGCTTATTGCAGATGTTACAATAAGTACATCAGCATCTTTAATCGCTTGCTTCACATTTATATTGTTTTGATTGAGTGTCTCCTTCAGGAGTGAAATAAGGCGAAGTTTGTTGTTTTCGTTCGCTAGGAACTTTTCCTGTGGCACTTGATTGATTGTTGTTCCATCAAAAATTACATCAATTGATGCGTTCACACTCCACCTTCTGAACCTTGTACCTCTCATCTCAGGATCCAGGGGATAACCACCAAAAATTACCATAACGTTTGCTCCGTAATGATAACGAATGAATTTCACATACCTTTTACAAATTTCATTGAAACTGTCAATCCTATTCCATATGACCTTGTGAAGAAGGAATCCACCTTCTACGACTGCAGTAGAAGTTCGGTTGGTTGTGGTAATGGTGAAAATGCTGTATACAGAGACGATTTTATACCCTTACGCATACCGACAAAACAATCGAAAACGTATAGTTTTTGTAAAAAATGTGCAATTTTGACAGCTCGTATCTCTTAAGATAGTAGCTTCACGGAGAAACTTAGCCCTACAAACTTATTGGAAATTTGATACTCTATAACTTTCTGGTAGGAAGTTTTCCGCTAGGATTCACAATTAAAAAGATATGTGCAATAAAGTTAAAAATGATCGGAAATTTGTCGGTTTTAGGGGTGCCACAGGGAACGCACAGGGGGTGGGAGGTCAGAAACTTGGATTCTTGACTACGGGACTGGTCTATATAACATATCAAAAAATTAGAACTACTGAACCTTTTGCAAGGTAAGGTTACCTTTTCAGACTCTATTCCCCGGAGTAATTGGTCGTCCACTTTTAAGACAGACTCGGAAAGCAACTCTAAAATTTGTTTTTGTTTTTTTAACTGATCTGACACAACGACATATCAAAAACAAAATAGAAAATGTAAATCTAGAGATTCCTGTAGATTTACCATAAAATATTTCTATGTTCCTTTAGAGATAGTATTTATGCGATCGATAATATTGGCACACGTCAGTTGGCGAAACGACAAAGCAGTGTAAGAATAAAAAAATAAAAGCAACAACATAATGTAAATATCTAAGACAACAAACTATATTTGTACAAAATCAATTCAAAATTGAAAGTTATTTTTTTTTATTTAACATACACTTTGATATAATTACAAATGGACGACTTCCAATATTATGCCTACATTTGGTAGTGTTACATGTCATGATAAAGTATTATATCAATTTATAGTATCTTTTGTTTACTATTAATACCGCTATAAATATAATGTCCTCGCCCTAAAGCTTCCGTCACTTAGCAAGCGGACTATCCGGAAGGACTAGTTCACCCATCCGCAGAGTAAGAGTGTATACTGCATTTTTCTGGCTTCATAGAAGGCCGTTTGCCGCTGCTATCAAATCTCTGACGGAAGGACAGTTTGCTTCGTATGTGACTGGACCCATAGGCGGCTTTCACACGGAACGCACTATACACGAGATTCCAGCAGAAAGTACCAGTGGCGAGCGAGCTTTGCACTCGTATAGAAAGCTCGTTCGCCATTGCTGCTTTCTGCCAGAATCTCGTATATCGTGCGTTCCGTGTGAAAGCCGCCTTAATGTAATTTTTTATCCGCAGCGTGATATTGTGATAATCACTCTATCACGATCATCGTTGAGCACTATGCAAGTACGTTTCGTTCGAAGCGATCGTTGCGATCATGAATAATCTCTCAGCGATCAACAGTGAGTACTATTCGTGTGTCCATTAGTCGCAAGCAGAAGCCAAATGCCAAGTATGTATATCGCCAACTGCCGACTTACTTGAACCAGATATGCACATTTCCCCGGACATCTACTCATTGAGCCAATCTAGACGATACAGTAATTTACTCACACAGATCGCATGTCAACGGATGTCCACGAAAAGCTGTTTGCGTCTCTCTCTCTGGCAAATGTGCATGAGATTTGCTTTCATTCATGCACTTGCCACAAGCCACTCCCACAACCATAAACTCGTAGTGATCATCGAATAATTTCGTATGATTCTCCTCACCCGACGAGCGCACGGACTGTTGCATCCGTCGTCGTCACTACTCATAAATTCAGTTGTTTGCGTCTCTCTCTGGCAAATCTCATGCACATTTGCCAGAGAGAGACGCAAACAACATGCGATCTGTGCGAGTAAATTACTGTATCGTCTAGATATTGGGTAGATAAAATATCACCGAGAAAATACTTGTCGTGTCCACATGCTGGGGCTACTTGCCAAGTACCGAGCCCTTCAAACACACTATTCGGCGAGCATATTGAAATAGAAAAGCACATTTTCCAATGCATCAATTGAAACACAACAAATGTTGAGCAAATAATTGTGATATTCACATGCTGCCGATATTGCGAATGATCACCACACCAAGCAATTACCGAGCGGCGCGGCGATCCTCGCCATTTTCACTGTGAGTGGGCACGACTAGCATTTTCTCGATTCACACTAGTTTTTAATACTTGTTGCTAATTGCCTTCAACCCTCCAGGGGCATGGGCGCGTCAACATCTCTTGCATAGCTATGCCTTGTTGACGTTTCGATAGCATATTTTTCGGATGGTGCAGTTGCTAGCATGCACCTCCTAGCCAAGCCGTCTTATACTGACAAGCTCGGAGCACTGTGGGAGTTCTAGTAGTACCCACAGGCAGTTTTTATTTAACGCGCCGAGGATTGAACCTATGTTACTCTAGATGTAGAATCGTAGAGTGGCGGCCGAGAACTCACTTGGTAATGAAAATTTGCCCATTCGATGAGTCGACGAACGGGAGAGGTGCAAGATAATCGCCATTTGATGAGCTCATGCCCGTGGTTCGCCAAGTCGCGAAGAAATACAATAGCGCCCTTATATGGAGCTGTTTCCCTCCGAATTGCTCTGGCTAGAGTCGCAATCTGAACAATAAAATAAAAATAAATAACTGGTGCAACAGTCCAATTTGCACCATGGCCTCGAGATGAGTTAGCATCATCTCATTTTCTAGATCGTGACGGTATGTCTTGTGCAGAGGTATGTGATCAGCAACACGTTCAACTGAGTTATTTACCCCATAAATGGGTGCTCATTGAACAGCTGAGTAGGCTCATAGTCCGACATGTAAATCCCCTTTTTTATCGAAAACTACCACATTCAGTAAGAATCGAACCGGGGCCCAATGCGTAGAAGGCGAACGTGCTAACCGTTGCGCCATCCGGACTACGATACCTGAACAATAAGTTTAGAGTTGAAATTCAGCTACTTTTGTTGAGCTATTATCGAAATGATCGTTCCGATAAACGAGTAGTTTTATCGAAGATGTTGTAGTTGCAGTGGTTCGGAGCAAAACAACCTTATATAAAATACAATCAAATAGTGCACAATGATTATTGTTGAGCGATCACCGCAATAATTGCCCCAAGCAAAACGCAAGTTTCCGAAGCTTCAGCTATCAAGAAATTAAATTGATAGGTTGGAACTAACAACGATGATTATTTTTATTCCTAGATAATCCCATATATTCGTCATTTTATTGCCAAAATTGAAACACACAATTTACTATACGGCACCCTTCCATTCAATCAACTTTAAACAACTTTTTAGAAATTATATACACCTACATAATGTAACCTTCGCTACTTTCTTGATAACTAAACATAACTGTGATTTTTTGTATTGATATTGAATCAATAAAACGAACAAATTTAAATAGAAAGGAATAATTATTTTTTAACTAGAATGTAGTTTAAGTATCGAATATATCTGACATAAAAGAACTATTGTAAAAAATATTTTGTCAATGGTAAGAGACGGCCTGCTTTCCCTTCTTCCTCTCTCTCTCTCTCTTTCTATTCAACATTCTTAAAGTGTTAAAAACTTGAAATATAATCATCCCATTTTCTTGAATTCTTAAGGATAATTATAATCGTAATTTGTAATAAAAGAACATACATGAATTTATTCAAATTTATTGTTATTTTAAGTAAAAAAAAATCAAATCAAATAAAAAACAAAACGTTAAATACAATGAAAAGATCTTACATCTAAAAGCGCTGGTTTTTTACTTATTCTTCAATACCATTAATTTTAAACGACATTTGGCTACACTCTAATGTACGAAGATTTACTACGGCCACTGATTTTGAGCTGATAAATGATGGGACGCATACAAGTAGTGTTTGTTTTCCGTTTTCTCCTGAAAATTGGTAAAATACAAGTCAATAGACGAATTATTCGGAGATTTAAGCAACTATAGGCGTGTTCTTTTGAGTATCTATCGACTGTAGTGTAGGGTAACAAACACGCATTACACAAACAACAAGCGACTTGTCGTTTGTGTAATGCGTGTTCTTTACCCTACCCTAGACTCGATAGATACGCAAAATAACGCGCCCTATTTAGTTGAACAAAACGGCAGACGGAGGCGATACCGCCTTCGGAAACACGGACGTAATGTATTTTAAGTAATCTACTAAATACTCTACCTGTAAAATAGCCTTGTTTAAACTCCGCTTGATTGCCAGCAAAATAAACGTGCGGACATTCCTTTAAAATAAACGGATCCTTATCGATATATGGATAGCATGGTATTGTGTCGGGACTAGTTGGTGTAATGTGCGACCAGACAAGAGTCGATTTTAAAGCCTCCAGCGGATCTTCAATTTTCGTTGTTCGAATTATATCCATAACATTTTGTCCGGACGTGCCGACAATATCGCGTCCAGCAATTTCACATGCATACGGATTTGTCACACTCTGAAAACTCTTATTTTTAAAGGCTTCGGGAAACATGCATGCATGAAGTGGCTGTTGCGGCAACATAAAATTGGACGGATCGAACTCGCCCGACATAATGTCAACATTAACGGACTCGGACCAATTCGAAAATAGCTTGTCGCAAGTTTTGACTGCATCTAATGTACCTGTGGATTCGGCAGCTCGGGTTTGAAGAGATTTCTCCCTCATTTCAGCCGTTGTTCGGATGGAATTGCCTGCAGGAGTATGAAAATCAATTAACGTAAAGTCAGAACTTCAAATCAGGTTTGGGTACGAAACGTCGACTTTTAAAATCTCGATTGCCATAATATCGATTTCGAAACATCGGCTGGAAATATCTTGACTGTATCATAATCTCGACAGGTGAAAATCTCGACTTATCTCGATTTTTAAAATCCGCCGACTTTGAAACAATAATTTTTTAATTAATTGTACATACAGTTACATTTTGATTTGGCATTGAGTATACTTTCGTCTTAAATCTTTCAAGCATATGCACACACAAAATATTATTATGAATCAACAGTCTCTTGTGTGGGCTCTGCTCCCTACGCTCGCTCCGCACTTAAGGGATTGCATGAACATGAACGCTCGCTTCACGCACTCTGAGTGCAACAGTATCTTGTGTGGGCTACACTCTAAGGCGATCCCAACGCTCAGAAAATAGACCTAGAACGCTTGTTCTCCAGTAAATTTTTTTAATTAGTCCATATTACTAAAGCGCAAACTTACCTCAATGCTATCTCACTACTAAAACGGGAAAAGGCGAAATAATGTCAATTGACCTTATTTCTTCTTCAAAAAGAAAGTGAAGTCAAATGACATTGACACTTTAATAAAATAAATAACTGGCGCAACAGTCCAATTTGAACCATGGCCTCGAGATGAGTTAGCATCATCTCATTTTCTAGATCGTGACGGTATGTCTTGTGCGGAGGTGTGTGATCAGCAACACGCTCAACCGAGTTATTTACCCCATAAATGGGTAGAACAGATGAGTGGGCTCATAGTCCGACACGTAAATCCCTTTTTTAATCGAAAACTACCGCATTCAGTATGAATCGAACCGGGGCCCAGTGCGTAGAAGGCGAACGTGCTAACTGTTGCGCCATCCGGACTACTACCATTGATACTTTGGAGATGGAATATTACACCTAGGCCCCTTTTCTCAATGTCCTGTTAAACTGCCTGTTAGCTAACAGGAACTTATTTATCAAAGGCCTTAACCTAAATCATATACAACACCCAAACTACGACATGGGCATCTTCTCCCCTTATTTTTGAACTGCATTATCGTATTCTGGGTGTTGTATATGATTTAGGTTAAGGCCTCTGATAAATACGTCCCTACTACCTAACAGGCAGCTTAACAGGACATTGAGAAAACGAACCCTAACCCTATAATTAATTTTAAATTAGTCGAGATTATCGAGATTTTTTCTGTCGATATTTTTATCAGTCGAGATATTTTATAGTCGAGATTTTCTCAAGTCGAAATTTTGAAATATTTTTCCATACAAAAATATCTCGACTTTGGTAAATGAGATTTTAAAAGTCGACATTTCTTACCGCTCCTTTTCAAATGGATATAAGTACCTGCAATTATAACCCGCACAATTGAAGCTGATTCTAAATCGTCACTATTGTCGGAACTATCAACATTGCCAAACAGCCAGTGTTGAAACAGTTCCAAGGACATGGATAGCCCGTCAGCGGAAGACTAAAAAGGAACAAGAGATTTTTTAATCCCAATTCATCAACAGCAAATTGATAACATTTTCATACTAAATCCAGTCCGGATATCAGAACGAGCAACGGTGAATCTTCTAGCGGTTTAAGTGGTCGCTGGGGTCCACTCTCGTAGAAAATCATATCCTCAACGCCGAAGCGTCCGCCCGCCTCAATATAACCTTATTGAATTGAAAAGCAATGTAAGAATTCAATATAATACTTTTTTTAGTAACCGATGAAATTTTTTACAATGAATGATATCAATTTGGATAGTGATTTTAGTGACAAGTGAACAATTTTGACTATAACGATAAATAAAAAATATATAACGGGATTCCTGTTTACAAATGAACTTTATACGATTATTTATTACTTACCAACTTACTATTTGCCCTAACGCCTAGTGGGACATAGCGCGTCAACCATTATTGCTAAGAGTAAGCCTCTTAGGAATAAAAGTTGACGTTTCATTAGCATAAACTAACACAGGATGCATGCTACTAGCCTTCACCTCCTGCCCATTTAGCCGCATATTGCGACAAGCCGGAAAAGGTTGTGGCTTCCTCTTACATCCCACACCACAGGGGGAAGACACATCAGACGCCTCAACGCACAGAGCTACCCTATTTGAAGAGTAAACACTGGAAAATCGAATAATATTTCTTTATCCCTTTAAATTAATTCCTAGTTATGACTTTGTACCACCGCGTAGAAAACAATTTGTCACATCTAGCGCCCAGGTTTGTTTTTTTCCGTCCCATATCAAAATATTGTAATGTTTCCTCTGCTGAGCGAAACCAGGTTCGTTAGATATTTTTGTGCTGAATAATGAAAACACTTCGATCGAAAAAACACACACACCTTATTTACAAAACGAACTACACACGCGTACTAACAACCAACGTCACACTAGCTCGAACTATTCGTTAACGGTGGTTAACAATAACGACTCTTCGACTTCCGAGCGGATACTGTATAACGATCCAACTGCCACTGAGTGTCGAGTCTTACTACTTCTACTTCTCCGGTGACATCTACCTTTTATATTTGAAATTGTTTCGAGAAGGTTCCAGACTCTAGATGGCTCGAGAATCGGCTAGTGCCCAGTCAGCTGATACTTGTTATCGAACATTCGAGATTATGATGAAGCTTAGTACAGTGCGTGTCGTAAAGAGATACCCACTCCGTACACGCAACAATATAATGGACGGGCATATTGTTCGATGGTAGCCCTGATGACGCAACGGTTAGCACGTTCGCCTTGTATACACTGGGCCCCGGTTCGATTTCTACTGAATCCAGTAGTCTTCGATAAAAAAAGGGGATTTATGTGTCGAACACCTCTGCAAAAAAGCACACCGTCACGATCTAGAAAATGAGATGATGCAGCTCATCTCGAGGCCATGGTTCAGATTGGCCTGTTGCGCCAGTTATTTATTTATATAGTCCAATGCATGCTGTATGTTTGTTCGTTAGATCGTTTGTCCGGGCACTTCCCATGTTCTAATCTTAACCAAGTTTGGTATATAGGTTCCGTGTGTGACCCTGAGTACGGATCCGCGACCACAATTTTCATTATCGACTGGACTAACGATATATTCTGTTGTGTTCGAACAAGAGTTACTCACCTAAGGCCCGTTTTCTCAATGTTCTGTTAAACTGCCTATTAGCTAACAGGAACCTATTTATCAAAGGCCTTAACCTAAATCATATACAACACCCAAAATACGATAATGCAGTTCAAAAATAAGGGGAGAAAATCCCTATATTTTGTCGTATTTTGGGTGTTATATATGATTTAGGTTAAGGCCTTTGATAAATAAGTCCCTGTTAGCTAACAGCCAGTTTAACAGGACATCGAGAGAACGGCCCGAAGTCTTTTTAAAGAACGCTCCTCGAGGAATTTTCTTTGGTGCGATTTTAATCAAATTTGGTACGTGTCTTAATTGGGTTGTTATAAGTACCACACGGTGATATTTTGGTCCTGCCGCAGGTGTGCGTCAGGCCCATTCTTTTACATGGCATTCTTGTTTGGTGGGCGGCGCCTAGAATGGGTACCCACAGGACTCTACTGGGGAAGGTGCAAAGATTGGCGACGATTGCTGCAAGCGGGGCTATCAGATCCACTCCAAGCTGGCCTGGATGTGCTTCTAAATCTTTTAGCGCTCGATATTTTTGCTGAACAGCAAGCAGCGATTATAGCATTGCGACTTCACGAGACCGGTCAGCGGCGTGCGCTAAGCTCCGGTCACTTTGCTATTTTGAATAATCTTGACCACCCTGCATATACGGATTATATCTCTCCTAAATACATGTTTGGTAAAAATTATGTAAGCCAGATTCCCTCAAGGAACATGTGTGAAACTGGGGCAATCACTCACCCAGATTCCATCGTTTTATATACTGACGGATCCAAAATGGATGCTGGAGTGGGAGCCGGTATCTTTTCGGAAACGTCGACTACTACTCAATTGCCCCAACCCCTTGTGGGCCATAGCGCGTCAACTGTTCCATGTGACGTTTCGTTGGCACAAACTGGTTTCGGAGAATGCAGTTACCGGCATCCTGCACATCCATGGTCACGAACGTCGTCGTGGACGGGATTCGAACCCGAAACGCCGGTAGTCAAACATGAGACACACTCCGCTACCGGTCGCTCCCAACTGGGGCAATTAAGGAGGTCGTTGGGACATCGGAGTGCCTTTCGCAATCTACAAGCGAATTATCAACTCTAAAGCGAAAAATAAAGTGAGCGCTAGATGGACTGAGGACGGTGTGTGTCACACCATAAAGAGGTTATGGCCCAGAGCGGACCCCGGCCGTTCTGCTGCAATATTATCATTGAACAGGAAGCACATTGGTGTGGTGATGAATGTTATCACTGGACACTGTCCCATTGGAGAGCATGCAAGAAGACTTCGCCTACCCTACAATGACTTCTGTAGAAGCTGTGAGGATGCTGACGGGGAGGAGAGTACCCTCCAGTTTCCATGCACCTGTCCTGCCCTGGCTGCGAGGAGGCGACTCTTTCTTCCTTCATTTGGAAGAGCTAAGGGGCATGAGCCCGCTCTGGTTTTATCGGTTTATTGCCAGCTCTGGCTGGTTTAATGAATAGTAATTTTAACGGTATAGGGGGCGCCAAAATATCCTTGCCGATGCCTTAAGGTAGACTTTGACCGGCCCGGCCTGGAGGAGTGACCTTTAAAAAAAAACTTAAGGGAGTAACACTAATTTGAACAAAGCGGAATTTACCGTTAGTCCAGTCGATAAACGAATTTGCTGTCACCGTACCTAGGTCAGGGTCACCCAAGCCACCTACATATCGAATTTGGTTAAGATGGGAGCACCGGAGGTGTAGGAATTTTAGTAGTTCACATTTTCAGTACTCATTTTCGTACTAATTTTTTCTACGAATATCCTCACAAATGCCAATTTTTGTACAAAAATTTCAAAAAATTGTCTTAGTTTTAGCTAGTCTGAGATGATTTATAAAATATAAACACATAAGCCCCACTTTCGTCTCCAATTTATCAAAGAATTATAATTCTTCTCCGTTCACCTGTCCAGCGAGACAACACACACGATACGTTAGAACTGTGCAGGTAAACCTCTCCGGTATGCCTGCACAGACATACCTAACGGTATACCGGAACGTATATGGACATTTTAATCCTTTGGTCAGGTCAGATTTTTTACCCTTTGGTTGCGTCAGATGGAGATTAAATATAGGCAGTAGGAATGTCGCCGTAATTACTACTACTACTCAATTGCCCTAACCCCTTGTGGGGCATAGCGCGTCAACTGTTCCATGTGGCCCAGTTGACGTTTCGTTGGCATAAACTGGTTTCGGAGACTGCAGTTGCCAGCATGCACCTCCTGCACATCCATGACTACAAACGTCGTCGTGGACGCCGTAATTAGGGTGATACGAAAAATGCACTAGATTACTGTCGAAGACATTTTTAGCATTTTGAAATAATTTTTAACCCGTTGATTAGGGCAAAAGGAAGTTTTTGGTCATGAAAATTATCTCTTGGTAATACGAGTGTGGCCTGAATCGGGATGAAGAGGTGAATACACTGGAGTCCCGTTGAAGGCATTTTAAACCCTTTGGTCAGCTCGGAAGGACCTTCTTGGACATAAAATGAAATCAAGCCAATACGATTGTCCCCTGATTCGGGGTGATAAGACCAATGCACTGGAGTACTGTTGAAGCATTTTGAGTTTTTTGATCAGGAAAACAGCATGAGTTGAAACAGAAACCACATCTAGCAAATATCGGTAATTTCTGGATAGGGCTGATGATACCAATCCTTTGGATGTAAAAATGTATGAAAACATATTTGCACGGGACGGCCCTAAAGTGCCGACGAACATCGCTCTTCTTCTGTCATTTATCTCAACAAAAAAACAACCAAAATAAGTACTTAAAATTATGAAAACTAACCATTTGTATCATAACAAATAAAATCCAAATTATTGAAATTAAATTAAAAGGACAATGAAAATATCCAATTGAATGTGCGAAGTGTTTTCTTATAAACAAAGCCAATAAAGTGAAATGTTATTGAATGAACATGTCACATTTATTATACAAACTTCACTTACTGTCGGTTCCTGTAAATTATTTTCCTTATTTACACTCTACTCTCACTCTCAAAGGCATCATGTATAAAGTGGGGATAGTAAATTAGTTAGATACTTCAATTCGATACGATTCAATAGAAAGCAATAAGTTAGCACGGATACCTACCAAGTACAACACACACTGCACCTGTCACCAAACTGTGAACATCAACTTTTCCCAATAGTCGAATTCTTTGCAATTCATCTTCGAGGATGAGTTTATCGTTCTCGTCGACATAATTGGATCGTGGTGGTTGTGGCGCGAGTTGATTCTCTTCGGAAATTTCACGAAGAATGCTGGGTTTTAGTGTCTGCAAAGAAGCGTAGTTGGAAGGGAATAATATTAATTACACAAAAACTCTAATGGCAGGCAACTGTAATCTAATATATACAAGTGAATATTATTTTTGTATAGAATTGTATTGAGTGCAACAGAGGCCACTATTTGGGCATGTTCCTTCGTCACTTTACAAGCTGACTACTTGACTGTACTGGTTTCGTCGCCAATGGACCTATACTCTTCAGGTGTTGCCTTTAGTTCCATTGGCGAGGCAACACGACCAGTTCAGCACAGTCCGATCAATTGATCAGACTGCGACTACTGAGTATGATGTTTGGCTATATATTGGCCACATTATACGTCAAGAGTACGAGTACATCGCATTGAAAATAATCACCCTACTGGACTTAATACTAAAATAGTATTATTTTAATTTTTTAGAATTGTATTGAGTGGAACAGAGGCCACTATTTGGGCATGTGTGCTGTGCTGAACTGGTCGTGTTGCCTCGCCAATGGAACTAAAGGCAACACCTGAAGAGTATAGGTCCATTGGCGACGAAACCAGTACAGTAACACACAAACACACTTTCCTTCTTGCATTGAAGGGTTTTGGCAGCTCTTGGCCGTTGTGAAACGGGTCGCTCCGGTGCGTAGAACCGGCTGCCGCAGGAACGAAACCAGTACAGTCAAGTTATCATCATCGTGGCGCGACAGCCCGACGTCGGGCCTTGGCCGCCTGGATCATTGTCCTCCAATTATCTCGGTCACGTGACCGCGTCCTCCAATTTTGGGAGCCCAGCAGCTGCGCGGCGTCCACACCTACTGAGCTCTCCCAACGAGATCTCGGTCGTCCTCCCAGTCTCGCTCCGTCGACTCGTTCTGCATTCATTACTCTCTTAGGCATGCGATCATCGTCCATTCTTTGTACATGCCCTGCCCACTGAAGTCGTTGTAGTTTGACGATTTTCGAGACTTGCAGCTCATCGTACATTTCATACAACTCATGGTTGTACCGGATGCGCCATCCATCTCGTTCGCAAACAGCCCCGAAAATTCGCCGTAGAACCTTACGTTCGAAAGTGTCTAGCATGTTTTCGGAGGCTTGAGTTAGGGTCCATGCTTCGCAGCCATAGCATAGCACTGGTCGTATAATGGTTTTGTACACGCGGAGCTTCGTGTTCCTGTGCACATGTTTCGATTTCATTATGGGGAGAACCGAGAAAAAAGTCTTATTAGCTAACTGTATCCGTCGCTTGATTTCGTCAGCTTCGTTGGCGTCCCTTGACAGGTTGCACCCCAGGTAGATGAAGTTGTTCACGAACTCGATGTTGAGGTCCCCCACGTTGATGCTCGGTTGTGCAGGTGTCCGTGTCACCGATTGCATCATTATTTTAGTTTTACCCTCGTTAATACGTAATCCAACTTCCTTTGCAGCGGTATCGAGCGTATGCAGAAGTTCTTCTGCGTCAGCCAATCTTCGGGACATGATGTTGATGTCGTCGGCGTACGCTGCTAATTGTGTCGGCTTGATGAGTAGCGTCTTGCTGTTGTCCATATTCATGGCCCGAATAACGTATTCCAGTGCTAGGTTGAAGAGCGTCGGTGCCAGTCCATCGCCCTGTTTCAAACCAGTGCGTGTTTCAAATAGATCAGTAAGTCTATTCTGGATCCTGACTTGTGACACGGAGTTGGTCATCGTCATCTTTGTCAGTCGCACTAATTTTGCTGGTATACCAAATTGCAGCATGATGTTGTACAGTACTCCACGATCGATACTGTCGCATGCCTGCTTGAAGTCGACAAAGATTTGGTATACGTTTACGTTGTATTCCCAGCACCTCTGGAGTATCAGTTTGACTGAGAAGAGCTGATCGGTTGTGGAGCGACCAGGTCTGAAACCGCTTTGATATTCGCCAATGACTCGTTCTGCGTACGATTTTATTCTATTTTCCAGAATTTTCGTCAAAATTTTATAGGACGTACAAACTAGTGAGATGCCCCTGTAATTCTCACACCGCAATTTATCTCCCTTTTTATGAATTGGACAGATGATGCTTCTGCGCCAATCGTTTGGGATCTCCTCGTTCTCCCATACTCGCAGGAGTAATTGATGTATGGCATCAACTAGACTCGTTCCACCGAATCTTAGCAGTTCAGCTGGGATCTCGTCAGCGCCCGGCGCTTTATTTCGTTTTAGTGACCGCAACGCGAGATCAACTTCCTCTACTGTCGGGGGTTGAATGGGTGGGCCTAGATCAACAATATCATCGAGAGCTTCCTGTGTGGGGATGTTAGATGGTCGGTTTAGAAGCTCTTCAAAATAAGAGGCCCATCGTTTGTTAATACCATCGGTGTCGCTGATGATGTTTCCATCCTTGTCCTTACAAAGGCTAGTCCTGGGTTGGTAGCCGTTCTTAATTGTATTTACTAGTTTGTACGCTTGTCTGGTGTTCCTATTAGCTAAGTTTTCGTTTATGTTCAGCAACTGCTCGTCAAAGTATTTACGTTTCTTACGTCTAATTATTCTATTCGATATTCGCCGTAGCTCGTCATATTTTTCTCTTCTGGCTCTGGTTCCTCGTTGAATCCATTGTCTGTAGGCCTCGTTTTTCGCGTCAAGTGAATTTTTGCATTCTTCGTCGAACCAGTCATTTCGCGCTCGCCGGGCTTTATATCCCACGACCTTCTCTGCGACATCCTTGATGGTACCCTTGAGTTCTTCCCAGAACCCATGGACGCCTGTGTTGCTGATGTTGTGTAGCATAGGTGATAGTTTTTCCTCAAGGGCGGTAGCATACGCCACCGCTGTAGCATCACTCAAGAGCTTATCAACCGCAAAGATTTTGGGAGGGCTGATTCTTGACTGGTGCACTGAGGAGATTCTACATCTGTAGGTCGTCTTCACCAAGTGATGATCTGAGTCGCAGTTTGCTCCTCGATAGGAGCGGACATCCATGACACTAGACGCCCATCTCCTGCAAATGAGGACGTGGTCAATTTGGTTGACGGTATGTGCGTCTGGAGACTTCCAGGTCTGCTTGTGAATGCGTCGATGCGGGAAACACGTAGAGCTTACGACTAGATTCCTGCTGCAGGAGAAGTCGATAAGTCGCTGGCCGTTATCGTTACATTCTTCATGGAGGCTGTGGCCTCCAGAGGTCCCCCGATGCCAACTTTCATTCCCGACTTTCGCGTTAAAGTCTCCCAGCAGCAATTTAACGTCGTTTGTTGGAAGTGAGTCGAAGAGAGTTTCAAGACGGGCGTAGAACTCGTCTTTTACTGCGTCTTCTTTAACTTCAGTGGGGGCATACACATTGATGAGCCAGAGATTGAAGAATCGAGTCTTGATGCGAATCGCACACAGCCGTTCATTTATGGGTTTGAAGTCAGTAATATGCGGTTTGAGGTGATTGTCCACTATAAATGCTACTCCAAACTCCTTGCGGCCCGATGGTTTGCCACTTGTAAAAATTGTGTGCGATTTCTTGTCATTAATCTCGCTGCCAAGCCAATTTGTTTCCTGGACTGCAGTAATGCTCAGTTTGTACTTTTCGACCTGTTGAAGGAGGGCCTTCTCGGCCCCCGGTTTGTTCAGGGAGCGTACATTCCAGGATCCGAAAGAATAATCCTTTATTCGTTTGCGTGGTCGTCGTTGTTGATCCGTCCAATCCGAGGCTTTTGTTCCAGGTTTCTTGACATGGAGTGGTTTTTACAAGGACGAGTTGTCAGCACGTCGCTTAACCCCATTCAGGGGACCTCGGAGATAGCTGCTTCAGATGGTTTAATAAACGTGCTGGAGCCCACACAACTATGTAGCAGGTCCAACTACGCAAGTCATTCCATCCTACTAGACCTGAGACGCTTAGGTGTTTGTCAGCCATTCAGGCTACAGCTATCTGCCTTTTCCAAACTGTCTTATCGCTAAGACATTGGCCGTCAGCGAATTGATACACTGCCGTTACTAGGGGGCGCCCACGCGGAGGACTATGGAAAAGGTCTTTGCCCCCTCAGTACAGTCAAGTAGTCAGCTTGTAAAGTGACGAAGGAACATGCCCAAATAGTGGCCTCTGTTCCACTCAATACAATTCTAAAAAATTAAAATAATACTATTTTAGTATTAAGACCAGTAGAGTGATTATTTTCAATGCGATTATTTTTGTATGTTTGTCGTGCAAAAACTTTTAAACCATTGAGGAGATTGTTATCAAATTTTGCAAGAGTATATTTTGCGAGCTGGAATAGCTAGTAAGGTGGTTTGCGGCCACATACAGTAAAATCCCGTTCAACCGAACCCAAGAGTGTGGCGTAATTTCGGATAACGACATTCTTCATAAGTACCTTCAGGAGGCCGGGGAGGAAAATAAGGTGGTTCGCGACTCCAAAATGATACTGCATATAGTAAAACCCCGATTAACCGAACCAAAGAGGGCAGCGGCATTTCACAAAACGAAATTTTTCACAAGTACTTTCGGAAGACCGGGGAGGAAAATAAAGTGGTGCACGACTCCTAAATGTTACAATATACAATAGAACCTCGACTAACCGAACCAAGAGGGCGGCCCGGCGCAGCGTTATAACGAAATGTTTTCATAAGTACTTTCGGTAGGCCGGGGTGGAAAATAAGGTAGCTCGCAACTCCAAAATGATACCACATACAGCAAGGCCCCGATTAACTGAACCAAAGAGGGCGGCGTCATTTCACAAAACGAAATTTTTCACAAGTACTTTCGGGGGCGGGGGGGGGGGGCAATAAAGTGGCTCGCGATTCCAGAATGTTACAATATACAGTAGAACACCGATTAACCGAACCAAGAGGGCGGCGTGGCGTCATTTCGGATCATCATCATCGTGGCGCGACAGCCCGACATCGGGCCTTGGCCGCCTGAATCGTTGTCCTCCAATTATCTCGGTCACGTGACCGCGTCCTCCAATTTCGGAAGCCCAGTAGCTGTACGTCATTTCGGATAACGAAACTATACTCGTACATGAACGCTCGCTGCAACAGCGTTTTGATCAGTTTTAAACATACCAAACGTTCAGTATCATTAAAACAAAAAAAAAGTAAAATTAAAAGTTTAAAAGGGTGACGCGAGCGATAAGTGACAAAAAATCCGAGTGAAAAGTGAGTTTTTCACCCCGGGCCACGGAAACTAAAAATATCCCCGCTTGTGGGTTATAGCACATGCACTATTCCTGACAGAACTAGCTGATGCATCGTTAGAATATAAAAGGTGCTGGATGATGCACATCGCTGGCATACACATCCGGTCGATTAGGTCACCTTCTACGACAAGGCGGTAAAGACTGCGTCTTACTCCTACGCCCTGAACCATAATAGGACAACGACCGCTATTTTCCGACAGCAACTTCCAATTTCCTACTCTGGTACACTTTGCATACATGAACCAAAAGATAGACCGCAGTCCGCTTATTTTGCACAAACAACTTGTAATGAACCACATTCTGGTCTGGTTATGCTGCTTCCACCGGCAGATTTATGGCAGCACCTAATGATGAAACTAGAGGCCGGACCCCTATGCGAGCGCGAGGGAATCTGAGCCGTCTCCAACCATTCCATCCTTATCGCCTCATTTTTTTATCATGCCCCATTTTTGCCTCCCATGTTTGTTTTGTCTTCCCCAGGCCTATGAATTTTTGTTAATACGTAGAGGACAGGGGCAACAAGCGACGAAAACCCCGCCCACATCTCCCGAACTGAGGTACAGCAAGCATAGGCCGCTGCTTAGATCGTTGAGGGGTCTGTCTCTTCGCCAGATGGCACGGCCCGACCTTCACGGTCATTATGCTACCTCAGGCTCCGTCCCACGGGCATCTTCGGATGCCCACCAAACCGTCCGTTACATATTTTTACATTATATGGTTCATTACAATCAATAGTCAGCTCCTGGTCTATAATCATCCTGTGATTGAAAACATGCCTTCAGTTCCACTTACCTGATGCTTGAACAAGGTCCCGATGATGACACACTTTTCCGGAGTCTCTTCACGCAACTCGGACAATTTTTTAATCTTGTATTCGCTACCTGTAAAATATTCAATCATAAATATCCATGAAATGCACTCTTCAATCCAAAAACCCATACGAACCCCATTTCTTCTCTATGAGTGGCTTCAGCAGTGCCGTCATTTCACGCAATCGCGAGGCATAGATGTGGGCATACTGTTTTCCATAATTCTTGCTTTTCAGCATGAATTTCTCGGACTTATTGACGTAGGTTGAGTCCAATCGATGATATTCTCTTTTCTGTGTCGCTTTTATAAGATTCTCGTCAGTTGGGAACAACATATTTGCATCGGAAAAACACCAGGTAAATTCAAAAAAAGGCAGTCACTTATAAACAATCACCAAAAGGCGGGCGAACTGATTGACAATTGGAAGCTGGAACAAGCAGCTGATTTTTGCATCCAATTGGATTGGGTGCGTTCAATGTAAAATGCAGGCGAGTCTGCACATTCGCCGAAAACGTTGATCAAAAATAATAAAATCTATAGTGACTAAACTATTGTTGATCTAACAAGAGAGTATTTCTTGCTATGAATAACTAAAATACAAATTGAACAGACTAAAGAGGAGCTGTGAGGATCATAATTTTCACTGCAAGCAAAAAGCCGGCATACCGATTTCGCTCTACTTTGCAGACCGGGCAGACCGGGCCGGGCTCCACCTTGCAGCTGATATCAGTCCACCATTCCATATATCAACAGTCGTCGAGCGGTGAAATGCTCAGAAGTGCGTTACAGTCTGCAACTCGTGTAGTTTCTAGAAGTTTTGTCTCGAACCAGACACCTCGATTGCATTTACATTTATCAGCATCGCGTTTTGGAAAAATGGAACAACACGGCGTAGTTCCTGACGTTATTCCGGTCGCTCCACGTGAAAAGGCGACCGTCAGCTACCCGAGCGGCGTAAGTGTCAGTGAGGGCAACGAATTGAAGCCCCGTCAGGTAAAAGACGAGCCCAAAATCGATTGGAATGCGGACAACTCGGCCTTCTACACCCTCTGCATGACCGATCCCGACGCTCCCAGTCGCAAGGACCCCAAATTCCGTGAATGGCATCATTGGCTCGTTGGCAATATTCCCGGCAAAGATGTGTCCAAAGGTGAGGTTTTGTCGGCGTATATTGGTTCCGGCCCGCCAGAAGGTACCGGCCTCCATCGTTACGTGTTCCTCGTCTACAAACAGGACGGCAAGCTAACGTTCGATGAACCTCGTTTGCCCAACAACAGCGGCGACAAACGTGGTTGCTTCAAGATTCAGAAATTCGCGGACAAGTACAAGTTGGGCGATCCCGTTGCTGGAAACTTCTACCAGGCCGAATGGGACGACTACGTACCAGAGTTGTACGCGCAATTGACGGCTAAACTCTGAAATTGATGCCGAGGTGGATGCGAAGGAGCTGCATTCGATTATCATTTGATTGTTTATTCTGTTACATAATTGTAATCAATAATAATAAACGAAGACTTGCTACGAACCAATCTGTCTTTTTTCGTACTCTATTTTTAGAGAGCGGCATGGTAGAGGCCGGTTGGCGATATTTGTTAGTGCGATAATGCAGAACGATCCATATGGCGTTATCAAGTAATTTGCCTGCCTAGTGGTTATCTCCACGCCCGGTTGATAATAGCTAAACATTACGAATGTACAAATTAATGCAAATTCCGTGTATCTGCAAATTGCTACTGCCGTTTGATCCTAATAATACGATAGGAGACGTTTGACCATGATTGATAAGGTGGAGAACTTCTGGTATAAACGATTCCTGAGTATATATCGTTTCCAGATCAAGTAAGCAAAATTCCGAGACAAATTTCCGGATCAAATAGACAATTTTCCGGACCAATATATAACTTCCCAGACCAAGTAAATAAATTTCCGAATCAAATATGTACCTAAATAAATTTCCAAATCAGAAAATAATTTTTCGAGTCAAATAACATTTTCAAATAAAAAAAAGGGGAACATTCCTGTTTCGCGAATATTAGGAGAATTATTTCGGCAAGCATTCTGGTCGCGAGCATGCATCGAACCACGTCAAACTCTATTGGAAAAATCTCGTTTCCACCGTTTTCTGTTATTTGATGGTTCGATGGAAGTTTGGTCGTGGTTGTGCTCGTCCATGGGTGGCGACCTTAAAGGGTATTTGGTCCGGTCCGACTGCCTTTCGGCGTTTCATCTGCCTTATTGCCTTCATCACCGATATCACTGGTGCTTGACTCCACAGCTTGAAAAATTTCACGCGAAAATTCTTCGTTCAAAAGTTCGCCAAAGTACTCACGCATTCTGCTACAGATTGCTGTGTCTTCAACCAGCAGCACTCTTTGTGAGTCTTCAACGCACCTTGGCGCCTGAATCTCTCGATTCAGCCTCTTCTTTCTATAATAATTCTAACAATTTATTTTTAATATTTTTTTTTATGCAAGCTTTCAATTTGCTATATCGGCTTAACATGAATGGTTAAGCATCCCCAATAGTAGAACAGTTCATCTCCTATTGGCATGGGACACTACAAAACTCTCGGATTGCGGGCGAAGCGTTCTATTTTTTGGTTTCAGTTTGTAATTTTTTAACCTGGACGACTCATGAAATTCAATGTACAATAGTTTCAGAAAGTGAGATTCAAGTCTCCGATTAAGCCTCAATTTCCAAGCTGCGGAATTCCGTTGCGTCTTGAGGAAAAGTCTGGTTTCACCCTTGTTTTCCAGGCTGCAGGATACCGCTGCGTCTTGCGGATTAGACTGTCTCGAAAGCAGTCTGTTCCGCATCACGCAGCGATATCTTGCAACTTCGAAAATAGGAAAAGGCAGGGTTTTGAGGCAGTCTGTTCCACAGCTTGGAAAAGAAGGCTTAACATGATTCTGAGAGCGGCAAGTCTTTTGACACAATTTACAAAAAAATGCTAGAACTCTGTAACGATAGAATTTTGAGGGCCGGTCTACCGTTAAAGTACCACTTAAGACAGGACACTGTAATGAACCATATTCTGGTCTGGTTGTGCTGCTTCCACCGGCAGATCTATGGCAGCACCTGATGAGTAAGGATCTGTCGGTGGTACGAAACCAGAGGCCGAGGGTCCCATTACACCTGGACCCCAATACGAGCGCGAGGGCAAGCAATTCCATCCTTATCGCCTCATTTTTTTTATTCCCCATTTTTACCTCCCTTGCTTGTGTTGTCTTCCCCAGGCCTATGAATTTTCGTTAATACGTAAAGGACAGGAGCAGCGAGCGGCGAAAACCCCGCCCACGTCTCCCGAACTGAGCTACAGCAAGCATAGGCCGCAGCTTAGCTCGTTGAGGAGCCTTTTTCTTCGCCAGATGGCACGGCCCGACCTTCACGGTCAATATGCTACCTAAGGCTCCGTCCCCACACGGGCATTTTAGGATGCCCGCCAAACCGTCCATTACAACACCCTGAATTTATATAGGTGTCTTAAGTCATTTGTAATCACTGAATTTAACGCAGTTCCTGTCCTGCCGCAGCGGCATGTTCAGCACGTAATTTGTATAATCGGACGTTGTTGCGGATGCTACTCCCTCCAACATTATGTAACGATTTTTAACGAAATTCTTTATAATTTATTACTTTATTATTTTTACACGGCATATTTGTAACGGCATCAAATGTGGCTAGTTGATGCCGTTACACTTTAGTTGGACATCAAATTTCGCCTTACACACCCACTTATTATAAATAATTAATTTTATGTATGTACAAAGAATGGACGATGATCGCGCATGTACAAAGAGTGGACGATGATCGCATGCCTAAGAGAGTAATGAATGCAGAACGAGTCGACGGAGCGAGACTGCGAGGACGACCGAAATCTCGTTGGGAGAGCTCAGTAGGTGTGGACGCCGCGCAGCTGCTGGGTTCCCAAAATTGGAGGACGCGGTCACGTGACCGAGATAATTGGAGGACAGTGATCCAGGCGGCCAAGGCCCGACGTCGGGCTGTCGCGCCACTATGATGATGATGAATTTTATTTTGTGAACTTGTAACAGTCTTTGATTTTTTTCGAGTTTTAGGATCAGCATGACGGTCGAAGTCAGCTGAAATCCAGCTTCCAAGTTGCCAGACGACGCATGCTGGATAACTAGCACATTGAAAATGAATAAGAGGTTGATTTTGTTGGCAATTTTGAAGTTCCTGTGTTACATTAATTAGAAATCATGCGTCAAAGCCGTCAAAGCCCATTGATACGTTTAAAGGAAATACAACCATGAAGAAAAAGTTAATCTAAGTTACGTGAGGAACCTGAACCCATGAAACTTAATATGAAAGGAAGGAAGGACCACAGATGTGGAATGGTCTTGGCGCAAATTTTCCCAGTCACCTCAGATAGATTAGATAGTACGCTCAACCTTGCACTCCAAACGCATGCCGTTCCAGTATCCACCAAGCCCACATGACCCTAAAAATTCCCTTAAGCAAAAGACATTGTAATGAACCACCTGTAATGAGCCATATTATGGTCTGATAGTGCTGCTCCCACCGGCAGATCGAAGCAGCACCTGATGAGTAGTGATCTGTTGGTGGTACGAAACCAGAGGCCGAGGGTCCCATTACACCCGGACCCAGGTGCGACCGCGTGGGCGTCTGATCCGTCCGCCAACCATTCCATCCTTATCGACTATTTTTCTTCATTCCCCATTTTTATTTCCCCTGTTTGTGTTGTCTTCCCCAGGCCTATGCATTTTTGTTAATACGTAAAGGACAGGGGCAACGAGCGGCGAAAACCCCGCCCACATCTCCCGAACTGAGCTACAGCAAGCATAGGCCAGATGGCACGTCCCGACCTTCGCGGTCATTATGCTACCTAAGGCTCCGTCCCCACGGGCATCTTCGGATGCCCACCAAACCGTCCGTTACAACATCATCAAGAGGGAGCCCGCTTTTTACGTTAAAATCAAGCACATCAGGATGTAACGGACCCTGGTTCACCTGTGAGGGGAAGGACGGCACTGAATAGCAAAAAGGTTCTAAAATATCTTCATGGCTTCGATTTATTATAATTAAAAGAAAGGTAGCAATATGTTTTTAAATTAGAAATACAAAACCAAAGTTAAGGCTTGTTCGGACTAGGCTAGCAATTTAGTCGATTGGCGAGTAATTTAGTAGCTTAATATGTCTGAACAGCAAAAATTTAGTCGAGTAGTCTTGTAAGTGATTAACGTCGAGTCAATCCATTTTGTTCTATTTTTTCAGGCGAGTAGTATCCAAGTAGCCACTGCCCATTAATATAAAGCCGACAAACTTAGTACAAAATTTTTAATTTCGCAGTATATATGTATGCGTTAGACTTGCAATTCATATATCACGTACGCATTTAGAACGAATGTACAATAGTATAAGTGTGAATTGACAGCAAAACTGTGCGAATAAGACAAAATCGATACAAATCCACAAGGGCATTAGTGAGAAAAGGATGCCAACAAAACAAAATATTTCTTCGCTCTCGGTAACCAATAACAACATGACTCCCTGTAGTTAGACAGCTAATACATGCAAAAAATTAAAAATATCTCACTCATACAGTGACAAATGTAGCAATATGACAGCTACAGCGTTACTTTTGAGTTAGTTCCCCATTCCTCTCTCGGCCCACTATGAGTATATACTACTTTGCCTTAACCCGTAGCGGGGCATAGCGCGTCAACTACTCCTGCGCGCCATCGTACTCTGTTCTGGGCAATGGGGCGCAACTCCCCAAAAGACTTACCCAGTACCTGACACTCCTTTGCCACAGATCGACGCCATGTGATTCGAGGACCCCCTCTTGGTCGGCCTTGGTTGGAAATGGGGTTCCATTTCATGGCATGCAAAGCAATGCAGTTATCACTCTTCCGCAATGTGTGACCTATCCACTGCCATTTTCGCCTGCGTATCAATTCGTCGATTGGCATCTGACCCGTACGCCGACTTAGCTCTTCATTTGATATTGTTTCGGGCCAGAAAATTCTTAAAATTCGACGAAGACATGAGTTTACGAAAACTTGCAGCTTTCTGGTAACTCCTACGGAAACTTTCCATGTACTGCTCCCATACAAAAGCACTGATAGTACCAGGGAGCGAAACAGGCCCAGGTTGGTCTTAATGCTGAGATAACTGCCCTGCCAGATTTTGGGCAGCATGCCGTATGCGCGTTTAGCCTGGTTGATACGACGAGCGATGTCCTGCTCCGTACCACCATTTTCGGCAACAATGCTACCCAGGTAGACGAAGTTGTCCACCTTCTCCACAGGCTGCCCATTAATATTGATGGCAATAGGTGTCGGATTTCTTTTTCGCAACGGCGGGCTAAGAACCTTGGTCTTGTTGGTATTAATCTTTAGCCCAACCTTGCTTGCCTCCCTCTCGAGATCTAACGCCATTGCGGACAGATCCATGATTTTGTGGGAGAGTAGGCATATGTCGTCAGCGTAGTCAAGATGTTGTAGATAAGATGTCAAAGTCCATTGAATTCCTCTATCGAGTCCGGATAGGGCTGCATGCAACACATCGCCGATCACAATGAGGAATAGGATCGGTGAGAGGATGCACCCCTGCCGAACTCCACTGCGAATCTCAAAGTCCCCCGACACCTTACCTTTATGCAGAACGCGACATTTCGCGCCGTCATAGGTTGCCTTAATAATAGCCACAAGCTTCTCAGGGATGCCTCTCCTGCGCAAGGCCGCCCATATAGAATCCCGGTTCACACTATCGAAAGCCTTTTCGAAATCGATGAAAAGCAAGTGAAGCGGAGAATCGTATTCAGCGCATTGCTCGATGATGATTCGCAAGGTGTTAATGTGATCGACACAGGAGAATCCGGATCGAAAGCCAGCCTGCTCTTCATCAATTGTGCTTTCTAAGTGGGCCTTTAGTCTTTCCAGGACGATTTTAGCTATTATCTTGGCAACGGCAGGAAGCACACATATGCCTCTCCAATTATTACAGTCTGTGAGGCTACCCTTCTTTGGAAGTTTGATGATCAAACCTTCCTTCCACTCAGTGGGAAAGGTCTCTGTATTCCACGCTTTATCAACAAGTGGGTGAAGCAAATCGGCAGTTACGCTTGGCGCTGCTTGATAAAGTTCGGCAGGGATGCCGTCAAGTCCGGCGGCCTTTCCTTGTTTTAGTGCAATAATTGCAGTGATTATTTCCTCTTTAGTCGGGGCAGTGGACCGTATACGCACATTTTGATGGTTAGCTAAATTATCTATATGAGGGGGAACTTCACCAGAGGTTACACGGTTCAAGACCGCGGCGAAGTGTTCTTTCCATCGCCTCATTTGATCTTCTTCCAAGATAAGTAGCTTTCCATCACTATCTTTCACCGGATGTTGGCAGGAGTTACGACCACCTGTAAACTCCTTGATGACACCGTATACGGCATTTAAGTTGTTACTTCTTGCGGCTTCTTCTGCTGACGCTAAAAGAGAATTGGCATAAACTCTTTTATCGCGTCGCACACTACGCTCAACTTCTCGAGCTTTCTGACGGTAAAGGAGTTCGATGCTGCTTCGATTGTCGTCTGATGCTGCAGCCAAACGAACTTTCAGCTCCTTTCTTTCAACAATCCGCTGCCATGAAGCGTCGGACATCCAGGGCTTATTCCGGCAATCCGGGTTTGGGCCAAGGATGGTATTTGCGCTATCAATGTACGCATTTTTTATGGCATCCCAGTTTTCGTTTATGTCACTATCTGGGTGACTAGTTATCTCAGCCGCTTTTTGCGCAAGATGGTCATTATATTGTTGTAAGACAGCTGGATTTTTTAGTCGAGCGGTGTTGAATTTGCGGGGCCTGGATCTTTCGTCGCTGGGGCGGCGCACGGCTGCAATACGCAATCGAACATTAGCGATCATAAGATAATGGTCTCTTCCCATCCCAATATCGGCACCCTTCTTGTTTCGCACGCCCAGGAGGCAACTCTTGAATCTTTTACTAATGGCAAAATGGTCGATCTGATTTTGTGTTCTGCGCCGATCAACAGAGGACCAACTGATTTTGTGGTGGTCCTTATGCTCAAACATAGTACCACCGATGAAGAGACTGTGAAAGTTGCAGAACTCTACAAATCTTTCACCGTTGTCATTACGATCACCGAGACCGTGTCTCCCCATCACATGTCTGAGCCCATTGTTATCAGCGCCAACTTTCGCATTCAAATCACCCATAACCATTATAATGTCACCTTTAGGTGTTCTGCTCTGAACGGCGTTTAGTTCTTCGTAGAAGGAGTCTTTTGCCAAGACATTGTCGGGTTCAGTAGGGGCATAACATTGTATTATTGAGATGTTCCTCATTTTGGTCCGGAACCTGGCGGTCAAGACCCTGTCAGAGACCGGTTCCCAGGATAAGAGATAATTTCGCGCGGCTCTGGTTAAAAGGAGCCCCACACCTGACTCACGACGACTACCGGTAGCTTTACCGGAGTACAACATTACAGTGCTGCCCGTTGGAGAGATGAATTCTCCGCTGTTCCACCATCTTATCTCACTAACTCCTAAGATATTTAATTTGTACCTCAGAAATTCACTCTCTAATTGAAGAAATCGTGCGTTCTGGGGACCTTCTGATCCATTGTCCAGGAGAGTACGCACATTCCAGAATCCAATCTTTGTCATTGTACGATAGCTAAAAGTCGTAACCGTTGAGTCAGTCCTTATCCGAGGCATAGTTGACGTTTCGTTAGCATATAAAGATTTCGGATGGTGCAAGTTGCTGGCATACACATCCTGTCCTTTGATTGTCGGTTTTAACGACAGGCCCTCAAAGGGAAAGGCCGTGGTATTTTTTTTCACACCCCACACCACAGGGGTACCTCAACCAAATCATCGCACCGCCAGCACTGGCGGCTTGACGTTGGTTGACAATGGTCAGTGACCACTGCCGTTCCAGGGGGCGCCCACGCGGAGGACTATGGAAGAGGAGTTTTTGCCCCCCCACTATGAGTATCCTTTTCTAACTAATGTATTCGAATGCAAGGATTTATGGACTGCTAGTTGATATATTTGCACCTAAAATTAATGTGCTCCACTCTCAAAAATCAACGTTTTATTCAAAGTCTGCCAGCTTTTACATTATTGGGCAGTGCAAGTAGCATCCAGTGGTTGAAGTCTCAACGTTTTTTTTTTAATCTTCGCCCGGGCACCAAATTTTTTTCGCACGGCTCTGGTGGCAGATTTCATTGTCTCCACAATAAAAAATAATTCATCTATTGAAATATACTTTTTGTTTTGTTTTTATTAAACATTTACACAATACATATTTTTTCATTTATTTTGTCATTTTTTTTAGCATATTTTTTAATTTTCTTTTGTTCATTCTTTGTCATAATTTTCCTTTTAAATTATATACTCTCGTATGTAATTTGTATAATATATGTATATATATATATTTTTGTTTGCTTGCATTTATCGCATATCACTCATTTTGACTTTCTCTGAATTCATTCAATCTCTCACTTGTTTTTTCTTACTCTTATTGATTTTTTTTATTTGTGTTTGTCTGTTTATACCTACGACAATCAGTTGCAGGATTTTCTCTATCGATATAAATCTATATATATATATATTTATTTATAACATTATACTATCCCTTTGTTTTTTGCATTTGTTTTAATCATAATAATAATAATAATAATAATAATAATAATGTATGTGTACATATTTAACAATTTGACGTTGGCATCAATTTCGAATTTTGTCGATTTAATCTATTTTCAAATATGCCTGGAATAATAGAATACTCGTAGTTGGAGAGTTTTGTTTTAATGCTTATTCATTTGGTTTTTTTTTTTTATGCATTTCGCGGTAGTCTCGAAAAAGGCTACACCACAGGATGGAAGGTATAGTATAGTAGCAATACGACTTTGTTGGAAGACTCGACCTTGATCGATACACGAGCTGCTAGTATTGGTTCGTTTGTTTTGTAAATTTTATGCAAAAAAGAATTATCACTGTATCTGTTAAAAGGACGCATTTGTTGGTTCATTTTCTCTGCATCGAAAGTATTGAGTCAAACTTTCAACAGATAAAAATGGGCTTTTGAACGACCCATAGGTATATGTATAAAAGGATCGATTCGTCAAGTCGAGTTGATGTAGAAAATTTCACTTTTTGAGAGCTATTCTTTCAACAAAGCCGTGCATTGTAATATTTTTCAGATGTTGGAAAAGAGAAATAGAAATCAAATAATAATTGTAGTATATTCTGACACCGAAATGTATGCCGAAGTGTTATCCGATCATTGTGAAAAAAAACAACAACAATGGTAAAATAATAATAATTGTTCTGCTCAATCGCTTACATGTTTTATTATAAATGTGTCTTAGATTTTTATATTCAACTGTTTGTCGCATTTTATCATTTTCGGGCCGAAAGTGAATTAACCACCAACCGTAATTAAACCATTACGAGTACAAGTATAAAGAATTGTTTTTTTTAACATAAGAGTTTTGTCCTCGCGCTAACTCCAAGATAAAGAACACAGAGAACACTTCTGTGGCACTCTGGAAAGATCATGGAACAAAGAGATAGAAGGAATTGTAATTGTCCGAGAGAAATGACGTAATTTTGCTTAAGGGTGAAGTATGAGGAGAATGAGTCATCTCTTTCCCAACTATGGACGAGCAGGTCACCTCACTGTACTATGCGTCTCGAAGGCAGCCGGTGTGCCGGCTGGCCCAGCAAATAAGCCAGCATTTGTAATTAACCACCTACAATGAACCATATTCTGGTAGTACTGCTTCCACCGACGAAGGCAGGACCGGATGAGTAGTGATCTGTCGGTGGTACGAAACCAGAGGTCAAGGGTCCCATTACACCCGGACCCCGATGCGAGCGTGAGGGCATCTGAGCTGTCCGCCAACTATTCCATCCTTATCGCTCCATTTTTTTATTCCCTATTTTTGCTTCCCCTGTTTGTGTAGTCTTCCCCAGGCCTATGAATTTCTGTTAATACGTAAAGGACATGGGCAGCGAGCGGCAAAAACCCCGCCCACGTCTCCCGAACTGAGCTACAGCTAGCATAGGTCGCTGCTTAGCTCGTTGAGGAGCCATTTTCTTCGTCTGATGGCACGGCCCGACCTTCACGGTGCTATCTTAGGCCCCGTTCTCACCGGCATCTTTGAATACCCACCAACCCGTCCGTTATTAGTTGTAACGAGTAAGAAAGGCTACCATTGCACTCTACTCATGTAGGAGGGCAATAGCTAAAAACTGGGGCTTACCGCCGAAAGCTGTATATTGGATATACACAGCCGTTGTACGTCCTATTTTATTGTACGGTATCAGTGTGTGGTGGACAGCACTCAGAGTAGCGGCCTACTGTGGTCTGTTGGGGAAGGTACAAAGGCTAGTTGCGTTGGCCACGACGGGGGCTTTTAGAGCCACTCCGTCTGCCAGACTGGACGTGATTCTAGGCTCCCATTGGATATTCTTGACGAACAACTGGCAGCAACGTGGCTTTGCGCCTTCGCGAGACGGGCCAGTGCCGTGCGCTGAGTACGGGACACTTTACTATACTGAACAACCTGGATCTCCCCAGGGAGACGGAAATTGTGCAAATTGTCCATTAAGACAGCTGCTGTGGATAGGGCTAATATAAGATGGCTCAGCGGCAACACACGCCTGATAACGAGGATGATTTGGCCGATATTTGACCCCAGTCGCTCTGCCACACTGCTGTCATTGAACAGAAAGCACATTGGCAGGGTAGTACGGGTAATCGCGAGGCACTGCCCAATCGCGGAGCTCGCCTGGAGGCTCCGGATTCCTCATCACGACTTCTGCAGGAGTTGTGGAGGTGTAGATGAGGAGTCAGAGTGTTCTTCACATTCTCTGTCACTGTCTGGACTTGGCCGGCAGGAGGAGGAAATTTTTGGGCTCTTGGGTCTTCTATGATCTGGATGACCTTAGGGATATGACAGCCACAAGGCTCAACAGTTACATCGCTAGCACAGGCTGGTTTGATACGTAGGTTCCAACGGAGGTGATTCTTTTTGGTGGTACCACAACGGACCCAATGGTGGTCTAAGTGTGTTGTGATACATCATGGCAGTCCCTGCACCTAACCTATTACAAACTACTACTACTACTAACCTCGTGCGGTGCTGCGATACACCAGAAGTCCGCAAATATGAAAACCGATCGACTCAGAGGACCGCCGCCACTAGTAGCTCACGGGGACTCACCGACAGACGTGCAGGTGTACTTATAGCGACAAATCCTGAGTAAAACACAAAAATAGCTAGAATTCGTGATATCCGCTGGAAGCGTTGTGCGACCAACTTAATGTCGTTTGTTGTTCGAACAAGGGGGCCAGGGTTGTCGTCTTACAAGTACATACGCAGTCGATTATATTCGTGTGGTAGTTTTTAACTATTTATACGGCTATTAGTTGAGTGTTTATTAATATTGTTGCGTGCACGGAGTACGTCTCTCTTACGACACACACTGTACTAAGCTCTACCATAGTGTCGAAACAGCGATGACAAGTACCAACTGATTCTCGAGCCATCTGGAGTCTTCGTTGACTAGTGGAAACCCATGGTGTTGTCGGCCATTGTGACGTCAATTTCTCGATACGGTAACAGGTGGTGGATTAGAAAAGCAATTCTACCACCAGCATTGGATACTCTATCCTTCCTGATAATGTTGTAGTTGCCATAGGAGTTGAGCGACGAGTAGGTGTTGAGTTTCGTCTCCTGAATAGCTACAATTATGATGCGATATTTGTCCATGAATGCCGTTAATTCTGTGATTTTCCACTGCAACCCATTGCAATTAATTTGAACAAATGAAATGGTATTGAAACTGGTGGTGCAGCTGTGAGATTGTGTTGCAATGGAGTCCTGTTGGAAATAAAGTCGTGGGAGACAGCTGGGAACCCGTTTGTACCATATACTAGCAGATGGTAGTACGCTAGGCATTTGAGTTGATGTTGATGATTGCTCTCCTCTATAGTATTTCAGCATAGACGCGCAGTAAAGGAGGAGCCGTGAAACATGGATCGCTCCGGTAGAATCGGCTACCGCAGGAACGAACATCAACGGTAGTCACTTAATAGTTTCACGATATCAACAGCAGGTGCCAGCTACTTCCAATAACCACAAACGGCAAGTTCTAACCAGATCACTGGATTTGAAGGAGGCGTCAACGATACTCAGTCATACACATCAACGGCAAGCGACGGTCCAGAATGGCAACACTTTTACATAAACACGTTCAATCTTGCTGTAGAAAACTGATAGGGAGTCAATTGGGTCGCTGATTGCGAATCTGAAAGCAGAATTGAGAAAAAAAAAATAAAAAAAATAAATGAGTTTCTGAGCGGCAACCCTTTTCTCCTCAAAAACACGGTCAATTTTGATGGAAAAAGCTGATAGGAGGTTTTCTGGGTCGTTGATTGCACATCTTATGTCAAAATGGCAAAAAACCATATGGGGATCGAGAATGGCAACACTTTTTTTATGAACACGGACTATTTTACTGGAAAAAAATTGGCAGGGGGTGGATTGTGTCGCTGATTGCGAATCTGAAGTCAAAATAGCAAAAAAATAAAGGAGATTTTGAACGGCAATCCTTTTTTCAAAGAAACGGCCAATCATTCTGCAAAAAGCTGCGCAAACAATGTTAGGGGGAAATTACATGAAAAATATGGGTGGTAAAAATTAAATTAAAGTAAATGCTCTTCACAAGTGCACACATTATTTCCCTATGATAGCGCGTATGTTACCGCACCATCAGTTGTTTGTCATTGCCCAGCAGAACAGTACTCGTGACTCGTACTCGGGCGAGTATGTGTACGCGCACCTCGCCCAGGCTACTTGCCTCGGGCATTCTCGCTGTATATATAGTATAGTAGTAGGATGTAAACCGGCCATAAAAGCTCCACTCCACCTGATATCAATAAAATCAATTGAAAAGACAATCCATTTTATTCGACACTACAATATAGCGATATGTCCTCTAATCTAGTCAGTAGTTCAGTTCTCCATTCTCTTATTTACAATAATAACTCAGACTTAGACGAACCTAGTTCACCCACTCTTCCCTCCGCAAGAGGAGCAGGTCATATCATGACTACCACCCATCCATGGAACGTTCCTCGCATATGGAATTTTCCCATTAAACCTACAGCAGAAATCGAAAAGAGACAGTTCAAAAATAAATAAGCTCCACAGTAGCTAACCAACCTCGTCACCAGGGTACCATGGTAGCACTATCGCAGTCTTTAACATTTAATTTGGCGACGTGCAACACTTTCTACATCGCGAAAACTACAAAGAGGCCTAGTTGACGTTTCGTTAGCATACAAAAGAATTTTCTGGCCCGAAACGAAGAGCTAAAGTCGTCGTACGGGTCAGATGCCAATCGACGAATTGATACGCAGGTGAAAATGGCAGTGAATAGGTCACACTTTGCGGAAGGACGATAACTGTATTGCTTTACATGCCATGAAATGAAACTCCACTTCCAACCAAAGCCGACCAAGAGGGGGACCGAAAATCACATTGATCTGTGGCAAAAGAGTATCCGAGGATAAGGTGAAAATTGCTCGGCCAGACACAGAAATACCGTTACAATCAGCAAAAATTTATATTTCCTGCCTGCGTGCACGTGCCATTAGTTCGTATGACAAGTTTCAATTTGTTCTCTCAAGTAGTTTATTTTTCGTGTTCTTCGTTAAAATAGCGAAACTTGCAAATCGTGCGGTTATAAAATTCTTCGTTTTGGATGGATTAACCCATAAGGAAATTCATCTGAAGTTAACAAAAGTTTACGGGGACTCTGCTTCTTCGATGTTAACCATGAAAAAATGGGCGGCTGAATTTAAACGTCGTCGCACGTCCCTCGAAGACGACCCACGTGAAGGACGGCCAAAAACCGGAACCACACCGGAAACCATCGACAAAGTGCATGATATCCTGTTGGACGATAGGTGAATGAAAGTGAGTGATATTGCTGAGGCTGTGGGGATATCGGAAGAAAGGGTGCGAAACATCTTGCACAAAGAATTAGAGATGCGAAAGCTCTGCGCAAAATGGGTGCCGCATTTGCTGAATGCCAATCAAAAGCAAATGCGCAAACGATTTTCGCAGCAATCTTTGCACCCATTCAATCGGGATCCGACCGATTTTGAGCGGCGATTTGTCACCATGGATGAGACTTGGGTCCACTACTACACGCCAGAAACGAAACAGCAGTCGAAGCAGTGGGTGGAAGCCGGTGGTTCAACGCCAAAGAAAGAGAAGTCGATCACATCTGCCGGAAAAGTCATGGCCAGCGTGTTTTGGGATGCGAATAGGATCCTGTTAATTGATTACCTTGAAAAAGGCAGAACAATAACAGGCGAATATTACGCCAAACTTCTTGACCAGCAGGATGTCAAAATTCGCGAGAAGAAGAAATGAAACCGGAATATAGAGGGCTACGCCCGCAATCCGAGGGTTTTGTAGCAAGTACTTATTTTGGTATGTAAGTATCGGCTCCTTGCTCTTCTTGGTACCACTTAGATGGATAAAAAAAAATAAAATGTCTACCCATAATATAGTATCTTATATGCCCAATCATATTACGTGATTGTAACGAAACTTAGGACATACGGATATTATTGCCTATGGTGTTGGTTATCCTTGGCCATCGGTACTTTTTGATCTCGGACGTGTTTAAGGGATGCAGGGATGCGCTAACTGTAACTATGGAAACAAACTATTATTAACCTATTTTGAGGAGATATACAAATTCCATTATTTCCCATTTTATATACTGTTCGGAACCCACCTTCCTGGAAGTTTTAATTTTTCTAAGTGTAACGGTCTGGAAATGCAAGGGGTGGGGGGGGGGGGGGGGGGGGCAAATTACGATCTAATAATTTATCCTCCCTCATTTTTCCCCTTTTTTCAAATATAAGTAAAGAAAACTCAACATTACCTTTTTCACAACACCCCACTTGCCTATACCAGTCGATAAACAAAATTTGACCTTAATTTTAACCCTCACCTTCCCCTCCACCGCCCGTTACAGTTGGCCAATTATCACACATCGCCCCCTACCAATCTTTACCCTTTCATAAATGTGATTAACCATAATATGTAACAATAACTGCGATTCGCACTACGAAAAACAACATGCAAGTAGTACTCGCACCTTTGAAGCCGGTAGGTGTATTTTTTGTATGAATAGTGTAAAAATGCCTAACTTTAAGTGAATGTACTATTGTTAAATATTACATGGTTGTAATGAAACGTAGAGGCATTATTGCCTATGGTGTTGGTTATCATTGGCCATCAATATTTTTGACCTCGGGTGTACTTAAGGGGTGCAGGGGTGTGCTAACTGAAAAAATAGAAATGTACTATTATTAACCTTTTTTGATAAGATTTTGGAATTCTATTATTTATAGTTTTCTATGTTAGTAAAATGCCGCTTTTCTGTAAATTTTCACATCTCTAAGTATAACGGTTTCGAAATGCAAGGGGGGGGGGGGACAAGCTCGGATCACATATTTTCCCCTCTCCCTCTTTTCCCCTTTGTTCAAATTTGAAGAAAATTCCAGAAATGAAATGTACTCGACGGTACCTTTCTTACGATACCCCACTTGCCTATACCAAATGAAAAAAAATTTCGTCCTTCATTTCCCCTCTATGGGGACCCCCCCTCAAAGTTGACCTATTACGATGCATCACTTTCTCCTGAGAATTATAGTACTTCTACATATTTTCACTAAATTTCATACATGTAGCCTCAGCGGTTCGTGAGATATTCCATGGACAGACAGACAGACAGACAGACGGACGCATGACCGATTTCATAAGGGTTTTGTTTTACTACAAAACCCTAAAAATCACCTTTCACGAGGACAACGCACCTGTACACAAGTGTGCGTTGGCGATGGGAAAACTGCTGAATTTGAGGTACGATTTGCTCGAACATCCCCCCCCCCCCCCCTATTCTCTTGATTTGGCACCCTCAGACTTCCATCTGTTCCCAAACTTGAAGAAATTTGTTTCTGGGAAGCGCTTCGCATCCAATGAAGAAGTTGAGAGGGCCGTAGGTGAATATTTTCACAGCCTTACAGACTATCACTTACAGGAAGGGAATACTGATGTTGCAGACACGCTAGACCAAGTGTGTTGAAGTCAACGGAGATTATGTAGAAAAATAAAATAATTTTTTAACTGAAAATCGCAATCTTTCATTGTCAGGCCGAGAACTTTTCACCTTACTCTCATAAGGCGCTGGGTAAGTCGTTTGGGAAGTTGCGCCCCATTTCTCAGAACAGAGTACGATGGCGCGCAGGAATGGTTGACGCACTATGCCCCACTAAGGCAAGGTAATATGTTGCTGACATACACATCCTGCCTATTCAGTCGCCTTACTACGACAATCTGAGAAAGGTTGTGGCTTATTCTTATGGGCCCTACACATTAGTAATTTTTTCTTCAATATATTGTACAAAATTTTCTAGATCGAATTATTGACGCACACTTATGAAAAGCGTGAAAACAGCCACGGTAATTATTTTCGTACCAACACTCTTAAAATGTTTGTTTAAATATATTGAAGAGAATATTGCTAATGTGAGGGGCACCACACCCTTCGCAATAACAAAAAAAAACCTCAACGATTGCATCGGATTATAACCTACCAAATCATAAATTAGGGAAGCCGGAAAATGTTTTTTTTTATGGTTTAATTCCGTTTGGAGAGGAATTTCTATCATTGGCGACACTCGAACCATTGATCCGAAAATGTAAAAAAAACAAACACATTATTACATTTGTCATACTTTCATGCATTAACAGATTTTATAACACTCGTATAGTCCGTTCGTTGAAAACTCTGCATTAGTGTTTTGCTATGTTGTTATCTCTATCTCCTTTCATTTTCTTCAGTTAAATATAATATTTACAATTAATCTTACTTAACTTTTACAATATATATTTTCTTGTATCCATTGTTTCATATGTATAAAAAAATTAAATCACATATTTCACTTTTTTTTCTTATATTTTTTATGTTGTATTCCACATTGATACTGTATATGTATGTACACAAGATTTTGTTGTTTTCTTTTGATCTAAAATCTATTAATCATATTTCGTTATTAACATTGTTTTTTTTTTGTTGTTTACTTCTTTCGCTTTGCTATTTATTTATATTTATTTTACATACTACTCTTGTTTGTTGTTCTTGGATTATTATTAATTACTCTGTGTTTTTGTTGGTTGCTTCTTTTGTAGATATATTTTTTTTTATAATATGCATTTAATTATACTACATGCACTCATTGTCTCGTATTTAAATAAATTCTTTATTTATTTATTATCATTTTGCTGCTTTTGTTTGTGGTTTGTCTCTATTTGACTTGATTTTTCTATGGATATCATTTTCAATGTTTTGCGTTTGTTATCAGCATCATGTTTCTTTCTCATTTTCTATTTATTAATAAAAATATATGTATGTGTTTGTGTATTTATCATAGTTGGGCCATCCTCATTATCTCTAAGAAATGCTCAATTTGTTTAAATGGCATTTTTGGGATACTTGCGCGGATCCACTTTACTGAATTCTAATTTTCCTAAATAAGTTCGGGTTTATCTCCTTTGCTATGCAATTGTCATTTTACTATACACTTTTCTCTTGTGACTTTTCAACTAAATAACCAGCATAGCCAGCACTCAGAAATCATGGACACAAAATGATAAGTTGTTAAATTATATCTATTTACAAATCACTTTATTACTATGCACTTTACTCTCTCGCCTAATTCTATTAAATATAATAACAAAGTTTTGTATTTACGAAATGCACATTTCACATTTAAAATCAATTGTGTCTAAACAAAAAAACAGCCAATATTTTTTTCGATACTAGAATAAAACTTAAAACAATTAATTGCATTCCCTCCGGCCAAGTGTTGAAACATTGCTTAATTCAAAACAAAATACATATTTTAACCATCGACTACAACAATTGGTTCCCTGTTTTAAGAAAGACTTGCTCCGTCTAAATTTCGGATTTTATTTCACGCGAAAGCTATTGCTCGCCCCCCAATATATACTCAACAAATTTAACATACGCACACCAAATACTTGAACAAATGTATGATTGAAACAAACAAGCATTTTGTCCAGAAGGAATGCAAATTAAAATTACTCGTACATGCACACATATTTCCTATCTTGTCTAACGTTTTGCACAATGTTTAATCATGTGTCGTCATTGTTTTGAGAATTAAAAAAATACAAATACATAGTCCTAATCGTTTAAAACTTTCAATGTGCAAAACAATAAGAAAATATACATTATGTATACATATAATATAAACAAGAAATTTACAAAATATTTTTTGTAATATTTTCTGTTTTGTTTGTATCTTTTTCCTTTTTTTCCGAATATTGTCTACTCCGTGTGTATAAAATTACAGCAAGACAAAATGTTTAAATATATATGGCCCTAATGATTTAAATTACTATTTTGGTTAATTTACAAATTATTTCATGCTTATTGTTTTCTTTGTTGAAATAAATGGTCACGACGCAATAAGCAACTGGTTAACGTTTTTAATTTCTCCGAAACATAACGAACTAAGAGTTTAAAAAATGATAAAATATACTTTTCGCCGTTTTGTCAAAATGTGATAAGTGAAATGGAAAGCATAAAATCTAAAAAAAAAATATGCACTGACACATACTGCATTTTGCCTTCTTTTTTGCCTGCATAGTTCCGTTAAGTTCGAAAACGTACTCGTAACACAAACAACAAAGTACGTATAAAACTTTCGTTGAGATGGTTGGTTCGCTTTGACTGT
This sequence comes from Chloromyia formosa, assembly GCA_964017055.1. Lineage (NCBI taxonomy): Eukaryota > Metazoa > Arthropoda > Insecta > Diptera > Stratiomyidae > Chloromyia > Chloromyia formosa. Next base: position 15,362,128 of record OZ024816.1, on the reverse strand, counting down.
GTTGTGCATCAAAGCTTCATCATTTTCACTAGAGCTCTGCCGGACGACCAATGATCAGAAGTGTTTTTGTTTTATTCATGATTTGTACTTGGATATGGAAACATTGTTGCGTGTTTTTCTGAAAAAGAAAGAGTTCAAAGAAAGATAATAAGTACATTATAACTCAAAGATAAACATTATTTCAAAACAATATTTTAAGCGGAAATGTCATAGTCGGAAGATTTTGAATGCTACAGCATTAATGATGGGCATAATGACTCTTTTCACTGTGCCAGCACATAAGCTCTGAGTCTTTCCAATGAGTCGTTCAAAAGAGTCACGCAAAGAGTCTGAAACTTGGTTAATAACATATTTAATAAAAGTCGTAGTTTTTTAATATTTAGTTTTTTCCTTTATTCTTTACCCCGGATTTGGTGACCCCCTAAATGGCATCCATTTAGTTCGAGCCAGCCAGATCGGACCACTATTTCCCGTGAAAACGAGGTTGCCAATTTGGGATGGACGACCCCAATTTTTTTTTGCCTTTATTTTACCCCAAATTCTGAGTCAGCGACCCCCCAATGCCCTTTAGTTTGAGTCAGCCAGATCGGACCCATAAAAACGGAGTTGCCAGCCTGGGGTAGGCGACCCCAACTTTCTTTTCTCTTTTTTGAAGTCAGTCAAATCATTCCACTTTGTTCTAAAAGCTCCATACTATGAATTCCACATTTGGCAGAGAATTTGAGTAATTGGAGTATGCGCTTCGTGAGTGAAACATCTGAATTTGAATCTATACTGAATTACACAAATAATCAATGTTTGTCTTATGTGTTATCACCACAGCCCAGTATGTCTCAAAAGACCTTTTCCATAGTCCTCCGCCTGGGCGCCCCCTGGTAACTTTAGTGTTTCAAACCGCTGACGGCCAAGTCTTAGCGATAAGACAGTTTGGAAGAAGGCAGATAGCTGTAGCCTGATCTAGGCCCACCCATTCAACTCCCCACAGTAGAGGAAGTTGATCTTGCGTTGCGGTCACTAAAACGAAATAAAGCGCCGGGCGCTGACGAGATTCCAGCTGAATTGCTTAAATTCGGTGGAAGGAGTCTAGTTGATGCCATACATCAATTACTCCTGCGAGTATGGGAGAACGAGGAGATCCCAGACGATTGGCGCAGAAGCATCATCTGTCCAATTCATAAAAAGGGAGATAAACTGCGGTGTGAGAATTACAGGGGCATCTCACTAGTTTGTACGTCCTATAAAATTTTGACGAAAATTCTGGAAAATAGAATAAAACCGTACGCAGAACGAGTCATTGGCGAATATCAAAGCGGTTTCAGACCTGGTCGCTCCACAACCGATCAGCTCTTCTCAGTCAAACTGATACTCCAGAGATGCTGGGAATACAACGTAAACGTATACCAAATCTTTGTCGACTTCAAGCAGGCATACGACAGTATCGATCGTGGAGTACTGTACAACATCATGCTGCAATTTGGTATACCAGCAAAATTAGTGCGACTGACAAAGATGACGATGACCAACTCCGTCTCACAAGTCAGGATCCAGAATAGACTTACTGATCTATTTGAAACACGCACTGGTTTGAAACAGGGCGATGGACTGGCACCGACGCTCTTCAACCTAGCACTGGAATACGTTATTCGGGCCATGAATATGGACAACAGCAAGACGCTACTCATCAAGTCGACACAATAAGCAGCGTACGCCGACGACATCAACATCATGTCCCGAAGATTGGCTGACGCAGAAGAACTTCTGCATACGCTCGATACCGCTGCAAAGGAAGTTGGATTACGTATTAACGAGGGTAAAACTAAAATAATGATGCAATCGGTGACAAGGACACCTGCACAACCGAGCATCAACGTGGGGGACCTCAACATCGAGTTCGTGAACAACTTCATCTACCTGAGTTGCAACCTGTCAAGGGACGCCAACGAAACTGACGAAATCAAGCGACGGATACAGTTAGCTAATAAGACTTTTTTCTCGGTTCTCCCCATAATGAAATCGAAACATGTGCACAGAAACACGAAGCTCCGCGTGTACAAAACCATTATACGACCAGTGCTATGCTATGGCTGCGAAGCATGGACCCTAACTCAAGCCTCCGAAAACATGCTAGAAACTTTCGAACGTAAGGTTCTACGGCGAATTTTCGGGGCTGTTTGCGATCGAGATGGATGGCGCATCCGGTACAACCATGAGTTGTATGAAATGTAAGATGAGCTGCAAGTCTCGAAAATCGTCAAACTACAACGACTTCAATGGGCAGGGCATGTACAAAGAATGGACGATGATCGCATGCCTAAGAGAGTAATGAATGCAGAACGAGTCGACGGAGCGAGACTGCGAGGACGACCGAGATCTCGTTGGGAGAGTTCAGTAGGTGTGGACGCCGCGCAGCTGCTGGCCTCCCAAAATTGGAGGACGCGGTCACGTGACCGAGATAATTGGAGGACAATGATCCAGGCGGCCAAGGCCCGACGCCGGGCTGTCGCGCCACGATGATGATGATGAAAGCTTCCCGCGAAAACGACTCGCCGAGTACCGACCAAATGTCAAAGACCTTATACTAGACCCAACCACACGACTAGGCATTCGCTTGGTGCTTAGCGAGCAACCAGTCGATGACTCGACCGCGAAAATTCACATGCTTAGGATTTGGCAAGGTCCCGGCAATTGGCGAGTACTTGGCATTTAGCAAGCATTTGGTACTCGCCGAGTCGCGAGTAGTGCGCTAGCACCATAAAATACATCCACGTCGAAATACAAATACCTGCCATTTTTAATCGGTAAGAGTAATTCGCTGAAAAAAATCGCATTGCTCTTGCGACATAGACATGTATAATTTTACCTACAAATGCAATTTTTTATCCGATCCGATCACGCCGGACTGGAAATCCAATGGGAGTAATCAACTACATACGTAATCAGTAGAGACCGGATTATATGCAAATGCATAACTTCATATGCATTTGCATATATTAGCTGTTTTTAGAGGTTTTAGCATATTTCATTGAAAATCCATTAATTTTGTATATTTTTAGGGAAATTGTTACGAGTCTTCTCATGATTTTTCCAAATCTCATGTAGTGTGCAAGGAACATTTTGTGTTTATAAGTAAACACTGTGAAAACAGAGTGAAAGCTATGCTATGATGCTTGTGCTGATATTTTGATCGTAAACCCTCAGCGAAGAGAAACTTTCGCGTGAAACGTGCTCATGGAGCTTCCCCTACCCATGAGCTTAAGTATCACCATACACTGTCGAACACGAACCTAGTACAAGTGGACCGGTTTTCTTCAAACCTATGTGAAGTGTATGTGTGTGTCAGAGGACATTTGTAGCAGGTTCGTGCTCGAGTTCGACAGTGTATGGTGACACTAAGATCGCATTCATAATTGTCCGGTGATTTTCGATATAAAACCCATTCATAACACACAGAAAAATGAAGCCAATACACCAATACAATACAGCATTTGAAAATTCTTCTACATCATCAGAACATCGCTGCCATAAGTACTCATTTTTCCCCACATACCCGAGTGTATCAAAAAACTTGAAACTCGAGGCTTGCAGTTGAATGGATCTATTCTTGCAGTTGAATGGATCTATTCTGCTGATTGAAAAAGTTCGTAAAATAAAATACACTCTGAATTGCCCAAACTTTAAAAAAAAAAATTTGAAAACATTCTAAACAACAACCCAGGCTTCGAGTCTCTGTGCCGGATTAATAGTTTTATTAATGGTACAGGTAGAACTTTGCCTGGGACAATATCTGCCAATACAGCACCCATGTTTAAGTATTGCCCTGTGACATCGGTGGACGTAGAACGATCTTTCTCAAATTACAAAACTATTTTAAATGATAAAAGACATAATCTTACAACTGAACACAGAACAATATATTATACTAAACTTCTATAAAAACAAGAGACTGCTAAAACCATTAAATTTATGACTTTTCGTCCCTTTGTTTCTTAATAAAAACATAATTATCCAATTTTTTTCTTTTATTTTATGTTGCATATTTTCACATTTTACTTGCATATTCTAAGCATTTTACATGCATATTTGCATGCATATTTCAGCCTTTTTATGTTGCATATAATCCGGTCTCTAGTAATCAGCAAGACAGCACGGATCACGTGGCCGTTTACGAATCGAAAGTTATGACCACTTCATACGTGTTGCTGGTATGACTAATACATACGAGGGTCAGTCAGGAAGTAAGTTTAAGGGTCCGATTAGGGGGGGAGGAGTGATCAAAACAAAAAAACAATGTCATTTTCGGAGAATTCAGACATTTTTTTATTTTTCTATTTTACAAAGTCGCTATCTCTCTCAATACATTTTTTGTATCTACAAACTAATTTCGTAATTCCGACGTCGAAATGTTTTGCGTCCAAATTTTTAAAATCCGCTGTGACTGCTTCGGTGATGTCATCTGTCGTGTCGAATCGTATGCCGCCAAACGCTGTTTTCATCGTCGGGAAAAGGTGGAAATCACTTGGGGCCAAGTCAGGGGAATAAGGAGGATGCTCAAAAACGTCCCATTTAAATGAGGCCAATTTTTCTTGAGTTAAACGGGCAGAATGCGGACGAGCATTATCGTGAATGAAAAACACTTTGCGACTCAACAAACCTGGCCGTTTGTTTTTGATTGCTTTTCGTAAACGATCCAAAACACCACAGTAGTCTCTGCGTTGATAGTCTTGCCTTTGTCGAGATAATCAATCAAAAGAATACCTCGATAATCCCAAAACACTGTCGCTAACACCTTGCATGCGGAGAAAACTGTTTTGCATTTTTTCGGCGGTCGGCCACCTTTTGGTACCCATTGCATTGACTGTCTTTTCGATTCTGGCGTGTAATGATACACCCAGGTTTCGTCACCTGTGACTACTCGATAAATTTCACTAGCGGATAATTTGTTTGCGGTCAAAAAACGTATCACACTACGCGGTTCACATTTGGACGCTACTTCTATCGGCGTCTCCATTTTAAATTGTTGTAAAAAACACAAAAATAGACTTATCGGGTTCAGCGATGCGTCAAATTGATTAGGATAGATGAGAGAACCTCCTAAAATTTCGTTAGTTTATCTTTTCACCACGCGGAGCGCTGCCACCCTTAAACTTACTTTCTGACTGACTTGCATAGAGGCCCAAAAATCAACAGGCCTACCCTATGATATGCAACAAATTACAAACATTACAATATAATAAACCGATGGAAAGAAAAGAGCTAACTGATGCTGGAGTCTCTGGACTGAAAACCGGAATCTTAATTCCTGGCCCAGCGTATTTCAAGTGTGCTGCGCCAGAGGCTTTGTAGATTTGGCATATCTATCTTCACAGATAAATTCGTAGCCATTAGTGCACTCTCGTCTTACAAGCTCTCAACCAGGCTGATGAAAGAATACTTCGATGCCTTCAATGCGGGGCGACCTCAAACCCAGTCGTTCTGTGAAGGGGTTCTTTTAGGGGTCAGAACTCACCCGTGCCCTTCGCTGGATCTCAGTCAGAATATTGGACTGGACTGGAGCAATCGACCTTATTAGTTCTTTATATTTTAACGACGCTCTCCATATGAATAAACCTGATTGAAGGCTGCCAGAGAGATATATCTGGAAGCCACTGAGTGAGATATCATCCCAGCCAAATGGCCTGTCCAACGAAATGGAATATCGTCTCTTCTTAAAAGATGTCAATTCCATTAATCGCCTTGACTATTTCACATGCTGTAAAAAATTGCAAGTATAAACAAAAATACCATTACCGATGAATTGTCACTGTGTTTATTCACGCATAAGCGCATATCATACTTGTTAAGAATAAAAATGGAGTGGGTCATTGTGAGTCTAAGTCAAAAATGACTCAAACTCACTCTCCACTACCACACAAAAATAATCGGCTTAAAGCCAATTCTTCCCCGGTCACTTGATTTCGTCCACACCATGGATCACTCTTCAGAAGCTGCCTTAAATCCATGGGGGAAGCAACTTGACCAAGTCAGGGGGTTTGTATTCCGACCTAAATCGGAATACGTCCCTGAGTGAAATGCTTACACCTTATATAGTGTGCATTACACGACACGAGTGCGAATCTTCATCCAATGAATTGTCACTGTGTTTATTCACGCATAAGCGCATATATACTTGTGTGGTAGTGGAGAGTGAGTTTGAGTCATTTTTGACTTAGACTTACAATGACCCACTCCACTTTTATTCTTAACCATTACCGAGTCTCTAATCTGGCCCGCTGAACCCAAAATTTTAACGATCTGGCCCTTTCCACAAAAAGTTTGCCGACCCCTGTTTAGACGGCTGTCTAGACAGTGGTTTGAACAGACCGTTCTGAAACACCGTCCAAACTCACGCATGGATGAGGACAATGCGAGTCTACTGGAGCAGCCTGGTCTATTGCGCCCCCGCGAGCAGCTTCAAACATCAAGAATGACAATCGACCCCAAGGAGGCGAAGGGAGTTAAAAGGCCACGCAGTACGCAAGTAGATGACGATTGTCACTCTGATGAATCACTGGCTAGCAACGGTACGATCTTGTCAACTGCATCATCGCTCCTAAGGAAGAACATCCAGCAGGAAAACGAAAAGCGAGAGATAGACAACTTTAAAAAGGATAAACTCGAAATGGACCACGTGGTCCGCGATCTGAAAAAATAAGCCTGCCAAATCACCTGCAGCCTCCGCTAAACTAGCGGCTAAAATTTCAGAGATCGCGAGAACTGCACCACCTTCAACGACAGCAAAATCTTCTGTAACTCTTGACATGACATCAGCCACCGCGACGACGACGACCAAGACATCAACAGGTGACACGCTAGATATGGACGTGATGTTGTCAGCGGCTTAGCGGCCAAACGAATAAAAAGTCGCCCACCAGCCAAAGCAGCTACGAATTATTTCTTCAATGGGATCTCATTCAGCAGAAAGTCCACGTACGACTCCTAATCCCACACATTGTATCACGGAAGCTCTTTTGAGAAATCATCACGCTGTGCGCTTTACAAGTCATCGTGGACGGGATTCAAACCCGAAACGCCGGTAGTCAAACATGAGACTGATGCCTCAACACACTGCGCTACCGGTCGCCCCGAATTAGAGACAGCCGCGTATCGGTCTGTTTGGAAAGACACTCGACTCGCGACCACTACCGGCTAGCTTTATCGGAGTACAAGATTATAATGCAACGCTCTCCGCTATTCCACCATCCTATCTCACTAACTTCTAAGATGTTTAATTTATACCGCTGAAATTCATAAACAAAATCGTGCATTCTGGAGACCTCCATTATTCAGAAACCAATCTCAATCAATCATTATTCTTACGACCCACACCACAGGTGGCGTCATGTCATGAAAATGAAGACCATATAAACCCTCTTGACCATCTAATCCCAATTATTGAAAAAAATCTTGTGAAGGTATTAGTATGAATAATCCTTTTCAACACAAAATGAGCGCCGAATTAATCACAAGAATCTCATGAACAAAACATACGACCAACATCATCAACAGAGTTCCAAGAAAAAAGTGTCACGATAGGAGAAGCCCGCCAGTTAACGTCATCACTTTAAAATTCATGAGAACCTGGCACTCCACTCAAATCATGAAATAATATTGTAGAAAGAGCTTCACACTCACCTTGAGTATTATTATAGAAATTCACATTCATTCGTGGCTTAGGCGGAAGCTTTGGCGTTGATTCGCCCGGTGAAAATTGCGGTGATGTGTTCGAACTGGTACGTCGTATTGCGACAGGCGGTATTATTGTCGGAGTGGGTGAAAGTGCAATTAACGGTGACATTGGTGTCATTGGCGATGATGTTGTCGACGAATTGGTCGCCAATGATGATTGGGCACTTTGCGATCCGGGACTCGGTGTTGTGAGGCCACTTGACGATTGCATTTTGGCCGCAGCCGCTGCCTTTTCCATCGCCGAGTTACGTCGTATCATAATTGCACTTGTATGTGGTAACATTAAATTACTGTGTCCCGCTAGGAAATCAGACGAATGATGATGGTGATGGGAGGTCGATGTGGCCGATTCGAATGTAATCAATGGATTGCGGGGGGCGCCACTCTGATGCAGTCGTGGCGGCAATGGCGGGGGACTAAGCTCACCATCGCGTGGCGGTAACTGCAATCAAAAATATCGTTTATTGTACAAGAAAATCACATGATAGTAGTAGCAGCATTTGAATTGAGCTTACTTCTGGGGCATCGGGTGCTTGGCGTTTCTGTGCATAGTTGGCGGCGTCACCACCCAGATCGCGTCTTTCAAGACGTCGCGGTGGAATCGGTGGTGGAATGACCGGATTACAGCTTATTTGAGTGCTGGGAACATTAACATGAGGCGATATCGGCACCTGTCCAAAATCACTCGTTTCCGGGAGATCAGACGACACGCTGTTTGCACAAATACAATTCTGTTGAGTTTTAGGACTTGGCGGAAATACATGAGGCGGCTGATCACTGATTCCTCCGAATGAGTTGTTCGCCGTGGACGAATCGTCGCTATTGGGGGGGGAGAAAAACATCATTAGCTTATTGAACCGATTACATACTAAACAGAAGCTCGTCGTACTCACCTTAAACTATACATGCTATTCCTAGTATTTACTCTATGGTGTGACATATTTTGGAATGGAGATCGATTCATTACATTTAGATCAGTTCTTGGACTTATGGTTTGAGGTATAACAGGCGGAGGTGATGGCTCACTACTTATACTGTAACCACACGAACTACCGAATGAATTCGACAGCATCGTTTGACTGTCTTCATTCACTGTCTCATTCATCGTTCTAAAGCTACTAAATGACGGATGACGCCAACTACTGCTGCTAGCCGGACTTAAAATCGGCTTACTGCCCGTATCTGCCGAACTATTCACAAATGTCGAGTTCACCGAAATAATACTGTTTGATCGTTTTGGAATCTCGGGCGCCGTCGTTGTTCCCATCATCGTTGAATTTATTGATACCGTGTCCAAGAAATCATGCAATGTGGTAGTTGACGTTGCACACGTCATGGTGGCTATGCTCATGTTGGACTGCGATAGACTATGACTACTCGTGCTACCGAAACCAGAATCGTACGAAAGATTAATAGATCCGTTTCGGGGTTGTATTCGGATATTTTGGAATATGCTGAAGTCGCGGGCATTCGTTGATGCGTTGGACGTTAACGAATTCACCGCCGGCGGACTTTGCTCTCCTTCGTTCGAATGCATTTGGGTCGTTTTTGAGCTGGAGTGCAGTGGTGCCGAGTGGGACAGTGAGTTCGAATTGCTAGAGTTTGAAGTGTTATTATTGTTCTGTCGTCGGGGTTTTATACCAGGCGATTTCAGGGGAATATCTGGCCATTTTCGTGGCTGGAAATTAAATGATTTCTCATGAGGGGAAATATGGCAATCGAAGTGAAAATGTTGTATACTTACAAACTTTGGTACTTGCTTACAGCCTTTCGGCTCTATTCGCAAACTCTCTTTGTACAGATAATTCGAAATCTCGGTGTCCGACATACCTTTGAAGGGATCAAGATTCTCGAGAAATTTCTGCGCGGAAGCGGAAATGCAAAGTATTTTCATGAGCAAAATGTCAAGAACAGTTAATTCAAATTTCATTATTTACCCTAATTTTTGGATCGACTGTTAAGCAATATGGCTGGTTCTGATATTGTTGAATTTCTCCAATTGTCTCGGCGACTTTTCGTCGCTTCGAGAAATTTATCAGATCTGTGTTGGGCCAGTAGTCCGGATTGCCCTCTTCCACGTGTATAATGTTGGTGAGGTAACAACCGAAAAATGGTACGCATGGCGGATTGATAGATTTCAATTTATCCAGATAGTTTCGCAAATGACCGTCCTTGTTCAGCTCTTGACACTCCTCCAATGGCTTTTCAAAACGCGACGGCAATGCGGCAAATGTCAACTTCAGTCGAAACACCGACGCACTGCCCAGAGCGGCAATTATCGACAGGCAACCGTTGAAATTATTCAACTCCAACATAACAATCATAACTTCTATGGCACGTATAACGATTGCAATGCGTTCCTCGTGATTTTCCGCTTCGATAATTGATTTTTCGAACCATCTCGTCATGTTGGTGGTGTGTTTCATAAGTTTCAGTAAGTTTGGGCTCTTTTGTTCTTTGTCTTTTTTCGTCCACGGCGATCCCACCAATTCCGATGGCTTCACCTTCTTGTACAGTTCAAACTCCAACAGTGTCAGCTGTCGTGCCAATTCCAATGGATGCAATGTTAGTAAGTTGTATTCCTTTTCGGAAACGGCTAGGTGATGTTCTATGGCAGGCGGACTATGACCGAATGCAAAAGTAATTTCCTTATCTTCCTTTTCTTTTGGTGAAGTCTGCAAAAACACGTGCACATGGGGGGAAAGGAATTTCAGTAGTAACGACAAAAACTTTTCCGATAACTCTCCGTCACTCACCTTTCTCTGAACTATCTTCAAAACCGAATCCACCCACTTTCGCATCGATTTTCCGTTCACCTTATTCAAAAAGTCTTGTAACTTTGTCAGCAGGCCGTCGTCCTTCTCGAAATCGTAGAAATGATGATCGACCCAATGTCGCAGGACATTTAGCACCCGAAATTGAACCGGCTGTACAAATTCCTTCTTGTACCGTTTCCAGTCTTCTCTTTGGGAATTCTTGTGGATTTTGTCCGGTTCGCATCCGATAACATCTTTGTCGGCTGGCTGGTCGGGATACACGAGACTCGGATCCGGAATATTGAAGCGCTCAACAAGCAATTGCAGGAGTTCGTGAGGCGTGCAAAAATAGCGATATGTCGTGAGAAATGTACGTACAAACATTGGGTCCGCATAAATGTGATACGTTAGACGTTCTATCAATTTACACAATGTTGCTCCCTGAGAGGACATACGAAAAACGGTTACGGAAACGTGTTTACAGTAAATTAACGCATTTCTATCGCTCACCTTTATTCGTGGAACACCCGTATTATCCTTTTTTCCTAATATGATATTATCTGGACTATCAGGAACTGCAAATTTGTAAATATCTGGACTAGGCAATCGTAAAGGATGCTTCTTTTCAATATCTAATAAAATACTATCGAGTATACGATCTAACATTGATTTAGTGTTAACCATAATTAAATCGGCCATCCAATCGTTTTTATGTTGAGGATTTTTAGCTGAGAAAAAATGAAATTAAGCATGCACGTCCATTACGGAGTCCTGGAGACAATCTTCTTACCTATGAGTACAACAGATTGCTGATCACGTGGCGCTATTTCAAATGAATTTTTCAACTCATCCGTGTCGGAGCGATCTATCACTTCCAGTCTTCTCATAAAGAATTTCTCCTTTAGTCGATATTCATAATTGTTGCCGGCCACCGAAGTGGTCTGACGTCGTGTAATGGCTTTACATAAAACTAGGAGACCATCGAAAAGGTAAACTTTCCGTTCCGTTATTCGTTTTCCGGATCCCAATTTAGCTAGATTATCCTCTGTGAAACGCAAATGAAAGCAATAAACTCAATTCCATCACAAAAAGGACATTGCTGTCACTCTCTCACTTACCGCGAATAAATTCATTGCAATTTTGCCCGACAACATCCTTATCCCAATGTTCTACGCTATTTTGTAATTCCAACGTTCTCTTAACGGCTAATTGACGTCTGGCACGTGTAGGTGTCCGCACCACCGATTCCCTGTAAACAAATTTATTGTTTATCGAACAGAGTTAGTACACTCTTCAGTCACTGCGCCACTTACTTTGGTAATTTCGATACGATATTCTCTAGATTACTTTGCAACGGTTTCAATAAACCCAGGACTTGTGAAAAACTTTCTTTATCCTCCACGGCCGGACTTAGAGATCGTAGAACGTTAACATATTCCAAATATAGAAATGCATGCCAAATAGGCACAAGCAAAAGTTTTGGTAAATAATATTTACAAGCCTCCAAAAATCCATGACCAGCGGAAATTAGTGAATTTGCCTGAAATGCAGAAAAATTGAGAGAATTAGTTTGAGGGAGGGTAATTGCGCAATCGTGTTTGTCTAAAAATGTGTATATGTGTTTTCTGATTGGCATATTGAAAACTTTTAGAAGCGCCATACTTTGAGATTGACGAATTAGTTTTTGTTGTAGCAATGGTTTGAATTGCGGTGTGAGTGTTATATATTTAGGATTCCGTTTGTTTTTGTTATAGTAGCGACGCGTTCGATATGCGATGAATGTATGTGTCACTAATTTGAGTGTCCGTGTTGTTTTCCTCAATGTGTAGATGGAGAAAAGCAGCTGCCTCGATGGGGTTGTCCCATAGTACAATGGGAGTTAAGCGCGTGGGAGCCGCTGGGCAATTAAAGATGTGCTCAACATGATGCGGAGTTCTGGATGTTACTGTCAATGCGGGACAGGTCAGAAGTGAGCACCAGCCAGAACGAAGTTGAGCAAACGTAGTCCTGATTGCTCTAGGAAGTTGGAATTCGTCTGAAGATATGTATAACAGGTGGTTGCGCATTCAGAACCATGTCTGATGTCAAGTCCGCAATCGAAGAAAGCACTTCCTCACTATGCAGTGTTGTAATGGCCGACTTTGTACAAATAAACCTCCATCACCATTCAAAGGCAGCTTCTGCAGCTATTCTTCTTCGTCTCGTGGGCAGTGAGGTTAGGTTGGGGGTGGCCGTGATTGCCACAGTACACTTTAACCAGGGATAGATCCATTGTGTTACCCAAGTTGTGTCCAGTCTCTATGTTATATCGAACCATCCGGAGCTAACCGCAAACGGGAGAAGTCGACCGACATTCACCAAGACGGTCGTAGAAAGGTTTTCCAGTGATTGACCTTCTTCTATATGCCAGTGCCGGACAGGTACAGAGCAGACGATGGGTGCTCTCCTCCTCATCCCCGAAACTTCTACAGAAGTCGTTGTATGGAAGTCCAAGCGTGCTCATCGATGACGCAGTGACCTGTGACAACACCAACCACCACCCTGATCTAGAATTTTGTCAGTGATAGCAATTTAGCAGAACGGCTGAAATTCAACTCAGGCCAGATCAGCTTTGCTTTCGGGCATGTAAGGTCATTCATCCATGTCGAGTTGGCTTTCCTGACAGCAGCCAACTTCAATTCAAATTTGCAGGTAGAGAGGAGCTTGGCAATGTAGATGGCCACCGCACTACGTGCCAGGCGAAGTAGAAGAGCAGCAAAGGCCGCCTTAGATGGGTGTAAATTTATCTATAGGAGACTAAGCATCGCTGGGTTTGCTTTCTCGTCTCGACCACAGTGGTGTCGATGTCCCCGTCTAAGTCAGAGTCCAGTGAGTCGTCCAGAATTGGGGGAGCTTTTATATCCTCTGTGAATGTAGTCGTTATGAGTCTCCTGATCAGCAGGTGGTATTGGCTGGTCGGCCCACATTTTATCACACGAGGTATCCTCCTCCATTGGAATAAGGCCAGGGACACACTTCCTCCCTCCCCTCATACTTTTTATAAACTCTTAGCACTATTCTTGAGAAGCCAAAAGAAATCTCACCATTCGTTTCGGCGAGAGGTGCCAGAGAGTCCCAGTTAATTACAATGAAAACGCCGCGTGTTTTCCCTTGCGGTTCCTCCACCTTAACAATCCTCCAATCCTGTGTTGGGAGGGTAGGATTGGATGACCTGATCGCGAATAGTATCTCCTCGGCATCGTCAGGTTTTGCTGGTAGCCAGGTGCGGGCTCGTGGTCGAACTGGGATTTCGTCCCTAAGGACTACCCCCGACCTAGCACCCGGCCAGTTCCCCAACCTTAGAGATGGCGATTTTAAAGAGATCAATTGATCTCTGGTCTGCGAAGAGCATCAACTTCATTCGTCCCTGGCACCATCCTCCATCCCTACAGGCGGGGGTGGTCCCGGATGCTCTGTCATAATACAGCGGAAATTTGAGGCCATCTCGCACTCTATCTCCCTCCATTTATCAATAGTGATACTCCCATCGGCATCACTTCTATCAAGGACAGCTAGCTCTGTCCAGCCCTTCAGCGCATCCGCGTAGGAAGGAGCTGGGCCACTGGCGGCTCTTAATGAGCCCTGCAGGAGAACCTTCCTCGCACCTATTCCTTTTGACCCCTACAGGTTGATCCTGTATATCAGCAGTAAGGCTCTTTGCCCATTGGAGCGGAGCTTTTTGCTTCTCGGTCAGTTTTTCCTCTGGTAAACTCCCTAAGGAATCGTGAACCCGCATCGCTTTACGTCGTTCGCGAAAGCGCGCTTTAGAGGGTTGCACATGCTTCTGCTTCCCTATTTCCCGCTCTCGCACAGAGTTGCCACGACCAGGTCTTCCCAGAGCCGAGGCGCTGTACAGGGTGTTCGAGTCTGAGTTCCGACTTCGGAAATCCCGCACAGGGTTAGGGTTACTAGGGCCAGGTTTTCCAAGAGCCGGGGCACTGTGCGGAGAGTACGAATTGGAGTCTTGATTTCGGAAATCCTTGCAGCGGTTAGGACCCGGCACAGGGCTGGTGTTCCTATGCTCTACCCTACCAATTCGGAGTCCCAAGTGCCACTAGAACGGCCAGGTTTCATCACAGCCGATGTGCTACTCGCGGAACTCCTATAGGGACCTCTCATCGAGGCTCCCTGCTCATGTCTGGGACCTGGTACTGGACCAGCGCTCCCCTGACCTTCCGAGCCGGGCGTCACCTGAACTCGAGTGGTCGACTGCTGGCCACATTCTGGCGCAGCCACCTGAATTTTCATATTTCCCAGATATATATTTTGAGAAAGCGTATACTCATCTTCAGTGGGAGAATCAACCGCCCGTGATACCACTAACTGTCACGGTGCGCGCACTCCACCGGGCAATTAATCGAAGCAACAGAAAAGTATCAGTTGAAGCTCACTCTCTCCTGTTTCGCGGGGGCTCACAAGCACCTGAATTATTATTCACTCTTCTGCATTAACAATTTCCACTCGCACAATGCCACTGATAATATGAAGACAGGAGGAAGACATTGTATTGGTACGGGAGCCCTGGGTCTCTCGCGATCTTGTAAGAGGCCTGGGGTCCGAGAATGTTGACAATTTCCGCTACCTCGGAAGCGTAGTTGCAGCAGATGGTGGAGCGGATGCTGTTGCACAGTCTCGCATCAACATGGCTCGAGCAGCTTTCAGTTTGACTCCTTTCTGGCATAACAGCGGCATTTCCAGACGCACCAAACTCCGGATCTTCGAAACCAACGTCAAATCGGTACTTCTATATGGCTGTTCAACTTGGAAGGTGACCACCAAGATAACAACTAGATTGCAAACTTTTGTTAACCAGTGTCTACGGCGCATCCTACACATACGGTGGCCGGATGTCATTTCTAACGACGACCTCCTTACTATTACTGATCAGGACAGGATAGACACTTCCATTAAAAGGCGAAAGTGGCAATGGATAGGTCACACTCTCCAAAAAGGGCCGAACAACATTGCTCAACAGGCCTTGGAACCCGCAGGGAACCTACGCAGGTCGCCGTGTTGGACGACCTAGTAACACCTGGACAAGATCAGTTAAGAGAGAGGGAGTATCAATAGGCAAGTCGTGGAATGAGCTGAAAGTGATGGCGATGAACAGGACGAAGTGGAAAGTAGGCGTGGTTAATAACCTATGCCCCACAAGGGGATAATAACAGGAACCAGAGAGATGTGATGAGATCTCGGTCGCCACTCTACAATTCTACATCTAGAGAAACATAGGTTCAATACTCGGCGCGTCAAATAAAAACTGCCTGTGGGTACTACTACCCATAGCGCTCCGAGCTTCCCAGTAAAAGACGGCTTGGATCGGAGGCGCATGCTAGCAACTGCACCATCCGAAAAATATCGTATCGAAACGTCAACGAGGCATAGCTATGCAAGAGATGTTGACGATGACGCACCCATGCCCCTGGAGGGGTCAAGGCAATTAACAACAACTTTGTTGCAAATGCAGCAAATCCGTGAACCAGGGTTGAGTTCAATGGCGGCGCTGAGGAGTAGAATTGAGAGCAGTTCCGCCGAGAAGTATTACTCCCAATATGTGTACATATAAAAAACGAAGTCCAAAGATATAACACACTTTCCTTCTTGCTTTGAAGGGGTTTGACAGCTCTTGGTCGTTGTGATATGGATCGCTTCGATGCGAAAAACCGGCTGCCATAGGAACGGATCTCAGCTTTGAGATTTGTTTATGGTGTATGTTCATTCAACTTGTGCCTAGGATGGATTTTTATTGAAACGTGAATTTCAAAGGTGTATAACCCAGAAAAACACTTCCTCACATTCATTTATACTCACCCCTGTTGTTGCGAGCAAATTTGTTAAAGCATCACGCGATTGTGTCGATGTCACTTCAGATGCATATTTTATGTAGACATCAAATTCTGCCGCTTCCGCCAGCTCTTCAAAACAACTCCCCACATATGGCAAATTTTGTTCTTGCGACATTTCAATAACATCCTCCAGAGATCCAAGCAGCGTCACCGTCACCTCATAAATATCGAATATATTGGAAAATATGATTTCCAGTCGTTTCGGATCATCGACAATTTTCACCAATTCTTCGCGAAATACGCGTATGATCATATGCAAGTCGCGCTGATATTGTTTCTCGTCGTGTATCAGTTCTTTGACGACTTCCTCGTAACTAGCACTGCCGCCCGGTGTTGGTGGCAGGGGAATTGGTATTATCGTATTACTATTATCGCCCTGATAGAACATGTCCATGAGAACCTGCAAAATGTTTACGAGATATTATTTAGAACGTTTTTATGTGAATGGTGTGATTTTTGATTTTCTGTTAAGTAAATGACACATAGGAGAATTTAAATTTCTGTTTATCACTTCCTGTACATGTGGATTTATTATTGTAGCATGCAAAAGAATATGCCTAGCAAAATTTTACTGGTGACCATCGTGTTTAGATTTAATAGAAACAATTGGATTTTTTTTATGTATTCATTTTATTTTTCATGCATGTTTTGAGTGTGGTTTTTAGGGGATGAAACTATGGCTACTTCTAAGGATGTTAGGTGCGCAATTCAGTTTCAGTTTTTCATGATAATTTTTAGGTGATTTTTGCATCAATCAAATAGTGTTGGAGTTTTATTTTTGTTTGGGCGTTCTTTTCTTTTTAGAGAAAATTTTATGAGGCACTTCCTTTTAAAGCTCCACAGAGGCATTTCATAGTCTTATAATAGTACAAGATAAGACTATGAAAAGAGTTCAATCAAAAGTTTTTGATTGGTTGTGAAAGGTCGTACCACATTACTTGTGACCCGTCGAGTTATGAGCAAAAGCTCGTCAAGTAGCGAGCACTTGGCGAGTCTCGAGCAAATCCTCGTAAAATGGCAAGCACCTTTAGCGCCTCTCCCTCGCCTAGATTCATCAAGTGGTGTGTGAGTGGTGGATACCACGAGTGTTTGCGCGACATTCGTTGCGACTTTAGCTGGTAATTTTTAAAGTATAACTTTATTAGCGACGACACCTCGATTAGCAGTGAATCGAAAAAAATAATTCGACTTTACTACCACGTACCAGAGGCAGCGCTCACATCGTTTCGAAACAATCTCATACATTTGCACTGTACATAGAATGTATGCGAAAAGAATTTGACAGACACTTAGTTAGCGAGCCGGACGTGTAAGCAATTGGTCACGGGTTCGATTACCGACGCCACTGACGAACTTTTAACCCTATGGTGTTGACATGAACACATTCTTGGACATGAAGTGAAATCTAGGAAATGTGGATGTCGTCTGAATCGGTCGGTGTGCTGGAGTGTTGTTGAAGGCATTTTAAACCCTTTAGTATTGACATAAGCGCATTCTTGGATATGAGGTGATATCTAGGGAATATGGGTGAATCAGCATGGTGAATCGAATGGCCTGGAGTACATCGGAAAGCATTTTGAGCTCTTTGGAAAAAAAGACCTTCTTTGCAATGGAGTACAATCTAGTAAATATGTGTAATGGACAGTTTGGTGGGCATCCGAAAATGCCCGTGCGAACAGAGTCTAAGGTAGCATAATGACCGTGAAATTCGGGTTGTGCCATCTGGCAGAGAAAAAGGCCCCTCAACGAGCTAAGCAGCGACCTATGCTTACTGTAGCTCGGTTCGGGAGACGTGGGCGGGGTTTTCGCCGCCTGTTGTCCCTGTTCTTCACGTATTAATAAGAATTCATAGACCTGGGGAAGACAACACAAGCATGGGAGGCAAAAATGAGGTATAATCAAAAATGGAGCAATAAGTTGGCTAACCGCGCAGATGCCCTCGCGCTCGCATCGGGGCCCAGGTGTAATGAAACCCGCGGCCTCTGGTTTCGTACCATCGACAGATCAGTACTCATCAGATTCTGCCTTCGATCTGTCGGTGGAAGAAGCACTACATTACAGGGCAGCTTCTACTTCGAGGCCCGCCAAGAAGAAGCTGAGGACAGAGTGTGATGTCGAAAAAAAAACAAAAGCGAACTGGACATCAGAGTCAGCTGGCAACCATTGTAGAGGGGGAAAATTAGCAAAGAGAAGAAAAAAATACTTCAGTTCCCCATTATTCAGATGATTAACAGAGTTCAGAGAATCACGAGGACAGAGGCGCAACACTGCATTCCTTGCAATAATTCACTCATGATCTCTGAAAACTCTTGAGCATCTCAATAATAGACACAAATGCAATAATGTACACAAAAATATTAATGGAAATGAGAAGACAATACTGGCAACAGAAAGGGCGCTTTGTCTGGACACCGAAGATGCTCCAAATGGTACGTGGCTAAACCATAAAAGACAAACCCAACACCAGGAATGCCTTGTTGAGTTGAAACTAGAAGGATAAACTACTCTAAAGAAGGATGGGGGTGTTACAGAGGAAACACAGCTATTTGAGGAGAAAATACGTTAAGTAAAAATGGCTAAGTCCTAAGACTTAGAACAAGTAGCCTTAATGTGCTTGTGGCGATGCATAACGATGGAAGGACCAAAAAGGAACCCCATGAGATCCTTTTTAGTCCAGTTCTTGACCAGAAATGGGCTCCACGTTGAGCGCCAAATATGCAATGGACGATTTGGTGGGCATCCGAAGATGCCCGTGGGGACGGAGCCTAAGGTAGCATAATAATGACCGTGAAGGTCGGGCCGTGCCCTCTGGCGAAGAAAAAGGCTCCTCAACGAGTTAAGCAGCGGCCAATACTTGCTGTACTTGCAGCTCAGTTCGGGAGACGTGGACGGGGTTTTCGCCGCTCGTTGTCTCTATCCTCTACGTATTAATAAAAATTCATAGACCTGGGGAAGACAACACAAACATGGGAGGCAAAAATGGGGCGATAAGAATAGAATGGTTGGCTGACGGCGCAGCTGCTCTCGTGCTCGCATCGAGGTTCGGGTTTAATGGAACTCTCGGCCTCTGGTTTTGTACCACCGCCAGATCACTACTCATCGGGTGCTGCCTTCGATCAATCGATGAAAGGTAGTGTTAAATCTATTGTTGGATTATTGATGGCGTATCTGCTATGGTTTAGGGGGAGAAAAATCTTTAAACACACGATTCAGCATGCAGGCGGTCTTAAAAACATTTTCTAAAAGTTACACGTTTGACACTACCGCGCGTCGAAAGCGTAAGTGTGTGTCTTAGCACGCATTTGACTTTTTTTAGCCAGTAATTGATTCCCGCCATTTCCGTATTACCTTGATATTCACGGGTTTGGAATTATAGGTCATGAAAATTTGTCCACTCGATGAATCGCTGGACGAGAGAGGCCCAAGGTGCTTGCCATTTTACAAGAATTTGCTCGAGTAATGTGATACGGCCTTAAGACTGACTTAGTACTTCAACATAATTAATTTTCTTTTCATGATTTAGGTGCTCCAAACCGATAAATTAAAAATAAACCGACGGAAGTATAATATCTGATAACGTTCATAATGCCTAACTGGTATCTACTACCGACTGCGGCAGCCGGTTCTTCGTACCGGAACGACCCGTTTTTCGACGGCCAAGAGCTGCCAAACCCCCTCGATGCAAGAATAACTACAGTATTTGAAGCATCGCTACCACAACAACAACAACCGACTGCCTGAAATAATTTAATGCTGGCCAGACTCCAACCAACTGCATCGAAACACTCCAAACATATTCACTAAAAACTGATGAACGAGGTTATAAATCTTATTAGGTCATTCAGATGTTTGTCAGCTGTCGAATAAGTGAGGAATGGCAGTTACTAAAATTTTGGCATACTCGCAGTAGAGATTTTACATTTAGTCCCTTCAAACGATGACCCGTCCATCGATCTTTATAACGATAAATGTGTGCCGTACACTACATGGGCAACTACAAAATTACAAAACCTGAAATTTAATCGCGCACCTAGTACTTTGCTTTGACAAAAAAAAAACGGATACCACTGTGACTACAGACTACACTAGCAGGGTTGTTTTTGTCTCCATCGTGCAAAGGGTTTCACTCGACTTACAATCACGTACTAGACTTAACTTTTTTATTTAATAAGTACATTAAGAAGATTTTAGAAGACATATCTTTCAAAAACTTGTATTGAATTTTATATAAATTTTGTATAAAGTATTACATACCACCTTTGGAAAAATAATAGGGTTAGCATGAAAAATATTAAGTGAAATGCAAAATATATGTTTGGCAGCGCTTCGAGAAAACTTTAAAAGCGAAAAAAAGGAAATATGAAATGTAGAAGGGCCAGATAGTCAATAGGAAAGTGAAAAAAGTGAATACTGTGGACATGCTTTCAAGTAAGAATTGATTTAGATTAGAGTCCAACGTAATGATAAATAGCTTAAGTAAAAATAAAACAAAAAACTACAAAAAATGTGAGCGGAAAATATACTAAAACTGCTAGTTATAGAATCACAAGATTTTGATAACACAAGGTGTCTCAAAACAAAGTTTATATTTGATGCGTCGATATTAAAATGAGACCAGAATATAGCGGGCTAAGCCCGCAATCCGAGAGTTTTGAGTAAGCGCTTATTTTGGGATGTAAATTTCTCCTTCTCGATCCCCTTGGTACTACTCAAATGGATACAAACACCACAAATAAATTGTTTTACCCATGATTTAGTATCTTACATTCCATTTTTTTTAAATACCTACTTTTCTACGGAAACCGTTCTATGCAGGTTTTAAGCCGTGGCACAAGCTTTTTTATTCCCTCCTCATAGAACTCTCCCGCCATTTCCTTCGTCGACTACAAGACCTCTTGTTTCACCTCCTCATCGGTTGAAAATATGAAAATCTGAAGGCGCCAAGTCAGGGGAGTATGCAGGATGGGTCAAAATGTCCCAACCAAACGAAAGGATCCGAATCAGTGATTCTGGATCGGTGCAGATCGTTCTTCTCAGGAACGCAACCAATAACTGGAAAGGATGCGAGAGGGGGGCATTTGGCGTAAGCAGTGGAGGCAATAATCAGTAAAAATGATGTAGAGTCGTAACATTGACCGACCAGCAGAGCAGCTATTAAGAGATCCTAGATGTTATGGATTAATGTCCACTACCTTAGACCCACCTGAGACCTAACATTCTCCCAAGGGCGGCTATTAAGATCCACCCTAATATGTCGAATAGTCGCTAATGATAGTTTTGACATCGCATGCTGACGATGAACATGAAATAAGATGCTTTATATGGAAAATTGAGCGAACATAGGACAAGGTTCGCAAGCCCTACACTTTATTCACATTTGCCTCACCAAACAAGCCACCACTGATGCGTAATTCACTGATAGGACATGTGGACTTGCCTTGGTTTAACTTTTTCAGGCTCTCGACAGTTCGACAAATGAGAGAATCAATTATGCCCAATAATGCAGTTTAAAACTTCAGGACAATCGATCCTGTCTAGACTATGGGGGTTGCCATTCTTCAATCGGATCAAATTGGGAGGGCTACGGCAGCCAAAACAGTTTTTACACCCATCACCGTATTTAATATTACACGGCACGGGACGGTGTAGATCAAGGACACTGGTTTACCGCCCGATCCGCCCAAATTTTAAGTCGCTTTAAGTAAAACTGTGATGTACAAGTTGTAGCAATGTTCCTCATATGATCGAGTGCAAACGCAATAGGGCAGTGTTTAAACACAACAACAACAATGCCGGATAATACGGTTTCGTACATATGATACAGTTGCCAAGTTTAAAGAATTCCAGTGCCACCACGACGCGAGTTGGCCTCAACATTTTTTTGACATGGATATGTCTTATAGCTGGGGGTCATCCTAAAAATCTGTCCGTAACACGAAATGTATGCTGTGCTACTCGGGGGTCAGAAGAGGAAACAAGCCCATTGAAAATTATTCCCGAGTTCTATGAATGTAGTGGCCGATTGGTTTACAGAGTATTTCCAACCAGGCTCTCAGAATTTTGACTTGTGCTTTCTGTCCCACGCTCTCAGTCAACGCGACGACGCGACGCCATAATCAAAACTCCTGCATACATACCATACCAAACATTCAAAATTCTCAAAAATATGGAGTACGCTCCGTACTCCCTAACTTGACTAGGCCCCCAGAACACGTCGCAAGAAGTCGTCTGCTCTCCTCGCTCGACATACTCACACGCAATTTATGGTCTCCGAATGTATGCGAAATTTCGCTCAGGCCAGCGGACCTCCTCCTCTCATTCATTCATATCATTCTCACCATTTCATTAAACAAATTGTGCATAGACCCAATCTGAGGTCACAATGAATGAAATTCCATTTTTACTCATTATTTAGGTCAAGGACGTCCAAGGACTTTCAATGACCTTCAATTTCCGCCAATTCCCGTTCATTCATTTAATAAAATAGCGCGCCTTGTACTATCTGAATCACTAGGGTCCCAGAAAAAGTAGCAAGTAGTCAGTTCGACTAACATTTGGACATGCGCAGACGAATTTAAGAGAGTGTACATAGTTCCCGCCCCTCAAAGATGAGCGAGAGCGGATGAAGTTCATTCGAGCCAAATCGGGTGATCCAGCGACTGTGGTTGTGCATTTGCAATGGCGGCGATTTGAGGTCTGACTGGCCCAGAAAGTGGGCCCCCACCACACGATCAATAAACATATAGAACAAAAGCTCCACATACGGTACGATGCATTAGCAGCATAAATGTTGACTTTCAATAGGGCGTGTCTATCTGTCTCATGTTAGCTTAAAATGGAGTATGTCTCTCTGTCTCATGAAGGGGGTGTTAAGTTTCATTTGGAGCGGGTTTATCGGGAATCGGTTCTTGGAAGACAGGTGGATATTGGCTTTTGGTGGGAAATGATACAAAGTATCTACACTGCATGCAGATACATCGGAACATGGATATGTCTTTGGCTACCAACTGCGTGGAACCTGTTGTGTTGAAGATGTCGACGTAAGTTTTATAAAGATCCCAGTATAGTTATACTGGATGAAATCATTCGAAAAAACACGTCCCACGCTTTCGGTAGGCATAAGACATCATGCAGTGTAGATACTTTGTATCATTTTTTTGTTATTTATCTGTTTTCACATGGTTTTCTCTTTTCTTCTTTTTTTCATAATATTTTTTTCTCTAAATCATTTTCTTTAATTTTTCTTTTTTGGTAGCTAGTTGCTTTGGTTCTTTTAAATTTAACAATAAATTACAGTGCTCCCGAATCCAAGTGGCCACTGCGGACATCGGGTGAGTAGTGTATGCATATGTTTTTTTTTTCTTTTTCTTTGTTAATTTTTATCTGAATTCAATTTTGTTAGTATAGTTTTTCCGAACGGATAATTTATTCCTCATTTGTTTTTTATATATATATTAATTGGTACCTTATAGGTACTCGTATAATTGGTGAATAAATATGCCTTTATAACATCTATCGAAATATTTGGGTTTTTCCTTTAAAGGAATCACCACTTCTCCATTTCAGGTCGTCGTTGGTTCGATAAGGTGAAAGCCTCGTTTTTGTGTTTGCTTGGCCATGAGACCTTAAAGGTTGGGAGGGTAAAGAGGCCAGGGTCCATAATCCATCGGAACTCGGAGTCGTGTCAGGTACGTGAACCGGTCGACGCCATGGCCATCATATAGTTCTCTTTTTTTCTTTGCTATTTTTTTTTTTATTGAGGTCGTGGGATCTCCGGTACCCCTGTGTGTGCTGTGTACCTTAAGGCACAAGATCTCCTATCACTGAGCAACAGCAAGCTCGTGCCGCCGCCTATCCCGCTGAGGAGTTTTCGCCAGATGGCGTGGCCGGACCTTTACGGTCAGTTCGGCAAATTTTCAATCCGTCCCCACGGACACTTTGGTGTCCCTAACACCTGTCCATTATAAACTCCCTTTAAACGGATTTTTGATCGACAGTAACAAGACGAATCTTCATTTTTTGTCAGTGTGTAATAATTTTGACTTAAATTTACCGTTATTTTGCAAAAGTACCCCTGAATAGGGTTTAGCGATGGATCGACAACCCATCCTTGTAAAAACTACTCCATGTCAAGAAACCTGGAAAAAAAAAGCCTCGGATTGGACGGATCAACAACGACTACCACGCAAACATTTAACTGAATATTCGTTCGGATCCTGGAATGTACGCTCCCTCAACACACCGGGGCCGAGAAAGCCCTACCACAACAGGTCGAGAAATAAAACTGCTGCCAATAGCTCGATCGATCGATCGCATTGATCTATCGACATGTAATTAAAAAAGTACCGTTTTTTTTTCAAACTTCGTATTTTTCAATGTATGAGTTTTCGTGTGAAATATCTTAGTACCGAGCTAGCGTTTTTTTTCATGCGAACGAAACTTTTGATAGTTTTTGTATGAGATTTCACGAAAGTTTTGGTAGTTTTTGTATGAGATTTCGCTCGAAAAACCGATCTTAGTACTAGGCTTAAGATCAGCGAAAGAAGGCTGAGAGAAAAACGGAAAAAACGTTGGGATGGATCTATGGGTCAAGTGAGACACGTTTAGTATAATGAGATCAATAATTTCATATAAGAAAGTGAAAAGGTGCATCACATGAAACTGAATACTTTTGTATTCTAACGAATTCTTCATTGAGTCAAGGAATCGATGGCATTTACAAACTGAAGGAATGAGGTCATTGAACCGAGACAATTAGAGGACAACTATTCAGAAGGGCAGGGCAAGGCTCGATTTGATGATGATTATTAAGTACTTATTATCAAATTAACCACAAAAATAAAGAAAAAAGATGGGAAGAAATTCAAAAGACATTTCAAACGATACTAACGTAAAAACTAATATTGTAAACCCAAAATGAATACACTCCAGAACTGTAATGTAGAAAGGATCAATCGAAAGTTCCTACAAACTTTTATATCGTTGGCTTGATGTTATTAATCTATGCAGAGTTTTCGGTCGTCTCAAATAGTGCAATAAAAAAAAAGTTTATTTCCAACAATTCCAATATGTATAAATTTTTTAGCTGTGTACATCACATTCATTGCACTCACCTTATCAGCACACATGGCGACTTTGATATCTTCTCTGGATATTTCCACATGTTTAATGTTTTTCACATAATTTCCGGCCAATTTTAATATATCGGCCGAAATATATTCCAAGACGGCTACAAGAAACAATGATACCGAACTGTCGATTTTATATTGAAGAACTTCCTGTAAATTATAAAAATAATACAATGAAATAAGATTGAAGTTTGTCTGGGGACATTGTGGAAAAAGATCACAAACCTTCTGAAGCATGGTATGAACTCGATCCACAGGTAACACGGATTTCTTCTTTTTTGACTTATCTATGGTGTCACGTGCATCGTTCAATGCCCATTTATCGATTGGCGTAGGAAAGGTTTTCCCCACCCGATCCTCGATGTCCTAAAAGAAAAAAAGAAATGCAATGAAGAAGTTATCTGATTAACTGCAGAAATATCGATTTAAACCTAGAAGAAATTTTAAGGGTTTAGGGATTTATTTTACTTTTTTTTTACATGATTCCATCCATTTTCAAAATATCAATTCATTGATTAGACAGGGGTCGGCAAACTTTTTCAGGAAAGTGCCAAATTAATACAAGTTTAGGTTCAGTGCGCTGGCTAACGAACTTGCTTACCGCAGTAGTCACCCTGCCTCATCTGCCTGTATATCACGTTATTGTCAAGAATGCCCCTTTTTCCTCAACAAAGAACTTAAAATGGCATCAGTCCTGACCAAAGGACTTAAAATACTTTCAACAGTACTCCAATGCGTTGGTCTCGCCCCTCCAATCAGGAGATACCCATATCTACCAGGTTTGCTGTCTGTTTCATTTCATGATCAAGGGAGACCTTTTGTCCTGACGCACACCTGCAGCGGTTTGGCCGCATTAACCTTCGTATACATATGAGCATTCGTGCGCGCACGAACGCTGTGCGCGCACAAATACTCATATGTATACGAGGCTTTACGTTCGGCGACGCTGAATTCGAGATAGTGATGATCTGACAAAGAATGTTCCGATGATACTCTCCAGTCTCTTATCAGGTGTGGAACATCCTCTGAAGCAAGGGTAATATCGAGGACCTCTTCCCTATTAATAGTGATGAAGATAGGTTCATTACCCACATTGCAAAAGCAAAAGGTTGGTTCTCAACAAGAAGTACTCGAGCAGTAATTCGCCCCTGCTCATTAGTATTAGAACTCCTCCAGATTCGTTGTGGGCGTTTGAGTCACAATCAAGAATCGGACTAGTTTTCAAAGCTTTAGCCTTTACGACTGCTACGGAGTCCGTATCACTATATGTCGATATAACGAAAGCCTTATGAGTTTTCCTTACGAGAATACACGACCGGTGTTTACCCTTGACGTATGTACCTGCGGCAGCCGATTCTACGCACTGGAGCGACCCGTTTTACAACGCTCAAGAGCTGCCAAACCCCTTCAATTCAAGAAGGAAAATGTGTCAATGTGTTACATGCTTGTATTCGTTTTTTGTGTTTCCCTTAACACCGAAGAAGACGACGAACTATAGCATGTAACACACTCACACACACAACTTGTGACCATTGCTACTACAGCAACAACAACCCTGGCCCTTGACGTAGAAAATAGTGTATGCAGGAGACCGCAAACCTCTAATTGAATCGTGTACGACCCGAGGCTCCTGTATTAGTACGATGTCCTCTTCCCTGCTTGCCAGGCGAAGAAGAACGGCAGCAGAAGCTGCTTTAGAGTGGTGGAGGTTGGTTTGAAGAACCTTAGCATACAGTGATAGTTTACAACCTCCCAACCACAGTGACGTCTGCCTCATCCTCCGTGTTGGATACAGAGGAGTCGTGCACGTGTGAGGGCTGCGAGGTATCATCCAAAGCAGCTAAGTCTGAGCCACATAATCATCATCTGAGTCTACCTCTGCTGTTCTGAAGGCTGACAGAGTGTGAGTTTTCGCAGCTTTGCTGGCATCCTCCTCCATGGGAACGGATGATAAATTTACCTGCTTTTTTTGAGATCATCCCTACAAACACGTTACTTGATATTTAGAGAACCGAGTTTGATGACCCCATTCGTACTGGCAAGAGAAGCCAAGGACTCCGTGTTGAGTGCAAACGCAACGCTGCAACAGTCCTCCATCGGATCCTCCACCTCAACGATTCTCCAGTCCTGAGTGGGAAGGTTACTGTTACACGTTCGAATGAGTTACATCACTTTCTCTTCATTCAAAACAGGAGGTGGTAGACTAGCGCGGGCTCCAGGTCGCGAATGGATCTCGTCTTTCGTCACAAGATCTAGTTTCGCGCATGGCCAAATCTCCCCTGCCATTATTAATTGAAAATAACAGAGTTTCCTACTAATCTACAGTATAGAGGAAACGCTGTTTTTTTTCAATTAATATTGACTGACTGTAAAAAACAAAAGGAACTAATACGAAAATATTCCCCTGTCATGTTTATGGCGGACATGAACAGATCGACCGACCGCTGATCTGCGATCTTCATCATTTTAACTCTCCCCTGGAACCAGCCTCCGTCCTTGCAATCAGGAAGGACTCCTTCTTGATTGCAAGGGCGGGGGCTTGTTGGGTGAACCTTCATGACATCGAGGAAGTTTAAGGTCAATATGCCTTAAACCTTCCTCCAGTTAACTACCGGGATTCACCCGTTGGCGTCATTTCGGTCGACAACCCCAAGGTCGATCCAACCTTTAACCGCGTAGGAAGAGGCTGAAGCACTGTCGCCAGCAACTTTTTGGCGTTTAGATCCCTCCGGCATTTCCTTGACGGATCTCTGCCTCTTAACATCATCCCCTCTATCGACGATGACTTGTAGTGCCCACTCGATAGATGCTCGTTACTTGTCGCTCCTCAACTCTTTATCTACTTGCAGGACGCAGCACGGACTCGCATTGCGCTTCCCACGAGACCGGTCTTTGGATAGGGCCAGTCTTTATCGGCTCCCTGCCAAGTCCTCCCTCGTCCAGAGACTGCTCTTCCCACACCTGGAGGGGGAGTCTCTCGATTCTTGTATTGAGAATGAGCAACATCCAAACAAAGAAACCCTGCCTCCCCTACATCATCATCATAGTGGCGCAACAACCCGACATCGGGCCCGGGTCTTTCTTACAAGTGATACTTAAAATAGGCGGTATCTTTTGAAAGAATGAAATTAGCGGTTTGAACTTTGTTCAACACTTTGTAGTGTCTTTCCTATAAAGTTGTAGTAAAAAGAGCTCACTTGTCTCAAAATAGCTGCCTACCTTCCCTACAAATGATCCTTTATCAATTGGAGGACGCGGTCATTTATCGAAACAATTGGAGGAAAACTTTCCAGACGACCAAGGTCCGACGACGGGCCGTTTTACCACAATGACGATTTTAAATTTTACATCTCGATTCTTGGATCACATTTGATCACTAGTGATAAAAAAAAGACAAACAAATTATGTTCTTTTAGACAATTTGTAATACAGATAGCCATAAATTAGAATATTATATTCCCTTTGATGTGTCAGCATCGCTTGGCGAAAAATTCGAAATCAATTTAAAACCGATCTGAAAGGTCGCTATCATACGAATAAAATGCATACTCTATTTTGGCCACTATTGGCTTGTAAAAAAATTGCTTCTTTAAATAGTCTAATGTAGTTGAAAATTCGCCATCTCATTGCCAATTCCATTAATAAAAGATGACCATTTTGATTTTATCTCAAGATACCGGCTACTTTTACCTTCTATTCAAATGATCATGATCGCGACATTATCTAACAGAAGAGAAAAAAATGTTTAAACATTTATGTACTAACACAATTCAAGTACATACAATAAGGTACGCAAAAACTGTTTCTGGGGAACACCCTGATTAACCAAAACACTCAATAATAAGAATATGTCGACTAGCTGATTTAAAAGGTTTGAAATACCCGTGGTATGGATTACGGTAGAACTGGAAGTGACTATGATTAGATAAAAAAAAAGATGAATGGGTTCTGAATTGTCCGGTGATGTATCTTGTAAATAGTTGGGAGACCAAAAATGCATGTTTTGAAAACATAAACACTATATTAAAGAGAGGTATTTGACATCGTTCGGGAACTGCGGTTGTTTTGCACATTTTTTACTGACCTATAAGCATCGCCCTGTGATGTGAGAAGAGTCGTTCCGGGTTCTACGCACCAGAGCAACCCGTTCATCAGAACGGTCAAGAGCTGCCAAGCCCCCTTCGATGTCCAGAAGGAAGTGTGTATGTGTACTATATGCCCATACATCTCGGCGCAACTGCTCTCAATCCTCCTACACGGCGCCGGCACTGAACGTAACCCCGGTCCTTGGATCTGCTGCGTTTGCAACAATGTGCTACACCCAAATGCCACATCCGTGAGATACAACAGCTGTGATGAATGGTGCCATTTGAGCAACTGCTCCGGACTCAACCACCATAAACACTGGAACTCCTCCTTCACTGTTAATCAGTGTAGAAATAGAGGACAACAATCATCGACCTCGTCTACTTCGCAACATTCTTTAACCCCAGTGAGCGCCCAGACAGGTTTCCAGTCATCCCCGGTAACTCCAGCGAACAGTTCCAGACATAATAGAATATCGATGTCAAAGAGGGGGCAAAAACTCCTCTTCCATAGTCCTCCGCGTGGGCGCCCCCTGGAGCGGCAGTGGTCACAGACCATTGCCAACCAACGTCAAGCCGCCAGTGATGGCGGTGCGATGATTTGGTTGAGGTACCCCTGTGGTGTGGGGTGTGAAAAAAAAATACCACGGCCTTTCCCTTTGAGGGCCTGTCGTTAAAACCGACAATCAAAGGACAGGATGTGTATGCCAGCAACTTGCACTATCCGAAATCTTTATATGCTAACGAAACGTCAACTATGCCTCGGATAAGGACTGACTCAACGGTTACGACTTTTAGCTATCCTATTTTACAATGACAAAGATTGGATTCTGGAATGTGCGTACTCTCCTGGACAATGGATCAGAAGGTCCCCAGAACGCACGATTTCTTCAATTAGAGAGTGAATTTCTGAGGTACAAATTAAATATCTTAGGAGTTAGTGAGATAAGATGGTGGAACAGCGGAGAATTCATCTCTCCAACGGGCAGCACTGTAATGTTGTACTCCGGTAAAGCTACCGGTAGTCGTCGTGAGTCAGGTGTGGGGCTCCTTTTAACCAGAGCCGCGCGAAACTGTCTCTTATCCTGGGAACCGGTCTCTGACAGGGTCTTGACCGCCAGGTTCCAGACCAAAATGAGGAACATCTCAATAATACAATGTTATGCCCCTACTGAACCCGACAATGTCTTGGCAAAAGACTCCTTCTACGAAGAACTAAACGCCGTTCAGAGCAGAACACCTAAAGGTGACATTATAATGGTTATGGGTGATTTGAATGCGAAAGTTGGCGCTGATAACTATGGGCTCAGACATGTGATGGGGAGACACGGTCTTGGTGATCGTAATGACAACGGTGAAAGATTTGTAGAGTTCTGCAACTTTCACAGTCTCTTCATCGGTGGTACTATGTTTGAGCATAAGGACCACCACAAAATCAGTTGGTCCTCTGTTGATCGGCGCAGAACACAAAATCAGATCGACCATTTTGCCATTAGTAAAAGATTCAAGAGTTGCCTCCTGGACGTGCGAAACAAGAAGGGTGCCGATATTGGGATGGGAAGAGACCATTATCTTATGATCGCTAATGTTCGATTGCGTATTGCAGCCGTGCGCCGCCCCAGCGACGAAAGATCCAGGCCCCGCAAATTCAACACCGCTCGACTAAAAAATCCCGCTGTCTTACAACAATATAATGACCATCTTGCGCAAAAAGCGGCTGAGATAACTAGTCACCCAGATAGTGACATAAACGAAAACTGGGATGCCATAAAAAATGCGTACATTGATAGCGCAAATACCATCCTTGGCCCAAACCCGGATTGCCGGAATAAGCCCTGGATGTCCGACGCTTCATGGCAGCGGATTGTTGAAAGAAAGGAGCTGAAAGTTCGTTTGGCTGCAGCAACAGACGACAATCGAAGCAGCATCGAACTCCTTTACCGTCAGAAAGCTCGAGAAGTTCAGCGTAGTGTGCGAAGCAATAAAAGAGTTTATGCCAATTCTCTTTTAGCGTCAGCAGAAGAAGCCGCTAGAAGTAACAACTTAAACGCCGTATACGGTGTCATCAAGGAGTTTACAGGTGGTCGTAACTCCTGCCAACATCCGGTGAAAGATAGTGATGGAAAGCTACTTATCTTGGAAGAAGATCAAATGAGGCGGTGGAAAGAACACTTCGCCGCGGTCTTGAACCGTGTAACCTCTGGTGAAGTTCCCCCTCATATAGATAATTTAGCTAACCATCAAAATGTGCGTATACGGTCCACTGCCCCGACTAAAGAGGAAATAGTCACTGCAATTATTGCACTAAAACGAGGAAAGGCCGCCGGACTTGACGGCATCCCTGCCGAACTTTATCAAGCAGCGCCAAGCGTAACTGCCGATTTACTGCACCCACTTGTTGATAAAGCGTGGAATACAGAGACCTTTCCCACTGAGTGGAAGGAAGGTTTGATCATCAAACTTCCAAAGAAGGGTAGCCTCACAGACTGTAATAATTGGAGAGGCATTTGTGTGCTTCCTGCCGTTGCCAAGATAATAGCTAAAATCGTCCTGGAAAGACTAAAGGCCCACTTAGAAAGCACAATTGATGAAGAGCAGGCTGGCTTTCGATCCGGATTCTCCTGTGTCGATCACATTAACACCTTGCGAATCATCATCGAGCAATGCGCTGAATACGATTCTCCGCTTCACTTGCTTTTCATCGATTTCGAAAAGGCTTTCGATAGTGTGAACCGGGATTCTATATGGGCGGCCTTGCGCAGGAGAGGCATCCCTGAGAAGCTTGTGGCTATTATTAAGGCAACCTATGACGGCGCGAAATGTCGCGTTCTGCATAAAGGTAAGGTGGCGGGGGACTTTGAGATTCGCAGTGGAGTTCGGCAGGGGTGCATCCTCTCACCGATCCTATTCCTCATTGTGATCGGCGATGTGTTGCATGCAGCCCTATCCGGACTCGACAGAGGAATTCAATGGACTTTGACATCTTATCTACAACATCTTGACTACGCTGACGACATATGCCTACTCTCCCACAAAATCATGGATCTGTCCGCAATGGCGTTAGATCTCGAGAGGGAGGCAAGCAAGGTTGGGCTAAAGATTAATACCAACAAGACCAAGGTTCTTAGCCCGCCGTTGCGAAAAAGAAATCCGACACCTATTGCCATCAATATTAATGGGCAGCCTGTGGAGAAGGTGGACAACTTCGTCTACCTGGGAGCAGGACATCGCTCGTCGTATCAACCAGGCTAAACGCGCATACGGCATGCTGTCCAAAATCTGGCAGAGCAGTTATCTCAGCATTAAAACCAAGCTGGGCCTGTTTCGCTCCCTGGTACTATCAGTGCTTTTGTATGGGAGCAGTACATGGAAAGTTTCCGTAGGAGTTACCAGAAAGCTGCAAGTTTTCGTAAACTCATGTCTTCGTCGAATTTTAAGAATTTTCTGGCCCGAAACAATATCAAATGAAGAGCTAAGTCGGCGTACGGGTCAGATGCCAATCGACGAATTGATACGCAGGCGAAAATGGCAGTGGATAGGTCACACATTGGGGAAGAGTGATAACTGCATTGCTATGCATGCCATGAAATGGAACCCCATTTCCAACCAAGGCCGACCAAGAGGGGGTCCTCGAATCACATGGCGTCGATCTGTGGCAAAGGAGTGTCAGGTACTGGGTAAGTCTTTTGGGGAGTTGCGCCCCATTGCCCAGAACAGAGTACGATGGCGCGCAGGAGTAGTTGACGCGCTATGCCCCGCTAGGGGTTAAGGCAAAGTAGTATGTCAAAGCTTACGCCCGCGCCACCCATCGCCAACTTCGACATGCTCTCACTAGTGCAGCTAAACTGTAATAGGCTACATAACAAAATTGCTGAATTAACATCGTTCATGGACAGACATCGCATCATGGTAGGAGCCATACAGAGGACGAAACTCTACTCTAATTCGTTGCTCAACTCTCATGGTAACTACGCTGTTATAAGGAAACACCGATTGGCCAACGCAGGAGGAAGGCTTCCCTTCCGTATTCATCATTTCCGTGCAATATCGGGAAATTGACATATCTATTAATGATAGCATCATGGAAGTGCAGGCCATCATTTCTTCACTGGTCAACATCGTCTTTTGCTTGATGACTTCAATGCTCATCATGAACTCTGGCATTCCAACCTATTAATATTATTAATAGCAGAACAACTTGATACTTCGGATTTCTGCCCACTTAATGATGATACTCCCACTCGTATAGCTGGCACCTGTTCCAGTTCACCTGATATTACGATAGTCATTGCAGCTCTCTTAAATGAATCACAATGGGAGCCGTTCTTAACTTTATCATCTGACCATCTCCCAATCGTTATCAGGCTTGACAAAACAATATACACTCTACCTGCCGCACGTTTTTCAACCACAACAAGGCTGACTGGAACGGTTTTCGAACCTACACCAATGCCAAATATTGTATCTTGCTCTGCCAACTCCAACCGATGTACGCAAGGCCGAGTTCAACCTAATCACACAGAACGCGTTATAACGCGACGTTCGGCGTTCCTGTACCGTCGCGTTACGGCGGTACGGTTGTATTGCACTGCATTGCATCATCCCTGCCACACACGTGGCGTTATCACTCAGCGTTACCTTTCGGAATGCGACGTTAACTTTTCGGGTTGTACAAAATTACAAAAGTAACGCGCGTTACCGGCGTTCTCCTCATCAGAACTACACATGACTGCTGTACAAACTCAACCACAGTACTGGATCGCCCGCCCAGATAACGCTGCGTGTGTGACGTAGCCAATATCGCCGAACGCCGCGTTGAGATGGGTTCCATGAACGTCGCGTTATAACGCGTTCTGTCTGTTTGAACCTTAAGTGTCACCATACACTGTCGATCTCGAACTCGAACCTGGTACAAATTTCCTCTGACACACACACACACTTCACATAGGTGTGAAGAAAACCGGTCCACTTGTACTAGGTTCCTGTTCGAGTTCGACAGTGTATGGTGACACTAAGGAAAGTCCTGAATAAAGTGGCTGCAGGACGAATACCGAACGTAAGACCTAACTTTCCCACCTCAGCCGCCAGATTGGGAGATAAAAGAGATCAAATCAGAAGCAATAACCCGGACGATCCAAGAATTCATGACCCGAACTGCGAAATATACAAGCTAGTAGCCGAACATAAAGCCGACTATCGATCTTATCGTCATAGAATGAAAGTATCTACCCAGATAACATTTTGGTATTGATCTCTTGTGCTATCAGGGTTATTAGATTGAATTTTACGGCATTTTACTTTCCATGGCCAAGTTTCAGATGCATTTGTCTATTGAAATAAACTCCAGTCAAAATTCATTCTGGTTACGCGGCCGGACAGGCCTCAAGACCTGCACATACCATTCACGATCCGGAATTCCTCAAGGCCAGGCCTGATCAATTTTCCCGGAGAAAAATTCCGGAACGTGTGTGGTGGAGGCCTGGCGGGAACGATTTCCCTTCCCGCCACCTGAAAGGCCAATCCGACCACCTGAAGGCGACCTGAAACGGCCATACACGATCCGGAATTCCCCAAGGCCGGGCCTGAAGTTCTTCCGGACAGGAATTCCGGCTGGTGTATGTTCGGCTTAAAAGATCAAAATGGAGCAATCATCTGAACAGCTGTAACTTGACAATAGGCGTCAACAAATTATGGTCCACAGTCCGTGTCCTTTCAAATCCAACAAAACAAAAAGGGAGTGTCGCTATTCAATTTGTTGATATTGCGGTAAGGGACCCCATGCGCTGTGCTAGCTACTCCAATAGGCAATTTATTGAACATCCTACACATAGCACATAATTCGCAGAAAAATTCACAACCGAGTCGCCGACCACCTGCACCTGCAGCTATCAGAAAAGCGGAAAACTCAAAAGCCATGGGACCTGATGGCATCTCAATGGTTATGCTCAAAATATATATACCAGCAATCGAGTACCTCACGACAACATTTAACCTGTCCATCTCTTCGCTGATCGTTCCTGAGTTTTGGAAGAAAGGGAGAGTGATCCCAATTTTTTATGCCGGGCAAAAAAACGACACTAGGCGAATCTTACCGGCCCATTACACTTTTGCCACCAGTTGCCAAAACGCTAGAGGCTTCGATACACCCTGTTCTTATGAACCACATCCAGCTAGAAGATCACTAGCATGGCTTCCGAAGGATGCGCAGTACAACAACGGCTTTGGATGCCATTACATCCCGCATTCACGTTGGCCTTAACCAGGCCCGCCCTTGTCATAGAACCATTCTATTGGCGCTTGACCTGTCGAAAGCCTTCGACACAGTCAACTCATCGCTTCTATCTGACATAAATAAACTGCTCATCCCTTCCCTTCCTATCTCGCTGGTAGGCAGTCCTACACGGAGTTCAAGAACAGCAAGTCAAAGCTCAGGAAAATTAAGCAAGGTGCTCCCAAAGGAGGAGTACTATCTCCCACCTTGTTTAATTTATATCTATTAGGAATTCCAACAGCTCCTGATGATCTTCAATTAATTACGTATGCTGATGACTGTTCTATTCTGGCAACAGGGTTCGGCATTCGTCCAATGTAATGGTCAGCGAAGTTAATGCATGCGTTTATACGCTTTTTGTGAAGTAGAAAAGGGACGAGGATAAGGTGAAAAGTTCTCGGCCAAACACAGAAATACCATCTTCAATATAACAAGTCTTCCTTTTTGTCGATGATAGCTTTTATTTTTCCATATACGTATTGCGGCAGCTACTTGCTGCCTTCTTCAGTGGAATGTTACTTGTTTTATTGAAGATGGAATTGAATTGGCAAACAAGCCGCAATCACCCGAAAACAGAAATACCGTTACAATCCGCAAAAATTTATGTTTCCTGCCTGGGTGCACGTGTCATTAGTTCGTATGACAAGTTACAACTTGTTCTCTCAGGTAGTTTGTTAACACGAATTTTTGCAGCAGACGTCTTTTGCGTTTTTTCGTTAAAATGGAGAAACTTGAATATCGTGCGGTCATAAAACTTGGTCGCGCGTCCCTCGAAGGCGACCCACGTGAAGGACCAAAAACCGCAACCATACGCAACCGAAACCATCGAAAAAGTGCATGATATCGTGTTGGGCGATAGGTAAATGAAAGTGAGTGATATTGCTGAGGCTGTGGGAATATCCGAAGAAAGGGTGCGAAACATCTTGCACAAAGAATTGGAGATGCGAAATCTCTACGCATTTGCTGAATGTCGATCAAAAGCAAATGGGCAAACGATTTTCGCAGCAATCTTTGCACTGATTCAATCGGGATCCGACCGATTTTGTGCGGCGATTTATCACCACGGATTAGACTTGGGTCCAGTACTACACATCAGAAATGAAACATCAGTCGAAAAAGTGGGTGGAAGCCGGTGATTCAGCGCCGAAAAAAGCGAAGTCGATCGCATCTGCCGGAAAGGTCATGGCCAGCGTGTTTTGGGATGCGAAAGGGATCCTGTTTATTGATTTCCTTGCAAAAAGGCAGAACAATAATAGGCGAATATTACTCCAAACTTCTTGACCAGCTGGATGCCAAAATTCGCGACGCATGGCTTGAAGAAGAAAAAAAAACATATTTCACCAGGACAACGCACCTGTGCACAAGTGTGCGCTGCCGATGGGAAAATTGCGGGATTTGGGGAACAATTTGCTCGACCATCCCCCCGTATTCTCCTGATTTGGCACCCTCAAGCTTCCATCTGTTCCCAAACTTGAAGAAATTTGTTTCTGGGAAGCGCTTCGCATCCAATGAAGAAGTTGAGCGGGCCGTAGATGAATATTTTCACAGCCTTCCAGACTCTCACTTCCGGGAAGGACTACTGATGAAGTCAAGGGAGATTATGTGGAAAAATAAAATCATTTTTTAACTGAAATACGCAGTCTTTCATTGTTAGACCGAGATCTTTTCACCTTAGGTTAGGTTAGGTAAAGGGGCTGCCATGCTACCGCATAGCACACTTGGACCACCTCTGGGTCCGTTGTGATACCGCCAAAGTCACCTACTTAAACCTAGGCAACAAACCAGCCTGTGCTAGCAATATAGCGATTGAGCTGCATTACACTCATATCTTTTAGGTCCTCCAGCTCCAGGAAAAACCAGGAACCCAGAAATTTCCTCCGCCTCGCGGCCAGGGCCGGACAATGACACAGAAGACGGAGAACGCTCTCCTCCTCATCCACGTCATCACAGCTCCTGCAAAAGTCATTGTGAGGAATGCGAAGCCTCCAAGCAAGCTCTCCTATAGGACAGTGC
Source organism: Chloromyia formosa (assembly GCA_964017055.1). Taxonomy (NCBI): domain Eukaryota; kingdom Metazoa; phylum Arthropoda; class Insecta; order Diptera; family Stratiomyidae; genus Chloromyia; species Chloromyia formosa. The sequence goes on along the minus strand of OZ024816.1, from coordinate 15,324,265 downwards.
CCCGTAATAACCCCCACGACTCTGCCAATGTGTTTCCTGTTCAGTGAAAGCAGTGTGGCGGATCGACTAGGGTCAAGTTTCGGCCAAATCGACTTCGTTGTTTGGCACGTATCGCCGTTTAACCATCTCATGTTCGCCCTGTCAACCGCGGTGGCCTTGATGACAAGTTTGCACGACGAGGCAGGCATTTTGATGTTTACACAGTCCCCCTCCCGAGCCAGCTCATCCGCCTCGCGGTTGCCTGCGAAGCCACAGTGGCTCGGTATCCAGCAGAGCGTAATGTTGAAAAAACCACCCTGAGGGCTAAACGACAGTTCGCGATGGTTTTCGATGTGGTCAGGACGGATTCAAGTGATCGAATTGCAGCCTGACTGTCCGTGTAAATAGTAACGTCCCTCGTGGTCACAAGATGAGTTCCCAGCCATGTCAGAGCTTCCAGGATTGCCGAAATCTCCGCCTGCAGGACACTACAGAAGTCGGGAAGACGGAATGACAAGTTAATTCCCAATCCCTCCGAATAGATACCAGCCCCAACTCCGCCGTCGGTCCTAGAGCCATCCGTGTAGATGACCATGGAGTCGGTGGTCATGAGCGTGTTAACACCCCATAGATCCCACGACGGCTGACGGAGTTGTTCTAAAGGCCCCCGTTATAGCCAGCGCCGCTAGCCTTTGTACCTTACTCAGTAGGTTACAGTAGGCCGCTACTCGGAGTGTCGTCCACCACACACTAATTCCGTGCAGTAGTATAGGACATACGACAGCTGTGTATATCCAATATACAGCTTTAGGTTGCAGGCCCCAGTTCTTACCTATGGCCTATCTTTTCACCTTACCCTCGTATGTTGGATTCGGTTCTGGAATGCCATTACGAATGGCACGGATACGGCATTCGCCCAATGTAAGAGGGACTACACACCTTCAGTTTATCGCTCAGGTTATCACGTGTGACATCATGTCTGAACGATAATCCGTGTGAACTGCACAGTTTTGGCAGATTTTTACGCAGATCTGAAATCTGTGCATTCGGACCCTGTTTTGCAACGATAATCTGCGCAGATTGCACAGTTTATCGTTCAGTTTTATCAGTTTTCTACCAAATCTCACAATGACCACAAGCAGTACCACACAGGGCACAGTTAGAGCCTTCGTCCACTGATGCAACGCTAAGCGTGACCGAAAGAGGGGAATGTACTAGAGAACAGGGTGGCCATTCTGGAGTGGGCAGCCCCAACTTTTTTTTTCTTTTTTCACTTTAGATTCGGAACCAGCGACCCAAAATTACCTTGTAGTTCGAACCATGGCGATGGGCCATTGTCTGTAGCAGACTTGATACGTGCTTTTACGCGAGTGACGCTCGCGGTCATGATCGCATATGTGTAGTTTCTATACTATAATGTGAACGTTGCGCGAGTAAGTGAAGGTAATTTTGATGGGAAGCACTCGTCCGACCTGGCTGTTTCATGGGGAAATACTCGTCCGATCGGGCTGGTTCGAACTACAAGGTAATTTTGGGTCGCTGATTCCGAATATAAAGTCAAAAAAGAAAAACAAATTTTGGGGTTGCCCACCTCAGAATGGCGACCTTGTTTTCGTGGGGAAATACTCGTCCGATCGGGCTGGATACCAATCTTTGCACCACTTCCCACGGCGTTTTCTCCTCTTTCTTCTTCTTCTTCTAGCAACAAACTTGCAATTATACAACAAACTGCGGCTCTCTTTTATCTATCGTCCATTGTTAAACAGGCACGTACGATGTGCACACTGAAAACTGATAGAACTAAACAAATTATCGGAACTAATTTAGCGAAAATCGAATGTAGCCTACACGCCTTCAGTTCAGATAACTGCACAGATTTCTCTACAAATATCTGCGTAGTTAAACTGAAGGTCTGTAGTCTCCTTAATGGTCAGCGAAGTTAATGCATGCGAGTTTACACGCTTTTAATGGAGTAGAAAATGTACCAACAGAATGTGAAAGATTAGTTCACCTGCTTTCTGAGAAATCGCTCTTCGTTCATTCAACATTCCAGAAAGGAGGATTTGCATCTCTTACAAGTAATATTAGTTCATGATCTGGCATTAGATTTCATTTTCAACAATTTACCTGTATCGTGTGCGGCGGTGGTTTAGCGCACAGCATCGCCAAAAGTCGAAGGCACAAACTTTCCACGTACAGCAGGGCATCTTCGCCCGCAGTCAATCGAGGATGCACCTGTTCCAAGACCTACGGCGAAAAAACCGAAAAGAAAATCACACGTGAGTGAAACACCATCATTACAAACACAACGTGCGCGACAGAGAGCGCAACATAAACACAGGCGCAATATAAACACACGAGAATATTTGGGGCGATAGTCGAAATGTCAAAATTTGCACAACCCGACGAGGCGACGACGATTCAAATGTCACACGATCGTTCGCATGCGCGCAAGAGATGGCAACAGTATGCGCAAACCTTTTTTATTGACATTTCGAATTGGACCAAAATGAAAACTCGCGGAAATTCCTGCGATTGCCAAATACCTTTTTCAATGCCGGACTGAAGAGTCCCTTCCACTTGGCCGCATTTTCGCTCTTTTCAAAGTCATAGGGCTTGGAGTCGCTGATGCTGGTTACATGCTGGCCCGAGAACATTTTGTGTGGCCGCGTCCCGTTGAGGAGGAGCAAACGATGTTGGGGCCGTTGGTGGCTGCGACGACGATGGCTTTGGCTGCAACTGCCGAACGGCGAGGACGTGCCGAATTTCGATGGTGACGAGGACGACAACGTGAACAGTTTGCACGCAACACACTCGCGAAAGGGAACAAAACAAAAACGCCCGGGCGCGACGTCTTGGGGGCCGGGAGCCGTTGGTGGCGGCGACGGCGTTCAGCAACGGCTGCAGTCAGGAGGCAAAGACACAACGGCAGCGGCCGCACTGTACATGGAGCACACTTCAGTACCTAGTGCAAGGGGACATTTCCGATTTACGCATTGTTCGCATACCAAAGAGCATTGCGACGAGACCCAGACGATGACTGCGGAACTTTTCATCGCTTCGCGCAACGACTGGGCGCTCGGTTTCCATTAAAAAAAAAACAACAGCACACACAGGATCGAGTCAGCGGACTTCACGCGAATTTCGCGATCATCTCCCCCCCCCCGGCAAAGTGCAGGTCACGGTTCACTCGAATGACTCGGACCGGGAGGCTGGTTTTACACACTTTTTGGCACGACACACGAACTGGACTCGCGACTCGAACCCGTCTACTATCTACAATGGGCGAGCGACGACGAGACGGAGCCCCCGAGTTGTGCTTCACACTCACTCCCCTTTCTTCAGAGGATTTTCCACTTGACACTTTTCTCCACTATTCGCGACGGATTTTCATGCGGATTTCTAGCTCAACACTTTGTGCACTTGTTCTCGACGCTTTTTCACTCAATTGAAGACGTGCTGGCGCGCAATTGAGTTCAATATTTGACGAATGAAAAGTTCACGTCGCGGACCACCGACGCCATTTTCCGTAGATTCCTTCAAAATCACTGCTAACCAATACACAAAGGTGACGGCTGACGCATTTTGTTTGGCGTTTGCTGGTGTGAGTTGCGGGAATGACAACCAGCATTGGTGGTGTCCGATGTGTGGAGGCGGCGACTAGTCAAGACACAGACCCTGGAAAATCTGATTGAGGGCGAATTGGACGAAGGCCTGTTCAAAGAATAGCCTGTTGTTGGGTGGATTTTTGGTAAATGGAAGAGTTTCCTTATTTTGCAGAAGATGGTTAATTCGGATGTATAGATCAGCATGAGTAATGGAATCGAATATTAAATTTAAATGAGTAAAACTGTGTAAATAATACAGAGAGGTTGCTTATTATGTTTTTGTGCGTAATTAAAGAGAGAGTTGCCAAGAGGTAGCGTGGCCGAGCGGTCTAAGGCGCTGGTTTAAGGCACCAGTCTCCTCGGAGGCGTGGGTTCGAATCCCACCGCTGCCAGGAACCTTTTTTCTTAGCAATTAAATTATATTTTAGAAAGGCCGCTGAACACTTCACCGTGAAAAATTGTTTTCTTGGAAAATATCTACTAAAATGATTTTTTACCTTAGTCCAGGCTAGGAAGTCCGAAAAGGCTTGATTAGGAAAAAAAATCGTGTAGTTTTGAAATTTGGCACAATTGTTGGGGACAGTCCCCTGAATATGTGCTCAAAAGTCTCCGATGATAGGGGATCCGGAAGTGTAAGGGTAAGGGGGTCAAAGGTCCTTTTTTCAGTTTTCCAGGATTATTTTGGAAACTATGGATTCTACAAGAACAATGTCCCAAGTAGAGATGGTATGCTCTTTTCATACCTGCGATTTTTTTAACCGCTCTCTTAAAAAAGCAGTAGCATATTGTGATTGAAAACTGAAAAGAGCTGCGATTGGAAGAGCAGAAATAATGAGTACTGCATACTACGTATTATTTACGGTCTATCGCCAATACAATTCTCGCCACTTCGTTTTAGCTCGCTAGGATCGCAACGCAAGGTTTTTGTTTTTATTCGTATCTCTTTTCTACGAAAACAAATTGAAAAAAAAAATTCGGGCGAAATACCACGAGCAAAAAAACCACGGGCAAAAAAAACACGGGAAAAAAACCACACATTAAACCAATGTGAAAACACTATTGGTTTAATGTGTGCTATACGCCACGAACAACGACAACAAAAACAATGCTGTACAGAAATGAATTGAATGCGAGCATTCTTGCATCATCTACGTTTCTTGATAGTGTCGGCGCCAGAGCCCGACAATCATTTCGCGCGCACTACCAGCTCTAAACTCGCCGATCTGCTAACACACAGCTCGCAATGTGCTCCTGCTCAGTTTCGTTCATCGATCAGCAATCTTCCGACGATCAGTATCAGAATTTCTGATCCGATCTCAATACCAGAATTTCTCATCAGCTATCTTCGAGCAGTACTGCTCGTCGGAAGAGCTGATCGGAACTTAGCGCTTTGCGTTGCGAGCTGTTAGCAATCACTATTTTCCATTCCTTTTCAATAAAATCACTGCTATTAGAAGAGCTGCTCTTTTTCACAGATATTGAAAAGGAGCAGGTTTTTGCCATCTCTAGTCCCAAGGTCGAATCAAAGCACATTAAATTCCCTACAAATTGAAATATTATATACTAGACAGTAAAATGGTTTATTATACTCTAGATCAGCGGTCGGCAATCTTTTCAGGGCAGTGGGCCACTTTCAAAAGAAATACATATTTATTTCATCTTCAAACGAACAGTTCACTAGTGATCATTTTTCAAACGTGGTCTTCAGATGGGTCATAAAAGATGGTAAAAATGCTAATCACCTAGCAAGGATTTTAGTTGCTTTTTTACAAATGAACGGATGACCAGTATCTACTGTTCACTGTTTTTCTTCAAAAACACGGCCAATCTTGCTGAAAAAAGCTGGTAGGGTTTTTTTGGTTAGCTGATTGTGAATCCAAAAGACCTTTTCCATAGTCCTCCGCGTGGGCGCCCCCTGGTAACGGCAGTGTATCAATTCGCTGACGGCCAATGTTAGCGATAAGACAGTTTGGAAAAGGCAGATAGCTGTAGCCTGAATGGCTGACAAACACCTAAGCGTCTCAGGTCTAGTAGGATGGAATGACTTGCGTAGTTGGACCTGCTACATAGTTGTGTGGGCTCCAGCACGTTTATTAAACCATCTGAAGCAGCTATCTCCAAAGCCATCCCCCGAATGGGGTTAAGCGACGTGCTGACAACTCGTCCTTGTAAAAACCACTCCATGTCAAGAAACCTGGAACAAAAGCCTCGGATTGGACGGATCAACAACGACGACCACGCAAACAAATAAAGGATTATTCTTTCGGATCCTGGAATGTACGCTCCCTGAACAAACCGGGGGCCGAGAAGGCCCTCCTTCAACAGGTCGAAAAGTACAAACTGAGCATTACTGCAGTCCAGGAAACAAATTGGCTTGGCAGCGAGATTAATGACAAGAAATCGCACACAATTTTTACAAGTGGCAAACCATCGGTCCGCAAGGAGTTTGGAGTAGCATTTATAGTGGACAATCACCTCAAACCGCATATTACTGACTTCAAACCCATAAATGAACGGCTGTGTGCGATTCGCATCAAGACTCGATTCTTCAATCTCTGGCTCATCAATGTGCATGCCCCCACTGAAGTTAAAGAAGACGCAGTAAAAGACGAGTTCTACGCCCGCCTTGAAACTCTCTTCGACTCACTTCCAACAAACGACGTCAAATTGCTGCTGGGAGACTTTAACGCGAAAGTCGGGAATGAAAGTTGGCATCGGGGGACCTCTGGAGGTCACAGCCTCCATGAAGAATGTAACGATAACGGCCAGCGACTTATCGACTTCGCCTGCAGCAGGAATCTAGTCGTAAGCTCTACGTGTTTCCCGCATCGACGCATTCACAAGCAGACCTGGAAGTCTCCAGACGCACATACCGTCAACCAAATTGACCACGTCCTCATTTGCAGGAGATGGGCGTCTAGTGTCATGGATGTCCGCTCCTATCGAGGAGCAAACTGCGACTCAGATCATCACTTGGTGAAGACGACCTACAGATGTAGAATCTCCTCAGTGCACCAGTCAAGAATGAGCTCTCCCAAAATCTTTGCGGTTGATAAGCTCTTGAGTGATGCTACAGCGGTGGCGTATACTACCGCCCTTGAGGAAAAACTATCACCTATGCTACACAACATCAGCAACACAGGCGTCCATGGGGTCTGGGAAGAACTCAAGGGTACCATCAAGGATGTCGCAGAGAAGGTCGTGGGATATAAAGCCCGGCGAGCGCGAAATGACTGGTTCGACGAAGAATGCAAAAATTCACTTGACGCGAAAAACGAGGCCTACAGACAATGGATTCAACGAGGAACCAGAGCCAGAAGAGAAAAATATGACGAGCTACGGCGAATATCGAATAGAATAATTAGACGTAAGAAACGTAAATACTTTGTCGAGCAGTTGCTGAACATAAACGAAAACTTAGCTAATAGGAACACCAGACAAGCGTACAAACTAGTAAATACAATTAAGAACGGCTACCAACCCAGGACTAGCCTTTGTAAGGACAAGGATGGAAACATCATCAGCGACACCGATGGTATTAACAAACGATGGGCCTCTTATTTTGAAGAGCTTCTAAACCGACCATCTAACATCCCCACACAGGAAGCTCTCGATGATATTGTTGATCTAGGCCCACCCATTCAACCCCCGACAGTAGAGGAAGTTGATCTCGCGTTGCGGTCACTAAAACGAAATAAAGCGCCGGGCGCTGACGAGATCCCAGCTGAACTGCTAAGATTCGGTGGAGCGAGTCTAGTTGATGCCTTACATCAATTACTCCTGCGAGTATGGGAGAACGAGGAGATCCCAGACGATTGGCGCAGAAGCATCATCTGTCCAATCCATAAAAAGGGAGATAAATTGCGGTGTGAGAATTACAGGGGCATATCACTAGTTTGTACGTCCTATAAAATTTTGACGAAAATTCTGGAAAATAGAATAAAACCGTACGCAGAACGAGTCATTGGCGAATATCAAAGCGGTTTCAGACCTGGTCGCTCCACAACCGATCAGCTCTTCTCAGTCAAACTGATACTCCAGAGGTGCTGGGAATACAACGTAAACGTATACCAAATCTTTGTCGACTTCAAGCAGGCATACGACAGTATCGATCGTGGAGTACTGTACAACATCATGCTGCAATTTGGTATACCAGCAAAATTAGTGCGACTGACAAAGATGACGATGACCAACTCCGTCTCACAAGTCAGGATCCAGAACAGACTTATTGATCTATTTGAAACACGCACTGGTTTGAAACAGGGCGATGGACTGGCACCGACGCTCTTCAACCTAGCACTGGAATACGTTATTCGGGCCATGAATATGGACAACAGCAAGACGCTGCTCATCAAGTCGACACAATTAGCAGCGTACGCCGACGACATCAACATCATGTCCCGAAGATTGGCTGACGCAGAAGAACTTCTGCATACGCTCGATACCGCTGCAAAGGAAGTTGGATTACGTATTAACGAGGGTAAAACTAAAATAATGATGCAATCGGTGACAAGGACACCTGCACAACCGAGCATCAACGTGGGGGACCTCGACATCGAGTTCGTGAACAACTTCATCTACCTGGGTTGCAACCTGTCAAGGGACGCCAACGAAACTGACGAAATCAAGCGACGGATACAGTTAGCTAATAAGACTTTTTTCTCGGTTCTCCCCATAATGAAATCGAAACATGTGCACAGAAACACGAAGCTCCGCGTGTACAAAACCATTATACGACCAGTGCTATGCTATGGCTGCGAAGCATGGACCCTAACTGAAGCCTCCGAAAACATGCTAGACACTTTCGAACGTAAGGTTCTACGGCGAATTTTCGGGGCTGTTTGCGATCGAGATGGATGGCGCATCCGGTACAACCATGAGTTGTATGAAATGTACGATGAGCTACAAGTCTCGAAAATCGTCAAACTACAACGACTTCAATGGGCAGGGCATGTACAAAGAATGGACGATGATCGCATGCCTAAGAGAGTAATGAATGCAGAACGAGTCGACGGAGCGAGACTGCGAGGACGACCGAGATCTCGTTGGGAGAGCTCAGTAGGTGTGGACGCCGCGCAGCTGCTGGGCTCCCAAAATTGGAGGACGCGGTCACGTGACCGAGATAATTGGAGGACAATGATCCAGGCGGCCAAGGCCCGACGTCGGGCTGTCGCGCCACGATGATGATGATGATTGTGAATCTGAAGTCCAAATGGCAAAAAAAAAAAAAACAGATAGGGGATTCGGAATGGCAACACTTTTTTTTTATAAACACGACCAATCTTACTGGAAAAAACTGGTAGCAGGTCGATTGGGTCGCTGATTGCGAATCTGAAGTCAGCATTGAAAAGAATAAAAAAAAATAAAGGAGCTTCTGCGCGGCAACCCTTTTTTTCTGCAAAAACACGGCCAATCTTGCTGCAAAAAGCTGGTGGGGAGTTTTTTGGGGTCGCTGATTGCAAATTTCATGTCCAAATGGCAAAAAAGTAAATGAGGGATTCAGTATGGCAACACTTATTTCTTTTATAAACACAGCCGATCTTACTGAAAGAAAACTGGTAGGGGGTTGATTGGGTCGCTGATTGCGAATCTGAAGTCGAAGTAGCAAAAAAAGGAAAACAAAAAATGAAGAGATTCTGAACGGCAATCCTTTTTTTCGAAGAAACGGCCAATCAGTCTACAAAAAGATGGTAGGGGGTTACGTGAGTGGCTTCGCTTAACCTGAACGCGCGTAAACGGTATTCGGGGAAAATTACATGGAACATGTAGTTGATAAAAATTAAAGTAAACGCTCTTCACAAGTGCGCACATTATTTCCCCATTGGAGCGCGTATGTTACCGCACTATTAGTTGTTTGTCATTGCCCAACAGAACAGTACTCGTACTCGGGTGAGAATGTGATAGAGCACCTCGGCCAGGCTGCTTGCCTCGGGCATTCTCGCCGAATATACTTGCCTCGTCCACTCGGCGAGAATGTAAACCAGCCATACAACCTCCACTCCATCTGATATGAGTAAAATCTAAAATCCAATTGAATATACAATCCATTTTATTTGACACTGCAATATAGCGATATGTCTTCTAATCTAGTCAGAAGTTCAGTTCTCCATTCTCTTACTTACAATTACGACTCAGACTTCGACGAACCTAGTTCACCCACTCTTTTGTTCTTTCACTTCATCTCCAACTCCATGACGGACGACACATTCGTTTCATAAACAGAGTAGGTCTGCGAACCTAGTTTCTTGAACCTACTCCGTTGTCGGACGCGGAGTAGGTCGACCTGATCCGCAAGAGGAGCACGTCGTACCATGACTAGCTCCTTGCCTCGGGCATCACCTCCGAGTATGCTCACTTCCTTAGGGCTGTGTGCAGGAAAAGTTTCAACAAGGCCAAAGCTTCAAGGCTGGAGTCTGATTGGCACTCCTATAAAAAAAAACACCTGAGCTCTTTTAAGAAAGAGACAGGGGGTGCCAAACGAAATGCATGGAGGAGCTTCTGCGAACATATTGAAGGGTCCTGCGAAACCTCCAGGCTTAGGAAAATTTTGGCTTCCAATCCATCAATGCCAAGTTTTCTACAAAAGGAAGACGGATCATGGACGTCTTCAAGTAAAGAAACCATCGAGTGTCTGCTTGATACACATTTCCTTGGAAGCTCGGCTGCTGCCTCACCTGGAGACTCCTCTACGTGTCGCGCATCGCCATGCAACAGTAAATCTATCGTGTCTCGAGAAAAGATAATGTGGGCGATTTCCAGCTTTGAACCCTTTAAATCAGCTGGGCCTGATGGCATCATTCCGGCGGACTTGCAGCAGTGCTTGGATATGATAGAGTGTATCCTGACGGCCTGTCTGACGCTAGTGTACGTTCCTCGCATCTGGAGGGAGGTGCGGGTGGTTTTTATCCCGAAAGCGGGAAGAAGCTCGCATGCGCGACCAAACGACCTCCGTCCCATTAGTCTTTCTTCTACCATGTTGAAACTACTAGAGAGACTGGTGGATATCGATTTGCGGGATACCATTCCGCCACTCCTTCTATCCACATCGCAACATGCATATTGGAAGGGTAAGTCGGTGGACACGGCTCTGCACTCTTTGGTCAGTTACATTGAGAAATCTCTCGACCAAAAGTAATACACGATGGTTGTATTCCTGGACATCGAGAGAGCTTTCAACAATATCAGACCTAGTGCGACCATTGAGGCACTCCGAGGTCTCCAGGTTGATGAGTCGCTCTGCAAACTTGTTAATATGTTACTAACTTCTAGGCGTATACACTCTACCTTGGGTGCATCGTCGGAATGCAGGAGTGTTTCTAGAGGAACCCCCCAAGGAGGGATATTGTCTCCCCTCCTTTGGGTCATAGGGATCAACAAACTGCTCTTGAGGCTGGAAGAAATTGGGTGTAAAGTCATCGCGTATGCAGATGACGTTGCCATTGCCGTCACAGGAAAGTTTCCTGATGTCCTCAGTGGGTTGTTGCAGAATGCCTTGACCATTCTATCACAATGGGCAAACTTTTGCGGAGTTGGAATTAACCCTGCCAAGACGGAGCTTGTGCTCTTCACTAGAAGGCACACGACTCCTCCCATTGAACCTCCCATTTTGGAGGGCACGAAATTGGTTTTCGCTGACAAGGCTAAGTTCTTTGGTCTTATTTCAGATAGGAAACTAATAGCCGTCATACATTATCCGATCCATCGCCCGATCGATCGGCCGATGGATCGCCACAAAAATATCAGCTGATCAAAATTATATGGAACTGTCAAAAAAATCGTCAACGATAAGCACATACACAGGCCGATCCATCGGCCGATATCGATATCGGGCAACGGATCGGCCGATCGATCGGTGTGTGTATGGCACGTTTAAGGTGGAAGCTCAACATCGAGGAACGGGTTAATAAAGCTATTATCGCACTCTACTCGTGTAAAAGGGCCATTGGTAATAACTGGGGCCTGCAGCCTAAAGCTAAATATTGGCTATATACTGCTGTCGTACGTCCCATACTACTGTACGGAATTAGTGTGTGGTGGACAGCACTTCGAGTAGTGGCTTATATTAAATTACTGAACAAGGTACAAAGACTAGCTGCGATGGCCATGACGGGGGCCTTCAGGACCACTCCGTCAGTCGGGCTGGACATGGTGCTCGGCTTGCTCTCGTTGGATATTTGTGGTGAACAACTGGCTGCAAACACGGCCCTGCGTCTCCGTGAGACTGGCCAGTGGCGCACGCTGAGATGCGGGCACTCAACTGTACTGGGAGTCTCCCCACGGAGACTGACTATATCTCTCCGAAATACCTTTTTGGCCGAAATTACACTAGTTTGATTCCGTCGAGGAGTCAATGGACTAATAGCGCGCCCCTGACCACCGACCCCATAGTCATCTACACGGATGGCTCTAGGGTCGTTGGCGGTGTTGGGGCGGGCATCTATTCGGAGGGACTGGGGATTAACCTGTCACTCCGCCTTCCAGATTTCTGCAGTGTCCTGCAGGCAGAGGTTACGGCAATTTTTGAAGCTTTGACCTGGCTAGGAAATCTTGTAGTGACCATGAGAGACGTTACGATCTACACGGATAGTCAGGCTGCAATTCGATCACTCGAATCTGTCCTGACTACATCGCAAAGTGTCGGTTGATTCTTAAAGAGATGGGTGAATTTTTCAATATTACGCTCTGTTGGATACCGAGCCATAGCGACTTCGTGGGTAACTGCATCGCGGATGAACTGGCGCTCTCGATGGAGACCGTTTAAACATTAGAATGCCAATCGCATCGTGCAAAATTATAATTAAAGCCGTCGCGATTGACAGAGCGAACATTAGATGGCTAAACGGCGACACGTGTCAGACGACGAAGTTGATTTGGCCGAAACTTGACCCTGACCGCTCTGCGGCACTGCTTTCATTGAATAGGAAGCACATTGGCATGGTCGTGGGGGTTATTACAGGGCACTGTCCCATTGGTGAGCTCGCCTGGAGGCTCCGTATTCCTCATAACGACTATTGCAGCAGCTGTGAGGATGTGGATGAGGAGGAAAGCGTTTTGCATCTTCTCTGTCACTGTCCGGCCTTGGCTGCTAGGCGGAAGAAATTCCTTGGCTCTTGGTTTCTCCTGAACCTGGACGACAATAAAAACACGAGTGTCATACAGCTCTACCGCTTTATCACTAGCTCAGGCTGGTTTAACGCCTAGGTTACAACAGGCTACTTTGGTGGTAACACAACGGTCCAAATGATGGACTAAGTGGATGTTCACACTGCGTGCGATGCCGAGCCGAGCCGGGTCGAGCGATGCAATGCGATTACAAGCTTTTAAAGCAAGAAAATGGAAAGTCTTGGGTTTTAAATGGAATCACGCTTTGAGTGTACACACTGCGCGCGATGCGATGACGAGCCGAGCGATGGCCCGATGTTTTCACAAACTATTTTGCTTTTTCGTGCGAGTACCGGCTGCTGATTTTTTGCGATGGAATTTAATGGGCTTTGCGATGGAGTTTATGGGCTTTGCGATGCTTTGCGATGTGAAGCTCCATGGAACCAGTATGGTGCAAGTACGAGCTGTAAAGTAATATTTGATGTAAGATCACACTGAAAAAAATGCATGCATGTCTGCTTTTATACCCTAGACTTTTAGGCGCGGCGGTGTGGCAGTGTATACATGGAAATTATGAAGGTCATCTCCTGATTCGATTTAGCCATATCTGTCAGTCTGTCTGTCCGTTTGCACGATAACTTTCGATAGAATGAAGCTAGAAACTTGAAATTTTAGTCAAATGTTTGTAGCATGATCTAGTTGGTTGGTATTGAAAATGGGCAAGATCCGACTGAAGGAACCCCTACAGATAAAATTTCAAATGAGCGATAACTTTCGATAAAATGAAGCTAGCGACTTGAAATTTCGTTCAAATATTTGGATTTAGATTTAGTTGGTTGGTATTGGAAATGGTCAAGCTCCCTCCCAAGCAACCCCTACGTCCCCTACAAATGAAACTTCAAATGAGCGATAACTTTCGATACAATGATACTAGCGACTTGCAAAATGCGACAAATATTTGTAGTGTGGGTAGGTTAGTTCATTTTGAGAATGGGCATGACCCTATTGAATGAACTAACCTTCGCTATAAACGTTAGTTCAAATGTAAATATCCAAGATTCGAATGGATGAACGATGAAACTTGTCATTGGATCCACGCCCACAGCTCAAACTGACCATATGGAAAATTCACTTTAACTGCAATGGCCGTTGCCAGTTGGAACTTTTGGTATCACAACTACATAGGTCTGTACACGTCTGGGTATATACGCTTTGGACTCCGGTTTTAATTCAGTATGGCTCAAATGAAAGGTTATTACCACCGTAATAAGGTCGCGTTTAGAAGGCGTGGTTTCACAAGCGGTTTGATCAGCGGACACCGCTGCGTATAGAGACATAGAGCAGAAGCGGCGGTTTACAAATTTAGTGCCGGTGCACATGGACGTCCAAATGACGCCTGACGCTGCGTCACTTTCAATCGTTTAGGAAGAAATACATTACGGGCAATGAAGCGATGCACATGGCTGCAGATAGCTATCTGGGATGACGCTGGTTTCTGCTCCTATCTGCGTCATTTCACGCGTCCGCATATCAATTTTTAATAAGCCGGCCCACATACATTCGAACTCGGAACACGGACACGGTCACAATGTCTGATTTGTATGATGTTTCTTAAACCATTCGCTTGAGGATCACTTTTAAGTGCCAATTAATTAATTGTTAATCGTTGATCGTGACTACTACAATTGACAATTAATTTTGAAAAAAAAAAATGGTGGGGAGAGAGCTCTCAGCTCGGACGGGGGTTTGTAAAGGGGGTGAAAATTGTGTTAAAGATGCGATATTCCTTATATTTTAGAAGTTATGGCCAAAAAACAGTATATTTAAAACTAAAAATAACATAAATTGTAAATTCAGGTTCGCTATTATGTAGCCCGGCTTATATAATACAGAGTGACGCTGTGTACTATCGCATCATGTGAATTGAAATGCAGATAGGTATCGAAGAGGGAGCTTAAGTGACGAGGCGTCCGGCGTCATTTGGACGTCCATGTGTACCGGCTCTTACACTGAATTCAAATGCAATCTCGCCGCTCCACAAACCGCGGCGGTGGTCGCAACGGCGAGTCGAGCGGTTTATACATTCATCGTCCTAAAGCCGCCGCGGCTGCCGCTTTTTGCGTTTATACACAGCGGTGCGCCACTGCTCAATCCGCTTGTGAAACCTCTCGTCTGAGGTCGCGGAAGAGATGATCAAATTCACCAACACTGGGCCTTTCTTCATTAATGGGATGCACCCAATGGCGACGCCCTTCCATTTTTAGAGCACTGTTTTGAAACAGAAATAAATTTACTGGGTCAAGCACAAACGACATGATGTCGAACAGATTCTATTCCTTGAACTAAATTGGTCTCTACTCTCCATCATTGCGTGCAGTGAACATCTCGGATCATCTTTGCATAGCAAGCCATCGCTCGGATCATCTTTGCATCGCAAGCCATCGTTCGGCTCGGCATCGCACGGCGTGCAATGTGAACACCCACCACATCGCATCGCTCGACCCGGCTCGGCTCGGCATCGCACGCAGTGTGAACATCCACTAAGTGTGATGGGTGAGCACCCGGCAGCCCCTTTACCTAACCTAACCTATGCTCGCTTCCTTGCTTCGAGCACCACCTCCAACTATGCTCGCCTCGTCTACTTCGCGAGAATGTGGATACGTACATTGCCCAGGTCAATTGCCCAGGTCAATTGCCTCGGGCATCCTCGCCGAGTATGCTCGCCTCGTCTACTTCGCAAGAATGTAAACCGGCCATTACTTTGACACTCAACGGCTCGTAGATGAACGAAAGTGAGATGGCTATTTGGTCTTGAAAGCCCCATACGAGTGGAAAGTAAAGAGATATCTGATCCATTGAAAACACACGTATAATTGAATATAAATGTACTTTTTCTTTTAAAATATTTACAGAAAAGAACACTTGCTTAATCATATATGTACATTGCAATAATAATCCTATAGTTTACAGTATTCTACTTCTTTCTTGTTATGTTTTCTTTTTTCGCTAAAAACAAAAACCCTTCCATATACAGTCATCATTAATTAATGCTTACCAATTAATTATACACGTGTGTATTAAATAACTAAAAACAATTTGTTATGTATAGTTCTCAAATTATTTGTAGTAACCTTATAACCTTCAATTTTTCTGCTTCTTTATATTCCACTTTTTAAAATTTCAATATTTTCTCTATAAATAATAAAAGAAAAAAAAAACAGGAGGAAAAAAAAAAACAGGAGGAAAAAAAAAAACAGGAGGAAAAAAAAAACAGGAGGAAAAAATACGTCGGCGTCTGGAGGGTACTGTTCGATCATTAGCAATAACCCAATTTAATGATCCTTAGGCATTAAAAAAAAAATCCAAAACTTAAAACGAAGGCGAGTTGATATCCATCTACGGCTACAATGTGTAATTTTTTCTTCCTCAAATTTATCCCTTTCTACGCATTTATTTTCAATCGGAATAACACACTGCGTGGGCAGGAGATATGCAATTTACAATTTTTATTTCAATGCGACGCACATTCAAGAGGTTTGTTACTGCCTAAATAAAATCATGAACAGATATACACAATACACATGGTTTGGGGGGTGGCGGGCAAAAGAAATGCTTTCTTTTACATCATTTACTACAGATATTACGATATATCGCTTATTTCCTCGGGTTGATACTCTCTTTTATGCTTAAACTCTAAAATTCTTATGAATAGACACTGCTGCATAATTTTTTCACATTTTTCCATTTTTTATTTATTCTTCGGTTATTTAAATACGTTAGCTTTCAATAGTTAGGAATATTATTATGTATACGTTTAAAATTACTAGTTTGTTGTTTTCATTTTACGGTAGATTCTAAGAGGTTTGATAATATTTGTAAATGTACACTCTAACCCTTACTGTATGCTCGAATTCCGTTTTAACGACGATAATCAGAGTGAAACTGGAAAACAGTTGATCTGCGCTATGAAACACAATGGCGAACAATGGTATTTTGTTTGTGTTAAAGTTTAGAAAGGTTCTTAACCCGCTTCTCTGGTTTTGTTCTCATGTGATATTTCAGTAGTTATGACTAATAGGCTTTAGGCTTGTATGGTTCGATAGCGTACAAAAGAGTCGATGACAGCTATGCATTTCTAATATATGAACAACGGGACACAGGAGTATGCTACAAAGTCTTCTCTGCTTGCCAAAACCATGAACTTATTCATACGCACGACATTCACTACGAATTCGAATGTGACGGTTGCCTACGATCGTAATCGCCCCCACGTCTGTATTCGGCATAGTCACCGCCCCGATCGTGTGACCATTCGTCCGGCATGTAACGATCACGATATGGATGTGGACCCGGCGGCACACCATTCCCATAATAATTAGAACCCATATAATGTCCTCCGCCGCCACCGCCGCCTCCGCCACCATAGCCTCCAGGTTGCGCCGGATACCTGCTTATAAGATAGAAGATAAAAATGAAATGGATGTTGCGGAACAAGTCGTAGCGAGGAGCTTACCTTCGCTTGTCGGGCCGCCGATCTCTATCTCGATCTCTATGATCGCGATGATATCCATGCGGGTAAGGACCTCCACGATTGTAGCCATCGTAACGATCGCCACCGCGTTTGTAGTCCGGATACCTGAAAGGGCAATAGTCACAGTCAGTTATTACGTATATCGACATTATGCACGAAGTTTTGTGAAACATTTGCGAAATCTGCAGGATCTCTGATCATCACAAAGACTTTGCTACGCACCTATCCCGCTCGCGCCACCGATCATTCTCCGGATAGCCACCCGGAGTACCACCTATTCGTCCGTCCGGATACATTTGGGGTGGCATACGTGGATTCCCGCGCTGCTGCATTGGTATCGGTGGCAGGTTGGCTGCTTTCATTCCGTCCCAACCGAAACCATCGTCCCACTTGCGATCGCCCTTTTCGCCACTCATTCGATTCCTGCAAAATTTATACCAACTTAGATCGCTACTCTTCTCCAACAGGCCGGGAAATAATCATTCTTACCTTGATTCTTTGTGCATTTTCTTGAACTCCTTGCTTTCGCTATTCACGTTATTCTCATCGTGGCGCCGTTTAACGTTATCACTCTTCTTGGGCGTTTCCGACGATGACTTCGCTGCTCCGTGCGACGTTGAATCATCCGACTTTTTCTTTTTCTCGCCGGCTGTCTCCTTGTGCTTGTCCTCTACTTCGGACGGTCGTTTCCTCTTCACCGGGCTCGAGTTGTTCTTTTGTTTGTTCTCCGAATTCTCCGCCGTACTGCCCTTATCGGCGTTCTTCTTCTCCTTCTCCTCGTTCTTCTTGAGTGCATGCTTGTAGAGTTTGAACAATTTCTTGGCATCGAATTCGGTGAATTTCGAGACAAAGTACCACAGATTACTACGCCACTCTTTGATCTTTTCGGGATCTTTGTATTCCTCGAGACAAACGTCAATTTGTTTGCCGATATTCAGCAAACACGTTCGAGTGTGATTCACTTGCTCCTGATTGGATAGACTCAAGTCGGGATTGTCGAGAGCCTTGAGGGCCTTCTTGACGGGTCGCATCTTCTCCTTACACTCGTTGAAAACAGTTGGATCCAAATCGCCCAAGACGTCCAGCGCACGAGGCTCATTGTTGGCGGTGAAATGCATCGGTTTGTTGGTAGCTTTCTTTCTTGTCTTCTTCGCTTCTTTGTTCGTATGTTTCGCACGCTGCTTCTTCGCATCGGTGGCATTGTTAGACTCCTCGTTATCTTTCGTGGGATGATCGCTGCCCGCGGCGCCACTCTCCGACTCTGTGCGAGTTTTAGTCTTTTGTTCGGCGTTTGGCATTGAGTCTTCATTGGCGCTCGGCTCGCTCGGTCTCGGCGCTTCGGATTTTTTCTCTTTCTTATTGCGAGTCTTTCGCATTCGCATCACGCCCTTCTTGAGCTCGACATTTTTCTTTATGATCTTCAGCAGATATTCGGCTCGAGACTGCAGATGCTTGGCTTGAGGCTTTTTGTTCTCGTTGAGGAGTATTTTTTCGGCCAGTCCTAGGGACGGATCTATCTTCATCGCGTCCCACGAACCAATGCCATACTGGTAGATACCGCACAGTAATTTAGAATCTTCGACTATTGACCATTCGATATCGAAATTTGAGGGGCGGGTGTGCAAGTCCAGCGACCAATTGAGCCGGTCCTCCGCATTGGCGGGTATGACCTCGTTCAATGGTTTCAGTTCTTCTTCGCAGGCAAGCAGTGTCTTTGCATTGAACGAGACTCCGCCAAACTTCACCGAATACGTTGCTCGACTAGCCCGTTTCTTATTACCGTCCTCCCCTGCCGCTGCTGCTGCTGCTTTGTCAGCCGCCTTATTGTCAGCTCCTTTCGCCTCCAAATCTTCGTGCTCCTTCAAAAACTGGACGCAGCGATCGTGCAACATTTCGCCAATTCGTTTCAGTTCCGCCAGCGGTTTTTCCTGAAGTTCAGCATCGCACGCAATCGCCTCCAGTCGATTCAGAGGTGCCGGGAATTTCTTGTAGCTCTTGATAAAGCGTCGCAACTCGGCATCCGTAAAGCCGGTAATTTTCTCCTTGACGGGCGGCCGACCACGCTTCTTCGGCTTGTCGTCGCCACTCCCGTCACTGCCTTCGTCACTTTCACCGCCCGACGAGGGTTTCTTTCGTCCCTTCTGGTTGTTTGTGCCCTTATCCATTTGCTGTTGTGTTTTTCGTCGCGGTGGCAAGTAGAGATCTTCCATTTCTTTACTGCGCTCCTGCTCCTCCACCACCTTGCGGAAGTTTTCGGGAATGATTTCATCCCAATCTTTCGTATCTTCATTATTCGGATCGGCGGCATTGTCCGTCACCATAGGCGACGGTTCATGATTGTCCTCATCGAAGGCCGCAAAACTGGCAACCTTAAAAGCGGACAGCAAATCATCACCCGCCATCTCGGGATCTTCGTTACGAGTTTCTGCACGTCGCAGAATCTCATCTATATCACAGACTAGATCATCATCGTTTTCTTGTTCGTCCTTGAACAATTCCTCTGCGCCGAATTTCAAAATTGCGGACAGATCGTCTTTATTGAATGGGGTGGTGTTTGAAGAGGAGTTCTTATCTAAAACGGTGCGGCCCGTCGTGTCCATTCGTTGAATGACCAAATGATCGAGCACCATCTTCTGCTTCGCTCGTTCCACAATCTCCTCCTCGACGGATCGCGCCGTCACGAGACGGTAAATGTTGACCTGATTCTTTTGCCCGATACGGTGAGCGCGGGCTTGAGCTTGCAGATCGTTCTGTGGATTCCAATCCGAGTCAAAGATGATAACAGTATCAGCCGTCGCCAGATTGATACCCAAACCGCCAGCTCGAGTGGACAGCAAGAAGCAAAAGTCGGCACTGTTCTCGGCATTAAAGTGATCCAACGCTTGCCGTCTGATCTCACCCTTTATACTGCCGTCCAGCCGTTGAAAGGGAAAATGTCTTTTTTGCAAATATTCCGCCAGAATGTCAAGCATTCGAACCATCTGGGAAAAGATCAGGACCCGATGACCCGTCTCGCGCAGCCGACACAGTAATTTGTCTAACAGCACCAACTTGCCAGAGCCTTTGAGTAGCTGTTGCAGCAAATCATCCTGAGATGTTCGTGATGCTTCGTATTCAATGGGCTTTATAAGCGCCGCATGATTGCAACACTTCTTCAGTTCTATCACAATGTTGAGGAAGGTACTTTGTGAACCTTTACAACCCTTTCGTAGAGCATTGAAGTTCTTCGTCAGGATCCACTTATAGTATTGTTTCTGCGCCGATGTCATTTCCACGCGAAGAATTTGTTCCACTTTGGCCGGCAAGCTTTTCTCCACGTCCTTCTTCACACGTCGCAGAATGTACGGCTCCAGCTGTTTGTGCAGCTTGGTGTAGCCCTTTTCCTCGGCATTGCCATGCTCCGCCTCGAACTCTTCCCACGTCGTGAACTTATCCGGCATAATGAAATGCAACAGGGCCCACAACTCTTTCAAGGAATTCTGCAATGGCGTGCCGGTGATGAGTAGTCTATGGTTCGTCTCGAACTCCTTCAATGTTTTGTACAGCAGCGAGTCGTCGTTTTTCAAACGATGCGCCTCGTCCACGAGCAGTGCCGCCCACGTTATGCACCCCAAAAATGTTTTGTCTTTCAGCAGGATTTCGTACGTTGTTAGAATTGTGTTGAATTTCAGACGCTTGGTTCCGTCAAAACACCACTCGTATTGTCTAATGATCTCGCGCGATTGAACGTCGCCGAGATACGTGACAATGTTCAAATCGGGCGCCCAGATTTGAAATTCCCGTTGCCAGGCGGTCATCGTACTCAGCGGAACTACGCACAAAAACGGACCGTACAGGTGCTGGCTTTTGAACAGGTAGTAGAGGAAGCAGATTGTCTGTATCGTCTTGCCCAGACCCATCTCGTCGGCCAGAATCACAGAATTGTCTTTACACCACGAATGGATCAGCCAGTTGAGACCGTCCATTTGATAGTCGCGCAACAAAAGTCCTTCGCCCAAGTACTCGGGCTGCACTTTATTCGGATGGAATTTCGGCCGACTTTTCAGCACTTTACTGTGGCGGGAGGGAGACGTTCGCGACAATTCGCGATCGTTGAACTCGTTGATCTTTTGCAACCATTTTTTCGTCACCAGCGACTCATCCTCCCACGTCGCTTCGGCATAGGGCAGTGATTCCCACTTGCAAAAATACTCTACGGAGCCGTCCTCTTTGACGTTTTTCGCTATTATCCTATCTACATAGTTGTAGCTCTTCGACAGGTCACTTTGCAACTCGATTTGACACTCGTAGTAGTCAATGTCCTCGGGACTGGCATATTTCCGCCAAATATGAATGTCACGCTCCTTCTTGATGTAGTTCTCAAGCTTCTTGAGACCTTTCACGTTTTGTTCCTTAAGAGATTCCTCCGACTCCCACGTGTTGTGTATGTGCGACCAGTCCTTCCATTTGATTAGATATTGCATCTCGGTTTCGTCGTTCTCATTCAAGTCCGCATTCGGATCACCGTTCTCCTCAATCGCATAGATCGTTGTTTGGTTGCCCGTCACGCCCTTCTTTCCCAGTCGCTTTCCGACAATTCGCTCAATGGTTTCCGACTTGTCCGTCTCCACCTCGTTGGTTGTTTCCTCCGCATAGTCGACTTCGAGCAAGTCTTCCGAATCGGTTTTATCATCTTCGCTGTCCTCCTTGTAGCTCACCGACACGGCAGCCGTTCGTCGTGTCGCCGCCCTACTACAGAAAATATACTGGTAATCATTGATATGAACAATGGATTCTGTTGAGAGGGAAACATTTCGTGGTTGATGAATTAAAAAAAAAACGCTAGGCTTACCTTTTTCTATCAGCATCGTCCGAATCGTCATCGTCGTCGGAACTGTAACTGGCTTTCTTTTTGGCTGGTGCACGTTTTCTATTGTTTGTGCCGGCATTCCGTCTATTGTTATTCTGTAAGGAATTGTCTTCACTATCACTGTCACTTTCGCTGGTATCGGAATTCCAACTAATTGGTGTAACGATTTTGGAAAAAATGGGACGTTAATCACATGTGTCGCAAAGGATTCGGATGAGCATGAGATTTATGTTTGCTTTTATTGAAGCAATGCATTTGAATTAAATTTAGAGAGGAGAGAGAGCTTATGGTAAATAGACGGGTACTTACTTTTGACGCTTTTTGACACGTTTCTTTTCGGGCGGTTTCTTCACGGGTCGTGTATTTTTCTTTGGTACGTAAGCATCCTCGTCGTCTTCCTGTTGAGGGAAGAAAAGAATAAAATAAAATTGCTTGCACATTAAATATGATGAGTTTGTTGTAATAATTCGCATTAAGTTACACTCCCAATCACTAGGATAGAATACACTAGAAATTCCGGTTTATCTCGAAAATCTAACGGTATATTCTCATAACATCATGACATGATACACAGTTGCCTACTTGTTTCTTTGATTCTACATCTCGAATCGAAAGTCCCATTAGAATCTTATAACGATTTTTTAAAACACAGTGTAGATAACAACAAAAAGCGCCATGATATTTATCAGCACTTTAGGCCCGTCCCATGCAAATACATTTAATCCATTAGCTTTTAAGTTGTCTATAATTTGTTTTGACAAATGTTGTCCTTGGCGCCCCATTTCTACCAGGTGAATGCAAGAATGTCCTTTCTCCTGACCAGAGGACTCAAAATAGCTTAACAGTAGTTTAGTACATTCGCATCAACATCCATCCCCATCTTGCCTACATATGCCTTTTTCCCCGACCAAAGGATTCAAAATGCCATCAACACTAATTTTTTCCTCACCAAATGACTCAAAAAGCGATCAAGAGTAGTCCTGTGCATTCGCTTCAACAAACCCTGTCATATGATACCCATCTTGCCTAGATATCACTTAAATACCAAGAACGTTCTTTGTCCTGACGCACACCTGCAGCAGGATCAAAATATCACCGTGTCGTATTAATAATAACCCAGGAAAGCTATTTCGTTGAAATCGGACCACGGTAAATGCCTGGAGAAGTGAGAGCAAAAACTTATCTTCCATAGTCCTCCGCGTGGGCGCCCCTTGGAACGGCAGTGGTCACTGACCATTGCTAACCAACGTCAAGCCGCCAGTGATGACGGTGCGATGATTTGGTTGAGGTAAACCGTCCCCCTGTGGTGTGGAGTTTAAAAATAATACCACGGCCTTTCCCTTTGAGGGCCTGTCGTTAAAACCGACAATCAAAGGACAGGATGTGTATGCCAGCAACTTTATATGCTAGCGAAACGTCAACTATGCCTCGGATAAGGACTGACTCAACGGTTACGACTTTTGGCTATCGTACAATGACAAAGATTGGATTCTGGAATGTGCGTACTCTCCTGGACAATGGATCAGAAGGCCCCCAGAACGTACGATTTCTTCAATTAGAGAGTGAATTTCCGCGGTATCAATTAAACATCTTAGGAGTTAGTGAGATAATATGGTGGAACAGTGGAGAATTTATCTCTCCAACGGGCAGCACTGTAATGTTGTACTCCGGTAAAGCTACCGGTAGTCGTCATGGGTCTCCTTTTAACCAGAGCCGCGCGAAACTGTCTCTTATCCTGGGAGCCGGTCTCCGACAGAATCTTGACCGCCAGGTTCCGGACCAATATGAGGAACATCTCAATAATACAATGTTATGCCCCTACTGATCCCGACAATGTCTTGGCAAAAGACTCCTTCTACGAAGAACTAAACGCCGTTCAGAGCAGAACACCTAAAGGTGACATTATAATGGTTATGGGTGATTTGAATGCGAAAGTTGGCGCTGATAACTATGGGCTCAGACATGTGATGGGGAGACACGGTCTTGGTGATCGTAATGACAACGGTGAAAGATTTGTAGAGTTCTGCAACTTTCACAGCATAAGTACCACCACAAAATCAGTTGGTCCTCTGTTGATCGGCGCAGAACACAAAATCAGATCGACCATTTTGCCATTAGTAAAAGATTCAAGAGTTGCCTCCTGGACGTGCGAAACAAGAAGGGTGCCGATATGGGGATGGGAAGAGACCATTATCTTATGATCGCTAATGTTCGATTGCGTATTGCAGCCGTGCGCCGCCCCAGCGACGAAAGATCCAGGCCCCGCAAATTCAACACCGCTCGACTAAAAAATCCAGCTGTCTTACAACAATATAATGACCATCTTGCGCAAAAAGCGGCTGAGATAACTAGTCACCCAGATAGTGACATAAACGAAAACTGGGATGCCATAAAAAATGCGTACATTGATAGCGCAAATACCATCCTTGGCCCAAACCCGGATTGCCGGAATAAGCCCTGGATGTCCGACGCTTCATGGCAGCGGATTGTTGAAAGAAAGGAGCTGAAAGTTCGTTTGGCTGCAGCATCAGACGACAATCGAAGCAGCATCGAACTCCTTTACCGTCAGAAAGCTCGAGAAGTTCAGCGTAGTGTGCGACGCGATAAAAGAGTTTATGCGAATTCTCTTTTAGCGTCAGCAGAAGAAGCCGCTAGAAGTAACAACTTAAACGCCGTATACGGTGTCATCAAGGAGTTTACAGGTGGTCGTAACTCCTGCCAACATCCGGTGAAAGATAGTGATGGAAAGCTACTTATCTTGGAAGAAGATCAAATGAGGCGGTGGAAAGAACACTTCGCCGCGGTCTTGAACCGTGTAACCTCTGGTGAAGTTCCCCCTCATATAGATAATTTAGCTAACCATCAAAATGTGCGTATACGGTCCACTGCCCCGACTAAAGAGGAAATAGTCACTGCAATTATTGCACTAAAACGAGGAAAGGACTTGACGGCATCCCTGCCGAACTTTATCAAGCAGCGCCAGGCGTAACTGCCGATTTGCTGCACCCACTTGTTGATAAAGCGTGGAATACAGAGACCTTTCCCACTGAGTGGAAGGAAGGTTTGATCATCAAACTTCTAAAGAAGGGTAGCCTCACAGACTGTAATAATTGGAGAGGCATTTGTGTGCTTCCTGCCGTTGCCAAGATAATAGCTAAAATCGTCCTGGAAAGACTAAAGGCCCACTTAGAAAGCACAATTGATGAAGAGCAGGCTGGCTTTCGATCCGGATTCTCCTGTGTCGATCACATTAACACCTTGCGAATCATCATCGAGCAATGCGCTGAATACGATTCTCCGCTTCACTTGCTTTTCATCGATTTCGAAAAGGCTTTCGATAGTGTGAACCGGGATTCTATATGGGCGGCCTTGCGCAGGAGAGGCATCCCTGAGAAGCTTGTGGCTATTATTAAGGCAACCTATGACGGCGCGAAATGTCGCGTTCTGCATAAAGGTAAGGTGTCGGGGGACTTTGAGATTCGCAGTGGAGTTCGGCAGGGGTGCATCCTCTCACCGATCCTATTCCTCATTGTGATCGGCGATGTGTTGCATGCAGCCCTATCCGGACTCGACAGAGGAATTCAATGGACTTTGACATCTTATCTACAACATCTTGACTACGCTGACGACATATGCCTACTCTCCCACAAAATCATGGATCTGTCCGCAATGGCGTTAGATCTCGAGAGGCAGGCAAGCAAGGTTGGGCTAAAGATTAATACCAACAAGACCAAGGTTCTTAGCCCGCCGTTGCGAAAAAGAAATCGGACACCTATTGCCATCAATATTAATGGGCAGCCTGTGGAGAAGGTGGACAACTTCGTCTACCTGGGTAGCAATATTGCCGAAAATGGTGGTACGGAGCAGGACATCGCTCGTCGTATCAACCAGGCTAAACGCGCATACGGCATGCTGTCCAAAATCTGGCAGAGCAGTTATCTCAGCATCAAGACCAAGCTGGCCCTGTTTCGCTCCCTGGTACTCTCTGTGCTTTTGTGTGGAAGCAGTTCATGGAAAGTTTCCGTTAGTGTTACAAGAAAGCTACAAGTCTTCGTCAACTCATGTCTTCGTCGAATTTTAAGAATATTCTGGCCAAACAATATCAAATGAAGAGCTAAGTCGGCGTACGGGTCAGATGCCAATAAACGAATTGATACGCAGGCGAAAATGGCAGTGGATAGGTCACACATTGCGGAAGAGTGATAAATGCGTTGCTTTGCATGTCATGAAATGGAATCCCATTTCCAACCAAGGCCAGGAGGGGGTGCTCGAATCACATGGCGTCGATCTGTGGCAAAGGAGTGTCAGGCACTGGGTAAGTCTTTTGGTGAGTTGCGTCCCATTGCCCAGAACAGAGTACGATGGCGCGCAGGAGTAGTTGACGCGCTATGCCCCGCTAGGGGTTAAGGCAAAGTAGTAAATCGTGGAGACAGTTGAAGGCGATGGCGGCGAACAGGACGAGGTGGAAAGTCGGCGTGGTTAATGCCCTATGCCCCACAAGGAGTTGACACGATCCAGAGAGAGAGCATAGAACCAGACAGGCAGACGAACAAAGCTTAATCGACCCGCCTCATCATACTGACCAAGAATATATATAGTTTATATGGTCGGAGATGCTTCCTTCTGTGCGTTGCAAACTTCATGACAAAGTTAATATACCCTCCCTATCACATCCGTGAGGGGTATAATGAAACGAATACACCGGACAATTACGAATGTAATCTTGAGCTGAACGTGAAGGTTTCCCTTCGCTGAGTGTTCACAATCAAAACACCAACAAAAGCACCAGCTTTCACTCTGTTGTCGCCCTTAGATTGGAGATAATGGTGTTCCATCAGGCTGGTTTCACATTGCCTACATGTGAGATGACAGGACACCACCGCCGCAATAATTGAACCTGTCAGAGTATTCACCAAGTCATCCAACTCCATTTCGTGAGAGGGCTGACTTGGTTCAGGTGGTAGCGCTTCTAAGAGCTTCGCAGTACATAGACCAGTTGATCGTTCTATCTCTACTGTAAAAATGGCATGAACTGTTTAATACAACCCTAATTTTCCTATTAAATGTGTGTTCATGTTTTAGCGCTTCCATGCATTGTTCATGTTTTATAGTCAATGTAAAGAAAAAATTGTTCATGTTTCGCGAGTCTACTGTATTTTCTTATTTAAAATGTTTGAAATTCTGTTGATTGATTATAGCGACCTCGGATATAACAAACATTTTCGGGAATCACTTGGAAGTTCGTTACACCCGTGTTTCACTGCAATTAATAGAAAAAGGTAAACTAATAGTTTATCTATTTAATTACTTTTCATAAATACATCAAAGTAATTAATTATACTTATTAAATGTAATTTGTCAAGTAAATAGATTCAAAATATTTTATTAATTGCTTTTAACTACATATATACTTTACATTATTTCTGAGAAGCTATTAAATATTTATTAAATTCGATTTATAAAAGTAATTACATTTTTAATAACTATGTATTAGTCTTCAAACAGTATTTTAACCATAACTCCGGTGCTGATGTACGTTCCACTTCAGTCCAGTCGCTTGTTTTGTCGCTCATTTCTTAACTAATCATCGTTTGTAAAGCACAATAATAAACCCAATTCGTTGATACATACTACTAAAGCCGAGTATTTGACGAATTAACAGAATCGCGTATTTGCATGAAAAGCAGAGATCCAATCCGTTTGACAGAAAGCATGCGAACACGGTGCATTACGCGGTCGCCTTAATAGCGGCTGTTTCTATAAGTTGTATTATGATATGTAGCCAATGGTTGAAAATTTAAACCGCTGCCGTTAAACTTCTTAACGGTTGCTCAATTGAAACAACTTAGTCAACTCGATCAAATAATTGAACGGCTATTGTTCAATCGCTGACCTGTGCATGATCCGTTATAGACTAAAATGTTATATGCCGCCTCTCTCTTTGCTTTGTCATGCCAATATTTTAATAACAACGTTGTAAAAGAATGAGGATCCTCATGTTTCCTTCTAATGGGGTTTTTTAATCGATAATGTAAACTCAACCAGACATAACGAAGTTTGCTTGCACAAGCTTCCACACACTCACACGCTGTGTGCACCGAGTGAGTTGTTTGTGCAAGCAGATATAGTCGAAATGCTACAAATCCACAAGCTGTTTGTGCATGCAATTAAAATGTTTGTGCATGCATGCATGTACAAGAGAGCTGGGTGACACTAAATATTTTCTAAAGACCGTTAACTTGCATGAAAATAAAAAACGAGAGCACAAAATCATGATCCTTTCACCACAATTGTTCACAATGCAAAGGTTGTAGCGTCACGTCAACCAGATCATCGTATCCTGTGCGACACCGTTACTAAAATACTAAAAAGATTTCTTGACTTATAGTTAAGAACAATGAGTGAAAGATCCTTTGAACGATCAGCCCATGTGATTTTGAGATTTTATGCGCGAAAATAAACTGATTGAAGGAATCTCCGGTGAGAAATGACCAATGATATCCATTAAACACTAAGAAACACAACTTCCTATGTCTATGTTAGGCAGAGAACATCATTTCTTGGCCAGATCAGTGATCAATCCCCATACACAGTAGAGGGATGTAACCAAAAATGACATTTTCCCGATAAACCAATGCCTAAAAATGTCATTTGATCCCTGCCCATGCATGTCTCATGTCCCCATTGTGAAGATCATTGCTCGGAAACGCGTAATATGACTGAACAATGATATCCAAACAGTTTCAACACCACGAATCCGCTACTTCCGTTGACATTTGGCCTGTCAATTCGGCTAACTTCACTGACACCACCACCATTTCCGACTGAACTCTCTTGTCTACTACCAAAACTATATTCTGTACTTACACTCGACGTCTTTTCCGATGCAGATTCTTCCTCATCGTCGTCATCCCGATCCCCGGCTTCATTCTCATTTGTACTGTCCTGGGACTCGTTGCTGGAACTGGCCTGGTCAGACTTGGCACCAACACTGGAAGAAGCTGGCTTGCCGGCACTTTGCGAACCTGCACTGGACGCTGACGAGGATGACGAGCTGTCCGAATCACTGCAACAGGAAGAACGAAACAATCAAATGGTCACAAGATCCGGAACAAAGGTTCCTGCCCGCAGGAATCACATACCTGTCTGATCCGGAGGAACTGCTGTTGCTCTCCGACTGGGAGCTATCCTCCTTTGTGTCGTCGTTGTCTGAAGCGTTACTGGCACCGTCTTCCTTGTTGCTGGCGTCATCGTTTTCCTTCAAACAGAAACACAAACATTAGCAAGGAGCTGGACACGGGTCGCGCGGACCGTGAACCTGTCTGCGGCAACTCCTGCAGATCTCAAGATTCTCTGGAAAAGCGGGAAAAAAGGTTTCGCTGCACGACTACTCATCATGAAGATCGTGTTACGTAATCGGGACGGGGATTGGAAAAACGGACTTTTCGTGGCTCAAATAGGAAATTTTGGCGGGAAATCGACACTCAATCGACCCGGAAGACTTAGTTTTAAGTTAAAATTGCGAAAATGGGTCCCCGGCCGATTTTGATAAAAATCGGCCTGGACGATAGACAAAGGTCTGGAGAATCATTTAAAAGCGAGAAAACGATGAAACATCGTCAGGATAACGAGATATTATCCTCGAAACTTGGTCAATTGCCGTGCAAAGGCCGCAAAGTAGTCGAAAAAGTCCAAACTTTAAACAGCCACGCCCTGCGTTCTGGCTATGTGACCGATACGCAATTAACGGGAAAACACTCGAAATAGTATCAGAATAACGAAAATATAGTTAAATAGCAAATATATTACCTGGTTCATGATATAAATGCGAAAATCTCAATGTGTCTCTTATCCAACATAAAATTCCATATAATCACTTTAAAATCGCACTAAGTAAATTTTTCGCATAATTTTCACGAAATTCAGAACGCACGGCATCAATTCCACACGAAATCCACTCGAAAACCGGATGATTTTTGGGTATTTTCTGAAAAAATTTCGCGACCTCGTCTTTCTGTCCAATTTGCCATTCATCACTCGCACACGAACGCCATTTTGTCGTAGTGGCGTTGTGCCTTGCAAGAAATCGTGTCGGCTGGATTTTTTCTACGTGGAAATTATGCCCCGTACAGCCGTTTAACATAAGAATTGATAATTTTCACATAACTAGAGCGCGATCACAAATGAAATTCCGGCCAATTGACACTTGTGTTCGCATAACAAACTGCACTTCTGCCAAAGAACAATAAAAAACACATCCTATTCGACACTCAGATTTGCGGCCATTTTGTTTTCACACGACGTTCAGCGAATTGAGAAAATTTTTTCATGAACTTTTTCACCGCTACGTGCTGATGTGGTGAAGAATATGACGACAGTTCAGTGGCTGGTGAGTAAGAAGTGTGTTGAATGTGGTGCAGGGTTGCGTTGAGTGGAATTTCAAATGGCCGTTATCAAATTGCATGCGGAGTGTATTTTATAATATTAGTTCATGTTCATATTGGCTACTTTTATAGCATGGAACTAAAAGGAGTATTGACTAGATCAGGGGTCGGCAAACTCCGGGCCGCCTCTGGTTTTCATACGGCCCGCGAGTTAATAATTGTTTTCGACATGAAACGGTGACGTGTATGCCGTGGAACTAAAAGACGATTTAACTAAATCGTTTTAGTACTAGTAGTTGTTCGTAGCGTGTTTATACCGACCATACGGAGAAGTACTAAATATTAAAATATAATACTCTTATTAACTATGTGGGGTGGGTAAATGTAGGCCGCAAAACCTTTCAGTTCCACTTGCTGTATTTTGTTGATCTGCCCTAAATCGAGTATACTAGTCTATACCCTCCCCATTCCCTTTTCCATCCCTGGGAAATGATGATAGACGCTTTTAAAACACCTGATTCTGTGAATGATAGTGCCAAAGCCAAACTGATCCCTTATTCCCTGTGAAAAAAAGCAAATGTCAGTTCTTGGTTTGTGACTTTGGTTTGGGAAATGTCAAGGGGCAATAGCATCCCAATAAAAACGCGTTTATACCGCTATAATCAAAGCATGCAATTAATACAGAGTTTCAGGAAAGGATGAGGTATTTATATAACATATAAAATACAATTTTCACCAGCAACGCCATTAGCGAAGACAGCAACATCATCTAGACCCAATTTTTCAGTCCAGTTCTGTATCGCAAGTGGAGCTAAAACTAGTACCAAAACTAGCTAATGCGACATGTTTATATCGTCGCGAGTTAGCATGAACTAGTTAATACTCGAAGATAGTTCCGCGGCATAAACGAGGCCAATATTATATAAAAATAATATTTATATTAATAGTTTAATATTACGTTTACACTATCCGCAGATTACTTCATCTGCACCGGCTGATTAATATTACGTTTATATTACGTTTACACTATCCCCAGATTACTTCATCTGCGCCAGCTGAGATAATCTGCGACTGTCAAATACATACAATTTTGAATTCACCACACCCAGATAGTGTAAAATTACGTTTACACTATCCCCAGATTACTTCATCTGCTGCGTAATCTGGGTGTGGTGAGTTTAAAATTGTATGTATCTGACAGTTGCAGATTAAATCAGCCGGCGCAGATGAAGTAATCACGGTATAGTGTAAACGTATTGTTAATCTGGAACTGTCAAATTCATACAATTTTAAACTCAAGACATCCAGATTAAGCAGCAGATGAAGTAATCTAGGGATGGTGTAAACGTAATATAAGCGAGGTTTTTCGTCGAAACGTTATTTAATATTTAAAGATGCTACCATAATTCTAGCGAGTGCTGACCCAATGCTCACCGAATGGCGTACCCAACCAAACTACTGGGCAATGGGCATTCGATTGGCTAGCAGTCGCAGCGTGTGGGTACGATATGTATTGTAATGTTTCCTGACCGAAGCCGAGTTCGTTAGATATTCTTATGCTGAATAATATTACGTTTACACTATCCCTAGATTACTTCATCTGCGCCAGCTGAGATAATCTGCGACTGTCAAATACATACAATTTTGAACTCACCACACCCAGATTACGCTGCAGATGAAGTAATCTGGGGATAGTTTAAACGTAATATAATGAAACATTTCGATTGAAAAGCACACACACACTTTATTTATTAAACGAACTACACACGCGTAACTAACAACCAACGTCAAACTCTAACTATTCGTTACCGGCAGATAACAATAACGATTGTACCACTTTCCGTTTCCGGGCAGATAACGACTCTATAACGATCGGCTTCCGACTGAGTCTCGACTATCACTACTTGTCGTTCCTGGTGACATCTGCCTTTATATAGCTGGATCTCTGTATCGAGATGGTTCGAGACTCTGCTGCTAGACTCGTGCTTCTACTAGCCAACGAAGACTCCAGATGGCTCGAGAATCAACCAGTGCTCGTTCAGCTGGTACTTGTCATCGATGTGTAATGAACCACCTGTAATGAACCATATTATGGTCTGGTAGTGCTGCTCCCACCGGCAGATCGAAGCACCACCTGATGAGTAGTGATCTCTTGGTGGTACGGAACCAGAGGCCGAAGGTCTGATTCGTCCGTCAACCATTCCATCCTTATCAACTATTTTTTTTTATTCCTCATTTTTACCTCCCTTGTTTGTGTTGTCTCCCCCAGGCCTATGAATTTTTGTTAATACGTAAAGGACAGGGGCAACGAGCGGCGAAAACCCCGCCCACATCTCCCGAATGCGGACCACATCGACATACTGCTCTTCAAGTCGATGCAGTTGATAGCGTTCGCTGACGACGTCAACATCATGTCGAGAAACCTATCCGATGCAGAACAGCTTCTAAATATTCTTGACGAGGAGTTCACGACACTCTTTCACTAATCTAGAAGAGAACTTATGCAAAGGGAGAGCCTTAATGGCCGCCTGGCTATCTGAGCATATAGCAATAAGTGCGCCGCGAGGTCTCTTCTCTAAGATAACCCTAGCGCAGAATTCAAAGGCATAAATCTCGGCTTGATAAGCGCTGGGCCAGATGCTCATAGCGATTGAAATCCTTTTGTTGGGTTCAAAGACGCCAGCACCTACTCCTTGTTCAGTTTCAGATCCATCAGTGTACCACATGATACACTTAGGGTCCGACAAGGACTGTCATTTTCCCATTCCGTTCGGTCTGGGAAGAGAGCTAAGAATTTATTGCCGAAGCATAACTCCGTGGTCAAATAATCTGATCTCAGGCAGATCTGCAAGCCAGGAATTTATTTAAGAATATTAATGTGACTAAAGTCACTGCTGCATACATCAGAAACCAGGGGTACCCTAATATTACGTTTACACTATCCCCAGATTACTTCACCTGCAGCGTAATCTGGGTGTGGCGAGCTCAAAATTGTATGTATTTGACAGCCGCAGATTATCTCAGCTGGCACAGATGAAGTAATCTGGGGATAGTGTAAACGTAATATAAGAGCATCGAGCGCTGCTATTTCCTTAATGAAAATCTACAGCGGTGTTAAATCCATGAGCACCTCTAGAGCAGGCGTAGGGCAAGTATGCATGGCCATAGTTATCCCTAGACAGGCAAGGCGTTGTAATTTGTTGAGTTTTATATTACGTTTACGCTATCCCCAGATTACTTCATCTGCAGCGTAATATAAGTGTGGTGAGTTTAAAATTGTATGTATGTATATGACAGTTGCAGATGAAGTCAGCCGGCGCAGATGAAGTAATCTGAGGATAGTGTAAACGTAATATTAGAATGGCTGAGCTTTGTTGCCCCTTTGGCCACCATACCAACGCAGCATATGTGGCTGTGGGCCGCACCAACGAGTAATACAACACACCGACCATCTTCGGAGTCAGACCCCAAGTCCGTCCAAAGAAGCTTTTGCAAGCCCACTTTATACGTGTGGCTTTGTTAATAACATTTTCGATGTGAGTATTCCAGTTCAGCCGCCAATCTAAAGGGACGCCAAGGTATTTAACTTCTTTGGAATACTCTAAAACCGTCCTTCCCAGCGAAATAGGTAAGGTAATATTACGTTTAAATTACGTTTACACTATCCCCAGATTACTTCATCTGCAGCGTAATCTGGGTGTGGTGAGTTCAAAATTGTAATATGTATTTGACAGTCGCAGATTATCTCAGCTGGCGCAGATGAAGTAATATTACGTTTACACTATCCCCAGATTACTTCATCTGGAGCGTAATCTGGGTGTGGTGAGTTCAAAATTGTATGTATTTGACAGTCGCAGATTATCTCAGCTGGCGCAGATGAAGTAATCTGGGGATAGTGTAAACGTAATATTATCTGGGGATAGTGTAAACGTATTATTACACTATCCCCAGATTACTTCATCTGCTGCGTAATCTGGGTGTGGTGAGTTTGAAATTGTATGTATCTGACAGTTGCAGATTAAATCAGCCGGCGCAGATGAAGTAATCACGGTATAGTGTAAACGTAATATTTTATAAAATTACGTTTCCACGTAATATAAAATTACGTTTCCACTATCCACAGATTACTTCATCTGCTGCTTAATCTGGGTGTGGTGAGTTTAAAATTGTATGTATTTGACAGTTCCAGATTAAATCAGCCGGCGCAGATGAAGTAATCTGCGGATAGTGTAAACGTAATATAAGGTTTCGTTTGCGTGTGAAATGCCCTCAGCGCCAGTATACCTTGTCCAAATTGATAGAATAGAAAATGCATTCTCTATTATTTCACAGAGAACGTTTGGAAACTTGCCCGAGATGGCAATGGTAATATCGTCCGCATACGCAATCAGCTTACACTCTACCCCTGCCGGCCCAAAAGCAGTTTTTTCACCGCCAGATTCCAGAGAAGAGGAGAGAGACCCCCCCTTGGGGTGTTGCCCTACTTACACACCTTCGTTCAGAGGACACAGCCAGACTCGCGTGTACAACCCTAGATGTTAGCATCAGGTTAAATGAGTTTGCCGAGTGAATCGCCAATACTCAGGCTTGCGAGTGCATCAGTGATTGCAACCGGTCGAATATTGTTAAAAGCCCCTTGAATATCCAAAAGGGCCACCAAGGTGTATTCTTTTCAGGCAAGAGATTTTTCGATGTGACTTACCAGAGAATGTAGGACCTTCCCTTACAGTAGGCGTGCTGTGAAGTGGATAAGAGGTGGGGTGGGGTGGAGTGCTGACTCGTAGGTAGATATCAATCTACCTCTCTAGGACCTTTCGTAAAGTCGATGAAAGGCTAATAGGTCGGAGATCAGTTGGGCGCGCATGCGAGCATTTTCCTGATTTCGGAATAAATACAATTTTAATCTCTTTCCACAAATTCCAAAGATTCTGCAAATTGAAAGTTAATTCAAGTTTGGGAACCCATGTCAAAACCCAAAAAGAAATTTAAGATAAAAATCTTTTCAATGAATTTGAAATCGGCAACTTTAATTTTTCCCCTTTCCTCGATGTTCAGATTAGGAGTGGATCGAGTTTTATCTGAGATAATTGACCGTGGCGATTTAAAATATTCTCGCTGAAGCATGTTCATGGAAAATAAGAAAAAAACACGGTATAATTATATTTTTTTTAATAACGTTACATTGTATATTTTCCATTTCCATTTTTTTTCGCTTTTTTGTGTATTTCACAAATGGATGTTTTTGAGTATGTCTTTTAATAGTATAATTGATTATATGCTATATCAATTCCAGCAAAACTTTTTGTGTGTGAGTGTTTTTTTTTCAGTTATTCGTATGTGATGATTTTTCTTATATATTTTCTTGTCTGTATTTATTCTCTTCACTCGCATGGATTTTATATTTCTTTTTAGATTTTCTATGTATGTATTAAATTAGAATACTAAATGTATTTTTTTTTCTTATTTCCTCTCTCACATTTTAATTTCCTTATTTGAAGTTTTTGTTTCAGTGAAAATATTCGCTACGCAAATATATTTACTAAATATGATTTCATTTTTTTCTTTGTTTTGTAATTCATTTAAACTCATATTTATTGAGTTCATTATTTTTTTTTGGATTTTTCTTTTCTTCTGTTTTATTTAAATATATTTGTTTCCGATACAAAAATGATTTTTTTTCTATATTTCATATTCTTTCTTATACATTCTTTTTGGTTGTCATTTTATTAAAAAACGTGCAATTAGAAAAATTAATTGTTATTTTTTTTTATATTTTTATATTTGTTTTGTATAAAATATAAATATAAAGAGAAAAACGGCACAAACGGAAACGTAGACGAACAATATGTAATTTGACAGTAACAAAAAAGAGTATATAATATGTATATAAATCTATATATGTATTAATATGAATTGATTTTTTTTTCCTTTCTGTTTGTCTGTATGTGTGACTGCGTCTGTGTGTGTGTGTCTTTGAGTGTAAGTATATATCTCAATATAACAATGATTCACTTGTATTTTCTTTGAATATACTTCTTATTAAAGTTCATAGGATATGAACAATTTAGTTTCTATTAAAATTTTATAAATAGTTGATTTTTTTGTATTTTTTCTTTGTTGGTTTTCTTTTAATTTCTATTCTATAACAAGAATGCTGAGAAATTTCATTATGAATAATTTCGCATTTGACTTTTCATTGGGTCTGTCTGGGACTTAACGTACGAAATAGTAAGCGAAATGAACTATCGAGTTTTTTTTTTCAAAATTTGATTCGAATTATATAATAATTTTCTTTTAGTTGACTTCATCTCAGCGTCAATATAGTAAACCAATACAGATTTAAGGGTTTCTTCGTAGGTCCGCCCGTAATTGCATTGACACACTACAGATGATGATAACAATCAAATTTGTAATTATGTATTATGATGAAAGAAATTCACGATAGAGTGTCGGATGTATCTAAAAAATGTTAAATTTTTCAAGCATTCGACTAGATGTGCTTTTTTGTTCTTTCTCATTCACGATTTCGGTCATAATGATGACGTAGTATGTCAGTGCTTCAATCATACTAAATATACTTATACAATTTTCTTATTAGGGGCTGTGTTTTATGTCAATCAAAAACGATTTTATCATATACATATATATTTATATAAATTATTCGTCAATGTGACGAAACGTTATCTGTTTGTAACGTATATCGACAACAGACTTGAATTGATTCATATATTTTTTCTTTCCCTCTAAAATTCAACTGAAAACTTAATAAGAAATATACATGTAATAACTTTTCGGTTAAATCTCACCGCATTATCTCCAAAGAAATATTTTCCTATTGTTTGTTTTATTTTTTTTTTTTCAGTTGCTTCCTGTCATGTGTAGATAGTTTTGTTTCTTGACTTCTAGTTCAGTCAGATGGTGGTTTGATGGAGGTAAAAAATACGGAAGTTTTTTTTCCTCAATTCCGGCTTATGTTTTTTGGTGTGCTTAGTCCGAATTTTAACTTTGACCCTTAAAAAATGTGTTGCATCACGGAGAAAAATTGAATAAAAAACTGACAAAATTGTGCCCATGACGTTTTTTAATTGTAACCTAAAAGCCATAGATTTTTCGAGCAAATGGATTACGACAAAATTAAAGTAGAAAATGAGTGCATTCACGACACTCGTTTGATCCGGAGCGCTACTACCCCTCCCGCTCTTGATTACAATCGCTCCTTTCATCCGCTTCGGAGCGGATACTTTCCCTTCGTAGCAGAAATTTTTTACGCTCTCTGGGGCATGGATCCGCTACATTTGACAATTCACAGCTGGTATGTGAGTTGTGACATTAGTGACATTTGTTTGTGTACAAAAAGAGTAGGATCCGCGTCTAGATTCGTGTCGTGCAAAAGGTAATTAAATCCCTTCGTGCAAATTTGTTAGTGAATTGTTTCATAGTTGAGTGATTGTGCTGCGAATCAGCGCACACGTTTGTAACTGGATGTTTTTTGGTGAATGGCTCAAGTGGTTCAGAACCGACTGTGTTTGGAGCCTCACTCAGATATTTGATATGTACCGGTTCAATCCCGAAAGAAATCTCGTGACAGGTAGCGTCTCCTCAAATGTGTAGTGGAGAGGATGTAGCGTTTCTTAGCGGGAAATTTTTTTCCCTGAATGCAGCCAATATCTATCTATCTTCTATATCTACAAATATAAAAAAGGAGTGTGTGTTTGTTCGTTTTTTTGCGGCCAAACGACTATATAAATTTCCATGAAAATTTTATAAACATATGTATTCGTTATTATCCATGGAGCGACCGGTGGCGCAGTGTATTGAGGCATCAGTCTCAAGTTTGAGTACCGGCGTTTCGGGTTCGAGTCCCGTCCACGACGACGTTCGTGGCCATGGATGTGCAGAAGGTGCATGCTGGCAACCTCAGAGGAACTTTGGAGTGGCCCATAGGCTCAATTTATGGGACGAGAGAAGAGCGCGTTTAATTTTTCATGGGAGAGAGAAAGAACGGGACTTTTAATGCCAACCACCAATAGGACGCGGAAATTTGACAGCTATATATACAGCGGGGAGTCAGAAACGAAAACAAACATTTCAATATCGGTTTTCTGACAGAAAACTCACAAAAACAAGTAACGCGCACATCACATCTAAATATTTAATGTTTTACCTATAAGCAGACACCCCCGTCTTAGGGATTCGCTGGTTATTTTTGCAGTCACCGACGAGGCATTTCAATTTACCACAACTCACTACCGCACCAATTTGTCCTACCGGAAATTTCACTAGTGTCTTCTCTACATAATCGCGGCTCTTTACACTCAAAAACCGGCTCCAAACTTTCGCGAATTCAACCGTATTTCCTTTTTGCCACTTTTAGAACAAAGCGTTTGACAGCCATATGCACAACGTGATCTTAAAACCGTTAACTTTACTCTCCCAGCTCTCGACTTTTTCAAGAAGAAGATCGTCCCATTTTCAAGCTGTCAATTTGTATGGTTTGACAGGCATATACCCATTCCTGTGTTAGTTATATATTCAAATCTGGCAACTGCATTCTTCGAAATCAGTTTATGCCAACGAAACGTCAACTGGGCCACATGGAACAGTGTGCTATGCCCCACAAGGGGTTAAAATTACAGTGTAAACGTAATATTAAGTTATATTACGTTTACACCATCCCCAGATTACTTCATCTGCAGCGTAATCTGGGTGTGGTGAGTTTAAAATTGTATGTATCTGACAGTTGCAGTTTAAATCAGCCGGCGCAGATGAAGTAATCACGGTATAGTGTAAACGTAATATAAATGAGATCTAACCCAGTGATAGTCCGATAGGTTGCCAACAAAAACAACAGGTCAGCTCTACTCATGTGCGTAGTGTCCCCGTAGTCCAAGGGTCTCATTAACTCCTTTGATTGCCGCAGCCCTGGAAGGTCATCTCAATAGCGCTGTCGGTAGCCTGTCAGACCATTCCTTTATGATAGTCTTGGTTGAAGCCAGGCCTAGGCCACAATATGGTCTGATAAAATTAGGCGTTGAGCCTTGCCTGACAAGTTCATCCGCCAATTCATTGCCTTCAAGGCCTTGATGACCTGACACCCAATATAAAAGGACTTGGTTGTCAGTCGCCAGATATTGAAGAAGTTCACGACAATCTTTCGACAGCTTTGAAAAGAGCTTGTAGCTGCCTGGCTATCTGTGCAGATAGCAATGTAAGCGCCTCTAAGTTTTTTCTCCAGAATATTCCTGATGCAGACCTCTATGGCATGGATCTCGGTTTAAAAAACGTTTGGCTAGGCACCCATAGCGGTTGAAATCTTGGTGTTGGGCCCACAGCTGCCAGCACTAACTCCCTGCACAGTCTTAAACCCATCAGTGTACCGCATGATACATCCAGAGTCTGCGAAGGGATTGCCATTTTCCCATACCGTGCGGTCTGGAATGAGGGCTAAGAATTTATTGCCGAAACATAGCTCCATATCTATTCAGAATATGTTCTAGCGTTTTGAATTTTTCGATTTGGCCGCATCCACTAATCCCGACCCCCATATGCAGGTGAGTGAGTGTCAATGAAATATTCTCCAAAATTACCGAGATTAGTGTGAAAACATTGGTTTTCGGGGTCGCTAGCATGAAACGTAACACTACCACCACCTTCCCCCACTCCCGCGGCTAAATGACCGTGAAAAAATGTCCAAAATGAACAAGATTAGTGTCGAATTAATTGTTATCGGGTAGCAATTGAGTGACTGTGACAAAATTACCTATATGACCGAGATTAGTATCAAACCATTGGTTTATGGGGTCGCTGAGGAGAATGGTGACATCCTCCCTCCACTCCTAATCTCTCCTTCCTCCGGAAATGAGTGAGAGGGTCTGTTAAAAACTTAGACGGGGAAGCGTTAATCGAAACCTTGCATCAGAAGGGAGCTATTGAAGGACATGGAGAACAAAAGGGGTCGCAGCTAATAAAGCAGATAGTAGAAGCATGTCATGCCTCTATGTCAAGAACAAGCTCTTCCAACCGCTGGAAAGCAAACTACTGATGGAATGAAGAAATTGCAAACCTGAGGGGCAGATGCCTAAGAGCACGCTGATTGTACCAGCGATCAAGAGAGACACTAGACTACGACAAGAATACAAGACTTCACTCGAACTACTAAAGCAGGCAATAAATGAAACCGGAATATAGAGGGCTACGCCCGCAATTCGAGGGTTTTGTAGCAAGCGCTTATTTTGGCATGTAAATACTGGCTCCCTGCTCTTCTTGGTACCCCTGAGCTGAATAAAAACACCATAATTAAATGTTTTACCCATGATATAGTATCTTACATGCCAATTCACAAAAAGACTGCATCTGTCACCTCTCAAAGTAATAGTTTTAATACGAGAAGCTGTAAATAGATATGTCTGTATACGAGATAAACTGTCCCACTCTTCGAGATGCTTAACCATTCATATTGAGACGACATTGTAAATTGCAAACTTGTGACCCGGCTTCGAAATTCAGGGCGGCTGGGACAAATTACGGTCTAATATTTTTTCCTCCTCCACTGTTTCCCTTTCTACAAATCTCAAGAAAATGCCAAAAATGGAATGTAGTCAACATTACCTTTCTCACGACACCCCACTTGGCTATACTAGTGGATAAAAAAAAATTACCTTAATTTCGCCTCTATGTGGACCCCCCCCCCTCTTAAAGTTGGCCAATTACAACACAACGCTATCTCCAGCAAATTATAGCATTTCTACACATTCTCGCCGAATTATGTGTGCAGCTTCAGCCGTTCGTAAGATATTCTATGAACAGACGGACAGACAGGTATTTGACCGATTTTGTAAGATTTAAGCCACAAAACCCTTAAAAAGTTAACTGTGTGAATAGTTATTGTTAGGATCACCAATCACCAATCTTCACCCTTCCAAAGTTGGTTCATTAAATAACTGCAATTCGTACTACGAAAAACAACATGCAAGTAGTACACGCATATCTATGCGTGAGGCCGGTAGGTGTATTTTTTGTATGGATAGTGTCAAAATGCATAACTTTAAGTCAATGTACTATTATTAAATATCATGTCATTGTAATGAAACTTAGAGATATTATTGCCTATGATGTTGGTTATCATCAGCCATCAATATTTTTGACCTAGGGTGTGCTTGAGGGGTGCAGAGGTGTGCTAACTGCAACTATAGAAATGTACTATTATTAACCTTTTTGGATGTGATTTAAAAATTCTATTATTTTCGTTTTTCTATGCTAGTGAAATGCCGCTTTTCTGTAAATTTTCATATGTCTAGCTATAATGGTCTCGAAATGCAAGGGGGGAAAAAAATTCCAAAAATGGAATGTACTCGACGGTACCTTTCTTACGATACCCCACTTGCTTATACCAAACGAAAAAAAAATTTCGACCTTCATTTCCCCTCTATGGCGACCCCCCCCCCCCCCCCTTTAATGTTGACCTATTACGACGCATCGCTTTCTCCAGAGAATTATAGTATTTCTACATATTTCCACCAAATTTCATGCATGTAGCTTCAGCGGTTCGTGAGATATTTCATGGACAGAAGGACAGACAGACGGACAGACGGACGCATGACCGATTTCATAAGGGTTTTGTTTTTATAAAATACAAAACCCTAAAAAAGAGCAAAAGTTACTTTTTTAAGCAACTCTGCGAGGACGCAGATATTTATAAATCCCTGGGGAACGGACTATAGAGTAGTTATGAAAAAGCTGAGCAGTTATCAAACACCCCAGTGAAGTGCCCTCTTCTACTAAATGGGATAGCTTCACTTCCCTTCTCCCAGCATGCGTTATAAAACATTGAAAACCAGGAAGTGGTTCATGAAGAGCAGATACCGGCATTAACTGACGGAAATTTTGGAGATCGTTTCCAGAATATGTGACAATAAAGCACCAGGCTCTGATGGCATTCCCAACGGAGTGTTGAAAGTAGCAATTGACACGGTTCCCAGAAACTTTGTCAGTGCTAATTTGGCTTCTTCCATTTTATCGAAAGATAGATGATTTTCGGGTTATAAGTAAAAAATCTCAAAATGGGCGAAATTTTTGCAATTTTTTCCAATTTTCTCCGTGATGCCGTACTTTTTTTAAGGAGAAAAATTAAAATTCGGATTCAGCACCCCAAGTGACATAAATCAAAATTGAGAAAAAAAGGAACTTATGTACTTTTTTCTCGAATCAGCCATATTTCGATACGAACTAACTGAACTATTCCCCGCCCGAACTATTTCATTGGCATTTTACGATTTTCGTTTTTTTGCAACGTTATTTTTTCACTCGTTTTAAAATTCTATAATTAAATATATTTTACACATTTAATTGTATTTCTTGGTTCTATAAATAATTTTCCTATCTTAAAGTGATTTAATCCTACTTTAACTACAATAATTACCATTAGCTAATGTAGTGAATCAATGTAATGGTTGTTTTTGGAAGTTACTTAAATATATTTTATATCTCTTCTTTTTTTTAGTTTTTATATAAAAACGCTAGTAAGTATTTTCATATTTTCAATTGTTTTATTTTTCCGGTTTCTCCAAAAATAATCAGGTGACTATTTCATTTAACAGATTCATAACAATACGAGTACGTTTTACTTATTATATCCCAATTCAATTATTTATTTTTTCGAGTGTTTTGTTGTTTTTTTTTCTATATTTTTTTTTTTGTATTTTTGGTTTTGCTGCAAATGACAGAGCTGCTGATAAGGTTTTGCATCGGAGCAATTATGGTTTTTTTTTTAATTTAATTACCTATTACAAATATATATGTATATATATTTTTTTTTTATTATGCATTCTGAACACATATTTCAGTTTATAAATGTAGCAATACTTGTCGAGTAGAACTGTGGTTTCTTATGTGTAGTAGACGTTGAGTTGGATTGGGATGGAAACGTATTGAGTTGAGCGCTGAGGAAACACACCTGATCTTGAATTCTCTTATAAGCTAATTAAATCCATTAACGTTATAGGAAGTGTCAAGTTGATAGATGATCACTGGTTTTTTTAATAAATCATTTAAAAATAATTATTACTATGCACCTTTTTATAATAAATTATAAGAAGTGTTTAAAAAAAAGATTTGACTTTAAACTTCGGTTAGATTTCATAGCATTTAAAAAAATCGAAAAAAATTGAACTAAATTCAATCTGTTGTTTTTCGCTCAAGAAATGTTATGCTTCGTTTACACGTGGACATTGAGCAAAACACTGAACACTGAAAAGTTTCATTGAAAAGCACCAGCAACAAAAAGATATATTTCTGTTCTTATTTTACATGGCGTCTTTCTTACAATGTTCAGTGTTTTGCTCAATATTCACATGTATACGAAGCATAAGAATAGTTTGAGAGACTTGTATTCAAACTGTTGCATCTGATTGGATGCGTATCACATCATCAGGCAGAAGTGTCATTCAGCCCGTTCCAATTGTCACAAGTCCGTAGCTAGGCCGTATTCAAGAACATTCCATCGACAATTTTTTCCCCTATATGCTAAGACAGGCCATTTTTGATGTCTTGTCATGAATGTAACCTAGTTTGATAGCTGAGCATTTTCCGGATAACGATCTTTAAAGCTAATGAGAGGATTCTCCAGATTTAACTGAAAACAGCGTTGTTGCCATAATACCTATACATAATTCTTTTGTTGACATAATTTGGCCAACGAGCGGGTAAAAACCTCATTCACATCTTCTGAATCGATGAACAGCAATCACGTGGCGCGACTCACCTCTTTGGAAACCATCTTAATTTTGACACTTCAGAAAGCTTCAAGTCAAAGATTTACAGCATCTAAATCTTAATTCCGTTGTAAATAGATTTGTCGAACTATGTAAGTGTCGGGGGCGACCGGTAGCGCAGTGTGTTGAGGCATCAGTCTCATGTTTGACTACCGGCGTTTCGGGTTCGAATCCCGTCCACGACGATGTTCGTGGCCATGGATGTGCAGGAGGTGCATGCTGGCAACTGCATTCTCCGAAACCAGTTTATGTCAACGAAACGTCAACTGGGCCACATGGAACAGTTGACGCGCTATGCCCCACAAGGGGTTAGGGCAATTGAGTAGTATGTAAGTGTCACCATACACTGTCCAACTCGAACCCGAACACGAACCTGGTACAAATGTCCTCTGACACACACATACACTTCAGATGTGAAGAAAATCGGTCCACATGTACTAGGTTCGTGTTCGAGTTCGACAGTGTATGGTGACACTAACAGTCTTGCATGAAAGACTAACGGCGCTTGATAGTGCAGTAATCACTTCTTGTGAAAATGTAAATACTCCTTGGGAAAGCCATCAAGGACTGTGGTGGAGTTAGTCGGCGTCTGAAGATGCCGAGAATACGGGCAAACTAGTAAACTATTCATGAGCGCGCATTTTCTCTGTCGTTAGATAAGATTATGGGAAAACGGCCACCCAATGATGCTGGATCCTTCAACTAGAGTGCTTAGAAAACCTGAAGCCTGGACATCAGTGGCGGTAGTCACACGCACCCATTTCTATTCCTGAGCAC
Organism: Chloromyia formosa; assembly: GCA_964017055.1. Classification (NCBI taxonomy): domain Eukaryota; kingdom Metazoa; phylum Arthropoda; class Insecta; order Diptera; family Stratiomyidae; genus Chloromyia; species Chloromyia formosa. The sequence continues at coordinate 15,279,266 of OZ024816.1, read as the reverse complement.
TCACTTTCTCTGTTGTATGCTGAACCCTCCGACTAGAGAGCTCTGAAAACCTGAAGCCTGGACACCAGCAGTGGTAGTCACCAATACCATATTTGGTCTAGATGGCTAATCGTCTTGAAGGTAACTTTAAATCGCATTGACCTATCAGCCTTACATCACTCATATGCTGAAATCGATAGAAAAAAATGTAGACGGACGAACAAGTGCGGTAATCCCTCACATGAAAAGCAATTCGTGTATCAGTCTGAAAGATATAGGAACACTATTCTACACAATCTGGTGAATAAGATTGAGTTGGCTATGGAGGCAAAAGAAACTGTTTTTTTTTCTATCTCTGGCGGACCATGTTAAATACTTGGGTGTCAATCTTGACATTAATATATGCGGACACCATATGTATAGCCAAGACTTGCCAGACCCTCTATCATACCATAGATTTATTCTTCAGGGAGATTCAACTATGCACCATTAGAAAACCCATACCACCCATCCAATCAAATGACGATTGCAATACAAAGGAATACAAAGGGTACACAGAAATTGAAATGATAAGCAGAAGTATAAACTGCGCACAAGCTTCATCAGTTCGACTGCACTCCTGGCAGCAGTACCGTACTTAATGAACCACATTCTGGTAGTGCTGCTTCCACCGGCAGATCGAAGGCAGCACCTGATAAGTGGTGATCTGCCGGTGGTACGAAACTAGAGGCCGAGGATCCTATAACACCCGGACCCCGATGCGAGCGCGAGGTTATCTGCGCCATCCGCCAACAATTTCATCCTTATCGCCCCATCTTCTTTTATTATTTCCCATTTTCGCTTCCCATGTCTGTGTTGTCTTCCTCAGGCCTATGAATTTTTATTAATAAGTAAAGGACAGAGGCAACACGCGGTAAAAGCCCCGTTCAGGTCTCCCGAATTGAGCTACAGCAAGCATAGGGCGCTGCTTAGCTCGTTGAGCAGCCTTTTTCTTCACCAGATGGCTTGGCCTGACGTTTACGGTCAATAGGCTACCTTAGGCTCCGTCCCCACGGGCGTCATTGGATGCCCACCAACCCGTCCATTAAAAACTAGTCTACCGTCCTGTTTCAACTGTTGGAAAAATTCATATAAAACTTACACAGGATATTCCCCGCCGTAATGTCTCTGCTTCTTAAAATCGACTCTAGGTTAACCGTGCTCTTCATTTGTGAGAAAATAGCACCAAAATCGTCGATATATCTTCACATAACAAGTAGGGTCACAAAAACTTAACCAGAGGTAAAGCCAACTTAACCAGAGATTAAGCCAACACTCATCCGTAATCAGTCCGATACATTGACGCCACTTTTTTCACGACATTTCCTCTGTCGCCTGATTTATTTTTTCAGCCATTCCATGATGACATCAACCAGGTGATGGCTACGTTAAGGCCCTTTGTTTTGATCCTACATTTAAAATTTACAGTAGAAATATTTCGCGTCCAATGTGGGGTGAGTGTGATTTGATTTAATAACATGAAAACGAAATGTGCAATCGACTTGGTGTGCGGGATACCGTTAGTCAGAAAACCCAAAATCTTTTTAGCCCTTACTATAAGGTATCTCAAGCTTGCCTTGCCCCTCGACGCATTGAGCTACTCCCCGCCCAATGCGTGGTCTGTGTATTTTATCTTATCAATGAAAACGAAATGTTCAATCGACTGCATGCGAGGCACCGTTAGTCACAAGACACTAAAACTGAAAACTTTTTATATTACGTTTACACTATCCCCAGATTACTTCATCTGCTGCGTAATCTGGGTGTGGTGAGTTCAAAATTGTATGTATTTGACAGTCGCAGATTATCTCAGCTGGCGCAGATGAAGTAATCTGCGGATAGTGTAAACGTAATATTATATTATGTTTACACTATCCGCAGATTACTTCATCTGCAGCGTAATCTGGGTGTGGTGAGTTCAAAATTGTATGTATTTGACAGTCGCAGATTATCTCAGCTGGCGCAGATGAAGTAATCTGGGGATAGTGTAAACGTAATATTAGACCATACTTTCAGGCTACCTTACTGCAACTTGTAGCCGTGAAAGTTTGTTAATCAGTGATGAATTTTCGAGTAAAATTGTGTCCGAAAATTATTTCTTCCAATTATGGTTGCGATGCGCCATATGCTGTCTACCGCTTTACGGTTTAAGTGCGTGCATATAAAAACTAAATTTTTCTGTGACCATTGCAACGTTACTCCGGGAAAGTTGCGTGCGTCTGTGCTTTGTGTGTGGCAAAGACCAGCGAATACAAACTTCAATCTCTCTTCGTGGCGCGACATAACCTCTTCATGGTGTGACACGTACCGTCATCAGTCCACCTAGCGCTCGCTTTATTTTTCGCGTTAGAGTTGATAATTCGTTTATTACGAAAGGCACTCCAATATCTTAATGACCATCCTCAATTGCCCCAGTCGACCCAGCCCGAGCGAGCTCATCAGCCACACAATTACTAGTATAAGCACTGTATTTCAGTGATTTCAAAGTAACGCCCCATCTCATCAAGAAGCGATCGACAGTTCGAAGTGATCAAATTGATAAGAAAATAAAAAAATTGCTGCCTATTTGTATAAAATAAGGGAACCTTACTTTTGAATCAACCCTTATATATGATCACTTATTCAATATGGAAAGCTTAAAAAAAGTAAGCAAAATTTAATTAAAGTTTAGAAAATGCTAAAATTCATCTTTTCTATAAGATGGGTAATCAGGTGTGCCCTATTCATTCACTTTATAATTAAAGGACCTTAGAAAACAAGATCACCTTAAAATTGCCTATGGAAATAGTATATAAAAGACGATACACAAATAGATAAGAATTACACTAGACGACATTATAATTTTCGATATAATGTGTACCTATAGAGAACTTATCACTCTTTGTATCATTTTAAAAATTCATTAAATTCCATTCATTGCGTTTTAGTTCGTTATCGTCCAATTGAAAGTATGTGTAGGACGATGGATGAAAATATGAAAGACGAAAATGACTTCGCAGGATCAGAAATAATTATAGAACAAGTATTTGGTTTGTTTTTGTTTGTTTATTCCGAATTCCTAGTAGGAGGTCATTTGTTTATTTGAATTTATGGTTGTTGAAAGTGTGCGTTGGTTTGTATTTTTTCGTCATTTTATTTTGAAATTTATTTATTATAAGTAGCTTACAAATTTAAATTGATTTTTTTTCTATTTATATTTATTAGTTTATATATATTTTGAAATTTTATTTTTATCCGTATATTTTAAACATATACGTTAAATTTCATTTCAATAATATATTATTAATATATATTTTGTCTTTATAGATTCTTCTTTATATAATTTCCATCTACATATAGATGATTTCAAGATATTTATTTTAAAATAATTTTTTATTATTTTTTTAGTTCATAATTTTCCATTTATTATATTATAATAATAAATTTAATCATTTGTTATTATTCCATGAATGCATGCATCAGTGAAATGTTTCATTTCATATTTCTATGAGAGTGTGTTGTGTTTTAATGTTATGACATTTGCTAATTGTACAATTACTATCTGAGTTACGCTCGAATCTTTTGATAATGCTGAACTGAGAATATAGGGAACGGTTATCTTCGCACACAGTCCATACGCGTTTGTACAATCAATTATTTTTCGTCCCTTGCTTTCCCTATCTGCTCTCGACTGTAAATTGAAAGGGGTTACATATGGGATCACTCGGAAAAATATCATCCCTCAGTAGAGCCTCCTACCTTGGAGGGGGTGAGACTTACTTTCACCGATAGAGCGAACTTTCTGGGCCTGGTATTGGATAGGAAGCTTAACTGGAGACTAAACGTCTAGAAACGTACTAACAAATGCACTATAGCACTCTACTGCTGCAGGAAGGCTATTGGCTAGACATGGTAGTGCTACTTCCACCGGCAGGTCGAAGGCAGTACCTGATGAGTAGTGATCTGTCGGTGGTACGAAACCAGAGGCCGTGGGTCCTATTACACCCGGACCCCGATGCAAGCGCGAGGGTATCTGCGCAGTCCGCCAACCATTCCATCCTTATCGCCCATTTTTTTATTATTCTCCATTTTTGCCTCCCTTGTTTGTGTTGTCTTCCCCAGGCCAATGAATTTTTGTTAAAACGTAAAGGACTGGTGCAATGAGCGGCGAAAACCCCGCCCACGCCTCAAGCGGCAAGCATATGCCGCTGCTTAGCTCGTTGAGAGGCCTTTTTCCTTCGCCAGATGGCACGGCGCGACCTTCAATGTCAGTATGATACCTTAGGCTCCGTCCCAGCGGGCATCTTTGGATGCCCACCGACCGGTCCGTTACAAGAAGTGTGACATTAGCTTGTCGTTCCGTATCCTGCATTTCAATAGCGTTTTTCAGGCGGAAGTTACAGAAATATCTGAAGCTTTAGCCTGGTTGTCGCAAAATGTTATATCTGGAAGGGACATTATAATCCACATGGAACGGGTAGCCAACCGGCAATTAAAACGATTAGCTCTGTCATGGCAAATTCGAAGGCAGTAGTGGATGTCGCAACTCCTTCACAGAGAAGGGAAAACTCTTCAACATTTCTTTCTAGCTGCTTGGAAATTGGCTATCAAAGATTCATAATAGGGCTTGCATCAGATGGGGCAATGGCAATGCATGCCACGTGGCTAGATAGATATGGCCCATACTAAACAGGAACCATCCAAGAACTGTCATAGTCTTAACTGGCAATTCCCTAATTCGGGAGCATGCCAGGAGGCTTCTTCCACCTAATGATTTTCGCATGGAGCTTTGGGAATGAGGAAGAGGAGGAAAGTACGTCTCATCTTCTGTGTACCTGTCTGGCTCTGACGAGTTTTAGGAAGGACTTCGTTGGCTAGTACTTCTTCACCGATCTAGATGACTTGAAAGAGGTAAATGTTGGTTATTGTTGTTTTATCAATGCAGAAGTTAAGTGTGAGTACGTGTGTCTGGGTGTTAACCCCAGTAAGACCAACTTAGTCCTTTTCACCAGGAAACGCAGCATTCCACCAGTGATGCCTCCTGTTCTGGAGGGGGTGAGACTTGCTTTCGCGGAGAGTGCTAACTTCCTTGGCCTCATTTTGGATAGTAAGATAAATTGGAGACTGAATATCCAGAAGCGCACGGACAAGGCTACTACTCTTTATTGCTGTAGGCGGGCTATAGGCAAAACATGGGGTTTGAAACCCAAAGTTCTGTACTGGCTCTATGTGGCAGTGCTTCGCCCCATACTGCTGTATGGAGTCGTAGTCTGGTGGAATGCCCTTCAAAAGGCAGCTAACTTTCAATTATTAGCCAAGGTGCAGAGAACAGCTTGTCTGGCGATCAGTGGTGCTCTACGATCAACCCCATCTGCTGCTTTGGATATGATGCTCAACCTGTCGCCGTTGGATATTCAGGCGAAGCTCATGGCGGCGAACTCAGCCATTAGAATTAGAGAGACCTACCAGTGGATAACCTTGGGAACCGGTCACTCAACGATCTTGAACGACGCAGAGATTCCTGAGTCGATTGATTACATCTCACCAAAGCGATGGTTCATGAAGAATCACATAAACCTGATTCCATCGCGGAGTCTGTGGGAAAGTGGTGGTCCATCTATACCGCACTCGCTGGAAATTTACACGGACGGGTCGAAAACTGCCGAAGGTGTGGGTGCTGGGGTATTCTCTGAGGAGCTGAACCTTCACCTATCCTTCCGGCTACCGGAATACTGCAGTGCTTTCCAAGCGGAAATTTTTGCGATTAAGGAAGCGGTGACTTGGCTGAGTCTTCACGCGATCTCCACGACGAAAATCACTAACTTTACGGATTGTCAAGCCGCAATAAAATCCCTCGATTCAGGGTTCTGCACTTCGAAAAGCCTATCGAAGTGCAGGGGGAGGCTAGCGGAGATGGGTGATTTCTTCGATATTATCCTGTGCTGGATACCTGGCCATCATGGCTTTTCTGGTAATTGCAGGGCTGATGAGCTCGCCTGGAGGGGTGCCACCGACGTGGCTCTGCAGCTTAGCAGCGATATCGCTACACCGATTGCCCTGGTAAAATCCAGAATGAAATCAGCTGCGATCAGGGAATCCCACCTTAGGTGGACTGATGGCGCTTCCTGCTATAATGCCAAGCTAATCTGGCCGAGGCAGAATATCAACCGCACTTCTAAACTACTGTCGCTGACTAAATACCAGATCAGCCTGGTGGTCGGCTCCGTTACTGGACACTGCCTTATCGGCGAACATGCCAGGAGGCTACGGCTTCCTTTCTTTGATTACTGCAGAAGCTGTGGGGACGAGGAGGAAGAGGAAAGTATTACTCATCTGCTCTGCGAGTGCCCTGCTTTTGCGCAATTGAGAAGGTCAACTCTTGGTAAATATTTTTACAACCATCTTGGTCAAGGAGGTGGAGGTGGGACAACTCCTTCGTTTCGTCAGCGGCTCCAGGTGGTTCTAATACGTTGCTGTTTGGTTCTCCTAGGGTATCACAATGGACCTATGTTTTCTGGTCTAAGTGTGCTGTTTTCAGCAACCCTGTTACCTAACCTAACCTAACGTGTGTCATAAAATTAGCGCGTCCGAATAAGTTTCCTCCGTAAGTTGCAGGAACGGAGCCACGTCAATGGGGTTATCCTAAGGCGCTATAGGTGTTAGGTGCGCCGGTGCTGCAGGGTAATCGAAGATGTACTCAACGTCGTGGGGAGAACTATTGCATGCTGGACAAGTGTTTGGATGCTGTGTTCGATTCGGGACCAATACGAGTTGAGGCGCGAGCACTAGCCTGAATGGAGCTGTGCGAGCGTGTTCCTGGTCGCTCCCGGCAGATTTCGTTCTTCCGGTGAAATGTCTGGTGGTTGAGCGCCACGTACGTTGTTGTTAAGGTCCACTATCTCCGTGTGTACCTCCTCCCTGTGCAGCATAGCGATGGCAGCACTGGCGTTGTCGAAGGGGACTCTCTTAAATCGCTGGACTTTCCTTTCCCGGTTTCGAGGTTTTGCCTGATGTGTCGCGGTGTTGAAGTTCTGCCCATCCGATCAAAGCTCGGGTGATTACTTCGATCGTATCCAACTAGATACTGCTTTGACTGCTGTCAAAGCACACACATTACATCAACAGACAGCCTGTGATGGTGCGTAGGGCTGCATTTTGAGAAGTCGGAATACGTTTCCAGTTTGTGTCACTTAGATGGTGCCGTAAAGCTATCAACAGATCTACCGATCGCCTTGTAAATGGTCTTTGGGTTTACCTTAGGAACTTCCAGCTAAAGCCTTTAGGACCTTGCTCCTGCTTCCCATTTTGTTGACGCGTGAGATGATGGTGTTGCCATGCTGTCCAGAGTAACGCCGAAGATTTTTGGGTGGTTAGTCGTGGGTATTAAGAGACCATCTATTGAGATGTTTAGCTGCATCTTTACTTCTTTAGTTCAGGATTTGAATAGTGTTGTGGTGGACTGTGGAACTGATAACTTCAAGTTCCTGCTGACATTTGTGCGATGTTGTTCCCTGTTGCTAGGATAGTACAGTCGTCAGCATAGCTCACTATCTGCTCCTGTTGGAGGTGCGCGAGTTCCAGCGAGGTAAAGATGCCCACTAAACCGTCCATTACAACGATTGGAAGAGTGGCAAATTTTTAATTTGTTCGGCAAGTCAAGCCTTTTGAGACAATTTACAAAAAAATGCTATAACTCTGTAACGGTTAAAAACAGAGTGTCCATTTTGGTGTGAATTTTTCACAAATGAACGGCACTATCTACCATTAAAGTATTCACCATCTGAAGTGGGATACCCTACATTTAATTTTAACGAAACGGTTACTAGGTCGTCGACGCACTATTCCCAACAGGGAGGGGGTAAGGCAAAGTAGTACAATCTTATGTATGGACCGGTGCTGTCATTATTTCCCTGGTCCTGGTGATAAAGTACAAGCAAATGTCATAAGAGGGTGAATAAAACAAAAAATGCTAGGACTGAATAATATTAATAGGAGGTTGGTTGTACGGGTAGTTGTGAAGTGGAGACTGTGATGGTATTGTGTGGAGTGTATTATGTGTTCATTTTTTTTTATCGATTTTCGGGATATTATGCAGTTATTTAAATGGATCGAACCGAATATGATCATATAGTCAAAGTATATTCGTGATCCTGACCAGTAAATTTGTATATATATTTTATTTACGTTGTTCTAAGAAACGGAAACCGTTAGAAATTCAGATTTTTTTTATATATGTTTGTATGAATACGTACATACATATGCATATGGTTGTATCTACTGTTCCTTTTGTTTATACATTGCTTTACACAATCTATTTTGTAGTCAGTGGCTGCAAGGTTGTTCTTATTAATTTTTTTGTGACTTTTATCTTTATATTTTCTTGAGTTGTTTCATCTTTATGGTGGATTTGGTTTGTTAAATAAATTGCAATATAAACGTGTACGCGTACCTTTTCTCTTCATATAGTTTTTTGTGTGGTTGTGATTATTTGGCGTTTTATGTATTTAAAAAAAAAACAGAGTCATAAAAATATGTTTTCTTTTTTAATTTCTCTTGTATGTATGTATTCAATTCATTTGGTTTACGATACTAATATAGTAGTTAATCACTTAATAATTGCAATATCCTTTTTTTTCCTATTCAATAACAAATGTATTTTCTACAGAGTTGTGGATGTTTTTTTTTGCTTTTTTCTTTTGTCTCTGTATCCATGTGTGGCATTTTGTTTTATTATTCTATGCTTGCCTATTTCATTTTCATTATTGAATTTCAATAACCTTTTTGTATTTGTTTTATTTTGCTTAGGAACAATCTGTGTGTATCTTTCTTTTTATAAATAAATTTTTATTCTGTCTAGTTTGTTAAAAAAAACTCACTTATTTGTTCAGAAAAGAAAAGTGTACAATAAAAACTGAAATCACGCGACACATATGAAAACGCCATGATGTCGGTTCGTTTTAAATTTACAATTTACGGCAGTTTGAGATTTATTATCATCTATCTCTAAAGTACTTTGAACTGAATTCACTCGTACATTCAGAGTGAATTTGTATTCCGTGACGTTTCCTTTTCTTATTCTGATGATCGTATAATATCCTTCTGGTGTTCGGTTCATTCTTCAATGTCGGTTATTGTTCATTCTCCACTCTCCACTGTGTGCTTTTATTTTGGTTTCCTAAATTTCCGGTGATATTCGATATTTGAATTTCCTTTTCGAGTCTTTTTGTTTGGTTGTTTGTTTTTCTTTTCTTTTGTTTCTTTTTTTTAAGTATTGCGAGTTTTGAATTTTGAAATATATATATATAATTATTTTTGTTCGTTTAGAAGTTAGTGTGCATTAAAAAAAGTGTTTGATTTCATTAGTAGGTAGCACTTGTAGTAGTTGTTTTGATGGCAACTAATTCTTTTAATTCTATTGCACAATAATATGTGGTGCTGATAATAAGACAGTAACTGTAGCGATTATTGTAAAAAGAGTAAAGACGATTAAACAAAATCTGGAAAGAGAGAAAGAAAAAAAAATTGCTTTATTGATTTTTATATCAGTTAAAATTGTTAATATCTATGGAAGGACGAAACTATGCCGAAAGGATGTGATCGAAATATAATATGCACAATTCTTAAAAAATGGGGAAAATGAGGCTGAGGTGTTAAAATAAATATTTTAACTGGCGCAACAGTCCAATTTGAACCACGGCCTCGAGATGAGTTAGCATCATCTCATTTCCTAGATCGTGACGGTTTTTGTGCAGAGGTATGTGATCAGCAACACGCTCAACCGAGTTATTTACCCCATAATGGGTACTCATTTAACAGCTGAGTGGGCTCATAGTCCGACATGTAAATCCCCGGAATCGAACCGGGGCCCCAGTGCGTTAAAGGCGAACGTGCTAACCGTTGCGCCATCCGGACTACAGGCTGAGGTGTTAATCACCTGAAAATGCATTCGATACTTTTAATTTTTGACTGTAATTAATAAAAAGAATTTTGACGGAACGTTTTTAAAAGATATTTAGTTATTTTGATTTTTTTCGGTTAAATTTCACATGTAGTTGTATAGTGGCAATCAAAAAAGGGAAGAAATTTCAATAAAAAAAGAAAAGAAAATTAAACTCTGATTGCAAATATAGTTTCGTGTGAGATAAACACTCAAAACGTTAAATTCAAACAGGACTACCATTGTTACCATAGGAGGCAAACGACCTTTTCCATAGTCCTCCATGTGGGCGGCCCCTGGTAACGGCTTCAAACCGCTGACGGCCAAGTCTTAGCGATAAGAAGTTTGGAAAAAGGCAGATAGCTGTAGCCTGAATGGCTGACTAACACCAAAGCGTCTCAGGTTTAGTAGGATGGAATGACTTGCGTAGTTGGACCTGCAACATAGTTGTGTGAACTCCAGCACGTTTATTAAACCATCTGAGGCAACTATCTTTCGAGGCTATCCCCGGAATGGGGTTAAGCGATGTGCTGACAATTCGTCCTTGTAAAAATCACTCCACGTCAAGAAACCTGGAACAAAAGCCTCGGATTGGACGGATCAACAACGACGACAACGCAAACAACTAAAGGATTATTCTTTTGGATCCTGGAATGTACGCTCCCTGAACAAACCGGGGGCCGTGAAAGCCCTGCTTCAGCAGGTCGAAAAGTACAAACGGAGCATTACTGCAATCCAGGAAACAAATTGGCTTGGCAGCGAAATCAATGACAAGAAATCGCACACAATTTTTACAAGTCGCAAACATCGGGCCGCAAGAACTTTGGAGTAGCATTTATAATAAACAATCACCTCAAGCCGCACATTACTGACTTCAAACCCATAAATGAGCAGCAGTGTACGATTCGCATTAAAACTCGATAGGCATCTCGTCCACTGCTACCGGAAAGCTGCGAAAAGTTGCGAAATCGATTCGTCCGAATTCGGCCGAAAACGCATGAACGATCCAAACACGTAACTCGGTGGGGGACCGCGTCCACTGGGCCCGTATCGTTCGTCAGGTTTCGTCCGAACAGGCGCGAATTGCGAACCGATCCCATCTTGCTGGGATTTAGTTGCGACCGAGTGCGAAAATAGAAAGAAACAATGGACTGTGAAAAGTTAATTTTGCTCTTCTACTACGAATCCTTATGAATACTGAAGACGATAGTCATTCGCACGATTTCGGACAAACGGCGTTCGCACGTATTCGTTGTTTCGCAGTTCGCAGCTTTCCGGTTCCACTGTACGACTAGCCTTAAATCTCTGGCTCATCAATGTGTACCAACCCTCAGTTGGAGAACTCTAGTTACGACCTTCAGCAGACATCAGTGCGTAACTTTGTTTTTTTTTTTCGGTTTAAGTTATACAAAAAAAATCACAAAACTTGTTCGAAATATGAATAAAATGATGTCAAAATTTGATTGAATTCGAATTTATTCTTCCCACCCAAAAAAAGAAATCTTAAAAACTCAGTGAAAATGAGCCTCCTAATGTGGTTTCCCCCGTAAGTGGATTGGTTTTTGGCGCAAAAGTTATGTTTTTTTGACATGAATATGTCTTATAGCTGGGGGTCATCCTAAAAATCAGTCCGTCACACGAAATGTCTGCTTTTCTACTCGGGGGTCAGAAGAGGAAACAAGCCCATCGAAAATTTTTCTTTTCTGGTTGTGCATGTCGTTTGAGAGAAGTGGTCATTGTGCATGGCTGTTGCTTGTAGATCCGCGCGGGCGGTGCGCTTGCGGGGATCCTGTGTGTACATGTTGGGATGTTGATTTGATAGCGATAAAGGTTGACGTTGTGGACGGCAAGAAATAACATAGTGTACGGGTGAACGGGCGGACTTTCAATGACCTTCAATTTCCGCCAATTCCCATTCATCATTTAATAAAATAGCCCGTGTTGTACTATCTGAATCACTAGGGTCCCAGAAAAGGTAGCAAGTAGTCAGTTCGACTAACATTTGGACATGCGCAGACGCAATTTGAGAGAGTGTACATAGTTCCCGCCCCCCGAAGATGAGCGAGAGCGGATGAAGTTCATTCGAGCCAAATCGGGTGATCCAGCGACTGTGTTTGTGCATTTGTAATGGCGGCGATTTGAGGTCTGACTGGTCCACAATGTGGGCCCCCACCCCACGTGCAATAAACATGTAGAACAAAATGGCAGATTTATACTAGGCGAGTTAGAATCTCTAAAGTCCCGAAATAAAGAAATATTCGTCGCAGGATGTTATATGTTATGATGTACATTCAGAGGTCTGCAGAAGATCAAATGCCCCCCCCCCCCTCCCTTCTGCAAAAATTCCAAAATTTTTCTTGTGCATTCTCTTTGTGCGTGTGTTGGAATGTTTTGTTTACTTTTGTTAGTTTCCCTTTCTGTTTGCTGGACACAATCGCATAGAGTGGCACGCGTTACTTGAGAAACGGATTGTGTGCCGGACCCGGACTGTTGATTAAAGGGGCGGGATGAGACGGATAGTGTGGGAGCGATTTTGCAATAGATACACAAGCACAATACACGTCCGATTGGGAAAAGATGGTGGAAAGCGTGATTGCGATTAGCAGAAACGTACTCAGCGAAATGTTGATAGGCTGCAGTCTGCAAACTGTACCGAACGGGTAGATGGAACAGGGTGCACGAGAGGAGGTGAATATTGCACACACGCGATGCAAACGAAAACGAAACGATCCCTCGAGAGAAAGGAGCCCAAGCGGACAGGACAAAACAAAGCAGAATTTATGACGAGTATCTACACTGCCACCAGATACATGGGTACATGTATATGTCTTATGCCTACCGAAAGCATGGGACGTGTTTCCTCGAATGATTTCATCCAGTATAACTATACTGGGATCTTTACAAAACTTACGTCGATATCTTCAACACAACAGGTTCCACGCAGTCGGTAGTCATAGACATATCCATGTTCCGATGTATCTGCATGCAGTGTAGATACTTTGTATCTTTTTGGGACAATAATTGCGCTGATCATGGTTGAATACGAGTGTTGATGGCAAGACGATGATAATGTCTGGTTAAAGACTTTAGTGTGATCAAGGCTCGGTGTGTATTTGAAATGTGTATGTATGTACATGTAGGAGGCTCCTAAGCGACATCGGTATCGAGTTGCAGCGGTAGCAATTCCGTGTCAATATCGAGCAGAGGATGGAGGGCACTGGCACCAAACTGAAACTATGTGAGTGTTTTCATATAGGATTTCAGAATTTGTAGAAATGAAATAGAACGTAGTATGTTCATTTCGGCATAAGTTTCCCGTGAAATTCATCTACGCTTATTTAACAATAATGAGAAAAAAATATGTTTACTTACCTATCCACAACCATTGCAGCGAATTTCCAATCACTGATAATTTCAGCTTCTTCGTCTGATTTACGCATACGTGCTGTGATAAATTGCAATTCTTTAAGAATTAAATGCAAATCCTTATGATTACAACCCATTGAGTTGTGATGCTCTTCGACAGTTGTGGCACGACCAAAACTGCTAAAATTTGAATAATTTCTAAGTATTGTTGAAAATGGCACATACAACACGGATCGGGTGTGGGTTGGGTTGGTTTTTTTGATTATTTTATTATGTATTTTTTTTCGGGTGGAAAAAAAGAAGAAAAAACAAAAAAACCGTTATTAGTTCAATTTTGTTAATGTTATAAAACTTAATTTTAAAAATATTGGAAAAATCTGTCAATTTGGATTCTTAGTTTAAAAAAATTTCGAAGAAAGTAATAAAAAAGAGCAGGCCTATTGTAAGGAAAATTCAAAGGACAATAAAATATGTACAAAATACACATGTATAGGCAAGACGGGGGAGATCATGCTTTCGAAAATTCATTGGGCCTAGACACTTACGCGGATGATCCTATGGCAGTCTGTGATCCGGATATCGGATGACGAAAATCATCATCAATATCGAGAACATTGGCTAGTAGTGATTTCGATGAACGCTCTTTTAATTCTAATTCTTTCATACGATTGCTTAATAAAATAGTTTTCCTAGTGATTTTTTTACCGGGTCGTCCCATACGTAAAATCCATGGAAGCCATTGTAGAAAAACGGATTTAATCTGAAATGAGTGAAAGGAGCGATTGATTTTCGTAACAATGACTTAATTTGCAATTTTTTTCTATAAAAATAAATTTTATTTTCTTTTCCCTATTCTTATACATACATACAAATTGACTCGTAAATTGTCGTGATGAGAAATTTATAAGTGGGGGTTTAACATTGATCTGATATTTTTTTTTGTATTTTAAGGAAAATGTTATACATATTTTAAAAATAGCCAGACATTACAATAAGGCCCCTTCCAAAATGTTTGGTATATAAATTTTGGTCTTCGCATATTTGAGAAAAATCTCGAAAATGATTTAAAAATAAAAATTTACAGCGAATACCCGATGCCCGACAAGGGTGGATTCCTTTGTGCTACGCGTTCCTCTTTGGTTTTGCTTTATGAAGCTCATGGTGCTTGTGTTAGCACATTTCTCTGGAAACATAATCTGAAAGGAGACTTGTGAGTAGGAATACCCCGCAAGGTGGATTTCTCACTCCCTTCCTTTGGAACTCGCTATAAAACCTGAAAGTGCCGAGAAGCAGGGAGTGTTTGCTTAGGTTAGGTCAGGTTAGGTTAAGAGGCTGCCATGATACAGCACAGCACACTTAGACTACTTATGGGTCCATTGTGATACCACCAATAACATTTCACCTCGCTAAAAGAACCTAGGTCCCGAAGCAGCCTGTGCTGGCAATGTAGCGATTGAGCTGTATCACGCTCATATCCTTGGGGTTCTCTAAGTCACAGTAAAATCAGGAGCCCAAAAACTTCTTCCTCCAGATGGCCAATGCTGGACAGCGACATCTCTCTCTCTAATTGCCTTGACCCCTCCAGGGGTATGGGTGCGTCAACATGTCCAGCATTTCTATGGCTTGTTGACGTTTTAATAGCATATCAACGCCGTCTTTATACTGACAAGCTCGGAGCACTGTGAGAGTTCTATTAGTACTCACAGGCAGTTTTTGATCGCACCGAGATTTGATCTCCGAGCTCTAGATTAGTATCGTAGAGCGGTGATCGAACGATCACGGCCACCAAGCGCGACAGTGACATGGAAGGTGCAAAATACTCTCTTTCTCATCTGCATTCTCACAACTCCTGCAGTAATCATTATGAGGAAGACGGAGCTCCCATGCGAACGCGCTGATGGGGCAGTGCCCTGTGATAGTCCCCACCACCCTGCCAATGTGCTTCCTATTCAGTGACAGCAAAGAGGCAGAGCGACTAGAATCGAATTTCTGCCAAATCATTCTCGTTGTTCGACAAGTGCTGCTGTTGAGCCATCTAGTGTTAGCTTTATCCACTGCAGCGGACTTAATTGCCAATTTGCATGATACAATTGGCATTTTATTATCAATGCGGTCCCCATCGACCACACCAGTTGTCCCCTCATTAGCAGTTACTCGCAAAGCAACTATGACTCGGTATCTAGCAGACGGCTATGTTGAAGAAATAACCCATCTCTGTGAGGGCCGAGAGATACTTCTGAATAATTTTCGATATAGTAAGAACAGAGTCAAGCGAACGAATCGCAGCCTGACTGTCCGTATATACACTAATGTCTCTTGCCGTTACGATATGACTCCTTAGCCAGGTCACAGAAACCTCAGCCTTCAGGACACTACAAAAGTCGGGCAGACAGTAGGATAAGTTGATTCCCAATTCTTCCGTGTATATCGTCATCGGTCTTAGAGCCATCTGTATAGATGACAAAGGAGTTGGGGCTAAAGGGTACGTTGTAAGCCCATAGGCTCCACGACGGAATCAGGCTGGTGTAATTCCTACCAAAAACGTGTTTAGCCGAAGTGTAATCAGTGCCCAAACGGAGATCCAGGTCGCCCAGAATAGCTGAGTGGCCAGTACTCGACGCACGCCATTGGCTTGTTTCGCGAAGACGCAGGGCCGTGTTCCCCGCTAGTTGACACTGGCATCTATACACTATTTTCGGTTGCAGGACCCAGTTCTTGCCAATCGCCTTCCTGATTGGGTAGAGCGCAGTTGAGGCCTTGTTCACCTGCTCAAGGAAGTTGGGCTTCAACGTTAACTTCCTTTCAAAGGTAGGACCCAGGAACTTAGCTCAATCAGTGAAAGCCAGTTTCTTGTCATCCAATGATGGGGGCTCAACAGGAGGTAACACGTGTCTTCTGGCGAAGAGCACAAGTTCAGTCTTGTTAGCGTTGACACCAAGGCCACAGTGGCATGCCCGTTCGGTGAGAATGCATAGAGCATTCTTCAGCAACTTACTAAGGACTCCCGGGAATCTGCCGGAAACAGCAATGGCAAATCGTCTGCGTAAGCCGTCACATTGAATCCAAGCTCTTCTAGCGTCAGAAGCAGTCCATTGATCGCCAGGTTCCAAAGAAGCGGGGACAATATCCCACCTTGGGGGTGCCCCTCTAGACATATCCACTGGCGCATGATGTGCCTTCGCGAGAAGAGGCCTGGCTTGAAGAGGAAAAAAATCATCTTTCACCAGGACAACGCACCTGTACACAAGTGTGCGTTGGCGCTGGGAAAACTGCGGGATTTGGGGTACGATTTGCTCGACCATCCCCCCTATTCTCCTGATTTGCCACCCTCAGACTTCCATCTGTTCCCAAACTTGAAGAAATTTGTTTCTGGGAAGCGCTTCGCATCCAATGAAGAAGTTGAGAGGGCCGTAGATGAATGTTTTCACAGCCTCTCAGACTTTCACTTCCGGGGAGGAATACTGCTGTTGCAGAAACGCTGGACCAAGTGTGTTGAAGTCAAGGGAGATTGTGTAGAAAAATAAAATCATTTTTTAACTGAAAATCGCAGTCTTTCATTGTCAGGCCGAGAACTTTTCACCTTACCCTCGTATATAGCTACAAAATTTTGTAAGCTAAATATCTAAATAACTAGCTGATCCCAACTTGCCTAATTGTAGGACACTAGTAAGAGCTAGGTTGCTATATAGTTTCAGTAAACTCCATCAAACAGTTTGAAGTTACATGTATTTAATCTACTTAATTTCGGTACACCTTACTATTCATGGTATTCATTACTATTAAACAAACTGGAAAGCAAATATGCAAATACTGGATTAACAATAAAATTTAACTTACCCACGGCGGCATTTCATGAATGTCCGCGGTTCGATGATGATAATTTAATACAACTACAGTTAGCACAACTGATGAGGCCACCATAAACATAATGCAATTGAAATATGTACCTATGTTTCGTAGTACCAAAAGAGTACAGATAAAAGAAGAAAAAAAACATATATCAGAAATATTCATCAAGTTCCTATAAATGTTAATGAAACTGTATATCTATGGACCTAATTTGCAATAAAACTTTTTATAATTATCTTTTTTTTCGCAAAATTCGCATAATTAAAAAAAAACGTCAACCTAAAAGACTATTTTTATATGTGAGAATAATAAACACAAATACATTATATATTTTCATATTTTTTTTTGCTTTCTTTTGATTTGAAAGTTTAAAAGATTAGTGTATAGTAGTACTTGTATATATGCGTTTCGGAAAGTAAGAGAAAACAGAAAGACAGAAAACAGAGAAAGCATGCTACTAAACATCTTTGTAGACACAGTATCTTAATTCGAGCAATTATGTAACTGTTGTCTAATATCGTGTATAATGCATTTTTTTTTAAAGCAAAGCAGCATTCGTCATGCTTTATAACAGCCTTAAAGCATACCTTAAATCTCTATTTGGCTAAATATTAGTCATGCATCCTTGTTCTATTGAGCAAACGTTCTAGCATAGTGATAAATAGGTATAGTTTGATTTTTGTGGAATTTCAATTAAAAAAAAATATATATATAACATTCTTTGGGGTTTTGGTACAAAATTTAATAGATTAGGCATAGGTTTTTTCTGTATAATTATTTTATAAGAATTTTATATTTTAATTCTTTTAAATTTAAAGTGATTTTCGCATTTGCTTTAAAGCCATTCTGATGTTTTTTCTTTCTGTACGTGTGGATATGAAATAATTATAGCTAAAAAAAATCGAAGGAACTAAATTAATTTTTCGATTGTTTCTGGCAAAGGTTTAATTGGCATTATTGAGTTTCAAAATAAATTAAACTAGCTACAAAATTGCATTTGAGTGAAACCATAGCTTTTATATTGAGCAGGGATGTAAGCCAAACATATTTTTAGATTAAAGCAAGGAGAAAACTATATATATAAATTGTTTCTATACGTAAATCGAAATACACAATTTAATTTAATTTAATTTCATGAATTCCAAATATGTATAATCGATTTCCAAATTGTTTGTTTCTTTTCAAATGCAATTGATAAAATGTAAGGAAACGTAATAAAATTGAATAAAAGCAAATAACAGTGAATGTGAATATTCTTGAACACAAAATATTAAATAGTATATTTGATTATAAATATATATATATATTTAAGAAAACAACACAAATTTATTACTCTGCACAAATGTGTTTGTTTATGTAGTTCTCTCTTATCAGTAATGATATTAATAAAAAAAAATACAACCAAAAACCAGATTAGAATAGAATAGAAATCGAATTAAATACGTAAAAAAATGTGAACGGAAATAAAGAAAAAGTTAAATCACATTTACCAATACATTGAGAAGAGGCAGACATCCAAATCCAAAACTGGGAGGCATTCAACATAACACATTCCATATTGAGAGAATATATTATTTTAGTTTTGTGGAAATTTATTTATTTGTTTATTTAGTTGGTTGGATAAAGTTATTTAGAAAAATATCTTTTATTTAGTTTGGTTTTATTTAGAAATGATTTTAATTGACATTTACACATACATGTTTTTTTTTTCTCTCTACACACATTAATAAAAGAAACTCTATACATAATTGACAATATTTTTATCCAGTAAATTATTTATTTGTAAATCTATTAAAAATAGAATTTCATCTATTTATTGTCGGGATTTTTAATAGGGTTGCTATTGTTTTTAAATGAGAAATTGGGGAAAATAAGAAATTATAGATGAAATTAAAAACATATTCACTTTCTACTCATACATTGAAGATAATTATAATAGATAAAATTATAATTTAGACACATTACGGCAAACGAATTCAAGTGCAATCTTGCAAAGAAAAATTAAGAAATTTCGAGAATATTTAAAAAGGATAAAGACAATGGGTGTGTGTTTGTAGAAACGAGTAACGAGAGGACTATTCATACAGAGTTTGTTTTGTTTTATGTTTCAAATATATGAAAATATTTAGAATTGACTTAATCGATACTTATAATTAAGATTTTGTTAAATTTTTATGGTTTAATTTTTGTTTGTTTGTTTTGTTTCATATTTTTGTCTCATCTGGAAGACTGTATTTATTTGGTTTCCTGTAAACACATAGCACACAATTGACTGACTATGGGATCGGATGCATAATATCGAATGGCACACCAACCTATCTTGACACGGCTGCGAAAGAAGTTTGATTGGGCATTAACAAGCGGTCACAAATACAAAACAAAAGCTATGGCTGCGAAACATGGACCCTAAAGGCTGGTACTAACCTCTTCGTGCGAAAATGCTGCACTTATCTTTCCCACACAGCACATATCCGCGGCGCTCTACACTAGACCCCACTAGACTTGAATTTCCGTTTCTCACTCAAAAGAGAGCGATCACCACTGTAATGACCGGTTTTCACACGTAATAAAATGCAAAGTAATTGTTTTCGCGTCGAAATTGCCCGCAACAGTGTGGAGACTTTTGTCTGTGTATGGGATTTTCGTGCGAAGAGCTTAGTACCGAGAAGAGCGAAAATTTTCGTGCGAACTGGACTTTTGACAGTTTTTCTATGAGATTTCGCACGAAAAACTGAGGTTAGTGAATACGGTCTGAAGAAAAATTTAAATTAACTATTGGCGGAAGACAATATGGTATTTCGTGTTGCCATGGTTGTTGTTTTCAATGGCTGCGTTCTGAGAAACTTATAGGATCAAACAATTTGACAGTGAGTAACAGAGATGAGAAGTATTGTATATCCGTAAGTTGAAGAGAGAGTGTCGCTTATCTGACAGAATCTTTAGAGGCGAAATTTACCGGAAAAAATTGTTGGTTCGTTTCCCCAGCCCATGATTTATAAACAAATACATCTACCGGACTCTCTCTTTCGCTCTAGTGCAATTACTAAGAAACAGGCTTAACGATTGGTTGGTTGGTTGTCATTCTGCTCTCGAGATTCGTATGTAGATTGCTTGGCATGAGTCGTGTGCGTCGAATGTGTGAATGTATCAGTTCAATACGTCTCTCTTTCACTTACGGATACACAATGCCTTGCCATCTCTGTTGCTCACTGTCATTTCCTTAACCGGTCAGGCTTTGAGGACCGCGACCAATGAGGCTTGGAAAGCAGAATAGCCAAAACACAGCCGATGCCGCTGCTGCTGCGATTGCTTTTGCCTACAATGAAATTCCCGCATAAAGCTTTTTGTTAGGTGCGAGTTAGGAGTAAGAAAGCACATTTACCTAAGACACAGACGATGCTGCTGCCGCTGCTTTGCTTTGTCGGCAATTTGGAGGGCCTACAACACCTACCTCACATTAGCAAATTTTTTTTTTAACAAAAACTTTAAGCTTTCGTGTTTATGCATAAACATATCTCCAGAATAAGAATATTTGCGGTTAATATTTCCGCACAAACATCAGATCTTGAAAACATTACACTATTTCCATGCATATGCGCAAGATCCCATTTTTTTAGAATAAGCGTGGAGTGTATCATTGCTAACAAAGCTAGGTTAGCAATGATCCCTACCGAAAATTACTCTTTAGCTGGTTTCGTCCACCGATAGACCATACCCTTCAGGAGCTACCATTTAGTCTATCGGGGAGGTAGCTCGACCAAGCACAAAAAGTGTGCAACATATTCCAACTCTCATCAAAATACGTCACATCGAACAATGTTTCACACTGTAAATAGTGTGCATTTTCGACACTAGTGTGAATTTCACTAAGTGAAATACATTATACTATTTTAACGCATATGCGCAAAGTCTCATTTTTTTTAAGTAGCAAAGAAACCAGCTCAAGAACTTGTGTGAAAGGCTGAAAAGCTGAGTAATTTTTAGTGGGGATTATTGTTAACCTAGTCTGGTTGACTGGTTAGCAATGGTACATTTTACATTTATTCTAAAAAAAAATAAAAAAAAAATATCTTAAAGTATTTGTCCAATAATTTATACAAAAATTTCATAATGTGAGTTAGGAGCAAGATTGGAATGGTAAGGAGTCATTTTAGTGCGAATAAGAGGAAGGCTGAAGATGATGGTGACGTCAGTGACCCATGCAGAGGTTACAAAAAGAAAACATAGATGGGGCCATACTTCGAAGAGATAGTCAAGCCCACCATATTAGCGACGTACATAAGAGTCGTCCATCAAACACTGACAATCTCTACACTTGGAGAAATCGAGATAGTGCGATGGGGTACAAAAGAAAAACAAAGGGCCGGTAATCGAAAAGCGGAATTCATGAAAATGCCCATAATCAAATATTTGGCTGGAATAACTATGCCAAAAAGCTAGGATCGAAGGGTACTTATTAAAAAAAAAAGGAAATTGGGGGGGGGGGGGGGGGTGAATTGCATAATCTGTAGTTTTCGAACAGTCAGAGGACGAGTTTGCGTCAAAACATATTTGGCTACTGGATCCTAAGTGGACGAATAGGGTGGCTAAACGTGTTTTTAGCGGGTGTAGGCATAGGGTGTGAAAGTGAACGTCGTCGTTCCGCAATAAACGATAGAATATTCATTTAAGTTTTTAGCATTTTCTTGACAGTGGAGTGAGACCTACATATACCACTCGGTTGCGGTTAGTTCGAATTAGAAAAGGATACGGGAAATGCAATTCGCTATATGTCCTCTGTGATTTGACAACCCAACCCTACTAAACATGACTATACTTAATGAACATTTTTATTTGGCAATTGCATCTTTCTTTTTAACACTCCTAGTTGATCAGGCGACGCATAGAGGTTCGCGTCTTTGTTCAATAGTGGGTTTCAAATTCAGATTATTTCGCGACCTGCCTGGCTTTAGGGGTAGCTACCCTCAGTATACTGCTATAAAGCACTCGCTTCGTTCGCTTTATACGCTCCAGTGGTGATGTCACTATTAGCCAAAACGCGAACCACGAGACGTCACTAGGCGAAATAGGCACATAACTTTTTGGAAAGTTCCTAGTTGACCGGGCGAGGCATAGTGGTTCGCGTCTTTGACTAATAGAGAGTTTGAAATTGAAAGTGAGTTGATTTAGCACTCCCCTTGCATGGACTCCGCTAGCTACGTGAGTTCCGCAGCTTAAGGGGTTGCTACCTGCAGTATACAACTTGCTGTTTTATATGCTACAGCGGTAAAACCACTATTAACCAAGATGCGAACTACGACGACCAGTGAAACAGGAATATACCAACTTTTTTTTTTCAAATTCAATAGTATGTTTTTTTTTGTTTTTCTTTAAAAAAAGGATTCTACATAGCGCCAACTACAATTTTTTTTAGGAAACTTATTGCACATAAGAACAGTCCTGTACAACTAGTAGTAGAATTCGTAATTAGCACCCTACCTAGTCTTCTTCGTCTGCTATGTGTTTACAAATATTGAAAACGATTATTAAAAATATATCTTAAATATTTGCAATTTTTTTGTGTATATACTGACTTAACACTTAGATGTCCTTGTTTTATTGCTTTCACTTTTACTACCATTTCATTAACATGCACCAACTTCCATTTATATTGTTTTCATTTAATTTTTCACGTTCAGCAGTTTTTACAAGACGGCTTTAAACTTAACATAAATCGAAATCAAAATTTTCATTCTGATAAAAAAAATATATAAATAAAAATGCAAAGAAAAAACAAAACAATGAGGAGAATTATAAAATTCTTTTAGTCTAAAATTCAATTAAATAAAACATATTAAATTGATGAATGCGTTTTAAATCAAATTCTACAAACAAAAAGAAAAGAATCACTTGAAAATGCCATTTTAATAAAACACATACATACTCTGCCAGATAAATTAATAAATCATTGTAGGTTGCAATTCGAATTTCAATCAAGCATAACGTCAACGATTTAACGTAAATCTTAGTCGTAAGATTTAATTTATTATAGTATCTTTATTGATTTTAAACAATTAGATAAAGTTTTCTTGCATTTAATATAAAAAATATAATTTAAAGCTTTATTCAATAGAATCCTTTTTAATAGTGATTAAGAATGTATTTCATTTATCCTGAAATTCGCAATTATTTATATTTTTTTTTTGTTATTAGTTAGCTGTAGTTATACGATGTTTGCCTTTGATACTTGGAAAATAGAGGAAGTTCTTTGTTGTAATGTTAGTTGGTTTAGGAAATTTTAACCTTTGATATTTAATTTAATGAATGAATGAATTAATGAATTAAGTGCGAATATTCTGACTGAATGATGAAAAGGATAAGACAATAAAAACAAGGGAATGAAATAAAAAAATAATAAAATCATCAGAGGACAAATTCTTGTTGAATGGTTTATATTTTCAAATTTATATTAATTAAAGTAGGAAACAATCTAATTTAATTATTTGAACTTTATAATATTAAATATTTGGTTATATATGTCTAATTGTAAGGCACATTTCGGAATTTGTGATTTTTTTCTATTTTCAAATGTCTGTTTTTTTTTAATTTCTTTTCATTTGTTAAGGCATGCTTGGTGTTTTTTTTTATAAATATGGTCTACTTTTCAAATTAAATTTTTTACTTATTAACGAGAAAACTTTCTCGAACAAGAAAAACAAACTCCTGCAATCAAATCATCCCTCTTTTAAGAGGATCCATTTTTTGGGATTTGGAATCGGAACTATCGGAACAGTAATAAATACGCATCAATAAAGTTTCTTGAATCGTCAAACTACAATGATTTCAATGAGCAGGGAATGTACAACGAATTGACGATAATCGCATGCCTAAATGAATATTAAAAGTACGTGTTAGCGGAGCAAGGCTGCAAGGAAAGCTCGTTGGAAACCCTCTGTAAATGCTGACGCTGAACAACTGTTGGGTTTCCAAAATTGGAGGACGCGGTCACGACGTCGGTCAGTAGCGCCACAATGACGGTGATAATCCACTTTACTAAACTAAATATATCCGGATTTGCAGGTTGAACCCTGTCGTGGGACAATATTAGTTGGAGTTCACTTTCAGCGACTCATTTTCAACGACCCGATAGAATGAGAAAAACAATAAGCACAATGTTGTAGCTGCTCGCTTGTTTAAGACGAGTAAAGTACATTTAGTGCTGGCGGGCAAAGACCTCTTCCATAGTCCTCTTCGTGGGCACCCTCTGCAACATCTAACCAACTTTTGCAGTGCATTTGGTAGAGGCACATAACGATGATCATCTTGAATGGCCAATAACACCAGCGCGGTTCAGGAAATTGGCGAACAGTGGACTTGCAATATCCTTGTGAGAACGCGTGATCAAAACACCATTGTAGAGCTACCTCTGCGCTATATAAAAAAATAGCTCCCGGTGACTCTTAGGACACCAAATAAAGCATCTCTTAAAATTGGGTATGTAGGCGTGTAACCTGCGTGCCTGAAACAATTTTAAACTCGAAACATTAATCGAGCCTCGGATACCACGGACTGACTCTCCGAAAACGACTTTTGGCTACAAACAACGGACCACTTTCGGTATTTGGAATATTCGAACCATGTGGGGCGAGTGCAGTAGCGCAAGGCTCACTGAAGTCGAACGGGAAATGACCACCTATAACATCTCTACATTAGGACTGAGCGGAACAAGATGGGTTGGATCGGGATCGACTTTATCGCCAAGCTCCGAAAGTGCTGTTCTACTTTGGAAGTGAAAATATTACCTCTCCTAGAATGACAGGCATCGGAGTTCTGTTGACCAAGGATGCATGCCGATCTTTAATCGATTAGAAGCCCATTTCCGGCCGTATCATTACACCCAGATTCAAATCCAGGGTAATAAACATCACCATAATTCAGTGCTACGTCCTGACTGAACCTGCGGATGAATCGGCGAAGGACGCCTTCTATCACCGACTCGGCGACATCTTCGACAAGGCTCCCAAAGGTAACATTAAAATTATTTTGGGGGTTCTCAATGCCAAAATCGGGACTGATGACCTTTGCTTGGAACATTTAATGGGCAATCACAGTCTAGGCAACCGGAACAAAAATGGCGAGATGTTCGTGGAGTTTTACAACTCTCGGCAACTCGTCATCAGCGGTACCTTTTTCAAGCACAAACGATGCCATTTAACAACCTGGATCTCTTCAAACCAGATTGACCATAAAGCCGCTTTCGAGATATGGAGGAATTGTCTCTTGGACGTCAGGTCGAAGCGGAGTGCTTATATTAGCAGTGATCACCAACTTGTTGTCGCAAAAATTCGCTTACGAACAGCAGCGACGTGCATATTCCACCGCATTACACGAAAGAGTTAATGCACCACCACCTTATGAGACTCCTTTAATTGATGATAGATAGAACGTCGCTAAGGACTTATTTCGTGTGGCGAAACTTTTGCGGGCAGACTGGAGCGCGGTAGAAGAGCATTCATTAGTGACATGGTCTCTAATCTCGACATGCAAGAGAGTTAAAGAACAAATTACCTCAGGTACTGACGACGTAGCCAAATATCAAATTAGAGCTGAATACCGTCCCCTTCAGAAAGGCGTGCAAAGAAGCCTAAGATGGGACAAACGCAACAACATCAATGCATTAGCGGAGAAGGTAGAGGAAGCGGCTTACTGTGGTGACAGTGGAACTCTTTGCAAACTTATCAAGCCATTAACTGGCAAATATTTTGCAACTGAACATCCCGTGTATGATCAAGACGGGTCTCTACTGGTCACTTATGAACACCAACTGCGACTGTGGATAGAGCATTTTATTGAGGTTCTCAGCAACACTTTTGGACCTTCGAACTTATCTTCAGTAGAAGCAGAAAATATCCCGCAAAAAGCCATAGTTGATATCAGTTCACCATCCAAGCTGGAAGTAACTGCGGCTATTTAATCGATGGAAGCGGGTAAAGCCCCGGGGATAGATGGGATTCCGGTGGAATTTATTAAGGCGGACATTAACGCTACTGCGGATATTATTCTGCGCCGTATCCAAGAGTGTTGGGAAACCGAAAATCTCCCTAAAGAATGAAAGAACGGCGTCATTATTAAGATCCCGATCAAAGGTAACCTAAGGGATTGTAATAATTGGCGTTGAATTTGCCTTCTCCCCGCAATCTCCAAACTGATTTTAAAAATAGTCTTAAACAGGATCAAGTATTCAGTTGACCGCACACTGAATGATTAACAGGCTGGCTTTCGTGAGGGCTTTTCTTGTAACGACCACATCAACACCCTCCGAATTATTATTGAACAATCCGCAAAGTGCAAATCACTATTACATCTCCAGTCCATCGATTTCGAGAAGGCGTTTGACAGCGTTGACTGGGAATACATCTGGAGGGATTTACGTAGGAGACGTATACCAGATAAAATTATATCCATCGTCAAGGAGTCCAATAGGGGGCCCAATGTCACGTCTTACACAAGGGCAAGCTTTCAGATCCCCTCGAGGTGCATACCGGAGTGAGGCAAGGCTGCACTTTGTTACCTATATTGTTTTTGATTGCCCTTAACGAGGTACTCTGCAGCGCGCTTCATGAACACCAAAGCAAAGGTATCGTGTGGTTGTTTGAATACCTTCAAAGTGATAATAACTCAACTGCAAATTTTCATCAACCAGTGTCTATGGCGCATCCTACACATACGCTGGCCGGAGGTCATTTCTAACGATGACCTCCTGTTAATTTCTAATCAGGACAGGATAGACACCTCCATAAAAAGGCAAAAGTGGCAATGGATAGGTCACACATTTCGAAAAGGGCCGGAAAACATTACTAAACAGGCCCTCGATTGGAACCCACAGGGAACCGATGCAAGTCGCCATGTAGCACGACCTAGAAACACCTGGGGAAGATCATCTGGGGTCGAGGGTGACTCAATAAGCAAATCGTGGGGTCAGTTGAAGGCGATGGCGGCGAATAGGACGAGGTGGAAAGTCAGCGTGGTTAATGTCCTATGCCCCACAAGAGGTTAAAAGGAGAGAAAGATTATAGTTCTTAGAAGCAAACTTCTGTGGTAGCTCCCAGCCAATTGGTGCTTAGTATAAGGGATTTTACAGATTGAAGTTTGTTGACATTCAATTATTTTGGTTGTGGGTAATAAATCCGAGATCCCCGTGTAGTTGTAACATATCAAAGCGGAGATCAATATTGCACGAGATCAAAAATAACCAAAAAGAAAATATTATGACAATAATGACGGGATGTATGTACGTTTTTTCCACTTGTGTTGTCTTAATTTCCTGGGAGTGGAGGCTGTTGCCTCTGATATTAATTATAAGAGATGTCAGTCTTAGAAATGTTAATGTTTGCTCCTTGAGGACAAACAGAACAGAAGTTCTAGGCGAAAATCCCCAAAAATATTTTCTTAGTTTTTGGGGTTTTTTTTAGATAGTTATGGTCGATTCAGAAAATCGTGTGGAAATTATTATACTGATTTATTTTTTGGAGTTGTTAACTGTAGTTTCTTTTTAAAAATGCTTCATTATTTTGTTGTCAATCCACAAAAAAGTGCATCGTTAATATTAATTTGTCAAATGGCAAATTGTAATAGATTTGTCAGTTTTGTATGGTCGTCTTCTATTTTTATTCTACTACATATTATTATTTCTTTACATATATGAAACTACGGCAATTTATTATAGCGTCTGACTGTACCTTAAGGGAGTCTAATTACTTTTTTAAACACACAACAAATAACACAATCGATGTTACGAAAACAGCTGAGTATTTGCCAAACTGACAGATTTTCATTTTTGCTGAATAAAGCAAGCAAATGAAAGACAGAAAACATGCGAGTGCGACGCAATATGCGGGCAGTCTTATAGTTATTTTCTAGGCTATATTTTATCCTGTTGTTTTTTCTTCCTTCATCGAAAAAAAAAACGATTTGAAGCATTCGTTAGTCCATATTTAAAAAATAAAATAAATTTATTATCGACAAATTATATCGAATTTTGCTTATTCAGACAACTATTTATTTTAATTCAAGTAAGAGTAATAAATAGATTATTCCAAGAAAAGTTAAGTTAAAAACATATTATAGTGATAAATAATAACATAAAATTAAAAAATTTTGCATGTATTTTAGATTAGCAGCACAAACTTTTCTTATTTCTAAATATTTACAAGTCAATCCCACTTGTATATGTATTGCACAATAAATACAATAACTTGTGAAATTTGCTACATATTGCGTATATATTTTTTATTACAGCAATCCTTTAGATATAATTCTAAAGAATTCTGTACACTGACATGCTTTAGGTTTCAGATTAGTTGCGTTTTTGTTTTGTAATTTATTTTTTTGTTTTATTCATCATATGCCAATTTTATAATACTTTGGTTATTTTCTTTGATTTTAAAATCAGAATTAGAATCGGGAGATATTAGGTAATAATTTTGTAGTTTACTTGTTTTTGTAATTAACATATAAAAATTGAGTTTATGTGTTGAATAAGGATGAACGCATGTTTGCTCAGATTCGCGTGTCGCGTTCACGTGTTTTATTCAAACGGTTTGAGTCTATGATTTGCAAACATAGACGCTAATCTTTCAATTTGACAAATGCTGGCCTGTTATCATATTAACAAATTAGGTTGCTTTAAAATGGATAATTAGGTAAGAATTGAGTGACAAAACAAACGACTGGAGAGTAGTAGGATGTATAAAAGCACACATTTCATATCAATTTAACAACAGCCGAGCTATTGTCAAACTGACAGATTCGCATCTTCTCTTGCAGACCACAGACTCAAACCGTTTGACATAAAACACGTGAACGCGACACGCGAACGTGAGCCATCGTGCGCTCAGCCTAAGGCTAGATTTTTATGATTCTGCGTAAGTACGTTTGCACTACAAGCTAGGGTACTAAAAAAATCTAAGCCCCCGGTCGCACATTTTCACCACTTGCTACCTAGACTAACATAGATTGAGGAAATTTTCGCAAGTTCATCCACAGTATGGCCGAAGAAGGATAGTCGCACTCCATATAGTGGGTGCATTTCGATGAAATTTTATTTTTAATATTATTTTTGTTGTTGCTGCATGTTAGCTGGCAACAAAGGCATAAAGAGGGAACAAATGAAAACCGTAACTTCAGATTTAGCCTTTTCCAACTGGATGGACTGGACGCATCAGTTTCTTTTAAATTTTCAAACAGTGAAGTGCTTGGAAATAATTCAAATTGTGTTTTATTTTTTAATTGCTGTTTATTTATTTCTCGGTGTTAATAATATTTTTTTTGCATTATACAAAAAATGGGTCGAGGTAAAACGTTGACAAAGGAAGAAATTGGCAAAATTGTAACATTTAAGCAAGAAAATTTTTCGAATCGACAAACAGGGATTAAAACTGGAAGAAGTGATAAGATAATCGGTAATTATCTGAAATATCCAGAAAATTATGGAAAAGAACCAAAAAGGGCGCATAGCAAGAGTCAGCATCAAGTCATCAACTTGCTAGATTAGAGCACTGCTGGACTCATTTCAGCTAAGGCGAAGCGGCGTCAGGTGATATTTTCTGGTGCAAAAAATTTAATTCGGATGGGTCTGATGGCTTTCAACTTTACTTCCATGATTTGAGGAAGTTTGGCAGTTTTTGTCTCGTGATCATACCGTAGTTGGAGCCGTCATGGTATGGGCTGCAATTTCGTTCCATAGCGCCATCAATTTGGTTGTGTTGGAACGTCGACAGAACTCAGCGGATTCCATCGAGCTTTTAGAAGTCCACAGAATTTATTTCCAGGAAATGTTCAATGGCCAACGAAGGGTTCTGCAACAAGATAACGCACCCATTCACACTGCACGACATGTTAAGTAATGGTTTGCTGACCACAACGTGGAATTTCTGGACTGGCCAGCTCTATCTCCCAACCTTGACATCATTGAGAATTTGTGGAGATGTTTGCCACGAAAAATTTATGCAGATGGAAGGCAGTTTCGAAACAGAGAAGGACTGATGGCAGCAATTGAAGATGCTCTTGAGCAAGTCCCATTATATGACGTATAAAGTCTGTATATTCTGTCTGTATTCCCTACCAAATAGACTTTTCGAAGTTGTCCGCAATAATGGAGGACATATACATTATTAAATTATTAACAATAAAAAATAGAAATAAAAATTTAAATCATTCGTTTTATTATCTACTTTTACATCGTTCGCAAAATGCTAAACTTGAATTTACGCTTTTGATTTGTTCCATTTTCAGGCCATCGTTGTCAGCTAACATGCAGCAACACAAAATAATTTTAAGGCCCGTTTTCTCAATGTCAGGTTAAACTGCCAGTTAGCTATCCGGGACACTAAATTTAACCTTAGCTCATGCAACGATCAAAATATAATAATGAAGTCCACAGCGCAGCTAATGCAGTAGAAAGTCAGCTGATTTTCTTGGCGGAATTCCGCCACCTGTTTTATTCTATTCTACATCTATGCCACCTCTCAGCATTATTTTGCGGGTGAGTTGCTTTCAGATCCATTTCCTTCGAAAGAATATCCCGAACTCTTTTCCTTGTGACCAGTTTAATTGTCTCATTTGAATGTGCAAATGTAAACAGTTCTAGCTGTCAAAATCTCAGCAGCCCGTATCAGCTGTTTGGAACTATTGCCCGATAAATTCTTAACCGGAAGATGAGGGCCGGTTATCGTTTATCTACAGGATAAGATTTAACCAGACATTGAGAAAACGGCCCTAAAAGTAAAATTTTATTAAAATACTCCCACTGTATGAAAAATAATGTCACATTTTTAAGCGCTACTATCATTTTGTCGGGGAGTGAATGTAGAGGCCTGGCGGGTAATGTTCGATGTTGGCTGCCAGAAAATGACTAATAGAGTGATTTCGGCCATCGATGGCCGTTCATTTTCAACCGGTGTTATTTATGCCGCCTATTGATCCCAGCCCAAGAACAACCCAGATCCAAGCCACGTGTGGGTAATTTTGTATCTTACTGTTACCCATTTAACACCGCATATTGGACCTAGTCCACGGTTAGCCCACTCAGTCGTCACCAATTCGTGAGAATGTTTGGCCTGGTCGGACAGTTTCGTGTGCGTGGGTTAGTGGTTGGTTAACATTTAAAATTATTATTTTTTTGTTTATGTTACTGACAAGGATGAAAATTTATAAATTAGCAACAACTACGTCTACGTCTCCCTCAGATTCTGACTTAAGATCAAGGAGAAGCCGCGATGCATATTCATACGTAGTATGGAAACGATTGGGTCGTTTTGGGGTTAATATGCAGCGACAGAACCACGCGTGGGCGTGAAACCATTTTGAATTGGCCGTGGCTTGTGCGTTTGCTGGCTGCACCTTAAATGGAGCTTTAAAGTGTCCTCCTCCCTCCGGCCAATTCATGAAGAATAATGGGGGGGGGGGTTGTTGTAGAATTTAGGTCACTTTAGGAGGAGACAACCCAAAACGTACCAAAGATCAATTCGCTTTCACAAAAATACTAGTCAGAAAGTTTCATATTTAACGATGTCGCCACTTTAAATAATTTGACAAGTATTCTGAATATGTGTGTGGAAATGTCCTTTTACTTTTGTCATTCGTGGACTCTAGTTCAGTATGTTTTATTTTCCTCTTCTGTTATTTCGTCCGATCGTACTTTTGCCGGTGGGTTTTCTTTAGTCTCTTATTATTTTGAGTTTTTTTTTCGGATTTTTTGAGACTTTAAAGTGTTTTAGGAATGAATGAAGTGTATCACAACCAACTCAATACAACAATATTAAGTTGACAATGCACTCCATCAAAAATACTCAGCATTAAAGCCGATGGCACTAGCCGACTGGTTTCGTCCAGCGTTTTACCAATACTAATGTATTCTGACGAAAGTTGGAAAACAGCACATAAGTTGGACTGGTCGAGCTACCTCCCCGATAGACTAAAGGTAGCTCCTGACGAGTATGGTCTATCGGTGGACGCAACCAGTCGGCTAGTGCGATCGTATAATGCTGAGTATTTTTGATGGAGTACATTGCCAACTTAATATTGTTGTATTGAGTTGGTAGTGATACACTTCATTCATTCCTAAAAAACATATAAAGTATAGAAAAAAGCGCTACGCGCGATAATAATGATATTGATTTCATTTAAAATGTTTTAATTCTTTAAAGACTTTTAATTTTTTTTTAGTCTTTGGAATCTTTTGAGCCTTTCGATTCTTGTGAGTTTTTTAAGTCGTTTTAGTTGGTTGTATTTTTTAGTTTTTTTTTTAAGTTTTATTTTTTTAAGTCTATGGGTTCATGAGTCGTGTATATGAGTGTCCGAGCCTATAAGTCTGTGAGTCCCATGATTCCACGAGTCATTGATTTCATGAGTCTGTCAATGTTAATGATGATATCACTCTCTGAAGCGGCAGCCCGCAAATCCATACTCAGATCCCTGACATTTCGGAATTGCTATAAGGTCATCTATTGAGCTTAACTTTACGAATAAAACTTAAGGGGGGACTCATGGTCACGTCATGAACGTCGTATTTGTTGTAAAGTTGTAAACTTCTGTCATTTTACTGTGGAGATGATAGAAGTTTACGACGAATACGACATTTCCTGATTTAAATTCATAAATTTCCAACTCGAACGGCATTTCGATAGCGAATTAATGACTTTCGGAATGGAATCAATCTTCCGAGTGAAATTAGCGACATTCCGAATGAAATTATGTGACAAATTTCAAAATGCTTGCGGGACGAATTTTAATATTTTTGCAAAGTCAAGGGATCTGTTCCACCAGCTCTAAAGGACTCAACTCAATTTCGTGATTATCTCCAGATAATCACGCGTGAAGATCTCAATTGGCCACACACCTACAGCCTGATCTTACGATGACCTTAAAGCGCGATCCACACACAACGACTTATCCATCATTTTATCGCAACGACATCGTTTTCATTATCGTTGTCATTTTGTCATAAAATCTATTCAGCGCAGTGAGTCTTAGGCCGGTTTCACATGGAACGCACGATACACGAGATTCTAGCAGAAAACACCAGTGGCGAGCGAGCTTTGTATTTGCGATGATTAATTTTAACTCGTATGAAAGCTCGCCACTGGTGCTTTCTGCTAGAATCTCGTGTATCGTGCGTGCCATGTGAAACCGGCCTTAGAGTCCAACAGCAATAACGTAAAGTTCATTTCGCGCCAATTTTATGTTTTCACTAGTAAATTCCAGCGATGATTTCAGTCCCGACCGATAGAAAAATTGAAATTAACTCCAGGTGTACCAGGTGGGGTATGCATGGTACACCTCAGCAAGGTACTAAAGTCCATTCATTGCACGCATTTAATGTGCAATACGCATGACACACATCATACTGTGAGTATGTGGCCAGTTATGATCTACATGATATCTGAACGCAGGATATAGGAAAATCGTTCGTTTGAAGAGGAAATGCTATTAATATAAATCAGTGAGACATGATTTCATTTGATTAGAAATTATAATAGGTTGTCTCCCTCATGTTAAAATTGGGGCGACCGGTAGCGCAGTGTGTTGAGGCATCAGTCTCATGTTTGACTACCGGCGTTTCGGGTTCGAATCCCGTCCACGACGCCGTTCGTGGCCATGGATGTGCAGGAGGTGTATGCTGGCAACTGCATTCTCCGAAACCAGATTATGCCAACGAAACGTCAACTGGGCCACATGGAACAGTTGACGCGCTATGCCCCACAAGGGGTTAGGGCAATTGACTCATGTTAAAATTAAGTTATTAAGTAACGAAAGTTTATTTTTTTGTATGTCCTACTTTTTTCTTAGCAGGATTTTTGCATTTGACCTATATTTCAGAGACAGAGCTATTTCGATCTACGGTCGGTGAATTAAAATATTTTTTTAAAATGTATAAAGCGCTTTACAGATCAACGGAGATCAAATTCGATTTAGGTTTTTTTATATTTTATTGTTAAATATTAATTTTATTCAAAGTAATATTCAATTTTTGTTTATTCAATTTATTCATAGTTAGTTTAGTCATAATCGGGTGTTTTCTTTGCTATAGTAAATGCATTATGCAAAATAGATGATAGGGGTAGAAGAAGTTCGTGAAAATTCAATTTTCTGAAAAATTATGAAAATTGAATTTTATTACTATTTATACATAATATTGGAATATTTATGTATTTATATATGTATATATAAATATTTAAAATTGTTTTGTATGTGAGGAAAAAAAAACAATCTTTAGCGATAGATCATAGTACTAGCAATAGATATTGATCATTCAATTCAATACAAAGAAATGATTATTTTATTTTCTTCGATAGGTTTTCTATTATTTCTCATTTTCTTTTCTACTGTTTGATCATTAATTTTTTAGTTTTAATACCTAATAATGGTATGGCTTCACTCGTCTTTGTTATGACGTGACCCACCAATAATGAAAAAACTGTTTGGGACAGAAGTATTGTAATACCTGGAAGATAGTTAAAAAAAAAACCCAACGTCTGAAGTGCTTGATAATAATTTTGTTTGCTACAATTTTTGATGTTAATTTCTTTTATTTGTTTAGTTATTGTCCTGTCATAAATAATTTATTAGACGAAAGTCTAAACGCTAAATAGGAGAACTTGTTAGGTGCATATTTCATTATTTTGGGAATTAAGGATTTTTAGATTAAATCATTTAGATTTTTTTTTAGTTGAATAAATTATTAATTTTGATAAATTTAAAATACTTTTATTATACAGTTGTCTTTAATTTCTATTTATCTTCAATATGTAGTTATTTTTCTTGTTTTGTGCAATGATTTATTTGGATGTTTATATTAAGATTGAAAGACTTCAAAAGGATTTGTACGCCAGGCCAAAATGTGAAGGGCATTTTCCACATGAACTAATGGTAGGGAAAAGATGAACACTTTCAGATAGCACGGCAATTGTTTTAAATAAATTGACAAATTAATTTTAACAGTGGGTAAACTCAAGTTGAACCAATATTTAAACAAATAAGTGAAATAATAAATTTTGTTACAGTTGTTGTTGATTTTTTTTAATTAGACTTAACCAATGTTGTCCCTCCTGTCTCTAGGGAGTTTTGTTTTGCAATTTAAATGCTTCTCCGGTGATTGGAATATTAATAAATTATATACATTAAGATAATGGATACGAGCAAAGAAGAAATCGGACGACAAAAAGTGAATTTAACTCCAAGAACCTAAAATTTCAACAAATGGAGACATGTATGTACATGTTTTGACCAGCAAATTAATTATTGTAATAGACTCCGATCGAATAATATACTCGTATGTCGTTTCCCCTACAAATTAATGACCTTCCAAATCAAATTAACGTCTCGGATAAAATTAAACACTTTCCTGATAGAAATTGCAACTCATCGAATTGAATTAACAAATTAACGATTTGGCTAGTGAAATTAGTGATTTTTCGGTTGAATTTAACCGCTTCCGAATGGAATCAAGAATCAATAATTTTCCGAATTAAGTTAACGACATTGAGAATGGACTTATTGTATGGAAACTTTCCCCAATGTAAAGCCATTGGGGCGACCGGTAGCGCAGTGTGTTGAGGCATCAGTCTCATGCTTGACTACCGGCGTTTCGGGTTCGAATCCCGTCCACGACGACGTTCGTGGCCATGGATGTGCAGGAGGTGCATGCTGGCAACTGCATTCTCCGAAACCAGTTTATGCCGTCGAAACGTCGACTGGGCCACATGGAACAGTTGATGCGCTATGCCCCACAAGGGGTCAGGGCAATTGAGAGAGAGAGAGAGAGATACGATAACTTCATTACGAGTTTACGAATCAAATTGGTGACTTTCTTTGGACTATTTGAATCGCTTCAAAATAAGGTAAAAACGTCCGAGAGAGTCCGAAGCGTATACACCCTAGACTTGTGCAGCCCTAGTGGTGACACCAAAACTTCAAATAGGCAACCGCCATATGCATATGCAGTGTGTTTCTTATATGGTCAGTTTGAGCAGAGGTTAATTGATGATGCTATGAAGAAGGAACATTAGTTCCGCATCCGCCATTTAAGACGAGTGAGCTCTTTTTACCACAACTTTATAGGGGTGAAAGGATCTTGCCTATTCCTAAAATCAACTAACTAACCCTCACTATAAGTATTTGACCAAAATTTCAGCTCGCAAGCTCCATTTTGTGGAAAGTTACCATTTATTTTACCTAGATTACATTTGCAGGGAAGAAAGGCGTGTCCGATCATTCCCATTTTCAATACCGACCAGCTGGATTCTCTTGCAAATATTTGGTCAAAATTTCAAGTTTCCGCTAGCTTTATTCTATTGAAAGTTACCGCCTATTCAACGTATCATTTGTAGGGTTAGTTTAGTTTAGTTAGGGGTTTCTCTGGTTGGTTCGATTCTCCGCTTCACTTGTTTAGTGAACGGCTTGGTGGGCATCCGAAGATGCCCGTGGCGATGGAGTCTATGGTAGCATAATTTTGCCGCTGGTTGTACCTGTCCTTTACGTATTAATAAAAATTCATAGGCCTGGGAAAGATAACACATAGGCCTGGGGAGGCAAAAGTGCGGAATGATAAAAAAAAAACAATGGGGCGACAAGGATGGAATGATTGGTGGACGGCGACGATGCCTTCGCGGTTGCATCGGGGTCTGGGTGTAATAGGACCTTCGGCCTCTGGTTTCGTACCAACGACAGATCAGTGCTCATCAGGTGCTGTGATCCATCTGCCGGTGGAAGCAGCACTTCCAGATCATAATATGGTTCATTACAGGGCAGCTTCTACTTCGAGGTCTGTCAAGAAGACGAAGCTGAGGACAGAGTGTGCTGCTAAAAATAGAAAAAAAAAAACAAAATCGCAGATTATCAGTAACATCCCCATCTCCGTATCTCAAATAAAATCGATTATAAAATCGGCCGCTTTCCACAGGTTCAACTTAAGATGGTCTGAATGCCTTACTTGTCGTATAGCCAAGTAGATCTGGCCAAGGTTAGATATAAGCCGGACCACAAAACTATTGTCTACGCCGAAACACCAGATCGGTGTGGTGTTGGGCATGGTCACTGGGCACTGTCTCATTAATAGCACGCTAGGAGGCTTCGGCTTCCTCATAATAATTTCTAGAGGAGCTGTAGAAACGAGGATGAGGAGGAACTAACTAATGTCCGGCGCTGGCAAGTAAGAGAAGGCCAACTCTCGGTGACTACTTTTCCGATCATCTGGGGGAATTATCAGAGGTGGATGTGGGTCAACTCCTCCGTTTTTGGACTGGCTCCGGATGGCTTTAGTTTTAAAGGAAAGCTGGAATTGCAGTCTGAGGGTACCACAGCGGACCAACGGTTTTTGGTCTAAGTGAGCTGCGCTGGTGCGGCGGCCCTCTAACGTCTAACCTAATTAATTCAATTGAGAAATTATATACATAAAATATTTCAATTCGGAAATTTTATAATCGGAGCCAGAAAATTCAGGAAATTATTATTTCGATTCAGAAAGACATCAAACTCATTCAAAAAGTCGTACATTTGAAGAGGACATAGATAGGTGCAAGAATTTTGATCGTCCGAGAATAATGACACACATTGGCTATTCCCATCATCAAAAAAAAAATGAAAATAAAAAAATGTAATAAAAATAGGTTAAATTAAAGATTTTAGATTTGATTGAATATGTCAAATGAACTTTCCCCATTTTATTTTTTTTTGTTATTTCCAGTAATGTTTTCTTAAAGCGCATTGTTAGTCAAAACGTAATCGCACGATTTCTTTAATTAATTTTACTTAAAAAATTGCGAAAAGTTTGTGCCGCTTTATAAACTCAAATATGTTAGACGGTTCATGGCATTTTTTTTAATATAATATATAAATGGACACTTGTATGGTTTTGAAAGAAATAAAAATAAACTTCAATCAATATTTATTAAGATGGCTTATTTAATGATTTAGTTGATTTTCTCTCATACCTATTACTTATTTTACTTGTAAATATGATTTTTTTTCTTTTATATTTGTTATATTGTATTCTTAACGATCTTACATTCAATGATATACATATAATTATATCAATAATAACACAATGCAGGCATGTTATCAAATACGAAAATCACTAATGATATACACATATACATGTATGATGTTAAAGTTTATTGGAACAAAGAATGGACTATGATGCAAATGTGTGTGTGTTTGGGTTTGTGGTTATCCTATGGATGTGTATGTATTAAGGGGATGTGAATATGAAATGTAAAAAATAATAAAATTAAATAAACAAAAACTAAGCTAAATTAATAGAAATGTCACATATATATTTTGCACTGTTTGCTAATTTGTGACTTGTAGCTTCGATGTTCATTGACTTATTACCTAGATTGTTGTGTGAATGTTATTGCAACATTTAAAAGATTGAAGATGAATACAAATATATGTGTAAATATAATTAAGTAACAACAAAATGTACGTATAAAACACATAGTTATTTTTTGGTTAAAAAGAAAATATTTACTAAAATCGCCTTTCTTTTTAGACCCATTTTATGATATCCAAAATTATGTTTATTATTTTATTGAAGTATCAAATAATGT
Organism: Chloromyia formosa; assembly: GCA_964017055.1. Classification (NCBI taxonomy): domain Eukaryota; kingdom Metazoa; phylum Arthropoda; class Insecta; order Diptera; family Stratiomyidae; genus Chloromyia; species Chloromyia formosa. Next base: position 15,240,530 of record OZ024816.1, on the reverse strand, counting down.
AAACTTTCATTATAAATAATAACAGGGGTCTAAAAAAACATACGTATTCATATATTGTCTATATACCGATCATCATTACGCCAGCACCGTCCCTAGAAGATCTTTAAATTGTATGGAAAACAGATAGTCTGTAGCCAAGAAAAGCCTTTCTTGGAAGTCTTGCACAGACAATGAACAATAAACGCAATTTCTTTTCTTTGAGCCAGACAATTACTCATTAGTAATTGGTAATAAAATATTAGTGATCAGCCATTAGTCATTAGCCAACAACCATTAGCCATTATTAGTTATCATTCATAAGTCATACGCCATCCGTCATTAGCCAACAGTCATCATTCATAAGTCATTATTCATAAAACGTAAGTCATTTAGAAATATACACCGCATTTAATTTTGAATCGTGTTTAGAATTGTAGACAATATGGGAAGACTGGTATAAAAACTAAACTAAACTTTGAACGCTATATTAGCCGTGTTCGATTTAGAGTGATAGAGAACCAGAGTGAATCGAACGTCACGGATCTGCGACAAGTAAATTCAAATAGCCACCGTACAGATATGCCGCCAAAGTGAGGGCGAATTGCTGACTCAGTATACGGATATACAGGGTGTCCCGCAATCAGTGGCCGGTCTCGCTCTCAATTGCCCTGACCCCTTGTGAGGCATAGCGCGTCAACTGTTCCATGTGGCGCAGTTGACGTTTCGTTGGCATAAACTGGTTTCGGAGAATGCAGTTGCCAGCATGCACCTCCTGCACATCCATGGCCACGAACGTCATCGTGGACGGGATTCGAACCCGAAACGCCGGTAGTCAAACATGAGACTGATGCCTCAACACACTGCGCTACCGGTCGCCCCAGTGGCCGGTCTAGGCGGTGGGCTATGGAAGCCTCAGCCCCCTCCCTTTCACAAAAAAAAAAATACTCGACCGTCTAAATTTCCATAAGACAAACAGCAGTATACTACATGGGTTGAAAATTCCCGGAATTTTTCAATAGGTGGCACCACTAGAAAATGAACATGCCTCATTCCGAGAGGCTCATCTATCACTAGTTTATATATGAAGTTTCATGACATTTCATCTATTCATTTACAAGCTACAGTTGTTTGAGTGACGCTCCTTTCGTCTGCATAAAAAAATTGGAAAAACAGGAATATTGCATCTTGATCGAACATTATGTTTTGATCAGAAAAACTCCTGAACAATCATTGAAATGGTTGCAGAAATGTTATTCCATATCTGCTCCTTCGAGAACAACAGTTTATCGGTGGTTTAGTGAATTAAAAATGGGTCGTACAAGCACCAAAGACGCACCTCGCTCTGGAAGGCCAAAAGATTCTACGAATACGGAAATCAACAAGCAAGTTCATCGAATCGTTTTGAATAATCGTAAAGTGAAGTTGCGCGAGTTAGCTGTGGCCGTGGGCGGGACACATTTTGCACGATCTTTTGGAGATAAAAAAAGCTATCGGCGCGATGGGTGCGCGTTTGCTGACCGTCGAAAAAAAACATCAGCGCGTTGATGATTCAACGGCCGGTTTGGCGTTGTTACAGCGTAATCGAGCAGACTTTTTTCGATGAAACATGGGTCCATTACCATACGCCAATAGGCAGTCTGCAGAGTGGCTGGAAAACCAATTTCTCGAATTCTCCTCCATATGCTTTCCCCTCCCATAAAATTTGTACAGACAACTGTCACTTTTCGGATCAGAAAATGTTCCCCTCTGGATCAGAATAATTTTCAGATCCGAAAATTGACAGTTGTCTGTACAAATTTTTGGTGGAGGGGAAAACATATATGGAGGAGAATTCGAGAAATGTCAAATCCTGATTCGTTCGCAGCAACGCAGATATTACAACGTGCCTTCATCGAAGTGGAACAGATAATGAACACCCGCTTACCTTTATCCCGTTGGACGGACCAGAAGAAGAAACCATCACTCCGAATCATTACCTGTTGGTATATAATGGTGGCTCTAAGGTTTTAGGGACTCTTCGTGACGACGCCACAACTCTAAAATATCGATAACAGATAGCTCAACGATTATAGCGGAGATGGATTGTTGAGTATCTGCCCACGTTGAATTGAAGAAGCAAGTGGTTCACTATCAGCAGTCAACCCCCGGAAGGCGACTTGGTGATTATTATCAACGAAGCAGACAAAAAACGAAGCTGGCCAAGAGAACGAGTATTTAAAGCGATTAAATCGTCGGATAAGCGCGCCCGACGAGCTGTCGTGCAGACAGCGGGTGGACTTGATAAACATCCTGTTGTAAAGCTAGCCAAACTTGACATCTCTAATATGGATGGTGAACGTAAAAACTCGTTAACAGTTGGCGGCAAGCGGCATCAGCCGATCAATTTTTTGAGCATGGGCTTTGCACTTTGAATTTGCATTATTCTCTCTTGGATCATCATAAACGTAATGCCTAGTGTTTCCGCATTTAATATAAACTGGTTAAATTTGAAAACGACCATTAAATAATAAAACCCAATTTAATCAAAAAAGTGTACTCTCGCAACAAAAAAGTGCTCCGCACAATGCTGTAGCAACAGCAACTTTGTTGGAATCAAGACGCCGCGAAGTGTCAATTCTCATATGACTGTGTTTTACATTCATGCTCTTGGGAGTACATACTTCTATTTTTAATTAAGAAAACATAAAATAAAGAAGTATTATTTGTTAGAAAATCTATTTTTCAAGGGCCAAATGTGTCAAACAAAGGCGAACAAGAAATTTAACTATAACAGGCTGTACAGTTGATTTTCTTTGGCTGCGACTAGGGGACGTTTTTCGCGTTTAGTAAGTATAATGAAAGCATAAAGTTATCAATCGATGATCATGATCTTCTATATTTAGCAATATAAAAAATAAAAGATTTATTGATGTTAATGTTGAAACTTAAAGATATTTTTGTTTTAAAATTTTTGAATATTTGGTTCATTGTCTACTATCTTGGTATTTAATTTCGTATTTTTCTTTTTAAATAAATCGTACGATTACAAAAAACTTTTATAATAATTTAGCCAAATGATAATTGAAGAAGTCCGTATTAAATTTTTTGAAATCTTGTAAGAACTAATGATCTGTTTTCAGCGTATGCTATGACTAAGATTTTATTTATATGTTTTAAATAATACTATTCTAAAATGGGTCAAAGTTCAGGTGATTTTAATTTATTTGATTTAATTTGTTGTCACATTTTATTAAATAATAATAATTGTGTTAAACTAAATATAAGCACTGCGAGTTAGCTTGCAATTATATTTTGATTAAATTATATATAAAAATAAAAAGGAAAAAAAGGAAAAATGTTTCGCATAATATTGTATATGTACACCAAATATAAATAGTTTTAAGACACGAATATATAATATAGTAGATATTTCGTAAAACACTTGTTACGATATATATTTATATAGAAACAGCCACCAAAAATGAATCATAATAAATTTCGAACATTTCGAAAATAAAAGAACGAGTCATATTATGCCGAATAAGAGACAAAAAGAAAAAAACAAACTGATGAGAATCCCCCAAAGGTTCTGTACTGTCTTCTTTTTTAGGAGTTCTCTGATAATATTTTGCTAAAATTCTTTCGGCATTGTGAAAAGAACATATACACAGACATAACTGATCTCTGGTTGGGTAAATGTGAACAAGAACAAATCAAAATAACAAACAAACATTAGCAAAATAATAACAAGTTCATGTTCAACACAACAAAAATGAAGGAAATGCAAAAAATCTGTATAGATAGACACTTATTGGATTCTTTCTATATTTTTTTTTCGTTGTTATTTTGTAAAAAACATGTCTTCTTATTTTCTCATTGTACTGTATTTCATGGCTGATTTTCATTTTTTCAGAAAGGCACACTATTTTTTGTTCATATGTTTGTTGTTTTGTAAATTTTCGAAATGTTATAGATATTAAGGTAAGCAATCTCTCTACCTAACAAGGGGATTGCATCAGATACTTGGGGCAATGTTTCAGCTACGAGGTTGAGAAACACAGTGAGCGACAGAAGAATTGTTACTCCTGAAATAGAAGAATATTTTTTTGTTTTTGAAATAAAATAAAATTCGAAACAAAGGATTTAATTTTGATGGTTGTTTATTAATTGTTAAATTGTTGCTGTTATAGATTTATTGAATGTTTTACCTTTTAGTTTTTTTCGAGATATTTTTTTTTTAAATTTTGCTTAGAAAGTTGCGTTTTTAATGATTTTATTTTCCACGTGGTGTTTAATTGAGCCGAAGAATAATCGTGCAACACATTATAAGGGGGAAGATTGGTCTTGTTTAATTATTATTAGGTATATTTACAATAAGATTGTTTTGAGGAAAACGAATGGGAAGTGGGAAGAAATCTTGCGTGGCGGGGAATGATTTAGTGCACACAGTTTTCAAAACATATATTTAGTAAAGGTACAAAAGATAGGATTCATGATTCGTGAACATTATCACAATGATATGTGGTGGCTGGTGGACAATCATGGCATGTCCGTTTCCATGAGAACAATGATAGCATATTTCGTTTAAAAAAATGTTATTTTAATGAAATTGTGATGGTTCTTTCTTGGCTATTGCTATTCTAAAGCTTCTAAACATTTATTACTAGTTTTGTTTGTTCCTTATTTTTATGTGTAAAAGCAAAATGTTCCCTTTATATATTATGGTTTTGCTTTGTATAAAATAAAGACTTTGAATCAGGAAAATTATTAAAATCAATTATAAGATGCGTTATGAAGCCAGAAAGTCATAGTTGGATAATAAAACAATTGAAAATTCAAACTAAACGAAATATAATTGACATGATCTGATGTAGATTATAAAATGTATTCCTCATAAAACCAAGTATCAAATGGATAACTTAGTTGGAAATTTTTTTTTAAATCTATATAAAATCAACACTTCCCTGAGTCGTTTTCTTGCAGCTGAAAAAATATCCGGATATCCTTTCACTTTATTACATTTAACTGCTGATATTGAATAAAAACGTTGTGGCATTGTAATATCTGTCTAAAAATTTCAAAAGATATAACATAAGCGATTTCAACATAATTCAAACAAATGGACGACAACTCAAAAACAACTTTACACATATTTTCCTAAAATAAAATACTTTTATGCTTTATGCTATTCACTAAGTAAGTTGAAAATAAAAATGACACCCATTTCCCATCAATACGATATTATTTGGTGTATTAAAATTTATACGAATAAACAAAAATATAAATAAATAAAGAATAAATAAATAAATAAATAAATAATGAAATATAAAAGAATGTACGACGCATGACGTTCAGATATACACACACATAAGATGAGGCTTCAAATGAACGAGGGCAACATAAAAGAAAAAACATTTTTCTAAAATTTACACAAAAAATCCAAACATCCAGCTAAAAAGAAACAATAATTCATACAAAACAAATAAATATAAAAAAATATCCTAAACCATATATTTAAGATCACGACTACTCATTGGACTGGTTTTAATTAATTTATGATTTCTTTGTATCATTTAAAGTTCTTGAAATACTTAAATAATTAATCTTGATATGGACGTTTTCGTCCCTAGTTTTCATGAAGAGGATTTCTAATAGTTCTGCTTTTGTTCTTTTTAATTAATTTATTTTCAATCTATTTCCATTTTTACTCATTGTTATTTCGCTATTCTTTTTTTTGTATTATTTATTTCTATTTTATTGTTTTCAGTTCTAAATTCCGTATCTTTTGTACCTATAAGAGGAACAGCATCCGACGTTGTCGGCATTGATTCAGCAACAAGATTAAGAAAAACTGTTAATGATAGAAGAATAGTAACTCCTGTAAAAAAGAAAGCACAACATAAATTTACCCCAAAAACGAAACGGTTTTCATATTATTTTTTTTTTTTTTGATTTTGTTATCTTGTAGTTTTGGGACTATTTTATCATCGACAAGGCTACGGGTAAGAAATAAATTGAAATAATCACTTGTCTGCCAGGAAGGGGGTATAATTAGATTAGGTTTTGTGTCTAGGATCGAATTGAGGTAGAAGTTGTATTTTATTTGAATTTGTAATTTAAATAAAGGCATATTCATGTAGATAGGAATATAAATGTAATAGATAGTATTTTAAATACGTTATTTAAAGTAGAAATAAAACGCAATTATAAATTTAAAACATTTTCTGGCATTTCAAAATGAAGAAATGTTTAATTTATTGCTGAATTTTTTTTTTCTGCATCCATGGCCGGCGAAAGTTGTGTTGAGACAAGGGCCGTCGAGAGAAAATCCGGGCAACGGTCATCATTCAACCGTTGCTTGCATTTATGTTTAAGATATGCACAACTTCACCGAAATATTGATATGCCCATTGCTGGTTGTAGACAGACACTAAAATCTGAGGCGATCCACAAGATAGATAATAAATGCAGAGACGGCGGCAAATGTCACTCCATAAGGCCTTTATGGCCCATGCTGAATGCGAACCGTTCAGCTAGATTATTATCACTGAAACGACAACACATTAGTGCGGTCGTGGGAGTCATCACTGGTCACTGGGCAGTTGGTGAGTATGCCAGGAGGCTTGGGCTCCCGTTCAATGACTTCTGTAGAAGCTGCGGAGATGAGGATGAGATGGAATGTACGTTCCATTTCCTCTGCACCTGTCCTGCGCTGTCAGGCAGGCGTAAGGAAATCTTTGGTTCATATTTCTTTCATGAACTGGATGATTTAGCCAACGTCGATATTGGGAAATTTCAGCGTTTCATTGCACGCTCAGGCTGGTTCAATGAATAAGATGGTCGGGAGATAACTCAGTGGTAACACAACGGACCTTATACTGGTCTATGTGTGCCTGTGGTAAACACGGCAGCCATTTGAACCTAACCTAACCTATGCACGGGTGGGGACCACGCCATGCAGAATGGCAACCATTAATTCTCCTGTTTCGGCAAATGGGTCCCCTGTACGAAGCCACCTTTACCTTTACCTTTATAGATGTTCTCTTGATCCAACTTCACCAGACTCAAAGGAGCAAATGATTGATCATTTAAACTGCGCGGAGTCAAACCATCATCTGCCTAACAGACAGCATCATGCAGAGGACTCGATGTTGCCTTGCCTCTGAAATGATGGTGTAAATTAGCAATACCAAACTTCTGCCTCCGAGGTAGACACATTCGCTTCACTAACAATTTTGTAGCATTTGGAATTTGGATATTAAAATACTCATTCCCCGTTCAATATTTGCCAAAGAGCTGACCGACCACGGGACAAATTTTCTTCGATTTTATGTGTAGGCACATTTTTCCTGGTATTTTTCTGAAACGAAAAGAATAGTAATCTTTTTTTCAACCGTCGCATTGTGAATTGTAGTCCGGATGGCGCAACGGTTAGCACGTTCGCCTTCAACGCACTGGGCCCCGGTTCGATTCCGGGGATTTACGTGTCGGACAATGAGCCCACTCAGCTGTTAAATGAGTACCCATTATGGGGTAAATAACTCGGTTGAGCGTGTTGCTGATCACATACCTCTGCATAAAAACCGTCACGATCTAGAAAATGAGATGATGCTAACTCATCTCGAGGCCGTGGTTCAAATTCGACTGTTGCGCCAGTTATTTATTTATTTTCATTGTGAATTAAGCCGACCTTCCCCTTAACCGGTCTAGATTGATTACACTATTTAGCCTGGTTGATACGACGAACGATGTCATGCTCCTTAACGCCATTTGCAACACCAATGGCTATGTTATAATTGCTTTTGATAATTTATATTATGACAGATATCGATGAGAACAAATCTTTTCCATACCAATGCTAAGATTTTAATCAGATTGATATGCAACATCCAATTATCTAAAGTAAACATCTTCTAATTGCAATAGCACCATTCTGCTCGCTTCGGATTCTACCGACATCGTTTGTGAGAGGACCCCTTTTCCCTTCATGTATTGAGAATTTCTATTGAAGATGCCCCTATTGATATTACACTACTACCCGTATCTATGCAAATACGGCAAATAGGAGCCACCCACAATATGTGAAATACAAGAATTATGAATAGGGATTGCTACATATACGAGTACCCGTATAATAAAGGTTCCAATGCTTCAATAAATATTGCAACGGACACATTGTCTAAAGGCTAAACAATTTACCATTGTTTATTTGTTCGGATTCACATTGTTTGCTATGTGTACAGAACAGATAATAGATTTATCTCTGTTCATTTCAGATCGCCAGAAAAAAGTCTTAGTAGCAGCAAATTAAAATGCAGTGAAACTCGACTGTAACGAACACCGGCTATAACGAACATTCGGTTTTATAACAAACGAATTCCTAAGTCTGATTTCAAATCCTGTGGATACATTTTGTTTGGTTATAAAGGCGCTTCTAAACGATGCGTCCAACGTTTGAATCAAATGATTCAGCTATTGAACAGACAAATGTATCTTCTCAACGGCAATTCAATCGTTTGATTCAAACGTTTGACAATTCGGCCGAGTTGTCAATTGATAAATTGAATTGAAATTAAATATTCAGTTGATGGCATTTATTACTGCCACTAAGGTGGTATTGGGCACAAAATTCGCTAACAGAGCGAACGTCTTTCCATGAGAACGTTTCATGCTTGATATTGGAGGCTCGTAGCTCGACGTCCTGCCTCACGATGCTGCAAACTACTAAGCGTCCAACGTTGGAAGGTGTTCGTAGCATTGTTTAAAAGCAACTTAAATGAACCTGTCTATAACGAACACTCGGCTATAATGTACCACTTCCGTGGGTTTAAGGCTTGCTCGAGCCAGCGCTCTATGTATTTTTGAGAGCTATTGGTAAAACTTGGGGACTCAATCTCAAGATATTGTATTGTCTCTATATGGTGGTTCTGCGCCCCATAATGTTACATCGAGTGGTGGTATGGTGAAACGCCCAACAAACTGAAGCTAATCGAAAATTGCTAGCAAAAGTACAGAGAACGGATTGCTTGGCGATTAACGGAGCTTCACTTGCTTTTCATCGATTTCGAAAAGGCTTTCGATAGTGTGAACCGGGATTCTATATGGGCGGCCTTGCGCAGGAGAGGCATCCCTGAGAAGCTTGTGGCTATTATTAAGGCAACCTATGACGGCGCGAAATGTCGCGTTCTGCATAAAGGTAAGGTGTCGGGGGACTTTGAGATTCGCAGTGGAGTTCGGCAGGGGTGCATCCTCTCACCGATCCTATTCCTCATTGTGATCGGCGATGTGTCGCATGCAGCCCTATCCGGACTCGACAGAGGAATTCAATGGACTTTGACATCTTATCTACAACATCTTGACTACGCTGACGACATATGCCTACTCTCCCACAAAATCATGGATCTGTTCGCAATGGCGTTAGATCTCGAGAGGGAGGCAAGCAAGGTTGGGCTAAAGATTAATACCAACAAGACCAAGGTTCTTAGCCCGCCGTTGCGAAAAAGAAATCCGACACCTATTGCCATCAATATTAATGGGCAGCCTGTGGAGAAGGTGGACAACTTCGTCTACCTGGGTAGCATTGTTGCCGAAAATGGTGGTACGGAGCAGGACATCGCTCGTCGTATCAACCAGGCTAAACGCGCATACGGCATGCTGTCCAAAATCTGGCAGAGCAGTTATCTCAGCATCAAGACCAAGCTGGGCCTGTTTCGCTCCCTGGTACTATCAGTGCTTTTGTATGGAAAGTTTCCGTAGGAGTTACCAGAAAGCTGCAAGTTTTCGTCAACTCATGTCTTCGTCGAATTTTAAGAATTTTCTGGCCCGAAACAATATCAAATGAAGAGCTAAGTCGGCGTACGGGTCAGATGCCAATCGACGAATTGATACGCAGGCGAAAATGGCAGTGGATAGGTCACACATTGCGGAAGAGTGATAACTGCATTGCTATGCATGCCATGAAATGGAACCCCATTTCCAACCAAGGCCGACCAAGAGGGGGTCCTCGAATCACATGGCGTCGATCTGTGGCAAAGGAGTGTCAGGTACTGGGTAAGTCTTTTGGGGAGTTGCGCCCCATTGCCCAGAACAGAGTACGATGGCGCGCAGGAGTAGTTGACGCGCTATGCCCCGCTAGGGGTTAAGGCAAAGTAGTATATACAACCCCATCTGCGGCCATAAACATGATGCTTAACCTGTTGTCGTTAGATATTCTTGAGATGCAAATAGTGGTAAACTCAGCCATTCGCATTCGGGAGACCTACCACAGAACAATCTTGGGTACCGGGTACTAGGGTCAGATCACTACTTATAAGCGGTGCTGCCTTCGATCTGCTGGTGGAAACAGTACTTGATGAGTAGTGATCTGTCGGTGGTACGAAACCAAAGGCCTAGGGTCCCATTACACATTCGCATGCCCACCAAGACGTCCGTTACATATTTAGCGCCCCACGTTGGGCACCAAGAATGTAATCGGCAGATGATGCGAACTCCCGCAGTGTCCAAGGGGGCGGAGTGACGGTTGGTCGAACTGACCGTGAAGGTCTATGGCTTTCTATTAAGGAATCTGCCTCCTTTTAAGTCGTGTGAAGTAAATACCTCAATGTTTTGTTTGGTTATGAAGGTCTCTTTCTTCCGGCCAAGAGACGTCAAAGTCAGCAGGGGGTTTAGAGGAGCAACGCCAGGTACATATGCCGGTCGACGGCCATTGCCTTCAAGTAGTTTTCTTTTTCATTACTAGTTTTTTTTAGGTCGTGGGACCTTTGTACCCTTGTGTGTGCTGTTTACCATGAGGCACGAAAATACGAAAATATCTTTTAAAATGTTAATGGTTAGGGGTGACGAGAGGGCCGAAATGCCGCCCACATCTCCCGTCACTGAGCTACAGCAAGCTCGTGCCGCCGCCTATCCTGCTACGAAGTTTTTGCCAGATGGCATCACCGTTCCTTCGCGGTCAATTCGGCCAACCTTCACTCGGTCCCCATGGATACTTCAGGTGTCCGCAACATCTGTCCATTACATTCTTCACATCGAAGGCAGCACCTGATGAGTACTGATCTGTCGGTGGTACGAAACCAGAGACCGAAGGTCCCATTACATCCGAAGCCCGAAGCGAGCGCCAGGGTATTGGAGCTGTCTGCCAACCATTCCATCCTTATCGCCCAATTTTTTTATCATTCCCCATTTTTGCTTCCCCTGTTCGTATTGTTTTCCCCAGCCCTGATAATTTTTGTTAATACGTTATTGTTAATACGTTAATACGCCCACGTCTCCCAAGCTGAGCTACAGCAAGCATAGACCGATGCATAGCTCGTTGAGGGGCCTTTTTCTTCGCCAGATGGCACAACCCGATCTTTACGGTCGTTATGCTATCTTAGGCTCCGTTTCCACGGGCATCTACGGATTTCACACTTCACACTTTTACCTGATTGAGATCGAAGACGATATAATTATTTGAAGGATTCTGTAATTCTTCCTGAATTATACTGTATGCAAATACGTTCTAAGTTTAAAAGATTCGCGATAAGGTACAATATCTATGCTTGATTCTCAAAGCAATACGAGCACACCATCTAGCCTTCTTGGTTCACTAGCAGACATTAGAATCCAATGTTTCTTCTTAGGAAAGCCCATTATTGTGTAACTCATTAAAATATGCACAAAGAACAAGAACGTACCATATCTATTGCGCAGTCCATTGTACGTATATAATCATACACAAAATACAGATCCCATTTAATTAGGCTCCCTGAAAGTTAGCTTTTTAATAATTAATGAATGTTTAACATGCGAATCACTTTTGAAAATAAATTTTCCAGTCAGAATATTAAATACCTTTTCAAAGTAAAGACCGCAGCATTAAAGTTCCTTTGCCGCAAACCGTGTCCCCTGAAATTTGCCTATATAGGTATTGTTGACACGTGCCTCTACCATGTCATAGAGGACATTGGATCAGAAACAGACCAACTCAAAGGGATTTGTCAATTAAATTCTTTTATTTTACCCTTTTGGTGTGACCTCAAATTAAATAGAAATGCTGCTGAATGTATTCAAAGTTTCTTACTGTTGGGTATCTTTTTAGGAAAGACGGACACGATGGCAAGAAAATGAGAAAACTTTAACTATTTGCATCGATAAAATTCGATTAAACTTGTGAGCCTATGCTTCTGGAAATTTGAAAACTATTCGGAAGGGTAAGTCCCGGTGGAAATTCATAGGAAGAGGCTAAAGAAAATTTTAAAGTAATTTGATTTTATGATGCACCTGGCAATTTAGAATTTGGTTGAATTTGCTTTTGTGGTTTTCAAAATACAGTCGTCAGTCCAACCTTTACTCCATTGATTTTATCTTTTCAATTTAATGTACACATTCGCAGTCAGCTGAAAGCCTGCGAAAAGCAATGACCTAAACCTCAAGCCTCTCGCTTGATATCTCAATTTTCGGTCCATCGAGTTACCATGGATTTCGAAATAGTACGTAGGTTGCCTTTTATATTTCGGGATTGGACAACCCTAGTGTTGCAATCTGGCAACTGACAGCTCTATCGTAAAGTTTGACATTTTTGAGGTTATACGTACTCAGAACGTTTTGACATACGAGCGCTATTTGTGTTTTTTACAGTAACTTAAAAGATTAATCTCGGCCAAATAATGGAATTCAATCGTGAACATTTTCGTGCGATTATTTTTTACAACTTTCGACGTGGATTAACTCAGCAACAGTGCATGGATGAACTGAATTCAATTTTTGGCGATGAAGCTCCATCGAGGAACAGTGTTTATCGATGGTATGGTGAATTCAATCGAGGTCGTAGTTCACTCCAAGACGAATTTCGTGAAGGTCGTTCAAAAGATGAAGGTCGTCCGGAAACCATTGATGCTGTGCGCGAACTGATATTGCAAGATCGTCATGTGACCTATCGTGAGATTGAGACAACCTTAGGCATTAGTGGGACCAGCATACATTCAATATTGCATGAACATTTGACTGTCAAAAAAATTTGTTCGCGTTGGATCCCACACAATTTCTCAATCGCTCAAAAAAAGGCTCGTGTCGATTGGTCGAAAGAAATGCTCAAAAAATACGATCGCGGTGCTTCGAAACACGTCTATGACATCGTGACAGGTGATGAATCGTGGATTTACGCGTATGAGCCCAAAAGTAAACAGCAGTCGACTGTATGGGCGTTTCAAGATGAGCCAAACCCAACAAAAGTTGTTCGCGCACGAAGCACTTCCAAGCAAATGGTCGCCTGCTTTTTCGGAAAAACTGGACATGTCGCAACCGTACCACTAGAACAACGCAGAACAGTCAATTCTGAGTGTTACACAACCATTTGTTTGCCAGTTGTCTTCCAAGAAATCAGGAAAACCAACCGCCGAAGACGGATCACTCTTCACCACGACAATGCGAGCTCTCACACATCAGCTCAAACAACTGCATTTTTTAACACTCAAAACATAGATTTGATGGGTCATCCGCCGTATAGTCCTGACTTGGCACCAAATGACTTCTTTTTATTCCCGTACGTAAAAAACAAACTGAGAGGTCAACGTTTTTTAACACCTGAAGAAGCGGTTGCTGCGTTCAGAATGCATGTTTTGGAGACACCTCAATCAGAGTGGCAAAAGTACTTTGACAATTGGTTCAAACGCATGCAAAAGTGTATAGATCTTCATGGGGAATATTTTGAAAAACAATAAAGCGATTTTCAATGATTAATATTTGTTTTTGTTCTCTAATCCCGAAATATAAAAGGCAACCCTCGTATTTATAGTCAGCAGTAGACCTTTCAATATTTCATTTTTTTCAATCAAATGTCAGAAAATGTGCAGTAATTAATAAACTCCAAAAACTAAAGAGAAATGAAATAAAATAAAATGTCAAATAATTAATTGACGAGCACACAACGAATATAGAGTCCATATCAAGGGACGTTAAGCAACGACCAGCTCAACTACTATTTTTTTTTTATTTTCTTTTAATTTGTTTAGAATTTCAGTTAAGGGGAATTTTATTCTCATTAAAAGGAAATGCTGTTGGTTTTAAACTTCGGCTAATATTTAAGAGAAAAGATAATATAATTTTGCGTTTGTCTTCAATTTAGATTAAGTTGAATTTTTTCTTTTTGGAAATTAGAAGGGAGGGATAAAGAGTACTGTGAAATACGTTCAAGACCATCAAGGATCCTCTCATAGCTCATTTCAATCAAAGTATCTGTAGTATACGAATATCCTGAAAGAGAAGTTCTCTAAGCTTTTTAGGCTTAAAGTTTAATTGTTATTTATATCATGTCGAAAATTGCTGTAATTGAATTTTATGAAGGTATAGTATAAAATATAATTTCATATATAGATCAAATATTATTAAAAAATCATTTAAAATACCCACCTAAAGTAAGTTTCTCTCCTGAGTCGGGTGGAAGAGTAAATCCTAATAGCGCCATCGATGAAATTAAAACGCACGGTACAATTAAATTAAAAAAATAGTATAAAGTCCTTCGTCGAATTTTGATAGTGAACGTTATATCGACGTACGGTTCGGGGCAGCATTGGTATGTTATTGTGTTTTTTGTTCCGGGCATACCTTTATTGGAATATATTACAATATTTTGTTTCTTTTGTCGGTATAAATAATTTATGAGATAGGAAATATGGAAATATGTTTACGAATAAAGTTAAACCAATATTGAAGATATTATTTTATTTTACTAAGAAATATAGTCATGTAGTGGCAGCGAAGGATGTGGATATAATTTCTATGTTCATTATTAGTAAGATTGCAGTAAAATAAGGCATTATTAATTTTAATTTGTATAATCCCTGAATTGAGCTTAAAAGCCAATAGTTCTCCAAGATGATTATGATGTTTATTTTTACAAGGAAATGAGTCTCGGCTCTCTCATGATTACATCTAATGAGATATATCAATGAAGAAACGGCGACGACGAGGACATTTCATTTCTGATGTTAAATATTTCTGGAGGCATAACAGGAGAGTTTAGAAGCAATAAAAATATTCACCCAACTCCGTTCTCTACAAAGTTTCTACGACGCATACACTTTCGAGTCGTGTTTTAAGTGTTCTTAGCTCACGACCATCTTAGGAGCGACATCGGCAACAAGCCTCTGTCAACCTATACCCAGTCTATCTAGCAAAGAGACTTGAGTAAATGAGGCCGGCTATGAGTTCAACTGTGTATCAGATCATCCAAATGGTCGGTCAATGCCGTAATTCAAAGGATCAGACTTGACCTTGTGTGCGTTTCTGTCAAATATATCCAGTGGTTCGTGATGGGTGGCGGCGTGCCCGGGTTTAGTGCGTTTCGTAATTAGTTTTCGTTTTCCGCGTTTAATGTTAATTCAATGTTTATTTATTAGTTTAATTGCATCTAGTGATCCAAGAGAACAATACATAAGTATGTATGTGCGAGAAGAAAATGTGTTGTGTGGGTTTGTATGCAAGGTGTGCGCGTGTAGTACCACTGTCATCTTTATACGGTCGGTCGGATGCAAAATTAAAAATCGAGACCTGGCATCCACCATAGACGTTCCGGAATTCTACTCCGAAAAAACTGATGAGGCTGGCCTTGAGAAATTCCGGATCGTGTATGTAGAAATCGTCCGGTTCAGGCGGCATTCAGTTCAGTCGGCTGGATGTATAATCAAAAATCGTTGCGGAAAAAATGATCAGGACTGGCCTTCACCACAGACGTTCTGTAATTTCTCTCCAGAAAAACTGATCAGGCTTGGCCTTGAGGAACTCCGGACCATGTATGTAGAAATTTGACGGTTCAGGCGGCCTTCGGCAGGATGCATAATTGAAAACCGATCTAGAGTAACTGACCGAATTGCATTTTTGGAGAAGTTTATATCAATTGGTACATTCATATAAACTTCTGAAACCCCACTATAGAAGATCCGGAACTCCTTTCAGGGAACACTGATCAGTCCCGGGCTTCCGGAATGCCCGAATATGGCCTTCACCACAGACTATCCGGAATTCGTTTCCGGAAAAGCTAGTCACGCTTGGCTTTGAGGAATTTCGGACCATGAGATGCATGCTGGCAACGTGCATCGTCCGAAAATGATTTATGTCGACGAAACGTCAGCTAAGTTGCATGGAATAGTTGACGCGCTATGCCCAGCTAGGAATTAGGGCAAATGAGTATGTAGAAATTGGTCGGTTCAGGCGGCTTGTTCCGAAGAGGAATTCCGGATAGTCTATGGCGGCCTTAACATACAGCTGAGAACTGTACAAGAGTACAACTGTGATTACCAGTAAAAAAGTAAATGCCTCTATCGTGTGTCAAAAATCTATCTGACTACTACCTATCCGTTCTGGTAAGAAATGTACAGTGCGCACTACTTTAGAGAATCTAGAAAAATCCGTGATGAAGGAAGACCAGTTAGACGGTGAATAAAAGCAATGCGATAAATATATGTAGTAGAAAGACGACCGCGTGTTTACTACCCTCATCGCGTTTTCTTCCCGTACTGGAATTATTACATAGATTTGTATGTGCAATCACGGAATATGAATCCTGCCTGATCAGATCCTGGTGGAAACGGAAACTACCCTCATCGTGTTTTCCGGTAAATTAAGCGTCAAACCAAGGGTCTCGATGTCCTCTTTCTGAAAAACCCATCTGCCTCGTGAAAGCTTTCCGGAATTGGGTGGCGGGAGCGATCGAAAATTAAGTTTCAGGTAGACGAACAACGCTCACGCTCACGCTCAATGAGGTTTGCGCTAAATAATGTATCAAATCAAAGGTCTTGATTGATATTGATATTCCGAAAAACCAATCCTGTCTTTTGAAAGTTTGTCGGAAGAGGGAATCAGTAGCGGGCAAAGGTGACATTTTATGTCGGCGAACAACGCTCATCGAGGTTTGCGTTGAATAAGGTGTCGAATAAAATAGATAAGATACGATAAGACGTGGGAGATAGAAGCAGGCGAAGGTCGCTTCAGATCGATCAACAACCCTCATCGATGTTTATGCTAAATAAGGTGTCAAATCAAAGGTCTTGGTTCCCTTTTTACGAAAAATCAATCCTGCCGCGCAAAAACTTGTCGTAAGTGGGAGACTGGAGCAAGCAAAGCCGACGTTTCAGGCCGGCGAACAACCCTCATCGAGGTTTGTGCTAAAAAAAGGTGTCAATCCAAAGATTTTGATAGCCTCTTTTCGAAAAAGCAATTCTATCCCGTGAAAGCTTACCGGAAGTGGGTGGCAGAAGCGAGCAAAGGTGACGTTTTAGGTCGACGAACAACTCTCTCTAATCGAGGTTTGCGCTAAATAAGGTGTTAAATTGAAAGTCTTGATATCCTCTTTCCGAAAAACCAATCCTGCCTCGTGAAAGCATGTCCGAAGTGGGAGGCAGGAGCGGGCAAAGATAACATTGAGGGATATACAGAGGCTACCGGACTTAAGAAGATCCTTACAGTAACTCCATGTTTGCCCTCCTTCCTACGTAAGGAAAATAGAGAATGGGCATCAGAGGATCCAAGTGCCTGGATATGCTACTGGAAGCCTACTTTCCGATGAACAACCGATCATATCCCATCTGACGTCGGAGCAACTGATAATAGAAGTAACAGCCGAGGTAAAAATTGAGTAGGCAATACGCACATGCAAACCTCTCAAAGACACAGGGAAAGATGAAATATCGCCAATTATGCTCCAAACAGCAGACATCTGTGTTAACCAGCATGCATATCTTTCGGGCAGATCAGTGGAAAGGGCGCTATACAATGTAGTCGGGATGATAGAAAAATCCTTACAATAAAGGAATTCATGCTAGCAGTTTTCTTAGATATCGCGGAGGCTTCAAACAATGTCACTGTGGGGAGCATTATTGATGCTATGTTCTGTTACGGGGTTGATCCAACCCTAACGGCTTGGGCGTCGGGTTTGCTCCGGCACAGGAAAATCGAGGCCCCCTTTTTGGGAGTCAAAAAATTAAAGACAGTTTGTATAAGTATACCGCAAGGAGGGATATTATCCCCTCTCTTCTGGATCTTGACGGTCAACGAGATACTAGAGAGGTTGAGAGTCAGCACTTTTGAGGTGGTGGCATATGCCCACGACATTGTGGTACTTGTGAGAGCTAAGTTCCCTCAAACCTTATTGGACCTTATGGAATCGGCGCTGGACTAGATCCAAATCTGTGCTGGGGAAGCTGGTTTTAAGGCTAACCCGACAAAAGCCGATCAAATTATTTGTGCAAGGAAACATAACGTGGCGGAAATTACCACACGCACCCTCAACGAAGTAACACTACACCTTGTTGTCAGTGTTAAATATTTCTGCTTAATACTAGACAGGAAACTGCTCTGGAGAGATAAGCGGTCGTATGGTGGAAAGCCACCGAGAACAAAACCAATGTCAATGGAACTATCGAGATTGCAGCGACTTGTCTGCATAAGTATTACGGGTGATCTGAGAATCACCCCAGTGGCTGGACTGGGAAATGATCCTGGGGTTTATGCCCAATTCCAATTACATTGCAGAAGCGCATGCTTAGCAGCAATACGCGCTAAACCTACTGGCATGTGGCACCATTCAACAGAAGGCCACTCTTGTGTTTTGACAAAATATCAGAGGCAATACGGTCTCGATTTTCAGGATACGGATTACATGACCAAACAAATATACCCCGAAAGGAACTTTGAAGTGAAGTTCCCTGCAAGGAGAGACTGGGAGAGCAGAGAAGCCATCAATAACGGTGGCGTCCTGATTTATACGGATGGTGCAAAGATTGATACTGGAGTAGGCTCAGACTGGCGAGCCACGGGACCGTATTCCAGTCGGAGTTACATGCTATACGCATGACGGAAGAGTCCATTCAAAGAACTTCAACGAGGATTACGACGATTTACGTCGCCATTCTGGCTCTAGCGTCATACAGATGCTCTTCGAGAACTGTAAACGTATGCAGAGAGGCTATCGACAGAAAGGCTAAACATACTCCTATAAGGATTATGTGGGTGCCCGGCCATAGTGGTGTCGCAAGCAACGACAAACCCGATGAACTGCCAAGGAGAGGTTGGGGAGCCGTGAACAGCCGACCGGCACCTATGCGACGGTCACTTGCGAACATCACAAACGAAATAGATGGAGCCATATGGACTAAACTACAATCTGACTGGACAAACAAAATGGAGTTTAGGGCAGCCAGGACCTTGTGGCCATCACTTGATCTGAGCAAGAGCAGGATGTTGCTCAAACTCAAAACAAATATATGGAGAGCGACGGTAGATCTACTCACAGGACACTACCTGACCGCATCTCATGGGACTGACTTCCAGCAATTTATGCAGAAGATGCGAGATAGAAGAGGACACCATCGACATACTTTGTGTGAGTGTCCAGCTCTAAATTGAAAACGCCTCAACACCTTAGGTGCTTACAGCTTTCAAGAGCTAGCAGAGTTAGCAAGTGTCGTCTCGTTGATTCAGCTGATTCCAAAAGTACCAATTGGCAACGACCATATGCATTAAAAGTGAGTTTTCTATATGACCAGTTTATACGGGAGGTTGGCACTCATTCAGGAGGATCTTGACCATTCTCAAAATCAATTAACTAATCCATTTTGCAA
Source organism: Chloromyia formosa (assembly GCA_964017055.1). Classification (NCBI taxonomy): domain Eukaryota; kingdom Metazoa; phylum Arthropoda; class Insecta; order Diptera; family Stratiomyidae; genus Chloromyia; species Chloromyia formosa. The sequence goes on along the minus strand of OZ024816.1, from coordinate 15,220,977 downwards.
ATATTTGTAAAATATATTTTTTTTTATTTAACGTGATAACCGATCATCACAGTGGTGTTCGCTATCTTTTGAGATAGAAGGTGAAGTTCAAGTGTCATGTAGAGCACTGCGGATATGTGCTGTGTGAAAGTTTCCACTGTCACTTTTTCAAGAGAGAGATAACTGCAACGTTTTCGCACGAAGAGGTTAGTACTTGCCTTCAGACTAAAAAATTACCGAAGCGAATTGAAAACTTTCTGTATGAATTTAAAACATTTCCGAAACAAATAACCAACTTTTTGAATCAAAGGAAAAGTAATGACTTTCCGAAAAAAATAAACGAGTTTACGAGTTTTATTAACGATTTTCCTAATCAAGTTGACGACTATCTCTTAAATTATCTGGATTCCTAGAAAAATAAGATAGAAGCAGATGGACGCTTTGAAAATTGATGGCTGTGGAAAATTAACTTAAACTCAGACTTATTAGATCCACCCAGTGAACTCGCATTTTCATCGAGGCGACGCAACGCCCGAAACGGAATGTCCTCAAATTGCCAGATAAGCCTTTTCAAGTGATTCCTCTTGTTATGCCCAGAAAAAATATTTAATTAATAATTTTTATTGATTTCATAATTTTTTTTTAAACCCTAGACCAAGCGTATTTTCAGTGCTATGGACGGTCTGAATACCGCATGTGGTTGAATTTACAAATTAGCATTATACAAATAATTGAATCCGTCGGTGCCACTACACTACTGAAAGATAAAGAATTCAATTTTAAGATATGAAAATTATACTAAATATATGTATATTTTAAAAACTACTAAGTAGAAAATGTTATTTAAGTGGAAAATGTAAAACCGAAAAAGTTGAGTTAGATGCATAGTTGTGGCGCATGGAAAAGTAAATTTCGTATGTGCAATGAGAGAGTTTTAAAAATGTTAAAAAGGTTCAAAAAAGACGATAAAAACAATGTAACAACGCAAAATTAAAATAAATAAAAATAAAAATAAGATAATGACAATATTATACACGATAAATAGATTTTCATTTTGTTTGCTTACTAACCAATTAGATACCACTCGCCATTTGTAATAAAATCGGAAAGATCGCCTCCTTCTTCTGAATTTAATACCAAATCCAGCTATATCCATGTTATTTTCAATTCAATTTGCATTTTTTTTTAATTTTTAGGTTTTTTTTTTATTTAATAGATATGTACGTGTTGCAAATTGATTGAAAAAGTATGTTTTTTTTATTGGTTTTTCATTCGTGTTTCGTCATTTTGCAATATGGATTTTTGGATGGGGGATGTAATAGTCAAAAGAAGAAGAAACATTGATATACATTAATAATCATTTCACTTTTCGATATTATATACATTTGGATTCGTAAATCGCAAATGATTATCTCAAACGAATTTGAGTTGATTAGTTTTTTTCTCTGTATTTCGTTTCCAATATATCTGTTATAAAAAAATGGTTTTCAATATCTATGCGCTGTATCTTTGTTCTGTACTCATGGATTTTAAAATTGTTGGAAACTTTATGAAAATTAGTGTGTGCACAAAAGAAGGATACAGTTGGCATATATATTTACTATATTATTTCTATGGAAAGATTCTATTCAGGCAACATATTCAAATTTATCATTTGCTAGTTACGAAAAAGGTTACAACATCTATTTAGTTAGATTTTCTTTTTTGTTTTGTCTGGTGGGGCTGACTTTTTTTTATAAGAGTTAAGTTTAGATATTTTCTTTTTTTTTTCATTGTGGTTGATCGGCAATCATGCAAAATAGGGTTTTTATATCGACGTGAATTATTTTAATTGTTGGTTTTTTTTATCGTTTTATAAATTTCACATGGTTCTCCTTTATATTCAACTTGTTTATCTATAATTTTATATATAGATGGAATGACTCACACTGGACATTTAAATAAGGTCTTTGATTGAATTTGGCTGTTGCAAGGGCAAATGAAATCAAGAAGATTACGTAATTAATAGGAATAGTATTAATCCGATATATTATCCTCAGTTCATAGAAAAGATGATGGTGAAAGAATCAAATTACAATTTGTAGGAAAATGGATAGCAGGAATGGAGTTCCATTAATTTGGAAGATGTATTTATAAAGAATTACGCCGAAGAACGTATGGTACTCGGGATTATATGATCATAATGCTTAACACGAAGCGAGGTATAATCAAGCCTCTGTTCAGTAAGTTGTTTCAATCTGTATGCAGCCTATCCGATGGGTGAAAACCACCACATTGAAATATTATTTGGTCGCAATTATATCAATACTTTTACTACTGAGTTGTGTATTAACTGCCTAAATCATTCCAAAGCCGTTTTCGTTGCTCTTCTTTTACCGGAGTCGTTTCGATTCAGGTTCTATGGGTCGTGAACGACCTCATTAGGAGACTTAAGTCTCCGAACTATATACTATGTTCTACGGGAGGGATCAGGTTAGATAGGTAGGTGCAGGGGTTTCCGTGATTAGTCACAGCACATACACAGACCACTTATGGTCCGTTGTGATACCACCAGAACCCTGTATCTTACTCTAAACTTAGCCAACGACGCTGGTAATAGAGTGGTTTATTTCAATCGCACTAACATCGACAAAACCTTCTAGGTCTTGGAAAGAAAAATGTCCTAGAAACCTCCTTCTCCTATCTGCTCACTCATTTGTTTTCAATTTCAATCAACGACAATTTATTGATATTAGATCATTGGCGTACATATCCAGACTAATTTTTGCATACTATTCATTGTGTTCGGCGACTTTTCGCGGAGAGCAATGTCACTTGTTTACATGCAGTAGCTGTCGAAATGTCAACTACAATGACGTTTACTCAATAATAATATTCTCCGCATGAGTGATCTAGTATTTTGGTCTCATAAGGGTATTACGACAAGCAATTTTACACTCAAGCTCCTCGAGTTCTTACAGCGGGCTACTTATGCGAGTTAATAATAATCATTGGGCTCATAATACTCTCTGCATGAGTGATCTAGTATTATGAATCTTATAAGAGTATCATGTGAAGTAATTTTACACTCGAGCTCTTATAAGGAGCCATCTATGAGAGTATAACTTAACTAGAGATTAGGTCTTTTAAAAAAGGCTTAAGTGAAAGTTTCCCTAATTCTAGTGGAGTTGAACTCTCATCAGAATGGTGCTACGAGAGTGAATTTAAGTTTTGTCCCAAGAGTTACGTTACGAGAGTGTCGGAGAGTTTTACTAAAGTCTTATGAGGGCTTTTTGCAAGCGATAAGACTTTGACTCTTGAGAGTTTTTTAGTTGGGAAAGCTGGGCCGTGGCAAAGAAGGTGAGGAACACTCTCCTCCTCGTCCTCATCCCTACAATTTCTGCAGAAATCAGGATAGTGGAGGCGAAGCATCCTCGTATGCTCGCCGATAGGACAGTGTCCAGTAATAACCCCTACCACCCTACTAATGTACTTCCTGCTCGATGAGAGCAGAGTGGCAGAAACATTGAACTCCAGCCTGGGCCATATGATCCTTATAGTTTGGCAAGTACTACCGCCAACCCATCTTGCATTGGCCCGTCCGACCGCAGTGGCCTTTTACAAACTATTATACGCGTTCAATGTAGCAATGACAGTTTCAAGCGACCGTATCGCAGCTTGACTATCTGCATAAATAGTAATGTCCTTGAGAGTTTCGACGTGCCTCAACAGCCAAGACAGAGCTTCCGAGATTGCCGAAATATACATATATATATCCTTGTACTTAACCCAGTCAGCTCTTTTGCGATTCACAATTACTGGGATAGATACGCTTATCCAGGCCTGATTGTAGATAGCGATGATCAGAGGACTAATGTTCCTGAGACACTCTCCAATCTCGAGTCAGATGTTGAATGTCCTCAGAGAGAGGAGTTATATCTAGGACCTCCTGGCTACCCCTGGTGATAATGAGCCAAGGTTTGCGCCCAGCAAGTAGCTGAAAAACTCATCTCCCCTTCCATTCGTGTCTGAAGTGCCCCACACCACATTGTGTGCGTTACAATCAGACCCGAGGATGACATCAATTTTCTGTGAATTGGCTGTATCCAAAGCACTTTTCAAAATGGTCGATGGGATGTCTTCATCATGCGGCAAGCAAGCTGAGATTAGCCAGTATCGTCGCTTCCCGAACTTGTAATGAACCATATTCGGGTCTGGTTGTGCTGCTTCCACCGGCAGATCTATGGCAGCACCTGATGAGTAAGGATCTGTTGGTGGTACGAAACCAGAGGCCGAGGGTCCCATTACACCTGGACCTCAATCCTAGTGCGAGGGCAAGGCAGCCATCCGCCAACCATTTATCGCTTCATTTTTTTGTATTCCCCATTTTCACCTCCCTTCTTTGTGTTGTCTTCCCCAGTCCTATGAATTTTTGTTAATACGTAAAGGAGAGGGACAACGAGCGGCGAAAACCCCGCCCATGTCTCCCGAACTGAGTTACAGCAAGCATAGTCCGCTGCTTAGCTCATTGAGAGGCCTTTTTCTTCGCCAAATGGCAAGGCCCGACCTGCACGGTCACTATGCTACCTTAGGCTCCGTCCCCCCCGGGCGTCTTCGGATGCCCACCAAAACGTCCGTTACAAACTCCAGGCTAACACACAGAGTCATCGTCACTGAAGAGAACGATGCCAAGTATGAATTTAGGGTCTTCTTTACAAGAATACAAAATCGGGGTTTACCCTGATCCCGAACGTAGAAAATGTTATAGCCAAGTGACCCCAGTCCTCTCACAACATGCTGTACTAAAGCAATGGCTTCTCTCTCTTGCGCAAGACGGAGTCGATGCAGGAGTTCTGTTGAGAACTTTTTTGTCATCACTCCCGTAAACACTCAGCTTTATTTAAAAAAATGCATAGGCTATTACTCCGTGCGATCTAGAAAGATGCTCAGTATTGATGACAAACACCGCAGATCAGCAGGCTTATCCAGCTTGAAGATCCTGGCTCGTATACAGAAAAGGATTTCCGCCTTATAGCTTGGTTGCGGCGGTAGCCAGGCACGAGCTCTGGGCGATTTGTTTTTAATTAAATAACATAATTTTCTGGTAACGTATTGAGTGACACTTTTTATATGTATGTTGTTCGGGGGAGTTTTCCCGATACGATGATATAACTTTCATCGACAGGAAAATTGTTTCCATCTCAAAGTTTAATTTGACTACACTAAACGGGCTCCCGGTTTCAGAACGCTGAAAGATCTTTGGAGTTAATTGAACAAGTCTAACTTCTAGTGCATCTCTTGTATTAGATATTTGATAGTCCTCCTCGGCAACGTTAACCAACATTCGGTCCTGCTATCGTTACAACAATATCTTATTTCTCTTGAAGGTTGTAAGTGAGTTTGAAAAATATATGTACTCGTATATATAAAAATATGATACTACTTAAAGAAATGTTATTATGCATTATCGATAAGATACTTTCAGTTTTATGTTGATCGATTTTTACAACCTTAAATGTATATCAAATTTTCTCAGTTTGCTCCTTTACCGAAATATCTTTTTGAGTTCTTGCTGGCCAAAACATGGTTCACATTGTTGATTTCATTTGCCCTTCTTGATATAAGGAGTTGGATGAAAAAATGTTTCGAATTTTTTTTTACGAATTTGATGACTTTTTAGAATCCTGCCCAGACAGTCTGTTCTTATCATCTCGTGTCTATTAAAGAAACGTATAAATGTCAAAAACATGTAACTCAATGGGAGAGACTAATGAAGCAATACTTTTGTATTTTTCATCTTTTTATTTCTAATTGCATTTCGCCCTATTTCTCAGGCTGTGTCTGTTATTATTATCTTCTGATCAGACTAAAATGTCTTGGGAGTTCCTTTGAGATTTGAAATCAAGGTGCGTACATTCGTCATCTTCTGATTATTATCATCGAACTGAGAATTTTTTCTGTTCCGTTTATCTGTCTTTTCTACCTCTGACTGGACTGGATGGAGCCGTGAATGTCCGCTCCAAATATCAGGGAAAAATAAATAAATATCTTTCGATAATGTATTGAGTGTGTATTTCAGTATTGCATTGTGAAAAGTGACTGGACCATTCAACGGAATAGCATCACATCAATAAATGTCCTTATCACGCCACCGTCTGTCAATAAAGCCAGTCGTGAATAAATAGAGCAATTTTCATATAAAGCGTCTGTGACATTATTGTTTGCGTCAAAGGACACGCTCTATTTTTTCCGTGCCGTTTCATTTTTCTCTGTTTTTGGATTTGAGCTTTGAGTCTGGAATTTTATGTATTTTTTCGAATCGTTCTCGTGTGTTTATATCGGACTTGATTGAAGTACGTACTCAGTACGTGAAATATTATTATCAGGAGATAGAGAGATACATTTTGGGATTATTGCTTTAGCCTAAAAGCCGTTTTTGTTACTTCGTTTGTCTTTTTTTTTTATTATTATTGTATTTTCGTTAGAGTGTTGTTGATGGAGGAAACACAAACAAATAAGAAAACCAGTTCATACCTGATTTCCGTCGTACGTCCAACTACCAAATTTCATATCACAGTGTTGGTCATCAAATGGGAACCACGTGATGTCTATCTTGCATGTGCTCTTGAAGATACCAGGGGGCACGTACAGACAACTGCCGTTATGTTTGACCACAATATTTGTGTGGTACGTGCCATCGAATCCCTCATCCGCACTAAATATGTGTATATATGGATATTTTTAATAGTTATAGAAAAATCCTTTTTTTTATATACTGATTTTACTTTTTAGTTTGAATTCGCCTTTGAAGATTGTACTTTTAATCTTGTTGCTAAAAAATAGTTTAGAGCTAATTTTTGAATATTAAAAAATATTTAATTTTATTTAATTCAATTAATTATATTGTTTTAAATCACATTATATGAGACAAAAGAAATGAGCGAAATAAAAAAAAGATAAATTGAAACAAATTAGTGTAAAAAAAAACACAAGCTAGCCAGGAAATTTTTTCTCACAAACAGACTTTTGGACCAGTCGTTCCCATATGGCAGTTATATGACGCAGTGGTCCGATTCTGTCGGCTCCAATGTATATACAGCGTGCAATATAAAGAAGGATTTGTAAAAAATTTCAGCTCGATAACTTTAAAACTGAGAGACTAGTTTGCAAAGACAAATCTTAATCGACTCATCTAGTCATACTGACCAAGGATATACTCGTATGTATATAGTTTAGATGGTGTCGGAGATGCTTTCGTCTGTAAAGTGGCGTAGGTAGGGAAGGGGGGGGGGGTTAATGAGATCGACCCCCCCCCCCCCCCCCTGATTATAAGTGGAATGATTAGTAAGTGAAAATGGGTATTAAACATGTGCAGGATATTCTGCTTCGAAATGTTTGCATCAGATCAACGCATAGTTTAATCTTAATTTCTAAACTACCACCGAAATGGCATGTATCTTCATATAACCGATACAGATCTTTCACAGAAAAAAATTAGCTCCTCTTATAAAAAAGATGAAGTTTAAAACTGGAAATTGACCGCAAAGTTAAAATCTACCTGGCCAAAATTCGTCGATTCGGTATGCCACTATCACGGCTTTTTTTCGGTGTAAATAAAATACCTTTTGTGCGTAAAAATATTATTTTTTACACCTATAGATGGATTGGCGGAAAAAAGTCCTCTTCTATAGTCCTCACCGCGAGTGCCCCATGGAACGGCTAACCAAGCCAGCCAAGTTCTGTAAAGCAAAACATTTAGTTGAGGCAATCAGATAGCTATAGTCTCATCGGCTGAGTAACACCCAAGCGTCTTAGGTCATTAGGGTGGAATGAATTACGTAGTCAGACCTGCAACATAGTTATGTGAACGCTGGTACGTTATGAACCACCTGAAACACCTATCACCGAGGTTACTCCTTGACAGGGTTTACCGATGGGCCGACAACCCATCCTTGTAAAAAATACTCAATGTCAAGCAACCTGGAAGAAAAGCCTCGCATGGGACGGATCATCAACGATGACCACGCAAACGTTTAACGGATTATTCTTTCGGATCCTGGAATGTACGCTCCCTGAACTAATCGGGGGCCGTGGAGGCCCTCCTTTAACAGGTCAAGAATTAAAAACTGATCATCACTGCAGGAAACAAATTGGATTCGCAGCGAGATAGACGACACAAATTCGTACCCAAATTCCAAAAGTGGCAAGCCATCGAGTCACAAGGAGTTTGGAGTTGGATTCAAAGTGAGCAAGCACAAACCTATCAATGAAAGGTCGTGTGCCATTCACATTAAGACTCGTTTTTTTAACTTCTGGCTGATCAATGTGTGCGGCCCGACTGAAGTTAAGGAAGATGCAGTGAAGACGAATTTTATGCCCGCCTGGAGACACTGTTCGACTCACTTCCAACAAACGACATCAAACTACTGCAAAAGTTGGAAAGGAAAGTTGGCCTGGGGGAACCACTGGAGGACATAGCCTCCATGAGGAATGCAACAATAAGGGTCAACGATTAATCGACTTCGCCTGAAGGAATCTTATCGAAAGCATCACATGCTTTCTGCATCGAGGCATTCGCAAATAGACTTGGAAATCTTCAGACGCACGTTCCGTCAAAGAAACTGACCACGTCCTCATTTGCAAAAGTTGGGTGTCCAGTGTATGGGATGTCCGATCCTATTGAGGAACAAACTGCGATTCAGATCATCACTTGGTGCAGACAACCTATCGGTGTAGAATTTTTTCAGCGTACCAATCGAAAATCAGCCCTCCTAATACCTTTGCGGTTGATAAACTTCTGAGCGATGCCACGGTGCAAGCATATACAGTCGCCCTTGATGATGCTTGACGACATCAGCAACACAGGTGGACACGGGTTCTGGGAAGAATTTAAAGGAACAATCAATGAAGTCACAGAGAAGGTCGTGGAATATAAAGCCCGGCGAGCGCAAAATGGCTGGTTCGACGAAAAATGCAAAAACTCTCTTGACGCGAAAAACGAGGCCTATAGACAATGGATTCAACGAGGAACCAGAACCAGAAGAGAAAAATATGACGAGCTACGGCGAATAACGAATAGAATAATTAGACGTAAGAAAAGTAAATACTTTGACGAGCAGTTGCTGAATATTAACGAAAACTAAGCCACAGGAATTGGCCCAATTTGCAAGTGAGAGAGGGCATTCTGAAGCACTTCACTGGGAACGCTTGAGAACTTACCCGAAATAGCAATTTCAACATCATCCGCATAGGCTATCACCTTGCAGCCCAGTCTTCCTAGGTCAAGAAGCAGCGAGTTAACCACTAAATTCCAAAGAAGAGGGATAAAACGCTGCATTGCGGAGTTCCTCAAATTACCCGTCATTGTTCCGATGGCGAGCCTTGGCAAGTATGAACAACCCTCGCTGTCAACAAAAGGTTGACAAGTTCGCAGAGTGACTTCCTCACATGCAACCGCGCGTTGATGATAGTTTCGGGTTTGACGTAGTTAAAAGTGCCTTCAATGTCTTGGAACACGACAATGGTATATTCCTTGTAGCTAAGAGATTTCTCGATGTACCTTACTAAAGAGTGCAAAGCTGAATCCACCGATCTACCATCTACCTTTGCAGTAGGCATGTTGGGATGTAAGTAGATAAGAGTCGCGATGGAATACTAATAATAATCAATATCAATCCACCTCTCAAACATCTTCAGCAGATTAGATGACAGGCAGATAGGTCTGAACTCTTTACGACGTGCATGCGGGCTTCTACCCGCTTTCGAGATAAAAGTCACGTTCAGTCGATATACGTGGGATAAAGACCAGTTCCAAACAGGCACTGAAGATGGCTTCGATCCGGGGGGGATATAATATCATATGTGCGTTGCAAATTGGTCGGAATAATGCCAACACGTCCAGGCGCTTTGAACATCAAAGCTTAGAAAGGTCCATAAATTTTTTTAACTGGACAAAGTAGAGGCACAATCACAAGGAGCTGTCACTTCTGAAGTAGTGACAGTGAACGAAAAAATTAGCTGAGCTGTCTGGGAAGTGGGTATCCAATAAAATAAGAATAGTCTCCGAACCAGTGGTGGTCCATAAACCATCATGGTTCAATAAATAGCTATCTAATACATAGTTTTAATTCAAACTCAGATTCCTAAAATGTCCTCTACATTTAAAAGTCGATAAATTTGATCAAATAAGAATTCTATCTCCGAAAAACGTTCTGATGAAATATTATACAAATAGATCGCGGTGCGTTTTTTGATGATACAGTCTAGTGCAGGTTAACAAAACGCAATTACAATAATGCGTTAACCTGAAGAGCTAAACGGAGTAATAAATCTGCACCAGATATGGACTCGTATATGTCACTGGAAATCAAGTTTGGAGGGGGCACGAGTTTGTTTGTTACATGGAGAATACACTAATGGAATGCCAATACTTATTCAACGTAAGGTCATCCGGCGGCATGCATCTGTTGAAACTTTGGATACACGCTTTATTGAGCCTGGAAAACCATGAACCAAAATCCAAAATGAGCGATTAGCAACCCAGTGTGGGAAGGCCCCTTCTCCCCCAATTCCTCTCTGGATCCGCCACTGATTGCATCCCCTAAATGACGAATTTATTATTGGGATGTAAACAATTTTGTTATTTAGTTTTATATCTAATATCAAAGGATTTTTAACCTACACTACACGGTAGCACATAAAACGCTCCTAAAACGTCGAATCTGGGATATATATTTCGCTCTTGACCTAGAGCAATCTGGATGCAAGATCAATGTATTCTTTGAGCTGTGAATTGTTGATATTGCACTAGACATTGCCCTAGAATCGAATGCAGATTTTGTTGTTTTTTTTTTTTTGCAAGACCTTCTCATAACTTGTATCATTGTCGAAACAAGTGCATTTTATTTGCATACATTGTGTGTTATGCTGTGGAACGAAAACACTTTGCAACTTTCAATGACTTCATGGCTGAGCATTAAGGGCTCTGTTGTGTGGGGTTCATATACAACAAGTTGTACAAGTTGTGCACTATTGAGGGGATCTATTCAAATGTATGTTTATACATGCCAATTTGTGACGAGGATGCACTTTACTTGAATGGGCGAAATCTGAACACTCTCAGTTTCCTGTGAAGTTTTTAGGAGGCCCCATTAATATTACCATAATGTCTTGTGACTAAACGTATCTAAAATATCCGTATCATCTCTCGTTCGGTGATCAAAAATTGCCACCAAGATAGTGTCATTTCACATCGCGTTTAGATGCGATTTAGGTGAACTAAGTTGCGTATATTAATGGCCCCTTAGGATTCACCGAAGCAAATAGTTTCTGTAGAGGTGGAGTTAGCGAGCTCCCCCATTTAGGGTGCTCATATGTTTTCAAACAGGTTTCTTAATTTCACACAGTCGGTCTTATTATCTTGGCGAACTATGCACCGCCGATTAAAAAACAGGTCGAGATAAAATTGGCTACATACGTATAGTTGGACTGCAGTCCGCCTGCAGTCCATTACCTGAGAGACTTTTTTTAAAGCGTCAGAATATATGAACTGAAGGCAAATATTTAGAATTGCTATTCTCTGGACTGATGATGGACGGACGATATGGAACTGTGAGTATGGGTTCAATCGTCAGTCTATAGACTAGTTCGCAGGACGTGGTCGTTTGTTTTCGTGGTGCTTTAAGATTTTGGCCTGAAGTTTGTCCAACAGTACCAGAACCAACTGGCAGTTTAACGGCAGATCTACTGCAGTTAAACTGCAAGTTAACATAGCTGGGGCGGCACATCATAGTAGTGACATTACAATATACGCAGACAGTCAGGCCGGGATAAGGTCCTTGGAATCTGTTTTGATAATATCCAAGACAGTAGGAGAGTACCGCTCGTCCCTTATTATGGGGAATTATTTTAACATTTCACTGTGCTGGATTCCAGGCCACTGTGACTTTGGCGGTAACGTCCAAGCGGATGAGCTTGTTACACAGGAAACTATGGGAGAAGTACTGCAGTAGTATTAGCTCACCCATCTCGACAAGCAAAAAGACTTTAAAGTTTGTAACTAAGCATAAACAACACAAATACGAGATGGTTTAATGCTAACACATGTTATGCAACCAGGTCGTTGTAGCCTAGACTTGATTTTAGTCGCTCGTTTTAGGTAACTTGGTCTTCCCTACAATGAGTTGTGGGGACGTGAACGAGGAGAAAAGTTGCTTCCATCTTCTTTGTTCTTGTCTAGCTTTGGCAGGAAGGCGGCGATTAATTCTTGGATCCTACTTCTTCTCGGAGCTGGAGGATCTGGGATGTGCTAATGTTGGTACGCTTCATCGTTTTATTACCAGCTCGGACTTGTTTCAATTAAGTTTTAAGGTCAAAGGTAACGGATTCAAATGGTTTCACAACTGACCAACTCATGGTCTAAATGGGCTGTGTTAGTCATGGCAGCCAACTTACCTATCGACTATGTCACTATTTTCCCCCTATGGTGTGGGGTGTAAGACTAAGCCAAACCCTATTTCGCCTTGTCATAGAATGGACAAGATTTGCATGCAAATCAGCTTGCATCATCGAAAACCGGTCATATGAAAACGAAACGTCAACTAGTTCTCTTAGGAGCAGTTGACTCGCTATGTCCCCAAGAGGTTGAGGCAAATACCACATATATGCCATTACTATTTAATAGTGAAATTGGATCATATTGATGCCCTCCCTCACTTCCCAATTGTCATGCTTTAGATACAGACATCTTAATTATGCCACTTTTAGCACAATGCATGCAAAACAGTCATCCAAATGACTCTTATCTGAAACTTTTTTCGCTGGAGTTTACCTCAAGTTGCAAAGCAATGACAGCAAATTTACATGTTGTCCCCAGACAGTACATCCACGTACACGAACATTTTTCCCATAGCAGAGACAAGACAATTGTAGCCTTTTGAATATGCATATTCGAAAATTTTACATTTTTTCACTTTTCTTCTCGTTGCCTTTCAGGCGTATTGCTGCGAAGAGCTCATTTTGTATGCTCATTTTTACTCTTCTCGTAATTGGTTTGTGATGCTGATTGCACCTTAACGCGTCGCTCTTTTTGCATATATGCTCGTACGTGAACTCAAATAAAAGGCAAAAGCATAAGAATAAAATGCTACAATGTCTTGTGGCTCGCATACGTCCTGTTTTTGTCGCTGAATTTGAAATCTCTGTTTACGAATTCTGTCATTTGTATTCACGTATTATCTAGGAGACATGCCAACTGTTTTTATTAAATTTTTATTAGATCCTTAAATTGGCGGTATCTAAATGTATAATAGGTAGATTTGTGGCATTAGATGGCGCCCAACGTGAGTCATGTTAGGAACGTCAAGTTGACGTTGGAAAAAATTGTATTGTTTGTTCACATTATGAATTGGCACCAGCAGGCTTTAAAGTGGACTGCGGGAAGGAACGACCACGACATTTTTTGAAGTTTGGAATCGGTCACTAAAACGAAATAAAGCGCCGGGCGCTGACGAGATCCCAGCTGAACTGCTAAGATTCGGTGGAACGAGTCTAGTTGATGCCATACATCAATTACTCCTGCGAGTATGGGAGAACGAGGAGATCCCAGACGATTGGCGCAGAAGCATCATCTGTCCAATTCATAAAAAGGGAGATAAATTGCGGTGTGAGAATTACAGGGGCATCTCACTAGTTTGTACGTCCTATAAAATTTTGACGAAAATTCTGGAAAATAGAATAAAACCGTACGCAGAACGAGTCATTGGCGAATATCAAAGCGGTTTCAGACCTGGTCGCTCCACAACCGATCAGCTCTTCTCAGTCAAACTGATACTCCAGAGGTGCTGGGAATACAACGTAAACGTATACCAAATCTTTGTCGACTTCAAGCAGGCATACGACAGTATCGATCGTGGAGTACTGTACAACATCATGCTGCAATTTGGTATACCAGCAAAATTAGTGCGACTGACAAAGATGACGATGACCAACTCCGTCTCACAAGTCAGGATCCAGAATAGACTTACTGATCTATTTGAAACACGCACTGGTTTGAAACAGGGCGATGGACTGGCACCGACGCTCTTCAACCTAGCACTGGAATACGTTATTCGGGCCATGAATATGGACAACAGCAAGACGCTACTCATCAAGTCGACACAATTAGCAGCGTACGCCGACGACATCAACATCATGTCCCGAAGATTGGCTGACGCAGAAGAACTTCTGCATACGCTCGATACCGCTGCAAAGGAAGTTGGATTACGTATTAACGAGGGTAAAACTAAAATAATGATGCAATCGGTGACAAGGACACCTGCACAACCGAGCATCAACGTGGGGGACCTCAACATCGAGTTCGTGAACAACTTCATCTACCTGGGTTGCAACCTGTCAAGGGACGCCAACGAAACTGACGAAATCAAGCGACGGATACAGTTAGCTAATAAGACTTTTTTCTCGGTTCTCCCCATAATGAAATCGAAACATGTGCACAGAAACACGAAGCTCCGCGTGTACAAAACCATTATACGACCAGTGCTATGCTATGGCTGCGAAGCATGGACCCTAACTCAAGCCTCCGAAAACATGCTAGACACTTTCGAACGTAAGGTTCTACGGCGAATTTTCGGGGCTGTTTGCGATCGAGATGGATGGCGCATCCGGTACAACCATGAGTTGTATGAAATGTACGATGAGCTGCAAGTCTCGAAAATCGTCAAACTACAACGACTTCAATGGGCAGGGCATGTACAAAGAATGGACGATGATCGCATGCCTAAGAGAGTAATGAATGCAGAACGAGTCGACGGAGCGAGACTGCGAGGACGACCGAGATCTCGTTGGGAGAGCTCAGTAGGTGTGGACGCCGCGCAGCTGCTGGGCTCCCAAAATTGGAGGACGCGGTCACGTGACCGAGATAATTGGAGGACAATGATCCAGGCGGCCAAGGCCCGACGTCGGGCTGTCGCGCCACGATGATGATGATGATGAAATAGGCAGGTGTTTATTTAAAATTCCGACGATTTTTTTAAACGAAATAAATTCAATTACATCCTCTTTTCAGCATTTTTGTCCTTTCGAATTTTTTGCCTACTAAATACTGTACATTCCTAATTAGCGACTGAAAATTTTGTCCTGCAGAACCGTGCCTCTCTTATATATCTTTACCATGACTGCTACTGAATTGGGCATTGTGGGTCCAGGGCAAACTCACTATCTTCATTGCTAAGGTATCAACGAGTTTCAAAGCAGATGAAAGGCATGTGTGGAGGTCCTTATGCCGGCTACCGCCCTAGGGAAACAGCATTTTTTGAAATTTCGGCAAATGGGAAGCTATTTTTAGGGTGAGGTATTGGACGACATTTGCCATTTCTGCAAGGATAACATCTCAACACATCCTCGCGATGCTTTTGTCTACCATCAAATGGTTAATTTTTGGTGATGCATTGCCAGAGGTAAAATAACTTGGGCCGGTAGATCTCGACATACTACTTTGCCTTAACCCGCAGCGGGGCATAGCGCGTCAACTATTCCTGCGCGCCATCGTACTCTGTTCTGGGTAATCGGATGCAACTCCCCCCACGTGTTACTCCGAGACTCATACTTTTTTTGCTACTGAGCGGCGCCATAAAATTTTAGGATACACCTTGGTCGGCCTGGATTGGAAACGGGGTTCCATTTCATAGCATTAGATGCGAATGCAGTTATCATGCTTCCGTAATGTGTGACCTATCCGATCTATCTGCCATCTTCGCCTGCGTATCAGTTCATTGATTCACATCGAGTTCAGTTTGAGCGTAACACTGTATTATTGTGATGTTCCTCATTTTGGTCCGGAACCTGGCGGTCATGATTCTGTTGAAGACCGGATGCCGGGATAAGAGACAGTTTTGTAGGGATCTGGTAAAGAGGAGTCCCACACATGACTCACGACCACTACCGATTGCTCTACCGGAGTACAACATTACAATGCTACCCGTTAGAGAAATAAATTCTCCGTTGTTCCACCATCTTATGTCACTAACTCCTAAGGTGTTTAATTTATACCGTAGAAATTCACTCTTTAATTTAAGAAATCGTCCGTTCTGGGACCCTTTGATCCACTGTCCAGGAGAGTACGCACATTGCATTATTCAATCTTTGTCATTGTACGATAGCCAAAAGTTGTAATCGTGGAGTCAGTCGTTATCCGAGGCATAGCTGACGTTTCGTTGGCATATTGAAGATTTCAGATAGTGCAAGTTGCTGGCATATACTAGCCAAGTGTAGCCGCCATTGGTTAGCAATGGTCAACGACCACTGCCGTTCAGCCAGCGCTGATTATTAGCTTTAGTCTGTGTTCCCCTATCAGGCAGTGGCCCGTTAGTATGCCCACAAATAGTGCACACTGATTTCTGGGCAGTCCCAAGAGGCTTTCAGTTTCCTTTTGTCATAATTTCAGAATATTTTCGTTACTCTGGAGTCGTTTGTGTTAAGCCAGTTAGCTTTGGTCTTTTCGCGCATCCTGTCGTCCACCATCTTCTTGCATGTTTGTATTGGCGTCGGCAGCTCTTGGGCTGCCCCCCGTTCG
Organism: Chloromyia formosa; assembly: GCA_964017055.1. Taxonomy (NCBI): domain Eukaryota; kingdom Metazoa; phylum Arthropoda; class Insecta; order Diptera; family Stratiomyidae; genus Chloromyia; species Chloromyia formosa. The sequence continues at coordinate 15,204,449 of OZ024816.1, read as the reverse complement.
AGGATAGCCCCCTGTTGGGCTAGTCCATCCGTTATTTCGTTACCTAGAACCCCGCTATGGCCCAGAACCCACCAGAATTCCAGGGTCCTAGCTGATTCCAGAGCTTGTAGAGCTGTTCAGCAGTTTTGCACTGTCTTCGACTTGATTGTGACGGACTGTAGCGCCCTTAGTGCTGCTTGACTGTCCGAGTGTATAACGATTCCACCCTTTTCCGGGATGATATCATCATCTCAGCTGCCTTTTGGGTCGCAAGCACCTCCGCCTGGAAAATGCTGCACTCATTTGGCAGTCTGTAGGAAAGGTTGCATGGAAATTCCGATGAGTAGACTGCTGCACCAACTCCGGCTTCCATCTTGGAGCCATCCGTGTAGAGGTTCAGCGCCTTTCTGCGTCCATGATCAACTACCGGGATATGCTCCTTATCGGGTATATTCAGCTCGAAATTTATGTTGAAACCTACTTGTGCTTTCATATAGTCAGTATTAATAGATGGCAGCCTAATACTGAGGTTGCCATATGGCCTATCTTTGAAGTGCCCTGCCTCTTTAAGCCTTAAGGCAATTTTAGCAGCCTCATTCTTCAGATATAGGTCGATCGGAGGCAGGTTTAGAAGGGTGTTCAGAGAGAGAGCGAAGATGCTGTCTTAAGGAATCAGTGATCCCTAATTATCTGTACCCTCTCCATTTTCTGTAGGATTCTTTTCGTGTTGAGTGCTATCCACCAGACCACAGCTCCGTACGTTAGTATCGGTCTTACGACAGCCATGTATATCCAGTGAGTTAGTCTCGGTTTGCTGGCCTTCCTGTTTCGTTCCTCGGCGTTACGACCCCAGTTAAGTCTACTATCCAGGATCATCACTAAGTACTTTCCATGGGTTGACAAAGTTAACTGGGTGTCACCCATCTTGGCCAGAATAAACTCCCGAATTATGGTTCTCCTTGTGAAGAGGACTAGTTTAATTTTCTGAGGATTCACACTTAGACCTCTTTTATCCGCCCACCTTATGGTGTGTGTTCCAAGGCAGCGACTGAGCGACTTGCGTTTGCGACTGTGAAAAACACTATCATAACGGAGCACTATTCGTGTGTAATTAATGTGAAAGTACAGTCGTACAACTACGGCCTGCATTCGACAATCCCCTAAGCTTTAAAATACACAAGAATAGTGCTTTGTTATGATAGTTTTTTTCACAGTCGCAAACGCAAATCGCTCAATCGCGGCCTTGGAACTCACACCTTTAGTATCTTACTGAGAGCCATAGTTGACATCAGAGTAGACAACTTGACGATTAGAAATTTAACCTGGACGCTACCCCAGAGCTTTCTTTTGCACAACCGCAGGGCAGGCAAAACTCATCTAATGTTATCCTTTGAAGATTCCGTTAACTAACTATAAAATAAACAACTTTACATGATAACGATTAGGGGAAAAATACCTTATTAAAATAAAAAAGAATTAAATTTTAATTTAAAAAAATATAAAAAAAAAAGCATTTTCGGTGATTAGCTCTAAACTATCTTTTACGATTTTTATTCCCTTTCATTTCGATAAATTCCCTGACGATTCTTACCTATTTCGATACCATTATAAATGTATCGTTAAAATTCCCGTGTCTTACTTATCTTTGTACAAATATTTAGAAGCACAAAATTTGCAAGCACATCGCATATATAAATGCATACATATGTGTAATTTAATCCAAACATTTTCATCGGCTTTTTATTTTATTTTTAAATATTTAACTTTAATTTTGTTATAATCATACTCGAGATGTCTATCGAATTCGGTTCATTTGCCATATAACTTTTTTTTTTACTCGAGTAATTGCCACAAATAAAAACATATTATCAAGGTTTATTTATTGACTATTGCGTGATTAATATTACGATAATTACGATATAATTACATATCTAACAAACGCAGCTAAGCAAATTCCCGATACGTAAAAAATAAGACAATTTGACATTAAATAACGCTGAGCTATATTTGCGTCAATGCTGCTCAAATAATATTTATTTACGAGTATTAATTTTCATTTGATTGATTTTGCATTTTTGTTTTAGATATTTTAATTTAAATTTAACTTGTGCTTTAAGCTTTAAGATGTCTTCGAGTATTAGTCTTTTATTTGAAATTTGAAAGCGTATCTTTTGATATTTATAGGTTTTGGTAAATATTTATTTTTAAAATTGTACTTGAGGGATTTGATTTTATTGGTAGGTCATTTATTTTGGAAAATTTATTTGGCTACTTAACAGAATATTACCTTCCATATTGTTCATTTTGCCGCCAACCAATGAACAAGTTTCCCGAAAGATCGCCAGGATTTTTCGGGAAAATTACCAGTGGAAAGGAAAAACAAACCGTAGACTGTAATATAGTGTTAAATATGTAAAAGTTTAAACTTGAATATTATTTTGATTTCTTCAAAAATTGTCTTTTTGGGTTTTTGTGTGTGTGGCGGTTTTTTAATATTTAAGTTTAAAACTTTTCTTTTATATGAGGCCCACACTAACGGCAAGCTGACGATGTACTTTCCCACTAGACCACATTGATGTTGATGTTTTCTTCTCTCTTTTTTTTTGAGATTTATTTAAACTACTCTTATATTTTTTTCATGATTTCAACACAAAAAAACATAGATGAACATATAATTTATTGGTGAACAAAACAGGACAATGTACGCCATTGAAATACGAACATGTGCAACACAAGTAATGTAATTATTATGCTATAGTAATGGTAAAAACAAAAAAAAAAGCTATGATGAAAAAGTGCGAAATTCAAACGAGCATACCGTCTGATTATTTTCATGAGTGAAAAAATAATAATATGTAAGCATGAAGGGTGAGAACAATGGCTAAAGGTGAATAAAACAAAAGCTCTGAAGACAAACAAAAAACAGAAAGTAGTGCATGATATGAATAGACGAATAGACAAGAATGCCAACAGCAGTAGGACTATATAAAAAACATTTAAAGCGCTTTTTATATGAATACATACATATATACGAAGGATATGTCTTACCTGTTCTCGTCGTCAACATACAATACACAAATATTATATACCTACATACGAATACACATAGTGCAGGTGTTATAGAATCTTTTCTATGTTTTCCCTGTTCAAGTAAAGCTTAGATAGATTTTCTTAAGATTATAGTACAATTCTTCGAATGCATCACGCTGAGCTCCCATTGCTTGGCTTTCATTATCATTATACGGAAACTTTCAATGATTTTAGTCGCATCTTGGCATATCAGGTTTCCTCCCTGTCACTCTTCACTTTCTGTACTCACCTATTATACATTAGAACATCGGGTTTCCATAGTTTATTTGGCGTTATTCGTAAATCCTTAACTCCACCATATTCGGAATCGTTCCATCTTAAATTGTAGTCGTTCCACTCCTGTATGAAGTTGTTGAAAATATTAGAAGTTACTTGGATATGCAGAAATGTATAAAAGATAATAAATTCAGGTGTGTTTTTTAAGCGAAAGAAAAAGAACATGTGATGTATGTCGATAATGGAATTGAAAAGCGTTTCAAGTGAAATACTAGAGAAAATTAATTAAATCAAGAAAAAAAATGGGGAATATAAAAAATATACGCATTACTAAATTTAATGTCTTAATATTTGTTTCAAGTTGGAGAAAACGTATATTTACAGAAATAAAACTAATGAAAAGGATAGGAATATTGTTAGTATTTCTAAACTGATGCACTTTTAAATCTCTATATATAATGAATCCGCAATCCGAGCGTTTTGTAGCAAGCGCTTATTTTGGTATGTAAATATTGCCTCTTTGCTCTTCTTCATACCACTCAGATGGATAAAAACACCATAATTAAAATGTGTTACGATTAAGTATCTTACATGCCAATTCATAAAAAAAATGCATCTGCCACCTCTCAAAGTATAATTTTAAAACGAGAAGCTGTACTGTAGATAGATACATATGTGTGTATACAAGATGAACTGTCCTATTCTTCGAGATACTTAACCATTCATGTTAAGACGACATTGAAAATTGCAGTGCCCTGTGATAACTCCTACTACCCTGATGTGCTTCCTGTTCAACATCGGCAATGTGACAGAACGGCGGAGATCAATTTTCGACCAAATCATCCTTGTTGTTTGGCATATATTGCCGCAGAGCCATCTAACATTAGCCCTATCCACGGCAGCGGTCTTAGTCGCCAATTTGCATAGGGTAAATGGCACCCTTATGTCTTTGCGGCTTTCATCAACCGCACCAGTTGTCCCCTCTCGGGCCAACTCATCTGCCTTGCAGTTACCTACAAAACCACTGTGGCTCGGAATCCAACAGAGGGTAATATTAAAGAAGCCAGCCATCTCTCTGAGAGCGCTTAGCAACAGTTCTACTGTTGTGTTGAAGATATCGACGTAAGTTTTATAAAGATTCCAGTATAGTAATACTGGATGAAATTATTCGACAAAACACGTCCCACGCTTTCGGTAGGCATAAGACATATCCATGTTCCGATGTATCTGCATGCAGTGTAGATGCTTTGTATAATTTTCTTTTCCCCTTTCTTCAAATTTAAAGAGAATGCCAAAAATGGAATGTACTTGACGATACCTTTCTTACGATACCCCACTTGTCTATACGAACCTTCATTTCCCGTCTATAGTATGTGGAGGTCCGGGTTGCTAGACCTGATTACCGACAAAATCTCGGCCACGTCTGTCGGTCTGGCTGGTAACCAGGTGCGCAGTCTGGGTTGCGAAGAAATGTCGTTTGCACCTGGCCATGATTCAATTTTTCAAATACCGACTTTGAATAGGTCAATCGAGCGTTGATTTGCGAATTTCAATAGTTTTACGCAGCCCTGGTGCCACCTCTCATCCATACAGACCGAAGCTAGGCTAGGATACCCATCCAAGAGGCTACAAAAGATCGAGGCATGGCAGCACTCCACCTTGTTCCAGTTTTCGGGAGTGATGTTGCCATCAGCATTTCCTTTGTCCAAAACCATTAATTCGGTCTACTCCATCAATGCTTCAGTATAAGAGGGGGAAGAGCCACTGGTTTCGGTTATCTTTCCCCTCGGACCTATTTCTCTTAGAGATATTAGGTTTAACAGGAATCCCTTCAATAACTCGCATCCACGTAAGCGATTCTTTCTGCTTCTCGGTTCTGTCATTTCGGGGATTCTCTCGATGAACTTACAGAGTGGGAGACCAGTGCGTCGGTCCTTATATGGAGGTTGCGATTGGGCCGAATGCTTGCCTTTACCGGCTGTCCTGAAAGGATTGCTAGCAGAGTGTTCTTGAAAGCCAGGGCCAGGTTTAGGCAGAGCCATAGCATGGGGTTTTGATCGCGCTTTCTACGCCAGGTTTTTTCATAGCCGTCCGTAGCACGGGGTGACCTCAATGCCCCTTCTAAAACAGGTTTATCTTAAGCCGCGGGAATGAGTGAAGACGTCAGGTAAGAGATGCGTTTCGGAACTCCATATTGATGGCTAGTGCCTGGTTCACCAAGGCCACCCTCTTTGCTTCTCGCCTCATGGGAAGGGTCCGCACATGTTGCGGTCTCGTTATCACAATTGAGCGAGGTCTTCCTCGTACTCATGGTAATACGATCTTGCCATCAACAATGGGCGCGATAGATGACAGGATAGCCAGCGTGATGTTCGCACGACAGCCTTGACAGACCCGTTTCTATGTGCCCGGAAGGTAGAAATTAAAAAAAAAAAAATGAAATATAAAATAGAATGTACCTGGCAATGAACCTGGCGTCCAGAAATGGCAAGCGTAAACTAACACCGAATTCCCGATTCCAACAGATACTTTGCCCGCAATTCAACTTTGCACTATATAGTATATACACAACGGAGTAGCACTGGCAGTAACATGCTGCGTTAAAACACTCGTTTACAAAAGGTTCACCTTTCGTGACAGACCTGTATCACACTGTGACGCACTTCCGTCCTATTCTACTACACAGCTTTGCCAGCGACAAAGAGATCGGCACAATGGCACACTCTCACACGTTCACTGTTGTGTTGCTATCACCTTACAGATCTGTGAAAACACCAGATGCACGACCGCATCAATACTACTACGCCGTTTGCCGGCAAGATAGTGGTCGAAAACGGTCCAGGGAACCGCTACGCTGTCCAGGCACCCGACTAAAAGGATTGAACTCGCGCAATAATAATCTGCTTAATCGATAACAAGCTACTCGAATTGCACAAAAAAAAACGATCCCGACGTCACGCAGCACTCTAGAAACACTCGGCTCCATCCCGTCGAATAATTTGTAATAAAAGAAGTAGATTCACTAATACGAAAGAGTAAGTGTGAAAACACACCGCATCAGACAAAACGTTTTTGTCTCATAAGACAAGAAAACGTTTTTCATTGCAGCACACACCAAGCGAAACACAGTGAAACAAAACAAAACGTTTTTTTTTTGTCTTGTTTCATTTGGTGTGTGTTGAGATAAGACAAAATTGAATTTGCAACGACAAATTCCATAACCTGCAAAATTTTACATAAAATGACCAGCTATTAAGCGGAAATAAATTTTTGTTTTTGAAAGACAACTGGCCGCCTAGTAGCAACGAAACATGTCTGTCTGTTTTGTCTTGTATTTTCGTTTCGTTTCATGCGGTGTGTGTTGCGCATATTGCAATGTATGCAATTATCGACAACGACGTTTGTCTGAAACAAGTTTGTTTTATTCGGTGTGTGTTGATAATATTCAAAGGCATACATTACCGACGCATCGAGACAAAAACGTTTGTTTTGTTTCGTTTCTCTTGGTGTTTTCTGCCTGATAAGAAGCAATGGTCGGTTGTTTTTTGAAACAAAAAACAACGTTTTGTCCTATGCAGTGTGTTTTCAGCCTTGGCGGTGTGTTTTCAGCGCAGAATGAAACAACACACTCTTGGGTGGTCAGGCTGTAGAGAGTAAGAGTGTAAGGCGCGGAGTAAGTCGTTTGGAAAGTTGCGCCCCATTACCCAGAACATAGTACGATGGCGCGTAGGAGTAGTTGACGCACTATGTCCCATTAGGGGTTAAGGCAAATTAGTATGCTAGGAGACTTCGGCTCCATACAATGACTTTTGCAGAAGCTATGGGGATGTGGACGATCAGGAAAGTAGCTCCCACCTTATCTGCTCCTGTGCTGGTTTGGCAGGCAGGAGAAGGTTGTTACTCGGATTCTAGTTCTCCACTGACTTGGAAGAGCTAAAAAGCGCGGATATTGGAAAAATAAAACGTTTCATTGTTAGATCTAGATGGTTCTAACTATGAGAAAAGGTAAGAGAGAATGTGTACTAGTGCTGCTTACACCGACAGATCGGAGGCAGCATCTGACGAGTAGTAGTCTGTCGGAGGTACAAAACCAGAGGCCGAGGGTCCTATTACAGCCGGACCCCGATGCGAGCGCGAAGGCATCTGAGCCGTCCGCCAACCATTCCATCCTTATGGCCCAATTTTGGCCTCGACTGGTAGCGCAGTGTGTTGAGGCATCAGTCTCATGTCTGACTACTGGCGTTTTGGATGTGCAGGAGGTGCATGCTGGCAACTGCATTCTCCGAAACCAGTTTATGCCATCGAAACGTCAACGAGCCACATGGAACAGTTGACGCGCTATGCTCCACAAGGGGTTAGGGCAATTGAGAGAGAGAATTTTGGCTTCCTCTGTTTGTTTCGTCTTCCCCAGGCTTATGGATTTTTTGTTAACACGTAAGGGACAGGGGCAGGGAGCGTTGAAAACCCAGCTAACGTCTCCCGAACTACTACTACTACTACAGCAAGCACAGGCCGCTGCTGAGCTCGTTGAGGGACCTTTTTCTTCGCCAGATGGCACGCCCCGACCTGCACGGTCCCTATGTTACCTTAGGTTCCGTCCCCACGGGCATCTTTGGATGCCCACCCACCGGTCCGTTACATATCTCAACGGATCTACTGAGGTCTATGCGAACTGTGGTTTTCAGAGGAGCAGATCTACCTAGCTAGGGGGATCGGTGCCTGGTACTGTGTAAAGTTCCTGCTTTCTAGCCAAACGTGTTTGTATAAATGAAATGGTAAAATTCAACTATAAAGATACTCTGTCACGCAGTGGAGTATTAAATTGCCTTCTATACTTTTTCGTCTGTGCATCAGATTAGAAATCCTGGAAAGGTTAAAAAGAAAAGTCACAGAGTTCCTAAACTTGACCATCTCGTATGGTTTTGTGCCATCTACTTCATGCAATAGCTTCAATCCATATTACTAACATGCTACACTTTTGCATACTATTTTCGAACAAGACTGCAATATTGTTTAGTTTTGTTTATACATTTCTTTATTTTTCAACTGACATCAACTCAAAACTTGGCAACATGTCAAAAACTAAATGAAATAAAAACTACAAACCAATAACCTACGATTTTCATTTTGGTTTTCGGCTAATTCCAATATACAGAATTCATGCCCTAAGTAGTTGTACAGTATTATGTATAACGTACATACAAATACATATTGTGGAAGGATTTGAAGATGGTCAGGGTAAATGGTACTAGGAATATGATTAAATTATCGTTAAACGGTTTGATTTTAAATTTAATCATTTTTTTTTTATTTATGCAAAATAGCATCTAATTAGCATTTATAGTCAATTTAATGCGTGGCCTTAAGTGCGATTTAATTGATTTTCAACGAAAACATGGGTTTGTGTTTATTTATGATCAATAGGATTTTAATTGGAAAACAAATTTCTGTATACTATAGGCTCTAGGATTTATTTAATGAAAAATTGCTTTTGATATTGTATTGTTGTTTTATTGAATTTTCAAACGGCAACAACTGCATTAACGCAAAACTAATTTTACTATACACTATTTGAAATTCTTTATTTATCGAGAGCATTAAATCAAAAGCAAATTTTCAATTAACCACGCAGACTGGATGAGATTTGTTTTTAGAATAATTTTGATTTAATTTTGATTTGTTTTAATTGTTTAACACACACGGCTTGGCAGAAGAGCTAACGCATATTCTGCATTCTTCCACTATATGAGAGGTTAAAATGTAAGAAGAATCTAAAAAAAAACATGTTAGAAGTTGGTCTTATGCGAAAAAAATTGATCCAACTTAAACATAATTATTTGACTGTTGTTTGCGAAGAGCTTCGCGTCAAAATTTTGAACGTCAAAAGTAGAAGATTATGGAATCTCAATGAGTCCTTGAAGGGGAGCGGTTATGTGAAAAGAGATTTTTTTATCTAAATTTATTATCAAGTTTACGATGAATTAAGTTTCGTTCAAATGAATTCGAGCAATTTATGGATGAAAAGTTATGACGCTATCTACATAATAATGCATTATGTATGAGTATATGAGTACTTGTTGTTTCATTAGGTAAAAATTCTACTCATAGTAAGATAGTTAGAGACTCATATAAAAGAAATTAAAACTTTCATTCAGAGGGGTTTGAAATTACTCTAAATTATACAGAAATTTTCACAGACCTCAATAAGCATAATCTGGCAAATTATATTAATTTAATAAATAAGATACTTTTATTGCAAGTCCTACTACTAAATTGAATTGAATAAAATTAAAATCCTATCAACTGTCATATAGAGATATCAACAAGATTTTCTTTAACGTCTATTGTTAAAAAACAATTATTTCAATCCATACGCAATGCTAATTGCTAATTATAAATATATACGTATTTCAGATGATTTATGGTAAAAAGGTAATTAAAGAAATACGCATTTATGAAAATATTTTTGTACTCTTTCATTAGGGAGATGATTGAAATAGATATTTACTTTTAAATTCAATATGGCTACTATGATAGTATATTATATATATATGGATAGCTTAAAGAGTTATTAGAGAATAAATAAGCATTAAATATTAAATCATCAGAGAAATGAAAAGAAAGAACATTTCAATTTCCATACAGGATCTCTTATCACGAAATAATATGAAAATTATAAGACATTGTCAATAGATACATAGTTGAAAAAAGGTTACGTAGGAAGTAAATGCCGTGTGTGTGTAAATATGAACGATATTATTTATTTAAAATTTTAATGACTTCATCTAGTTATTAACTTACCAAGGAAAGCCAAATATTTGTTATTAGGAGTTGGTTCTTCTCGTCCTACAACATAAATCATACAAATAAAGAGAAAGAAAAGACATAACATAATAGCTAATGTATATATCAACACATTTAACACAAATCATCGTCACAAACAATATTTTCTTTTTATTGTTACGAATTTTTCCCTTTTTTCTATTTATTTCCTAAACAATTTTAATTTTTTCGACTTTTTTTTGTAACCCTAATGCCGAAAACATTTTTTTTTATTTATCTAACGAGATAATGAAAATAGGAAACAGAAAATATTGACATGAACATTTATTTTGAAGAGTTTTCAATTTTTTTTTGGCTTATTACTGTAACAACAAAATTCAATTAAAGTTTATTTTTTAAATTTTGCAAAAAAAAAAGTTCAAAAATAGACATTAACAGTTTGAGCCAATTTTCAGTCTAATAAGTAACAAACTCCAAAATTCGTAAACTTTCAAAAACAAAAATTAAATTTAAAAAATAAGCTTTATTTTCTTCAATTTTTATGTATGTAATTATAATATTTTATAATATATATATTTATATAATATATTTAGAAGAACATGCATGCAAACCTCCCGTATGACATGTACCCAGCTAGCGACATAAAGATGCAGGCATTGCTTTTTGATATAATTCATTTTCAAAAAAGAAAAAAAAACTTGTCAGGACAATAACAAATATATATAGGTAGGTTCCATTTAATAAAATTGTATTTCTCATTTTATTTTTTGTAACTATACACTTATCAAAAAAGCCGCTTCAAAATCATTACAATTCCGTTTATTATTTCTTTAAAAGTTTAGCTTCGTTTTATTATTTAAAATTTCTATTTGAGTTTCAAAGAAAGCATTAAATTAGGGCACAGGAAATGGCGGAGTAAAGATATCGGCGCGGTCGCTCTTTAGCACTGCTAAGCGCACAGGGAAAGACGAAGATTGGGGTGAATATAGGAATTCACTCAAATCCATCAAAAAGCAGCTCAGAGCAGCGAAACGAAAAAGCTGGCGGGTCGTCTGCAGCCAAACTGAATGTAAAATAAAATACATCAGAGGCATCGCGACTGAGGAAGTCATCTCCAAAAATCCGACACCGCCATCTACACTCAGTAAGGGGAATGGACAATGAACGGAAGGAAGTGCTGACACACTGGAATTACTCCTTGCAACACACTTTCCGGACTGCGAGAGTTCGCCAATCCAACCACATACAACAACTTTAGAAACTAGCTCGCGCGGCAGCAACATACCAGGACTCTTTACGGTCAGACGAGTAAAACGGGCCATTAATTCCTTTCACCCGTACCAATCAGCAGGACCGGATGAGATCATACCTGCTATGCTACAAAAAGCTGCCGACTCCATAGCAATCTGAATTGCTGCTATCTTCAAAGGCTGCAGCAGAATGAGCTACGTACCGCATACTTGGCGAAAGGCCAGTGTTGTGTTTATACCCGAAACTGGCAAAAACAGTCATGACAACCCGAAAGACTTAAGACCAATCAGTCTCACATCCTTCATATTGAAAACTATGGAGAGCATACTGGATGGACACATTAGAGAGTCACTCGTACCGGGCTATCTATCAAATACACAACACGCGTATCTAAACGGAAAATCCGTGGAAACGGCCCTGCACGAGGTTGTCTCCACCGTCGAAAACTTTCTACAGTACAAGGAATACACGCTCGGCACGTTCCTAGACATAGCAAGAGCCTTTAATAATGTTACAACACAAGCGATAATGGATGCCCTCTACAATACGGGGGTCAACGTCAACGCAAGCATAACAAACCGGATCGCAGCATTGCTATCTAACAGACTTATATCGTCTGCATGGGGCAATGCCGCGGCCACTAAAGCGGCCAGAAGAGGAACGCCACAAGGAGGGGTGCTATCACCACGTCTATAACCCCTAAGGGTTTAGAACACAGAGGCCGAGTGGCCTATTGTGCTAAAGCCCTGGGTCTGGTAACAGGCCTAGACCTGTCGATCAAGTTTGATCGAGCTAATAAATTTGCTCAGGAGGATTAAAGAAGCCGAGGCGATATCATCAGCCTCCGGGTAGGCTACTCCAAAGCAGTCTTTACGTCGCCGGGCTAGGGCATCGCAATCGCATAAAATATGGGTCGAAGTTTCGTCGTCTTCGTCGCAAAAGCGACAGCTCGAGTCAAGAACAATCCCCATAGTTCGCAAGTGGTCTCTCAGGCTTGAGTGTCCAGTCAGGTGACCACAGATGGTTCTAACCTTGTTCCGGATTAACTTTAGCAATTCAGTCGTCTATGGATACTAGTGTTGAGCACTCTGCTAAAAACTTTCGAAGCGATAGGCATACGCGCGGTGACTTACGCAGATGACGTTGTAATACTTGTATCTGGAAAGGACACTGGCGTTCTATCACACCTCACAACAATGGCTCTAAGTAGGCTACTAAAATAGGCGAGCAAAGTGGGGCTAAGTGTGAACCCGCAAAAGACTGAACTGGTTCTCTACACAAGAAGAACCAAAATTCAGGAGTTCGCAAATAAAGTACAATCACGAATTGTACGAAAATTTTGACGAACCAGAAGTGAAATCAGTGACCGTACAGCGAATGGACGGACATCGAATTGGGTCGTTTATGCGGCAGTCGATTCTACATACCGGAACGACCCGTTTTACGATCAGTTTCATGGCCAAGAGCTGCCAAACCCTTTCAATGCGAGAAAGAAGAGACTGTTTTTTATTCGAATTGGGAACATCACATGTCGGTGCTACTGCTCTCAACTCTCCTACACCGCGCCAGTATTGAAACCAACCCAGGTCCCTGGATTGGCTGCGTTTGCAACGGGCCACTTCACCGCAATTCCATCTCTGTTAAATGCAACTGTTGCGATGAATGGTGCCATTTGCAAAACTGTTTTGGTCTGTCTCATCATAAATTATGGTGCCTTTCCTTCGCTGCGAATCTGTGTAAAAATAGCCAGCAAACATCTTCTATGCCCCAAACTCCCAGTACGGTGCCACCTATAAACACAACGGGCTCGCAGATATCAACAGTGACACCTATGAATAACAAAACCAATCGTTAAAGACCTTCATCGCAAATCAACTTAACTCCAGCTCCGGCAGTTGCAAACATCAATATACTTTCGTTAGTGCAGCTCAGTTGTAACGGGCTTCGAAAAAAGACAGCAGAACTAACTACATCCATGGAAAGGAGGAGCCATTCAGGAAACAAAACTTAGTGCGAATTCGACCCTCAACTCACACGGTGATTACAACTTAAGGAAGGACAGATTAATGAATGCAGATGGAGGACTCTCCTACCACCAACGACAATGTTCTCGTGATACAGGCGGATCCGGTAAAAAGTCAATCAACAAGAAAAAAGGGGAGGCGAATTCTCAATTTCTCGGTGACAATACTGAAATGATCAACGAAAGAAGAGTCCTCCGACGATTATTTGAAGCACCGCGTGATGAAGACCAATGGCGAAGGAAGTCCAACAACGAGTTGTACAAGTGGACTTGGACCCTTACTCAGGCGTCAGAAAGGCTGATTTGTAAAAGCCTGAAGAAAGCGTTCTTTGACGAATTCTTGGACTGACCCGTGAAGGAGATTTTTGGCAAATTTTGAAGAACCAGATTTGTGAAAACTCGGAATGTGCTGATAGCAGGTCGACGAACATCGAATCCCTAAAAAACCTTCGTTGGTAACGGAGGAGATGTGAGAACGCATAGAAAATCCAAAAAGTACTGGGAGGACTCAGTGTAGTAGGAAGTTGCTCAGTATGCGGAGTTGAAGATAGGAATTAGAAGACCGAGACGAATGGACGCGACAACGATAACTTTCGCAAATCATAATCCAGCGGGAACCACTGCGGAAGCAATAAGAATCTTGAAAGTCTGCTACTGATCACCAAAAGTTTCAATCGTAACATTTGAAAGGTTTTCGGGTTGGACAAATGTCGAATCTGTGCCATACTTATTGCGGCCGATATATATCTGTCTTTTTAAGTGACAGATATTGCTATTAATCCACCATGAGTTTGCCTTATTAATTGTATTGCATTGGAGTGAATACTCGTACAGCCGAAGTATCTCACAAACTACGCAAGTCCGTGACGAAATTCATAAAAGATTTCCATTAATCCTGTGCCTCTTCTTTTATTTAATATTTATTACTTTGATTTTAAAAATTTATTTAAGGTTTTAGTTTATTTTTATTAAATTCAACTTCATTGCACATGCTGCACACAATTCGTTTTTTTTTTTCATTTCACGTTTCAAGACGGTGGCAATCATTTAAATTCACTTGAATCTTGTAAACAAACAAAAAATAAATGAAAATTGCATTGAAAATTTTTAATAAATGGGGAAAACCACACACTTGGTGAAATAACACATATGGCTAGAGGAGTTCAAAACGATAATTTTAAGATAATACTAATTTTGCATTGTTGTTTTAAAACCCAACTAAACTAACAGAAAAAAAAACAAGTTTATAAAAAACATAAAGTAGGAATTTTCAGTTGTTATTTCATTTATTTATCTTTTAATTAAAATGTTTAAGTTCGTGTTTCTTTCCAGGTATAATGTCTTTTTCGAGTGAGAATAGTAATCGATTCAAAAAAGAGATTTTTATTCGGACACAAAAAAGTAACGAAAAAATGTGAAAAATTATAAACAAAATTTCAAGTGAGAGGTAGACTGAGAACAAATTGTAGGTCGCTGGTACTCAGGTACATGTCACTTACCAAATTTAACCACGCGTTTGTGGTCAGAATCTGATTCTTTTCGTCCTATAAAAAATTAGATACACGCAGAATTATACGATATCTTTTTTCATCATTCAATTGGTTTTTATTTTTGTAATTGTGGTTTATCTTTTATCTACTACATATTATGAAAAACTCCTGTTAGAACGAGCGTCGTGATTTAAAAAAAAGGAAGAGATTATAGCACCTCAAAAAAACAACGTTCCGAACTTTTCGGATTTGAGTATGACAACCAAAAAATGCAATACTCAATACTCAGTCTGTCAGTTATTGTATACGGGTACTAAACGTCCCCATATAGTTGTAAAATATGTTAGTTATTTAGTACGAGAATAATATTATAATTTTCACTGTGGAAAATTGTTAAAGTAACATAAATACTTAAGCGAAATTAAAGGCACTTACCACGTCGATAATTTGTTGTAGAGTTAGTCCGAATTTTACCTCGAGTGGTTCAGATTCATTTGCCACAGGCCGTTCGAGTGTGTTGTATGTTGCAAGAAGATGATTGAGTAGACGCTTTTCATGAGGACCTTGTGTACTTTCTGTAAAATATAAACGAAAATATAAATTTTTTAACTAAATTCTGATCAGTATTTGAAAACGTTGTATGTATATGTCATTTGATTGGAAAGGTTGCGGTATTATGGAATAACTGCGAAAGCTGAACTGATATTATCAGAAGTTACCTTCGCGACAGAATTTTAATTACAAACAAATTTCGACGTGTTGAGCATTTCTGAAGCAATTAACATCGGCGTGCCCAAGGGTTCCCTACTAGGATCCCTGCTATTTCGTCGGCATGTCAACTCAGTTAAAGATATTGGACTCGAGGTAAAGCCGGTAATGTTTACAGATGACACTCTACCGCTATACTCACACCATAATTTTACAATTCTACAGAATAAAGTGAACATTGACTTCGGAACATTCTCAGAACGGTTGGTCAATAGCAAATTGGTGACCACCTCTGTATATTGGCCGCCTCCCCAAGTTGATCACTTTTCATTCGCCCTTTCACCTTTAACGTGATTTTCATAGAAATAAGCATCTGAATGTTGTCCACAGCCACGTTCTTGTTGTCGTAGCCGATCTTCAGGCACAACTCGGCACATGCCTCGATGGCGTGCACCTCCGCCTGGAAGACAATGACAAACTTGCCCATGGGTATGAAAATCCGATGGTTGGGAACCACAATGCTCGCCCCGGTACCTTCATTGGTTTTCGAGCCATCCGTGAATCACATGATAGTATGAGGGGGGAGATTGGCATATTTTTCCTGCCAGTGTTCTCTGTCCCATATAACGGCGGTGAATCGTTTTTTCCATGATCTTTCCCTCACAAGATGATCAGATGGCATACTTGTGAGAATACTTTCATTAAGCCAGCTAATTTGTGCTGGATTTAGCTTTACATTCGCGTCGCATGCTAAAAGTCTCGAAGTTGCCATTTTGGCTTGTGCTTTTATGCGGATGTATATTGGCTGTAGGTTGAGCAGTACATCAAGAGCACTAGATGGACAGGAGCGGATAGCCCCCGTCACCATTAGGCATGCAAGTATCTGCACCTTGCCTAAGGTGATCTTACCTGCAACAGTGAATGCACTTTTCCACCAGACTACTGCACCATATTCTAGTGGACTTATCCGCCACTACCCGGAGGTGTTCTTGCCAGAGTAGTTTGGTGTCGAGGATAGTACCCAGGTATTTGGTGTGATTTTCCATGGGAAGTGGTGAGTCGTACATTAGAGGGCGTTTGATGCGACTGAGGTGCTTTTTCTAGAGAGTGGAATGACAACTGCCTTGGATGGGTTGACTCGAAGTCCGTTGTCGTTGCACCATTTTTGTACAATGGCAAGAGCTGTTTCAAGCATGACGGGTAAATCCCTCTCGAACTTTCCTTTAATAAAAATAACTAAGTCATCGACGTAGCACTGTGCTGATTAGCCCATCGTCGAGAGTTTCCACAGCTGACTATCAACCACTATGCACAACAGCAAAGAAGACAGAGCTCCTACCTCTGGGCAGCCACGGGTGACATTAGCAAGGAGGGTAACGCTTTCAATGTTGGTGGTAACCCTTCTGGAAGAAAGCATATGTCATATCCAATCTATTGTTGTTGTGTCCGCATTCTTCCCCTTAAGTGCCTTGTTAATGGCAGTAAATGTTGTGTTGTCGAAAGCCCCTTCTATATCAAGAAAGGCTGAAAGAGCCGTTAGTTTAACCTCATTGTTGCCTCAATCTCCCTGACCAGGCAGTGAAGAGCGGACTCTGTAAAACATTATATAAGAAACGTGACTTGTTTCGGAAATTTGACACTTCGGAGAAGTCTCTTAAAGTATGATTAAAGAAAGACACAAGAACATCGCATAAAGACGATCCAACATCACTCTCTTAGATACTTGTATACCTTAAATCATTGGTGGTAGGCGCTGGACTATAGAACGGCCAGATGTGTGTTCAAAGCCCAATCAGTGCCATTCTCTCTAAATAAGTTATTACAGATAAACAATTTATCGAACATAAATGGGATGTAAAAAAATTGCAGAAGGCGAAAAAAACGCGATAGAGAGACTTGAACGCAAAACACTGTTGGGTATTCATTTTCCTTTTATTAGTTTATAACTTTCGTATATCTTTATTATAACGTTCGCTCGAGCTCTCTTATATTGTGATTTAAGTATGAATAAAGATACGTTTGAGCAAAAAAAGGTGCCTTTTTTGTTCCTATATCGTTCTCACATCATTGTTTAAGCGACATTTAAGCTCAAGTGTAATTCTTTTAGAAATATATAAGAAGCAATTAAGAGAGTTTGTGGCTAACTATGAGTTGGTGCAGATGGATTAGAAGAGAAAATTTTGCGAAGTCTGGAAGTCTCGCATGAACCCTCGATACGTCCACAGAAAAGCCTCTATGAATTACGTTTGGCCTCCCTCAGCTCTTTGTTAAAAGCTAAGAAACTACATACAGGCAATCCAATCAGATTCGACCCTGGAGGACTTCGCCTTGCCTCCCTGCACACGACTCCTAGCTCGGATATCTGGGTAGTAACCCGGCAGGTTTTTCTTTGCCTTTTTGCTTTCTGATGGGACACGATCTATCCAAGCTTTGGTAAGAGAATTCGTAAGTATATACTCAATTGCCCTAACCCCTTGTGGGGCATAGCGCGTCAACTGTTCCATGTGGCCCAGTTGACGTTTCGTTGGCATAAATTGGTTTCGGAGAATGCAGTTGCCAGCATGCGTACCATTTCGTCAAACTCAAACTTATTACACGGTTGGTCTAGGATCGAAGGCAGAACTTCAAGAAAAGTTTCTCGGTGTTTCTGATAGCAACAGCTTCACACCGAAAAATATGGGCTCGTACTGCCTAAAGCGGAAACAACTTGAGGGTGACCCAGTGCAGATATCCGCTTTATGCTGTGTTTTGCTAGACAGCGGCTGGGCGATTTGCGTCTGCGGCTCGAGAGCAATTGATTCATCATTCAATGTCGGGGTTTTGTATGAAAATAGTACTATAGTATGTTGGGCAGGTTGTCTATGCAATCAAGGATTTTTATGTGTACGTGAGGAGAATGGATGGAAAGAGACGAATGTAC
Source organism: Chloromyia formosa (assembly GCA_964017055.1). Lineage (NCBI taxonomy): Eukaryota > Metazoa > Arthropoda > Insecta > Diptera > Stratiomyidae > Chloromyia > Chloromyia formosa. The sequence continues at coordinate 15,185,989 of OZ024816.1, read as the reverse complement.
TGTAGATGTAGAGTCCTTCGGTGGCAGCAAGGACATTCGAGAAAGGATATTTTTGGCAGTGAAGCGATATATGGGGAATGTGGGTGTCATATGAATCGGGATGAAGAGGCGAGTGTCCAGGAGTAGTGTAGATGGCATTCCGGATCCTTCGGTGGCGTCAAGGACATTCGAAAGAGGATATGTTTGGCAGTGAAGCGATATATGGGGAATATGGGTGTCATATGAATCGGGGTGGACACCCGAATATCCAGGAGTAGTGCGGATGGCATTTCGAGTCCTTCGCTGACGAAAAGGACATTCAAGAAAGTCAATTGAAATATGCGCAATATGGGTGTCATATGAACCGGGTGAAGAGGCGAATGCCTAGGAGTACTATGGATGGCATTCCGGATCCTTCGGTGGCGACAAGGATATTCGAAAAAGGATACTTTTGGCGGTGAAGCGAAATACGGTCAATATTAGTGTCATATAAATCGGGGTGGACACCCGAATATCCAGGAGTAATGCGGATGGCATTTCGAGTCCTTCGGTGGCGAAAAGGACATTCAAGAAAGTCAATTGAAATATGGACAATATGGGTGTCATATGAACCGGGGTGAGGAGGCGAATGCCTAGGAGTACTATGGATGGCATTTCGAGTCCTTCGGTGCCGATAAGGATATTCGAAAAAGGATACTTTTGGCGGTGAAGGGAAATACGGTCAATATGGGTGTCATATGAATCGGGGTGAACACCCGCATATCCAGAAGTAGTGCAGATGGCATTTCGAGTCCTTTGAAGCGAAAAGGACATTCACGAAAGTCGAATGAAAAATGGGCAATATGGGTGTCATATGAACCGGGGTGAAGAGGCGAGTGTCCGGGAACACTATAAATGGCACTTAGAGTCCTTCGGTGGCGACAAGGACATTAGAAAAAGGATATTTTTGCTGGTAAGGCGAAATATGGGCAATATGGGTGTCGTATGAATCGGGGTGAAAAGACGAATGTCCAGGAGTAGTGTAGATGACATTTCAACTCCTTCGGTGGCGAAAAGGACATTCACGAAAGTCAAGTGAAAAATGGGCAATATGGGTGTCATATGAACCGGGGTGAAGAGGCGTAGATGCAGATAGCATTTCGAGTCCTTCGTCTACTTGCGCAGCATTTACTCGAAAATGGTGGTGCGTACCAGAACAACGCTAGTTCTATCAACTAGGCTAAATGCGCATACGGCATGCTCTCCAAAATCTAGCAAAGGAGTTATCTCAGCACCAAGACCAAGCTGGGCCTGTTTCGATCCCTGGTAATTTCTGCGCTTGTGTATGGTAGCGGTACATGGAAAGCTCCAGTAAGAGTTACCAGAAAGCTGCAAGTATTCGTCAACTCATGTCTTCGTCGAATTATAAGAATTTTCTGGCCTGAAACAATATCAAATGAAGAGCTAAGTTGGCGTACGGGGCAGATGCCAATCGCCGAATTGATATGCAGGCGAAAATAGCAGTGGGTAGATCACACATTGCGGAAGAGTGATAAATGCACTGCTTTGCATGTCATGAAACAGAACCCGGTTTCCAATCAAGGCCGACCAAGTGGGGGTCCTAGAATCACATGGCGACGAACTGTGGGCACGGAGGGTAGCGCGCTGGGTAAGTCTGTTGTAAACTTCACCCTATTCCCCAGAACAGAGTACGATGGCGCGCAGGAGTGCAGCTTTCTGGTAACTCCTACGGAAATTTTCCATGTACTGCACCCATACAAAACTACAGACAGTACCCGAGAGCGAAAAATTATCAGCTTGATGCTGATGCTGATACAACTACTCTGCCAGATTTTCGACAGCATGCCGTATGCGCATTTAGCCTGGTTGATATAACGAGCGTTGTTCTGGTCCGCACCACCATTTTCGAGTAAATGCTGCACAAGTAGACGAAGGACTCGAAATGCTATCTACATCTACGCCTCTTCACCCCAGTTCATATGACCCCCATATTGCCCATTTTTCACTTGACTTTCGTGAATGTCCTTTTCGCCACCGAAGGAGTTGAAATGTCATCTACACTATTCCTGGACATTCGTCTTTTCACCCCGATTCATACGACACCCATATTGCCCATATTTCGCCTTACCAGCAAAAATATCCTTTTTCGAATGTCCTTGTCGCCACCGAATGACTCTAAGTGCCATTTATAGTGTTCCCAGACATTCGCCTCTTCACCCCGGTTCATATGACACCCATATTGCCCATTTTTCATTCGACTTTCGTGAATGTCCTTTTCGCTCCAAAGGACTCGAAATGCCATCTGCACTACTTCTGGATATTCGGGTGTTCACTTCGATTCATATGACACCCATATTGACCGTATTTCGCTTCACTGCCAAAAGTATCCTTTTTCGAATATCCTTGTCGCTACCGAAGGATCCGGAATGCCATCCATAGTACTCCTAGGCATTCGCCTCTTCACCCCGGTTCATATGACACCCATATTGCCCATTTTTCATTCGACTTTCGTGAATGTCCTTTTCGCTCCAAAGGACTCGAAATGCCATCTGCACTACTTCTGGATATTCGGGTGTTCACTTCGATTCATATGACACCCATATTGACCGTATTTCGCTTCACTGCGAAAAATATCCTTTTTCGGGTGTCCTTGTCGTCACCCAAGGATCCGAAATGCCATCTACACTATTCCTGGACACTCGCCTCTTCAACCCGGTTCATATGACACCCATATTCCCCATATATCGCTTGGAGGTGCATGCTGGCAACTGCATTCTCTGAAACCAATTTATGCCAACGAAACGTCAACTGGGCCGCATGGAACAGTCGACGCGCTATGCCCCACAAGGGGTTAGGGCAATTGAGCATATATCGCTTCACTGCCAAAAATATCCTTTCTCGAATGTCCTTGCTGCCACCGAAGGACTCTACATCTACAGTACATTCGTCTCTTTCCATCCATTCTCCTTACGTACATACAAAAATCCTTGATTGCATAGACAACCTGCCCAACATACTAGTACTATTTTCATACAAAACCCCGACATTGAATGATGAATCAATTGCTCTCGAGCCGCAGACGCAAATCGCCCAGCCGCTGTCTAGCAAAACACAGCATTAGGCTGTACAAACATCATAAATATATTCGCACACTGTCAAACGTCAAACGGAGCGTGAGTGGCCAAGAGTCCAGCTTTCTGCGCGTGACAACATTTCTAAAAATATGAACAAACTCCCCAAATTTTAAAATTTAGGGAAATTATTTATCAGCCAAATATATACATTTTGGGGTAATTGTTCATGTGGAACTTTTTCCCCAAACCAAAATCGAATTTTTTGGTAGTTTCACAATATATCATCCCAAAATTGGGGAGATTTTATATTGGAAAAATCGTCCCAATTTCATACACAATTATTGGGGGAAAATTTATTTGTTTAGCGGGTAAAAGTTCATTAGGGCGGATAGTTCGCAGATCCCAAAGTAATCTGATAGAATTCGCTAAAACAATAAGCTCCTGACCACTTATAGCTATAAGGCATTCCCTATCTATTTGTTTTATATGCAATCATTTCCACTCGACCCAAACAATGATGAATCTGCTTTCAAATTATACAAAAACTGCCACTGACATGCAAAGCAGTCAAGGAGCTCTCAACACAAACCTCGAATATGCACAAAGAACCAAAGGCATATTAACCCATTAAGCCCTGACTTTGCAAAAGACATCAATAGCCACAATTGTATCTGTAACCTGATTTTCCTCAACGAAGAAAGCAAGAGAAAACCGAGAGCCCCAAAGACAAAGAATAAATGAAGTTTCATTTCCAGAAGAATTTCCCTCCACCGCCTCGGTACTGAACCAAAAATGCAAAGGATAAATAAAACGCAGTCAAAGTTTAATTCAGCCACAAGCTAGTGAAAGCCTCAATATATTTGTCCCGAAGCATTGTTATATCTCCACTCTTGATAAATATTTTATAAAGGTACGCCGTCACATACATACAGACCACGCCATCTAGTTCCTTCGGGAGCTTTGAACCGTCATTGACAAGAAACCATTCGGCTTGTACATACGTATATATGTTAGCAGATACATAAGTTACCAACAAGAACACTCGTCTGCAATATGGCCTTAAGAAAATAAGGGATGTTGAATCCTTTATGAAAGAGCCCCGGATATTACAGTGTGACAATAGAAAACCAAACTCGACACAGAAATCGACGACTATCCGCTTTGCTTAGTTGTGTCTCTATACCTAACCTTGTTGTTCGAAATACAGTAAATAGATCTTGCGGTTGGGATTCGTAGAAGATTAGGCAGATATAGATATCTGCCGTAGATATTGGTTGTATTCTTATTGAATGATAAAAGTACGCTTTCTATATCTACCTATATATAGTCAGTGGAACTGAGAAAATGACGGAAGTCTTTGGGTGAAAACGAGTGCGGCATTTTCGATACGTTTCTTTCATGGTCTCTTTGCATTTAATAGAAAAGATGTATCCTGTCAATATGATGTGGAATGGGGTTGGCTTTTATCAAAGGAAACATACACAATTATTTAATGACAATTAGAACTTCGATCGAACTCGTGGATATTGAATTGGCTCAAAATTTCTATGCTTGCTGTTTATAGTCTTTCGTCATCAGGCAGTTTAGTTTTGAATTTATTTTCTATTTATGTTTTTTGGGGTGCCGTTTACGAATCTGAGTTTTTTCCTCCGATTTTTTTTTGCAGAATATGAGTTACAGCCAAGAAACACAAAAACACTGTTTTGAGTTTTTTGAAAATATTTTGAAATTTAACGGTTATAACCAAACCAAATTTCGCAAAAAAAAACTTGGAGAAAAACCTCAGATTCGTAATCAGCACCCCAAAAAACCATAAATAGAAAAAAAAACTACATCACAATTTGTTTTAGGTAAACTATGACGAAAGACTATAAACAGCAAGCATAGAAATTGAGGTAATTCAATATCCATGAACTCAACAGAATGAGCGAAAGATTCGGTACAACGAAATAGCCTCCGAGTCGTTCAATTTAAGAATGGCACACTGTAAAATTAATTCCCAGACTAGCCCATCGCATAAATACTACCCAACGCATAACCAATCCACGCTCATTTCTTATTACATATAATGTACTACAATACATACATTCATTCACTCACATCCCATCCCATTATATATCTAAAACTAAAAGCACCATTATCTATCTACCAAAGCAATCCCATCTAAATCCACTCATAATCATCTCCTCATCATGCAATGCACGCATTGTGTATATGTACTTCTAAATACTCGGCTCGAACTGAAGGGCATTGGGGGGCGCTGACTCAGAATCTGGGGTCAAAAAAAAAAGAAAAAACAAGCTAGCCTTCGGATAGCTTGCCGAAGGCTAGCCTGTTGAAGATATCTTCAAAAATAAAAAAGTTTTTGCTATTGAAGCAGTCGTTCCTATGACAGCCATATGATAGAATAGTTTGATTTCAACCAAATTCGGGAATGTGATTTGACTAAAGATATTATTGATTAGTGTGAAATTTGGCAAAGATATCTTTATACATAGAAAAGTTTTTCTCACAAAGACGAATTTTTGGATCGGTCGTTCCTATGGCAGTTATATGACGTAGTGGTCCGATTCCGTTGGTTACATAGAAAAGTTTTTCTCACAAAGACGAATTTTTGGACCGGTCGTTCCTATGGCAGTTATATGACGTAGTGGTCCGATTCCGTTGGTTCCGATATATTTACAGTGTGCAATAGAAAGAAGGCTTTGTACAAAATTTCAGCTCGATAGCTTTAAAACTGAGGGACTAGTTTGTATAGAACCAGATGGACAGACGTACAGACGGACAAAGCTTAATCGACTCGTCTCATCATACTGACCAGGAATATATATGGTTTATATGTATGGTCGGAGATGCTTACTTCTGTGCGTTGCAAACTTCATGACAACGTTAATATACCCTATCACATCCGAGAAGAGTATGAAAATTGGGGTCGCCCATCCCAGACTGGCAGCCCCGTTTTCATGGGAAATAGTGGTCCCATCTGGCTAGCTCGAACTAAATGGCAGTGGGGCTTACCGACTTCGAATCGGGGGTAAAAAATAAATGAAAAAACTGAATTTTTAAAAACTACGATTTTTATTGAATATGTTATTAACCAAGTTTCAGACTCTTTTCACGACTAATTTTGAACGACTCTTTTTGAACGACTCATTGGAAAGAGTCAGAGCGTATGTGCTGGCACAGTGAAAAGAGTTATTATGCCCATCACTACAGTGTAGTCTATACTATTTGTCAATACGTATAAATCTACTGGCAGAAGGGAAAGTTCTATGGAGTGAGTATACTCTTGTAGAATATCAATCCTCTTTGGTTGAAGTCTATGTCCAATGCACTGCTGAAAGTCGAATTTCGGTTCAGCAGTATAGTCCAAATCGATAGTCACAAAATGACAATTTTTCAGGCTTTGGAGAAAAATCGCATTTTATCAACTTTCGACCTCACTGATCTTTGAAATGTGTGTTCCAAATGGCAAACTGATTAAATAAAAGTTGAAGCTTTCAAGTCTATTGTGGCCAATATTTGGGAAAGTCAAACAATTAAGCGATTTGCGATAGCATTTCAAGCTTTGCAAAATAGCCGGCCGTTAACTAAAATGCAGTAACTGAAAAACGACACCAGGTAGAACTTTGTAGTAAATAGTCAAAACGAAAAATAGCCCGTGAAAATCAGATAAATTGTTTACTAGATACAGCTCCCAAAAATACAATAAAATCAAAATGTGTGCACAATCAAAATCTTGCTGTTTTGTCTGACTTTTCTCGAGTTTTCGTTGTTGTTGTATTGCGTGTTATTTTACTAACCTATACAGGTTAAGAAAAGCAAAGAGCGCGCCTAGTGATATTGGCCACATTACTATTCTGAAACAAATTCCTGGCATGCAAATCTGCCTAAGATCAGATTGGATAATCACGGAGTTATGCTTCGGTAATAAATTCATAGCTCTCATCCCAAATCGCTCGGAATGGGAAAATATCTGCCCAGACCCCAGATGTATCATGTGGTGCGGGCGTCTTTGGACGCAACACATGGGTACATGGCCTAACGCTTTTAAGCCGAGATCCAGGCTATTGAGGACTGCGCCAGGGTAATTCTGGAAAACAATAGGCAGGCAGGCATTAAACCTCTCTCTTAACATGGGCTCTCTTCAAACTGGTGAAAGAGTGTCATGAATTTCTCCAATGTCTGGCGATCGTCAACCAAATATTTTTGTATTGGGTACCAGGTCACCGTGGCATTGAGGGAAATGAAGCACCGGATGAACTTGTAAAGCAAAGCTCATCATCAAATTTTCTCGGGCCTGAGCCCTTTTGTAGTCTGGGCTTAAATTCAGCTAGGGCAATCATAACGAATTGGTTTAGAGGGATACGGCAGCACTACTGTGACAACCTTACAGGATGGCGGCAATCAAAGGAGTTGATGAGACCCTTCAACTACATACATATACGGACGCATCAGTGGAGCAAGGCTGAGAGGAACACCGAGAGCTCGTTGGGAAGTGACAGTGTGAAGTAACCCAGACAAATGGAGGAAAATGATCAAGACGGCCAAAGTGTGACGTCGGATTGTCGAGCCCCGATAAAAATAAATAACTGGCGCAACAGTCCAATTTGAACCATGGCCTCGAGATGAGTTAGCATCATCTCATTTTCTAGATCGTGACGGTTTTTGTGCAGAGGTATGTGATCAGCAACACTCTCAACCGAGTTATTTACCCCATAATGGGTACTCATTTAACAGCTGAGTAGGCTCATAGTCCGACACGTAAATCCCCGGAATCGAACCGGGGCCCAGTGCGTTGAAGGCGAACGTGCTAACCGTTGCGCCATCGAGCCCCGATGATGATGAGCAATTCCAATCAAAACTCGTTAATATGTATAGTAGATTAATGTAACTTCCGGAAAAAAAAATACGAAAATTAAAAAATCAGCTTCCTGATTACCTATTATCTCATGCGGTACAAATTCAATTCTAACGCAATTTCTATCAACACTATGCCAAAATTCATTCCCGCCTTGGCACAGAACATGTAGCATTATTAACAAATCATTTAATACATCACATAGTGAAAAATTGATTTGAATTTTTAAGTTTCTCATTCAACTTTTACGCTTTTCCTGCGGATCTAAATTTATTCAAATCAGACCGTACTGAATACGCACACAAGGATGTATCAATTCGTGAAACAAAAAGCATCCATATTTCACCGGAGCATCTCCCATTCGTGTTGTAAATCACCAATCTCAACCGGAAAATTGCTCTCATGAAAGAACTACTCATATGCTGTCCGTTGTAGTGGAAAATTCGGTATGTATCTACGTTAAGGCACAGGATATACGTACGCCTATTCGCATCCTGCACATCTTTTTTGCCCTCCCTAATTTGCCATGCATACACTGGTATAGTGGGTTTTCTCTCTTTTCACTCGCAGCACATACACGGTCGACTTAAAAATTTATTGAATTTCCAGATATCAGACAGCATGTTTTTCTAGGTCGCAAGGGACTCGTAAAAGAGTGCCCATTTTCTAATGATAAAAACTTTTTCATATGTTATCCTGACGGAAATTTGCAATCTACACATCCTTGGCCCATGGTTAGTATGACGGAGTTGTCTCTCTGTTTGCAGACATTTAACCATTGTTGCGGGCTGCTTCGTTATTGCTCGTTTCATGGACACTGTGTGTACTGTTGACCCTATACACATACCCTCGATAATTTAATAATTAGTCGGAAAAATCTTGCCTTTGATATGATGATGATGACAACGATGATGTTGATGCCATGACACACATCAAAGATACATTATCATTAATGGCACTGTTCTAAATGCTCGTTCACATGAGAGCTAGTAGGTACATTATTTCACCGTTGATAATAATCTTATGTTGCCGTTTTTCTCATTATTAGCACTTTTCTGAGCAGCCTTTTTCTGAAGAGATGGTGTTGAGAAGGATGTGGCAAAGAAGTGCTCAATGACAGTGATTTTCAAGGGAGTACGGGTCGCCGGCATTCTGGCCGGGACGCAAACTTAACTTGGTATTTATTTTTAAGCTATTTGCTAAACGCTTTCGCAACTGAGGCAATAGTGCAGAGGTCGCGCTCGTCCTCATCGCACACTCATCTACATATGTTTCGCGCTACATATGATTTTGACCTAGATTCGACGGTAACGATGTTGGAAGGAGTGACAGGCAAAGGAAGCCCGGGGAAGTCATAAAAACGACAACAGCACATTAAAACGACTTAAGGAAACTAAGTTTAAGAAAATATTGACTTAATGTTTCTCGTACTTAGCATTTACGTAAATGAAAATTTCATCTAAGCCATACGCGAGTGTACGAAGGAACGTATGAGTTTCTTATTGCTACATTACCGAAGAATCGAGGGTGGTTCCGGTGTGTTTGAGGCCATACATTATGTGAATGGGGGATAAGATGAACATGAGAGTGTAACGTGGAATGTTGTATTCGACGGAGGTGGAGGAAAACAGCAGAATTAGCAACCAGCCAAGCGTCTAACCAGTCAGTAACAGAAGTCTATTTGCATATAAGTGACCTAGTTTGCAGGGACGAAAAGTCAAGTGCGAATCGACATTGTTCGTCAAATATTCAAAATGAAATTTTCACAACGGTCCCTAGCCAATTTAATGTTATTAAAATTTACAGGTCTTTAAGATTATTGTAATGTTATTTTAGGTTACATGTCCCGAAGCAGATGTGCGCCAAGGATCTTTTTATGCAAAAATTCGAATTGTCTTATGGAAGTTAGGTAGGAAGATAAAGGGATTATCACACCTCTCAGGACGACAATGTGAACATATGGACGAGTTAAAGTTAAATTGGTGTATCTGCCATTTTCTTCGTTTTCCAGAAATAAACATGACGCAAAAGTTACTGTAGTAAATTCTGGAAGTAATATAGTTTTTGGTGGGCTATATTTTTTTAACGGTTCACTAGTATTTTAACTTACAGACATGAATTTAATTAAATTTATACAAGGTTCAATTTCTTATTGCTGGTGCACATCACAAACACCATTTATTCATAACAAAGATCAATTGATCTGTTTAAAGCAAAAGTGGTGTATAAGCCATTTCTTTTGTTTTGAGGAGTAAGGATAACGTTAATGTTACTTTAGTTGATCCGGAAATTAGCTTTGGATATGTTATCACCTGGGGTTGCATTATTATACGAATAGGGGGTGGGGCTTTGGGGTAGAGGTGTCCAGAAATGTATTTTCCTTTTTTATTTTTGTATTAAACTAGAACTTTTCCTAAAAAATAAAATATTCTATAAGGGAACTTAGTGGTGACTGCAATGGCGATGTCGTCTGCGTAAGCACTGATTTTACACCCAATCTTCTCCAGATCCCCCTTGGAGGGTTCCCCTGCGGACACGCCTGCACACAGACGATATGCCTCGGGTAGTATGAATCAGCCTTGTTCTTAGCAGCGTGTTAATGAGCATACAGAGCGACTTATCAACCTGCAGGCTCAAAAGGGCTTCGATGATCTCACTAGGTTTAATGTTATTGAAAGCGCCCTCGATATCCTGGAAAACAACCATCGCGTCATTATTTTGATCAAGGGATTTCTCAATAACACTAACTAAAAAGTGCAGAGCCATATCCACCGATCTACCCTTCCAATACGCAAGCTGTGACGCAAATAAAGAGCGTAATGAACTGGTGTTTCGTCGGTAGACATCAATTATATTAACGAAAACTTATCTAATAAAACTTAGCTAACAGAAACACCAGGCAACCGTACAAACTAGTAAAGACAATCAACCCAGGACTAGCCTCTGTAGGGGCAAGCATGGAAATATCATCACTGGCCCCAATAGAATTAACAAATGATGGGCCTCTTATTTAGAAGAGCTTCTGAATCTATCATCTAACATCCCACACAAGAAGCTCTTGATTGATATTGTTGATCTAGGCCCACCCAGACAGGACACACTCTCCGAAAAGGGCTGAACAACATTGCTCAACAGACCCTCGATTGAAACCCGCAGGGAACCAACGCAAGTCGCCGTGTTGGACGACCTTGTAACACTTGGAGAAGATCAGTTCAGAGAAAGGGTGCCTCCATAGGTAAGTCGTGGATTGAGCTGAAAGCGATGGCGATGAACAGGACGATGTGGAAAGTAGGCGTGCCCCACGAGGGGTTAACAGGAACCATAGAGAGAGGCCCACCCATACAACCCCCGACAATAGAGGAAGTTGATCTCGCTTTGCAGTCACTTATACGAAATAAAGCGCCGGTCGCTGACGAGATTCCAGCTGAACTGCTAAAATTCGGTGGAACGAGTCTAGTTAATGCTAATTGATACTTCACCGATACTGATACTTTTGGTACCCCAGCAAAATTAGCGCGACTGACAAAGATGACGATGACCAACTCTGTCTCACTCACAGGTCAGGATCCATAATAAACCTGAGAATATGAAGACTATATAAAGAACGGAAATCAAATTAAATTTTTGGTACCCGTTTACACACTGACATATTCACACACCACAAAAATGTTCCCCCGGCTGTCAAATAATTTGTTGTGATTTTCAATCATTCCGCAACCGAGGGAGCAACAAGTGTTAGGAGAAAGTAGGCAATAAAAAAAATATTCTAAAAAACCGACATAAATTGCAACTTTCAGTCAGTTAATTTGACAAACGAGGGAAAGAAGAATGCAGGCTCTGAAAAAAAATGTGTACGAAACACTTATGGGTTATTTGTGATGATTGCCTCTCTTCAATACATGTTCCATACTCCCAGTAATAGACTTACTTATCTATTTGAAACACGCACTGGTCTGAAGCAGAGGGATAAACTACGCCGATGACATCAACATCATGTCCTGAAGATTGGCCGACGCAGAAGAACTTCTGCATACGCTTGACACCGTTGCAAAAAAAAATTATACTACATATCAACGAGGGTAACGCTAAAATAATGATACAATCGAGGACAAGGAAGCCAACACAATCCAGCATTAATGTGGGAGACCTCAACATCGAGTTTGTGAACGACCTCATATACCTGGATTGCAACTTGTTAAAGGACGCCAACGAAAGTGACGAAATTTAGCGACAGATACAGTTAGCGAATAAGACTTTTTTCTCGGTTCTCCCCGTAATGAAATCGAAGTGCACAGAACCTATGCTATGGCTGCGAAACATGGACCCTAACTCAGGCCTCCGGAAACATCCTAGACACATTCGAATTTTCGGGCTGTTTGCGATCGAGATGGATGAGTTGTATGAACTGTACGATGAGCTGAAAGTTTCGAAAATCGTCAAACTACAACGACTTCAATGGGCACGGCATATATGTACAACGAATGGACGATGATCGCATGCCAAAGAGAGTAATGAACGGACGACGAGTCAACGGTACGAGACTGCGAGGACAACCGAGAGTACGTTGGGAGAGCTCAGTTTATGTGGACGCCGCGCAACTACTGGGCTTCCAAGATTGAAGGACGCGTTCACGTGACCGAGATAATTTGAGGACAAGGATCCAGGCAGCCAAGGCCCGACGTTGGGCTGTCACGCCACGATAATATTGATGATTATTTTATAGGATTGGTAAAATCAAAATCTCACTTTCCTATCTCCAGTGTCTTAAAATAAAAATCGTGAATATTTCGAAATGCTTTACACTGGACATAATTAGTTTTGTTACTGTTATATACCTCTCATTTTGTCCTCACCCAAGGCGTCAGCCTTGCCGCAGTGTCTAAATGACTTTATGTTACAGATTCAGTTTAAACGTTTGTTCTGTCTTTTTTTTATAAATTCCCCAAGGACTGTTTGGCTTCGGGAGCTCGATGGGTACTGCGTCGATACTTGTATATGTATACTAAACGAGATGTTCGATTTCTGCCACGAACTTATTCCAACAGTTGCTTTTCTTGTCGGCGGCCTCTAATTTATTCAGCCGTGAATGAGCACATTGATTTGATAAAAAATTAATGGAGTAAAGGCAAGACGTGCGCAATATTGACAATGCCTCCAGTTACCATCATCCCGTGAAAAAGGGTCTCAGAAATGAAGAGCTCTATCGCACTTCGTTCCTCGATTCGGAACGGAAAGTACTTTAAAAAAATGTATATGTAGTGTTATCCGTACATTTTACTATTCGTATGTATTCGTACATAGTCCACAGTTTCCAGTAGTTTATCACTTTTCTGTCAATAAAAACTAATTGAAATACAGAATTTAAAAAATTACCTCTACGAAAACATGCTGTTCTTGTAATAACAGAATTCATTAATCACCTTAGCTATACAATCGGCATTCATTTCCACCCTATCGACCTAGGGATGGGAAATACCTACCGGTTATTCCGACAACCGGTATTTTCCATTTCGAATAACCGGTTATCTCCGGTACTATTTTTGTCCGGTTTTTTTACCGGTACTGTTTTCTAAATCCAATAACCGGGGAAGAATAACCGACATGCGAAAATGCTTACTTGTTTTTTTCAAATCGTTCGACGCCAGAGAAGAAGAAAAATTCAGCCGTTTGCCTTCTGATTCAGATTTAATGGGACCGTTTTTTTTTACAATGGCTATTTAAAAAAAAACGCATGCACCAACAAAAATATGCTTGAGCCCCATTATTGCCAGCCAAGCCATCATTTTAGCCAAGAAGTTAAGCACCACTTGGCTGACATTGGCAAACTTTCACCCTTACCTCAAAGGGCTGAGGTCATAAACAACTAAAATCCTTTTTGGTCATCACATGACTAGGAAGTAGCCAAGGGTGCTCCAGTGGAATCATTTCCAAATGAATTGAAACTCTATCCTCAGCAGCCGTTGCTTCATAGGGGAAGTGAGCCTTTCAATTTTTGGGAGAAGAGCAATGCCTGCATACCGGGTTTGTCATTTATTGCTCAAAAATATTTAGCTTTGATCGGAAGTTCCGTGGCCTCTGAACGACTGGTATCAACTTTAAATGATGTGGGTGGTATCTAATGAAAGGACTTGACTAACCGATCAACATATTAGCGAAAGAGTATTTATGAATAGGTAGTCCGGATGGCGCAACGGTTAGCACGTTCGCCTTCAACGCACTGGGCCCCGGTTCGATTCCGGGGATTTACGTGTCGGACTATGAGCCCACTCAGCTGTTAAATGAGTACCCATTATGGGGTAAATAACTCGGTTGAGCGTATTGCTGATCACATACCTCTGCACAAAAAACCGTCACGATCTAGAAAATGAGATGATGCTAACTCATCTCGAGACCGTGGTTCAATTTGGACTGTTGCGCCAGTTATTTATTTATTTATGAATAGACTGGATTCCAACTATTGGCCCAAAGCTTGATATGTGAAAAGGCAAGAATGTGAGTTTGCGCTATTTTGTAGACCCTTTGGCATACCTACATGTGTTTGGGAACGGTAGCGCAGTGTGTTGAGGCATCAGTCTCATGTTTGACTACCGGCGTTTCGGGTTCGAATCCCGTCCACGACAACGTTTGTGGCCATGGATGTGCAGGAGGTGTATGCTGGCAACTGCATTCTCTGAAACCAATTTATGCCAACGAAACGTCAACTGGGCCACATGGAACAGTTGACGCGCTATGCCCCAGAAGGGGTTCGGGCAATTGAGTATGTGTTTGGGAAGAAACTTTTCTTCAGTGCAACTCTTACTTATTTTGTAAGTCTAAAACGTGCCATACACACACCGATCGATTGGCCGATCCGTCGCCCGATATCAATATCGGCCGATGGATCGGCCTGTATATGCGCCTATTGTTGACGATTTTTTTACTGTTCCATATAATTTTGATCAGTTGATATTTTGTAGCGATCCATCGGCCGATTTATCAGGCGACGGATAACCGCCATCTCTATATCGACCCCTTTGAACTCCAGACAAAAATTAAATATTTTTGTTCAATTGAATAACGAAGTTACAACAAAGTTTGCATTTCTGCTACATAATCGTACATCTGTACATATATGTATCTTCAATTTAATAAATGGCGTTGCATGTGGTTTGAACATTTTCAACCACAACGTTTCACTAAATCCTACTTCCCAAACGGATTAAATTGTCCTACAATCAGTCAAGAGCACGCATACTATATACCGTATTACGAATTTGAATAAATGATTAAAGTAATAAAGTCGACACTCAATCATGACACATTACAGTCAAAAATCCATGAATACTGAAAACCAAATATGCATAACCTTAAAGCAACATGGATTTTGTGGTTATGTGAATTATTGAAACATATGTATACCGGGTACATGTATTCGTAATTTCAGCTTGTATTTTAACGAAAATTAAGGAAATGTTGTTTAAAATGCGACAACCAACATTGTGGATTCATGAATAGGCTTTTATCGAGACTGTACAGGGTGCTCCGCTTCAGATGGTAAATACATTAATGGTAGATAGTACCGTTCATTTGTGGAAAATTGACACCAAAATGAACCACTCTGTCTTTAACCGTTTCAGAGTTATCGCTTTTTTTTATACCCTAGACTTTTAGTATAGGGTATATTGTTTTTGTCACGACGAAAATATGTAACACCTTAAAGGAGGCTCCGGAGGTATAGCAATGTGTATATATATAAATGATCAGGGTCAGCTCCTGATTCGATTAAGCCATGTCTGTCTGTTTGTCTGTCTGTCTGTCTGTCCGTTCGCACGATAACTTTCGATAGAATTGAGCTAGAGCTTTGAAATGTTGGTTAAATGTTGGCAGTATGATCTATTGTAGTTGGTTGGTATTGAAAATGGGCATGATCAGGCCAAGAGAACACCTACCTCCCCTACATATGTAAAATAATTAAATGTATCCATAACTCCCGATTTAATAAACATGAAAGGCTCTAGCTTTGGTCGATTGTTTGTGAGGGTAATCTCATATTCTCCTGGAAGAACAAAATCGATCAATTGAAAACTAACGGTACTTTTCCTACAAAGAGCCCCTACCTACTACTCTATTACCCTACTTTTTAGGTTTTTTTTATCTATAACTCTTGAACCAATTGACGTAGACACCTGATTTTTGGCATGTAACCCCCAGAGCAAGAATAAAGAATTTATGGGACTAATCCGAAGTGCCAAATTTTTGGAATAAGGTCAGCGCGATGTAGGTTTCTTATAGAACGATTAAAGAATGATATAAGAAATATTTCTAGCGTGGTTGCTTAAAACATTCTTTAATCATGATATAAGAGACAAGTACCGCGAAGAGCTGTTCCGACAAAATTCGGCTTCTTAGAAGTTTCTTAATGCATGATATACGAGTAATGCTATAAGAACGATTTAAGAAAGTTTTGGGTTTGCCGGGGTTGCTCTACAAATCAAGTAGTCCATACCGAAGCCTCTAACGCAAAAAACCCAGTCAAGCAGCTGAAATATGCCGGAGGTAAAACTAGACGATCAGGCAATCGAAAGGGTAGACAACTTTATATACCTTATGAAGCCAACATTGCAGAGAACGACAATAAGACCCGAGAAATCAAACGGCGGATCCAACTGGCACACCGAAGCTTCTATGCTGCTAAACAACAGCTTCACTCGTAGGAAAATGAAGTTCCAAATCTGCAAGACAATCGTTCGCTCTGTGCCACGGAAGCGAGACTTAGGACCTTTCCTTACTTGTCGGTATGGCAGCGGCGCGGGACAGTACGCTCTGTATACCGAAACGATTCCGCACCAGGCGGTATATTTTCGACATTCATTGTTCAGTATCGCTCGCATCCTCGCCATTTCTGCCATGTTTCAACATTTTCGCGCGACGTTATATCTGTCAATACCAAGCAGCCACGGGATGCTCATCACGCGACGCGGTTAAACGAAACGACCCCTCTCCGCATCCGCAAATACCGACCCAATCAGTAAAGACTCATTGAAATAAAGGTGGTCGGTAAGCGGTCGGTGCCGCGTATACCGAGCATACCGATCCCGAACCGTTACCGTACTGACAAGTGAGAAAACGGCCTTAGACCCTCATGCAAGCTTTGGAAAAAATCATAAATGCCTGTGACAGGAGGATTCTCCGACGGACCATAGGCATCCCGGAAAGGATACCAATGGCGAAAACTATAGAACCATTAGCTGTACGAAATATTTGACGAACTCCTCCAGATTCATCAAGATACCAAGGCTACTGTGAGCGCGGCACATGCAGCGAAATGCTAACCATCGAATCCGCAAGAAGCCATTGGTCGAGAAGTGTAACGGTATAAGAATTCCCCGAAGACCGAAGGAGCGTTGGGCGGCGGCCATCCGAGAAGAAGTAGAAAGCTGTTTGGAGTGGCAAACTGGAAGCAGCAGTGTATGGACTGAGACGTATGGAGGTAAAACTTGAAAAAGCCATATCCCCCAGCGGACAATATGGTTTTTAAGTAAGTATATATAGGTAGTATAACGAAATACAGATTAAGCCCTGAATGTTGTTTTTTTTTTGTATTTGGATTAGGATATAAATCCATGGCTTCACCAGTATAAGGCCGTGTAGTATAAATCCGGCCAATGACGCTTTGCCTTCCTTAGATTGTGCCATCATTACGTTCACAGAACGGAACGTTAGATTTGTATCTGTCTGACAGTTTCATGCCAAGTGATCTTTCTAGATCCATTGGTTTGGTGGCGTTGTTCCTTTAGTCCAGGCATCGAACGAAAACAGGGAAAAAACATGTAGTCTTGAAATTTGGAGATGGTCTCCTGAATCAATGCTCCAAAGTGCCCTTGATAGGGTATCTGGCAGTCTAATGGAGGAGGGGTCAAAAGTCGTTAAAAGCGCACAGAACCTTTTGATAAAATGTAGCCAGCGACTTCAAAATTTGGTTAAATATTCTTGATTGATGGGTACTGCAAATGGGCGATCCGACGAAAGGTACACACGCCACAAAATATCGATAACACCCCATCGGATAAAAGTAAAAGTTTAATGAACTCCTCATTTTTTCCCTAGATATTTTTAATTGATATCTTACCAAACCAACACTGACCACTCAATTTAACAATCACAAGAATAGAGAATTAAATCAAAACCACATTTTCAGAATTGTGTCTGTCTACACTATGTAGACAACGTCCATTCCTATCAATGTCAGTCAGTCTGGAGTTCAACTCGTTTTGTCACAATAACACCAGCGACTGGGCAAAAGTTTTAGTCTTTATCCTAAATATGCATATACACATATTCATTTATATAAATATTCATAGCACATTCACATCCTTTCCTTCTTGTTGCCTCTTCAATTGCTAGCTAGCCAACTAACTCTTAGTCTGGCCCAGCACACAATAATATGTGAAGCATAGTCTTCCGTACGTTTTGTTCTCAAATGCCACTGCAAAGTGGTGTGTTAAGAAAAATCCTTTATCCTAGCAATTGTGAGTACGAGTCGCAATGGAGGTCGGTTGGCTGGCAGCCTGGCTGTACCAATGTCTGTATGTTTGGCGGTATACCCCCAAAGGAGCTCTCTCTGCGAATAGAACAGTCACTGGGAAAACCAGATTTATTACAGGAGGTATTAAAATGACAAGCATTGTTTACTTTTTAATAGAAAATATGAAAATGTCGTCTATTCGTTCCTATGGTTTCTCCTTCGCTTCCTTTCGTTCTTTTTTGTCCTGTCCCTCTAATTTACCACTTGTGACAATTGTGCACAACGAAGGATGTTTTCTTTGGGGGCCTATTCATTTTTTCCGCCGCATAGACAGTCAGTAAAATAATTTGTGGATTTTTACATACTTGTAGTCCGGATGGCGCAACGGTTAGCACGTTCGCCTTCAACGCACTGGGCCCCGGTTCGATTCCGGGGATTTACGTGTCGGACTATGAGCCCACTCAGCTGTTAAATGAGTACCCATTATGGGGTAAATAACTCGGTTGAGCGTGTTGCTGATCACATACCTCTGCACAAAAACCGTCACGATCTAGAAAATGAGATAATGCTAACTCATCTCGAGGCCGTGGTTCAAATTGGACTGTTGCGCCAGTTATTTATTTATTTAAGTGAGAAGTGAGTGTGAATTAAGTGTGTCCGTATGTATGTTTGCTTTTCTTTCAACAAGCTCCGTTTTTCTATGCTTTCTTCTATAGTCTTTGTTTTTTTCTTTTGTGCTTGTGCTTGTGCCGATCTCTTTTTGTTGACACAATTCAATTTAGGGATTTCCGTTTTCACAAGCGAATATGCTGAAAGATGCGGATAAGATGGCACTTTTGGGACTAGCGATGCTTAGAAATAATAAATGATGGGGATTAGATCTAAATTGCAGTTGGAAATTTTGAATGGAATTGGTGGAAAAATGGATACTTGGAATTTGGCACCCAATCTGGGGTTTAATTAAATGTGGGCCCGAAATAAATATCAGTACTATAATACAATAATGCAACCATATGATGGCGAACGATGATCCGGATATTGGAGAGGTGAGATATGATCAACGCTCGACTGGGTGACATTACTAATTTTCCCCAAACGATCCTATTCTTTTTAGTGATTGGTGATATGGCTACATCCATCCCAGGGAGCAAAAACGAAATATTGTAAAAAAAAAGTCGAAAGAGATTGCGTGTAAGTTGATTGACACGCTTTATCCTAGAACATCGTTCTCACCCTGGGGGTCGCAATCTGCCTAAAAAATAAAACCCGTATACGAAACATCCTTTTATTGAATCACCAAACCTTTCATTAAGTTTAAATATTATCTTATATTGGGTCCACACTAGGAGCCAGATCACTTAATCTGGACCAAATCGAAGCAGGTCACTTGATCTGACGTCGCTCGACCTGCAGTAGATCAAGCACAACGATCGACATTTTTTTTTTCTCACCATGAATAAAAATTCCAAATTGTCAACATGACAGTTGACAAACTGTTCGTCCAAAACAAATCACAAAGGAGAAAATCAAGGGCAACATCAGACCCGACCACTGCAGTGTCATGAGCGACTTCAGCGGGTTCATGAATATGTACGAGTACGTCAAATCGAAGAAAGAAATATGATGGCACATATTCGAAAATCAATGCCGCAGACGATTGTAAATATTGTACATCGCCTGTATACTGGACAAGAAGTTCTCGGCAACTTGAAATTCGATATATAGATCATCATATAATCACCGTCGAACCAGTTAATCCTTCCGAATTGCCTAAGCTATTGGAAGTTTCTCGTAGAGTAAAGATACTCCGCCGAAGCCTGTCCCAAGCCATGGTTGTGAAAAGAGAAAGGAAGGATGGAGCCTGAATGGCTGAGTCACATCTAAGCGTCTCATGTCAGCAGCGTGTCGCGAATTACGTAGTTAGACCTGCAACCTAGTTGTGTGAACTCTGGCACGTTATAAATCATATGTTATGTCATACGTCATGGTTTAGCGATGGGCCGACAACCCATCCTTGTAAAAACTACTTCATGTCAAGAAGCCTGGAACAAAAGCCTCGGGTTGGACAGATCAACAACGACGACCATGCAAACGTTTACCAGATTATTCTTTCGAATCCTGGAATGTACGCTCCCTGAACAAACTGGGGGCCGTGAAGGCGCTCCTTTAACAGGTCAAGAACTGTAAGCAGAGCATTTCTGCCGTCCAGGAAACAAATTGGATTGGCAGCGAGATAGATGACAGGAATTCGTACACAATTTTCAAAAGTGGTAAACCATCGGGTCACACGGAGTTTGGGTTTCTATTCATAGTGAGCAAGACGCTCAAGCCGCACGTAAATGACTTCAAACCTATTAATGAAAGATTGTGTACGATTCGCATTAAGACTTGTTTTTGTCAACCTCTGACTCATCAACATGCACGCCCCGACTGAAGTTAAGGAAGATGCAGTGAAAGACGAATTTTAGGCCCGCATGGAGACACTTTTCGACTCACTTCCAACAAACGACGTAAAACTACTGCTGGGAGATTTTAATGCGAAAGTTGGCTTCGGGGAACCACTGGAGGACATAGCCTCCATGAGGAATGCGATAATAACGGTCAACGATTAATCGACTCCACAGGTTTTCCGCATCGACAAATTCACGAACAGACTTGGAAGTCTCCAGACGCACGTGCCGCCCACCAAATTGACCACTTCGTCACTTGCAAAAGGTAGGCGTCCAGTATGTTGCATTTCCGATCCTATCGAGGAGCAAACTGCGATTCAGACCATCACTTGGTGAAGACAACCAGTCGGTGTAGCATTTCTTCAGTGTACCAATCGAGAATCGGCCCTCCCAAAATTTTCGCGGTTGAAAAACTTTTGAGCGATGCTGCGGCGCAGGCATATATGTATAGTCACCCTTCAGAAAAAATTATCACCTATACTACACGACACTAGCAACACAGGTGGACACGGGTTCTGGGAAAAACTTAAAAGGTTCCATTCTTAAAGGTATCATCAGAGAAGGTCGTGGGATTAAAAGCCCGAAACGAAATGGCTGGTTAGACGAAGAATACAGAAACTCACTCGACGCAAAGAACGAAGCCTACAGACAATATATCCAACGTGCAACTAGAGCCAAACAAGAAAAATATAACGAGTTACGGCGAATATCGAATAGAATTAATTAGACGTAACAAACGGAAATACATTGACGAGCAGTTGCTGAACATTATTGAAAACCCAATTAACAGAAAGACCAGACAAGCGTATAAAAACGGCTGTCAACCCAGGACTAGTCTGGAAACAGCATCTGCGCCACCGATCGCATAAACGAAAAGAGTCCTATTTTGAAGAGCTTCTGAATCCAACATCTAACGTCCCTACACGAGAAGCCCAAATCGATGACGTTATTATTGATCATGGCCCCACTACACAACCTCCGACAGTAGACGAAGTTGGTCTCGCCTTGCGGTCAACAAACCAAATAAAGCGCCGGGCGCTGACGAGATTCCAACTTAGCTACTAAAATCCGGTGGAACGGGTCCATTAAATGCCATATACCAACTACTTCTACGAATCTGGGTGGACGAGGTGATCCCAGAAGATTGCCGCGGGAGCATCATCTGTACCATCCGCAAAAAGGGAGATAAACTGTGGCGTGGGGATTACAGAAGCATTTCACTAGTCTGTACGTCCTACAAAATAATGACGAAAATTCTGGGGAATACAATAGAATAAAACCGTGCGCCGGCGGTTTCAGATCTGGTCGCTCCACAACCGACCAGCTTTTTACGATTAAGCCAAACCTGCAAAAGTGCCGGGAATACAACGTTGACGTGTACCAAATCTTTGTCGACTTTAAGTAGACATATGACAATACCGATCGTGGTGTACTGAACAAGATCATGCTGCAGTTTAGTATACCAGCAAAACTAGTATGATTTTATTTAATTAATTAACTAGTCGAAAAATCCTGAAAAATTCGGCACCCAATGTGGGGTCAGTGTGATTTTATCTGGCCAAAGAACTAGTACTAGATAAAATCACATTGCCCCTACATTAGGCATCGAATATTTTAAGGCTTCTTCGATAACTTTTTGGCTGTTTTTCTTTTCTATCGTAAATTATCTCTGACTTATGATTGAAAAAAAAGACTCGACAAAAAAAAATCGGTTTATACGTCTTGTGACAAAGAATACCACGTGGCGCGCGCACATCTAATTACAAATTTACAAAATTTAGCTTTCGTTGACACACGCCCACATTTGGCATTTTTACTGTAAATTTTCACTGACGTTTAGTAGGATAAAAAAATCAAGTAGCAATACACCAGTCATCTGGTTGATGGCATCACGGATAAATGGCTGCAAAAAAAGAAGCAACGTCATAAGTAAAATGTTATGAAATAAAGTAGTTTTCACGTATCGGACGGATGATTTTGCTTCTATTAATTTTTGAGTTTTAGTTTTAAATAAGTTTGAGTTTTAAGTTTAAAATCAATATTTAGGATTAGTAATATATTAGCGATTATATAAGAACTCATGGGGGGGACTTGTCCCCTCAATCACCATCCTATCTACTCCACTGATTCCAGACGAAACACTCCATCATTTTTATTTACTTGTCAATTTTTTGAACCGCATGTCGCATCGTGTTCCCTTAGGCATGAGATTCATGGTATTATGGTATAGACCTAGGCAGGGAGCAGTAAATCTCCATGCCCACATATCCGCGCCAGAGCTGTGGCAGGTTCGTGCCACTCTCAGCACTCTGAGGAGCTCCAACTGGAACAACTATCCGTTCCAAGCCGATTATTTACGGTCACTTGAACTCCGTCCTTATGGAGCTCTTAGGGGTCCTTCTTTGTCCGTAGCTTTTACAGAGAATATACCTAGTCTAGCCATAAATATTGTTACAAGGTTTGGCAACCCTTCAGAAAGGAACCGTTATATTGCATTTCTTAAAAATTGAGCTAATCGCTATAGTACGCTTGTGCTTGATGCATTTGTCATCATTTGATTTTAATTCTTAGTGTAGTGAACATGGATTGGGGTGACAAAGAAAATAGAATTGCTGTGATTGCACTTCATAAAGTAGGAATGCAGCCAAGTGATATTTTTAAGATTCTGCATACCCTTGGTATAAGCCGAATGTTTGTATATCGGGCTATTGAAAGATTTAATGATACGTCTGGAGTAAGTGACCGTGAAAGAAGTGGCCGTCCGCGAACTACTCGAACACCTCAAGCGGTTAAAGCCGTGCGCGAGAGAATTCGCCGTAATCCTCTTCGGAAACAAAAAATTTTATCGCGTGAGATGAAAATACCCCAAAGAACAATTTCACGTATCATCAAAAGTGACTTGGGGTTGGGTGCTTATCGTAGATCTACCGGGCATTTACTAACAGATTCGTTAAAAAAAATAGAGTGGAAAAATCAAAACGATTACTTTGCCGGTACGCAAACCAAGAACACCGTAAAATTTTGTTTACGGACAAAAAAATTTTTACTGTCGAAGAAACATTTTTGTGCATCACAGAAGCTTTCGTGCATCACAGAAGCTTTCATCCCGGGACTGGGCCTCTCTGCATCACTTTACTTACTCAACGTAAGTGACTTATCAATCTATCGAGTGCGAACCCTAGCAGATTGTTTAATTAGAATGGAAATTTATCAAAATATTCCCTTTTAAAAATAAGTTTGTTAATTGAGTGAAAGTCAATTATATCCTTCAAGCTGTTATATAAGATAATAGACCGTGTAATCGGTTCATTAAGACCATAATTCACTCTATGAAAAGGCTGAATAAAAAGATTGTTGCGCCGCAAATCGTGTGAGACATCTCTAACTACAAAGTAATTTTTAATATCTTCACACGAAATGTGAGAGCATAGCAAGTCTCTTATAAACATCGCGTTCAGGAAAGTCCTTCTATAAGCTAACGTTTGTAAACCAAATAAGGCACAACGAGTACTATAATCAGGCTTAAAACGCCAGCCAATTTGGTAAATAGCAAAACGAGTAAAATTATGTTGAATTCTCTCTATACGTTCGATATGAACATTATAGAAAGGATTCCACACAATTGAACAATATTCAAGAATCGAACGAACAAATGAAGAATATAGAATCTTCAAAGTATAAGGATCATTAAATTCGCGCGCGTTCCGTTTAACAAACCCTAACATGCTATTCGCTTTTGACAAAATGTAATCGGTATGTGGTCGAAATGAAAGCTTTTGATCAAAAATCACACCTAAGTCGGATATCTCAGAAACTCTTTCAAGAACACTACCTGCTATGGAGTACTCATAAAAGAGAGGATTTTTTATTCTAAACGCGCTCAAAACTTTACATTTACTAACATTTAAATTTAAATTATTATCGCGGCACCAATTTTCCAATTTCTCTAAATCGCATTGCATTTTGAGACAGTCGCTTACGTCGCCAATTTTCATAGCAATTTTCATATCATCCGCGAACTGCCATACCCGCACGTATTCAAAATTTTGGATGATATCATTTACAAAAACTAAAAAGAATATCGGCCCTAAATGACTTCCTTGTGGTACTCCCGATGTACATCTTATCATAGAGCGCGATGTACAGCCGTTTAACTTCACCAATTGAGTCCTATCAGTTAAGTAGGATCTCACCCAGCTGAGAAAAGTCGACTGTATACCTAAATTTTCTAATTTGCGAAGTAATATGTTATGATCAACTTTATCGAAAGCCTTCGAGAAGTCGGTATACACAACATCAACCTGCATGCTCTCTTCCATAGAATCAGCAACAAATTTAGTAAAGGAAACTAAATTTGTTGTAGTTGATCTACCTTTAAGGAAGCCATGCTGACATGGCGATATTAACTCGCTGATCAAGACATCTATTTTATTTTTAACAATTAATTCAAAAAGCTTCGGGATAGCCGATAGTTTAGCTATAGGCCTATAATTGTCTATATGATGCTTTGGACCCTTCTTATGAACAGGAGTAATAAAAGATGTCTTCCATTCATCAAGGAAAACACCTGTAGACAATGACATATTAAAAATGTTCGTTAGAGGACGACATAATGACTGCATGCAATTCTTTAGAAAAATGTTAGGAATGCAATCAGGTCCGGCTTGAATACTAATATCAAGCTCAGTCATAGCACATAGCAGGTCATCTTCAGAAATCTGAAGAGCACTATTAAGACGTTCATGAGCCATTTGAGCAATCGGGAATCTCCCAATGATATTGTCATTCAATTCCGACGAAACCGAACCTGGCGTATCATAAACCGAATTGAAAAAACTTGCAAAACCATCACATACCGATTGAAAATCATTATAAAAATTACCATTGAGTTTTAAATTTTTCGGAATGCCCGTATTCTTGCGTTTACTGTTTATAAATTTCCAAAAAGCTTTACTATCATTCTTTATATTTTGCTCCGCTCGAGCAATATATTGTTTATAAAGATATTTATTCAACAATTCATACTCTTTCCTCAATCTAAAAAAGTTAGCTTTGTTAACAAGAGACTGTGAATTTTTAAATAATTTATGTGCTTTATTTTTTGAATTTTTAAGTTGGTCCAACTCCTTGGTAGCCCAAGGATTTCTCTGTTTTTTGTTAAAATATTTTAGAGGAACATATTTATCAATAGCTTCAGATAATATTGATTTGAAAATATCATAAGACTCAACAATACTTTTATTTGAGAAAATAGAAGTCCAGTCAATATCAGAAAAGTAAGTATTCAAATCAGCATATCTGGCTTTTTCAAAATTTCTACTAGGAGTGACAACCAACTCTTCCTGAATGTAATCATAAAATATAAAATCTAAAAGAAGAGCATAATGATGTACTGAATTCGGCAAAAGTGGGTAATCTACTCTATTTACGGAAGCATTTAAGTTAGTACTCACAAAAATTAGATCTAAAATTCTACCAATGGAGTTTTCAACATGATTAATTTGCATCAAATCCATGGCAGAAAGACAATCTGTTAGAAAAAATTCGCACTCGAAACGTAGATTGCGTGGCAAAAATCTTTTTTCTCCATCATTCCAATACCAACTTATATTACCAAGATTGAAATCCCCAACAACAATCAATTTATCAGTTTCTTTAAAAGACGCAGTAATTTTTGAAATATTCTCTACATGTTTTTGAAAAATATCAATCGAACTCAGGGGTGGTAAATAGCTGTTAAAAATATAAACTGTTTCACTGCGAGAAATATTTATACTCACACATATTTGTTCCACATCGTTATGGAATAGATCAACTTCATGAGATGGGAATACTGTCTTGACAGCAATCAAAACACCACCCCCTCTTCTAGTTGAGTTTTCATAATGATCTCGACGAAAAACATGGTAGTTACTTACAAATAACTCCTCATTTGTAATCTCAGAATGAAGCCAAGTTTTGGTCAAACATATCGTTGGATAATTTTCTTGTGAAATTGCAAGATAAAAGTCATTCGTTCTAGAACGAAGACCACCTACATTTTGATAGTAAACCGAAAATAAATTTGTTAAATTTAAGTTTTCGGTTGAGCATTGTTTTCGCGATTCGCGTTTTTTGAAAAATTAAAAGCAGATATGTTTATACATTTTGGCCAGAAACTGGCGCAAAACACTTGCTTTGAATGTTCCTGAGGAATTTTTAATGAAAAACTAATCGAAGTTAATTTCGAAATATCGCTATCTTTTTTAACCAAGGGATAAACTGAAATGAAAGTTGAATCCGATAAATTTAGTTTTTTTACAACATAATCCTTCAAATCTTCCGCCTTCATAGAAGTATGGAGTTTTGAAATATGGAAAACTTTGAAACTGGGCACACTTTTAAGAGAATTATTGGTATCATCGATACCATAAATTTTCTTGTGTCGCCCACTTTGATTTTTACCAACCCTGAGTGCGACAGAAGTGCCATCACCAACAGCGGCCGGTTTTTTAACACCATTCTTCTTTTTACGCATTGTTACATGCTTATCAATCGGTGATTGATGAGCATTAGAAGGTGTAAGATTTTGAGAAGCTGTGCAAGGAACAACAATTGATTCACTTACCACTTCTCTACTAACAGATGGAATTTTGTCGAGTGATGTCACTTTTGATTTTTTTCCTTTTTCCTTTGATTTGTTCTTATTTTTCTTCGATTTAGTTAAATTGTCCAAATTACTATTGCTATTACAGAAATTACTCGAATTCATAAGGGATTTCATCTTACTAAGTTGGCTTTGCAATGACGCAACCACTTGAGAAAGCCCATCTAATTGAATTCTATAAATTTCGGAGCAAATGCAATTTTTCATACTGGTTTTTAATAATATGTTTCGAAAAGAACAAAGAAAGAAAATCGATAAAAAAAAAACGAAAAAATAAAAGCTAAAGTCGCAAGTAAGCCTCGAACCAGGGCCCGAAGATTACAAGGCGGACGCACCAAACACTACGCTATAAGGGCTCTTAAACAGAGCTTGAAATTAAATGTAGATAACAATTTATATCGTATTTGTGTGTACAATCGAATTCACACGAATTGCAAATTGACACACACGAATGGACAAATATAAACAAAGAAACAAAATCGCGTAAAATGAAAAACCACACAAATCTAAGATTTTCACTTTAAACACGAAAATAATATTAAAAATGAATTATCCGTAAACACCGGAATCCACTGTTAAAACAATAATTTAAATTATTTCGTTAAATATAATAATTTTATATTATTTTCACGAGCGCGGGTTGATACGTCCGGACACTGACAATTTAATAAACAAAACGATAGGGTTTATGCTCGCAGTGCCAGAGAAGCTTCTCAAGTTGCCCAAAAGGTTCAAAGAGGTCATCATCCAGCCTCAGTAATGGTTTGGTGGGGTGTTAGCTACAACGGGGTGACAAAGTTGCATTTTTGTGAGAAGGGCGTCAAAACGTCTGCCAAAATTTATCAAGAAAGTGTCCTTGAAAGTGTAGTGAAACCTCTCAACACGTCATTATTCAAAAATCAGCCTTGGAGTTTCCAGCAAGATTCTGCACCAGGTCATAAGGCGAAGTCAACCCAAAAATGGCTTGAAGAAAATGTTCCAGATTTTATTAAAGCTGAAGATTGGCCTTCCTCTAGCCCAGACCTGAATCCGCTGGATTACGAATTATGGTCTGTCTTAGAGCAAATGACGTGCTCTAAAAGACATTCTAATATCGAATCCTTAAAGAAGTCTCTTACACATGCAGTCGCCAACTTTCCCATTGAAGTCGTGCGTGCTTCCATAGATATGTAAGTGGCCAGCTCGATTAAAGGCTTGTGTAAAGGCAAAAGGCAATCACTTCGAATAACTTGTTGCAATTTCCGTTGTTGACAATGCATTTAATAAATAAACAATGATTTCTTAACATATAACACCTCTTTTAATGAACAGTGCTTCAAAAAGTTTGTAACAGTATTTATGGCTAGACTAGGTATTATAATATAGATACTGAATAATCTTCCCAACAACAAATTTGGGTTAATCTTATTTATAATCTTATATAAAATCTGATTTGCAGAACCTAACATAAAAATAAAGACCCCCACTTTAAATTATGTCATTTCACCGTTTTTTTACGAAAACGTCAAATCATCTTTCCTAGAACGAAGTTCTATGCAGTTTACGACTAGTACTGAATACTAATCAACTAATTGATGTGATGATTCCCATGACAAATGAATTATCTCCTTAAATCAATTTATAACGCTCCTCGTATCTTGTCTCACTTTCTCTCTCTCTCTCTCTCTCTCTCTCTCTCTCTCTCTAAGAGCATTTTAACATCCTATATTCAGATAACAATCTACCGAATCTAATGAGGGCCACTGCAGGTCTAGTGCAGAGAGAATGATCAATTCTGGAAATATGATTCTTCCTTTCTGATTAAATCGCTTTTGTGACGTGCAACATATTCGTCCACTCTCCAAATCGCCATTTATAGGGGCTGCTAACAAACATGCAGTATGGCTGTTAGCTCAAAGTCAGCCCTCATTTTAATCGACAATGGGATTTTCTCGGATTCATGTCCTTTGAAGATGGAAGACGGCTGGCTCATCGTTATCACTCCGGGTAAATTGCGGGTGCCATTCTTCTCTTCCTCATATCGAAATGCTTTATCGCGCATTCTGTAGTATTTCCAAAGCATACTCCTGCATATTGAATTCACTTACAAAGTGCTGATGGCATTCTAAGGAGAATTCAGTTAAACTCATTATGATAGCACATGAATTGGCATATCCGTCGTGCCAGAATAAAAACAAGTCCCTGATTTGTTTTTCTTATTCTTCATTAAAATAACTGTGTCAGAAGAACACCTCGCATTGAGAAACTCGTTCGTCGATTTTACTCAGAAATCTTCCTTCTAGGCCCATTTTCATTATGTCTTCTTGTAAACATTCTCACATTTATAATGGAGCAGCACAACACAAAGTGTAATGAATAGTGAGCCTCCACAATATTTCTCTTATCCCATTTACGTAGCAGCTTTTTTGTATTCAAACACAAGAAATGACTACTAGAGCAACACCTACAGCATTGAGCGATATGATTCCAAACTTCAAGGATAATACAGAATGTAAAGTCGGGAAACGATGCAGACCACCCAACAAACCAAGCCATGAGAAAGAATACAACGACAATGTTGAAGAACAGAGCAACGTCAAGACTACCAACAACAAAACGGAAACAAATTCGAGAAGGAAAATCTGAAGAAAATGAAATGGAAAATCCTCTGAATACATACTTTGGATATACAAGAAACGACAAGGAAAATTGCTCTTGTACGAGGTTAGGTCGTAGTCGTACCCCTTGAAGCTTGTTTTCTATATCCGAGTGTGCTCCTCGGGCTGAGGCTCATGTAGTATCGCCCCAAGCGCATCCTAGTACTTTATACGAGGAGAACATAAGAAGAGAAGTTGACTCTCGTTCCCCTCCTTTAACGTAGTCACAACATATTATTGAGCCCTGCAACCTCCTCATCCGTCTGTGCCCCGTATGGAACAAGTGAAGCGTAGGCATCCATAAGCAACCAACATTTCATTCAAAAAGCCGCGTCAGGATGTTGACGGGTAAACAGCAGAGGGAAGTAGGCAGAAAGATGTTATGTTGCCGCTCCCCCGTCTCGACTACAGGGGACAGTCGAAGGGAACTGGGAAAAATTGACGACGAGAAAAACGTGAAAAGGATCAAAGTCAAGTTGCATAGAAATAAAAAAAAAACTTACTTGTCTTCAAGTAGGCACTAAGCCTTTCTGACACGACCTTTCATACGTTGTGTATGTACACTAACGTTCTCGACGTGAAGAAACTAAGTAGCGCTCAAGTGCATTATGGCCCGGATGCAAGGATTCAAGAGTGCCTGAGTGCTTATGAGATGAACATATTTCAAGGATTCCGCTAGTAAAATTATGTTTAATTTAATTTTTTCGAGAAAAGAATAACGCCGAATTTAAAACTTTGACTGAATGGGTGATTTAATCTAGCATCTTAGAGATCGTGTATCCTATCTTGAAATTCATTGATAGAAACAATTTGAGTAGACAAGTTGGCTAAAGTTCGAAAGCTAGATAGTCCCACACCAGCACAATGTAGTGCACGAATTCTCAGATTGTTTAGAAAACGACAATATGAATGGTGTTCACCCCTGCTCTACCGCGCCCGGTGGTTGGTCACAACAAATGGCGATATCCTGTTTGATATAAAATCAATACACAGACATGACTCGCTCACTCTTTCTCCTCCGTTCGGGGAATTCCGCGTGTTCCTTGGATTCGTTTATATATACAATCACTATGACAATAAACATCAGAACACAACCTTAACAGCTAGCGTGCCACTCTCAATATCCTGCGTGTTGATCATTCTCCTGCCCTTGTTCTCCACGCGGCCAACTGATACACACAGAATCCAAGCACCGACCAAGCAGCAATATTGTTCGCTCCCCTGTAGGTCGTGGTGGTGAAGTGTACATCAAAGTAAGTCGCTTTCTGGAAAAGGAAATAAAATACATATTGTGAACAGCACGATGACAGGATATTCGAACGCACTGTGGTCCATGTCGTGAAGTGTGAAAAACAATATGAAAGCTCTCGACTTGCGCATTTAATTTGCATATTGGTATAACCCAGCGTAAACAGTAACGTACTGCTCTGCACTGGGAAGGACTCAACGAATATATAGTACTACAGGTATTACCATAGCTGCCATATATCGCCTACCAACCCTACCCAGCTGACTGACTTTCACATTTTATCCTTCGCATTCTATTTCCACTCGAGAGAAATACTGGGGCATGGCACTTAATTAGTTTCAATTCATTACCAACTTTTTCTTTGCCGTTACTGTTGTTTCGCATTCGAAATTCTGCAGGACGTAAGACTAGCTACGAGGGTTTTCCTACGTACACTATGCGGCGCTGTATCTGCATGAACGCTTTCGATATTGCATTTAGACAAAGGTTATACCGAAATGGATCCTGAATGGCATGAAGGATACGAAACGGTTCAACTAATCATTTGTTCAGAGAAATTGAAAGAAATTGGAATTCATCAATTCTGTCATGACTGAATAATTAATCATTTCAGCGACGAGTGTTATATTTGAGTACTTGTTGTGTTTTAACAACAATATTGTCTGCTGAAACTTAGGAAGGACACAATTGGCTGTAATTGGGAGCTTTGTTCAGTTTTTTTTAGGTCTTTTGTTTTCGAATGTCGCAATTTGTAAAGAATATTTAATCAACTATTTTATTTATGAGTAGTAGTTGAAATCTGAAATTGTAATAAAAAGCCTCCTCCTTCTCGTCCTCGTCATCTAGCTAAAATGCTTTCTTGTGTCGGTATAGTTCATAATACTCGTATTAAAATATGAATGACCGTTGGACACCCTAAACACTAATCCCTCAAATCTTGGTTGATTCTTCGAATTTTGCTATCAATAAAAAACCAAACACGCTAACATAAAACCATAAACGTCATAAAAAATCCAACCATAAAGTAGGAATGTTATATATGTATTTCTTACCTTTTGAATTTTCCGTAAGAGCGGTTGCATAGGGTAGCCCCCATAGAATAGACGAAAAACTTCCATTCCGAAACATTAGGTTTATGGCCTGTACATAAGTTCCACTGACTGGAAAAAGGTTTCCACATGTTGAAGCAAAAAAGATGCAGAAATACTATAAAATTGAAACGTAGGCCAGACACGATTCATAAAAATGCCCCAAATTTTTTTTTTACTGTATTTCGGCCGCAGCCCAGTTTAACGCGAATCGGACCCAGGTGTACTGGTAAATTAACAGAATCCCAGGACTGCACCAAAATGACTTTCAATCTAAATCTTTTGAGTCAATCAATTGGTTAGACTTAAGAAAATATTTTTGAAGAATTCAGACAGAATTCAGAATTCTTCGTACTACATACATATACCTATATTATATTGATCGATATCTACATACATACAGTCACACCCCGACATACGTATGGCCGACTAACGTAAATCCGCACTTACGTAAATCTCTAATTGCCTTGACTCCTCCAGGGGCATGGGCTCATCAACATCTCTAGCATTTCGATGCCTTGTTGACGTTTCAATAGCATATCTACTTTTTGGAAGTGCAGTTGCTAGCATGCATCTCTTATCCGCGCCGTCTTTATACTGACAAGCTCGGAGCACTGTGAGAGTTCTATTAGTACTCACAGGCAGTTTTTGATCGCGTCGAGATTTGATCTCCGAGCTCTAGAGTAGTATCGTAGAGCGGTGACCGAACGATCACAGCCACCGAGCGCGACAACGTGCACTTACGTAAATGCCAAAATTCTTTGAAATTATTTATTTATATATTTAGAATTTTACATAGATAGATAGCAAATGGACCGTGGTCCGCAAAAGAACCACAAGCGCTGCGACATTCAGTCTATTCACTTTACTAGAGAGTAGGACTAAATCTGTTGATCCAACTATTCCGGGGATTTGTTGTCGGCCTCACAAAAACGGCAGCTTCCGTCCGGAACGATACTCACAGTTCTGGTGGGATCTCGGAGATGGGAGTGAGCTGTGGGAATTCGCCAGATAATTGTGACCCTGTTTCTGCACAAGTTCAGCAAATTAAGAATAGGTTAGGTTAGGTGTAGGGGCTCATGCTGGGCTGTGCAAACTGTCTCCTCGACCGTACGTTGGCAGAGGGGCGCCTATGAAACTCTCTGCATAGGTGACACGGTGACTAAGTGTGAGGTTAGAGCTGCTGACTGAGGTGAAAATCCTGCGGGGTTCCGGATCCAACACTTAACTTTGCTCCTTTCTTGAACCTGGTGAACCGTGGTCTACCGAGTAGCGATCTGTCAGGCTAGAGGAGAAACCTTGATTGCTTTGCATCAAGAGTAGCAGATTCAGAGTGGCACGAACGACTACTGAACTTTCGGGAGGTCGAGAGGAAGTCGGCTTCGTGGCACCAAGAAAGGAATGGACGGCCGGATCGCCACGATTCCTATAGGAGCGGGGAGTAGAAGTAAGCGATATGCTAGCATTTGCCTCGGCCATGCTCCGAGAACGGAAAACCTAAACCTGAATCAAAAAAATCAAAAAATGGAACTTAACAAAGACATTATTGAAAATATCGGCTGGAGGAATTCCACGGAGATGGACAGCGGCAGCTCACGAGAGTTAGGGAGGTTTATCTCTGAAGAAGGAGCTCCAGAGGAAAAGGGAGGCGTTGTTGGCACGGACAATGATGCGCTGGAAGGCGCGGAGAGGTTAGTTCAGATAACGTGTACTCCGAAAAAAACACGCTAACGACCAACGCTGAAAACCGGTGCCCGATGAGGACCCCCATGGCTATTATAGAAGGGCACCGGTTTTCAGCGTTGGTCGTTAGCGGTGGCATCTTATTGTGTCGCCTTGTAGCCCGGAAGCTCTCCTCCTCATCGTCAAATGTTTGAAAACCCACTCCAACTATTCCTCCCGGGACTGAGCTGCCCATCGCGTAGATGCCTGAGCTTCCGTTCACTTCTCCCCAGAAGGAACCGACTACAAGTGCCCGTAAAAACATTACAAATGGCGCCCAACGTGGGGCCCATTTCTGGTCAACAACAGGACTAAAAAGGACCTCGTTGGGTTCCTTTTTGGCCCTTCCACCGCTATGCATCCCCACAAGCACATTAAGGCTACTTGCTCTAAGTCTTACGACTTAGCCATTTTTACTTACACCCATCCTTCCTATAGAGTAGTTTATCCTTTTAGCTTCAGTTCAACAAGGCATTCCTGGTGTTGTGTTTGTCTTTTGTGGTTTAGCCACGTACCTAAGGCCTCCATAAATGCTTTGAATTGCCGGCATTTGGAGCATCTTCGGTGACCGGACGAAGCGCGGAGGAGCCCTGGGTACCTTTCTGTTGCCAGGATTGTCTTTACACTTCATTAATACTTTTGATTACATTATTGCATTTGTTTCTATTATTGAGATGCTCAACAGTTTTCAGAGATAACGAGTGAATTATTGCAAGGAATGCAGTGTTGCGCCTCTGCTATCCTCGTGATTCTCTGGACTCTGTTGATCATCTGAATAATGGAGAAATGTACAATAGTATTTTTTTTTCTCTTTGCTATTTTTCTCCTCTACAATGGTTACCGGCTAGCTTAGGAGCCCAGTTCTTTTTTTTTTCGTTTTTGCAGCACACTCTGTCCTCAGCTTCTATTTCTTGGCAGGCCTCGAAGTACAATATAGGTAGTATGTAGTAGTAGTATGCTACACGACAAATGAAGGATTAGAGATGGTAACTTTATGCGATGGATTTAACTTAAGACTCGTTTTAAGTCTCCTTGAATACTGCAATGTTTTCCGGACCAAGGTTATGACTTTTTTTCAGTCATTTTTTGTGTTGGGTTCTGGATCACATTAATTTCACTGGTAGCTGTAGAGCAGACAAGTCCGCTGGTCAGGGAACAACAAGTGATGCTGCTCATGGGAACATTTATACACCACTTGCTGCTTAAAAACTAGCTCTATAGTTTGAAGCGATTAACAGCAAGAATTTCAGAAGGATAAATGGTAAAACATACGTTTCAACAACACATCGTGCTTCCCCTGTAATGAATACCGTAGAAGCAGCGGTGACGAGGAGAGAGAGGTGCACTTTTATTTGGCCTGCTCATGTCCTACTCCTGTAAGATAGTGAAAGGCATTTCTTGAATATCATTTCTTCACTGAAGTGTCAGCTTAAGCTTAGCCATCTTATGTTGATACTGGGAAACTCCATCGTTTTATAGGAAGTTCTATCTATTTCAATGATTAGAATTGTTATATCCGTATGATGAGTCCCTCGTGGTAACAGAACGAACCCTATTACAGTCCATATCGTCATGGGTTTGTACGTAATGTGTCCGCACTTTCGATAGATGCATGCCTCTTTAAGACCGGAAGTTTAATAAATGTGGACATATCATTAGCTCTTCAAGTAACAAACAAAGTCAGGCCACCTCCGAACTCGATTTATAGATCCGCCACTGGTTGCTAATTCATAAATTTATTGTCTTCGCCACACAAAAAAAAAATGTATGCATGTATTCCAAAATACACCTAAATTTTTATTTATAGCGATAATATCAAATGCTAGCAATTATCTCCAGTTTCTCCTGTAGGATTATCGTCAGTTAAGCTGATACTGAATCGGCTTATATATACATATTATATTTAATTAATAAAGGCAAGAAATTTAGAGAGAAGGAAAACGGAGCTAAATAAATACTCCCACATTTATTGTTAACATATTCCACTAAGCGCATCTGATCTGTAAAGAAAACTAACAATATATCATCGTACTCACCGTTAATACCAAGCAGGAATATCAACAAAGTGATCAGATAAGTGTCCATTTCCATACGTTTTCTGGCGTATGACGGTCGCCAGTTTCGTAAGTGTTGCGTATATCTTCTCTATCTTTTCGCGTTTTGACGATTCTGTATTTCCTCTATCCTTTTTCGAGGTATTTACTACGTGAATGATGATAGCAGGCAATATAGGCAGCAATGGTTAGGGGTCAAATATGTATGTGTAGATACTGTATTGGAGATGCTGGGGGTGCAAAAGTTGGTCTGTTGCGCGATAGCGTTGCGTATACAAAGATATCTCTGTGTTCTATGTGTGCAATTGCGATTCGAAAATCTTGCTGCTGTATGGTTGTGCTCTCGAGGATGAATGAATGTTGTTTTTGGGGTTTGTCTCCTCCACCACCTGTGCAGGACCACCACCGCCACTATGTCGACCAACACACGCTCTGAACACAACGTACACAACCGCAATTGAATAACGAACACAACGTCGAGAATCGACTGTTGACAACAGCTATAAATTCAACGTGATTATCGGTGTTGCTTTTGTTGTTGTTGCTGATATTGTTGTTGATTCGTCCTTGAAGCACTCGTACATTCAGTCGCCCCCGATATTATGTAGTACACGACGTCGATTGCACGACGTCGTCGTTTTGTGTATATAGCGCGCGCCAGAGGAGATGTATCCTTGGACAAAAATTCAATTCAGTGTCCTGTCAGCTGGGATGCTCTTTCCCAACCCGAAAAGCTCACACTTGGCCCATCTTCTCCTTCACCTTTGCACGCTAACTTGACACAAGCTCAAAGCTGCTGTCGAGGACAATTTCTAACGTTGTCACGGTCCTCCTTTTCATCTATTTCGCTGCACATATATCTGGGTATTTATTGCTCTACTCGTACAGCTGCTGCCGTTATAGTTGCTATACGAGTATTCTGTATTCGGTGCGTTTTTCAATTTTCAATTTACGCGTTGATTTCTTATCACACTGATTAACTGATATCGTAGATTTTGCAATTTTCGCATTGTTCCCTTAATCGACACTCCTTTCTTCTTAATACGATTTACAAACTTTTATTTCCACGCATTTTTTTTTTATGTTAATTGTATCGTTATTTTTGATGGGTGGAAAAATGATTAAAAATCGTTTTTATTAGTATTATTTTTTTATGGGGTTATTCGCGTGGGTCGAAGCAAGGAAATGAGGAAAACATTGGAAAGGAACAGGAACGAAATAAAAGTCGTAAAGAAAAAAATCCGCCGGTTGGAAAACCAAAGCGCAAAGATGTTGACTTCGCTCGGGCCTCCTTCTTTCTGATTTTTTTTTAAATGTTTGTTACGCACGGATAGAGTAACTGTTGGTTTTATATTATATACTAAATCATGACTACTATAAACGTTCGTCACTTAAACACCTCCAATTCTACACATTCGTTGTGGTTTTCATTTTTGATTTTTATGAAAATTATTATCAAATTAAAGTGAAAAAAGGAATATATATAAAGCTTTATTAGTATACATGAAATGCATTAGCTTCAAATGCAACATATCTTTTAGAGAATAATTAATTTATTCAATAAAAGATAAAAGTTAATTAGGCGAGTAACTAGGCAACTGTAGATAGATAATTATCTACTAATTAATTATCGGTTAATTTGAACAGCATTGATATAAATTCGTTGAATGCGAAGACTTGCGCTTGATGAATCTTAAACTATGTATGCATCTAATCTACAATGAACACAAGGATAAGGTGATGGCTATACATGTGTTTAACTATATGTATTTTTTGCGCCACTATAATGTTATCCACATTCTCCTAAACGCAACCAGCGGAAATCCGGGAACATTCCTAGTTCACCGGGCGCCGCATAATGGTTCGCGTCTTTGACTAATAATCTTGCGGGTCAATCTTCACCACTGTAGGGCAGCTTCGGCTGCACTTCTTCTTCGTCTTGCGCAAGAGGGAGAAGACATTGCTTTATTACAGGAACCCTGGATTGTTCATGATATAGTGAGGGGACTAAGGTCTCCTAGCTATAATACTTTTTACGTTAAGGATCAGGGTAAACCCCGATTTTGTATTCTTGTTAAAAAAGACCCTAAATGGCAAATGCATACTTGGTATCGCCCTTCAGCGACAAGGACTGTGTAGTGGTCAGCCTAGAGTTCGGGAAGTGGCGATACTGGCAAATATCAGCGTACTTACCACACGATGGTGACATCCCAACGACCATCTTGACAAACGCATTAAATGCAGCCACTTCACAAGAAATCGGAAACATTCTCGGGTCTGAATGGTTGCGGTCCTGAAAGCCTGACCGGTTAAGGAAATGACAGTGAGCAACAGAGATGGCAAATCATTGTGTATCCGTAAGGGAAAGAGAGACGCATTTAACTGATATATTCACACATGCGACGCACACGAGAGAGCAGAATGACAACCAACCAATTTTCGTTAGGCCTGTTTCATAGTAATTGCATTAGAGCGAAAGAGACAGAGATTCCGGTAGATGTATTTGTTTGTTTATAAATCATGGGCTGGGGAAACGAACCAACGAATTTTTCCAGTAAATTTTTCCTCTAAAGATTCTGTCAGATAAGCGACACTCTCTCTTGAACTTACGGATATACCTATACAGTACTTCTCATCTCTGTTACTCACTGTCAAATTGTTTGATCCTATAAGTTTCCCAGAACGCAGCGATTGTAACGCACACCCAAGGCCGTCGAGAGGAGGGGGGGGGGCGGAAGGGGCGAAACGCCCCGGGCCCGTGTTTTTCTCAGGGGCCCGAAAATTTGCAAAATTGGAAAAAACTAAAAAAAAGAACGTATTTACGCACTGAGCTATTTTTTTTTTTTGCTCCTTGCCTTTCCAGACCCACTCTGAGGCACTGAGCTCCCGGCCGCCCTAAAAAAGTTGAGTAAGTTGAAAAATTATCTACGCTTTGACCTTGTTTTTTTTTTTGTTCATTGAGCTACCGGTCGCCATATATGGGGGGCCCCTACAAAGGTTGAGTACCGGGCCCAGATTTTCTCTCGACGGCCCTGCGCACACCATGTGGTGTGGGGTAGCTCCGACACGAATAAAAGAGGGGATTAGTTTTTCAGCTACTTGCTGAAAACAATCCTCATTATCTGTAATGTTGACTGCAAACCTACCTTTATCACCAGAAGTAGGCAGGAAGTCCTATATATAACTCTTGTTTCTGAGGATATTCAACACTTGATTCGAGATTGGAGGGTGTCTCATGAGCACTCATTCTCTGATCATCGCTATCTTCAGTTTGGCCTGGATGAGCGACCTGAACCAAACCCAGT
Organism: Chloromyia formosa; assembly: GCA_964017055.1. Taxonomy (NCBI): domain Eukaryota; kingdom Metazoa; phylum Arthropoda; class Insecta; order Diptera; family Stratiomyidae; genus Chloromyia; species Chloromyia formosa. The sequence continues at coordinate 15,146,421 of OZ024816.1, read as the reverse complement.
AATCGTGAATCGCAAAAGAACTGACTGGGGCAAGTACAGGAGATATCTTGTGAATATGCTACCCCCTCTAACAAGGCAGCCATGTACTACGCAAGAATCGGATGAAATGGTAGAGACCCTGACGGAGGCACTGAGGTTATCTGCTATTGAATCATGATCTGCTATTAAGCAAAGAGGTAGGGCTAAGCTGGCGTGGTGGGGCGCTCAGCTCAATGAGCTTAGGGCCACATGCAGAAGAAACTTCAATAAGGCAAAATACTCTAAGGAGAACAAAGATTGGGTAATCTTGGTATATATAAGAAAGAGCTGAGAAAAGCTAAACGTAGCTCGTGGATGCATTTTTGCGGTAGCATTGATATAGTTGCAGTGATGCTTCCAGACTTAAGAAGATCCTTTCTACAAATCTAACCATGCCTATTTATCTGCTGAAGGACGATGGAACATGGACATCATCGAGCCAAGAGACGATCGAGGTCTTGCTTGACTCACATTTTCCTGGCAGCTCTTCTGTTAAATCTCTCGGGATAACTCCCACCACCAATATGGCACCATGTGATTTCAAGCCAATTCTTTCCAAAGAAAAGCTTGTTTGGGCTATAAACAGTTTTGACTCTTTTAAAACTGCTGGCCCTGATGGTATTATTCCGGCGGACCCACAACATATAGTATGCTGACCTTAGTTTCCTTTTTCTAGTGAATGACACTATGGCAGCTTTCGCGGGATTTACACGTAAGCCGCTGTAGTCGCACCATTCTTGAACTACTCGCAGCGCCCTTTAATTAATATCGGGAAGGACTTCCTCAAATTTTTCCCTGACCATGATAATCAGATCGTCCGCGTAACCTTGTGTGGAAAATTTCATCGAGGATAGTTTCCACATCAGACTGTCGACTACGATGCACCACAGGAGAGGAGATAATACTCCACCCTGCGGACATACCCGCATGACATTCGCTGAGAGGGTACAGTAACTTATCTATCATACGATTAAGAGATTAAGATTGGCTCCTTTAGCTCGGAGGACACTTTCGATGGACTCGAAGGAGGTGTTGTCGAAGGCTTCTTAAATGTCAAGAAACGCACTCAGTGCCGTTTCGTTACTTGACAAGGCACCTTGAATTTCTTCAACGAGGTTTTGTAGAGCAGTTTCGGTAGATTTACCAGGTTGATAGGTAAACTGTCAGCGGGTTTCTCACGAAGAGTGATGTCCTTATGTAAACATCAAGGATGTTCTCCATAGTCTTCAGCATGAATGATGTCAGGCTGATAGGTCGATACGATTTAGGGTCGCCCAAAGGTCTATTTTCCACTTTGGGAATAAAAACCACCCTCACTGATCTCCAGGCGCTGGGAATGTGGCCTAGCACGAAGCTACTTCAGAAGATGTGCACTAAGTGTGGAATAAGTTCTTCCTGGCCTTTCTGTAGGAGGGCTGGAAAAATTTCGTCTGTGCCAGGCGATTTGTAGGGGTCAATTGATCCAATCGCCCACTTTACTTTGTCGTGAGTGAATATTCTCCTTCCTGCAACCCAGTCAGAATGCTTGGCTCTGTGAGATATGTTTTGGCACCACAAGTCATATTCCTCATCTACAACAATTCTACACCCAGGAAAGTGAGTATCCAGAAGGAGTTTACCCGTACTGCCAGAGTCTTGTGTAGAATTGCCGTCCGGTTTTTTGAGTGTACTAACTAAGTTAGACCATTTCTTTGCCAGGACATGGTGTAGTCTAGCAGCTTTGTTTGTGTTGACATTCTCACAGATAGTCATCCAGCTGCGACGTTTGGCATCTCGAATCTTCTTAGTGTATTCTGTGGGAGTAGAACGGTATAAGTCCCACTCACCATTGCGTTGAGCTCTGTTGAACAACTTTCTGGTCGTTTTCCTTAGACGAGAGAGTTCAGTGTTCCACCACGGAACTCCCCCGCTGTCTTTGACGGACTTTAAAGGACAATTTTCTTCGTATGCTGTCAAAATGGCTCTGGTGATGTTCGTGGTGAGTCTTTCATGACCTAGCCACCCAGAGGTTGTGTTATCTACCAGAGGGAGCTGTTCCCGCAGCGATTCGGAGTACCCGATCCAGTTCGTGTGTTGCGGGATTCGTCTGTCAGTGTCAAAGTGTAACTCTCGCAGTTAGATTGACTCTCTTTTCATCGAACTACAGTGGTCACACACACACAAATACGCGACTATGCGATGAAATGTTGAGTGTGATTTTACAACGAAAAAATATCAATGCAGAAATTTAAGGTCAAAATTTTCGACTTGATTTATAGCCCGCGCACACGCCAAAACTTTTTAGTTTGCAGAAAAACTAAATAGTTTAGTCAGAAAAATAGAACACACGGCGGCTTATGAGACCGCGCACACAGCAGACTAGACTATTTAGTTATCGCTGTGTGCGTGGTCTCATAAACCACCGTGTGTTCTATTGTATTTTTCTGGCTATTTAGTTTTTCCGTCAACTAGAAAGTTTGCCGTGTATGGGGGGGCTCTTATGCTCATGTAAAAATTTAGAACAGCCTTGTTATGCGCCTATCAAACCGATGAATGCTAAACGTTTAATCTAAGTACACGACTTAAAATACAGTGAATTTATTCGCTAAAAACATTTTTCAGTCTTGAACATGTTTAAATAAATATTACTTGAATTCATTTAATTAATTATTGCGTATGGGACATAGGAAATTATTTATTTGCTTTGGAGATTTTTTTATAGGCATTGGTCATTTTTAAATTTGAATAGGAAATTTGATTATTTAAATTGGACATTTGTGTGCTTGATTTGGAAATTTTTTTCCTTATCTGCGACATTTGTTTGTTTAATTCGGATTTTTTTTAGATTTGAACATTGATTATATTTCACTTGAAATTAAGTACTTCTAGACATTGAGTTCGGCTCAGCAAGAAATGTCATCAAGTCTTTTTTTTAATATCGGAAAGGTGTACGTACGTTTTTTTCAGTTTAGCATTCATTCGATTAGTATTTTCGATCGATCGATACACAAATCAAAAATATAGAAAATAAAAGCGAAGGATATTTTATCGGGTATCATGTTAAAAATTAGTTTAATTTAGGATTCATTCATTTAATTCACTAAGATTCAAAATTAAATTAGAATACGAAAAACAAATATTTCGAAATTATTAAAAAATTGGGGGAATTAAAGACAAGGGGCCCAATCATGTAATTTAATTCGAATCGTATTGCTTGTAAGGATGAACATGGTACCATGTACATAACTCGAAAACGAATTTCTCCATGTCAATAATCATCATAGATATATATTGAACAGAGAGGAAATAGGCACAGAGTGGGGGTGAAAATATGAATATCGAGTTATGGTTGACATATCCGAGACGCACACATTGATCACGTCCTCACTTGCAGGAGATGGGCATCTAGTGTGATGGATGTCCACTCTTATCGAGGAGCAAACTGCGACTCAGATCATCACTTGGTGAAGACGACCTACAGATGTAAAATTTCCTCAGTGCACCAATCGAGAATCAGCTCTCCGAAAATCTTTGCGGTTGATAAGCTTCTGAGCGATGATACGGCGGAGACGTATACTACCGCCCTTGGGGAAAGACTATCACCTATGCTACACAACATCAGCTACACAGGCGTCCATGGGTTCTGGGAAGGACTCAAGGGTACCATCAAAGAGGTCGGAGAGAAAGTCGGGGGATATAAAGCCCGGTTAGCGCGGAATGGCTGGTTCGACAAAAAATGCAAAACTTCACCTGACGCCTATACATATAGAGATGTAAAATGTCGTGCACCCACGAGTGAGTGAGAGAGTCGTGCGACACTGTTTTGTTTTGAAAACGCACCCATTGTGGGCGACTTGAACATCGAGTTTGTGAACGACTTCATATACCTGGGTGGCAACTTGTCAAAGGACGCCAACGAAACTGACGAAACTAACGAAACTGACGAAATCAAGCGACGGATACAGTTAGCAAATAAGACTTTTTTCTCGGTTCTCCCCATAATGAAATCGAAGCATGTGCACAGAAACACGAAGCTCCGCGTGTGTAAAACCATTATACAACCATTATGCTATGGCTGCGAAGCATTGACCCTAAGTGGCTATTCGCATTGCGTGCGATGCCGAGCTGGGCCGGGCAGAGCGATGGCTTGCGATCACAAGCAGACATCGCAAGAAAATGGAAAAACTTCAATTTTAAATGGAATCACCTGTAAGGAGAGACTTCTGGGCAGCACGATGGCTGGACGGAGGATACTGGAGATGGGACCGTGTAGGTCATGGGGACGTCGAAGCGCCAACTCCATCAACAGGCAAGGCGGCGGCATGCGCAGGCTCTAGCCCTGTTCGGGAGAAGTGGGGTGGGTACTTGCCCACCGGTTGTCCTCGGGGTGCTCATTATCACTAACTAGGAATTCGCATGCCTGAGACGACACATTTCGAAAAACGACAAAACAAAAAAAAAACACACGGGCAGGAAAGAAATGGGAGAGAAACTGAAGTCTGAAACCGACCAATTAGACTACCTCATGCACTTTCAACTGAGACCCTGATAATATGGGTCTTGGCTTCTTTTCAGGATTATGGGTTAAACCAGCCAGTTTTGCTCGTGTCGGTTTTTTCTTTAGGGAGCTCCCCACATAATTTTTATCGGCCATGGGACCTCATGGTAGGGTGGGTGTAGACGGCCGAGGGTCCAATAAAACCCGGACCCAGTTGCGTGCACGAGGGCACCTGAGCCATCCGACAACCATTCCTTCCTTATCGCCCTTTTTTTCCTGTCCAATTTTGTTTGCCCATTTGTTTGTGTTGTTTTCCCCAGGCCTATGAATTTTATTAATACGTAAGGACTGGGGCAATGAGCGGCGAAAACCCCGCCCACGTCTCCCGAACTGAGCTACAGCAAGCATAGGCCGCTGCTTAGCTCGTTGAGGAGCCTATTTCTTCGCCAGATGGCAAGGCCCGACCTACACGGTCAACAAGCCACTTTAGGCTCCGTCCCCACGGGCATCTTCGGATGTCCACTAGACCGTCCATTACACACCCTTTGAGTGTACACATTGCGTGCGATGCGATGCCGAGCCGAGCGATGGGCCCGATGCCATCACAAACAGCTTTGCGTTTTCGTGCGAGTAACAGCTGCTGATTTGGTGCGATGGAATTTAATGGGCTTTGCAATGGAATTTATGGGCTTTGCGATGTTGTACGATGGAGCTTCAGAAGTTGCGAGTACGCAATATTTGATGTACCAATACAGTACAGTATGGCTTAAATGAAACGTTATTACCACTGTAATAAAGTACACGAGGGTTAACAGATACATGGTATTTTGCAGTGTGATCACGCACTACAACGCAATTTGCAAACTTTCAGTTGGTGAACATTTCTTGTGCTAGAGTACGAGTTGTATGTTGTACAGTAATTTGGTAAGAGTAGGAGTATAGTATTACATATTCGCCAAATGGATATCGAATTGCTAATTCATAGCGTCCGGGATCATCTCGTGTTGTGGAATCAAAAAAAAAGTATTACCACAACTGGAATCTGGATCTGAAATTGTCGATACTATGTAATAGAACGTGATTGTGCTCATACGAAATTAACTCCAAAATTTTTCTTCATCTTGCCTGGGGTCATGGGAGAGATGATGAAATTCACCAACACTAGTCCTTTCTTCATTAATGGGTTGTACCCAATGGCGACGACCTCCCATTTATAGTGCACTCTTTTCAAACAGAAATATATTTATTGGGTCAATCAAAAACGACATGATGCTGAGCAAGTTGCCTTCCATGAACTAAATTGGCCTCGACTCTCCACCATTGCATGCAGTGTCAGCATCCCTGACCTTCATCGCATCGCTTTGCTCGCCATCAAATCGCTCGGCTCGACATAGCACTGCGTTGAGCACAAGATGTTGAGCAGGTTGCCTTCCATGAATTAAATTGGCCTCTACTCACCACCATTACATACAGTGTGAGCATCCCTGACCGTCATCGCATCGAAAGCTATCGCTTTGCTCGGAATCAAATGCAAGCCATCGCTCGGCTCAGCATCGCACGGCGTGCAATGAGAGCACCCATCACATCGCATCGTTCGGCTCGGCTTGACATCGGCTCGCTATGTGAATACAGCCTAACTCAAGCCTCCGGAAACATGCTAGACACATTTGAACATAAGGTTCAGCGGCGAATTTTTGAAGCTGTTTGCGATCGAGATGGATGGCGCATCCGATACAACCATGATTTGTATGAACTGTACGATGAGCTGGAAGTTTCGAAAATCGTCAAACTACAACGACTTCAATGGACAGGGCATGTACAACGAATGGACGATGATCACATGTCAAAGAGTGCAATGAACGCAGAACGATTTGACGAAACGAGACTGCGAGGACGACCGAAAGGCTCGTTGGGAGAGCTCGGTATATAGGGACGCCGCGCAGCTACTGGGCTTCACAAATTGGAGGAAGCGGACACGTGACCGAGATAATTAGAGGACAACTATCCCGGCGGCCAAGGCCTGACATCGGGCCTTGGCCACCTGTTCGAAGCGAATGCTCGAAGATTTTTGTAATTGGGAAATTCGTACTCGACTTACATGTTACCATTTTCATCCTTTCGAAAGTAATTCGATTTCAATCGAATTACATGATAGGGCCCTAGTATAAATCGGATAATATGGAATTGGAGACAAAATTAAAATTATTGTGGGGTAGGGGTGGGATAAAGGTGAATTAAAAATCAACATCAGATTAGATGACAAACATAATTTTATATATGATATAGTATTTCAGAAAATATACCATTCTTTTCAAGTAGCATTTTCCATTTGATTTAAATTGATGCGTTCTTATCGAAACATTCTTTCCCATAGTTGTTTAAATTCTATTTTGGTTTTGTTTTTGTTTTTTTTTTTCAATCAATTCCTTTGTTTTTAGCTTAGATTTTAATTATTTGTTATTTGTTCGCCATTTTGAATTTGGTTGTTTTTTCATTTTTGATTTTTAACTGAATTGATTAGACGTAATTTATTTGTTCGATTTTAATTAAACTATGACAAATATTTTTATAATATTTGCCAATTCGATCTTGTTTCTTTTTCATGGTCGCCGTTTATTTAATCTCGCCTGATGTTGACAATTTATTTTAGTTTTTCTATTTTTTTTTTAAATTTAGTTATTTATTTTCGCCTATAGCTATTTCCATTTTAATTAATTTCTGTTAATAAAAGTTTACTGAGGAAAAAAATGAATTTTAGTTTTTATATTAATTTTTATAATATTGTTTTCAGAACGAAAAGAGCGAAATTAAAATTTAATATTATTTTTTAGGAATATGTTTTTTTAATAAATTAATAATTTATTATTAATTTGTGCTAAGTTATTATTTTTTAGTGATTTTCAGTATTTGCGTTGATGGATTTGTCTGAGATTTAGTGAGCGTTGGGAATAGAGTGAATCAATGGTCGGAATAACATATTTTTGTTATATTAACTTTCTCTTTTTTGTTTAATAATTTCAACTGAGTCACTCAGAAAATGAAATGATAACGGAAAATTAGAAAAAAGAAAACAAAAACAGAAATAAAAAATCGACTGTAAAATAATAACGTTTTTTTTGGAAACTGTTAGAATTTATTTTTTCCTTTTCGTATTTAACATATTCTGAGTTTAGCTGAATTTTATGTTGCAAAGTTGATGAAAATTAAATCAACTGATGAAAGGTATTTTTTGTATTAGTTAAAAATAAATACATTGTAGATTCTTTTTTTGTTATTATCGCGACGGAATGCAGGAAACGAGAATTGATTGTGTTTAACCGCACCAACGAAGGAATGACAGTTTTCTATTAGCACGAATTGCTGTTATTGTTGTCACTTTGACGAATCGGGAATCCTGATTTGTTGATCTATCGATTAACGACTCGTTCGTGTTGTTGCTGTCGCTTTCGTCACTTAGTTCAACTAGTAATCGGAGACACACATAAACACTACCGAAACACAAGGTTATCAGTTTTACTTTTCGCTAGTATGCTTTTTTTTATTTTACTACTTTTTAGGGAAATTTTGACTTAATTTCCTGATTTTCACTTGATATTAGAAGCACCTCATTTTTCAATTTTCACAAACATCACTCTCGCTCTCGTTGCCCCTTTTTGTTGAGTTCTGCATTTTTTCTTTTTTACTTTCTATATAGACGGGAATTTCGGGATAATGTAATCAAGTATGTAGGGAAACCTTTATGTGTATATATACAAGAGTTTAAGGTTAGCTATATAGGTGTATACACATATATATATATATATGTCTTTCCTGTTATTTTTCCCTTCTGTTTCTCTTCACGTTTTCTTGTTCCTTTTTGGGGGGGTAATTCTGTTTCGAACGAGATTGTATGCGTAATCGAAAAAGGTGAAATGAGAGTTATAAGTATTGATTAAAATTTATCGATCACAGATTTTCATTTCAACTAATATATATTACACATAATTCACAATACACATGTACTATATATGACCGTCAACGAGTGTTGGTTTCATGTTCAATTCGCAATATGTTCGTGATGCAAAGAAACCCGAAAATTTGCAAACTTTCCCTTTGAATTCTTGACTAATCTAATTTCTTTCTTTTTTTTGAACATTTAATGCCTTTAATAATCCGGTTTTATTGATTTGTTAATTATCAACAAATTTTAACTCGATTCCCTTCATAACACTCGTGTACGTACACGAAAAGTAAAACCTAAAAATTCCGCTTCAATTCAAGAGGAAAATACTAAAAGAGAGAGCAACACCGAGAACGGATTGAAAAACATTTCGTTAGCCGTTTTTTTTTCTTCGTTTTCACAAAAGGGACTCTAGGACACTTCAAACCGATTTTTAGTAACTTTTTTCGTGTACAGGACTTAGAAAAAAAAACGATTATAACAGACGACTTTGCTGATGGACAAGAAAACAAATTTTGAGATATTTTTTTTTCTTGGTAATATGGGATACTGTGTGGAATAAAATAACGACCGTTTCCTTCGCAGTTATCTTAAAAACTTAGCGAGCCTATCGAGCTACCTACAGCTTTTGGATTATGGACCAGGGAAAACTTGGAGATGTTCGTCTCACACATACCTAACCTGTCTAATATGTTTCCAAAGAAGAACGCTTGCGTCCTAGCGGGTAGCATATACGTATCCGTATACGAATCGTGTCCTTAGCACGCCAAATACCAGCACAGGATACCACTCATACAAACGGCTAGCAGTTTATCTATTTACTCGATTTTGTTCAGAATGTAAATTAGATTGATGCTGTAGGATCATTCGGAATATTGTAGTGAGAAGTAAGTTGGAGGAGACAGGCCCCCGCCGAAGCCGCCGCGCCGCAACGAGAACGTGGACCACACACACACAATAAAAAAGCTCCTTTTTCGGAACAAAAGTTTGAACTCTGTCATTGGAAAGGCAAAACAGAGGCGACGACATAAGGATAGAACTCGGAGGGATAGACGAGAATGAATAGATTTGGACGCGAACGGATGGATGTTATACAAAGTGGTGGAGGCATGAACCATGAACTCTGCGTATAGTATTTGGTGTGTGCTTATGCACAAATGTTGTGGAGTTGGGTAGGTAATAGCTAGGAGGATTAGAAATGACTGGGTTTTTACGAAGTTAATAGATTTTATGGTGTGTTTTGGATTTGTTGGAAAGGTTCGTTTTAAATAATTAAGAAGTTAATATATTTGGATGCCTAATGATTCTCTGGGATTCGAATGGGACGGTTTAGTTTTTTCTTCTTATCTTCATCTTTTGCCTTGAAGTAGAACTTTGGGGAGCATGAAATATTAATTATTTAGCTTATCTTATCTCCCTATAATGTATAGTTACGACGAGTCGAAATTGTCCTGAACATTTTGAAGTATACTGAAACAATATTCAACCAACTTGTCACGTTATCACTTTGAAAGTTAGGAGAAAGTTTAAAAATTAACAAATTTGTACCCCGCGAGGAGTGAATTTCAATAGATTCGGTTTCAAGTGGGAACAGTGATACCAAATAGTACGGTTTGTCATACTTTTTACGATTTCAACTTCAAATACGATTTTTCTCGAGACCTAGAGCAAATTTTACGATTTTGAAAAATTCAAAATACGATTTTTACGATTTTTTAGTTCAATTAAAGAAAATCTATGTACATACATATTTCAAATATTGTGGATTGAATCAGTCATTTCCAAAACGACATAAGTCACTAAAACCAAACTTTCAAGGAATTAATAAAAACTGTGCGATTCAAAAGTATTGTATTGGGTTGTGGAAAAAGTTCTGCGGTTTTTTTTATTGCATTAAAATTTTTCATATGCCTGACAACACTGTATGTACTATTTATATCTTGAATCGGTATCCGCAGGTTAAAAGGTTATTGAGTGTACGTAAACTTCACGAAATCTTTTAGTTTAATCCTGAGAATATGAAGACTATATAAAGAACAGAAATCAGTTTAAATTTTTGGTACTCGTTTACACACTGACATATTATATTACGTTTACACTATACCCAGATTACTTCATCTGCTGCTTAATATTACGTTTACACTATCCACAGATTACTTCATCTGCTGCTTAATCTGGGTGTGGTGAGTTCAAAATTGTATGTATTTGACAGTCGCAGATTATCTCAGCTGGCGCAGATGAAGTAATCTGGGGATAGTGTAAACGTAATATTACACACACTACAAAAATATTCCCCCGGCTGTCAAATAATTTGGTGTGATTTTCAATCATTCCGCAACCGAGGGAGCAACCGCTGATAGGAGAAAGTAGGCAATAAAACAAAAATATTGTAAAAAAAAAACCGACACAAATTGCAACCTTCAGTCAGTTAATTTGACAAACGAGGGAAAAAAGAAGGCAGACTCTGAAAAAAAAATGTGTACGAAACACTTTGTCAAAGTATGACTTGGCAAGAATATCCACCGTTGTGAATTACCACTTTGCCACTTGCAAAAAAACGCTGGATTTAGCATTTCTAGGGAATTTATACCAAAACACATTGTTCAGACCACCGTAAATTGAATAAAAACCACCAACAACTCACTATTTCCCGCCCCAACAACTTTTTTCTGTGAACTTGTCGATTTGCAATCAATTCTTTGATGGAAAGTTGATCAAAATTTTGATGGAAAGTTGAGCATCGTCCTACTACGCTTTGATAGGTTAGTAAGACGTCAAAGCACTTTGAAAGGGGGTTGACACGTTTAAAGTAATCTCAAAGTAGGTTGTCAAAGTACTTTGCCAAAGTGTACTTTGAACGTGTCAACCGGCCTTCATCCTACTTTGCTTTGATGGGACGCTAGAGACTTCAAAGCACTTTGAAAGAAGGTTGACACGTTCAAAGTAACCTCAAAGTAGGTTGTCAACGTACTTTGTCAAAGTGTACTTTGAACGTGTCAACCGGCGTGTATGGGTTATATGTGATGATTGCCTCTTTTCAATACATGCTCCATAGATAGATAGATATAACAATACGAGCTACTTTCCCAGCAGGAAGGCACTGCGACCATAAAGATCTATTGTGCCGTAGCTCATTAATCCAAAAGACCGTCCACCCTTCTAATAAAGGGCAGTAAGTCTTCAGCAGGAATCAACCTGAATTCTGCAGTGCTGATAGTAGCCTGCCCGAGGAGTGACATCCTAAAACGCGCGATGGCGGGACATTCGCACAAGATGTGCTTGGTCGTTTCCACGTCTTCCAGACAAAGACGGCATTCAGTCTCGGTTGACAGACCCATCTTGTTCAGGTGATATCTGACCAGGTGATGGCCAGATAAGTACCCCACTAGGAGTCTTAGGTGGGTTCTACTCATTTGAGTAGTACCCTTGTGACTGAAGGGCATTATCAGCTCCTTTGATTGACGAAGCCCTGGAAGGTTATTCCAGTACTGTTGACGCAATCGTGCAAACCAATCTGTGATCCGCAGTTTGGCCGAGGCCAGTCCAAAGCCACAGTAAGGCTCAGGTCCATGAAAACGTCTGGATGATCTTTGTCTAGCAAGTTCATCCGCAGCCTCGTTCCCCTCAATGCCCTGGTGGCCTGGCACCCAACACAAGAAGACTCGGTTTTTGGTTGCCAACAGTTGAAGGAGATTGTAACACTCCTTCACCAGTTTTGAAGAGACCTTAAATGAGGAGAGCGCTTTTATAGCTGCTTGGCTGTCTGAGTAGATAGCAATGTGAGCGCCGCGAAGTCCAGTTTCCAAGATTACCCTGGCGCAGACCTCAATGGCGTGGATCTCAGCTTGAAAAACGCTGGGCGAGACTCCCATTGCGATCGAAATCCTGGTGTTGGGTCCAAAGACACCTACACCAACACCCTGTTCCGTTTTAGACCCATCGGTGAACCACTTGATACATCTAGGGTCTGGACAGGGTGTGCCATTTACCCATTCAGAGCGGTTAGGGATGAGGGCTTAATATTTTCTGCCGAAGCAAACCTCCGTGATCATGTAATCTGATCTCAAGCAGATCTGCACATCAGGAATTTGATTCAGAATGCTCATGTGACCGCTTTCTTCACTACGCACGTCGGAAGTTAAGCGAAGTCTGAGAGCATTTAGAGCTGCTGATTCTTGAATGAATATATGCAACGGAGTAAGTCCAATAATCGCCTCCAGGGCTGGCGTAGGACAAGTGCGCATAGCTCCAGTGATGCCAAGGCAGGCAAGACGTTGAAGCTTGTTGCACTTCAGTAAGACAGAAGATTGCTGAGTTTTCGGCCACCACACAAGCGCTGCGTAGGTCACCATAGGCCGCACCAGCATGGTGTATAACCACTCAATTATCTTTGGGGTGAGCCCCCATGTCCGTCCAAAGAAACTTCTGCAAGCCCACATTGTGCGTGTGGCTTTGCCAAGTACATTATCTATGTGAGTATTCCAGGTGAGTTTCGAGTCTAGAGTTACCCCGAGACATTTAACTTCAGTGGAATAATCTAAGGTCGTGCCGCCTAACGAAATTCGATCCAATGTTATCTTTCGTTTTCGTGTGAACGGCACAACGACAGTTTTCTGTGGGTTTACATGTAAGCCCACAGCCACACACCAGTGTAGAACTATGTCAAGGGCCAAACTCATCACCTCAGTGATGGTAGATTCGAATTTGCCCCTGACTATGATAGTCAAATCATCCGCGTATCCGATAGTAAGATAACCGCGCTCATTAAGCATGGAAATCAGCTCGTCCACGACAAGGGACAACAAAAGGGGTGACAGAACGCCACCTTGTGGACAACCCTTTACGGCGTTCACGCAAATGGATGTACTGCCTCCTAGAGTTGAGTGAATATCCCGTCATGGAGCATGGCATCTATCCATGCAATGGTAGCGGGCGGGATGTCCCTGAGTTCCAGTGCTCTGGAAATGCACTCGTACCCGGTATTATCGAAAGCCCCCTCAATGTCAAGAAACGCACACAGCGCGATTTCCTTTTCACTGAGAGACTTTTCGATTGTACTGCCAAGGCTATGCAAGGCGGTTACTGTTGACTTACCCTTCGTGTACGCGAATTGCATACGATGTAGGGGGCTCGACAGTTCCATCTTGTGCCTGATATGCAAATCAAGCAACTTTTCCATGGTTTTAAGAAAGAAGGAAGTAAGGCTAATCGGTCTATAGGATTTGGGCATATGTTCCGGCTTGTTGCCCGCTTTGGGTATGAAGACCACATTAACTTTCCTCCAAGGTTGTGGTATGTACCCTAGGGTGTAACTTGCCCTAAAAAGTTCGATTAGCGGAGTTATTATGATCTCCAAGCTGTTCTGTAACAGAGCGGGGAAGATACCGTCTACTCCGGGAGCTTTAAATGGCTCAAAGGATTCAATCGCCCATTTTACTTTGTCCATGTCAAAGATGACCCCCGATAAACTGCGAGCCCGGCTTACGGGAACCCGTTGGGGCCTCACAGTTGGGCAGGGGTCACCATCAGACAGTACGGACCCTGGGAAATGGGTCTGAAGAAGCAATTCTAATGTTTCTTCTGGACCTTCAGTATACGAACCGTCTGGTCTCAATAGAAGGCCGACCCCGTTTGCTGAGCCATTGGAAAGGGCTTTGTGAAGGCGCGCCGCTTCCGGTAGCGACTGAATGCTCTCACAATGTCTTTTCCAGCATTCTCGTTTGGAATGCCTAATGAGTTTGTTGTACTCGGTGAGAGCAGCTCCATGCTCCATACTCTCAGGTTTAATCTAATTTGTTTTATTGGTAAAGAAAGTCATTAAATGGAAGAGAGAAAGGTCCATATTAGACACGTTTTTTTGTTCTTGTACATCAAAGGTGTGAAAAAGGCGGAAGCCGTTAGTGAGAACACTTGCAAAGGTTTTCTCGCTTCCGCTCCACTGATTTAAACAACTCTCCCCGCACTGGTCGCCCTGAAAATGATATAATCTTGGACCTCATCAAACCCGAATGGCACATGGCAACTCGCGAGATCGCAGAAAGGCTGAACATTGATCATTCAACCGTCGCAAAACGACTAAAGGCCGCATTCAGATTGCCGAGCGATAAGCGTGCGATTGAGCGCATAAGGGCCTAAAAAACAATCGAACGCATTATTTCATATGTAGCTGTTCAGATTGACGAGCACGTGAGCGCGCGATAATCCTAAGCGCGTAAGCGACACGCTCAGCCATCAAAATTATTTGATTTTCTGTCCATTTTCTAAGCGCGTAAACATTATCGTCAGTGACGTGAATTTGTGCACTGATATGTGGAGTAGGTAGGTAAGGTAGTAGGTAGGTAGTAAAGGGCTGCCGTATATACCTATAATACAGCACACTTAGACCAGATGATCCCTTGTGTTACCCTGGAATTTAATAAATGCTACAACCAAAGTTAAACCATCCAGAGCTAATAGCAATACGCAGGAGCTGACTCACATCCGCATTAGCTAAATCTTCTAGATCAGCATAGGCATATTCTCCGTGAGTTGACCTTCTTCTGAAAGCCAATGCCGGGCAGGAGCAGAGCAGATCAAAGATACTTCCCTCTTCATCCAAGTCTCTGCAACTTCAACAAAAGTCATGATGCGGAGCCTCCTCGCATGTTCCCCTATGACACAATGACCAGTAATAATTCCTACCACGAGTCTAATATGATGCTTTTTCATAGACAGCAGTTTAGAAGTGCAGTCTTTGTTCAGTGATGGCCATAATTGCCTTGCATTGTGGCTGATGCTACCACTTACCCATCTCGAGTAAGTCTTGTCTATTGCAGTTGTAGTTAGACTATTTGTACAGCTGGAGATGGGCATGGCGAGACCTCGACAAGAGTTGTCGAGTTATGTCGAGTAAAATTAATAGAGAAATTTTAATATCTGAGGTTCAAAGCAGGCCAATTCTTTGGAAAGAAGACTATTGAAATTATAAGAATAAAAACATTACCGATCAATTGAAACCACCATGATTGAACTGCAACTGCAGAATTACTCATTTATTGCACGCTTTTCAGTGTGAACAGAAATCGCTGAATCGCGCGCTCGCCCGCTTGTCTCTCGGCAATCTGAACGCGGTCTAAAGTAGTTTGGAGTCGTAAAAAAGTCCGACGTGTGGGTACCCCATGAGTTGTTCATGTTAAACCGAATTTCTATCTGCGAATCTGTACTGAAATGGTCTTCTTTGGAACCATTTTTGAAGAAGATTGCAACGGGGGATGAGAAATGGGTTGGCTACAAGCGGAAAAAATCGAGCTGCTCGCCCGGAGAATCATCAACAACATGCAGAACGTTGGCAGAAAGTTGTTGAAACGAACGGATAATATCACTGCCATCTTTATAGCTGAATTATAGTCTGCGCGAACAACGCGGCTTCTGCTGTCAAATAAAGTTGAACCAATGTATTTCATATGGCGATAAGTATACTGTGCGCGAACAACACGTCGCTCACGTCGCGAAAGTTGAGACGAGTTCAACTTTGTCGCAATCAACGAGCCGCGAAATATCAATTCACAATAGGCATGTGGTTTAAAACTGTGGGTGATCATTTGTTTTGTTGTAAGTTACTGTTATGCGCTTGGAAGTGCATGTTTCTATTCTTAATTCAAAAAAGTGTTTCAAGTTTGTTAGAAAGCCAGTTTTTCACAGCTCGAATGTGTCAAAAGAACGCGAACAAGAGATTTGACTATAACTGGCTGAACAGCTGATTTTCGTTGACTGCGACTTGGGGACGTAATTCGCGCACAATATAATTCCGAGGTGACTCTCAGGCCGGAGTGTCAGCTGATTGTCAAAGCACTAACGACATGACAGGCAGTCAACGAAGTGTGAACGCGTGCGGTTGCCCGGTGAAATATCGCGATAATTGTGTGTAAAAGTGAGTTTAGTGCCGGAATTTTAAGTGTAACTAAAAGAAGTGGCTATCAGTGCCGTGTGAAAGTGAAAAAAAACGTGAAGTGCCGGGAAATATCGAGTAAAATGGTGTATTGAAAAGTGCTAGGTTAGGAAAGTGCGACACGGGAAATTTCGCATTTTTCGTTTATTTTCCGGCAATTCGGCAAGTGTGAATGGTACAGCACTACCCTGGGACGAATCCTCGGGCCGGTGAGTTTAGCGGAAACTCCCGGATGTGCCCCAAAAAGTGAATTCAAAGTGGTTGTCAAATGACAACATTACAGGTGATTTCCGGTCTTTTCATCGGAATTCATAGGGTAAGGCTGCGCGCATGTTGGCTCACGTTCGCGTGCCGCGTTCACGTGTTTGCTGTCAAACGGTTTGGGTCTATGGTTTGCAACCAAAGATGCGAATTTGTCAAATTGACAAATGCTCGGCTGTTGTCGTATCACCAAACTGAGTTCATTATTGTGCTTTAAAACGGATAATTAGGCAAGACTTGAGTGGCGAAACAAACGACTGGAGAGTAGTGGGATGTGCATAAGCGCATATTTCATACTAAATTATTGGCGTTAACGCACAATAATGAATCCAATTTGGTGATATGACAACAGCCGAGCATTTGCCAAATTGACAGATTCGTGTCTTTGGTTGAAAACCATAGACTCACACCGTTTGACATAAAACACGTGAACGCGACACACGAACGTGTGCCAACTTGCGCGCAGCCTTAGTATGCGTTTCTTGTTGTGGTAGAATTTAAGTGGATTGATGCGCCCCAAAGTGTGGATTTTGACCACGATGTTGACGAACCGGACGAAAGTTTCCCTGCTAGGCATCTAGTCCTGTTAGCTGCAGTGAAACTTTTGTCTGGCTCGTCAACAACGCGTTTAAGACCCGTATTTTGGGGCGCATCAATTCACTAAAATTTTTACACAAAAAAAAACGTATAATTACCCTATGAATTCCGATGGAAAGGCCGGAAATCACCTGTAATGTTGTCATTTGACAACCACTTTGAATTCACTTTTTGGGGCACTTCCGGGAGTTTCCGCTGAGCTCATCGGCCCGAGGATTCGTCCCAGGTTAGTGCTGCACCATTCACACTAGCCAAATTACCGGAAAATTAACGAAAAATGCGAAATTTTTCGTGTCGCACTTTCATAAACACACTCATGTCCCGCGCACTTTCGAGCAGTTCATTTTGGTCGGAAGTTCGCGGCACCTTGGGCTTTTTTTCACTTCCAAATATCAGTGACAAGCACTACTTTCAACTGCACTTAAAATCGCGACACTAAAATCACTTTTAGGCGGCTATTACACTATAAAAGTTCTTTTACAAATATATTTGACGAACGATATTTCAAAAGAACTTTTATGAATGATATTAGCCGCTAAAGGGGGAAAGTGTGCAAGCATATTAGAAAAGTAGTTGAAACAAGCAACGTCCGTGTCGCAAATCTTTTCTTAGGTGGCTATTACACTATAAAAGTTCTTTGAAAATAGCTTTCATAAAAGATATTTGTAAAAGAACTTTTATAGTGTAATAGCCGCCTTACGCACGAAAATCGCCAAATTTCAAGAGGTCGACTGCACGCGTTCTTCACTTTGTTTACATATGGTTCACTGCTTGTCATGACGTCATTGCTTTGACACTCCGGCCTGAGAGTTAAGATGGCGGTGATAATGGGTGGTATGCATAAAGTGAGTCGAGTGGAGTAAAGCTGAGTTGACAGAATTCCACTCAATTTTCACTGTGGAGCGGAAAGTAGTTTTATGCATACAAATTCTTCACTCGATTCACCGAACATAGCAGACTCAGGAATGTCCTCAATAGACTTCGCTCTTGAGTATATCCTCATTATTATGCATACCACCCAATATCTCTTATCCGAGTTGGCGTCGAGCTCGTTGTTCAAAACAACGAACCCGACCATTGCCATCTAAAAATACAAGCCTGCGCTCAGCTGATTTTGACGGCTAAATTACGCAATTATTTCCTTTGATGACGCCATCGTATCCCCAATCCAGTGGTCGGCGACTGATGGCGGCGAGTCCCCGGTATTTCATTATTATCATTTTCACGGATAGTCAGCGGGCGATTAAGTCCCTTGAATCTGTGATTACAAACTCAAAGATTGTTGCCGCATGCCGCACCTGTCTCCTGGAGATGGAAATTTTTTTAAACATCTCCCTTTGTTGGATTCCGGCCCATAGTGACTTTGACGGAAATTGCAAAGCGGATGAACTAGCTAGAAGAGGCTCTATTGGGGGAACCGGGTTTAGTCACTGCCATCTCGGGTGGTCTTTATCAGCCTGTAAATTGTTGATAAACAATGTCGCGTTGAGTGCTGCCAACACGAGGTGGAGTAATGGTAGCACTTGTATGGTTACTAGGCAACTTTGGCCTAGGATGGATCCCACACGCTCTGAGGAGCTGCTGGCGTTGAATAGACGTAATCTACGGACTCTTGTGGGGGAGATTACAGGGCATTGCCTGATCGACGAACATGCTTGGAGATTGGGGCTTCCACACAATGACCTCTTTAGGAGCTGCGGGGATGAGGAGGAGAGTACTTTTCATCTGTTATGTGGGTGTCATGCCCTGGCTAGAAGAAGAAGGATTACGTTCTTTCTATTTTGGCCATCTGGACGACCTTAAGGATGTTAGCATCAGCCGGCTCAGGCTGGTTCAATGAATAGGTAGGACTCGGGTTGTGGAGTCGATGGTGGTATCACAAAGGACCCAATGGTGGTCTATGTGTGCTGTGTGTATCACGGCAGCCCCTTTAACCTAACCTAACCTTGCTAAAATGGACTTATTTGTAAAATATAAAAAACAACATTCCTAGTTAAAATATTAACAATTTATTTGCAATCATTTTTGGTAGATGTCTGGGTGTGTGTGTGTGAGAGTACATGTCTACATTTATTTCAATCTCAGACATTTCTTGAACTTCTTACTGACTATTAAAAGCATTAATTCCCTACACTATACTACACTTCATGAATTTCAGGCCAGTGATTAGGTTTCGGCGGCGTTTGTAGCGGATGCACAATGTCATGGCACTCTAAAAGAAACGCTGCAATGCCTTGGTAATACCTGCAAAAAATAAAAAAATTCGGAGCGTCAATAATAGCCGTGTTCTTTTCACCCGAACAAAGGTGCATTCACATACAAAACGACTGACCGGTCAATGATCCAGGTCTCATATTGGATCACACTACTCTCGGCAATTCGCCCCCTATAAATTTTTACACTAAGCCCACGATTTGCAACTGACCGGTCTTCGATTCAGGCAGATCTAGATCTGATATAGGATCTCTCGAATGAAATCAGTTGACAGCTATAGCGTACGATTCACTCATGATCTAGATCCAAGTGAATCGAACGCACCTGTTGAATTCTATAGACGAAATTTGTACGTACCCTTCTATAACCCACGTATCGTTATGTGAGCCACCACTAAATTCTAGTAAGCGTTTACGTGGACTGCCGCATTTCATGTGTAGCGTTTGCATCATTCGCGGCGGCACCAAATTATCCGCCAAGCCGGTGATGAAGAGTGCAGGTATCCTGATTCGATCAATCTTGTCAATTGATTGGTACTGCACAAAAAGTTACGATTAATATCCCGTGAAACGTGAAAGTTAGTGACAACAGGCAAATCCTTACCGTATTCTTATACAAAAAGCGCGGCAAATATTTAACATTGGGATGCACCAACTCCACAGCCATTTCGGGAATACTCGTGAAAGTATTCTCCACTATCAGTGCCATCACCCGCTCGGAATACTCCAAGTCGGCGGCCACATCTATTGCTACAGCGCCGCCCAGCGAGCGGCCAAATAAAATGATCTTTTGATGATCCAAATCGTGTCGAGTGTACAAGTAGTCAACGGCCGCCCGCCCATCTGTACAAAGGCCTCTTTCGGACGGTGACCCAGTTGATAAGCCGTACCCCCGATACTCCACCATCAGTATGTTGCAATTCAGATTGTAGAAGATGCCCCAGACGTTTTGTAACCGATGTCCCATGTTGCCCGCGTTGCCGTGGAAGTACACAATCGTGGGTACGAAGGTGCTCTTGTCGTCGTTTTGCTTTATGAAAAAGGCGTGCAGGGTGACATTGTCGCTGGTGCGTAGGTTAACCGTTTCGTAAGGCAAATTATGCATGGCCGGTACTGGAATGTAGACGCGGGAATTAGACGGCAGATCGGGATGGTACAGCAGATTGTCCTGGGCATGGTAGAGGATGTCTGCAAGGCGGAAATCAGTTTATCAGAACAACGGAAGTAAACTTTGAACCACATCACACTTACACAATCCGGCCAGAAGGAATATACTAAACGATATTAAACTACCATAGAAGCAATAAAGTATCACACAAGTGAGAAGGGTGCCGAGCGAAGCGGCCCATATCCTGGTCGCGACTGCCGTCACGATTTTCACTATCTTCCAATCCTTCTGGGCCATCTTTCGTGTCGCTGACTAGCGATGCTGGAGATCAGATAACAAACACACCGGGGACGTGGAGACGACGAGACAGTGATAACGCAGCGCTTGTTTCGTCCTTCGCGGCATAACATTTAAAGCTGCGACAAATCCTATCGATCCGAGCAATTATTTTTGGATCAAGTGAAGCTTTGCTGGAGGCCACCGAATTTGCCGATGGAATAATGGCGCGGCGAGAATCTTTCTCCGCGTGTTGTACGGGCAAACAGGTTTGGTTAACTCATAACTAACAACTCACGATTTCCCGAGAACTTGAACATTGTTTTTAATTGGATTGCTAAGTGTAGGTCAACCAAAAACATAGGAACTTGACACAGCACCGATGACACCTCAGATTGCAGCTGCCTGCCTGCTGTTCAAATGTCAAAACATAACCTTGAAAATGGTACAGTGTTTTATCGTCCACTGTAAGCGAAGTTGTCACTTGTTTGTTTACTAGTTTCGGCACGAGAATAATGGTAACTGAATACAAATTGCTGGGTGCTTATTTCACGCTATTATTAATTCTTTTTTTCAGCGTCGCAGCCTGGCGCCCAGTCTCTGCCATGGCAACAGTAAATTCAAGGCACCGCAACAGGAGAAGCGTGCACGTAGGGAACAGCGGGAGAATGTCGCCCCAATTTCGGCGCCAACTCAAAAGATGTCTGTGTCGGACTACGAACAGGCAATAGCGAATATTTTGAGGAAGCCGTTTAAAGTGCCGATTCCCAACTATATTCCGGACCATGGAAGTAATCGATGTTTGGGTATCAGGCGGACAGTGTTTCGACGGTCGCTTCACGATCCCTACGCTTGCAATGCTCTGGTACTGAGTGAACCGCCCAAGTACACGGAACACGACCTTATGCATTTGGATAAGACGAAAATTCTGGTGCACGTCGTAGTGGATCCACTGCTAAGTAATATCCTCCGAGCACATCAGCGCGAAGGTGTGAAGTTTATGTACGATTGTGTTACGGGAGCGATAGGAGATTTTTACGGATGTATTATGGCCGATGAAATGGGGTGAGTTTTTTTTTCACTTAAACCGAAGCCGGACTGGACGGCATTCCTGCCGAACTTGCTCAAGCAGCGCTAAGCATATCTGCTGAGTTACTGAACCCACTTGTTGATAAAGCGTGGAACAAAGAGACCTTTCCCACTGAGTGGAAGGAAGTGTAATGCTTAGGAGATTGATTTCACATGACGACAATTTTCTTTAATAAGCGGAAATTCGCACGTAAATAATTATGTAACTTTCTTGTATATAATTTATTCTCTCTTCTTAAATTTAATTTATATTTGTAATCACAAGAAGTTGCATAGTTAATTTCGTCAATTTAATCAATTTCTGAACCGATTCAAAGTTGCCAATTATAAATCAGTTTCCTTATGGAAGGCACGTTCGAGCCTCGATACTCGCCGGTTGGGAGACTCAAATTAAAGGGGCTTTCCCCGCGTATCCCAGTTCATCCTGGAGGATATCCTTTTCTCCTGACCAAAGGACTCTAAACGCCCTCATTGGAGCTCCAGAGCATCCGCCTCACCACCCCGATTCATATGACATCCATATCGCCTATGTCCCAGTTCATCGCGAAGAATGTCCTTTTCTCCTGACCAAAGGACTCGAAACGCCCTCATTAGTGCTCCAGAGGATCCGCCTCGTCACTTCGGTTCATATGACACCCATATCGCCTATATTCCAGTTCATTGGGAAGAATGTCCTTTTCTCCTGACCAGGGGACTCGAAAAGTCCTCGTTAGTGCTCCATAGCATTCGCCTCATCACTCCGATTCATATGACACCCATATCGCCTGTATCCCAGTTCATCGAGAAGAATGTCCTTTTCTGCTGACCAAAGGACTCGACTCGGACTCGGGAAGAATATCCTTTGCTCCTGACCAAAGGACTCGAAACGTCCTCGTTAGTGCTCCGCAGCATCCGCCTCATCACCCCGATTCATATGACACCTACATATATCGCCTGTATCCCAGTTCATCGGGGAGCATGTTCTTTTCTCCTGACCAAAGGACTCTAACCGCCCTCATTAGTGCTCCAGAGCATCCGCCTCATCACCCTGATTCATATAACACCCATATCGCCTATATCCCAGTTCATTGCGAAGAATGTCCTTTTTTGGTGACCAAAGGGTTAAAAACGTCATACTTCAATCTGTGTCCAGAAAATAGCCATATACTCACTTTCGTTTCTAAACGAAATTAAGCATTGAGTGTGCGACCGAAAGAATCCATACATAGATATTTTCGGTTTCAACCGAAATTATCCATTAATGCCTTATTTCCAAATGGCTTATTTCATGGTGCCACTAACAACCAACCAGCTCGAACTATTTGTTAACGGCGGATAACGATTATCCTCCTTTCCAATGCACGAGGATCACCTCCAGGATATGATGCCTATCCATGAACGTGGTGAGTTCTGCTATTTTACGCTGCAACCCGTTTATATTAAGCTGGACAATCGATAGGCTGTTGGAAGTTAGAGACGGGTGGAGCAGAAAATTGTGTTGACTCGGAATAAGTCGTGCGGGATTGATGTTCGCAGGTATAACCGGAGACAGCTGAGAGCTTGATTGCGCACTCGCAAGAATTGAAGGGGAGTTATTCGTGCTGGATGTTTGTTGTCCTCTATTTCTGCAGAGACCAGTTGTAAATGTTGAATTACACTGTTTCTGGTGGCTTAAACCGGAGCAGCCCTGCAGATGGCACCTCTCGTCACAGCAGTTACATCCTACTGAGGTTGCATTTGGTTGCAGCGTTCTGTTACAGGCGCAGAAAATCCATGGACCAGGGTTGAGTTCGATGCCGGCGCGGTAGAGGAGGATTGCGAGCAGCTGCGCCGAGTTGTGAAGCTCCCAAATTCCGTAAAAAAACGGACACGTTGAAAATATGACACACATATACTTTTCTTCTGCATTGAAGAGGTTTGGCAGCTCTTGGCCCTTGTAAAAGCGGGTCCGCTCCGGTACATAGACCCGGCTGCCGGAGGAGGAGCGGGTTGTTGTTGTTGCAACGCCTGCTGGAGTTGAAGGAGTTTGGCAACCCTTGTCCGTCGCTGATGAACGGGTCTGCCGTGGGAGTGACCCATATGATTCGTGTTGCGTTGCAGATTCTCGACATGGTTGTTCCAGTTGAGCCTCCAGTCGAGCGTGATTTCTAGGCATTTAAGAGAGCCAAAACCGTCCCGCCCAGGGAAACTGGACCTAAGATCAGGTTTCTGTTTCATGTGAATGGAACCAGAACGGTTTTCTGTGGATTGACGCACAGGCCTATTTCAGTACGAGAGTGTAGGGCAAAATCACCTCCACCAAATTTACCCGTGAATATAATAATTATGCCATTATGCCCGGTTCACATTATTCCAGTCCAGTAATCCAGTCCAGCGATCCAGTCCAGTGCTGGACTGGATCATATCGTCTACATGATTCCAGTCCAGTAGTCTGGCGAGTGTGTTGTTGATTCGGTAACTATAGTAACAATGATTTTTGGGCGAGCTGGAATCAAAAAGTAGACCGACAATCCAGTCACTGGACTGGATTGCTGGACTGGATTGCTGGATTGAATTGCTGTCCAGTGCCGGTTCACATTATTCCAGTAGCAGTCCAGCGCTGGACTGGATTACTGGACTGGATTGGTTACTGGAATAATGTGAACCGGGCATTAACAAAATTTGACTCTGTTATGCCCGGTTCACATTATTCCAGTCCAGTAATCCAGTCCAGCAATCCAGTCCAGTGCTGGACTGGATCATATCGTCTACATGATTCCAGTCCAGTAGTCCGTTGTTGATTCGGTAACTATAGTGACAATGATTTCTGAGCGAGCTGGAATGAAAAAGTAGACCGACAATCCAGTCACTGGACTGGATTACTGGACTGGATTGCTGGATTGGATAGCTGTCCAGTGCCGGTTCACATTATTCCAGTAGCAATCCAGCGCTGGACTGGATTGGTTACTGGAATAATGTGAACCGGGCATTAGCGTAACCGATTTTATGGCAACCACATGCACATAGCCTAGAGAGCAACTCGTCTGTGACTAGTGACCTGACGACCGAATAAAGAATCGCACCTTGAGATCAGTCCTTTAAGAACGCTAACGCATATTGAGGTGTTCCCCAGTGTTGACCAGATTTCGCACCCGCGCAGCATTGCATCAATCCACGCGATAGTGACTGAATGTAATGACTCCTGCAAGGGCTCTGGAAATGCAGTCATAGCCAGTGCTATCGAAAGCACCTTCAATATCAAGGAAGAGCAATTTCCTTGTCAATTAGGGCTTTTTCAATCGTTCCTACAAGATTGTGAATATCAACTACTATAGACATGCCTTTCGTGTATGCGAACTATATTCCATTTTTTGCCTTCGAAAAGTCTTTCGATCGTTTTTAGGAGGACCGATGTCAGAATAATTGGTCTGAAATCCTACGTAGATCTTCTTCCATCTTACTCTCGTATTTCGGAATAAAAACCACGTTCACTGCTTTTCATATCCGCGTTAGTAACTCAGCGTGGCTCGGAAAAGTCTGATTAGAGAAGAGTTAATGAAATCCAGCCTATTATTGCAGTAAAGCAGGAAAGATACCATCTGCTGCAGAAGCCTCAGATTCAAAGGACTCTGTAGCCCATTTGATCGTTTCCTGATCAAAGATGACTCCGGAGGGATGGGATTCTGGTGTGTTACATACACCGGGTATAGACTGGACCCAGCTCGGAAAATGGAATTTCAGAGGAAGCTCCAGAGTTTCTTTTGTATTCTCAGTAAAAGGATCATCATGTCTCTTTAGAAAACCGATACCGTTCGTGTGTTCTCTAGACAAGCTTTCGCCAGAGATTGAATTCCTTCACAGTGTCTTTTCCAACTCTCCCGTTTAGTGCACAATAAGTAATTTATACTCAGTCAGAGAGCTTCTATAATCATTCCTCTGATAATGTTGCTTTGCAATGTTGAATTTGGGGGCGACCGGTGGTAGCGCAGTGTGTTGAGGCATCATTCTCATGTTTGACTACTGGCGTTTCGGGTTCGAATCCCGTCCACGACGACGTTTGTGGCCATGGACGTGCAGGAGGTGAATGCTGGCAACTGCATTCTCCGAAACCAGTTTATGCCGACGAAACGCGCTATGCCCAACAAGGGGTTAGGGCATTGAGAGAGAATGTTGAATTTCCTCCCTTTCCTTTCCGACTGTCGCAAGTGGTACTAACAAGCTGCAAGTTTTCTTCAACTCTTGTTTTTGTCGAATTTTAAGAATTTTCTGGCCCGAAACAGTATTTTATGAAGAGTTGAGTTGGCGTACAAGTCAGATGCCAATCGACGAACTAATATGCAGGCGAAAATGGCAGTGAACAGGACACACATTGCGGAAGGGTGATAATAGCATTGCTGGACATGCCATGAAATGGAATCC
This sequence comes from Chloromyia formosa, assembly GCA_964017055.1. NCBI lineage: Eukaryota > Metazoa > Arthropoda > Insecta > Diptera > Stratiomyidae > Chloromyia > Chloromyia formosa. Next base: position 15,120,138 of record OZ024816.1, on the reverse strand, counting down.
CATTCCCTACGAGGGGGGCGTTCTAAAGACGCATGACACCGATCTTTGGCGGAATAGTGTGTGTCGCTGGGTAAGTCGAGAGGGCAGATACGTCCCATTGACCAGGAACCGAGTACCATGGCGCGCAGGAGTAGTTGCCGCGCTATGCCCCACTAGGGGTTAAGGCAAAGTAGAAACCACTCGTATTGTAATGTTTCTTATGCTGAATAATGGAAACACTTCGATTGAGAAACACACGCACTGTATTTAATAAACGAACTATATACACGCGTAACTAACAACCAACGACTAACTAGCTCTAACTATTCGTTTCCGGTGGATCTTGATAATGATTGCACTACTATCCATTTCCGCTGCCGAGCGGATACTGAACTTTGACTGACATCCTCGCTCTTGATGACCCTGGCTTTATATAGCTGATCTCCACATCCAGAACAATGTAGATGGCTCGAGACTCTGCTAGTGGTCGTTCTATTGTGACTTGTTATCAAATGTTCCCGATGGCTTGAGACTCTACTAGTACTCGTTCTATTGTGACTTGTCATCGATGGTTTGAGACTATGATAGAGCCTAGTACAGTCTGTGTTATAAGTGTGCCGTACTCCCTTTGAAGAGAGAGTATATGAGGAAGTGAAAAAGAGCGAGAGAAACGAAGCAATTCGGCACAAGTGAGGAAGTAGGAAGGGGGATGGAAATTTGACATCTCTTTTGCTCTATATGGACCGGGCGGGTGTTCCGCGGCAGAGAGACAGACTGGAATGTTATTGTTCCAACTGGAAAAGTAGGAGAGGGGATGACATCTTGCGTGCTTCCTGTGCTTTTATATAGACTGCGCGGGTGTTGCGCAGTGGAGGGCGTGTGTTTCTCTCTTTACTTTTTACGACTGGAATTGCTTCAAATAGTTTAGTGTTGAGTATATGCGGATTGCTCCTCCATAGGTATTCTCTATGCGTACTCCATGCATACAACAGTATAAACGACATAATTTTCTCTTACAGCTTGGGAAAAACATTGCAATGTATATCCCTTGTATGGACTCTCCTGCGGCAAAGTCCCGATTGTAAGCCGACCATAAGCAAGGCCATAATAGTGTGTCCAAGCTCGTTGGTTAAAAATTGGCAAAACGAATTCCACAAATGGCTTCACGGACGCGTCAATTGTCTAGTAATCGAAAATAGCAACAAGGAGGAAACCATTCAGCGATTGAAGCAATACATGTCCGATAAAAGTGTGCGTTCCGGCACGCCAATATTAATTACTAGCTACGAAAGTTTCCGCATTTATTCGGACATTCTGAATAATTCTGAAATAGGAATGGTCATATGTGATGAGGTAAGGCTTTTTCTTTTTTATATTATTAACAGTTCAATTCAATTTCCGAATCACAGGGACATCGTTTGAAAAACAGCGACAACCAAACGTATCAAGCGCTCATGGGTCTGCAAACAAAACGGCGAGTCCTCCTGTCGGGTACGCCCATTCAAAACGATCTTACCGAATATTTTAGCTTAATCAATTTCGTCAATCCGAATATGTTGGGAGCAACCAATGAATTTCGACGCACCTATGAGAATCCTATTGCTCGCGGTCAAAATGCCGACTCGACGGATAACGAGAGGCAGAAGGCGGTAGCATGCATTCAACAGCTAACGGGCATTGTGAATAAATGTCTGATTCGACGAACCAATCAAATTCTCACGAAATATTTGCCGGTTAAGTTTGAAATGATAATTTGCGTGAAGATGACGCAGTTGCAGAAGGATATGTATAAGAAAATTGTCAGTTCGGATGTGATACAAAAGAATCTCTGTAAAGGCGAGTGAAAGAATGTCTGTTTTTTATATTTTACTAATAAAACAATATTTTTTAAAGGAACTGCTGATGGAAAGATGTCGCTTAGTGCTCTCGCGGATATATCTACGCTGAAAAAGTTGTGTAATCATCCTAGTTTAGTGGAAAGTAAAGATGGTAGAAGGTTAGTTCTATCACTAAGTTGCTTTGTCATGATTACGTATTCTAACTCAACAAATTCACACGCAATGCTATTCAATGCTATAATTTCATCAAAGTTTCTAACTTTGTTTACAGCGACTTGAGTCCGGAACTTAGTGGCAAAGTAATGCTCCTCGACTTTATGCTTGCAGCCATCAAAGCCAATAGTGACGACAAAGTGGTGCTTATTTCAAATTACACCCAAACGCTGGACTATTTCCAGAAACTTTGCGAAAAAAGGTTCGTAACTGAGCATGTATTTTTCCGATTTCCACTCACATCACATTCGTCTTTTACAGAAAATACAGCTATGTTCGTCTAGACGGAAGCATGACGATCAAGAAGCGAAGCAAAATCGTCACCGAATTCAATGACCCCACATCGAAGCACTTTATTTTCATGCTCAGCTCAAAAGCCGGTGGCTGTGGATTGAATTTGATTGGAGCCAATCGACTGTTTATGTTCGATCCAGACTGGAATCCGGCCAATGACGATCAGGCGATGGCTCGAGTCTGGCGTGATGGACAAAAGAAGCCATGTTTCATTTATAGGCTACTGGCGGTGAGTTTCAGTTGATTTTACGCTTTAAAACATTTGTTACAAGTCAAGCACTGTGAATTCCAGACTGGTACGATAGAAGAAAAGATTTTCCAGCGTCAGACCCACAAGAAATCGCTGTCCAGTACAATAGTAGACAACAATGAGGATAGTGAAAGGCACTTTACACGCGACGATTTGAAATATTTGTTCAAGCTGGAGGAGAATACAGTTTCGGATACACACGACAAGTAAGTATTCCATTGAATTGCACTGCACTTTCTCCTAATTTTCAATTTTGTATTGCCACAGACTTAAATGTACGCGTTGTATCAATAACATTCAAGTAGCTCCGCCTCCGGAGAGTGCAGACTGTACGTCCGATCTGAAGCAATGGTATCACTGTACAAATAACAAAGGATTGCCCGATAACGTTCTATCACAAGCGTGGAGTGCAAGTAAATGCGTATCGTTTGCTTTCCATCAAAGATCGCAAGGCGAAGTGGAGAAGAAGAGCGATCCAAACGAAGATGAGGCCGCGGAGAAAAAGAATGAGAAGAAGTGCGTATTTAAAGAGGATGATGAGGAATATGTAGAAGATTCCGATGATAGTGATGATGAAGATTTTAAATTGAAATAGAAAGCTAGTGAAATTTGTATTTTGTTAAATTATTAAATATTGTAATAAAATACCGCGATCCTAAAACGATTACAACATTTATTTTCGATTTTTCAAGTTGAAAATATGTACAACTTGACCTGTTGTTACGAGGAATCCTTCGAGCAGCGTCCCAACGTCAAAATCGTCTCCCCGTTCCACTAAGCGGCAATTCTGACGAACATGATTGACTCCAATCATGTCCGTCACAATTTCCGCGCGTAAATTATCAACAATATTCCTTACGGTGTAACAACGGTCGTGTTACCATAAGCAGCTTGCGATTCACCCCCCTTCGCCTACTACCTCGGTAAGCTTTCGGAACCGCGTATACCGAGCATTCCGATCCCGCACCGCCGCCGTACCATAGAGTGAGGAAACGGTCTCAATGTGCTAAACGATCGGGGTGCATCATGCTCATCGTCTGATTCCGCCTTCAATTTCGACTTCGTATCGGTGACGGCGACTACGGTGGTCAATTTCTTCAGCTTCTATTGGTACCTCGGATTCGTACATGATCGGCGGTCGGGTCAGGTCTTCCAGCAATTGTAGCAAACATTCTTTGGTCGCTCTCCGTCGGCGTTCGGTGAAGCGGGAGCAGTTAAAACATCGATCGGCCTCGGGGTCAGTAGTGCTCCTGACTGCCGGGTGGACTGTCTGTATCGTCGATGGCCATCTCCGGCCTACCCTCTTGCCCGCCCATTGCCTGCCGGTGGTCGGATATATCGACTGCTTCTTTCACCCCTTCCATTATCCGTGCGGTGACAAACAGGACGTAATCGTCGGTGAGGCTGTTTAAACCCTCTCGTATGGAGGCCACCAGTTTCGTTTCGATGACATCGCTGCGATATGAAATGGATTTCATCTCCATTACGTAACAGCCGACACTTTCAAACAGCTTCCTCTTGCGGTGGCGGAGCGTTTGATATACTTCCTGGCGGCTGGTCGTTCTCCCAAACTCTCTAATCAGTTTCTCCTTCGGGGATAGGGTGCCCCTGGCCAATAGAAGTCGGGCGGATCCTGTAAGAGAATTTGGCAGTGTCAGGGAAAAAGTGAAAAACAAACATCGGGCGATACAGATTATATAAGTGTCAGGGACCTCAGTAATTCATCGGTGCGCACTTGCGCTAGTGTTCGCAAAAAGTCGTGCATATTAATGTCCTACCCTCTACGCTGAACTTTATAATCGCCTGTTCTATGTGAAAGTGGACCGTCCTCGTTCGGGTTTCGGTCGAGATGGCGGTCATCGTCGGAGCTCGGATTTCTTCGGGCGGTTCCCCTCTCTCTAATCGAGCTATTGCGCTCCTCAATATCAATATCTCGTGTCGGCGGCGGAAATTCGCGAGCTCGCGTTTTATCTCCTCCGTCTCCTGTTCAATCTGCAAGCCTCCCGCAAGGCTGTCGGTCGGCGATATCACTTCATGGCGTTGCGGGTCATTCGTCGGTGGCTCAACATGGCTTGGCGGCGGTAACCGCGGGGTGTTCGTCGGCGGCTCCACTCGACTTGCCGCTAGTGTCTGCGGGATGTTCATCAGCGGCACTATTGACATTGACTCGTCGCTCCCACGGCAGCCGGTTCTACGCACCGGAGCGACCCGTTCATCAGTAACGGCCAAGGGCTGCTAAGCCCCTTCAACGCCAATAGGCGTTGCTACAAAAACAACAACAACAACATTGACTTGTCGCGGGGTTTTCGGCGACTGCATTGTTTGACCGGACGGCGATGGCTGCGGAGTGTTTATCAGCGGCACTAATTGACTTGTCGGCGAGGGCTGCAGGGTACTCATCGGCTGCGCTACTTAATTGGTTGGCGGGGCAGCGAGCTGGAGCCGCTATTTGACTGGTCGGTGGTGGCTGGGCGGGTTATCATCCGCGGTGGTAACTCTCCTGTTCCTCTCTGGGATGGTTCTAGAATAGTTTCACTCATTACGTCGGAATCGTTTTCACTGCTATCACGCGTTTCATCTCCGGTGGTTTGCGGTGTCTTCCATTGTCGGCTCCTGGTCATGCGGTCGGTCATATTTCTTACCCGTTTGCCAATTTCGACGATATCTAAGTTCGTGTGGGTAGCGGATCGGAAAATATGGTCCACAACGTGAGGAGTTCTGTTGCAAGCAGGACATGTGTTTTAAACGTTCTGATCGATGCGAAATAGGTATGAATCAAGCCGCGAACATTAGCCTGACCGGAGCTCAGCAGGTGTCGTCCTTGTTGCTCTGGGATGCCTCTCCTCTTTCTTTCCTATGGTGGTTGAACCGAGAGTACTAAATTTGGACCTAGTCCCGCGATCTTTGATTGCACCTCCTATTGATGGTGTGCTGCGGTGACGGATTTGTACGCATTGTTGTCAAAGGGAACCCTTTATTTACCTTCGGATATCTCTCTCGAGATCCCTCAAACCACGCTTAACATGTCTTGGCGGCGGCGTCCATAAGAGGCCTATTCGATTCGCTCGGATCTCATTGGATCTTCATACAAATTTGCAGACCGGTCTTTGACCAACGAGATCCAACGAGATCCGGGGTGAAAGTTTGGGTTTTCCCTCCGGTGACATCCCACAAAATACTGTTTGGCGAGAAGCTTGTTGTGGTCCTTTAAATGTATCGTTTTAGTTTCCTGATGCAGATGGTCGTGGGATGGTATCAGGAGGCAAACAGTGATAGCATCTGTCGTGTCCGTGCCCGCTTCACTCATTGTATTGGGTGTCTCCCCAGCATGTCCTTTGCGTCCTACCGCTTCCACCGAGGAGCAAAACACGTTGACTTAGGCATCCTTGATGCCAAAGTAAAGTGATTGGTTGGTTGGTTACAGTGGCTGTTACTTCCCAACAGGGAAAGAAAACACAAGTAACGTTAGGTACGCCGTTTTGATGCCACATGCCTCATAAGAGGAATAAACCGTTGCTATCAAGAACGTCCTGAGGTATTCGTCCTCAGATCCATCCTGTGGAGTTGACAAAACGTATTATCTCCCCGATACTCTTTGAGGAGATGTCGGATACATCTTGGAAGAAAGCGCTGCCCAGTTCTTGATGTCTGATTCTTGCAAGAGCCGGGCATTTGCACAAGAAATGGATCAGAGTTTCCTCCTCTTCCTCATTCCTGCAGCTGCGGCAGAACATGTTGAAAGGTATACCCAATCTGGCCGCGTGCACTCCCACCGGCCAGTGCCCCGTCGTAATCGCTGTCACTTTTGCGACATCCGAACGGGTTCTTTTCAGAAGGGCATTAGATCTACGTGCATCATATGATGGCCATAGTTTCTTAGACGTGCCATACGTTGTCAGTGCGCCCCATCTTCCACTAGTGTCATGAAATGTGTATGAATCTCATTTTTAACGGCACTAAACGGTGGGTGGACAGTCACCGCGTAGGACTCGTGTAGTGCAGAGCCCTGTCTCGCCAGTTGATCGGCCCTCTCGTTCCCCTCTATGTTCCTATGTCCTGGAACCCATAGAAGAGAAATTCTGAAGAAGTCCGCCAGTCCAGCCAGTTCACTGCGGCATTGTTTTACTATTTTCGATGAAATTGTTATTGATTCCAGAGCCTTAATCGCGGCCTGGCTGTCTGAGAAGCTGGCGACACTCCAAGTGGTTCCTGTGCTGTGCCTCAACATCTTACACGCTTCCCTTATTGCCAGCACTTTAGCTTGAAACACCCTTGCATAGTCTGGGAGGCGAAAAGACATTGATGCACAGAGATCCTCAGAAAAGACCCCCGCACCGACTCCACAATCCATTTTAGAGCCATCAGCCATCCAAGTCTACTTCGGTGACGATATAGTCTGTTGGCAACATGTCTCTAACACCGACAGGTAGAGACTAGTATATTGCCATGCCCATATGGCTTGGACGTCCAACATCCAGACTCCCTTAGTCTGACAGCGCTGCACGCTGCGTTAAATTTTATTTATTATTTATTTTATTTATTGATGCCAAAGTGAAGTTTGTGGCCGGATGCTTCGAGTGGCGCCTGGTGTTCCTCGTTGGTGAGGAGGTAGGAGGTAAGGCTGTTAGAATGGGGTTTCTCTGCCTTAAGGATCTTCCCGTTATGCATAGGGGTAGCCGGGTTTTATAGACGCAGACAATACAGTAGCCTTGTGCCTTCGATGCTTACCTCACTCAATCAGATGCGAGCCCTCGGTCCGTCTGGAATCTTTCCTGCTGTGGTGAGCTACTAAGGCAGTCCCGCAGGAAATCCAAAGACTTCTTGTCCTCGCACCGGATCACTCGGAACCCTGGAATGGTCAAGCTGCTGTCGAAACCAGGCGGGTAGTTATCCTAGATCGGCGGCTTCCATCCTGCTCCAGTTATCAGCCGCGAAGTTTAATTCTTTGGCCAGCTTGTTTCACGAAGTCACTGAAAGGTGGTCCCTCACCACCTGGCTGTCGTTTAGCGCTGCCTGGTGGACGGTACTTGAACCATTGTTTCGTTTGGCGGAACGAGGGGTCCCATCATGAGACCGATTCCGCTTAGATGTACTGCAGTTTCGATTGTTGTTGTTGTTGCTGTCTTCCTGCTAAGTGTTGTTTGTATTCGTCCTCCGCATCCCGCTCACGGGCCGTGCCCCCTTCTTCATTCCTCGCGATTTTGCTTAAAACAAATAACATTTCGTAACAGTTTTCCATTAAAACGTTTTCGGACTTGGCTCTCTCAGACGACTGCCATTCCTAACGACGAAACTGCACCAAACGACGATTGTTTTTCTCTGGCTGGTAGATTCCTCGCATACTTTACCTGGTCTTGTTTTTTGTTTCTAATTCAATTCCATTTTGAATCCTACGAGTATACTGGCATATACAGCATGTCAGAATAAGGCACTCATACGACTGACCTTACCTGGGTATCGGAGTTCGCGCCGTTAGAGACGGCCATTCATATCCCGGTGGGCAAATTTCGCAATACAGCCGACTTAGCTCAACCTTCAATCGTAATGAGGTACTGTGATGACTTGGTTGGAAGGTAGCATTTAACCATGCCATGCAATCCGACCATGAGGACTCTACTACAATAGAATAAACCTACGGATCGCAATACTTGTGAATCAGTAGGGTCCACGGCCAATTATATTACACAGGAATATGTATCCTGACTTTTTAACGTACAATATGACCATAGATCAACTCTGTTTATCTATGGTGCGACCAAGACCATTCATGCTCACAAGGGAAAGCGGCAAGCAAGTGTAATTAAATGGCAGGTAAACTGCAAATTTACGGGCAATCGAAAATATGAATGTAACGTGCGCGCCAGATCCAAAGTTGAGGATTTCCATGAACATTCGTCCACTACAGGCGTATTTGCGCGAAGCGGCTACGAGCGTCTACGTGCGCCACGCGACTCGAGCGCCAGATCCAAACAATTTTGCTAGTAGCCGCGCGTTACTTTGAGGAATGTATGCGAAAGAAGCTTTATGCCGATTGATTTTGTGTGCAATGGAAGAGATAGTTAAGCAAACTGAGGCGCGGAGACACCTCCAGTGGACGATCCCTGTCGCTCGTAGCCGCTTATTTCGCTTGTGTCGCGGGAGCGCATTGTCGCTCAAATACACTTACAATGGAGGACCGTACTACTGTTGATCATTGTCATTGCTTTAATCGTAGCAACTGTGTCCTCCTCTGGTTCCGCGGATGCTAAGCCTTACCAACAAAAAAAAATACATAATATCTATATATTTCCAAATTTTATATACAAGACACTAACTAAATATAAATGATCATCGCTTCGCGATCTCAACAAATCGCTCTCGTTGATACATGTCCTTATGCGAGGCTACAAACTTCAGTCGTTCCGGATGCTTTTTAGCCAGCACATTTCGTATACTATCCATTTGTGAACCGTCTACTTCCAACCACATTTTACCGCCACTTTTTAAATTCTGATCAGCAATTTTACACAAAGTTCTTGTGATCTTGAGACCATCCGGCCCGCCATCCAACGCTCTGAGGTCTTCGTATCTGGACAAAAAAGTCTCAATGATTATATCTCATTTAAAAGAAAACCGTTGCAACTTACAGCTTTATTTCCGGGGCTAATTTTAAAAGATCCGCCGACTTAACGTACGGTGGATTGCTAACGATACAATCAAACTGCTTCGCTTCAATGTCTGCCGGCAGGACACTTTCGTCTGTGACTTTGTGTGTGATAACTTTTAGTCGACCTTCCTCTATGCCGTTTTCTTGGGCGTTAAACTCGGCTAGGGTGCATGCAAGACGATTAAAATCCAAAGCAATCATGGAAGAATTCGGCATTTCGCTTAGAATGCTGCAAGTTATTGCTCCAGAACCACATCCGATCTCCAGGAATTCGTAATATTCGTCTGGGTTAAGATCCTTTAAAGCCAGTTCGACTAGTTGTTCGGTTTCGGGTCGAGGGATGAAAACAGGCGGAATCATTCGGAGATTCAAGCTGCGGAAGTCCCAATTGCCCACGATGTATTGAATCGGCATTCGAGAGAGTCTACACTCGCACAGTTTGTCGAATGTTTCTGATTGGTCGGGGGTAAGTTGGAGATTAGTGTAGTCTTTTAGGGTGGACTGTGGAACGATAGAATTATTGCATTTGAGTGTAAACGATTGGATAACGTGTTCGAATTGTAACAAGCTTCTAAAGGATCGGGGAAATAACATCGATTCCATGCAAAATATATGCTAGTATCCGTCTTCCCTGATACTCACTGTCTATTAGGGATAAAGTCCTGTAATGAACCACCTGTAATGAACCATATTATGGTCTGGTAGTGCTGCTCCCACTGGCAGATCGAAGCAGCACCTGATGAGTAGTGATCTGTTGGTGGTACGAAACCAGAGGCCGAGGGTCCCATTACACCCGGACTCAGGTGCGACCGCGTGGGCGTCTGATCCGTCCGCCAACCATTCCATCCTTATCGACTATTTTTTTTTATTCCCCATTTTTACCTCCCCTGTTTATGTTGTCTTCCCCAGGCCTATGAATTTTTGTTCATACGTAAAGGACAGGGCAACGAGCGGCGAAAACCCCGCCCACATCTCCCGAACTGAGCTACAGCAAGCATATGCCGCTGCTTAGCTCGTTGAGGGGCCTTTTTCTTCGCTAGATGGCACGGCCCGACCTTCGCGGTCATTATGCTACCTTAGGCTCCCTCCCCACGGGCATCTTCGAATGCCCACCAGACCGTCCGTTACAGTCCCCGACATCGGTATGAGTCCGGTTTCCTTAATAGTGCGAGGCACGAATTTATCAGGCGCCGCCACTGGTTGCGTCTCTCTCATGGTACGGGACACGAGCAGTGGAGGCATCTGACGAGTTCGTGCCTCGTACTATGAACGAAACCAGAGTTATACCGATTTTGGGGACTTTTATTCTATAGGAGAATTACTTGGCCTTTGACAACTGCTGTAGGAAAAACAAAACATGTTGACTATCCACAGCGTTCCAGCCTTTTTGCGAAAGGCGAATAGACAATGAATGTGGATGGCAGTAAATTGCATCATCCGATTTTTTTATATGCTAACGAAGCATCAACAAGACCTCAAGTAAAAGTAATTTGATGTGCTATGTTACACAAGAGGTTACAGCGAGTAGTACACAATCATTTCAGAGGTATACTCACAAAATTCACGTTCAAAACACGAGCCATAATACATTTGATCGAAAAGTCCGCATCCTCGATATTTTCCTCTTCGAATTTCATTTTCCAGCCATTGACAGCATTAGCACCATTCGACTGGCTCATCTGTCGTGGCCATGCTTTAACGTGAACTCTATTCAGTTGCAGCAGCTTAAACATTTTATTCATAATTCCAATTTAGAAATTATTAAATACCACCGATGAAAGGCAACAGGGTTAATTTGGCTTGACAGTTGCCGGGGTGAATGTATCGTGGTGAAGTGCAATTGTGAATTTGCAAAATGTGGCGAATTTATTTATCACGTTTATGGTTTTTATCTTGACTATACAGGGTGTCCCGTTCCTGATGGTAGGCCACAGAGAATAACTATGGATGAGCAATCCGCATATACTCAACACTAAACTACTTGAAGCAATTCCAGTCGTAAAAAGTAGAGAGAGAGACACACGCCCTCCACTGCGCAACACCCGCGCAGTCTATATAAAAGCACAGGAAGCACGGAAGATGTCATCCCCTCTCCTACTTTTCCAATCGGAACAATAACATTCCAGTCTGTCTCTCTGCCGCGGAACACCCGCCCGGTCTATATAGAGCAAAAGAGATGTCAAATTTTCATCCCCCTTCCTACTTCCTCACTTGTGCCGAATTGCGTCGTTTCTCTCGCTCTTTTTCACTTCCTCTTATACTCTCTCTTCAAAGTGGTAGGCCCAATGAACATGGATCACATAGAAGGAGCACTCAGTACAAGTTGCCCAAAGGTTGTTTCATATTCCCGTAATTATCTATGTGTTCAATTCCACTATCCATACACAATCGCTTTGCGAGAGGATTGCGAAAAATAGACAGAAATATGTCTATTCATATGATCTCGTAAATCGGAAAGAGATCGCTAGCGATAGGGAGATAGCGCACACACCATTGCAATTGTGGGAAAAAACTACCAATACATTCAAAAACATGGGAAGCTGTCATTTGAGCAGCCGACTATGAAGTGATGCTGTCCTTATCTGTCCAATGCAATTTCCCGTTTAGATTTCTGTCAAAAATGGGTAAACATGTGTGTGGCTGACTATTTGCATCCCGCTTCACAAAAATTAATTCACTGAGTGCTCCTTCTATGTGATCCATGTTCGTTGGTAGGCCTCCACCTGGCCCCATTTATACCGTGGAACTAAAAGGAGTATTAACTAGAGCATATTAGATTTAGTTCTAGTTCGTGGAGTGTTTATACCGACCAGTACTAAATATGGTAAATGTCAGATGTTGGCTTATCACTTGGATTTAAGGAGTATTTTAGAAATATAAAAAGCCCAGTAGCTTCTTGTAGAAATCGCTTTTATACCACCGACTCCAACAAAACATAAACATCGACAAAAACAAGCGTCAACAACGAAAACACAAACCTAATCCAAATTTTTTAGTTCAATACCGTATCGCAAGTGGAGCTAAGAGCTAGTCCAATCAACTTAATCCGACTTGTTTACATCGTTGTGAGTTTGATGTAATTAGTTAATACTGAAACATAGTTCCACGGCATAAACGTAGCCATTGCCATCTAAAAATACAGCTCAGCTATTTTTGATGGCTAAATTACGCAATTATTTGCTTCGAAGATTTCGTCGTATCCACAATCCAGTGGTCGGCGACTGATGGCGGCGAGTCCCCGGCTTTTTTGCGTTCCGTGTTTAGTTTCGTTTTCCGCGTTCAGTGTTTATTTGTTAGTAAAATTTCATCTAGTGATCCGAGAAAACAAACACGTGCGCGATGAAAGTGTGTCGTGCGGTCAAAAGATGAATTTATCAAGTGTCAACTGTTCCACGATACTCTGCGACTGATCCCCGGGGCTGCGGCTTCGACCAAATTGCTGCAAGTGTCCAGAAAACACACTTTCTGACTTTAGAGGACAAAAAATGCCGTCTGACGCAATTTCAACTGTAAACACATGTCGTGCCGGGGACATCGTCGTGTGCAGTCACTGCCATGGGTGGCTATTACACTATAAAAGTTCTTTTACAAATATATTTGACGAACGATATTTCAAAAGAACTTTTATGAATGATATTAGCCGCTAATATTACGTTTACACTATCCCCAGATTACTTCATCTGCAGCGTAATCTGGGTGTGGTGAGTTCAAAATTGTATGTATTTGACAGTCGCAGATTATCTCAGCTGGCGCAGATGAAGTAATCTGGGGATAGTGTAAACGTAATATAAAGGGGGAAGGTGTGCAAGCATATTAGAAAAGTAGTTGAAACAAGCAACGTCCATGTCGCAAATCTTTTCTTAGGCGGCTATTACACTATAAAAGTTCTTTGAAAATAGCTTTCATAAAAGATATTTGTAAAAGAACTTTTACCTCGGAATTATACTGTGCGCGAATTACGTTCCCAAGTCGCAGTTAACGAAAATCAGCTGTTCAGCCAGTTAGGCTGCGCGCATGTTGGCTCACGTTCGCGTGTCGCGTTCACGTGTTTGCTGTCAAACGGTTTGGGTCTATGGTTTGCAACCAAAGATGCGAATTTGTCAAATTGACAAATGCTCGGCTGTTGTCGTATCACCAAACTGAGTTCATTATTGTGCTTTAAAACGGATAATTAAGCAAGAATTGAGTGGCGAAACAAACGACTGGAGAGTAGTAGGATGTGCATAAGCGCAAATTTCATACTAAATTATTGGCGTTAACGCACAATAATGAATCCAATTTGGTGATACGACAACAGCCGAGCATTTGCCAAATTGACAGATTCGTGTCTTTGGTTGAAAACCATAGACTCGCACCGTTTGACATAAAACACGTGAACGCGACACACGAACGTGTGCCAACTTGCGCGCAGCCTTATAGTCAAATCTCTTGTTCGCGTTCGTTTGACACATTTGAGCTGTGGAAAACTGGCTTTCTAAAAAACTTGAAACACTTTTTTGAATTAAGAATAGAAACATGCACTTCCAAGCGCATAACAGTAACTCACAACAAAACAAATGATCACCCACAGTTTTAAACCACATGCCTATTGTGAATTGATATTTCGCGGCTCGTTGATTGCGACAAAGTTGAACTCATCTCAACTTTCACGACGTGAGCGACGTGTTGTTCGCGCACAGTATACTTATCGCCATATGAAATACATTGGTTCAACTTTATTTGGCAGCAGAAGCCGCGTTGTTCGCGCATACTCTAATTCAGCCATTATAGTGTAATAGCCGCCTTGGAAAGGAATTAATGACGTAAGTAGTAGTTACCTACTTAAGTACTATTACCGATCTATTCAATATATATCCATGGCCAGAATAGTTAAGATGGCAATGCTTGTCATCACCAGTTCGTGATCTCACTGCTAGTTGGCGCTTCCGTCGGCTCCCAAAATCTGCCTAGCTGTCACTTTTTCGCATTCCCCCCTCTACCATTGGCCAGACTGTGTGTACACGACACTTCACAACACGGCAACTGTCAAAATTCAGAACATTTTCACACAGCACACACTGCTCTCGTCTTATCACTGCGAAAAATCCAAAAAACTCAAAACGTCCAAATGATTTGGAAAAAATAGTATAGGTGGTGGCCACTTCTTCATTCAACATCGTCCGTTTGCGTATTAAAATCGTTGTGTTGTCGCGTTGTGTATTTTGTCCGCGGCCAAGAAAATTCCCCGTGAAGTGAAGAAGTGAACCACTCACCGTAGCAGTTTTGCGGTCTCGCTATCGTCAGCTGCCGTTTTCGTTTTTCGTCTCATTACGTTGCTGCAATGGGAACGAGCCCGGACAAGATTTTCTGTTGGCTTATTTTTCTGCTGGTCAACTTCTTTCAGTTGACGCGGTGCGATGCGCTGCCAACGCAGAATATGTCGAAACGGGAAAAGGAGGAGCTCAAGTGAGTTGGCCTGGACGGAAGATGTTTTTGTACAGGTGACCGAAATGCGTGTTTTTCTGTTTTCTTTTAGGGAGGAAGCCCGCGATATGTTCTATCATGCGTACAATGCGTACATGCAGAACGCCTACCCGGCCGATGAATTGATGCCGCTGTCGTGCAAGGGACGATTTAAAGGAATTACACCGTCCAGGGGCGATTTGGACGATGTTCTGGGAAAGTAAGTGTTTGGCGACTGTTTTGATTGGGCACACATTTCGCACTGCTGCCAGTTGTTTTTAGTCGTGCTTGTGTTAGACCCGCCGTAGACTATGCGGATCGGATAGACTATGTCGGATCGATCTGACGATGGATCGTCACAAAATATCTGACGATCAAAATTATATGGAACTGTCAAAAAATCGCCAACGATAAGCACATACACGGTGTGATCGATCTGACGATCACAATGGGTGGTATGCATAAAGTGAGTCGAGTGGAGTAAAGCTGAGTTGACAGAATTCCACTCAATTTTCACTATGGAGCGGAGAGTAGTTTTATGCATACAACTTTTTCACTCAATTCACCGAACATAGCAGACTCAGGAATGTCCTCAATAGACTTCACTCTTGAGTATATCCTCATTATTATGCATACCACCCAATATCGTCAGATCGATCTGACGACGGATTGCATCGTATATGGGGGCTATAACATGCTCGTGTCGTTTTTATGTTTATTGGGAGCAACACATCTCGGCGAAACTGGTCTCGATACTATTTCTCTGCGTCGGCACCCTGGTTCATGGATTTGTTGCATATCCGACATCAGTAAGATGCAACTGCTGCAACGAGTGGTGTGACCTAAAGAACTTTGCATTAAACCATCACATTTCCTTTACTGTCAGCCAGTGAAGGAACAAAGGACTACAAACGGCGAGCTTGTCTAACACGCCTCATCATCCAACACCAGTGAGCACTCAGACTAGCTTCCAGTCAACTCCAATGACCCCTGCGAACAGTTCCAATAGGATGACCCAACAAAACAACTTTACCCCTGCACCATCGTTCGCCATCACTCGTCCGACTAAATTGTAATGGGTTGCTGAGCCATACAGGAGACGCAGCTACATTCCAATTCACTCAACGCTCATGGAGATTACGCTATTATCAGGAAAGACAGGATGACCAATGTTGGAGGAGGGCTTGCCTTCATCATTTACCATTCCGTGCAATACCGGGAAATAGATATCACCAATAACGATGTCACCATGGAAGTCATCGCCTTAAAATCCTTCAATGCCGGTATTTAAATTCATCTCTCTCTCTCTTAATTGCTCTAACCCCTTGTGGGGCATAGCGCGTTAACTGTTCCATGTGGCCCACTTGAAGTTTCGACGGCATAAACAGGTTTCGGAGAATGCAGTTGCGAGCATGCACCTCCTGCACATCCACGGCCACGAACGTCGTCGTGGACGGGATTCGAACCCGAAACGCCGGTAGTCAAACATGAGACTGATGCCTCAACACACTGCGCTATCGGTCGGTATTGAAATTTGCAACATGTATATTCCATCGGTATGCAGCTGGTCGTCGGGTTACTATGCAAATATTAAGACTTTCCTCACTGGTTGTTCTTGTAGCACTGGTCAGAAGTTTGTTGAGTGAGTGTGTTACATGTTCTTATTGTTCCTCGTCTTCCTCGGTGTTAAGCGACAGGAAGATAGCTGCCTCTACGGGGTTCTCCCACAGCGACCTGGGGGTTGTTGTTGTTCTAGCGATAGGTTAGGTTAGGTGGCGGCCTCACGGCCTCGCATAGACCACTTGGGTCCATAGCGATGCCACAAAGAAAAACAACAGAGATCGTTAGGTGTTGTTATCGGTCGTAATCAACAAATCCTTGTTGAGTCCGAAGGTTTTCGTCGCGCTTGCGAATCTTAGAAGATTCATTATGTTAAGGTTTGCAACCGCTTTAAGGTTGCGGGGAAAGTAGTCTCCAAGATATGTATGTCTTGTCCTTGCGAGTCCCGGGCATTCGCACAGGAGGTGCTCCAAAGTTTCTTTGGTATTTGGCAGCTTGCAGTTCCTGCAGCCGCTGTCTGTGATCAGTCCCAGTCTGTGTGCGTGCTCACCTATTAGGCAGTGACCCGTTAATAAGCCCACTAGCATTGCACATTTACCCCTAGAGCGGCCTAAGAGTATATTGGTTTTCTTAGTGTTGTACGAGTTCCAGAGTTCTCTCGTAACTCTGGAGTTGATGGTTCTGTTCCAATTTTGGTTGGCCAGTTGGATCATCTTAGAGTCCATTTTTGTTCTTAGTGTTTGTATTGGAATAGGAGTTGCTATTGCCATTGTGACGTCCAATGCAGCTCCCTGCTTTGCGAGTCCATCCGCAATATCGTTGCCAAGGCAACCGCTGTGGCCTGGTATCCATCGGAGTTCCAGCCAGTTTCCTTAAGTTGCCCAGTCTTTGAAGAATTGAGAGACAGTTAACCACTGTATCTGATCTGATAGTGTCTGACTGCAGCGCTTTCAACGCAGCCTGACTGTCTGAGTGAATGTAGATGTTGCCCATCCTGCGTGTTGTTGAGACTAGCTCCGCAGCTTTTTGTATCGCTATCACCTCCGCCTGGAAGATGCTGCACTCGTTCGGCAGTCGGAGCGATAGATTGTGTAGGAGCTCCGGCGAATGTTCTAGCGATGGTCAGAATTGCAGTGTGTGTGTGTGTGTTACATGTTTATTTCCATTTCAAGCTCCTCGATGTCAAGGCGAAAAGGATTGAGAGGAATTGCGCCGAGATGTGTTACTCCCAATAAACACAAAAAACAAATACAGCATGTAACACACATCCTTCTTGCATTGAAGGGGCAGCTCTTGGCCGTCATAAAAACGGGTCGCTCCGGTGCGTAGAACCGGCTGCCGCAGGAACGGGGTCGCTAGGATGAATAGTAGCGCTCCCAAAGCCCACTTCCCCCGAGTGAGTGGCCGTGAAAAAAAAATTCAAAACGACCGAAATTAGTGTCAATAATGTGAGCGAAGCGAACCCTAGATAAAAGCTAGTTAACCAATATAACGAATATGCGCCATGAGCAACTCGTTCCCTTAATTTGGTTGTTGTTATTGCAGTGTGTGTGTTACATGTTTAGTTTCGCTTGAAGCTCCTCGGTGTCAAGGCCTAGGAATGTAGCTGCTTTCATGGGGCTTTCCCACAACGACCTAGGGGTACGCTGTGTGGGTGCAGCTGGGCACGTGAAAATGTGGTCTACGTCGTGAGGTGTTCCGCTGCATGCTGGACAGGTGTCTTGGAGGTTTTCATCAATACCAACCTGATCGAAGTTAGGCAAGTGTCGTCCTGGTGGTCTTATGAAGCCTCTTCTCTTCCAAGTGATATGGCTGGTGGTTGAGCCACACTGCTTTGCCACAGATTGACGCCATGTGATTTTAGGACCCCCTCTTGGTCGGCCTTGGTTGGAAATGGTGTTCCATTTCATGGCATGCAAAGCAATGCATTTATCACTCTTCTGCAATGTGTGACCTGTCCACTGCCATTTTCGTCTGCGTATCAACTCGTCGATTGGCATCTGACCCGTACGTCGACTTAGCTCTTCATTTGATATTCTTTCGGGGCAGAAAGTTCCTATAATTCGACGAAGACATGAGTTGACGAAAACTTGCTTTCTGGTAACTCTTACGGAAACTTTCCATGTACTGCTCCCATACAAAAGCACAGACAGTACCAGGGACCGAAACAGGCCCAGCTTGGTCTTGATGCTGAGATAACTGTTTTGCCATATTTTGGACAGCATGCCGTATGCGCATTTAGCCTGGTTGATACAACGAGCGATGTCCTGCTCCGTTCCACCATTTTCGGCAACAATGCTACCCAGGTAGATGAAGTTTTCCAGCTTCTCCACAGGCGGCCCATTAATATTGATGGCAATAGGTGTCGGACTTCTCTTTCGCAATGGCGGGCTAAGAACCTTGTTGGTTTTAATCTTTAGTCCAGCCTTGCTTGCCTGCCTCCCTCTCGAGATCATGAAATGTGTCTTGGGTAATGTGCTTTCTTACACCTACCGCACATGAGCAAATGTTTTCATCATCATCATCGTGGCGCGACAGCCCGACGTCGGGCCTTGGCCGCCTGGATCATTGTCCTCCAATTATCTCGGTCACGTGACCGCGTCCTCCAATTTTGGGAGCCCAGCAGCTGCGCGGCGTCCACACCTACTGAGCTCTCCCAACGAGATCTCGGTCGTCCTCGCAGTCTCGCTCCGTCGACTCGTTCTGCATTCATTACTCTCTTGGGCATGCGATCATCGTCCATTCTTTGTACATGCCCTGCCCATTGAAGTCGTTGCAGTTTGACGATTTTCGAGACTTGCAGCTCATCGTACATTTCATACAACTCATGGTTGTACCGGATGCGCCATCCATCTCGATCGCAAACAGCCCCGAAAATTCGCCGTAGAACCTTACGTTCGAAAGTGTCTAGCATGTTTTCGGAGGCTTGAGTTAGGGTCCATGCTTCGCAGCCATAGCATAGCACTGGTCGTATAATGGTTTTGTACACGCGGAGCTTCGTGTTTCTGTGCACATGTTTCGATTTCATTATGGGGAGAACCGAGAAAAAAGTCTTATTAGCTAACTGTATCCGTCGCTTGATTTCGTCAGTTTCGTTGGCGTCCCTTGACAGGTTGCAACCCAGGTAGATGAAGTTGTTCACGAACTCGATGTTGAGGTCCCCCACGTTGATGCTCGGTTGTGCAGGTGTCCTTGTCACCGATTGCATCATTATTTTAGTTTTACCCTCGTTAATACGTAATCCAACTTCCTTTGCAGCGGTATCGAGCGTATGCAGAAGTTCTTCTGCGTCAGCCAATCTTCGGGACATGATGTTGATGTCGTCGGCGTACGCTGCTAATTGTGTCGACTTGATGAGCAGCGTCTTGCTGTTGTCCATATTCATGGCCCGAATAACGTATTCCAGTGCTAGGTTGAAGAGCGTCGGTGCCAGTCCATCGCCCTGTTCCAGACCAGTGCGTGTTTCATATAGATCAGTAAGTCTATCTTGGATCCTGACCTGTAAGACGGAGTTGGTCATCGTCATCTTTGTCAGTCGCACTAATTTTGCTGGTATACCAAATTGCAGTATGATGTTGTACAGTACTCCACGATCGATACTGTCGTATGCCTGCTTGAAGTCGACAAAGATTTGGTATACGTTTACGTTGTATTCCCAGCACCTCTGGAGTATCAGTTTGACTGAGAAGAGCTGATCGGTTGTGGAGCGACCAGGTCTGAAACCGCTTTGATATTCCCCAATGACTCGTTCTGCGTACGGTTTTATTCTATTTTCCAGAATTTTCGTCAAAATTTTATAGGACGTACAAACTAGTGAGATGCCCCTGTAATTCTCACACCGCAATTTATCTCCCTTTTTATGGATTGGACAGATGATGCTTCTGCGCCAATCGTCTGGGATCTCCTCGTTCTCCCATACTCGCAGGAGTAATTGATGTATGGCATCAACTAGACTCGTTCCACCGAATCTTAGCAGTTCAGCTGGGATCTCGTCAGCGCCCGGCGCTTTATTTCGTTTAAGTGACCGCAACGCGAGATCAACTTCCTCTACTGTCGGGGGTTGAATGGGTGGGCCTAGATCAACAATATCATCGAGAGCTTCCTGTGTGGGGATGTTAGATGGTCGGTTTAGAAGCTCTTCAAAATAAGAGGCCCATCGTTTGTTAATACCATCGGTGTCGCTGATGATGTTTCCATCCTTGTCCTTACAAAGGCTAGTCCTGGGTTGGTAGCCGTTCTTAATTGTATTTACTAGTTTGTACGCTTGTCTGGTGTTCCTATTAGCTAAGTTTTCGTTTATGTTCAGCAACTGCTCGTCAAAGTATTTACGTTTCTTACGTCTAATTATTCTATTCGATATTCGCCGTAGCTCGTCATATTTTTCTCTTCTGGCTCTGGTTCCTCGTTGAATCCATTGTCTGTAGGCCTCGTTTTTCGCGTCAAGTGAATTTTTGCATTCTTCGTCGAACCAGTCATTTCGCGCTCGCCGGGCTTTATATCCCACGACCTTCTCTGCGACATCCTTGATGGTACCCTTGAGTTCTTCCCAGAACCCATGGACGCCTGTGTTGCTGATGTTGTGTAGCATAGGTGATAGTTTTTCCTCAAGGGCGGTAGTATACGCCACCGCTGTAGCATCACTCAAGAGCTTATCAACCGCAAAGATTTTGGGAGGGCTGATTCTTGACTGGTGCACTGAGGAGATTCTACATCTGTAGGTCGTCTTCACCAAGTGATGATCTGAGTCGCAGTTTGCTCCTCGATAGGAGCGGACATCCATGACACTAGACGCCCATCTCCTGCAAATGAGGACGTGGTCAATTTGGTTGACGGTATGTGCGTCTGGAGACTTCCAGGTCTGCTTGTGAATGCGTCGATGCGGGAAACACGTAGAGCTTACGACTAGATTCCTGCTGCAGGCGAAGTCGATAAGTCGCTGGCCGTTATCGTTACATTCTTCATGGAGGCTGTGGCCTCCAGAGGTCCCCCGATGCCAACTTTCATTCCCGACTTTCGCGTTAAAGGCTCCCAGCAGCAATTTGACGTCGTTTGTTGGAAGTGAGTCGAAGAGAGTTTCAAGGCGGGCGTAGAACTCGTCTTTTACTGCGTCTTCTTTAACTTCAGTGGGGGCATGCACATTGATGAGCCAGAGATTGAAGAATCGAGTCTTGATGCGAATCGCACACAGTCGTTCATTTATGGGTTTGAAGTCAGTAATATGCGGTTTGAGGTGATTGTCCACTATAAATGCTACTCCAAACTCCTTGCGGCCCGATGGTTTGCCACTTGTAAAAATTGTGTGCGATTTCTTGTCATTAATCTCGCTGCCAAGCCAATTTGTTTCCTGGACTGCAGTAATGCTCAGTTTGTACTTTTCGACCTGTTGAAGGAGGGCCTTCTCGGCCCCCGGTTTGTTCAGGGAGCGTACATTCCAGGATCCGAAAGAATAATCCTTTATTCGTTTGCGTGGTCGTCGTTGTTGATCCGTCCAATCCGAGGCTTTTGTTCCAGGTTTCTTGACATGGAGTGGTTTTTACAAGGACGAGTTGTCAGCACGTCGCTTAACCCCATTCGGGGGATGGCCTCGGAGATAGCTGCTTCAGATGGTTTAATAAATGTGCTGGAGCCCACACAACTATGTAGCAGGTCCAACTACGCAAGTCATTCCATCCTACTAGACCTGAGACGCTTAGGTGTTTGTCAGCCATTCAGGCTACAGCTATCTGCCTTTTCCAAACTGTCTTATCGCTAAGACATTGGCCGTCAGCGAATTGATACACTGCCGTTACCAGGGGGCGCCCACGCGGAGGACTATGGAAAGGTCTTTGCCCCCAAATGTTTTGCTCATTTTTTTTTGTTTAGTAAACTTTGCTCATGTGCGGTAGGTGTAAGAAAGCACCTTACTCAAGACACATTTGATGTCGCTGCGGAACATTGGTACTTGACTAGGGCGCAGCATAGTGGTTCGCGTCTTCGATCAATAGTGGGTTTTAATTTAAGTGGATTTCTGACTCCCCTTTAGGGGTTCTGTCGCGAAGGGGCTTAAGGGGTTGCATCCCTCAGTATACCGCCCTAGAACAGTGAAATAGGAATACACCGTCGCTACTGCTGCCGCTATTATGTTTCTGCCAACAACCAAATTCCCGCATATTGCGGGAATCTCATTGCCGGCAATAGCAAAGCAGCGGCGGCAGCAGCAGCATCGTCTGTGTTTTGGGTAAGTGTGGTTTCTTACACCTAGCTCACATCGTAAACGTCGTAAAGTTGTAAACTTCTGTCATTTTACTATATGTACTCAATTACCCTAATCCCTTGTGGGGCATAGCGCGTCAACTGTTCCATGTGGCGCAGTTGACGTTTCGTTGGCATAAACTGGTTTCGGAATGGCCACGAACGTCGTCATGGACGGTATTCGAACCCGGAACGCCGGTAGTCAAACATGACACTGCGCTACCGGCCGCCCCGCATTTTATTATGGGGATGACAGAAGTTTACAACGAATACGACGTTTACGATATTTACGACACTGAGCGTGAATCCCCCTTATATATTTGTGTTAAAAACCATTTCTTTCATCTCCACAGCTTCTCCATGACCCTGGTGGACACGCTCGATACGCTGGTCGTGTTGGGCGATTTCGAGGAATTCGAGAACTCCGTGAAGTTGGTCATCAAAGACGTGTCCTTCGACAACGACGTTATCGTGTCCGTGTTCGAAACGAACATTCGAATGGTTGGCGGTCTTCTGTCTGGTCACATTCTTGCCGAATATCTACAAAAACATGTCAACTTGATGCCATGGTATCGCGGCGAACTGTTGGAAATGGCAAAAGATCTGGGCTATCGATTGTTGCCCGCTTTCAATACAACTACAGGCATTCCACACGCTAGAGTTAATCTTAAGTACGGTATGAAAGATGACGCCTTGAAGCGATCGCGTGATACATGCACAGCATGTGCCGGGACAATTCTTCTCGAGTTTGCAGCGCTGTCGCGATTGAGCGGTGAACCGATATTCGAACATCGCGCTCATGCGGCAATGGATGCGCTGTGGAATTTGCGACACAGAGGCTCCGATCTAATGGGTACCGTGTTGAATGTCCATTCCGGCGACTGGGTGCGCCGCGATTCGGGCGTTGGTGCAGGCATTGATTCCTACTATGAGTACCTGTTCAAATCGTACGTGTTGCTGGGCGATAATCGCTATTTGGCCCGGTTCAATAGACACTACAATGCTGTCATGAAGTATGTTAGCGAGGGACCGATTATGTTGGACGTTTTAATGCACAGGCCGCATGCAAAGTCGCGCAATTTCATGGATTCGTTGCTGGCATTTTGGCCCGGTCTGCAAGTTTTGTCGGGAGATTTGAAACCTGCCGTGCAGACTCACGAAATGCTTTATCAGGTGATGCAAATGCACACATTCATTCCCGAGGCATTTACGAGTGACTTCCAAATTCATTGGGGACAACACCATCTACGACCGGAGTTTATTGAATCAACGTATTTCCTGTATAAAGCTACCAATGATCACTATTACCTGCAGGTAAGTAACTAAATGACTCTGTATCTGGATGGATAAAAAAAAATCTGACCAAATTCAGGTTGGAAAGAAAGCGCTCAAGGCGCTCCAAAAACATGCAAAAGTTCCTTGCGGATTCGCAGCTGTAAATGATGTTCGAACGGGTCGGCTGGACGATCGCATGGACTCCTACGTTCTATCGGAAACTTTTAAATATCTCTATCTTCTCTTCTCCGAGCCGTCCGATATCATCATAAATTTAGACGAATTCGTATTCACAACGGAGGCTCACCTGCTGCCATTGTCACTGGGACAGCTGGGAAACGTAACTTATGGTAAGGCTTACATTTACTTTGCCGAATTCGTTTCGATTGCTTAAGCAGATGTTTTTCGCAGATTGGCGCGAGAATGACGAGCATCACGCTTTAGACTTTATGCGAACCTGTCCCAGCTCAAGTACTTTATTTCCGGAGAAAGTTCGCAGGCCATTGCGCAATCTCATCTCCGGGTCATGTCCGCGCACGCCGTCCGGCAAACGATTACGTGCCTATGACTTTCAAGCGAATAATGCGGAGCATTTGCGATCAGTATACGACATGGGAATTACAATGGTATCAATGGGAGACGGGAAAGTTCGTCTTTTTCATAGTTTCTATAATGTAAGTAGCGAGATTGATCGAATCGTGGCTTTTATTTTACGGCCGTTTGTAATTGCAGGCTAAATCACCTGAGGATGGCGAACTAGGTCTTCTATTCATGCAAGAAATGCTTGAACTAACCAAGTCTCAGAATTTGAATCATTTAACACAGCTTCAGGCAAGAAATTACGCAAATTTGCTAACACGATTTTTTTTTATGGACAATATTTCGTTTCTTTTGCAGGCCGTCTACTTTAAAAATGACGATAAATCACTAACAGTCCTTATGGCCGGTCCCAGTCACTTCAGTCCCGAACTGGTCGGTGATAATTTCGTCGAAAGCGAAACAATTCGTGCCGTACCCTATCGTATGTGTTCAAAAATCGAGAATGCCAACGCTCTGCCGGGGAAGATTGTGATTGGCGAGCGGGGCGATTGTACATTTGTGGATAAGGCACGTCGTGCCGAGAGGGCGGGAGCCAAAGCTCTGATTATCTGTGATAATGTTGCCGATTCGTCGAGCGATAAGCAACCAATGTTTGCAATGTCGGGCGATGGCGAGAATAATGTTACGATACCGGTTGTTTTTATGTTCTCCAAAGAGTGTGTTGCCCTGCAAAAGGGCCTGGCCAAACTAAAGCAGGAGCGACCTCTTGTTCGCATCATGCAAATGTTAGAATTTAAAAAGCGCATGGAATCGTCATCAGCGAAAATCAGTGAGTTGTAGTTGCTACGCAATGATTGCCATTTACAAAGTATTTCATGTTTTCATTTCGCAAACGAATCAAATTATTGTGTTTCGTATCTTCCGTGGTTTGGTGGTGATTGACAACGAGCGAATGTGTATAGAGAAATCGACAGAGAGAGAGAGAGAAATAGAGAGAAAGAGAAACAACAGCACTTACTAGGAAAAATAATATATATATTCCATAAAAGTAGCATCGGCGTACTTTAGAACAATGAATCAGAAGTGAATTTTGTAAATATGTATTTACTTCGTTACGGTTACTTTTCTCGATTTAATTCTTTTTACATACACTTATACACGACACGACGAAGAACGTATACTAAGAGGAAAATTTAAAGCAAATATACGGCTAGTTATAGTTAGTAGATTGAATGAGATAAATTAAATTTAGATTTGTAATCGATATTGTGCTATTGAGCGACGGATTGATGAGAAAACTTTTTTCAAATGTGAAATGGATGCGAGTCGCTCACGATGTTAATATATGATTGAAAATAATTTGTAATATAAGATTTTTTAAAAATATTAAGATGAAAATTTTATTTTGAATTTGTGTTTATAATTAATGGCCCGTTTTCACATGAAGCATTTAACACTACATCCTCCTGTGTTCATCACGAGAACGTCTGAGCCAAATACTGGTCGAAGGTTGCGTGTCTGGAACGGAAGGCAGAACATCTATATCTATAAAAGTAGCTGTGTTGTGAAAATACATAACCTAAAATGTGTAATTGATCAATTCGGATTCATGGAAACCATGAATGCATGAATGCACCGTAGACTTTGTTGCACTGCTGCTTCACACTTCACTTTGCTAATGGACTGATAACATAATGTTAATTAGTTGTTAACATACTGTTAATGGACTGTTAACATTCTGTTAACTGTTGACATTCTCGATGGTCAACAAGGAAGCTACCTGCGATGACGACATCAAACATCGCATCAGCGTCGGTTGGATGAAGTGGCGAGAACACTGGAGTTTTCTGCGACAAGAAGATGCCATGAAAGCTTAAGGGCAAGTTGTACAAAACGGTCGTACGTAACGCACTTATGTATGCGTGTGAATGCTGGATTACGTACAAGACATGTGAAAGTAAAATGACTGCGACCGAGATGAAAATGCTACGAATGTCAGCTGGTGTGACCAAAAAGGATCGTATCAAAAGTACCTACATCCGAGGCAACTTGTTTGTTGAGCACTGAAAAGCTCGAAGATTGTCGTATGGATTGGTATTGCCATGTTCTAAGGCGTCCACCTGAGAAACCAGTCATGAAGGCACTATCAATGAATGTTCCATTTGCTGGACCCAAACCCCGAGGCAGACGGGATAAATCAGATGAAGAAGCAACAACAACGCATTAATCTCGGCAATGATACGATCCAAGACCGAGCTGCCTGCAGAAGGAAGCTGAGATTATACCGTCAGAATGGGTGAAGTACAAACACCACAGGCACAGTGGTATGAAAGGGAAAGACTGAAGAAGAGCATTCTGTTAACATACTGTTAACACACTGGCACTTCCAAAACCAATACCCCGGGGTTACTGACCGTAAAAAAATGTCCAATATGGTCAAAACGTTAGTGTAGCCAACCCTAGATGAACGAGCGACCGAAGTGAGACACCTAGTAACCAATAATTAAATAATTCCTCTTTCCCGATTAATTCAACTACTCCAATTCGTCCATATGGAGATAACGTTAACAATCATGTTTATATGATCATATCCATTTTTGATATGAAGACCGTCAGAAGACAAAGATAAATACCCTGGAAAGTGGAAAGGCTCTTTGACTGTCTACCTTCAAATCTACCGACAGTGAAGTTATTATGGGGGACTACAAAAATGAAACCGGAATATAGAGGGCTACGCCCGCAATCCGAGGGTTTTGTAGCAAGCGCTTATTTTGGTATATAAATATCGGCTCGTTGCTCTTCTTGATACCACTCAGATGGACAAAAAAAAAACTTAATTAAACTGTCTTACCCACTTACATTTTACATGCCAATTCATATTACGTGATTGTAACGAAACTTAGAATATATTATTGCCTAAGGTGTTGGTTATCGTTGGCCATCAGTACTTTTGACCTCGAACGTGTTTAAGGCATGCAGAGGTGTGCTAACTGTAACTACAGAAATAAACTATTACTTACCTATTCTGAGAAGATATACATATTCCATTATTTTCCATTTTATATGCTATTCGGAACCCACCTTCCTGTAAGTTTCCATAATTCTAACAGTCTCGAGATGCCAGGGGGGGGGGGGGGGGGGCAAATTACGAACTAATATTTTTTCCTCCCCCACTATTCCCCTTTCTACAAATTTCAAGAAAATGCGAAAAAATGGAATGTACTCAACATTACCTTTCTCACGACACCTCACTTGCCTATACCAGTCGATAAAAAAAAATTTTGAGCTTAATTTCGCCTCTATGTGGACCCCTCCCCCCTTTCACTCGGTAAAGTTTGCCAATTACGACGTAGCGCCCCCAACTAATCTTCACCCTTTCAAAAATGATTAATTAAATAACTGCAATTCGCACTACGAAAAACAACATGAAAGTAGTACTCACACCTACATATGAGGCCGGTAGGTGTAATTTTTGTGTGGATAGTGTCAAAATGCCTAATTTTAAATGAGTGTACTATTATTAAATATTACGTGATTGTAATGAAACTTAAAGATATTATTGCCGATGATGTTGGTTATCATTGGCCATCAATATTTTTGACCTCGGCTGTGCTTAAGGCGTGTAGGGGTATGCTAACTGCAACTATAGAAATGTACTATTATTAACCTTTTTTGTTGAGATATCAAAATTCTACGATTTTCGGTTTTCTACACTAGTAATGCCGCCTTTCTGCAAATTTTCATATTTCTAAGTATAACGGTATCGAAATGCGAGGGGGGGGGACAAACTCGGATCACATATTTTCCCCTCTATCTCTTTTCCCCTTTTTTCAAATTTGATGAAAATACCGGAAATGAAATGTACTCGGTGTTACCTTTCTCATGATACCCCACTTGCCTATACCAGATGAAAAAAAAATTTTGACCTTCATTTCCCCTCTATGGGGACATCCCCTTAAAGTAAGCCTATTACAACGAATCGCTTTCTCCGGCGAATTATAATAATTCTACATACTCCCACAAAATTTCATGTATGTAGTTTCAGCCGTTCGTGAGATATTTCATGGACAGACGGACAGACGGACAGACATTTTACCGATTTCATAAGGGTTTTGTTTTTAATACAAAACCCTAAAAAGGACGAGCTCCTTACCAATGAGTGCCGATGCCGAATCACTCGAGAGGTTCGGGAGGTGGAGGAACATTTTGTGATTTTAGCGGTTGATTCAGAATTTATAAAGCCGGTTAGGAGGAGCAAGTTTACTCTTTCATATCGCTTTGGCAAGTGAACACTGAACATGTAAAAAAGTGGGGACCAGTGAATAAAAATAACGGACGTCGACAACACGCTCCCACGGCAGCCGGTTCTACGCACCGGAACGTTCCTATCGCAGCCGATTCTACGCAGCGGAACGACCCGTTTTACAACAAGTCTTACGGCCATGAGCTGCCAAATTCCTTCAATGCGAGAAGCAAGAAAATGTGTGTGTGTGTCATATTTTTCGATACTGTTTTTTTTGTGAATTGCGATAATCACATGCCGCTACCGCTCTCAATTCTCCTACATCGTGTCGGTATTGAAGCCAACTTAGGTTCTTGGATTTGCTACGTTTACAACAGGCCACCTCACCACAATCCTATCACTGTGAAATGCAACTGTTTGCGATGAATGGTGCCATTTGAGAAACTGTTCTGGTCTGTCTCATCATAAATTATGGAGCCCTTCCTTCACTGCGAATCTGTGTAAAAACTAGGGCCAGCAATCATCTTCTATGCCCCACACTCCCAGTATACCGCTGCCTAATAAAATAACACAGCGGGCTGGCAGGTATCAACAGTGACACCTATGAATAACAACACCAATCATCCAAGGCCATGATCGCCATTCAACTTAACTCTAGCTCCGGCGTTTGCAAACATCAATCTACTTTCGCTAGTGCAGCTCAGTTGTAACGGGCTTCGAAATAAGATAGCAGAACTAACTGCTTTCATGGTCAGACACCATATCCTAATAGGAGCAATTCAGGAAATAAAACTTAGTGGCAATTCTTGAGGGTCGAATTGCCATTAAGTTTTATTTCCTCACAACAACAAAAACGCGCCTAATATGTTATTAGGCGCGTTTTTTTCAAGGTCCATATAGAGCAGAGCAGGTTCAGACCACACAATTACACTGACATAGGCGCGTTTTTTTCGTACAGAGCAGAGCAGGTTAAGCGACGAAAAAAACGATCCAGAGCAAATTAACGGAGTAAGTTTTTGTCTTTGCTAAGGGCGTGTGTCTTGAGAAAACTTAAATCCTTAGTACATATACAATCGGACAAATTTCCTTTAGGCAGCAAAATTATTTTGTATGTTTACTATTCCAAATAATTACACAAAACGGACATTTTATTGAGAGGAAATGAACTTTATGTGCTTCCCAAACTGTAAACTGTTCTAAAATTTCGACGCCTGCGCCGCCTGCATTTCAAATATGAAACTATTTAACAGAGTAGAAAACCTGCACTAACGTTCTATCGAGAGCAACCCAGATCAAAATGTTAGTGTAATTGTGTGGTCTTAACCTGCTCTGCTCTATATGGATCTTGAAAAAAAAGGCACCTATTATAACTTTATGCTAAAATATCTATGCAAAATTTCTTTTTTTTTTTTTTATTTGACGATTTTTTCTTTATTCTTAGAATTTCTCTCTATAATTTCAAGGCTGATTCAAACCTATCACTTTACTTTAATTTGACTATAATAAATTTCAATTTGGAATCCAAGGGTGTGGAAAAGTGATAAAAATATGTTCAGATGCATTTCTTTCTTCTCTCACGTAAATACAAGAGTGTCTACAATCATACATATCCCTACTCATTCTCATGTACGTACGTATTATACGTCAATTCTTTTTTATGAGCCTTTCTTTTTATCCACGAACCCATCAAACAATCGTTTCGCTTCATTAACATGGATAATAATTTTAAAATTAAATTGGGGTGTGTTTTCCTCTTCGATTTTACATATTTATTGGAAAGTCTTCGTCCGACGTCCGTACAGTGACCAATAAATATTTACTTTGTGGTTTGATACGAGTATGTGAAAAGTATATCTGACGGAAAAAAATCAGCCCATGCAAAATATATTAACAGTAAAAGCAAAGAAAACCGTAAAATTATGGAGAAATTAAATGTTCAAAATTAATGTACCGTGAAATAATTGCGTCATTGAAGCGTCATAAGATGTACGCATGGGAAACGATTATAAATTCATAAAATAAATATCCTCCTAGTCGATAAGACTTTCTAGATAGAAATGTCGGTTACACAAAAATGGACTACGGGGTTTTGTTTGGACTAGTTAACTTAGCGTATCTGACTACGCCAGCAATAAACTCCACTTAATATTATTCAGCTTATTAGCCAATACCACATGTCGACTGCATAGTTACATTCACACGATTGATTCTACTCGTCAGGAGCTGCTACCTTAATCGATCGGGAAGGTAGATTAGTAATTTTTTGGCGATCGCGTGTTTCTGCGGCATCCGTTACGCTGGCACCCCCACCACTAAATATCGACACCAGCGCATAATTAGGTGCTAATTAGTTGCTTTATTCCCGAATTTATTGGTACTGCCGATTCGCCAAAATTGGCGATTATATGTGGGGGTACTAGCGTTACGTTACGCCGACGCGTTACCCCCACATATAATCGAACATTTTGGCGAATTGCCAGGAGCAATAAATTCTGGTAATGGAGCAACAAATTAGCAAATATTTATAACTTTCATTATGCATGAAATTTTTGTTAGATTTGTGCCAATAGGGATAGTACAGGGGGGGGGGGGCTTATTTCGGTGTAGACTCAGACAAGACAAACCATTTTTCTTTGTTTTTCAGTGAAAGTGATGGTAAAGTTAATGTTACTTGACTAACATGTCGCGCCAAAGCTAGAAAAAAAACTGGTGTTGATCGAGGTTGAAATTATTTATTAGCATCAATCACTGAATATTTTCTGGAAGCTGTGGGCCAATTGCCTCTATAGTAAACAATGTTTATGCAGTGTCTATTGCACTCCTAAGTCCTAAACTCCTTCATATAATTAACAAATCACGTAGTCTCCGCGACTACATCCTTATCGGTCCTACGGAATGGCTTGACTATCAATCCATCATACTCATTGGCTTTAAATTGTAATGCGATTTTTCCAAATTCATAGCTTCCTCGCAATTCGATTGTTTTTCGATCCTTAAATGTCGACAGGAGTCCCTCGATTTCTATGAGGTTTCCTTTTCCCTCCTCCGACACACTGGAATGAAAAATATTGGAACGGATTAGGATCAAAAGTTAAAAAAAAAGCTTCAGAAATTCTTGTTAACTTACATAAATTCAAAACTGCCATCTTCATTCAAAAGAGTCGTCGTTAAAAGTCGGCTTCGAGCCTTTTCCGATAAAGATACATTGTCTCTCGGTTCGATAGTTTTCTCAGAATCACCTACGACTAATGAAGTGGTGATAAGGAAAAGTGCCACCAGAAGTTTCATCATATTGGATAAGCTATGAAATTCAGCACTGATTCCCCAAAATGATATATATAAGCTTACGAAGTCGCTTTGAACCACTAAATTCAAATCCGGATGGCATAACGTATTTATAGCTGAGATTTAATAGCAATTTTGCACTGTCTGCTTCGATAATGAGTTCAACAATTCACAGCATTCAAATGTTCAGAAAATTAATTCCATCCTAGAAATGTTATATTTACGACTTGCATAGATATTTCCAAGATCAGTTATTTTAACTACGCTTGCATATGCATGCATATTCTAATGTGATTCTAATTCTGCTCTAGTCTAAGGGGTTTTTAGACGTAAGACCAGCTAGCCACTAGACCACGCACCAAACCATCTATTGGACTCCATATCAGACCAGCCAATAGACCAGCCATTAAACCACGCATCAAAGACAGAGGAGCTTAACAGACAGTCTAAGGCACTATTCACACGGAGATACCCAAATCTTTGATACTCGACGACTGGAATGCAGAGACTTATCTTCACATGGCCACGATCAGTGGCGTAGATAATTTTTAGCAGGGGAGGGGACATGCCATCGGAACTATATTTTTTGGGCTTGGGAAAGGATTCGGACCCCTAACTTTTTGAGTGAAAATCAACTTTCTATGCATAGGCCAGCTACAACTGTCCTTTTAGAAGAAAATTGAGTAAATATCAAACCATACCCGATGAGTTAGCTGACGACATTTTTCAATATACTAGTATTAAGAACGAGTAGTTGATGAAATACTCGAAGAGTGTCAGTAACAAAGTCATCAGAAGGTTTGTGATGATATCCTTAAGGTAAGACGAGGAAAGTTTTCGGTTTTCGTGGTTCATGAATGAATGGTACCTCGCGCCAATTCGATTGTCCTTTCCGGTTTCTATGACTAGATAAAATTACACTGACTGTTGAGCGCTGAATACTTTCAAGCTTTTCGATTATTTTCTACTGTAAGTTCTAACTGACGAAGGATAAAAAACCATGAAAAACCTTAAGATTGCTTATGGTAACCTTAAGGTCCAGGCCACCTTAATATGGCCTGGAAGTACGATCAAAAATAAGATTTGGTTTTGGCGTCGATACCACGATACCCCGCACCAACTCAATTGTCCATTTCGGTTTCTTTGACTAGATCAAATGGTACCGACCCCATATTCTGCGTCGACTATTTTCTGCCGTTTGGCAAGTTGTTTTCCCATTGGTATAAGGTGTAAGCCTTAACCTTTCCCGAATTGTCGCAGGATGCGGCTAAATGAGCAGGATGTGTAGGCTAGCAATATGCTAACGAAACGTCAACCAGGCCTGTTGGCGCGCTATTTCGCATTAGGTGTTAACGTAAATATAATATACACTATGGGCATCAAGTAATATCAGGTTTCTTTGACCATTTGAATATGTCGCTAAAATATTTGAAGCCACTGCTTAGGAGAGCAATAATTCAAGAAGATTGTCCACGAATGCAGTCGAACTAACGAAGCTTATGCGCATTTTATACTTCTGTTTATCGTTTCTATTCCTGTGTGTGTTTTGTATTGAAATCGATTGAAGCTGATTTAATTTGTGATAATTTTAGAGAGTTTTATTTTCTCAAACTAGAATCGAATTTATAAGATGACAAGGGAGGAGGATTGATTACCTTAACGGGGGGATTATCTACACCACTGGTCACGACTGGAGTTTCGAGTTTCCAATCAACATACATACTCATTTCCCAGCGGATTCCTAGCTCGCTTTGCAAAATGAAGGAAACCAAGCGACTGAACGACTCGGAGACAAGAATGTCGAATCTCCTAGTCTCCGGTCGCACAGTTGCCGATTATTAGCGACTGGAGTATCCCCGTTTAAATGCCGCCACCCGATAGTGAATAGTGCCTAATGCGTGGGAAAGTCGGGAACCAGCGGCCCGGCCCGCATGCGGACCGCCATAAGTTTTTATGTTACCAAATTATGTACTTTAACTTAGCCTGTGCAAAACGGGAGCACAACCGCTGAGATTCACGCGGTTTGTTGAGCGGCTTGTTCCCTTTAAATTCAACATAACTTTGTAAACAGCAGGTGGCCCCGCAGCTTCTAAACGTGGCTTTAAAATCACGAAAAAGAAAAGAAAGAAAAGTGTATTGGTAATGTTGTAGAGGTTATCACTGGTCATTGCTTCATTGGAGAGCATGACTTCGTATGCCGCGCAATGATTACTGCAGAAGCTGTGGGGACGAGGATGAGTGTCCTTTTCCCTTGCTCTGTTTGCTCTGCTCTCGCTGGCAGTAGGAGGTCGATCCTGCGGTTCTACTGCTTCATTGATCTCGATGATTTGAAGGATGTGAGCGTCGGACAGATTAATCGATTCATCATTCGTTCCGGATGGTTCGCGGAGTAAAGGTTTTTCTTATAGAATATGTTAGCGGTATTTATTTTATTTGGGGCGACCGGTAGCGCAGTGTGTTGAGGCATCAGTCTCATGTTTGACTACCGGCGTTTCGGGTTCGAATTCCGTCCACAACGACATTCGTGGCGATGGACGTGCAGGAGGTGCATGCTGGCAACTGCATTCTCCGAAACCAGTTTATACCAACGAAACGTCAACTGGGCCACGTGGAACAGTTGACGCGCTATGCCCCACAAGGGGTTAGGGCAATTGAGTATGTTAGCGGTATCACAACGGACCCAGTGTGGTGTATGTGCTGGAGTAGACCGTATAACCTAACCTAACCAGGAAAAAAACAAAAGTAATGATGCAATCAAGAACAAGGAAGGAAGAACAACCGAACATCAAGGTCGGGAACCTCAGCATCGAATTCGTAGACGACTTCATATACCCGGGTAGTAACCTGTCAAAGGACACCAATGAAATTGACGAAATAAAGCGGCGGATACAGTTAGCAAATAAGGCTTTCTTCTCGGTTCACCTCATAATGAAATCAAAGCATGTGCACAGAAATACTAGGCTCCGCATATACAAAACCATCATACGACCTGTGCTATGCTATGGCTGCGAAACGTGGACCCTTATTCAAGCCTCCAAAAACATGATAAACATATTTAAACGAAATATCCTTCGGCGAATTTTCGGAGCAGTTTGCGACCAAAATGGGTGGTGCATCCGGCACAACCATGAGCTGTACGAACTGAACGATGACCTGGGAGTTTCGAGAATCATCAAACTATGTCTACAATGTGCAGGACATATACAACGAATGGACGATGAACCCATTCTTAAGAAAATATTGAATGGACGACGCGTCGTTGGAGGATGGCTGCGAGGAAGACCGAGAGTTCGTTGGAAAGACTCGGATCGAACAGCACCTGTTCTGCATAACATTCAAGTTATAAGAAACTGGATCTACGACACCGGTGGCACATGAAGTAGGTGAATGTGTTGCGAGTCGTGCAGAGTGGCACTGGTTTCGTGATTATACGAAAATTCAATTCAATTTTAAGGAGTATGATGCCAAGGAGGATGGATTTTTGGCAGCTGAAGGAATGTGCCCATCCTTCGGGACACGCAGCATGAGTTCTTGAGACAAATTGAGAGCTTTTGTATTGAACCACCTGTAACGAACCATATTATGGTCTGGTAGTGCTGCTCCCACCAGCAGATCGAAGCAGCACCTGATGAGTAGTGATCTGTTGGTGGTACGAAACCAGAGGCCGAGGGTCCCATTACACCCGGACCCAGGTGCGACCGTGTGGGCGTCTGATCCGTCCGTCAACCATTCCATCCTTATCGACTATTTTTTGTCCCCCATTTTTACCTCCCCTGTTTGTGTTGTCTTCTCCAGGCCTATGAGTTTTTGTTAATACGTAAAGGACAGGGGCAACGAACGGCGAAAGCCCCGCCCACATCTCCCGAACTGAGCTACACCAAGCATAGGCCGCTGCTTAGCTCGTTGAGGGGCCTTTTTCTTCGCCAGATGGCATAGCCCGACCTACACGGTCATATGCTACCTTAGGCTCCGTTCCCACGGGCATCTTCGGATGCCCACCAAACCGTCCGTTACACTTTCCAACGAGTGGTGAACAATTTTCGTGGCATAAAAACTACTGGAGTTACACTTCCCTCAACAAAATCGTGACATATTACGTGACGCACAATTTTCAGGATGACCTCCAACGGTAAGACATAATCCATGTCGAAGAACCCAAAATTTTTCGAATTAGTTCGAGTAGAAACAAATTTGGCTGTGATCGCGTCTCAAAATAGTATCCCGATGGCAAGAGGTAGACAACTTTAATTGATCTACGTGAACCGCGGCCGTAAAATTGTTTTGAAGAGCCCAAAATTCCGTTTGTTTCGTACTACATAAAACGAAAAACTACTCTGGAATTTCCCTTAGGGGATTTCCGCTACAGGTACTATATACGAACCCCCGAAATCCCCTCTTGAAAATTTCAGACAGGATTTCCACTTTAGGCAGTACCAACATACATTGTACTCGTATACACGGTTTAAGAAACGCGGAAAAAAGCTTTTGATTTTATTCGCAGAAAACAAAGTGCTATGCATCACCCTACAATTTGGATATGGATATATTTGGGGGTTTGTTAGTAAAAAGAGGATCCGCTTTTCGTTGATAACATCAAAGTTGAAATACTTTTATTATCGAATATTTTCTGTGAGTTACGATTGTTTATGGCGTCTATAATATACGAGTAAGTAATAAAAATAATACAATATGTATTTCACTCCTAAATTCTAACATAATTCAAATTCACGTACTCTCCTTAACAGCATCATTATCGGGCTTACTGTAGGGTTTAACTATTAATCCATCATACTCAGTGGCTGTAAACTGCAACGAAATTTTTCCAAATTGGTAAGTTCCATGCAGTTCTATTGTTTTATACCTTAATAAACCCTCAATCTCTATGAAGTTGCCTTTTTTCTCATCGGATATACTGTAATGAAAAACAATTGAAGCAAATCAAGATTTTTTTTTCTTTTGTAAGGTTTCTATGGCATCATTAATTCTTGATAACTTACAGAAATTCAAAACTGCCATCTTCCCTCAAAATAGACGTCGTTGAAGTGCTGCTTCGATATTTTTCCGATGACGTTGCATTGTCCTTCGGCACGAGAATTTCCTCGGAATCGCCTACGACCAATGGAATAATGATAAGGCAAAGTCCAACAAGAAGTTTTATCATATTGAAGTAGAGAGTCCCGAAAATTATGAAAACCCTGAACGATACTTTAGAGCACTGATTGCAAATCATCGGTATCTATCGTATTTATAGTTGAGGCGATCTTGTATTCTACGAGTATGCTTATGCTTATGCTGGGTTCAAAGCGTTTAGAACTGATTATACCCTAGACTTTATAAAGTATAGGGTATATTGTTTTTGTTACGACGAAAATGTGTAACACCTTAAACGAGGCTCCGGAGGTATAGCATTCGATTTAGCCATGACTGTCTGTCTGCCTGTTCGTCTGTCTGTCCGTTAGCTCGATAATTTTCGATAGAATGAAGCTAGACACTTGAAATTTTGGTCGAAAGTTTGAAGTAGGATCTAGTTGGTTGGTATTGAAAATGCGCAAGTTTCGACCAAAGAAACCTCTACCTCCCCTACAAGTGAGACTTCAAATAAGCGATAACTTTCGATAGAATGAAGCTAGCGACTTGAAAAATTCGACAAATATGTGTAGTGTGGGTTAGTTAGTTAGTTGATTTTGAGAATGGGCAAGATCCTGCTGAATGAGCGCCAAATGTTAGTTCAA
This sequence comes from Chloromyia formosa, assembly GCA_964017055.1. Classification (NCBI taxonomy): domain Eukaryota; kingdom Metazoa; phylum Arthropoda; class Insecta; order Diptera; family Stratiomyidae; genus Chloromyia; species Chloromyia formosa. The sequence goes on along the minus strand of OZ024816.1, from coordinate 15,082,610 downwards.
ATATATACAACATCCGAATTTTATAAGCGATGAAACTTTTCATTGGATCCACACACACAGTTCAAACTGACCATATTGGAAATTCACTTTTAATGCATATTATCGTTGCCAATTGGTACTTTTGGTATCACAGCTAAAATAGGTCTGTACAGGTCTAGGGTATATACGCTTCGGACTCCGATTATTAATCGATTCCGTCTTACAAATATCATGTTTACGACTTGTATGGATATTCCGAAGATTAGTTTGCAAAGCTATTATACATACTTACAAATGCATACATATTCTAATGAGATTGGAATTCTCTTCTTTTCAGATTCAACAAACTCGTAAATTTTTGTTTAATATTGTTAAGAAATTCAAATGAGTGTCAACGATTTGTCTGACAATGCAAAGTTGAAATCGTTTAAATGAATTAAAAGACTATGCTGATTGAAACCAACAGCCATTATCTTTGTTTTGTTAGAGGAATTGGAGAATTCTTTCGGTCAAGAATTCCTCTAATTCCCCACAATCAGTTCTGATACATTTTAACTGATTCCATTTCAAATTGTATGGTATTAACTATTAGCAGTTTTTCGACTTGCTTGGAGGTGTTTTTCGCCTATCGTTTTTCCATGCAGAAGGTTATTTCTAAGTCAAATCAAAATCACTATTGGTATTCCGAAGAAACAGCAGCAATTAGGCAGTATCGGCAATGTTTTATGATTTATCAAGAGCCAGCGATTACAGCAGTCCTGAAACTTCAGTTCATTGTTGTGGAAAATTTTGACATGGATATGTCTTATAGCTGGGGGTCATCCTAAAAATCTGTCCGTCACACGAAATGTCTGTTTTTCTACTCGGGGGTCAGAAGAGGAAACAAGCCCATTGAAAATTTTTCTATTCTGGTTGTGCATGTCGTTTGAGTGAAGTGGTCATTGTGCATGGCTGTTGCTTGTGGATCCGCGCGGGCGTCGCGCTTGCGGGGATCCTGTGTGTACATGTTGAGATGTTTATTTGATAGCGATAAAGGTTGACGTTGTGGACGGCAAGAATGAATGTAGTGGCCGATTTAAAATATCACCCATTGTACTATCTAAATCACTAGGATCCCAGAAAAAGTAGCAAGTAGTCAGTTCGACTAACACTTGGACATGCGCAGACGCAATTTGAGAGAGTGTACATAGTTCCCGCCCCCCGAAGATGAGCGAGAGCGGATGAAGTTAATTCGAGCTAAATCGGGTGATCCAGCGACTGTGGTTGTGCATTTGCAATGGCGGCGATTTGAGGTCTGACTGGTTCACAATGTGGGCCCCCACCACACGTGCAATAAACATATAGAACAAAATGGCGGATTTATACTACGTGCTATAAACATAGAACAAAAGCTTCACATACGGTACGATGTATTAGCAGCATAAATGTTGACTTTCAATAGGGCGTGTCTATCTGTCTCATGTGGTTGGGTGTTCAATCTCATTAGAACGGGTGTATCCGGTTCATATGGGGACGTTAGCTTTCAATGGGATATGTCTCTCTGTCTCTTAAAGGGGGTGTTAAGTTTGATTTGGGGCGGGTTTATCGGGAATCGGTTCTTGGAAGACAGGTTATTGGCTTTTGGTGGGAAATGATACAAAGTATCTACACTGCATGCAGATACATCGAAACATGGATATGTCTTTGGCTACCGACTGCGTGTAACCTGTTGTGTTGAAGATATCGACGTAAGTTTTATAAAGTTCCCAGTATAGATATACTGGATGAAATCATTCGACAAAACACATCCCACACTTTCGGTAGGCATAAGACATATCCATGTTTCGATGTATCTGCATGCAGTGTAGATACTTTGTATCATTTTTACCACATATCACGGTGTGACCTGACGCACTGGGACTCTTGAATAGATTCTTTTGATTCTCGCCTCCCTCGACTCATCGACTCATTGCAAGATGCAGAAAATACCTACAAAATTCACGGCGACCATGAGTCAAGGCAGGCGATACTCAAAAGAATCTATTCAAAGAATCGCAGTGCGTACTGGGCGTAAAGATTTCTTTACCAACATGCTAATCCGGACAAACGATTGTAGAGCTGTTGTCTCTTATAAACGACTCCAACGTGCTGGTGACTCGGAAACGCACCTTTTTAGTTGCATTGTTGTCATTAGGTACTACGTCAAAGCAGTTTGGGTCGCGACACATCAACTCATCAGCTAATCACTTGAGGTGAGCTCAATATATATCTCCTTTTCCCTAGTCCTCCTCGTGGGTGCCCCCTGGAAAGGCAGTGGTCGTTGACCATTGTTATCCAAGTCAAACCGTCAGTATTGGCAGTGCGATGATTTGATTGAGGAAAACATTCCCCTGTGGTGTGGGGCGTAAGAATAATACCACGGCCTTTCCCTTTGCCGGCCTGGACGTATAAACCGACAAATGCCAGCAACTTGCATTATCCGAAATATTCAATATACTAACGAAACGTCAGCTATGCCTCGGATAAGGACTGACTCAACGGTTACAACTTTTGGCTATCGTACAATGAAAAGATTGGTTTCTGGTATGTGCGTGCGTACTCTCCTGGACAATGGATCAAAAGGTCCCCAGAACGTACGATTTCTTCAATTAGTGAATTTCCGCGGTATCAATTAAACATCTTAGCAGTTAGTGAGATAAGATGGTGGAATAGTGGAGAATTGATCTCTCCAACGGGTACTACTTTAATGTTGTACTCCGGTAAAGCTACCAGCAGTGGTCGTGAGTAAGGTGTGGGGTTCGTCTTAACCAGAGCAGCATGAAACTGCCTCATATCCTGGGATTCGGTCTCCGACAGAATCATGACCGCCAGGTTCCGGACCAAATGAGGAACATCACAATAATACAATGTTATGCTCCAACTGAACCCAACAATGTCTTGGCGAAAGACTCTTTCTACGAACAACTAATAGCCGTCCAGAGCAGAACACCTAAAGGTGACATTATAATGGTTATGGGTGATTTGAATGCAAAAGTTGGCGCTGATAACTATGAGATCAGACATGTGATGATACCCGGTCTTGGTGATCGTAACGACAACACTGAAAGATTTGTAGAGTTCTGCAACTTTCACAGACTCTTCATTGTACTATGTTTGAGGACCATAAGGACCATCACAAAATCAGTTGGTCCTTTGTTGATCGACGGAGACCACAGAATCAGATCGAAAGCTTTCCCATTACTACAAGATTCAAGAGTTGCCTCCTGGACGTACGAAATAAGAAGGCTGCCGATATTTGGAAGGGAAGGGACCATTATCTTATGATCGCTAATGTTCGATTGCGTATTGCGGCCGTGCGCCGCCCTAGCGACGAAAGACCCAGACGCCGCAAATTCAACATCGCTTGACAAAAAAATTCAGCTGTCTTACAACAATATAATGACCAGCTTGCGCAAAAAGTAGCTGAGATAACTAGTCACCCAGATAGTGACATTAATGAAAACTGAGATGCCGTAAAAATGCGTACATTGATAGTTTGATGGTGCAGAAGACTTTCGATAGTGTGAACCGGGATTCTATATGGGCAGCCTTTCGCAGAAAAGGCATCCCTGAGAAGCTTGTGGCTATTATTAAGGCAACCTATGTCGCGTTCTACATAAAGGTAACGTGTGTAACGAACGCTTTGGTGGGCATCCGGAGATGCCCATGGGGACGGGGCCTGAGTTAACATAGTGACCGTGAAGGTCGGGCCGTGTCATCTAGCGAAGAAATAGGCCCCTTAACGAACTAAGCAGCACCCTATGCTCGCTGTAGCTCAGTTCGTGAGACGTGGGCCGGGTTCTCGCGGTTCGTTGCCCCTGTTCTTTACGTATTAATAAAAATTCATAGGCCTGGGGAAGACAAAAAATTGGGAATGATAAAAAAATGAGGCGATAAGGATGGAATGGTTGGCGGACGGCTTAGTTGCCCTCGCGCTAACATTTGGGTCCAGGCGTAATGGGACCCTCGGCCCCTGGTTTCGTACCACCGACAGATCCTTACTTATCATTGGCTGTCTTAGATCTGCCGGTGGAAGCAGTACAACCAGACCAGAATATGGTTCTTTACAAGTGTCGGGGGACTTTGAGATTCGCAGTGGAGTTGGGCAGGGGTGCATCCTCTGACCGATCCTATTACTCATAGTGATCGGCGATGTGTTGCATGCACCTCTAACTGGTCTAGACAGAGGAATTCAATGGACTTTAACATCTTATCCACAACATCTTCACTACGTTGACGATATATGCCTACTCTCTTAGAAAATCATGGATCTGTCCGCAATGGCGTTAAGTCTCGAGAGGGAGGCAAGCAAGGTTGGACTAAAGATTAATAGCAACAAGACTCCTTAGCCGGCGTTGCAAAAAAGAAATCCTACACCTATTGCCTGTGGAGAAGGTGGACAATTTCGTTCACATGGGAACAGGACATCGCTCGTCGTATCAACCAGGCTAAATGCACATACGGCATTCTGTCCAAAATCTGGCAGAGCAGTTATCTCAGTATCAAGACCAAGCTGTACCTGTTTCGGTCCAGAGGGGTAACTATAACCGAACAACTTGATGTGTCAGACTTCTGTCCATTTAACGACGACACGCCCACTCGTATTGCTGGAACATGTTCAAGCTCGCCTGATAATTCAATTGCCAGCGCTGGACTTATTAACGATCCTGACGCCATCCTCGGATCATCTCCCAATCCTAGTAAAATTGGATAAACCATTTAACATTCTGTTTGCTAATAAGCGCACGTTCATTAACCACAATAAAGCGGATTGGGATGACTTCATAACCTACATCAATACGGCCTTCGCTGTCTTACCAATTCCAACTGACGCCGCGCCGTCGCTACAACAACAGCACAATGGAAACTCAGGCTTGCAGTGTTTGGGGGCTTTTCGTGTCAACTGCCCTCCATTTATTCTAAATCTACTGTAGATACCAACGAACAATTGTGCCAATTGTCGAAAAAGATGTTTCTCCCTTCGTTCGTTTTGAGTTAAAATTGGGAAAGAAAAAGGCAAGAAGGAAAGCGATTCAAATTACTCGAACTGAAGCGACTGCTTCCGCCTTTTCTGCTCCATTTCAGTTCACATCAGTTCCATTATGAATTCTTTATTGAAGTGTCTTAAAAAAAGAAAACAAAAATTTCAACATCATTTATGCTGATTCCATATGAAGGGTAGTGGTCTATACCTTCCTCTGAAACAGATTAATACGAATTGAAATTATATTTTCCCAACTAAAAATTCAATTGAATAAATATTCATTTCCATTATCGCCTACCACTTTTATGCATTATATGAATGACTCCTGGACTATATCCAAAGCTATAGCTACTCATAGCAAAGGAAGTTTCACTGAACACTTTTTGTTCCCAGAGTCCATCCTTTATTCTCGTACGCGTTATCACAACATATAGTACATATAATGGCCGCGTCCCTACGAGTCAACTGATTCGAGTCTAGTGTGACAGAAATGTAACAAGTTAGGCATTATGGAGTAAAAGAGAAAGCCTCGGCATCGGGTCCCGACTCATGTAAATTTTGTTTTGACCGCAAAAAAAGTCTGATTCGATTCCCCAGACCATAATTCATAAGCAAATACTTCTGTACACAAGAATAGATTGAGAATTTTGAGAGACCGGCTTCTCTCTCTCTCTCTCTCTCTTTCTATTTAGTACAATTAGTAAGAGTCCGCGAAGACCGGTTGTAATTTTTTTATCGGAGTTCCTATGTAGATGCTTCTAGTTCAGATACCGCACCACTATCACTTACGAATACCCAATGCTTTTCACCCCTGTTGCACTGATCTAAATTTTAAACAAGTTCACGTTTTTCGAACCTGCCCGATTTCATAATCATTTAATGGCCGCTCTTTTCATGCAATGCATAAAAGTCTCTCATGCCAGGCCAAATGTAATTATAGCTATTAAAATAAACTCGAAAATTCCATTAACCATTTTACCTGAGCTTTGCAGCAACTCTTTTAACAAACTTTGAATACCCCGCGGGACAACGGGGGTGTGTTCGCCAAAAGTATGCACGTATGACGGGCAATAGAACAATTTTTAATCGGCAAAAAACAGACATAATATAGCAGGCTTGATGAAAAATTTATTTAATATTTAATAACAACGAGTTTCATCGTATTTGGAAATTTAAATTTTGTTTGTATTATTAGTTTTGAGGGTTTTGTAGTCGGAGCACAGAATTTATAAAATAAAATTCAGACTGGCTTATTAGTATATCAACAATTTAATTATTTCTTTTTTGCATTTTAAACAAACCAATAAGATCCAAAGGATTATGCGAGGGCCTGTTCCCCAAGTCTTACCCACAAACTGCCTGCAAATCCATAGGGCCTTAATGGATTTGTCCGATATTGTCTGTAGGTGTTCCGACCAGAGTAATTTCCTGTCTAGAGTAACACCGAGGTATTTGGCTGAGTCCGCCAGGAGCACTGGAGAGTTGTACATTGTAGGACATTTCATTTGTCTGGGATTTCTTTTCTTCGAAAAGGGAACAACAACTGCCTTAGCCGGATTTACTTGAAGGCCGTTGTCATTGCACCATTTTTGTACTGTGTTTAATGCCGATTGAAGAATTTCCGTTAGGATTTCTTAAAATTTTCCTTCCTTCCTCAGTTACGACCAGGTCTTCGGTATATCCCTGAGTTGAATATCCCACCTTGGTAAGCTTCCACAGTAAGCTGTCTACTACGATGCACCACAAGAGAGGGGGTAGTACCCCTTCTTCCGGGCATCCTCGAGTGACGTTTGTTGTTAAATCAATCAAAATCAATGAAAGAGAAAGATGTATTGTCAAAAGCACCTTCGATGTGCAAAAAGGCACAAACCGCCGTCTCCTTTAATGCCGAGGTTGCCTAAATTTCTCAAACTAAACAGTATATATCAGTTTCAGTCGATTTACCTGGCTAGTAAGCAAACTGTGTACAATGTAGCCGGAATTTTGTGAGAAATGTGAACCTGATGTGAGCATCAAGGATTTTCTCCATAGACTTAAGCATGGAGGAGGTAAGCCTGATAGGCCTATATGATTTCGCGTCATCTTTGGGACGATTATCCATTTTTGGGATGAAGACTACTTTAACCGAACTCCAGGAATCTGGGATATAAGCTAGAGCAAAGCTACCTATGAATATATTTAAGAGATATTTAAGAGGAAAGAATATAGTTTCCTTTCTGTAACAGAGAGGGAAAGATTCTGCTAGTAGATTTATACGGGTCAAAGGAGTCAATGGCCCATTTCACTTTACTGTATGTGAAGATATTTTCGGCAATAAATAGTCCAGTTAGAGCGGGATGCTTCATAGCGCACCCCATGTCGACCGAGTAGCTGATATCTTCATCTAGACTAACGCATCCAGGAAAATGGGTCTCCGAGAAGCAATTTACCTGTGCTCTAGACATCCTTTGTGATGCTGCCATCTTGTCTCCTTGGTGCCTTTTCTAGCCAGAACACGATGGAGTCTGGCAGCATTGTTGGTATTATCAACACCTTCGCAGAACTTAATCCAACTGCGTTTCTTGGCACTGCGGACATTTTTGTTGTAGAGTGTGAGCGAGGCTCGGTACTGTTCCCACTTACCGGTACGCTTCGCTTTGTTTGTTTGTACTCTTGCGTAGAGCGGAGAGTTCAGAATTCCACCATGGAACGCCTCTAGAGTCAGTAGAGCTACTTATAGGGCAACTTTCTTCATAGGAGGATGTAATTGCCTCCGACACGTTGGATACCAGGGAATCTAAGCTAAGTCACCCTGAGAATTTATTGTCCACCAGATCGAGTTTCTCACGCAGAGAGACCAAATATCCTTCCCAGTCAGTGCGTTGGGGAATCCTTCTGCTTGTTTTGACTTGGTTTATTGCAGTTATGTCAAAACAAATGTGCCTGTGATCGGACAGAGATGGCTCATCCGAGACATGCCAATTTTGTATCCGATTTGAGATGTTGTAAGTTCCAAACGTAATGCCAAGGACCTTCCGCCTGTTCCTACTGACAAACGTACGACTGTCTACTCCTTAAAAATGTCTAAGACTAGACTGGTATCAAGTTCTAGAAGGTTCAGCTGTTTGTGTCAGTACTGCCCCAGATTGTGTGATGGCCATTCGCATCGCAACCGATCAGTAGGGGCAGTTTCCTTTCCTTGCAGTAATCGGCGAGCCTATCTAAATACTTGCGAAGATGATTTGCCAGTGTCTCCGGGAAGGTAAGCGATGACAAGTCCTGGTGTTTTACTGCAATCGGTCGATCCAATAGCTACTGCCACTAGATCACAGCTGTTGAAGTCTGTAAGGCAGATATGTTTTATGGTGTTCTTTAAGATGATACAGGGTCTTGGTCGGGTAGAACCAGAGTCGTAAATTGAGGTAGTGTTCTTGAATAAGGGCCACCACTAGGTCTTCTTTAATGAACCTGGCTACTAAAATATCCGAGACATTTTTGGCGTGATGTGGATTAATTTGGACCACGCCAGTGCTCGGATCAGAGGGCTGTCTCATCATCGGAATTGATTTCATATCCGGTTTCACCTTCGGAGCTCCGTCTCCATGGAATCATACATGGTTGTCGAGGTTAGAGCAGCATTGCCCCTTCTGCACTCCCTACTTGTACCAGACTGCGGTTCGGCAGGTACACAGGATGTTAACTTGAGACTGCATGAGGTAGGGACAGCGGGTGTGGCTTTCGTGGATCCACGCACGTTGTCGCTGAGGAGGGGGACCAAGAGGGCAGCTCCGGCCACCATACTCTCAGGTTACCTCTGGTTCCTCATGCGAAAGTTGACTTTCTCAAACCTGTAGGATGGGCAGAATTTGCGCTGCCTTACTATGTCCATGGACCGTGGGTCTACTCAGAGGCCTTCTAATTCTTTAGCCTCTCTAATGATCCTCCGGTTTTCTGCTTGTAGACCTCCATTTTGTCTATCGAGGAACCGGCTGTCTCCGTCGTCGATTGCCCACTTTTCGGGAAGAAAACGCTCACCACCCTATGACGGGGGATTTCTTTCCTCGTAGCCACACGTGGCGAGGCTCCTTTCCAGGGTTTCAAAGAGACAACCATGGAGATGAGCCATTTTGTAGTTTTACGATTATCGCACTCAATCAAAATGTACCCTGGTTTAAAAAGAATGCCCCCAAACTCAGGGTTGGCAGTTTCTTCTACAATTATTCTATCCTTTATGGCGTCGTGCACGATCGTCTGAGGAGTCAAAGCTGTGGCGGGGTTGTTGAGCGGGAGAACAGATCGCACGTTGAACAAGCACCAGCGAAAATTGGAATGCTCCGCACTTTTTACCGTTTAAATTTGTACAGAAACGTGCCGTGCGGTGCAGTGCTGTGCCGTCGGTGCGTGCACAATGTGCGAGCCAATTTACACCAGGCCTTAACGGTATGTACATACATACTCCGGGCGCCAGTTGGCAATTCTATTGTTTACGATAAGGCCATACGCCTCCCAGTTAGCTGCGTCGAATTTCTAGGCTTCTTTGTTTCATGTATGATAGTACTCGTAAACCCTATCATGAAACGTATATACAATACATGTGGTCCGTGAAAGAGGGTCTTTCCAGGATCCTCTTCACGGACGTTCATTTTAGGTACGCTCATGTAGCCCCAGCCCAAATCGACTACAGGTTCAAAATTTATCTAAAATGCAAAACCCTTAAATATATTCCCTGGAAACAACCTTCACAACATTTTTTTTACATTTATGTGTATGTGCATACTTGTCAAAAGTATGGAAACAAAATTAAAAATAAAAACAAATGGCGAACAAAACTTTCCTGGAATGATGAAACATTCAACTTTTTAATTGAATTAAAAAGTTACGGAATATTTTTTATTTGCTTAAGGTTTTTTCCATTGTTTTGTGCGGCGGAGAATGTGCCAAGGGATATACAGAGTATATATTGGGTAGTGGAAGGATATTTCAGGTATATATAAATAAAAGAACGTTTACCGTGCGATTTTGTGAAACGTTCTTCATGTGCAGTGTTTTAATTCTTCGAAAATTGATGTTTACATTAAATTGAGTTAATTGACTTAAGGATATTATTTCACGTTATGTCTAAAGTTATTCACAGTGCCTTTCTTGTTTTCCTTTCGAAGATGTTGGCTAGACCGAGTGGCGTAGATAGCTTTCAGCGGGGACATTAAATTATTTTTTATTATGTTTCGGGGCAGAGCTTGAAACCCTCACCGACGCAATCGACGCAAATACCTACCACAACTGTCCTTTTATATCAATGGCTAAGTTCATAACACACAGCGGAATCGCAACATGCTGTGGCAACAATATCGAAGCAACTTTGCAACACGTTGTTATGCTCTGAACTGCACTCGCATCTAGTCATTTATCAATTGTCAAATTTCCAGTTCAAAACTGACTACTGACGAAAAATCGTATAAATACGACAGCGCGAGTGTCATTTCAGGATTGTCATCATATGCTAAAACGATAAGCGCATACACAGGCCGATCCATCGGCCGATATCGATATCGGGCGACGGATCGGCTGATCGATCGGTGTGTGTATGGCACGTTTAAGTCTGTCATAATGTATTAAGTGGCGTTCGCGGTGGTGGAGAAGTGTCGTATTTTTAAAATTTATTAGCTTATTAATAGTAAAAGGTTGCGGCTGGCGACCGAAATTAATTTGACAGGTAAGTGGAGTGTGAAAAGTGCCAAAAGTGAAACTCGGGCTGCAAATCAGTCGCTCCGTGGGCGGACAGACTTTGCGAAATGGTTGCAACTGCGTTCGAAACTGCTTGCGTGGCGAACTACAATAGTTTGCAGCTCGAGTTTCAAACAGGTTGCGCAGAATTCTTCCAAATCCTTTCACTGCCGGACACTGACGTTGACTTCGTCTTCGTTCCATCCCTCCTCGTCCCCTTCGAGCGCCCCGAAAGTTTACTATACGGTTTATTACTTAGCCGAGTCAATTTCCTAAAAAAGAAACGTTTGAACTTTGTTTTATGATAAAATTTCCAATCAGCCTAATAAATTCAAGATTATAGGATCAAATAGACATTTCATACGCAATTGAGTCGAATGCCGAATAAACAACCAGTTATAGAGTAACTCGCAATATCCTAACTCATCCTTATACGGGCATTTTTCGCCGTAACACATTTTTTTCTTTTTCATTTTTGCCCTAAAAGGAAATATTCCAATTTGACCCCCCCTGGTATGCTCTCTTATCTTCTTTCAGGCTTATGCGATAAAAAATTAAAATTTAATTTGAGAAATTACATTACAAACATGTCAAAGAACTTCCCTTCATTCCCATTCATCCGCAGTTTGTCATTCATTTTCAAAACGGCGAGGATTCAACATGAAATACCCAAAAATTACATCCCCGCACGAGCCCCATTCGGTTGGCTTATCTTCTCATTCTTGGCCTTTTTGCCGTGTAGTTTATACCTTCGAAGCTTTTGAAGTGAATGCCGAAACACTCGCTGGCAGCGTCCTGGGAAGGTGACGCGGAGACAGGACAAAAGCCAACTGAGAAGGGAATGCAAACGTTGAAATGGCATACCATTTTGGAATTTTCCATACTGACATTTTTGTACCTTTTGTAGACGTTCCCGCGGTGTTCTCTTATGGCTGTCAAAATGAGCAAAAATTCCTTTCATTTATAAATGTATACGTATAAATATGGAGCATGCTGAAGGTAAGCAGCAACAGATACACCATCCCCCGGAATCCAAGCATCTGCTACTCCCGTAGACGTATCAGCCAGGCTTCATGTTCTACGAACTGCTCTTCTCAAGCCCATGTTCCCGCTTGACATCATCACCAACGTCATTTAAGGACTACTACAGGTATTGCACACCCTTTTCCTGGAAGCAGTATATCTAGGCTCTAAGCAGAGATGCTATCGCAATGTTGTATAGTATAGCAGCGGCGCGAATACGATGCAACAATTTCAGGCATGTAAAGTTCTAGATTCTGCGACTACAAGTTTCAGTTTACACAGACGAAATGGCGAATCGAGAGCAGCGAAACGCGAAAAAAAGGACATCAAGTTATGAGATCAGAGTTGAAAAAAAAAGAACTAAAGGACAGAACTATAAGAGAACAACAAGACCGAACAAAAAATCCATAAATGGCTCAGGGGAAAACGATACAAAATAACAAGAAAAAATTCTTCACAGATGGGACATCTCAGGATGTTTTTTTTTAAATGAGAAAATTAAAATGGAATAAGGAGCTGATGGTTTTGCGTACAGTTGCAAATGGATGTACATTTGTGGGATAATTTTGACGCAAGTGTAGGGCCTGCAAAGCGAATCAATACGCGAAGTATCGATAAAGGATAGTCATTTAACGAATAAGTTGAGTTCAGGTAATAATATATCCTTCAAGGATGAACTTAAAATCGGATGGTCGGTCTGTCAGTGTAATAGCGTAAAATACTTTTTTTTTGCAGACAGTCTAGCTACTAGTAATGCCCGAGCCAGGTTGCTGGCAGAAGCAAAGCAGCGGCAGCAGCATCGTCTGTATCTTGGGTAAATATGGAATTGGTGGATTTTGAACTGGTAAATTTTGAATCGATGGACTTTTTTCCTGTGGATTTTGATATCAGTGGCGCAACCACGGGGAGGGCTAAGGGGGCTAAAGCCCCTCCCAGGAGAAATAAATAAAAAATAAATAAATAAAAAGTCTTTAAGGTGAGATATCTGTCTTTGTCTGCTGAACACGAAAACGAAGTTTTGGAAATTTTGACTGGAAACCCCCTTTTAATATAACAACTCACTCTTTTCAATGTTACGGATTGACGTATATTCTTAAAGTATACTCAATTTGCTAAAATCTAATAGCAAAATAAATGTTCAGAGCTTCCTGATTAACGGTTCTTAAAAAGTGCAATGAACATTTCCGTCACACACTAATGAAGACAAAGTGCGTTATTTTGGGTTTCCCTGTCAAAACTTGTGTTGGCAAACCTTGGATTTATGAATTACCTTTTTACCTATGCGTTCCTAGACAAGTTGATCATGCCGATAATTTGAGTTTTGTTAGTGATAAAGATAAAATGAGAATTTTTTGGTCAAGGTACTTTCACACTGTGAGTCCATGAACCGGTGAGTCCGCAATGCTTTTAACAAGGGCCCCGACTCGTCGGCTCATGAATTTAACATGGACTCAAATAGAGATTTTCACCCGATAAGTTTGTGCGTCGATAAGTCTTAGCCACAGTCAAAACCTCCCATTTAATCCATGAATCGTTGAGCCAGTAAGTCGATGAGTTGATGAGCCGCCGATCATCTGAAATCAGTCTAACGCATATTTTTCAATTTTCCGTTATTGAAAAGTAGACGCGCAAATTAAAGTTTCTTCATCAACATATTACATTATAAACAAATTGATTGTGCTAGTTTTATGCCCTATTTACCTGCAAGGAAGATGGAATGAATGTCAGCTTCAAAACCTGTTTGTCAGCATATTATTAGTATCTCTCTCAATTGCCCTAACCCCTTGTGGGGCATAGCGCGTCAACTGTTCCATGTGGCCCAGTTGACGTTTCTCGGCATAAACTGGTTTCGGAGAATGTAGTTGCCAGCATGCACCTCCTGCACATCCATGGCCACGAACGTCGTCGTGGACGGGATATTATTTAGTATGACCGCTTGTTTTCTCAGCCCCTCCCAAAACAAAATGCTGGTTGCGCCACTGTTTGATATTAGTGGATTTCGTACCTAACCCGTTTTTTCATTTTCCAAAGCGCACTGGATAAATGCACATCCGAAAACCGGAGGGAACTGAATAGGTTGGTAGGAAGCTCGCAACTCCAGTAGTGGCCGTGTGAAGCTGACGGGCAACTATAGTCACGAGTATCTAAGGCACTACTCACACGGGGATACTCAAATCTCTGAGCGATTGGGATACTCAGCGACTAAGAGATGTGCCATGTCCCATGTGTAATCAGACGGTGAAAAGTATTCTAGCCCGGAGGGGAATATTTTCAGATCCGAAAATTGACAGTTGTCTGTACAAATTTTACTGGAGGGGAAAGCATATGGAGGAGAATTCGAGAAATGTCAAATCCTAATTCGTTCTCAGGAACGCTGCCAATATCTCCACAGGTTCAAGTTGGACGACTCGCTGAATTGTCCGAAATGTCCATGAGTAGCTGAATATCCGTAGCATGTGCTCCTCAGCGATTTACGGAAAAACCTGGTGAACGGAAGGCAACTAGCTAATCAACTCCATTCTACAAAGTTTAAACCACATTACATTTAAGCCTGTGGAGGAAGTCCTTGATCCTTTCTCTTTGGGGAAATCTGATGCATCTGATGTAGTACGTAAAGAATCATATCAAAAGTACCTACATTCGAGGCAGCTTGTTTGTTGAGCAACCGATCACTGAAAAGCTCGTAGATCGTCGTATGGATCGGTATTGCCATGTTCTGAGGCGTCTGAGAACCCTATCATGAAGGCACTATCAATAAATGTTTCATTTGCTGGACCCAAACTTTAAGGCAAACGGAAACACACGTGGATCGCTCAGATGAAGAGGCAAACAACTCATTAATCTCGGCGATGATTGTATTCAAGACCGAGCTGCCTGGAGAAGGAAGCTGAGATTGTACCGCCAGAATGAGCAAAGTGCCAACACCACAGGCAGAGCAACGCGAGGCCGCGGAGTGGTATGGAAAGGCAAGGAAGAAGAAGAAGGACGATGCACGTTGCCAGTATGCACCTCCTGCTCCCATTTAGCAGCCAATCTGCGACAAGTCTTGAGATGTTGTGGCTTATTATTACGCCCCGTACCACAGAAGAAAGAAATCCGTACGTACGTATATGGATTATATACTTAATCAACATTACAAAAATTGCGTAACGAAACGGCCTTCGGGGTAATTCGCCTGAAGCAGTAATCATCTTCTCAATGTCTCATCCCTGAAACACCTATTGTCCCGTACAGCATGGGATCCTTCAGTGTCAATATAAGAAAAAACATATTTAAGAGGAAAAGCCTGTGACGGACGGTTTGGTGAGCATCCGAAGATGCCCGTGGGGACGGAGCCTAAGTTAGCATAATGAGCGTGAAAGTCGGGCTTTGCCATCTGGCGAAGAAAAAGGCTCCTCAACAAACTAAGCAAGGACCTATCTTGCTGCAGATCAGTTCGGGAGACGTGGACGGGGTTTTCGCCGCTCGTTGCCCCTGTCCTTTACGTATTAATAAAAATTCATAGACCTGTGGAAGACAATACACACATGGGATGTAGAAAAGGGGGAGTGATAAAAAAAATATAACGATAAGGATGGAATGGTTGGCGGACGCCGCAGATTCCCCCGCGCTCGTAACAGGATCCGGGCGTAATGGGACCCTCGGCCTCTTGTTTCGTTCCACCGACAGATCCTTACTCATCAGGTGCTGCCACAGATCTTCCGGTGGAAGCAGCACTACCAGGATATGGTCCATTGCAGGTGGTTCATTACAAGCCATCTGTAATTATTGGCAAATTTGATATTCTCTCGCTTCTGAGACAAGCAAAACTGTCCATTTCGAGTTATTAATGCAATTGAAGCTTGATCAAGAATAAGGTAAGGATTACTCAGATCTTTAGATCCTACGAGCTCATCTGAACCGACCGACCGATTTTAAATTCAGAACAACTAAATCACTTCTGCAGTAGCAAATATCGAACTTTATCCAGTTCTCGAACCCTACATGAAAAAATTCCAGAGAATCTAAATAATGCAAATAAAGTTGTTACAAAAGGACATCTACACAAGCCATGGCCAACAAAATGCTATTTCTACGTTCCCGGTGTTGCTCTTCGTCCAATTTTCTCACAGCTTCTCCGCCTTCACTTTGTTTATAACGTCGTTGCATAGCCGGAAGCAGGTTGAAATTTGAAGAATAATTTCAATAAATTTACCATACAACGGTTTAGAGCGCGCGGTTTTGCCTGCATTCTTCCGCATGCT
This sequence comes from Chloromyia formosa, assembly GCA_964017055.1. Taxonomy (NCBI): domain Eukaryota; kingdom Metazoa; phylum Arthropoda; class Insecta; order Diptera; family Stratiomyidae; genus Chloromyia; species Chloromyia formosa. Next base: position 15,066,659 of record OZ024816.1, on the reverse strand, counting down.
TCATATTGTCCCCAACCCGGGGGCATCAACCAAAAAACAAAAAGGACTCTGTACTCAGAGCGCCCAAAATCTGGTGCTGTTCAAAGTACGTATCCACTGTTAAGTAGAAGGCGAAATTCCTTAGTTCTTCCATTATATCTCCGGTACATTGCTTGTGTACTTTTCCCTACTTTTTTTCCTTTATCCTGCAAGTGAACTTCTCCCGCTTTTTCGCGAAGGTATTTCAAACATTTCATCTTTTTTATATGTACTGTGTGTGTGCCTAGAGACAATGGCGTTCATGGCAGCAATGGCACTGTGATTTGCTCTCATAAACAGTGACGCGACCTAATCCTGCGGCGACATAAAAAATAAAACGAAAAATTTTATTTCGTTTCTTATTACCGTGTCCTTCCATCCTCTGTCTCCTCCTGCAGTTTGTCGAGAAATAATCTGCTTTCGTTTTGAGTGCGTTCCGTTTGGCTGTTTCGTATGCCTACGTTCATGGCGAGAAGGATCGGTTTTTGTGGAACAGGCCAGGCAAATGGAAACTTTCACCGGTCGTGGACAACTCTCATTCTGGAAAAAGGGAATTTGAATTAAATATGACCTCGAAATCGGGCAAGAAACGACACAGCAATGAGCAATGTACAAGATTTTTTTATGATTATGCCACTGCGTGTAGTTGAAAGCCAAAAAGGAAAATTAAAGATACAACGAAATATAAAAAGAAATCGTTTGTGCCGACAAAGTCCCCGGCCCAACGCCACCTTCTATGTGAAGTAAGTAAATTAGAAAAGGTAAAATAATTCCCTGGAACCGTAAATACAGTCGGTATCTTGTATCTTGTTCAGCCAGCCCAGCACATGGTGTGTATTGTGTGAGTGTAATGCGCTTTGAAATAGTCCTCGTAATTTAATTTTAAATAACTTTCGCAGCTATGCGCGTGGAAAATGAGAGCGGGTCGAAAGAAACAAGTCCATTTCAAAAGGAATGGCAAATTATTTGCAATCTTAAGTGCCCTTATAATGTCCTGAATTTGGTAAATTTTTTAGACATTTAAAAAAAAACTTGAAGAAAATGTTTGAATTTTTTTTGCTATAATCAAGAGTGACGTGCATGAGTTGGAAAGCTGATAGGGAGCAGGTGCACCAAATGGCAGATAATGGAAGTAAGCTGGAGATTCAATTGGCTTTGATAATAACCCAATTTTTTCGGATTAGAGTTTGGCTTGAAAAACCTGGTAAATGTTCCCAATATGCTTGAAAACCAGAGTTGCAACCCCGCCTGGATTCTCCTTTTTCATATACATATATATTCTTGGTCAGCATTATGAGAGGAGTTAATTTAGCCATGCCAGTCTGTCCATCTGGGTCTATGCAAACTATTTTCTCAGTTTTGAAGCTATCGAACCGAAACTTTGGACAAATCCTTCCATTAGACACTGTATATACACTTGCGAGTAAAAATACTGAATCAAACCGAAAGCACGCGTATTTGTATGTATATTTTTAAAAGTACATTATGTATCCCTACAAATCGTATGTCATTTGAAAGTTTGAGATCTTAGCTTTACAATGGGTGCATTCCTAAAAGTATCGTAAATGCGCTACTTATCCATTGTCCCTTCACCGATACGTGATTTCTCCGGTGACACGATTCCCTTGCCGCTATGAATATATTTCACACAAACATACGCCACTTAATAAGGGATATTTCCACTTTCAAACACAATTTTCAAATAAAATTACGAGCGGGGACAGACTTTCCGGTCACTATACGCACTTTGAGGCCAACAAACAGTTATTTACAAATGTAGTGACAGAACTTGTCAAAAGCGAACTGTCAAAGCCCCTAGGAATCATGAAAGGGAAAATTTGATCGGAAAAAATTCGCGATAAATTTCCCCTTCTCAAAATTATAGTATCGGTGTCTGAAATCGTACCGTTCTCGTAAAGGATCTATGAAACCGTGTCGACGCGCTTCCAACACGGTCCAAAATAGGAACGCAGCCAATGGGTGCATTCGGGAGTCACGGTTGCTAGCTAACTTTAAGTGCTGTCTCGTGATTGGTATTCCGAATGTTGCGCTACACCACTAGCAAACTTAGCGCAAATAGCTAGGCGCTAACACTTTTAGACAGCACAAAATTTGTTCGCTGTCTTGGCTTAGCGGAGATTTGACAGTTCGAACGAATTGCTTGCATTCACAAATCATAGCGCTACCTGAGCGCGTCCATTATTGTTGTTGTAATTCAGTGCAAAAATGCGACAAAAATAAGAGCGCTCAAGTAGCGCTACCGATGCCAATTTACAACATGGCATTTCCTAGTCGACTGAATTGTGCGTTCTCCATTGTTTTTAGAGGTTTTACAATACAAAAAAGAACAACTCATAATTACGAGAGGGAAAAAATGCCAAACTGAACTTGCCATTTGACAGGTGAGCCAGAATACCATTCGGGCGTCACAAAAAAAAATTGTTATGTGCTGCTTAGGAATTCGCTATTTCTATGCAGCGCATTACGCTTTTTTCTGTGACGCCCGAATGCACCCAATGATATCATTTGTATCACCACTTAATGAGTGTTTTATGAATGAACGCTACCTGGAGCTAAAAAGTCGGGAAATTGAACATTTATGAATGGGTTATTACAACGCAAACTAACCCTACAAATGCATCCGCAAAGGGTTTTCAAAGGTCAGTTGAATCTGGAAAGTCGATTGAATAAGTTTAAAGCAATAAAAGTCACAATTTTGTCATTCGTGAGCACCACGCCTCAGCAGGCGGCTCAAGTTGTCGCCCTATTTTCAGATGGGCTTACTCAGAGAACAGTCACTCGTTAGCTAGGAATGAGTCAGTCTGCTGTGTCAAGAGTGTTTCGGGGGGAAAGTAGCTACAATCAGAGACTCCGACCCGGCCGCTCTAGGTGCACTTCCGATAGAGACGATCGTTTTATTGTGACAAGTATGCTACGAAATCGGCACCTCACGGGAGTTGACGTGCAGCAGAATCTGAGGGACGTTCGCGGAGTAGCTGTAAGCGAGTGGACAGTGAGGAGACGACTAAAAGAAGCGAATTTGACCCCAAGACGGCCCGCCACAGGCCCAAAATGGACCCCACATCACCGACAAGCGCGACTCACGTTTGTCAGGAATCATTTAAATTGGACCCTCGAGCAATGGTGGTCCGTATTGTTCACCGACGAGACCAGAGTGTGTCTACATGGCAGTGACAGGAGGTCGGGTATACAGGCGTCCAGGTGAGCGATTTGCGCAATGCTGTATCACAGAAACGGTAGCATACGGGGGCGGTTTGTGTATGGTGTGGGCCGGTATCTCTGTGGATTCAAAAACGGAAATGGCATTCGCACCCTCTGGAGGTCGAGGAGGAGGACTGACAGCCGAACGGTATATTACCGGTATTCGATGTGGCCATGTTGTTCCCTACGCAGCACCTATTGGTGATAACTTTACTTTAATGCACGACAATGCACGATGTCACACATCGCGTCAAGCACAGCAGTTCCTGAACGAAGCTAATATTGCGACAATTGACTGGCCTGCACGCAGTCCAGACTTAAATCCCATTGAGCACTTGTGGGACGAGCTCAAAAGAAGAGTCCGACACAGAGATTCCGCGCCTTCGACTATCGACGAATTGAAGGAGGCCTTAATAGAGGAATGGAGCGAAATTCCTCAAGATACCATTAAAAAATTAATAATTTCAATTAAAAATCGAGTACAAGCTGTGATTAGAGCAAGAGGTGGTAATACTAGATATTAATAAATGAATAATTTTGTTATTTTTTTAAAATTTTTGTTTTATTTAACAAAAACCTGACCACACTCCATTTTCTAAAATCCCCATTTATCCTACTTTTTGATTTCAACCCCCCTCTTTTAAAATCTATTTTCAAATATTGTTAAAAATGGTATTAATGTAAAGCTAAGATTTCAAGTTTTCTAATGATATACGATTTGTAGGGATACATAATGTACTTTTCAAAATATGCATACAAATACACGTGCTTTCGGTTTGATTCAGTATTTTAAACTGTAGTTTAAATGTACTCGCTGAGGATGACTATTTATGTCGAAATGCATCCAAACTAAATAAATTTATAATAAATTTGTTAAAAAGCAAAGTCATAAAGGTGGTTAAATAATTATTAATTTAAAATTCATGGACTTTGCGGATTTAAAACTTTTATCGTTTTTCAAACTTAAAACTTGATTCAGTATTTTTGCTCGCAAGTGTATAATAATATGCATATTTGGTTTGATATCGGAACACAAACTTCACTAATAGCTGAAACACGTATCTAACAACGTACCGACTGACTTAAATATGCTGAGGTGCTACGGAAAGACTTTTTTAGCACAAGTCAACTTCCGAGGCCCTAAGGGCGACCACAGAGTGAAAGCTGATGCTTATGCTGGTGTTTTGATTGTGAACACTCTACGAAGAGAAACATTCACATGAAACGTGCTCATGAAGCTTCCCCTCCCCATGTTGCAGAAGATTACATTCGTAATTGTCCGGTGTATTCGTTAATTTTTATGTGTCTTATGAATGGATTTTATATATGAAATCACTGGACAATTACGAATGCGATCTTGAGCTTTAGCGATAGCATGGGCAGGGAAAGCTCCATGAGCACGTTTCACGTAAACGTTTCTCTTCACTGAATGTTCGCAATCAAAAACCAGCATAAGCATCAGCTTCAGCTTTCACTCTGTGGTCTCGTACAACACTGACTGACTACAACAAAAAGATTAGCGCTGCCAAAGAAAATAGCTGGACGCACTTCCGTATAAAACAGTAACAAAGCTACCAGACTCCATCGTGTTCTGTCCAAATCTTTAAATCAGTAAGTGCACTTGCACACATTACCGAAACTCTGGTAGAACAGATATGCATTTCCCCGCGTGGAATCCGAGAGATGGAATCCGAAAATTGCCGGAGAGATGGGCGAAAGTTGTCGCTAGCGATGGACAGTTACATCTGTAAGTACTTTTTGACATTTAAGCTTTTAATTCCAAAAAACGACGGAAGCAAAGTTGTACACCCAATAAGCAGCCCTAAAAATAAATTGAATCCAAAATTTTTCTCTGTGTACATTTCTTGAAATCTTTTTTTTTTACCGAAATGCTGAGATTATATATATAGGTATATTGATGGACATGAATTTAATCTTGTCTTTCTATGGGCTGGAACTGGAAGAAATAATACGCCAATTCGAGTATAATTAACCGCTTTACCATAATCTTTGAAAAGTTTTATATTTCCTCAGAATTTCAGAATATAAACAGAACTCATTATACACAAGTATTCTAGTACATACCTATATACAAAATACATATTATATTTAAACATAACTAAATAAAGAAGGATGACTTAATCCTTTTTGTACGGTTGAATGATTTGCAGAAAAGTGGAGAGAAATTTTCTAAAGAATTTCAATTTTCAGACAATATTGTATGGTTACGACATGGAAAATGTAACACACATCCACCCGCATACATATGAGTGTGCCGATCCCAACATTTGAGAAAGGACACGAAGGATACAAGTCAGAGAATACCTACTTCTTCGAAACATCGGGGCTTTTCAAGAGTAGGTGAATAAGTCGCCCACGTATAGCTTTAAATATATTATATTACAGGATATATTGAAGTACATATGTACATATATTAGTTCCTTATAGTCCTGGTATAATTATATTACAATATATACATATATATATATTCCCAATGACTGACATAAGAAATGTTTCAAAAGTATCTTCTTTGCAAATATGCTATATAGATAGAGGAATATTCTCCGAGTGTGTGGTTATTCTTCCCAACAACAGAATAAAATGATATGGGTATACTCGTATGTAAAAGATACCATATTTCTAGGAGTTCACATCTTTTCAAGTCTACTCTGTTTGATGAAGGTACAATATGTTGCTAAAAATTACCCGTTGTAGCTGTTGTAGTTGTTGGTCGCTTGTTATTTTTCAAACAATTTGAAAAGGGGCTTCATTATGTATGAATTGAAATCTACTTATATTAATGAGTAAAAGTCTAAGTGATCTTTTACGCATTGTTGTTCGTTATACATTGTTATTGTGCTTTTGGTTTCACTTTGTGTTTAAGCATTGCCTCCTCTCCAGACAGCGACTTGACTTGAGAAATTCTTAAAACCTATTGATTTTCACTCAAATTAATATGAAATTTTTACCGAGAATATTTCAAGGTTCAATGAAATAAAATTATACTCTGTAGACAGCGAAGAGAGCTTAAAGGATTGGAGTGAGTTTGGAGGTGGGTGGGTGCTAGTCGTTAGAGAAAACAACATCAGACAGTTGAAGAATAGTGTGTATGTGTAGCCGTTTCACTTTCATGAAATGTTAATGCAAAATAAATTTAAGAAAAATCGTATGTATTGGAGTTTGATTTAAAAATATACTGATTTTTTTTAATTCCGCATGCTGAACAGGTTAATTCGTCACTATCGTTATACCCTACTCTAAAAGTCAGCCCAATTGTAGGTTGATATTTAGAGAGTCAATCTGTCAATCGAGAGGTGACGGCTGCGAGCCCTGCCCCGAGCGCGCGCATATACACTAACTCACAAAACGTTCACAAAAGTACACATTTTCAATTTTTGGTACATTCATATTTATTATACCCTAGACTTATAGTATAGGGTATATTGTTTTTGTCACGACGGAAATATGTAACACCTTAAAGGGGGCTCCGGAGGTATAGCAATGTATACCTATATATATAAATGATCAGGGTCACCTCCTGATTCGATTTAGCCATGTCTGTCTGTCTGTCTGTCTGTCTGTCTGTCTGTCCGTTTGTCCGTCTGTCCGTCTGTCCGTCTGTCTGTCTGTCTGTCTGTCTGTCTGTCTGTCTGTCCGTCTGTCTGTCCGTCTGTCTGTCCGTTCGCACGATAACTTTCGATAAAATGAAGCTAGAGCCTTGAAATTTTGGTCAAATGTTGGAAGTGTGATCTAGTTGGATGGTATTGAAAATGGGCATGATCAGGCCAAGAGAACGCCTACCTCCCCTATATATGTAAAATACATAAATGTATCTATAACTCCCGATTAAAGAAACATGAAAAGCTCTAGCTTTGGTAGATTACTCATGAGGGTAATCTCATACTCTCCTGGGAAAATAAAACTGATAAGTTGAAAACTAACGGTAATTTTCTTACAAAGAACCCCGTACTACCCTACTTTTCAGGTTTTTTGTCTATAACTCCTGAACCAATTGACGTAGACACCTGATATTTGAGGTGTAACCTTGAAGTGAGAAGCTGCTTAAGATTATGTAAGTTGGGCATAATCAGATCAAAGGAACGCCTACCTCCCCTACAAATTTCCAAAAATTAAATATTCCTTTAATTACGATAACTTTCGAAAAAATCATACTAGCAAGTTGAAAACTTTAAAAAAATGTTACTAATAAGACCTACTTTGTTGGTATTGAAAGTGGGCAAGATCCGACTCAAGGAATCCCCACCTCCCCTACAAATGAAACTTCAAATAAGCGATAACTTTTGATAGAATGAAGCCAGCAACTTGAAATTTTGGTCAAATGTTGAAAGTGAGATTCAGTTAGTTGGCATTAAAGATGGGTAAGATCCGACCTAAGGGACCCCTACCTCCCCTAGAAATGAAACTTAAAATAAGCGATAACTTACGACAAAATAAAGCTAGCGACTTGAAATTTTGGTCAAATGTTTGTAGTATAATCCAGTCGACTAATATTGAAAATACGTAAAATCCGACCATCGAAACCCCTACTTTCCCTACAAAAGAAACTTCAAATAAGCGATAACTTTCGATAGAATGAAGCTAGAGACTTGAAATTTTGTTTAAATGTTTGTAGGGGGATCTAATTGGTTGATGGAAATGCTGGGCAAGATCCGACTAAAGGAACCCCCACCTCCCATACAAATGAAACTTTAAATAATAAGCAAAGCTTCGGCCTGGTTTTTTTTATTCATATTCTTTATTCTACCGATCAAAGGGTCTTTGTGTTACATAGATAACTTTTTTTTATCAAGGGAGGAAACCACATTAGGAGGCTCATTTTCACTGATTCTTCAGGATTTTATTGGGTGGGAAGAATTAATTAACATCATTTTATTCATATTTCGAACAACTTTTGTGAATTTTTTTGAATAATTTAAGCCAAAAATTACAAAATGCTTAATTTGAAGTTTATTTGTGTGTGACGTAGCGCAGGAGCCCCAAGCTACTGCTGCGTAAGTTAAAGTAGGTTGAAAGATACCTTTAAATAACAATAGTTTGTTTTGACAATGATCTTCTGCGTATTAGTGGATATAAAAAGTTCATTAACAGATGGGCTTTTTTAAGTAGAGCATCAGTGTTTGCCTTAAAAGTAAGTTTTTTCTCAAGGAGCTCTCATAACTATTTAATGTGATCTAGGTTCGAAAGGATGGAATTACCCCTAGCTGTAGCGGCTGGGTAGGAATTAACGAAGGTTTACCCTTTCTTGTAAAGTAAATGGCTTCAGTTTTGATAGGGTTATTTTTGATTTTCCATCATGTAAAGTAATTTTCCAAAGTTTGGAACCCGTTTGTCAGTGCATTTGATATGAAGTCAGGAGAACAAGAGCTACAAATCAGGGCAGTGTCATCAGCGACTAGCAAATTTGACAATCTTCAGGAACTGGTATATCGGTCGTGAAAATGTTGTATAGAACCGGGCTAAGAACTGATCCTTACGGGACACCCGCTGGGAGTGCAAAAGGTGATGATTTCGATCCATTGACATTGGCATAGAAGAAACGATCAGAGAAGAAGTGAAGTGACATAAATTGGATTCTGGAATATGCGTATTCTCCTGGACAATGGAAAAGAAGGTCCCCAGAACGCACGATTTCTTCAATTAGAGACTGAATTCCTGCGGTATAAATTAAATATCTTAGGAGTTTGTGAGATAAGCCAGTGAAACAGTGGAGTATTTATCTCCCCAACGAGTAGCACTCTAATGTAGTACTCCAGTAGAGCTATCGGTAGTGGTCACCGTGAGTCAGGTGTGGGGGTCTTTTTAACCACGACTAAAGACCCGGGCGCAGCAAATTTAACACTGCTCGACTAAGCCGTCCTGCTGACTTATAACAATATAATGATCATCTTGCGCAAAAAGCAGCTGAGATAACTAATCCCCAGATAGTGACTTAAATCAAAATTATGATGCCATAAAAATTCGTACAATGACAGCGCAGAAACCATTCTTGGTACAAACTCGGATTGCCGGAATAAGCTCTGGCTGTCAGACGCATCATTGGAGTGGATTGTTGAAAGAAAAGAGCTGGAGGTTCGTTTGGATGCTGCATTAGATGACAATCGAAGCAGCATCGAACTCTTTTACCGTCAGAAAGCGCGAGAAGTTCCGCATAGTGTGCAATGCGATAAGAGAGTTTATACGAATTCTTTTTTAGCCTTACCAGAAGAAGCCGCACAGAAGTATTAAATGCCGTCTACGGTGTCATCAAGGAGTTTACAAGTGGTCGTAATGCTTGCCACCATCCGGTGAAGGATAGTGATGGAAAGCTACTTATCTTGGAGAGGATGAAATAAGGCGGTGGAAAGAACACTTCACCGCGGTCTTGAACCGTGTAAGCTCTGAAGTTCCCCCTCATATAGATAATTTAGCTAACTATCAAAATGTTCGGATACGGTCCACTGCCCCGACTAAAGAGGAATTAATCGACGGTATCCCTGCTGAACTTTATCAAGCAGCGCCAAGAGTAACTGCAGAGTTTCTGCATCCACTTGTTGATAAAACGTGGAATACAGAGACCTTTACCACTGAGTGGATGGAAGGCTTGATCATCAAACTTCCGAAGAAGGGTAGTCTTACAGACTGTACTAATTGGAGAGGCATTTATGTGTTTCCTGCCGTTGCTGGTTTTCATTTCAGCCTCATATTGTGGTCAACAGCTGAATGTCATCAAATATCACAAATTCATGAAATCCTTAGTAACCCCTTGAAAAAAAGGATCCTCACTAAGACTTTATTTATTTTTTTTTTTACATTTACCACAATATCCCCAAAGGATTCCCAGTCGTGTTCATGCAAAATCTTTCATATCATTTGTCACACAAATACGCTTCATGTCACATATCACTCGTAACATACAACGTACGAGTATTACAAATATCTGTCGTACAAGTATTTGTTCGAAACCATCGTTTACCGAAAATTATCTGCCACATTCATGTCCCACGCGACAATGAAAAATGGAAAAAAATCAGCGAATTGGAATTCACCCAAAAAGGACATATGCATATAATATGAAAAACAACCATAAAAGCCGGCGACGACGCTTCTAGTGGTCATCCTCACATAAATTTTTTAACATGAAAGAGATTAAAGGCAAGTTTTTGTACCAGCGTTTCATTAGGGACATTAAATAACCAAAAACAGTCGGTGCCTGGGAAAAGGCTGGAGTTCTTCCGATGGAAGCGGAAGGGACCTCTAGAAAAAAAATGTATGTAAATATTATCATGATGATGATGGGTGGTAGTGGTGGTCATTCATATAAATGTATGTATATCACCGAAGCTGAACAACGGATATTTGTTCATATAAATGCGCCAAGGATAATGCACCCCGCGTACGTTTCGCTCAATTCACCTTTACAACGTACTCTGTACTGTGGTCCGATAATACCAGCCAGTCGAGCATAATCTCCTTTTGTGTTGTCATTTGGGAATACATGTGACTGTAATAATTGCAATGTTGGCATTACCAACCTTCCGGAAATGGACTTTTCCTGATCCCGTGAATAATTCATGACAACGTGTCGAAAAGGTCTGATCCGTCTCCGGGATTATGGTCCACAAATCCGAAGTATGCCTAGACTCTCTCCGGACTTTACTGCGCAAAGGCTACTTAGTATAATATCCTCGACCGTATAATCCCGGTAACACTTTCAATCTGTTCTGATATACATATATACGTATAACTGAAACTCCTACTGTTTGCCTCCTCTGAGCGAACACATCGGGCATAATTTAGTATAAAATGGCAAAAGTTGAACAGTATCCTGAACCACACAATAACCATTCGCAGTAAGGAAACATTTTCGCTTTTAAACACCAACAACAGGAAAATGTAAAATAATGTAAAATATTAATTACAAAAGTATGTCCGAGTATTTGTAATGAGAGCGTATTACATATTTTCGAATGGAGGATGTGCATCAACAACCGGGACATCGCGCTTTGTCCCGGCAAGTCATTGGTACTAACTTTAATCGCTGTGGGCTCCTTTATTTCAGCAGTTTATATTGCTCCTGCTGAGGCTTCGATCCTATTTAAATGATTAATGACCGTTTTTTTTGCTTGCCGACTTATGGACATACGTTGAAAAAAAGGAACAAAATTTATATGAAGGGAAGGGATATGTAGATACGAATATGTTGGTAATTAAAAAAAATAGTAGTTTGGCCTCTGGTTATTTGTTACGCGCACAATGGAAATACTCGTACTTGAAATTATTCAAGCATTATGGGAGTTTCCTGTGCTCTGTGTGTAAATCTAAATTCTAGAAAACTTCAGGAACAGTCGGAGGCCCCAGCATAGACTTTTCGGATTGCCAATAGTATAGAACAGGCGTCAGCAGTCATTTTAGGACAGGAATTCCCAGAATCGTCTACATTCGGTGCCTTAAGGAGTACCAAGCTCGGAGCTTTTACCTCCCCCCACACGGGATGGCGTTTTCTCTGACCGAAGCCAGAAGGATGACTACTTTGTAACATGCACTTTCCTCAGAACCTTACCATTATAGGCTGCGACCTAGCTTAGCCCACTTAACAATAACTCACAGCCACCACGAGCCCAACACCTTGATGGGCCAGTACCTTGGTACTGTCGGCACACCCATCCCCGTGGTTCATTATTTGCTACTGACTTCTCAAAAGCCGGAATGATCTCACCGTTCAATATCCTTACGGAATATCTTGCTGATTAAGGAGTGCATCCCGGGCTCAGCTAAACCCACTATCCCCAAAAGAGTTGAAAGTGCTTCCGTTCCTTGCGTACTAGTAAGCATTCTCCTCCATCGGGGATAGTGCTTCCTTTCGCATCACAGGCCGGCGCCATGTTCAGGTACTAGGAAGCCAATTGACTAGGTACGTGGGATTGTCTAGCCCCAAAGCAGTATAGGAGTCAGTATCTCTCACTTTCCACCAATCCACACCTACGTTAGAATCAGAGCTTGAGAAGACCCCAAAGCCGTGTCGTCATCAAGTCTAGGAATCGGAATACTGGGAGGACCCCAGCAACCTTTCCGCTTCATGGCACCTATAGGATTGCTCCAATAGGAATCATTCAAGATACTTTTCAGCCTATATAGCCACTTTTCGTAGTTCGTTATGCGGGGGCACCACTCCCCAGGTGTCGTATAACGACGGACTCAAGAGACCATCACACAACACCGGTGGCATCATAACGACGGACACCACTAGCGAGACCGTCAATCAGCCACCTTAACTTCATAACTAAGGTACATGGGGTCGTCAGTCCCCAAAGGCATGCATAGGGATCAGCGCCAAGGCCCCTTTACCCTATACTCCACTTCCTTGCGTAGCTCAGGTCCGTGGGTTCGCTAAACCCAAAACACCATAAGTCTTTCGACCTAGTGGGTGTCCCCTGCGGGGAGCCATTTTAGGACAGTGGGCCACTTTCAAAAGAAGTCAAATCATCTGGATTATCAAAGCAGCGGGATTTCAAATTATCAAGGTTAATAAATTCAATTTAGCGGGATAAAAGAAATTTATTTTATTATAGTAAACTAGCTGCGATCTCATCTCATCTAATGCTCACTGCGCTCGCGTTGTTTGCTTCGCTCACAACTTGACACTAACCTCGATTATTTTCATCACACATAATAGGCGCGTTCTTTTCAAGAGCCATATAGACCAGGAGCAGGTTAAGTCCACACAATTACACTAACAATAGGCGCGTTTTTTTCAATCTGTTCTGAGCTACTCTGGATAAAATGTCAGTGCAAGAATGCTGTTCCGTTAAGTAGTTTGCGTTTTGAAATGCAGGCGGCGCAGGTGTCGAAGTTTTCCATCAGTTACAGTTTGGGAAGCACATGAAATTCATTTAGAATAGTAAACTTGCAAACTATTATAATTTTGCCGCCTAAAGGAAATTTGTCCGTTGTATCTGTACTAAGGGGCGATCGATAGCGGAGTGTGTTAAGGCATTAGTCTCATGTTTGACTACCGGCGTTTCAGTTTCTAATCCCGTTCACGACGATACCTTCGTGGCCATGGATGTGCAGGAGGTGCATACTGGCAACTGCATTCTCCGAAACAAGTTTATGCCAACGAAACGTCAACTGGGCGACATGAAACAGTTGACGCGGTTAGGGCGATTGAGAGAGACAGAGAGAGAGATATGTACTAAAGATTTAAGTTTTCTCTTGAAATTTGAGTTGATATTTGCATTCTAAATAAACCAAGACAATCTCCCAGCAAAGACATGTTCCGTTTTCTTGTTCACTACCCTAATTAACTATGGATCGTTTTCTTTTTTGCCGCTTCACCTGCTTTATTCTGCACTGTACGAAAAAACGCACCTAATAGCTAACGTTCAGGCAATGTATGTGCAAGAATCGCACTCCGTAAAGTAATGCGCTTTGAAATGCAGGCGGCGCAGGTGTCGAAGTTTTCGGGCAATTTACAGTTTGGGAAGCACATCAAATTCATTTCCTGCCAATAGAATGTTCGTTTTGTGTAGTTATATGGAATAGTAAACATTCAAAATGTTGGATCTGGAACTGACTTTTTTGATTTCTCCTCCATATGAATTCCCCTCCGATAAAATATGTACCGTCAACTGTCAATTTTTGGATAAGAAAATATTCCCCTCCAAATCTGAAAAGTATTCAGAGTCAAATACTATATTTACAATTGACTGCCCTTATTTTACCGGAGGGGAAAGCATATGGAGGACACGACTCGTATCTTTTCTTGAAAGGGTCAAACAATCCATCACTGCCTTTGAAATTCTGGATTCCCAGTTTACCGCACAGCTCCTGGCCTTTTCTTTTAATATTGCGCCTCCAATCAGAACGTGCGCTGCCAGTGTAGAAGAAGCCACATTTCACATGGAATTTCTGGGAACTTATCTGCTTTCTATCTTTTCCTTTTGTTTTTCAAGTAGACGCGGATATCCCTTTTTTTGGTCGTTAATTCCAGATCGTTTCGCGATATCAAACTTTTTTCCCCGAAATTCACTTCTCGATAACGTGTGCCATTGTTTTATTTAGCATTCATTTTCAAGAATGAGACCTTTAAGTGTGCATGAATTTATCAAATTGTGTTGTCAATACGTTAACAGAGAAACGGAGGAAAGCGGATGTCGATTCCAAATTATCGCATGTTTGGATAAGAAATTCCAAATTATAAGACATTTTCAGTGCATTGGAGAATTTATTCTTTTTAAATTATCGAAGATCTCACTAGAATTAAATTATGTTTCGTTGATAAATTAATTAATTAAGTCCAAAACAAAAATATTTGCGTTCACATAAATCTGAACGTATAATTAATCACGCTTCCGAGCGTTGCTCTTTTTCAACACTGTCTAAAAGCAACAAGCAAAGAGATATTCAGCTTATTCATCATCATCATCGTGGCGCGACAGCCCGACGTCGGGCCTTGGCCGCCTGGATCATTGTCCTCCAATTATCTCGGTCACGTGACCGCGTCCTCCAATTTTGGGAGCCCAGCAGCTGCGCGGCGTCCACACCTACTGAGCTCTCCCAACGAGATCTCGGTCGTCCTCGCAGTCTCGCTCCGTCGACTCGTTCTGCATTCATTACTCTCTTAGGCATGCGATCATCGTCCATTCTTTGTACATGCCCTGCCCATTGAAGTCGTTGTAGTTTGACGATTTTCGAGACTTGCAGCTCATCGTACAATTCATACAACTCATGGTTGTATCGGATGCGCCATCCATCTCGATCGCAAACAGCCCCGAAAATTCGCCGTAGAACCTTACGTTCGAAAGTGTCTAGCATGTTTTCGGAGGCTTGAGTTAGGGTCTATGCTTCGCAGCCATAGCATAGCACTGGTCGTATAATGGTTTTGTACACGCGGAGCTTCGTGTTTCTGTGCACATGTTTCGATTTCATTATAGGGAGAACCGAGAAAAAAGTCTTATTAGCTAACTGTATCCGTCGCTTGATCTCGTCAGTTTCGTTGGCGTCCCTTGACAGGTTGAGGTCCCCCACGTTGATGCTCGGTTGTGCAGGTGTCCTTGTCACCGATTGCATCATTATTTTAGTTTTACCCTCGTTAATACGTAATCCAACTTCCTTTGCAGCGGTATCGAGCGTATGCAGAAGTTCTTCTGCGTCAGCCAATCTTCGGGACATGATGTTGATGTCGTCGGCGTACGCTGCTAATTGTGTCGACTTGATGAGTAGCGTCTTGCTGTTGTCCATATTCATGGCCCGAATAACGTATTCCAGTGCTAGGTTGAAGAGCGTCGGTGCCAGACCATCGCCCTGTTTCAAACCTGTGCGTGTTTCAAATAGATCAGTAAGTCTTTTCTGGATCCTGACTTGTGAGACGGAGTTGGTCATCGTCATCTTTGTCAGTCGCACTAATTTTGCTGGTATACCAAATTGCAGCATGATGTTGTACAGTACTCCACGATCGATACTGTCGTATGCCTGCTTGAAGTCGACAAAGATTTGGTATACGTTTACGTTGTATTCCCAGCACCTCTGGAGTATCAGTTTGACTGAGAAGAGCTGATCGGTTGTGGAGCGACCAGGTCTGAAACCGCTTTGATATTCGCCAATGACTCGTTCTGCGTACGGTTTTATTCTATTTTCCAGAATTTTCGTCAAAATTTTATAGGACGTACAAACTAGTGAGATGCCCCTGTAATTCTCACACCGCAGTTTATCTCCCTTTTTATGAATTGGACAGATGATGCTTCTGCGCCAATCGTCTGGGATCTCCTCGTTCTCCCATACTCGCAGGAGTAATTGATGTATGGCATCAACTAGACTCGTTCTACCGAATCTTAGCAGTTCAGCTGGAATCTCGTCACCGCCCGGCGCTTTATTTCGTTTTAGTGACCGCAACGCGAGATCAACTTCCTCTACTGTCGGGGGTTGAATGGGTGGGTCTAGATCAACAATATCGTCGAGAGCTTCCTGTGTGGGGATGTTAGATGGTCGGTTTAGAAGCTCTTCAAAATAAGAGGCCCATCGTTTGTTAATACCATCGGTGTCGCTGATGATGTTTCCATCCTTGTCCTTACAAAGGCCAGTCCTGGGTTGGTAGCCGCTCTTAATTGTATTTACTAGTTTGTACGCTTGTATTCAGCTTATTAACCCAATTCAGCTTATTAACCCAATTTTTATTTTATTGAAGAGACTTCGTCCTCATAACTTTCCACATCACCTACTTGAAAATATTCAAGCATTCAACATAATTCAAATATGCATGTACTTCATTTAAACGGTTAGAAAAATTCCCGCATTATTCTCGAGCACCTATTAGTGCAGGCTAGAAACGAAAAAGTGAAAAATAAATTATATAGTTTTGAAATTTGTAGAATTGTTGGAGTCTCCGTTGATAGAGGGTCCAGAAGGAGAGGTGGTCAGAGGTCTTTTCTCCAGTTTTCCTTGGTTATTTTAAAAACTAAGCATTCCACAAACAAAAATGTCCCAAGGCTGAATCAAACAATATAAAATTTCCTACAAAATTATATATCATACCCTCGACTATTATTATTATATTTATTTACTTGGGACGACCGGTAGCGGTGTTGAGGCATCAGTCTCATGTTTGACTACCGGCATTTCGGGGTCGAAACCCCGTCCACGACGACGTTCGTGGCCATGAATGTGCATTCAAGGAAAACTTCAAAATTCTCTTCGACCCCCTTTTCCCCACACTTCCGGACTCTCTATCATCGGGGACTTTAGAGCATATATTCAGGGCTGTTCTCGTTAATTTTGCAAAATTTCAAAATTACACGATTTTTTTTCCTATTTTTGTAGCGATCGAAAAATCGAAATATTCAAGGAAAACCTATACCTATTTTAACCAACTTTATCCTACACTTCTGGACCGTCTCCCAACGGGAACCTTGGAGTATATATTCAAAGGACTCTCCAAATCAATTGTGCCAAATTTCAAAACTGTTTTTTTCGTTCGATGGATAGACAAAAATCTAAAAAGTAGGGTACCTTTTATGGAAATTAGCTTTGGTTTCCATCTGATTGTAAGTAAGGTCCTAAGCAGTCATCCACCCAAATTTGACCTGCCGACTTTAATTCGGTATTTCACGGCACTTTCACTTTACGTTTTTCACACCTCCACACGTCATTGATAACCACTACTTTTATTTGCACTTGAAATCGCGACATTAAACTCACTTGACCAGGTTAGTGTTCACCGGACATTCGAGCATCTCGAAGCACTCTTCAAATAGATGTCGTGATAAGAGTGTGTATGTATGCTAATGCCTATATTATTGTCTGCACAGATAGCAATGCTAGCTCCACGAAGCCTCTGAATTTAAGACTCCCTGTCACAGGCCTCAATGGAATGCATACGCTGGGCCAGACGGCGCCCATAGCGATTGAGATCCTAGTGTTCTGTTCAAAGACCCCACCACAGACTCTCTGTTCGGTTTTTACCAATGATTTACCTACTCGTTGGATCTGGACAGGGATTGCTATTTGGATGATTATTCCAAGTGAGTTTCCAATGTAGCAATAAATTGATGTAAATTCAATTCGTTGTGATAACAGAAATTGCTTTCTAAACTATTTGATTTTTCCAAATCAAAAACAATATCAACTCGCGGGCCGGATGAAAATCAGAGGCGGGCCGGAGTTGGCCCGCGGGCTGCAGTTTGCCAAACCCTGGTCTAGGGTATGAAATATAATTTTGTAGGAAATTTTATATACTTTGATTCGACCTTGGGACATTTTTTGTTGAATAACTAGTTTTCAAAATAATCAAGGAAAACTGAAAAAGGACCTTTGACTCCCTCTGCCTTACACTTCCGGAGCCTCTATCATCGGGGACTTTTGAGCACATATTCAAGGGCCCCTCTCTAACAATTTTGCCAAATTTCAAAACTACTCGATTTTTTTATCTTAGTAAAGCCTTTTCGGACTTCCTAGCTTGGACTATATGCTTCCAGTTGTCGGTTTGCAACAAAATCGTCCCTTCATTCCCCACCCCATCTTGTCGTCTAGCACTCGAAAACTATTTATTCCTATACGTTGTCTGCTTGAGAAGAAGTGCAGCGAATCAAGAGGAGGGAAAAATCCCAGAAATGTGTTGAAAAAAAATAATTTTATAAATGCTATAAACTTTTTCACGCTTACATTCTTTTTTCCAAATGGCAAGTAGTAATTTTTCATGAAATCTCATCGTCCTTGTAATTCCTGCAAAACAGTACAGTACATTGCTTCGGGAGCCGTATAGACAGGAGATACTTCGCTTCGCGTACGTACTTTACGGTGCAAATTGAAAAAAAAAGAAAAGTTTTCTGAAGCCCTTTTTAAGTGTGTACAGTATTTTAAAAAGTTTTAAGCCGTTCCCGTCTATCTCTCTCTCTCTCTCTCTCTCTCTCTCTCAACTAGTACGTTTCAATAAATTTTTAATGCTATTCTATTAAAAAGTTTTAAAAACGAGTTTCAAGGATTTCTACCACTTTTGGTCTGAGGTTATTGAAATTTCGGAAAGTGTCCATGGCATTTGACATTTGATGTGATGGAGGAAGGGTTTCGTGGTCATTTTAAGGAATTCTGAAAAAATTTTAGGTCATAATTTGAATTTAAATATTCCATTGGATTTTGTGGACTGATTTCCTCCTGAAATGTTGGCCTGTGAACCAGTACGTGTTTAGCGACTTTCACTTAAGTTGAATCTTCTGGAAAATCGTACAGTTCAAATTGATCCAATCAGATATCTAATATTTGGACAATGTGAGAAACCGTAATTTCCATCACTTCATCGAATGGTCCAACTTACGCAGTCATTTTCCATAATGCTTCTTTTTACACCCTAGACTTTATAAAGTATAGGGTATATTGGTTTTGTCAAGACGAAAATATGTAACGCCTTAAAGGAGGCTCCGGAGATATAGCAATGTATATGTATCTATAAATGATCAGGGTCACCTACTGATTCGATTTAGCCATATCTGTATGTCTGTCTGTCCGTTCGCACGATAACTTTCGATGGAAAAAAGCTAGAGACTTGAAATTTTGGTCAAATATTTGTAGTAGGATCTAGTTGAATGGACAGAGGTTCTCCATTCTAGAAAGCTCAAAGCTTTGGGCCTCGGAAAATTTTCATGACGGTAGCTTTCTCGACATAGTGAACGAGTTGCAAGTGTAAAAAAACGTAAAGAAAAACAGGGTTGCCGAGGAGAGAACTATGAGACTCACCAACTTAATGTGTCGGACCATCTTCCTGTTTCGGCTTAGACGCCGTGGACTGTGCATCGTCTAAGGGCAGGCCACTCGTTACGTGCTGCCTTTCAGTCTACCGATTGAAGCAGCACGACGAGGCGATGACGAGTGGTATGCCGGCAGACGAAACGCGAGGATGGTCCCAGTGGTTCAGTGCTACTAAGTCAGGAACCTCGTTGTCATGGAAACTGAATATTCTAGAACGGGTGAAAAAGACAACTGTTGTGCTTTACTCGTGTAGAAAAGTCATAGGTAAGAACTGGGGCCTCCGGCCGAAAGTGGTGTACTGGATATATACTGCAGTGGTATGGTGAACGGCACACAATCACACCCTACTCCTTGGCCATCTACACAGATGACTCCAAGACTGATGAAGGATTGGGTGCGGGCATTTATTCGGAGGGACTAAGCATTAACGTCTCGGTCCATCTTCCCGACCACTGAAGCGTCTTCCGGGCGGAGATTTCGGCAATCTCGGAAGGTCTGTCCTGGCTGGGAAGGCATGTCGTTAGTTTGAAGGACATTAGTATCTAAACCGACAGTCAAGCGGGGATACGGTCGCTTGAATCGATCATTTCTACATCAAAAACGGTTGTGAATTGTTGCTTGACACTCATGGAAATGAGTAGCCGTTTTGATATTGTAGTATTGCTTGTTGGATACCTGGCCACAGTGGTTTCCTGGGCAAGGCTGATGAACTGGGCCTTCAAGGGGCAATCGGGTTCACTGATATGTATCTTAACCACACTTAGACACATATAACAGTGTGCAAAATGGCAATCGAGTCCTCTGCGATCGGCTGGGCCAATGCTAGATGGCTTGACGGTAGTACTTGCCAAACAACAAGGATGATATGGCACAGGATAGATCCCAATCGCTCTGGCTTATTGCTCTCATTAAATAGGAATCATACTGGCAGAGTGGCGGGTGTCATTCATTACAAGGCATTGTTCTATCGACGGGCAAGCGAGGAGGCTTCGCCTTCCTCATCACGACTACTGCAGAAGTTGTTATGATGAAGATTGTTACTGCCCAGTCTTGGGAAATAGGAGGAGGAGGTTTTTTGGGATTCTCCGATTCAAATCAATCGCTTTATTGCTAGCGTTGGCTGACTGGATACCTCGGATTAAGAATTTTAGGTAACAGTATCTTTGTGGCACCACAACGGACCATGAGTGATCTATGTGTCCTGTGGATAATTCACGTATCCGTGGGGAGATCCAGGTCATTCAGTATAGTAGAGTGTCCCTTATTCAGCGCACGCCACTGTCAAACGACATAAACCTCCATCCAGCTGCGATGAACATAGACCAGCTCCAGGCAGGCCTTCAGGATTCTTTCTAACTAATGATATAAAATATCCGAGCATTGCTGGGGATGATACCATCTTGTTCAGCAGACTTTAAAGGTTCGAAACTAGATATTGCCCACATATTCCTCTCTCGAGAGAGTATACATGAGCTGCCACAAGAGCATCGAATGACACATATAGGATGCCTCAGATGAGGCAGCAGTTGAGCTGCCTGGAAAATGCGTGTCAAGAAGACACTCAATAGTATCTTTGCTCGAAGACGTCCAGGACCCGTCTTGTTTTTGCAGGAACCTTGGCGCTGATGGATTTGACTCCAGAATTTTACGAAATCGAGAGATCTCAGAGTGCCCTTCTATTCGTTCGCAGAAACGCCTCCATGAGTTGCGTTTAGATGCCTTTAGCTCCTTCTTGAAGCATCTTAGGTGCTCCTTATACGAGTTGCAATCTGACTCTAGCGTGGAAGCGCTAGTCTTGTTGAAACCCTTCCTACATCCTGTTCTAAGTTCAGAGATTTTTGTACTGCACCAGGGAGGTGTTTTTCTTACTTCCATGCTTGCTTATGGAACATGAGACAGAGACCGCGGCATTCTTGGCACCTGTGAGAGAGTTGGCCATGTCCTCCAGTTCGTGTCTGCTGGATGGGTGACTTGGCAGTGAAGGTAGCCTCTCATCCAGAACACTCTTGTATGAAGACTAATTGGTCTTCCTCCGATTGATCGTCAGTTGACTCTCAATAGGGTGTTCAGCAAGACTGAACTGAACCTATCTACCTACCTACTAACCTTCTCGGCAACTCAATTCAATTCTAAACGGGTCCGCGTGGGTTGGGTATACAGACAAACTGTCTCTCATTCGGTTGTTCTAAAATAGTTCTTGTCAAGCATTATGCGTGATTCAATATTTTCATTTTCTCCAAATTCCATCACGCTTTTCTATTCACCACGAGGTATACCTTCTTCCGGCATTCTGGAATATGTTTATTTTAATAAAATTTTATTTAAATAAAAATCCCCTGCTATTTATTTAAAGTTTTTCTTAAACTAAGTGGAAAGTTTGATTACAGATTAACTCAAGTGGATGTTTAAAGAAAAATCGTCCTTGTCGTTGGAGTTCTGTCGTAAGGAGGACAGCTTGCTCCCTGGTTAAGACGGTGCAGCCTCAAGTTCATTTTGAGATTTTTCTCGTCATAGTCGCACTTAACGGGGAGCATTATAAGATGGCCAAGTGGCAAGTAAAAGAAGTGTGTTATATACACTCGTCTATAACATACTTTAGAATGATGCTTCGGGAACTACTTAAAGGCAACACTATGTAGATCGCCTCCTATTGAATCCGATTCTGTAGCACTATGCGCTCGGTCCATAAAATCTTCACCATCGTCGGGGGAGAAAGAATGCTGAGTTCAAAACTCTGGACTCGGAACGCTCCCATTCATTCATAAAGTTTGGCCATAAAATGTTTCTGTTGCTTGTCGTTAAAGGAAATTTGTACAAGAAACGTTCCTTTCGCCCGTGCGTCCATTATCCTGTGGTAGTTTGCCTGCATCCAATTGAAAGCGTGCACCAACTTGGGTCGTTTAATAATCACCATTCAGTGTGTAGGGAACGTATAATGATTAATGGACATTTTTCGGTTAGTTTGCGAATATGTAAAAGGCGAGATCCTTTTCCTTTTGGTAAAATTCCCTTTGCATTGGTCCATAGGAATCGTTTTACTGGAAAATTTACCGAAATGGGGACAATATGGTTATGGAGAACTCTTGTTTGCATTTTTTTTTTCCTGGAACGAAGTTTTTGGCTATTATTTGTTTCGAGAATTTGTATGAAAGTCCTTGTCGTGGGACTAACTTTCCAAGTCACTTAGTACGTCGTTTCCTGCTTAATTACGCTGAACACTAATCTTGATACCCGATTTCCTTTGCATTGTTCAATAAATGGGGTGCATATATTCATATACTTATAGTTGCGGATTTAATTGAATTTCCACCTGAATTATTAATAATTATAATTACTAATATAATACTAATTACTATTGTAGTTATTAAATACTGAATTAATTTAGTAAAACTTAATCGCAACAACGACTGAATAGGCACATCGCAAGGTCGACTTTACCTCCCTAGTTCACATGTCTTCCTAATTTATATTATACTCAAACAATTCAGTTGAAATCCCTGAACATAGCGTAGAAAAGAACTTACCTGACCGTATTTGCATCTCTATTACAAATGGAATACTTCCCAAGCAATAGGAGCCACAGAATACCGGTCAGAACAAATGTAAAAAAATGGTCATAAGCCCAGACTTATAAATTGCCGAATAAACTCCCTGAATGGGATCACCTGGGACATAGGTCTAGAGAACCCATAGCTTGCTACATGGATTTTTTTTTGAGAACTATATTAAATAGAGATTTTCCTTTCTCCGTCATATCCCGCAGGTCTCCTTCATCTTTCTCTCGTCGCCTGTTGTTGTCTTCGCTGCCTTTGCGCCTTTCCAAAATCCGTGTTCGTGAAATAGCACACAACAGGAATACGACCAGCTCCCATTTCCTGAATTTTATTATACAAAATAGCATAGTGTAGTAAGCATTATGAGTCCCCGCTGGATACCATGATCTAAAGTATTCTATATATGGTGCCGAAAAGGCCGAGAAATAGCAGATACGGTTGTTGGCGAACAGCATAACTAACTCCCGAGCACAGTTCAGTAATAATTCAAAAAGAGAGAAATAATTTCTATTTTCCTTTTTTTTTAGTCCAGACATGAATATGGACAAATGTAAAGATTTTATTGTTGTGCCTTCGACATTCTGAACTTAGAATGTCCGTTTATCACGCGAATTCACCTGCCATCCAATTTCGACATATCAAAAATAAAATAACCTTTGTGTGGTTTCAGTGGGTGGATATGTTGTGAAAGGACTTTCACTGCTCTAGCGGTAACCATATTTTTGCTTTTGTACAGAAGCGACCTAACGATGACGAGGATGACGTGGGACATTCTAACAGACAGAGATGGTGGAATTTTCGAAAATATTCGCGGAAAACTAGGTGGTAGAGCAGGCACGTAGCCGGGGGGCTAAAAAAATCGAACTAGCGTTTTTTTTTCAGATTTTTTTACGCGTTTTATTTTTATTTACAGGTTCAGGAATTTTCACCCATCCCAAGGACACTGCCACCATGCAGGGGTCTATTGTACCGTAGCCCATATTATTGCAAAAGGCTCTCCATGGTTTTACGAATGGTCTTATGTCTTTTGCGGCAGCTTTCCTGATAACAGCAGAGCTGTCCCAGAAACCTAAACTTAAATCTAGCCCGCGCTACTGCCGAGCAGTCGTACGTCGCACAAGATGTGCGTAGTGGTTTCATCTTCCTCCATATACAGGTGACATTCAGTTTTGCTAGACAAGCCCATTTTATTTAGGTCATATTTCACAGTAATGACCTGATAAGTATCCCACAAGAACCATTAATTCATTCGAGTAGCATTGTTGAAGGGCGTTATAAACTCCTTCGATTGACGCAGCCTCGGAAGGTCATGCCAGTATTGCTGCCTTACCCCCTCAGGCCATTCTCTAATAACCATTTTGGCTGAGGTAATGCTCCAACCACAGTATGGTTTCGGTCCATAAAAAAGCGAAGACGAACTCTGCCTAGCAAGTTTGTTCGCGGTCTCGTTTCCTTCAATTCCATAATGGCCTGGTACCCAACACAGGAATACTCGGGTATTTGAACTCAGAATTTGTAGAAGCTCATAACATTTTTTTACCAGCTTGGAAGAGAGCTTGTGTGAAGAGAGCGCCTTAATGGCTGTCTGGCTATCTGGAAAAATATCTATGTGAGCACTACGGGGTTTCGTCTAGAACATCCCTGGCACAAACCTCAATGGCATGGATCTCTGCTTGAAAGATCCTGGGGGGTTTCCAACCCATTGCGATTGAAATCCTGGTGTTCGGTCCATAGACCCCTGCACCAACTCCCCGTTACGTTTTAGACCTTTCGGTAAACCACATAATACACCTGTGATCAGGCCAGCAATTGCCGTTTTCCCATTCCGAGCGATCCGGGATGAGGAATGGGAATTTCTTGCCGAAGTAAACCTCCGTGGTCATGTAATCTGATCTTAAGCAGATCTGCATTCCAGGAATTTGATTCAGATTGCCCATATGAGCGGCGTGAGTCGTGTGTACGTCTGCCGATTTTAGGATAAAGATGTGTAGCGGAGTTAATCCGATGATTGCATCTAAGGCACACGTTTTGTTTTTACGCAAAGCCCTAGTGATGCCGAGGCAAGCAAGACGTTGTAGCTTATTCCACTTTAGTATGGTTCAACTCTGCCGGGTCTTAGGCCACCATACAAGCGCAGCGTATGTCACCATGGAGCGCACTAGCAGACAATACAGTCATTCAATCATGTTTCGAGTGAGTTTCCAGGTCGTTTCGAAGAGATTTCTACAGACCCACAATGAGCTAGTGGACTTGCTTAATACATTATCAGTATGAGTGCTCCAGCTAAGTTTCGAGGCCAACTTAATACCCAGAAATTTAACTTCCGTGGAGTACTCAAGTGCTGTACCGCCTAGTGAAACAGGCGTCAACGTCAGGTTCCGTTTTCGCGTAAATGGCACAAAGACAGTTTTGTGTAGGTTTACGTTCAGGCCCACTACGACACAAGAGTTTAGAATATGGTAAATTCGAACTTACTCTTGACTCTGATGGTAATATCGTCCGCATATCCGATTGCCTGATAACCGTTGCTGGATAGCAACTCGTCGACGACTAAGGACCATAAGAGTGGCAAGAGAACGCCTCTCTAAGGGCATCTCCTTACGGCACTAATGTCTATCGAAGTGCTGCCAAGTGTAGAATCTATTTCTCGCGCACGTAGCATGGCGTCAATCTAGGCAATGGTACAGGCCGGTGTGCCCCTAAGTTCCAGAGTTCTAGATAACCGGTATAATCAAAGGCTCCTTCATTGGCAAGGTAAGCACACAACGCAATTTCCTTATCGTCGAGGGATTTTTTGAGCGTCCTTACGAGGTTGTGCAGGTTGGTTACCGTTGGTTACCGTTGGTTTACCTTTCGTGTAGGTAAACTGCGTTTGTTGAAAAGGATTCGAGGATTCTATCAAGTGCCAGCAGTTTTTCCATAGTCTTAAGTAGAAAGCAGGTCAAGTTCATCGGTCTGGATTTAAGCAATTTATCCGGCTTGTTACCGTCCATGAATATGAACACCACGTTTATCTTTATCCATAGTTCTGGTACATGTTGTTAATTGCATTGACCCCTCCAGGGGCCTGAGGGCCTGACCCCTCCGGGGGCATGGGCGCGTCAATATCTCCATCTTTTTTAAGCCTTGTTGACGTTTCGATATCATATCTACTTTTTGGAATTGCAGTTGCTAGTATGCACCTTTTATCCGTGCCATCTTTATACTGACAAGCTTAGAGCACTGTGAAAGTTCTATTAGTACTCAGAGGCAGCTTTTTATCGCACCGAAATTTGAACTCCGAGCTCTAGATTAGTATCGTAGAGAGCGATGTGACTTGCCCTGAATAGTGCCATTAGCGAAGAATTTATGTACTTCAAACTAGTGTGCAGAAAGGTGGGAGATATACCATCCGCTCTAGGAGTCTTAAACTGCTCAATGACTCAACAGCCTATTTAATCTTGTCCCTCGAAAATATTACCTCTGATAAGTATTTAACTCGGTCCCCAGATGGGCTGTTGTTACCAGGAGTTTACGGTGGGATGTTGCCCGCCAAAAACTGACCCCGAAAAGTAGGTTTCTAGAAGAAGCTGAAGAGTTTCTTCAGGGCCCTCAGTATGGGAACCATCAGTCCTTGGATAGAGCTTTGTGGAGGCATGCGGCTTCAGGTAGGGCCTGAATGCTTTCAAAGTGCCTTTTCTAGCACTTAGGCTTTGAGTGTCTAATAAGTTTATTGCACTCGGTGAGAATTGACCTATACTAATTCCACCTGTTGTAGCGCTTGTCTTCGTTGAATTTTCTCCTCACCTGAACCCGCCTACTAGCCAGGTTTTTCAATACGTGCCAGTTCACAACGAGTCCAGATAATACATCACTAGCCAGTGTAATATCCATTACTTCTTCTCATGTCGGTGGGAGGAGCGGGTGCTTCTTGCAAGGCACTAGTCCTTGCCTGTCGAGGCCTACTGTTCCCCTCTCCTCTTCCGGGGGGTTCATTACGACGAGAGCGACTGTGCTTAGTACGAGAGCCAGTCGAGCTTTTTGAATAATTTGAGGCACCAAAGTTACTTGCAGTTGTGGGCAAAGTCTTGGTCACAATGTTCAATACGGGGATCTGAACTATATTTGTTGAAACCCGACTGATCGATGGTACTCTCGAGCAATTTCCAGCCCCGGACAGAGCCTTGGCTGCGACGTAGGGTGCTGAGATGTGAGCCTCCGGTTGGGGCGTTCTTGAGGCCCCGCTGATTAATGGTCCTACTGCATCGCGTCCGACTTATCGAGATCCGCCTCGATAACGGTTGCACCACCCTTGAAGGATTCAACTGACTCCTGTTGAAGCATTGGAACATCTTCGTCCATAGTATCTTTCGACCGCTTGTTTTTACCCGGGCTTAGGGTGACGTGCGACTACCGTTTTTCCGCGTAGCTTGAGATTGAAAAACGGTGGAAATAATGGAACTTTAAGAAAATGTCTCTTTTAACGTAATATTGAATCGTTCCTCCACTTCATAGAATTTTAATAATTTAAAATTTTTACTTTAAATTCCTTTAATTGGGATCACGATTGAACAAAGTTTAAACGGCCACATAATACTGAACCGAATCCGTCCGCCGATATTTGTGATTTTCCTATGATTCGCACCGTGTATGTGTCTATCGTAGACAAATTCCATAATAATTTTGGCCGAATGTTATGTGCTGGCATCAGTTCCGCTCCTAAAACCAACGTATAAATCTCTTCTAGAATTACGCACCCAGGATAACGGGTATCCGGAAACAATTTGCCAGTGATTTCGGCATCTTCTGTGAAACTGCTATCTTGCCTCCTTATGCTACGATTACACGATTGACGGAAAGGCGTAAATCTAGCGTCAATAGTTTTACGCTCGATTGGCGTATTTTAGACAGAAACGTATAGATTGATCCCCCGAGTTATACGATTGACTTAAACACGTCAGTTTTAACAGCGTCAACTAAAATGTCGATTGATACAATTTAAAAATGAAACCGGAAAATAGAGGGCTACGCCCGCAATCCGAGGGTTTTGTAGTGTCCCATACCAATAGGAGATGAACTGTCCTACTTTTGGAGATGCTTAACCATTCATGTTAAGACAATATTGCAAATTGTAAGTTTGCATAAAAAATATTGAAAAATTGTTTGAATAATTATAGAGAAGAGAGTCAGCGACGAGCATACCCCCCCCCCCCCCCCTTCCCCCTTCCCCCTCCTCCCACCTCTCCTACCAATCATTACCCTTTTGAAAATGGTTAACTCCAATTCGCTCTATGGAAAACAATATGCAAGTATGTTGTGCTCGTAGTACTAGTATGTAGTACAAGAGATCTGTTATGTGCATTTTTTGTATGGATGATATCAAAATGACCAAATCTAAATGAATGTACTACTATTAAAGATTACGTGATTATTACGAAATTTGGAGATATTATTGCACATGGTGTTGATTATCGTCGGCCATCAATATTTTCGACCTCGGATGAGTTTGAGAAATGCAGGGGTGTGCTAACTGTAACTATAGAAATATACTATTATTAACCTATTTTGAGAAGATATCAAAATTCCATATTTTTTTTTGTTTTCTGTGCTAGTTGAAAGCCTTCTTTCTGTATGTTTTCATATTTCTAAGTGTAACGGTCTCGAAATGGTAAGGGGGGTGGGACAAATTACAATATGATCTCATATTTTCCCCTCTGCCTCTTTTCCCCTTTCTTCGAATTTGATGAAGTCGCCAAAAATGGAATGTACTCTGTAGTACCTTTCTCATGATACCCCACTTGCCTATATCAGATGAAAAAAAATGTTGACCTTAATTTCGCCTCTATGGGAACCTCCCTTAAAGCAGCAACCCACCTACCTCCCCCCTTAAACTTCTCTCCCCTACCACTCCTATACCACCAATCTCCACCCTTTCAGAAGTGGTTAACTCCAATTCACTTTACGAAAAACAATAAACAATATTCAAGTATGCAGTACTAGTACTCGTATGTAACCGGTTATGTGCATTTTCTGTATGAATGGCATCAAAATCTCAAAATTTAAATGAATGTACTATTATTAAATATTATGTGATTATTATGAAACTTGGAGGTATTATTGCCTATGATGTTGGTTATCATTAGCCATCAATATTTTTGACCTCGGGTGCGCGCAAGAGGTGCAGAGGTGTGCTAACTGCAACTATAGAAATGTACTATTATTAACATTTTCTGATAAAATTTCAAAATTTTAGAAATCTAGGTTTTCTACGCTAGTGAAATGGCGCTTGTCTGCAAATTTTCATATTTCTAAATATAACGGTCTCGAAATGCAAGGGGGGGGGGGGGGGACAAACTCGGATGACATATGTTCCCCTCTCCCTCTTTTCCCGTTTCATCAAATTTAAAAAAATTCCAAAAATGGAATGTACTCGACGATACCTTTCTTATGATACCCCACTTGCCTGTACCAAACGAAAAAAAAATTTCGACCTTCATTTCCCCTCTATGGGGACCTCCCCTTAAAGTTGACCTATTACGACGATTCGCTTTCTCCGGCGAATTATAGTAATTCTACACATTCCTACAAAATTTCATGTATGTAGCTTCAGCCGTTCGTGAGGTATTCCATGGACAGACGGACAGACAGACATTTGACCGATTTCATAAGGGTTTTGTATTTACTACAAAACCCTAAAAAAAGGGTAAACCGCCAACCGTACAATCGAACCGTTTACACGATTGATTATATCAATCGAATTCATCATTGGTTGAGGCTTATATTCATTTGCGCCAATTGAATTCCCCATGGTTCATTCTCCCCAATCAGACAAAATTACGACGACGACGGACGTGAAACGAAGAAAACCGTAAAAACTGTCAATTTTCCAGCTAAATTGATCCAATATTGACGTGTGTGGTTGATCGTGGCTCGAGACGTCAGCCACTGGTTGACGCAATTGATTTGTCGATTGACACTTGTGTTTCAAAAAGGTTCGTTTACATGATTGATGTAAACGCGTAAATTTTAGTTGACGGAAATTGAGGACAATCTAGTGGTCAACCAAATTGGCGTAGATTGACGTAAAAAAATTGTTCCTTTACACGATTGATATAAATTGAACATCAAAAAAGCGTAAATATTGACGCAAATCGTCCATTGTGTAATCGTAGCATTAAAGTGTTGACTTGATTGGTACCTTTTCTAGCCAGAACATGACGGAGTCCAGCAGCCGTGTCAGTGTTATCAACACCTTCGCAGAACTTGATCCAACTGCGTTGTATGCCACTACGGACACCCCCATTGTAGATTGTGAGCGGAGCCCGGTAGTGTTCCCACTCACCAGTCCGTTTCGGTTTATTGAAGAGTCCTAGTTCTTTTGCGTAGCGCTGAGAGTTCAGAGTTCCACTATGGAAAGCCAATTTGAAATTTAATAATTTCATTCTCCGTTGCGGAGGAAATGGAGTCCATTTTTTTTCTTTTCTTTGTTCAACGGTAACGAAACCAGCTCAAGCACTAAGTGCTTTTGGCTTAGGCTAAGAAATTTTTGGGTGTGGACCATTGCTAAATGGTCTTGTTAACTGCTTAGCAATGGTACACTCAACTTTTATTCTTAAAAAAAACTCTATAGAGTGAGTTTGACAGGTATACAGGACATGGAAGTCCCATCAGTGATCTCCCTGCAACACTTTATATATAAGCAGCTTCCTTTTTGTTGCAATGTCGTTACGAAAGAGTAAAACAAAATCAAAATCATAATCACAAATTTAAGAAGAATGCCATTTCCAAATGAAACTGTATCGACTGTTCCAATACCCCGTCAAGAAAAGATATCACAACAGGAAAGCGACAAACCGTGCCAACAGACAATATGTCTATATTTGTACTAAAACCAAGAATATCTGCTATTTAATGCTGAAATGAACTGAATTGAACTTGAAAGTTGTGCCAGCAAACGAACGGATACTTTGCTGACTACAAAAGGACCGCCGCCAGGATATTATTGGACGGTAGTATACAGTGTAGTGGAGCAGGTGTGCAAGTTCTCTGGGTATTACCGAGAAATGAAATATGATACAACATGACCCGCCCCTGAGTCCAGAGAGCATTGCATATAAGCATAATGGTGTGACGGTAGCAAGGACGCTATGCAAGCAACGATATATGCAGACAGACAGATTTATGGCATGCACAAAGATGGAGGAAAGAGTTCAACCCTGGCATTACCTGTAACTCGGGGATAAGTTTCACTGTATAGCAGGAATTTTGTCTAAAGTTATTTTTTGTTATGTTGTCTGTTCTTTTAGAGTATCCAGAGAATGCTATAAGGAAACATCCGAGCTCAACGAATACAAAAAGTTAGGTCGCGGATGTAAAAGGACATGCCGAATCAGCGAGATACTTCCGCACAAAGGAGTTTTTTTTTACCAGCCTCTTCTACAGGCTTTTCCATAGTTTTTACCTCGGTATCGCTATCCAGTAAGGCCTAAATGATAGCTTTAGTATATAGCGTGGATCAAATGAGGCATGCTAAAAAATTATTTTTCAAGCTCACATCCCTTACCCTAGTCTCATGACATAATTAATTATCCTTATAAAGCTGTATAATAATATGAACTGATGTATTTCTATGGTGGCCAGGTTTACGGATACTGAACCTGAAAAGAGATTGAGAGAGGCGGAAAGTAGTGCGATTCCTTTAGAAGTGCCTGGGGTGTCTTTCAAGTATAATTTCTCATTATGAACGGCTGAAGTTTGTACGAGTATAATACCAGTATGTACCTCATACACACCAACAACACGAATAATTTTTTTTTGTACTCTAAGCGAGCACTTTTTACTACTTTAATTTAAAAGTCGGCGTTCATTAGTGCCGCCCCAGTAATGTTTTGCACTGACGGTGGTAAAATGATGTCAGGACAATGATAATGACGATGATGGAACGCGACGAGCCAAACGGGCTATGATGCCACGAAAAAGTGGTCGGTGTGGACATTGGCAGATAATTTTTTTATAAAAGCCATCAAAGGATATCGGAGAACTACTAGTAAGTATGCACCACCACAGTTCACTTAGCTTTAAAGTAATGTTCGTGAAACTTAGGAGGAGGAGCTAAGCTTATTTGACATGTGTCCATACTAGTGACTTTATTATCGGTTCGCCCTGACAAGATGTTTTTTATGAAAAAGGATATTTAAGAATTCCCATCCACTTCATGAAATTTCGAGACTGATAACCCCTTTCAACTGAGACAATTATACAAAGCCCATAAATTATGGTGCAGCAATGATACCCGTGAAATGAAATGCCTACATTTTTTGTCCTTTTAAAGGTGGTCCTTTTTATAATGATGTCATCTGAATATGATGGCCATTATTATTATGATTATTGTTATAGTAGCGCTGATGATAATGATGATGAAAATTAATAAGCGGGTAATGGCTTAAGGAAATTTCCTTGACGTTTTTACCACCTCCTTTGGACGAATGGAAGAACAAAAGAGATCCTGTAATTTCCTACTTTTGCCCCGTTAAAGATACGTCTTCTTTAGTCTCTAGCCTGTTTCAACCATTGTTATTATATTTCCCCCCTCTGCATTTTTTTTCACCTTTTCGTTTCTGTCATGTCCTGGCGCGCACATCCATCTTCTCATCTCAGTGAATACAACGAGGAATTATTATTATGATTAAGTGTTAATTTAAATGAATGGCTCATCAATTATTTAAAGGTAATTTGCAAATCTTCTTAGAATAAAGTCACGAGCTCTGTATCATTATGTGTACTAAGCGCGTATTATTGGTATTCTTATAGCATATTATTGTTCCACTATCTTCTGATTGTTGACTCTTCGGTTGTGCGGGGAACGTTGATTGTTTCATCTTATTAGCTTTTGTTTTCCCCGGTCGCTCAATTGCTAGGATGAAAGGACGAGGAGGTATTCCAAAGATATTATCTACCATTAAGTAATTATAAGCTGCTATTTAAAGTGACACGAGAGTTAACGTCGTATATTATTTATGGCTCGACTGTTTAACTTGTCTGTCAAATTGATGAAGCGTCTAATCTTACGCTATTGTAGGGGTATTTGGGGGTCGACGTTTTGTGAGGACGGGATGAAATAATGTAGGACTTCTCATTTCTCGGTCTTATTGTAACAAAAGTACTTGATTTGAGATAAAGGCTTATTCTGCATACTCATGAATATTTCACATTTGCCCCTTTCAATAATTAAAAAAAAATAAAATAAAGATCCTCCTTCCTAATATTAGTGCAAAAAAATAACTGGCGCGACAGTCCAATTTGAACCATGGCCTCGAGATGAGTTAGCATCATCTCATTTCCTAGATCGTGACGGTCTTGTGCAGAGGTGTGTGATCAGCAACACGCTCAACCGAGTTATTTACCCCATAAATGGGTACTCGTTTAACAGCTGAGTGGGCTCATAGTCCGACACGTAAATCCCCTTTTTTATCGAAAACTACCGCATTCAGTAGGAATCGAACCGGGGCCCAGTGCTTAGAAGGCGAACGTGCTAACCGTTGCGCCATCCGGACTACTATTAATAATATTAGTGCAAACTAGCTGAGAATTCAGGAGATGCTCACATGTGAAAGAGTGGGTGGCGTACAATAACGCCGGCAGAAAAAAAGTAGCGGGCATGGTTTGACATAATTGAAAGAAGTGTATTAAATTCAGGCCTATATACTGCTAGTTTCGTATAGTCGATATATTTACATCGATATCCGTAGAAGTAGCAATGTGGTGTGATTATACGTGCGGTTCTTTAATTGCCATTAAGCCCAGGAGACGATAGCATGATGACAACCCTCATCGCATTTTCATTCCGCACTGTAATTAGTACATTGATTTGATATTCGCAATCACGGAATATCAAATCTGCGTAAGCATATCTTGCTGAAAATATATTTTAATGAGTTAAAGAAATGATAAAAAATGGGTCGCACAACCCTCATGGCGGTGGCTAATAAAATATACAATACATAAAAGTGTAGGGGCAGGGCGACCGAATATGCCAATCTGCATCGTCGAAATTTTCCGGAGGTGGGTGGCAGACTGGCCAAAGGTGACGTTTCCGGTCGACGAGCAACCCTCATTGCGTTTTTCGATCAACCCGAAAGTTTTAATATCCTCTATGCGAAAAACCAAATCTGCCTCGTGAAAGCTTGCCGATAGTGGTTGGCAGGAGCACGCAAATTTACGTTTCAGGGCATGAACAACCCTCATAGCGTTTTCTACTAAATATGCTGTCAAATCAAAGGTCTTGATTTGCTCTCTCCGAAAAACCAAATCTGCCTCGCGAATGCTTGCCGGAAGTGGGTGGCAGGAGCGGGCAAATTTGACGGTTCAAGTCGATGAACAACTCTCATCGACGTTTCTGATAAGCCAGGTGTCAAATCAAAGGTCTTTATTTTCTCTTTTCGAAAAACCAAATCTGCCTGGCGAAAGCTTGCCGGAAGTGGGTGACAGGACGGGGCAAAGTTGACGGTTCAGGTCGAGGAACAAGACTCATCGAGGTTTCTGATAAGTCAGGTGTTAAATCAAAGGTTTTGATTCCCTCTTTCCGAAAAACAAAATCTGCTTCAATCAGGGAGCGTACATTCGAGGATCTGAAAGCATAATCCGTCAAACGTTTGCGTGGTTGTCGTTGTTGACCCATCCAATACTAGAATTTTTTTCTAGGTTTCTTGGCATGGAGTAGTTTTTACAAGGATGGGTTGTCGACCCATGGCTAAAGTCTATTCAGGGATGGCCTCGATGATAGCTCCTTCAGGTGGTTCATAACGTGCTAGGGTTCACACCACTATGTTGCAGGTCTGACTGAGTGATCTATGCCACCCAAGTGACCTGAGACGCTTAGGTGTAACTCATCCAGTCAGTTTAAAGCTATCGTTCCCTTCTCCTTTCAGAACCATGGCTTGGGACAGGCTTCGACGAGTGGTGTCACTTTGTAATTTACTGCGTGAACATAACATCAAGCGCAATGTGGTGAACCCCCTCCACATCGCAATAAAAATAACATCATCCCTCCGCATCGCATAGCGGGTAGTATGAACATCGCTTTATATACCCCAAGAACACACTACAACCCCCAAATATTTTTCTATAGATTTATTCAAATCAGAGTTCTGTCAAAAATTTAGCGGGAATGTTGTGGACAGCCGACCACCGCCAACATCCATCATCTTTAAATTAATTAAATCAATTTTCAATATTTTATTTTTTTTTGTCGACAAAATTTCATTGCGAAGGATGTCTTTTTTTTTATTTGCTTGAAAATTCTTCGAGCGCGTCAGCTGGATTACGATTTAATCAATGCAATGTTAACGTGATTTGACTCAAGACGGTATGGGCAATGATAGTGATAATGGGGATGGATGGTGGCAAGAGCTAAAAAGCAATGAAGGAAAAAATATATATAAGCATGAAGAATGGCATGGAAAGGGTGGCGGTTTGAGAAGCTTTTTAATTCGAATGTGTGTACCTACGGGAGAGCGGTTTCTATTTATAAAAATATTTGCCTATGTTTCAGCGAGGGTGCAAACAGCTTGATGCTGTCAGTATGAGTCTCGGTTGTTATCTAATGTCCCAGTTATTATTGAAAGTTCACACTGATTTGATGATATTTGATATTAATAGGATGATTGAGGGAAGTTTTGGAAGAAGACGAAAAAGTGTAAGCAGGTGTGATGTATGTATTGTATATGAGAACTCGCCCAGCTAACACGGAAAGTTCTAAGGTGCCTTGGTATTTTCGCCAGGCGGCCAAGGCCCGATGTCGGGCTGTCACACCATGATGATTATTGCAAATTTGAAGTCCAAATGGAAAAGAAAATGGGGGATCCAGAGTGGTAAAATTTTTTTTTTGTAAACACGGTTAATCTTGCTGGAAAAAGCTGTCAGGGGGTTGTTTGGGTCACTAATTGTGAATCTGAAGTCAAAATTTGCAAAAAGTCAAAAACTATAAGAAGTTTCTGAAGGGCTACCCTTTTTTTAAACAAGGCCAATCTAAAAGCTGGTTGGAGGTTCTTTGGGTTGCTGATTGCGAATCTGAAGCCCAAATGGCAAAAAAGAAGAACGAAATGGCGGATCCAGAATGGCAACACTTTTCTTTAAAAAACACGGCCAATTTGTCTGGAAAAGGGGGAGTTACGGGAGTGGTTTCCCTTAACCTAAACGAGTGCAAACCATTTTCGAGGAAAATTACGTAGAACATGTCATGATTGGTAAAAATTCAATCAAGTGCGCACATTACTTACCTTGTTCTATTTCTATGTACGGAAACATACACAATCTCCATTTTCTCCCCTTTTTCTTTTAATTTTCTTTTTGTATTAAATTTATAATATATAATAATAAAGTTTTAATGTTGGTATGCACAGTTTGCCGGAACGGAAGCTGCTATTTCGAAGTCAGTCAAGGCGAAGAACACAGTACCAACTGGGGAGTTTCTACTCTACTACTGTTACTCGGGCGAGCATGTGAACTGGCCATATCAGAGAATACTAGGCACGCGCTACACGAAAAAACTGAGAGAACTGAGAGCAAACCTGATGGGAAAATTTAAATAGCCCACACACCCTCAGTTCAGACAACTGTACAGTTTTTTTTACTCAGTATTTGCACAGACAAACTGCGCCGTTACACTGAATATGTGTGGGCCCCTTTAGGACTTTCCGAAGAACGCAATTCCTCTCACTGATATCGGAAATAGTAGTTCCGATGTAAAAGAAGGTAGTGTTTATCGTCCACGGTCCGGACGGGTTTAGTTACTCTATCCGAGATCATATGTTAGTCCTCCATTTTTCCTATAGAATGTTAAACACAATCGGCCCTAAAATGGATCACATCGGAACACCCGCAAAATTTCTATCTAAGTCTTGATATCTCCAGCCAAATGAAAATAATATTTGCTTTTTCTATATGCGAGTATATTTAATAATGCAATTTTTGAAATTTTCATTAGTATTTTTTTTTTGCTCTGTTAATTTAGTAAAAATAAAAAAAAAACATATGTGGATTAAGCACACGCGATTAAATATCAGTTCTGGCTTTTCTAATATCCTTTTTCTTCAAGTTCTTATCAGCTTCCTCCCTCTTAGGCGACCCGGCATCCGCTTTAATTTTCGTTTGTCTTTCAGCACCATTTTTTGCAGACTCCCAGATCTCCCTGACCAGGTCGACATAGTCCAAAATTCCTTTACTAACACAATACCGAAAATTAATAGAAGGAGCATATTTCATGTTCAATTCAGCTAGTCTAAACAATTCTTGCCAGTGCACAATTGTCCAATGTTCCGACTTTAGACAATCCAAAACGTTCAGAGCGGGTTGGAACTTGTCCATGAGATCCAAATAGTGCTCAGCTACCTTAGCAATTTCTGGACGATCCACGAAGTCTTCCATAGACTGCAACAAGATCTCACGGATACCTGAAAATTCTGCCTTTAAGTGCGATATATCCAAATTAGCCAAGTTGTTCCCGTAGGCAGCTTCTTCGTAATTTATGAAATCGGCACACGAACACCATAAGGATCTATAACGATTAAAGTTTGTAGTAATTTCCTGCAATTCGTCCAAATTTATGGGCGATAGTCCCAGCAACTCCTGGCGTTTTTGAAGAGTCCGCCCGAATACAGTCATTTCGTCGACTAATTTCCATGTCTTTTTAATTTCAGCAGCATTTACCGCAGCCTGGGAATGGTCTGACCATAGAGAAAATTTGAGTATTTCCACGTTCAAAGAATCGAGACGATCCGCAAATGAAGCTTGATCATTGGTTTGCTGCTTTTTGAAATCCTCAATCTCGGACTCCTGTTTATCGGGCAGGTTTTCCAGAAATTTACTGATTTTACGTGGCCAAGCGATCATTTCCCACTTCAGGCGGAAGCATTGATCGGTCAGTGAATGCCGAAAGTAGTCAAGAACGTCGTATCCCTGGAGAATGTGACGGATTTCTTCATTCGATTCGTCAAGAGAGTTAGGAACGTCTTCAGCAAACTCACGAATTGCAAAGATATGTTCAATGGAAGATGGTTTCTCAGAAATTGTTCTCATGATTTGCTCAAACTGTCCATCCAGATACTCCGACTTTTTAGTTAGAATGGATGTGTAGTATTCCATGTGCTTCTTAACCAATTCCTTTCTTTTCTTGACCAGCTGTTGCTTCAAAGAATCGACACTGATCATGAAAGGTCCAATGACTATTGTTTTTGGAAGACCAACTTCCAAGTCTTTCAGCATTGAGATCTGATTTCGTATTTCATCCCTTACTGCTTCAGGAGTACGTTCGGCTTCGAAAAATTCTTTGACACACTCTCCAACATTAGCTATGAACAAAGGTATGAACTCTTGGATTTTATCAGCATACGCTCTAAGGGGAATAACAGCACTGTCGTACGTTCTTATGAGTTTCTTCCTACTCGATTCTATAAGGTCTTCGACGAGTGCAGCACTTTTTAGATACAAATCATTACGAAATACCAAGAACGACATAACATTCGCATCGATATAACGAATTCCGCATGATTGTTGCAATGCTTCGTCCAAGATATTCAAAATCTCTCGGCGAAATTCGTTGGGATCGGAAGAGTAACGCGCTCCGGAAGAGTCCATGAAAATTGCCAAGGAAAATAAGGGCGCCGTTTTTGACTGAAACGGAATTGCGTTCAGAGGATAGGACCATTCAAACCTATGCGCCGGATCAATACTAGCCACTATCGACTCACAAGGATCACACAGATATTTGACGAATCCCAGAATGGAACGCTCAAGGAACAGATGCAAAGTGTCTTCCATTCGATATTTAACTTGACGTAGAAAACGGAATATTTTCGAAACATTGTAGACATCCCAACGATGAATCGATATATCCAGCCATCCTTTACCGAGACTTCGCAATCGCATGATGATCTGTCCAGTTAACTGTTGCAGCCAGAATCTCTTGAGATACTTGGTGACTGTACTACAATTGTACTGTTGCGTCGACGCAAAATCTTCTAAATTGAGGATTCGTCCTGTTGAAAGCTTAAATAAGGATTGCTTTTGAATAGCCTCACATTCACTTACAACACTATACATGGCATTGATCGGCTGTGGCGCATAGAAAATTGTATTCTTTTTGAATATTGTACGGAGTTCGTTGTATCGTTTCTTCCCTATTGTCTTGATCGTTTGTCGAGGGATAGTAGAAGGCTTGTCTGGAATTTGGACTGCAGGAAAATCATCGGTATTCTTTGCAATGTGATCCATGAAATCTAAAGAAGCCTGGACGCGTTGATATTGCTTATTGACCTCCAGTTGCAGCCTATGCATATTATCCTTATCGTATTCCTTAATCGTAGCCGTAGCTAATTTGAGAATTTTATTAAGGGACTTCTGAGAAAGGGATGGCTGTCCAGTCAATTCAATACAGTCGACTATCATATCAAATTTCACAGCTCGCTCACATTTTTCCCTAAGCTGAACCGCAAATTGTATTCGTTTGGCAAATTGTTGAGGATCTTCCGCGCTAAATCGCAGATAGATCCTTGGAACTTCATAGGTATCTGATGTCGCTTGATCGGCCACGGTCCATGTATCGGATTTTGCGTCGTAGCCATTCACGGCAACCTTTGTCCATGAGTACAAGCAGTTCTCCGGTTTGGTGTCTTTGAGTTGGTTGTTATTAGTCGAAGGGCTTTCGATTTTGTCTTTACACTCATGGGACTCGTCACGCGGTAATCCTTTCGGTAAAAATGCTTCTCCAGACAATGGATTATAGACACCATCCACATAGCCTAGTTGAAGCCACTCATGCGGCATCATCGCATCAAATTCAATGTTGTCAAACATTTCCAAGGGAAACAGGCTGCATCCTTGCAGTGAACCTAGGTTCTTGTCCATCCTGGAAGAGATATCCACTGGAATTAAATGGCTGCACTCGATACCAGCTGCAGTGAGTAATTCATGTGTGTTTCCTGTCGCTAATGTTGTTCGGAGTCGATTCATCTTTGCGCTGGAGGAAGGTCTACTTAGGTTTTCTTCTGACTTTTGAAGAAATTTCGAATTTTGTCCGTTTTAGTGGGCACAGTATTTGGTTGTTACTCGCTCGATGTTTTGTTGTTTCAGATATTTACACGTTTTACAACATTCACATTAATTGACATTTAAAAATAAATCACACCAACGTCAAATAATATGACAGGAATCAGGAAATACTGATTTTTTTTATTAAATTCAAATAAAAACTAAAAATCTTAGTGGACGTCACCGATCACATTGAGTTGAGATCCGCAATTATGCAAATAATTTTGAATAATGTCAATGAAGTCCTGAGACATTTTTAGTTAGGATTCAGTGGCACACTTCCATTAAAACGAGAGAGTTTGCAGCCAAGCATATGCCTATTGTCCATTGAATTCCTCTGTCTAGTCTGGATTGGGCTGCATGCAACACATCGCCGCCAGTTGTTCGCCAAGAATGTCCAGCGGGAGCAAGTTCAGCAGAATATCCAATCCGGCCGACACGGAGTGGTTCTGAACGCCTCTGTTATGGCTAGCGCAGCCAGTCTTTGCACCTTACCCAGCAAGTCACAGTAGGCAGCAACTTTGAGTGCCGTCCACCATACGCTAATACCATAGAGCAAAATAGGACGCACCACAGCAGTATACATCCAGTGTACCACCTTCGGCTGCAGGCCCCAGTCTTTCCCAATGGCCTTCCTGCACGAGTAGAGTGCAATAGTTGCCTTCCTCGCCCGCTCCTGAATGTTGGGCTTCCAAGTTAGTTTGCGGTCTAGAAGAAGACCAAGGAACTTGGCCTTATCAGTAAAAACCAATTCCTTACCGTTAAGATTGGAAGGTTCGATAGGACCGAGCGTGTGCCTTCTGGTGAAAGTCACAAGCTCCGTTTTGTCCAGGTTAACACTAACCCCACAATGGTATGCTCAATTAGTTAGAATGGACAGTGCATTTTGTAGTACCTCACTGACGTTATAGCCCATCCTTTCCATGTCCAGAAGTATCGTGTATCGGTATAAATATTTGTATAATGCCGGTCTAAAATCCCTGAAAATATTCGAAGCCGAATGTGGGATCGCTATGATTTCATCTAGTCAATGAAACCGAAGTAGGTAATTGAATAGGCGAATGGTACCGTTAGTCGCAAGACACAAAAACCAACACCTTTTTGTACTATACCTGGCCGCTACCTTAATCTATTTTACCTTAAGGTTACCATACCTTAAGCTTACCTCATGGCTTTTTTTATCCTAAATCAGTGAAAATTCACAGTACAAAATAATCGAGAAGCTGGAATGTATTTGGCCCCCAACGTGGGGTCTGTGTGACATTATCTGTTCAATAAGCAATCGAAATTGTACGTGGTACCGTTGATCATGGCACATGGGCCGAAAGCTTTCTAGACCTTACTTTAAGGATATCACCACAAACCTCCTGATGATTTTGTTGATGATAATTTTCGACTATTCCATAAACTACTCGTTCTTAATGAGCACTTCGATAATATATTGGAATATGTCTTCAACTAACTCACTGGTGTATGGTTTACTCAATTTTATTCAATCTTCTAAAAAATGAAGTGCCCATGGCATATCCCCTCCCTCCTCTTAAAACTATGTACGCCACAGTTCCCCTGTGATGTTGGGGCGTAGGAATAAGTCATAGCCTTTTTCGGCTTATCACAGAAGGCGACTAAATGGACAAGATATGTTGTATGCCAGCAACACGCATCATCCGAAACTAGGACTCTTGGGAGAAGTAGACGCGCTCCGTCCTACAAGGGTTTCTGAGTTCAAACACGCGTTTAAAAACCAATACCTTTGTAAGACAGACAATCTCTCAATTGCCCTAACTCCTTGTGGGGCATAGCGCGTCAACTGTTCCATGTGACCCAGTAGACGTTTCGTCGGCATAAACTGGTTTCGGAGAATCCAGTTGCCAGCATGCACCTCCTGCACATCCATGGCCACGAACGTCGTCGTGGACGGGATTCGAACCCGAAACGCCGGTAGTCAAACATGAGACTGATGCCCCAACAGACAGACAATACCTTCGCTAAATATGTATGCACAATTTATATGTCGATCAACTATATCTCGCCTTCTAAATCTCTTTAAAGCTTCATAGTCTGTCTCCACTACTACAAAGTGTTGGAATCCATAATTATTCCCACCAGCCATTAATCATCCACTTGGCCCTGTCGCTGTGTACAGTTCGACAGGAAAAAGCTTCAACACTTTACAATGTAACGACATATAAATAACTGATGCATCCCTTGCACTGCTCATGCGTTTTTCTGCACTTGCACTCGACTCTTACTTTCGGCGGTTGAGTACTGAGCTGGGTTCATCAGGCCCTCTCCGGACAGGGGAACGGCAACCAAACACATTCCACCATCAACATCCCTTAAAATTATGATCCAAACATTCATCAACTCAACCCCTAAAGAAAAGGCACGAGCTGCGCACAAGCAAACATATGATAAGGGACAATGTAATAGCACTCAGTCTCAAACCACGTGCTCCTCTTCCTGTTTGACAAGGGAATTCAAGGGAACATGACGAAAATGTTATCGGAAAATGACTTTCCGCAACGAAAATCGTTGGGTTGAACGACGGTATTCGTCCTGCTGTAGCGCTCTAGTGACTGAATCGGGGAAATGGCAATTGGGGAATGAGATGAGATGTAAGGATGAATGTGTTTTGTGAAACGGCTGTTGCACATTTGTTGATATTTGATAAAGGAACTAGAAAGGGCGAAGGGGATGTTGTAGGCGAAGTAGGGGTTCAAGTATTTTCATGGAAAACTATTTTATGATTTGTAAGACGCTTTGATTTCAAGCGAATTA
Source organism: Chloromyia formosa (assembly GCA_964017055.1). Taxonomy (NCBI): domain Eukaryota; kingdom Metazoa; phylum Arthropoda; class Insecta; order Diptera; family Stratiomyidae; genus Chloromyia; species Chloromyia formosa. Next base: position 15,023,784 of record OZ024816.1, on the reverse strand, counting down.
GATTAGATATTTTCAAAGAGCGTTTTCCTAAATACGTAATTTACAATATTTTGGATTATTTCGCAAATTGTTTCGTAGACAACTTAATTTGTTGAAAACAATTGAAAACGTTGTTTCTATGTGTACTACTCAACGTACCACTTTTGTTTTAAATGCTGCGAGCGTCTTAATCCGCTCCAGTCCTGAGGGCAAAACCTTTACTTTTACTGCCCCTTCCACACTTCACAACAGCACTATTTATTGCATTACTAGATAAAACTCACTTTTAAAACGTTATAATAATTCACTTTATTATCAATTAAAAGCTGGTAATTCAAATAATAAAAAAAAAAAATGAAATGCGTGCTAAGATTACCGCGCGACAAAAGTGTAACTTATAACTGGATTTTGTAATTAAAGATTTTGCTTTTTATTCCCTCCCTCTCACCCATGAAGTTGATGGAAAATACGCCTTCAAGAGTATTCATCTCAGAGACACCAAAAACTGTATACCACTAACGTTTGTGATTTTTATTTAACAATACCCCCACCCCTCCCCCACCCTAGGGACTATGGTAATCTCTTGACTACCCTAGAGTATTTTTTTATCAGACCGCAGGCTATTGACCGAGTTTTTCTGAAATTCAGTCAGGTGGTTGCTTCACTTGATATGTGCAAATGTATATGCAAACGTCGCGTTGCATTATGGGAAGTCTGCCCATGAAACTGGATTTGTATGTACAGAACAATAGACACTGGGGGCTTTCTCGACACAACACTCCCCATAGACGTTGTCACGTCAAAAAAGAAGAAATCTAAATGAAGGACCGAACCCGGGACCCCCGTGTGGAAGCCTCATTGACCAACTGATCATCCACTGAGCTTTTCTAAACACATTGTACACATTACGTGATATATAAGCTCGCTCCACAATCGCTCTTATTGTGGAACGAAATGTCAAATCCCACAACGTCTGCAATCGAACCCGTGACCAACTACTCACCAGTCGGACTCGCTAACCACTAAGCCAGTAGGTACCTGTAAAACTCTTTTCGCTTTGTGCACATTATGTACTCGTACAATACAAATCTATGAGATTGTATCACAGCGATGCCAGCGCTTCTTCCTTCTGCGTGGTAGTACTGGTAAATTATATTTTTTCGATTCACTACCCATCGATGTGTTGTCGCTATAAAAGTTACAGTTTAAAAAAATAGTCCGGACGCAACACTGATCGTAACTAAACATTCAAATCACTCCTCACTCTGTTGACTTGCTAGTGTACTCGTGTATGTGATATACGACTTTCGAATATGCGGCAAACTTAACAGCCATCTTTCTATTAACGGTATTATTCGCACTCAATTAACCACGCTAAACGAATTTTCGTGAAATTACAAACAAAAATTCTTGAAAATCGGTGTGTTTTTCTGCGGGCCGATTTTTCGGTACTGGGCCGCGGACCATAGATTAGGAAAGGCTGCCTAATCCATTTTTCTTACATTCGCCTCATGTGCATACAAAAATCCCTCATTGCATAGATACAATCTGCGCATCTATCATTTTCAATAAAAAAAATTCTTCATTTCACCGACACACAAATCGCAAACGTCAAAAAAGGTAGAATGAATGAACCACCTGTAACGAACCATATTATGGTCTGGTAGTGCTGCTCCCACCAGCAGATCGAAGCAGCACCTGATGAGTAATGATCTGTTGGTGGTACGAAACCAGAGGCCGAGGGTCCCATTACACCCGGACCCAGGTGCGACCGTGTGGGCGTCTGATCCGTCCGTCAACCATTCCATCCTTATCGACTATTTTTTTTATACCCCATTTTTACCTCCCCTGTTGGTGTTGTCTCCCCCAGGTCTATGAATTTTTGTTAATACGTTAAGGATAGGGGCAACGAGCGGCGAAAACCCCGCCCACATCTCCCGAACTGAGCTACAGCAAGCATAGGCCGATGCTTAGCTCGTTGAGGGGCCTTTTTCTTCGCCAGATGGCACGGCCCGACCTTCACGGTAATATGCTACCTTAGGCTCCGTCCCCACGGGCATCTTCGGATGCCCACCAAACCGTTCGTTACAAGATTTTCGAAAAAAGATACTTTTTTACACCAGTGGCTGTCGTGCTCAATCATCATCGCGCCAATACATTCCATTTCACATTCAGAATCGCAAACGCCATGCCCAACCATCAATCCGCCCAGATCGCTACGGATACGGAAATCAGAATAATGGATCTTTTCGATTTGTAACCTTTCTCCAGCAAAAATCCACCTTCTCATAACCCACCGAATAAATAATTTTTCTTCCCAGTGTCTTTCGCTGAATACCACAAAAGTATCTGAGCTGAGAGAGATTCACTCCCAATCTATTCTCTGTGTATCTTCCCAGCAGTTCATTGGCGTGGGAAAAACTCGTTATCAGGGGTATTTGTTTTGAACTCTCCCGCCAATAAATTGTGGAACGATGTGTGAGCGCCGTCGGATTCCCACGGATTGTGGATTGTGAGTTGCGCACTGAGCGGCACTTTTGAATGAAAATTTCTCGTATACGCTGCTTTGCTGTGGTAAAAGCTACACTCTATGCTCCGGTTGGGCCGCGGTGCAATCTGAAGATACACAGTACGTCGATTTCTAACGCAACGACAGTCGTACCAGGACGGTCAATACGTTTGGTGAAGGTCTGTTCGTTCCGTTCGCGTATCGAGTTCACTTCTTTGATCGGTTACAGGGCAGGAAGGACATCTACCCCTGCATCCTGCCGTTACAGCCAACTGTAGGTGCATTTGTTGTGTGTGTGTTTCGAGGAGTCCGAAAAAGGAATTCAGAGACTGCCACTTACTACCTGGCAGGATTCAGACAAGTTGGACACAGACGACAACGGTCGATAACGTAGCGTACGGACGGTGCAATTGGAATTGATTTGTAAATTGTTAATTTGCGCGAGTTAGGAATTGCGGATTGGAATTGAGTTCATTCGTGTCGGTGTGTGTATCCTTTTTTTCGGGAATTGATAGTATCACGACGGGATTAAAAATTAACGGGCGTTTGATTCGATATTGGCGAGCGATTTTCATTTCGTATTGTCGTCGGTCGGTAGGTCGGTTCGCGGTCACTGTGAAGGAACTCTTTATGATCCTTTGACTGAAAATGTTCGGGGAAATCCAGCGACAGAATATCTCATCTCGTCGAACGGATTAAATCGAAGCAACTGTTGTAGGTAGGCAGAAAGGACATGCAGTTCGAAGCTGGCAAGCCGGATAACAGCGAGGGCAATGTCGACCACTAGCGACGAGCTGTAATAGCATATCCTTGCAGGGATAGTCAACGACCATTTGGGTCGGTTAAGTGAGGTAGGAAGCAGGCGAGCAATCGTCGATTCGGCATGCAATGTTGCCCGATTGTGTGTGACAGGTGACAAGTATATTTGCCTGGTGTGTAGTTACGACACGTTCGCCCCAGCCACCCCCCATCGGATAGTTTTTGCAACATTGCAACGCGACGGGACAATCAAACTACGCCTCCCAACTTTGTAACGTTCCAGTGTGGGGATTCCCCCGTGCACAGTGTATAGTCTGTCGCGGTGCGGTTCGCTAGCGGTACACAAAGTGCAGTAAAAGATATTAAGCCTTCTCGTGTCATGATGTAGTTAAGTGCTATTATTTTTGTGCGGCAAATGGGAAATATGCGTTAGTAAGGTATTGATCGAAAATTGTGCAAAGTGTTTAAAACGTATTACGAATTAATTGGAAAAGAGGCAAAAATTGAAAATTTCGCTCGGCAAGAGTAATACGGAAATTTAAATGTTATGGTGAGTGTGATCATTGTAAGTGATTAGTGTGATTTGTGATCTGATTTCAAGGAAAATAGAATCAAAAAAGGATCAAAAGTTTAGAAAGAAAGTTTAACGAACAAAAAGTGCTTGTGAGGATAACGGCGATTTGAAAGTGTTAGTGGGAATATTGATTGTTCGCATGACATCAGGATAATTACAATTTAATGAAAAAGGTGAGTCGAGTTCTGGAATTTATTTCATGATATGGTAGTGTATGGTGGATTTCCGGGGGGGCTTAGCTTGCCGAACTACAACATTTGTTGTTTGTGTGCGATTTCTAAACCTTTTAACATATAAATACACTCCGCGACACTTGAATAGGACACTAAAAAGTATTATTGAAAGTCTTATATCGTCCAAACAAATGAAAACAATTTTTTTTTAAAGAAAGCTTAGCTACAAAAAATTAATTGAAAATAATTGCAATATATTTAACAGAGAACTTTTTTTTTTAAATATATTATTACTAAAATCATAAAAATTGTAAGATAAAATGCGACACTTGAATAGAACACTTCTTAGAAAAATATCGTATGATACAAAAACAGCTATGTACATATGTACATATTTTCTTCTTACATTTGAGTCAAATTTAAACAAATTAAATTAGTTTTAACAATTGATTACTACTACTACTTTGTTTAGAATAGCTTCATAGACTCTGTTGGGAAGAGAATCAGAGTTTTTTAATATACTGCAGCGAAATGGTCTGCCTCTCTAATAGCCTCTATTAGTTCGTTTTTTTTTATCCGACTACTGCTTTTCTGAGCCATACACACTTCGAGAGAGCCATCCTCAAACGTTCTCAATAATATTCAGGTCCGGTGAATAAGGTGGCCAATCTAAAAGATTGACATTCTGGCTTCTTATCCACGACTTAACTACCCGGGAATTGTGAATCGAGGCATTGTCGTGCTGGAACGTCCATTTCAAATTTCCGTCTGTCTGTCTGTTTGCACGATAAGTTTCGATAGAATTAAGCTAAAGCCTTGAAAATTTGGTCAAATGTTGGCAGTATGATCTAGTTAATTGGTATTGAAAATGGGCATGATCAGGCCAAGAGAACGCCTACCTCCCCTACATATGTAAAATAATTAAATAATACTATATCAATAACTCCCAATTAAATAACACGAAAATCTCTAGCTTTAGTAGATTGCTCGTGAGGCCAATCTTATACTTCCTTGGAAAAATAAAATCGGCCAGTTGAAAACTAACGGTAATTTTCTTAAAGAGCCCCGTACTACCCTACTTTTTGCGTTTTTTATCTATAACTCTTGAAACAATTGACGTGGACACCTGATTTTTGGCATGTAAGCCAAAGGTGAGAAGCTGCTTGAGTTTTAGTAAGTTGGACATAATCAGGTCAAAGGAACGCTCACCTCCCCTACAAATTTCAAAAAATTAAATATTCGTTTAATTACAATAACTTCCGATAAAATGGCACTAACAAGTTGAAAATTTGGTAGAATGTTTTAGTGAGATCTAGTTGGCTTGTATATATATGGGCAAGACCCGACCCAAGGAACCCCCACCTCCCCTACAAATGAAATTTCAAATAAGCGATAACTTTTGATAGAATGAAGCCATCGACTTGAAATTTTGGTCAAATGTTTAAAGTAGGATTGAGTTAGTTGGTATTAAAAACAGGTCAGATCCGACAAAGGAACCCTTACCTCCCCTCCAATTGAACCTAAAATAAGCGATAACTTTCGATAAAATGAAGCTAGCGACTTGGAAAATTCGGTAAATATTTGTACTTAGAAAGGGTTGGTTAATTGATTTTGAGAATGGTCAAGATCCTTCTGAATGTTCGCCAACCTCACCTATAAACTGGCCTATAGGAAACTCACTTTTAATGCATATTTTCGTTGCCAATTGGTACTATTGGTAACACCACTAGGTCTGTACAAGTCTAGGGTCTGGTTTTTGTGACACTTGGTTTCATTCTGCACACCAACTTAGTATGCGTCTGTAGTTTAGCTCGGTAGCGCACCGGGCCATACGGCCTATCCATGCGAAACCACTAAGCTTGGAAAAATCAAAACAGAGAGAATTTGACAACAAAAAATATTTGGTCCCGTTGCGGGGCTTGAACCGCAGACGACCGTGTTTCGAGTAGCAAAAAATGCCCGGTGACTTAACGAGCTCAAAAAGTGTCACAAAAAAATTCCAAGATTCTATTCTCGTTTCCACGTCATAGTAGCGACAATAGCTCAAGCGCATTTCTTTCCGCTCAGCTGTGAGTTGCGTTTTTTTTTCAATTTGAGTCTCTTCAGGTGAGGAGCCCTCGAAATCGTTCGTTGAACGGTTCTTAAGCTCGCTTGAGCTCCAGCTTTTGCCTTAATCTTTGCTGCGCACTCGCGTCAATTCGTTGCTTCTTGAAGCATAGCACGCCGATCCGTAGCTGAAATCGCAAATTTTCATATTTTTTTCAATAATTAGCCTCGTTCCTTACTTAGGACATATTGTTACGAACTTCCTTAGGAATCCTAAGGAAATTCGTAACAACATGTAGGCTTCTTCCCATTTTCGTGCGATTTACTTTATATTCAGCCCAGAATAAGCTTTTGTATTTAGATACAAGCAGTTTCCAGCTTTCCACTGCCCATTACAGTTGTATTACTATATAACTGAGATATCCCGCCTTACACTGTTTAATTTTTTTCGATAATTTTTTTTTATCTTTATGCTAAAGCTTAGGGGATACCTTTTAATGCGAGAGCACAGCGGCAAGAAAATTAGGGTAGTGGGGCTGCGATGGGTTGAGCTTGAATAAGGTTCCGGTGTACGTTTCGTTTGAATTTTTGCAGATCATAATTACGGGGGAAAATAAAAGATGGTTATTTCACATTCGTGTTGTTCTGGAATGAATCATAGAATTTAACGGTACGACTACTACTGAGTTCAAGAAAATGAGGATGGGCACTGCAGGCTAGCCGGGTGTTACACGAAGGAAAAGCAAGCTAGGAATAAGACTGGATATTTCGTTCGAGCAACGGCGGTTGTAGTAGCGATAAAAAATGATAAGCAACCGACATTTAGCCGATGTTTAAGCGGCTCGATATAAGAAGTTATCGATTCATCGCCAATAAGCTTGAAGGCTTTCCGTTGAACTTTGTCTAATGCGGATAGGGCAGTTCGACCTGAGTCTGCCCATATGTGGAAATTATATTCGCGTCTCGGTCTTATGTGGGCCTTATAAATTTGGGCCAGATCAGATGGTGTAAAGTATCTTTTACAGCGATTCATAAAACCCAGACACTTCATTGCATTTTTTGCAATTTTGAAGATGTGGAAAGACCAGTTTAGTTTACTAGAGATGTTTATACCTAGTATGTTTAGTGTGGGTGAGTCATTAATGCTGACACCATCGACAAGAATGGGTTGGGCGGTAGATAACGCCCGTCGTTTATTGGAAATAAGACAACATTGAGCTTTGGAGGCATTAAACTCTACTCGATTCGCTTTCCCTCATGCAATAATTTTCGAGACATCTCTTTTTAGTAAGTCAGACATGCGATCACGGTTGACAGATGTAACATTTTGGTAGGTGTCAGCTGCAGAATTAAAAGTGTAAATAGAATCAAGGGGGCTGTCATCTGCAAAACTGTGAATTAGGTTTGAAGTCACACTTACAAGATCGTTGATGAACAGAAGAAAAAGCGTTGGTGATGGGACGGTACCTTGAGGGACACCTGCGTTGGTGGTATGGCAATTCGATTTAACTCCATCAAGGACGTCTCGAAGCGAACGGCCGTGGAGGAAACTTTCAATCCGTTCAACTAATTTTGGGTCCTGACCAAAAGTCTGGAGTTTAGCTAAAAGAGCCGGATTCCAAACTCTGTCAAAGGCTTTCGAAATGTCGAGGGCAATGATTTTAGCTTCACCGAATTGACGGATACATCGATTCCATCTTTCGATGAGATATGCCATTAAGTCTCCGGTGGAGTGCGAAGAACGGGAACCGTATTGCTGATCGCTGATTAGATGGTGTGAGGCAGCTATCTTGCCTAAGTTGGTTGTTAACCAGGGTTCCAAGGACTTTTGGCAGAATCAGAGTCAATGCTATTGGTCGATAGTTAGAGGGATCACATGCTTCACCTTTTTTGGGTATTGGTTGGACATGAGCCAGCTTCCTTGTTGATGGAAATACTCCTGTCGAGTAGGATAGATAGAATAATTTTCGAAGAGGCCTTACTAATGAGGAAGCGCAATGTCCGAGAACTAAATTGGAGCTGCCTTCAGGTCCAGCCGATTTTGATACATCGAGCTTTGACGCGCTCACTCACAAAAACGAACTGTGGTGTCCTATTCAAGTGTCACAAAAAAAGTGCAAGCTTTATAAGCAAAAACAAAACGAAATACGAAAACAAAGTAACGGTAGACTTCAGTATTCAAGTTTACCCTTGGCGAAAGTGCATACAGAGATGTGGTGAACAAAATTTTAACTACTAAGTAATAACCAATAACAATTGAGAACAAAGGGTGTCCTATTCAAGTGCCGCGCACAATCACAAATATTTTAAATGTTTTGACTCGTATGAAAAAAAGTAATAAATTCCAAAATTTTTAGTAACTACTCAAAAATAAACTCTTTTTTTGATATGAAGAAAAATAAATTTTCGAAGTTGTAGTAAACACTATTTCGAAAATGTAAATGTAGCATATGCTATGAATTGACAAGTATCAAATAAGTTGTCAATTTTTGTTTTTAAATAAATTGGAATTTGTCACCCGGTTTTCCAAGCCATCTCGTGGCAGTTTAGGCGTCTACTGCGTTTCATGTACGGCTTTTGTAGCTGTTGGCAGTTTTGTTCTTAAAGGTGCGTTTTTCTAGACACACGATCTTCGCATATTGTTCGAGATTAGCGATCAAGCCATAGAGCGCGGAGCACTATTTGTATGTATCTTTTTGATCGTCGCCTGCGATCGACGCAGAGTGGTGCCTAGCAAAACTCAACTTAACTAAAGAAATCGTGAAACGTTGCTTTTTTTCAAACCGCCAAAAAGCAATGGTCATAGTTACACTAGGTCGAATGCGGTGGTTTTCGGTTTTCACTGGAGCGGGGTTGTAAACAACCACTCATAAAAAGACATTCATTTAATTTTACGTATCAATAGCCATGTCGATATTGCCAACAGCTGACTAAAAAGAAACACTTAAATGTATTATAAAAAACATTGATTCTTATTTTTGGAAAAGTCATCAAAAATTTGTGGGCGGGATTTTCGCCGCTTGTTGCCTCTATCCTTTATGTATTAATAAATATTCATAGGCCTGGGGAAGACAACACAAACAGGGGAGGCGAAAGTGGGGAATAATTAAAAGATTAGGCGATAAGGATTGAAAGGTTGGCGGACGGCTCAGATGCCCTCGCGCTCGCATCGGCGTCCGGGTGTAGTGGGACTCTCGGCCTCTGGTTTCATACCACCGACAGATCACTACTCATCAGGTGCTGCCTTCGATCTGTCGGTGGAATCAGCACTACCACCAGACCAGAGTATGGTTCATTACAAGATTTCTAAATCATTTTTTTTTATGTTTTCATTTATACTTGAAGCGTGTATTTCAAATGTACAGCCAAGAAATCGTTATATTCGTACATAAATTCCGCCTTAGGCATTATTAGCTTACATTTTTCAGACTGAAACTACGATGTTACGATGCATTCACGGTAGGATCGTGCTGCCTAAAGCGGAAATTCACTCTATACTCATCCTAAAGACAATTTATTGTTACGGTACATACATACATACCCAAAGCAGAAATCGACTTTGAAGCCACCATCCAGTATTTCCCCATTTAAGGCAGAACGGACATTGCGTGTTGTATGACGAAGAAAAATGTTGGGGGGACTATTCATGTAAAACATCCCCCGCAGTTTGGGGGACTTGTCATCTTTTTTTATTATTATGGAGAAAATTAACATTTTTTTAAATAATTTGTCATTTGATTTTAGTAGGATATGTCACTATGCACAATCCGATCAAAAGGGGCTTCTGTTCGAGAGATAGTACGCCAAGCCACCTTTCTGTACAAAAACCTGTCTTAAAAATTTGTCCATCTACCCTTTCACCTTGACAAAACAATAACAAACAGCAAATCTGTAATCACTTTTTGCACCCGTCAACCATAGCGAATCAATTCAATGTCAAAAAATCACTACCCCTGGGCAATCTGAAACTCAATCCGCTCACAATTTGCAATCTCTCTTTAAAATTATTTTAAACAAAAACAAATGACATCGCATTTACACTATCGACCCTCGCGCCGTTGTTCTTTCCGAGAGCGAACAGCTTAACTTATTAACCCCCCGATACCCAAACTTCTTAACTCGAGGCCACTGTGTTGTAACTTATAATTCACTGGCACGTTCAGTACACACACAGCACTTTCAGCAACAGAAATAACTTTCCTTATTTTGTATATTATAGGATGCGAACAACAAAAGGGACTCAAAACTCTGGGCTCCAGTTATGAAAGGGTGTGTACACGTCGTCGTCGACGGGTTCAATAAAATGACGGGGTTATGTCCTGCGGCTGTGTGTGTTATATCTTTTTGAAAACCGAACCGAGTTCGAGGAATAGGAAATGGAACCTCATCATTCAATTTAAAGTTGCCGTGGACCAGGTGGTGGCGATGAGACGACGCCTTTATGTTGCCGATGTCTATGTCGGAAATGGTGTTTTAATTCCTTTTTTAAGAGTCATCCAGAGGCTATAAAATACAATCGTAACGGCATAGGGATGGAATTTAAGTCGTTGCCTAGCATTATAAGAAGTTCCCTGCGGCTTGTTTTGTTTTATTTCCCGCTGAGGTGTGTTTTTTGCTTCTAAGCCTTACAAAGAAAACTCAGTTCTCGATAGTCTCGGTAACAATAAGCCCCGAATTATCTGTCTGCAAAAATGGCAATATTTAATAGGACGATAGACCCTCTCCATACATTAATTGTCGTTCAGAGAATACTCATTCGATGAATTGTTTCAACGTCCCGGTACCCTGAAGGGCAGCAGAAAGGAAGAAAAGTCATCAATGCAAAATACGACTCTTGCCTTCTCCTACCGCTGCTATCCTCCCGGTCTCGAAAGGACATCATACGATAACTAATGGCTACAAATTGAAATAAAACGACCGCAAGGCAATCCCAGGACGCAAATGAACGTAGGAAATGGACATAGGATGGATAAAATCGCATATACTCGTATATATGCTGAAGTGATCCTGTTGCTGTCTGTAGCTTTCATCTCCTCGACTTGCCCATCTCTAGCTCATTTAAGTCGTTCCCGTTTTTCCCCTGAAATTCATTTAGAATTTTATTATTAGAGAAGATGCCGTCTAGGAGGATAAAAACTACTAAACGGACGTCGACCGACCCCTTTTTATAGCCCCGAGCTACTTAACGAATTTTAATCTTTGAAAATATAAATTTCAACAATATGTTCCCAGGACGGAATGAAAGGAGGACGGTTTAGTATGTGGACTGGATGTTGTAATAGTATTTGGCTATTTGAATTGGAGAGCCGTTTGCCATGTTGCTTTTGTGTTCGCGAGTTATAGTCGGCTTTTGGATAACGTTTTTCTTTGGGTCTTAGGGTTAACGTGGGGTACCATCTGTGCTGGTTGACTGTTTCGATAGGCCCTGCAGATACTTTTTGAGTGCCTATTCGCATTTTGTTGTCGGTTACTGAAACGGAATAATTTTGCCTACGGGCTACATGTGATGCTGGGAAAAACTTTATTAGGCCTATGTGGGCATTGTTTTTCACAGATTAAGAAATTCAATGTTTTAGCCTTAATTATGATTTAGTTTAAAATATGAGCTTCCAATATGGGAGGTGTTGCCGACGAAGTTTAATGACGGATATGTAGGACCTGTTTCCTGAAGAGTTATTAATTGCTCAGAAAACTGAAAGTGAGGCCCTTCAAATACAACCAATTGGCTCCTCTTCTAGATCATCGTCGTCATTTAAGTCGTCCTTTGTTGTGTCAGATCCTGTGAAACTGTGGATGAATAAAACAGACCCGCTAAAGGCTAGTTCTTGCAGTTGTCTGACTGAGTACAGCTTGTCTTCAGGCTTCATGAAAAATACATTTCTGTCTGGTGGTGTCAAAGCTATTAGTAGGACGAGGAGGTCACATCTTCTCCAATAATCACTACAGACGAAGGATAAGTATCCTTGCTCATGGAAAGGGCTCTGGATATAGTGAGCGCCTGGGCCACAAGCTGTGGACTGGGCGTTAATCCAGGCAAGACTGAACTGATGCTATTTACCACTAAAATCAAAGTACCGCATTTTACCCTCCCTAAACTAAACGGTCAGTTACTCCAACTATCACCCAGCGCAAAGTATCTAGGTGTCATTTTAGATACGAAGCTCAGCTGGAAGTTAAATATTGAAGAGCGGGTGAAGAAAGCCTGCATCGCTTTCTACGCCTGTAAGAAAACCTTCGGAAAAAGATGGGGCCTTAAGCCAAATATGGTCCTCTGGATGTACACAGCAGTAGTCCGTCCGATTCTCTCATATGGGTCGTTAGTTTGGTGGCCAGCACTTGGTAAAGGATATAACATAACAAAACTTGGCAGGGTGCAAAGGACGGCTTGTCCTGGCACTACATGTGCCATGCGAACTTGCGCTAAACGTGATCCTGCATCTTCCGCCAATAGACCTCTTTATTAAACAGCTGGCAGCGGGCAGTGCAGTCAGGCTCAGAGACTCGGGAGCCTGGACTGCCAAGCCGTACGGCCATAGCAACATCCTCAACCAGTTGCCACGAGATGTGGTCAACATAAAAACAGACTTCACTGTGCCCAAACTGAGGTTTGACAGAAGCTTCTCTGTCAAATTCCCCACCAGGGCTGAATGGAGGGGGGACGAGGTGGTGAAGGACTTTGACATCACGGTTTTCACCGACGGGTCGAAAATGGACTGCGGCGTCGGTGCAGGAATCTTTTCTGAAGTACTGAATATCTCGGAGAGTTATCGCCTCCCGGACTATGCCAGCATTTTCCTGGCGGAAACTTTCGCAATTATGAAGGCGTGTCTCACTCTCGGTGATATACCAGATAACCAGAACATCGCCATTTGCTCAGACAGCCAGGCCGCTATCAAGGCACTGAACTCGGTGAGTACTTCCTCCAAACTGGTCGAGCGGTGTGGGGAAGAGTTAACTCGCCTTGGCAGTCGGCTCAATATCACCCTGCTCTGGGTGCCTGGTCAAAGAGACATTGAAGGAAACGAAAAAGCCAACGAGCTGGCCAGGAGGGGCCGTTTTAGAAAGTTCTCATGCGGAATCTGTTTGTATTCCGCTGAAGACTGTTAAGAGCAAGATCTTCTCTTACTACCTCAATGTTGCGGATTCCAAATGGCGGAATCTGCCCACCTGCGCCGTATCAAGGAAGATTTGGCCCTCCTATGACAGTAGGAAAACATCTGAGCTATTAACCAAGTCCCGTAGGGATGTCGCCAGGCTCACGGTGGTCATTACAGGTCATTAGCCTATCGGATGCAATTAGACGTGGCATCCCTTATAATCCGCAGCTATGAAAATGAGGATGAAAAGGAAACCCTCACTCACTTCCTCTGCGAATGCCCGGCCCTTGCTAGGGCCAGACATCGAGCATTGGGCGAGGCCTTTCTTGTTAACCTGGGGGGATGTATCGGGGGTGAAGACCGGGGAGCTGCTATACTTCCTGAACTCCTCCGGTTGGATCTAGGCATCCTTCCATCCCCTGTTAGCCCAACCATCTTATAACCGATTTTGCCGAGGTTTGTGGTTACAAAACGGCGCATTCGCGCTAATTGGGTTCTGGCAAGTTGTGCTTCAGCCACCACTTATCCCAAGCAACCAACCATCCTTGCTCACGCCACATCTCACGATGCTACCATCAGCATCTCCTTAAGCGGTACCCGCTGGTACTTGTACCAGCACAAAATGATGACTTAAATGACGACGATGATCTAAAAGGGAAACAATTTGCTGTATTTGAAGGTGCAACAGTGGCTTGATAACCTCGGTACGGTATACGAATGTGCAGTGAACACCATTTAATCGGGGCACATCAGGCGGTACTCTTTATGCCCATATTATGCCCATATTTATGGTCTATCGGTGGACGAAACCAGTTGGCTCAAGTGCGATTGGCCTTTTATGGTGATTATTTTTGCAATGCACTCCACCATTGCTAATTTAATCTTTTTGTATTGAGTTGATAGCGATACACTTCATTCATTATTAAGACTTCTTATATGTAGATCTCACCTAGTTTCCGCTCCAAGCAAGTTAATAGTTAAGTAGTATGTAAGTAGATTAAGGCCCGTTTTCTCAATGTCCGGTTAAACTGCCAGTTAGCTACCCGGGAGACTAAATTTAACCTTAGCGCATGCAACGCTCAAAATTTGATAATGCAGTCCACAGCGCAGCTAATGCAGTAGAAAGTCAGCTGATTTTCTTGGCAGAATTCTGCTACCTGTTCAATTCTATTCTACGCCTGTGCCACCTCTCAGAATTATTTTGCGGCTGAGTTGGTTTCAGATCCGTTTCCTTCGAATGAATATCCAGAACACTGTTCCTTGTGACCAGTTTAGTTGTCTCATTTGAATGTACGAACGTAAACAGTTCTAGCTGTCAAAATCTCAGCAGTACGTATCAGCTGTTTGGAATTATCGTCCGATAAATTCTTAACCGAAAGATGAGGGCCGGCCAGCGTTTATCTACAGGATAAGATTTAACCAGACATTGAGAAAACGGCCCTAAGTATTTTAGGTTTATCTAAGCAAGGTTTTTTCTTTTAAATTTTCCCTGTAAATATTCGAAACATCACACCCCACATTGGTCGCCCAACAATTTCACCGAAAATTCAATTTTTCATGTGTTATAAAGTCCGGATGGGATTATGGATATGTGAGCGGTTTCCGGAATACCAAAAGGCATGTCAGACCACAGCTTGTTGTTCTTTCTCAACAAGTGATAATTTCGTCTCTACTTCCCACCCCCTAATATTCTAATCACTACGCCGCAATCGAGAAAAAAAAACTGTCGATGCGATTGTCATAAAAAATAAATTTGCAAATTTTCAAGCATCCACTTACGAGCCCGCCCCCCATTTCTTGTGGGATGGGCATATTGAAAAAGGACGTGCGGCAATATAAAGTGAAACGTGTTCAAGTATGCAAATTCAGTGTTCAGACTTACTTATGGTTGGATTATCTTAACAGTTTCATCACAATTGAACAGTTTTCCATATACATATATATGGACAGAGCCTGCCTCCCCCGCCCCCCTTGTCTAACACTCATCTCATTTGCATCACACACTCGCCATCCCTCGGATTTCATACGAGTCTCTTAAGTCGTATGCATTGTCGAGAATTTCCTTATTTTAAACTTTGAATCGATTCTCTATCGCGCCAACACTCGATCTCTATGCACATTCACTACACGCTCAATTCAACTGGAAGCAATACGAAAGACGAGTGATTTCTTCTCGTCACGGTAAAATCAAATATCCTTATTTTTTACGTTCGTCGACGATGTAATGTGCATATAGCTGAATATCTCGTGCATATCGAGCTGGAATGGAACGTGTATATGTTCGAAGGACTCACCAGAGACGGTTGGCGGGACGAGGTAGTGACGAGAAAATCGAGATCGTAAAATGCCTTTCCAATTCGTTGGACACATTCTCCACACATATCCCTATATATTTTCAGGATACTATTTTACTATCCCTTGGCATACGTAGACGGTACATTGAAGACCGTATCTCAACCGCTCCTCTCGCACAGTCGAGGCAACGGACGTCTGAAAGGATTCATTTCTGAGCACCATTCAATGTAAAACCAAACGTGTCATTTCTGAGGTTAAATGTATTATCTACTTAAGTTTATCCCTTAGTTTTTTTTTCGGTGTTCTCTCTGTTGTGTTTTTGTTCTATTCGAGATCTGCCTCGATTGGGTTCAAAGGTAAGCCGAAGGTCCTGATGGAGATTTGCGAGCCTTTATGCCAAGCCACTTAATGTATGTATCTGTTTTATTTCGTCTGAGAGGACTCGGTATCTATTTCGGGTATCTAAGATGAAGTTGGCAAATCCGTTTAGTGAATTTAAAGTCCTGTAAAGTATTTTGTTTGAGGCTCGACGGTTTTTTTTTGGTTTGGTAGTCATATTTCAACCCGTCTTGACTTCCCCGGGTCGTAGGAATAAGGATTTACATTATATTTTGCGTACATGGAAAAAATGAAAGTCAGTAAAATGTTTTCTTTGCGATATACTGCAATTTTTCTGAACAAACCCTTGTCTTGAGTCCTGAAAATTAAAGAACAGAACATTTTTAACGAAGCAAGCCAGTTCAGTATTTTTCCCCCAAGTAATAGCTCTCCAAAGCACATCCAGCATGTCATTCGTTCTTCAAGCCCTCACGAAACAAGTCAATAATTGATCCAATTCCCGCACCACTCTTTGCAAGCCGCAAGAAAGGCAATTCAATTTCAAGACCAAACTAATTAAGCGTGCTTCCTTTTTTTCCAACCCCCCGTGTCAATCATTTACATACATTACACATGCACGTGGAAGCCCTATTTCTCAAGGAGCCGGTCAGTCTGAACCTAAAGTACGGACCAAAAAAAAAGTCATGAATGATCGCGTGCCACTTTCACATTTCAGGATACCATCGGGACTGTTTTGTGAATATGAAATTATCCTTTTTGATTCGAGTACGAGGTGATGAATATTTTTACTTAGTTTATCGGATGAATCATTCCAGAAAAGGAAAGGAAAAGAAGACTAAGTTTCGGCTATCCTTTGTTTTACTGGAGGAAATGGAAAACGGACTTCGATAACACACGAAGTGGAAGGTTTTCACAAGCGCAGTGCAACGGGGTTGCTTGTGGAATATTGGCGAAGGTGAAAGGTTGAATTGGATTGTCAATATTCGTTCAAGGATGGGAATTCAAAATTAAGTAGCGGCATTGAGTCTACAAAATCTTGGTTTGTCCAATATTCGGCAATCAAATTGTGAGGACAAATTTTATTTATATTGTATATACATATTTCGGGAGCGACTTACCCCCTTCTTCAGTACAAAAGCTACTGAAGAAGGGGGTAAGTCGCTCCCGAAATATATATATTTTATACAAAATAAATAAAATTTGTAGTTTGGGAAAGCTGCGTCTTCTTTGATTTAGTTGACAACTACAAACGTCGGACGACACCTAACATAAATTGTGAGGAGTAAATTGCTTCCTGCGAAACATTTTTTTTGTTGTTTTTGAATGCACATTTACCGTTTTTGCGTTCTCTTTTGGCCTTAACGAGATAAGACTTCTATAAAAGCTTCGATCTATTTCGTAAAATTTCAAATGAAATCTGTTTAATACTCTTTCAGAGCATACTCTACTAGATAGAGTCAAAAACACTGAAAAGCTGGGCTTCAAATAACACAACGGTTGCAAAAAAAGGTTTTCTATACGAAAATAGAAGAACTCTTTTACGAAAAAATTTAGACAAAAAAAAAATATTGGTTTATCCTTTTTACCGGGCGACCTATCGTGGATCGGTTCTTGGTTAACAGTGGGTTTACCGCTGTGGGATATAAAGCGAGCATTCTAGGGCGGTATACTGAAGGTTGCAACCCCTTAAGCCGCCCACGCAAGGGATGTGAGAAATCCACTCTCAGCCGGTAGTTAATTTTCAGGTAACAAAATAACGGGTTCTGCAAAAAAATAAATAGAAAAGAATAGAAAACGGTTGCCGAAAAATGGTTGCCGGAAAACGGCTGCCGAAAAACGGTTGCCGAAAAACGGTAGCCGAAAAGCGGTTCCCGAAAAACCGTTGCCGGAAAAACTCCTGCCGAAAAATGGTTGCCGAAAAACGGTTGCCGAAAAACGGTTGCCAGAAAACGGTTGTTGGAAAACGGTTACCGAGAAACGGTTGCCGAAAGACGGTTGCAGAAAAACGGTTGTCGAAAAACGGTTGTCGAGAAACGGTTGCCGAAAAACGGTTACCGAAAAACGGTTGCCGAAAAATGGCTAACGAGAAACGGTTAACGAAAAATGGTTAACGAAAAACAATTGCCGAAATTAACGGCTCGACAACCGTTATCATCATCAGAATAGATTGTCAGGTTTCCTTGCATTCCCAAGTCAATTTTATTTATTGGTCGTATAAGTAATCCTATGGCTGCTTATTGCTTATTCTCACCATACACCAGTGCCGCTAATCCCGAAGCTTACTCATCCAATCTCGACGCGATCAAAAAAACTGCCTGTGAGTACTAATAGAACTCTCACAGTGCTCCGGGCTTGTCAGTATAAAGACGGCGCGGATAGGAGGTGCATGCTAGCAACTGCACTTCCGAAAAGTAGATATGCTATTGAAACGTCAACAAGGCATAGAAATGCTAGTGATGTTGACGCGTCCATGCCCCTGGAGGGGTCAAGGCAATTAGAGAGAGAAACTATAAGTCTAGGGTATAAAAAGTAGACAAAACCGGCCAAGTAATCAATTCAATCATCATTAACCCTGTGGACATTGTATCGGAACAAATTTAAACCACACTTGTCATTCTGACCTCTCTCGTGGGCTTATCTCTGGTCTACCTACTAAATAAAGACTATCGTCGAAGCATTAAGAAAAAATACACCAATAACTGCAACAATAATAAGTTACCCTTATAACTCTAAAAATAATGTTAATTACTCACCTGCTAATTGTAAAATAAATAAAGCATGAATCCCCAAGGTATTGTCCAAAATAATCATATTCACCGAAGTTAAGAGTTTCAATAGTATAGGCTAGAGTTCTAGGTTTAAGAACTAATTCCTGTATTCACTCTACATCGGAAATAAACAAGAAAAATCAGATGACTAGTAACTTCTCATTTCTAACGTTGGGGTGCAGCTATTCTGCTGCCTGCCACCCATGTCTCCCTCGAAATCCTAATCAGGCAAGAACAGCATAACCCAAAGGATTTCCGGTGCTTTAAGTTGCTAGTTCCTAATTTGATTACTGCTTCCCTTTGTAGCATCATATTTTTATCGGAAAAGAGAGGCTCTAAATTTTCTTATCTTCTAACATCAAACAGTACAACTCTTGCAAAAATTTGCAGCAATTTCCCTAAACTATCATTCCACTTCCCGAACAAATATTTAATCCAAACCTGTTAAGTACTCCAAATGTGCCACGTTAGCAAACCTCCTCAAATTCACACGGTCCACATTCCATCCGAGAGATCCGTGTTGTTTCATTCACTCACACACACATAAACGCCTTCTTCTTCACTCCCCGCACAAGGTCCTTGCAACCGCGCCCTTATCATTTATTTCAATCTTCAAACAAACGAGTCTTCTCGACTGCTATCAACTTTTAACCCGAAGGACGAAATATGCAAACACCATATTTCTTTTAAATAATTTCCCACCAGCCAGCCGACTAACCCTCCCGATTTTTTTCCCAGGAACCCAAAGGATCTGTGTGTACATGTCTCGGGGAATAACAAGCAGAAAAGTTTCATTACACACTCTGTTGAAGAACTTGCCCCGGTCATACTAGTAAAGTATAGTAGCAATCTCAACTAGTGACTAGCCAGCCAGCTTTCGAACTCATTTAAAGCAAATGCCGGGGTTTTTCAATTACACACAACACAGGCAGATCCTGTATCCCTCCCGGTCTCAGTTTCGATCTCGACAAACACACGGGCTCTAAGTCCTTTTATCCTTAACAGCTCTGACGACTATGGTTGCCTCCTCGTCGTCTGGCCGGCGGGCTTACAACAAATCTAGAACATTATCGCAGACATTTTTAGACTCTTGCCGAAATTCAAAGCCCTAAACTTTGCTGAACGGTTTCAAGCCAACTCTACCAACTGCCCGGATCTGTGTATGCTCGTATGTAGAGGGGCTAACCCTTTAGTCGTTCTATTTCGCAAAAAATGCTGATATTTCCCAAGAATGTGTGTATGTGTCGGTCTAATCATAAAGGAAAAGGCAATGGAAATATGGCGGGCCTGTAAAGAGCAGCGCAACTAACCATAAGAAAAAAAATGCAGAGTATTAAAGCGAGCATACTAAATCGGCAACGAGCAGAAAAAAGAACCCCGAGCTAAGCTCTGGCGCTCGGTGCTACCCTGCTAATATTGAACGGAACAGAACACAACCCGTAACGTCACCGTCTCAGCGCTTTATTACAAAATATATATAGTCGCCTGGTATTCCGATGCTCCTATTGCTGTTGGCCAAAAACCAATAATTATAAATTTTCGCGCAACTCTCTCTTTCCTTCTCTCTCCGACTAGCTCGTCCGATAGCGGCAGCACCCCGCATCGCATGGGCTCCTCTTCTCAGGACTTGCTGTTGAACGACGAACGGTTACATTCAGAGGCAAGGACTGCTTCTTCGTGCCTGATATGAATGCGAGGCAGGAGCAAATATTGATTTTTCACTGTTCACATAGCGAAGACTGCAACTAGCGTCCAGTAAACCAGGATATAGTCGTTCGAGATAAGAGCAGCAACAACTTCATCTTTTTAGCAAACTATCTATAGTTTAGTCTCAGTGTGTTGCGAGCGAACGGCATGAGTCCGGCCGGTCCCTGAACCCGAATTCTATGCCGAACGTTCTCCTGTTTCGAGGCCCAAGTCATCTAGTTTCATGAATATCCATTTGCTGCTGTGGTAGTTGGAATTGACAAAAATTGCGGGGCTTAAGGGACGACGACGGAGCAAATTACTACCACTGGCTGGCCACTCACATTTCAATCAACATTCCAACTCTCTTTCGACTCTTCCTCGGTTCATCGTCGTCCACACTTTTAAATGCTTCGCAGTGAGCAGCAGCGATGGTTGCACTCAGCCGAAGATCCTGATGTCTGACTGCGTCGCTGCCGAATACCAACACTCACCTGAAAAATCAACCCCACCTTCTGCACACTCGAAGCCAGTGGCCGCTTTTCAAAACAAACAACAACAAAAATTCTTCTTCCTTAATGGACGGTAATCAAATGACGGAGAGGAGAGAGATATGCGGGCGCCTTAGTAATTAGAATTTATCACGTTACAACAGATTGAAACTACTCTTGGAAACGAACTGGTCGATAGTGAAGTATGAGTATGAAGGTCAATGGGATTAGTACCTATCAAGAGAACAAGGTGGTTACTAGAAACTTCGGTCCTTGTTCGATGAAGAACGATATCGGACTACGTTGTCTGGCCAATACATCCTCATAAATGTGCTTCCACAACGAAGGAAGATACGTATGTAGATACAGATATCCTGGAAGAAACAGAAAGGTCCTTTGGTAAATTTCCATTATTCGAAGGAGCAAAGATCTGTGAATGCAGCCGATGTCGGGAGAAATGACATGGGTGCCATATTAGGTCCTTTGCCCTGGGGCACTTGAGCCAACAACACAAATTTCCTTTCATTTCTGTCATCCGGATGACATGTGTACTCTTAATTCAACAATAGCAGAAATAATTATGTAACGTAACTTGTATCTGCCAACTATCATGCAACCGAACCATCACAGGATTAGATTAACGTCAATCTTTCAAAGTAATTTAATAGGCGTACTGGATCAAAAGAGATGATGGGTTGATGGTTAAGCTCCGTCGGGGCGAAGCAGAACCGAATCCAATTCACACAATCACAAGGTAACCTCGAGCAGGTTGTGGTATTCGATTTTTGCTGGCCGATTGATTCGCTCGAAAGGACTACTCGTCCTTGTTGCCAGTGGCAGCAAACTGAAATGTGATTATCGAAGATTGTGTCAATCAAATTACTTTCCATCAATCAATTCCGTGTGTTTGAATCCGAACTCATTCAAACGCATCACCACAACTGCAAATTCCGGCTCTTTGATCAAACCCAGATTACAGCAAAGAATAAAGACGAACACAAGCTTCGAGCAAGACAAAGGAACCATCCCGAATCAACCAGACGAACAAACAAGGATATCAGGCGTAACACAATTATTGCTGGGGCTAAAATTACATTACACATTAGACGAAAGGCGAAATTGTGTCTGGTCATTGGACTAACATATAGTATTAGGTCTTATAGTCTCTCACTCGTCGCCCTGTAAGTATCCTTAATCTTTGACCGTTTTTTGACACACATTTAAGGACCTTGTTGTTCTAATCAAAAGATCAAGGACAGGGAAAATAGCATGCAATAAGATTTGCACCATATGCCCGGGACGAAAAACACCCATACGGAAGGCAGGGAGCGACAAGGAGCCGGAGAGGCTTCCATTCGAGAGGACTACATACGTATTCTTAAACGTCGGTGCTTATTTTCAGAGTCAAGAACAATGGATACTTGCATATGTCTTGCGACCCATTTTTCTCCATTCTGCTTGTCGCCCGCCGGGCTTGTGGAAATAGTGTGACACAAAATAGAGAAATTAAGGACTTTTTTCTAGGGCATCGTTTTGCTTTTTCTGTTTTTTTTTTTTTTTTTTGCTTGCCTTGAACTTTGATTTCAACATACATTTTTCGTTGTTTGCCTTAGGGTCGTCCACTTGAAATTTCAGTTGAGGTTTAGGGGGAGAGCATTTGCAGGACGGAGCCTTAGGGTTTATTGTCTTACAAGCTTTTGAAATGCCATACTAAAGTCCTATTAGGAAGAATGTGTTCTATGAAATATAGTGGGCATTCCGCTGTGAACATTGGTTTACCATAGTCTATTGGCCGTCTTTACATTTAGCTCATTTCTCGTTCGGATTCCGTGTCCCCCGCTTCAATTTTCAGGATTGCGTTCCGTTTGCTTGCCTTGGATATTCTCCCGACCCCATGCAGGCACATTCTCTCCTATTGTGCGAAATTCCTCTGGGGTGGATGATGATGATTCCGGACGATGTGTAACAAGTGGCCGTGCCAAGCATTTATTTGCTGCCATTTTGTGGATTAGCAGGCACATCTTTATGGGCTTACTGCAGACATGTACGTAGAGCAGGCATGGAAAAACAAAAACCCGGGAAGAATTGGAGCAGAAATCGTGCTCGTATTTTATAAGCTGAAACAACCATAGCTATAACCGCAAATACATATCCTCCATGTCATGACTTTTCATATACGACCGTATAAATATTTTCGCACGAGTCCTGGACCTGAAATTGTGAGCATTAAGTACACACTTCTCGCCAATCTTTTAAGCAACGGTCGTCGACGTCGTCCTGCCTTCATCACTGGATCATGAGTCAACACAGGCCATAGGTAATAATAATAGAGCACACTCGTATGTGGAAGTCGGCCAAGAAAAAGACACAAAGGCACACACCGGAAAAAAAACGGAAAGGATCCTCTGCAAAGAGTCAACAGTTTGTCAGCAATTTTTAGTTGAATTGTTGCGCTTTGCAATTTATTTTTGTTTGGATTTGTGAAGTGAGAGGGTCCTTCTTGTGCAATTTCTTACCCTGGATAATACGTATACGTGCGTTCCTGAAGAAATTAATCACACACTTGACTTGAGGGGATTTTTGAAGTTCGACCGGATGTTTTCTTCGTCTCCTGTGCGTTGCAGGTTAAATCCAAGAAAGACGATACAGAGTTTTTCTTTTTTTCTTCTGGTCAAATCATTTCCAAGAGAAGGAATAAACTGTGAAAGGGTTGGAGGGATATTGCCAAATTGTAGCACTATTTTTGGATTGGTGTTATGCTGACAGTGGAATGAGTAGGGTTCAAAATGGGTCAAACAAGTTAATAGGATGTGTCTTGAAAAAGACATGGGAGTGTGGATTGTGATGGATGGAAATGAGGTTCTCGGATCAAAATTCGCATATTCAAGAAACGTATTACGTTGGGAAGGAGATACTATTGTACTTTACCTTAACCCATAGTGGGGAATAACGCGTCATAGGGGAGAAGATGTGAGTGGAAGATTTCCCTCTTGGAATTCAAAGAGAAAATTTATGTTAATTTGAACATGCAGATAAGAATTCAAGCGAGCTTTTAGTCCGACGTGTTTGCAAAATATATCTCCAACAACCACTCTGATTAGCTTATTTCCGCACTAATTTGCATGACGATTATATAGGTATGAACCTTCGCGCGTCCTTGTACATATTTTATACACCTAATAATAATTAATAATAATTGCGAATTTACACAGCAGACAGATATCGTGAACAAATTCTGTGAACCCTTTAATCAGCTCCTGATGGCCTTCTGTTATTCCAAATACTATAAAGAAAAATGTATTTGCCTAGCAATTCTTTTTAAGGCTCAGAGAATTAAACACCTGAATCTCAAAGATCCTTCCTAATAGGCTACTGGAAATTCACTCATGCAAGGCAGCCTCCTTCATAAGGGTACAAAATAAAAGCTATCGCAAATCAGGCCCAATATTAGGCAACGCAGAAACATTTGATACGTTAGAAAAAGTGAGCAACCCTGGTTTGATGTTCTGATCCAGCTAGGTAGGTAGGTGACTGGCAACCACAGCACACAGTGATACCAGAGGGGTTCGTCACCCCATAATTTTTAAACCAGACTGACCTGGTGATAAAGTGAAGGGGGTAACCTTAGAAGCATTCTCAACTTCTGATAAGAAATAGGAACCGAGAGATGGATTATTCTTTCCTGTCAAAGACGAATTAGAGCAATTGCTAACGAAAAAAACAAACAAAACGGAAGTTTGTTCAATCGAAGACGAAGACTTATGTCATGCTCTACACTAAGGCAGAGACTAATGATGATCACAACCATAGTAGAAATTACGTACTGCGTTTTCAGCTATAGCAGTTTGGAGGAGTAGATAGGATGAAGTCTAGACCACATCTTGGCATGTATTACCACTCATCCACATACCATTTGCCTTACTAATAGTCTTGGATTTAAAACATAGCTTAGATAAATTGGTTGGCATGAGAACACTATAATGTTGTTGCAGTGCTTGGCTCATGCCTGCCTGTCTAGCAGGTTCATCTGCGAGGCAATTACTGTCAAAGCCACTATGACCTACAATCCAGCACAGAAACTATCAAAATACGTACTTTCCATTCTCAATGAATGACAAACGATATTCACCTACTATTCACAACGGCTTGGCTGTCTGTAATCTGGAGAGATTTTGATATTTTCGGAGACTAAGCCGTGCCACCCCAGAGAGGTTAGAGCTTTCAAAATTTTTCGAAGCAACTAGAACCGAAAAGCCGTCAAGTATAGTCATCATCATCATCGTGGCGCAACCGCCCGACGTCAGGCCCTGGCCGCCTGGATCATTGTTCTCCAATTATCCCGGTCAAGCGACCGCGTCTTCCTGTTTTGGATGCTCAGTAGTTGTTCGGCGTCTTCTACTACGGATTCTTTCCAACCAGCTCTCGGTCTTCCACGCAGCCTTGCTACGTCGACGCGTCGTCCATTGAATATTTTCTTAGGCATGTGTTCATCGTCTATTTGTTCTATATGTCCTACCCATTGTAGATGTTGTAGTTTGACAATTCTCGAAACTTCCAGCTCATCGTACAGTTCGTACAGCTCATGGTTGTACCGGATGCGCCATCCATTTCGGTCGCAATAAATAAATAACTGGCGCAACAGTCCAATTTGAACCACGGCCTCGAGACGAGTTAGCATCGTCTCATTTTCTAGATCGTGGCGGTTTTTTGTGCAGAGGTATGTGATCAGCAATACGCTCAACCGAGTTATTTACCCCATAATGGGTACTCATTTAACAGCTGAGTGGGCTCATAGTCCGACACGTAAATCCCCGGAATCGAACCGGGGCCCAGTGCGTTGAAGGCGAACGTGCTAACCGTTGCGCCATCCAGACTACATTTCGGTCGCAAACTGGTCTGAAAATTCGCCGAAGGACCTTACGTCCAAATGTGTTTATCATGTTTCCGGCGGCTTGAGTAAGGGTCCAGGTTTCGCAGTCATAGCATAGCACAGGTCGTATGATGGTTATGTATATGCGGAGCTCAATGTTTCTGTGCACATGCTTCGATTCCGTTATTGGGAGGACAAAAAGTTTTATTTGCTTGCTGTATCCGTCGCTTGATTTTATCAGTTTCATTAGCGTCCTTTTACAGGCTACTAGCCAGGTGTATGAAGTCATCTACGAATTTGATGCTGAGGTCCCCTACGTTGATGTTCGGTTGTTCTGGCGTCCTTGTCCTTGATTGCATCTTTACTTTTGTTTTGTCCTGGTTAATGCGTAGTCCAACTTCTTTAGCAGCCATGTCAAGATTATTTAGAAGTTCTTCTGCGCCGGGCAGGTTTCGGGACATGATGTCGTCAGCGTACGCTATCAACTGTGTCGACTTGAAGAGCAGTGTGCCGCTGTGGTCCGCATTCATTACCCGGGTGGCCTGTTCAAATGCCAGGTTGAATAGCGTCGGCGTCAGTCCATCGCCTTGCTTCAGTTCAGTACGTGTTTCAAAAAGGTCAGTCAGCCTGTTTTGGAGCCTAATCTGTAAGACGAAGCTGGTCATCGTCATCTTTGTTAATCGCACTAATTTTACTGATATACCAAATTGCAGCAAATTATTACAGTACACTACGATTGATACTGTCACATGCTTGCTTAACAAAGATTTGGCACACGTCAGCGTTGTATTCCCAGCACTTTTCCAGGATCTGCCGTGGAAAGCTGATCGGTTGTAGATCGACCAGGTCTGAAACAACCTTGATATTCGCCAATGTTTCGTTCAACGTACGGCTTTATTATTTTCCAGAATTTTTGTCGATATTTTGTAGGGCGTACAGACCCGAGAGATGCCTCCGTAATTCTCACGCCGCAGTTTTTCTCCCTGTGGAGCCATGATCAATAATAATGCCATCAATTTGGACGTCTTGTAAATAGGACTGAAGGCGGGACCGTGAAGGTCCTGGTGTACCGAAGTGTAAATCCTTCTCTGTTGGAAATAATTTAAACTCATACACGCACAATTCAATACATATTTGAATTATATAAAATAACTGAACCATAGTCATGTACTTCTACAATACTTTTAGTCTTCAATAAACGTTCACGACGACAACAAGTATTTTTCATTCTTTCTTTGATGGAAAGAAACAAATTTTTGAAATTTTGCCTTTACTAATGGCTTTGTTAAAATATCTGCAATCATATCTGAGCTTTGACAATATTCGCAATTAACAATTTTCTTTTCAATATAATCTTTAACAAAATGAATTTTGACGCCCATATGTTTTGAACGGTTGCTAAATTTTCCTGTTTTTACTTGCTGAATGCAACTCTGATTGTCTTCATAAAGGGTTGTTGGAAATTCGTCGATAATACCAAATTCATTCAAGATGCGCCGCAACCAGATACATTTTTTACAAGCCTCATGTAAAGCATAACATTCCGCGTCGGTAGAAGATGCTGCCACTAGCGTCTGCCTTTTCGAACTCCAGGATATCGGCCCGCCAAAGAAGAATACAAACCCTGAGTTGGATTTTCGGGTAACAGTGTCTTCAGCCCAATTCGCGTCGACGTATCCTACCAAAACATTTCTTTCGGGTACTTTAAGTTCCAACTTATATGCTGAAGTTCCTTTCAAGTATTTGAAAACGCATTTGACAGCATTCCAATCGCTTTGAGTTGGTTTGGCAATTCGTTGAGACAAAATACCTACAGCTGCTGCAATATCGGGTCGAGTATGAACGGTAATGTACAGCAGGCTTCCGATTGCTTTACGATACTTTTCATTATCTCGCATCACATTATCGTCGACCATTTTTTCAAATCCAGGAGTCATTGGTATATCCAAACTACGTGCATCTGCTAAACCGAAATTTGACAAAATCCTTTTGATGTAGTTTTCTTGGTCTAGCAGGTATATCTCGTCACGCTTTGTCACTCTCATTCCCAAATAATTAGTGACGAGTCCCAAATTCTTTACATGAAAGTGATCGTTCAAAACCTTTTCAAAATTGTTGATAGCATCCTTGGAAACTGATGCTGCCAGAATGTCATCGACATAAACTAATATATATATTGTCGAAACATCGTCGTTTATGTACAAACATGGATCTTCTTTGCTTTGTTTAAATCCAGCGTTGATGACAACGTCGTGAAGTGCCTGATTCCAAACTCTTCCTGACTGCTTCAATCCGTAAATTGATTTCTTTAGTAAGCATACTTTTTCTTCTGTTCCAGCTTCCATAAAACCCGGTGGTTGTTGCATATAAATAGTTTCTTCCAATGTGCCATTGAGGAAGGCTGTTTTTGCATCAAAATGGTATATATGCATTTTATTTTTAGATGCTATCGTTAAAAATATACGCAATGTTGTTTGACGTGCTACTGGTGCAAAAACTTCGTCGTAATCGGTTCCGAACTTTTGGCAGTACCCCTGAGCGACCAGACGTGCCTTGTACTTATGAGTTTCATCATTCGCATTCGTCTTCAGCTTAAACACCCATTTGCAGCCTATTGTAGTACGACCCTTTGGTAAACTGACGATTTCCCAAGTCGAATTCAATTGCAACGAATTCATTTCGTCAACCATTGCCTTTATCCATTTATCTTTGTTAATGCAAGTGACAGTTTCTTCATATGTTGTTGGCTCACAACGGGCCACCATATCGATTCGTTCGATCTCCTGCCTTTGATTACGATGCGAATCATTGGAATCGTTCGATGAACTTTCCTGACCATTCGAGTTATTGGAAGTTTCACTGCAATTATCGGTCCCGGTGTCGAATTCATCCTCAGAGCTCAAAACTAAATTGTTTTCATCAAATGTTGCGGATATATCTTCTTTCTGCTCCTCCTCAAGCGGATCCGATTCATCGGGAATATCAAGTTCAACATATTCAACCGATTTAATTCTTTCTTCAGTTGTTTTAGGAATAGATAAAATATCCTTTTCTATCTTCCTCTGCGGTGAATTCATGTCCATGGCGAACTTAACATCGCGCGAAATAATCATTTTATTTTCGCTTGGAATAAAACATCGATATGCTTTCGATTCCATGTCCAAGCCCATATATAAGCCCACTTTCGCTTTGGAATCTAATTTCTTACGCTGAGCATCAGGAATATGAACAAAAAATTTTTCGCCAAAACGCTTCATAATGACAAAATTTGGTTTCCGAACAAACCACAGCTCAAAAGGTGTTTTGTTGACACTTTTCCATAATAAACGATTTTGTAGAAAATTGGCTGTGGTTACAGCTTCGCCCCAAAACTGATTTGGTAATTCCGCATCAAACAACATGCAGCGGGCCATTTCCATTAATGTTCGGTTTTTGCGCTCCGCCACGCCGTTTTGCTGCGGTGTGTGCGGCGCTGTTCGCTGGCAAACTATTCCTTCGCTCTTCAAGTATTGTTCAAAATCTTTACTTAAGTATTCTCCGCCTCTGTCAGTGCGAATAGCCTTGATTCGTTTATTAAATTGCGTTTTTAATAATTCATAAACTCTTTAAATTTTGATAATGTTTCTGACTTTTCTTTCAACAAAAAGATAGTAGTATAACGCGAATAATCATCGACAAATGACAAGATATATCGTTTACCTGATATGATGGAAAGAATGAAAAATACTTGTTGTCGTCGTGAACGTTTATTGAAGACTAAAAGTATTGTAGAAGTACATGACTATGGTTCAGTTATATAATTCAAATATGTATTGAATTGTGCGTGTATGAGTTTAAATTATTTCCAACCACGCATGCCGCTACAGTGACGCGCGGTTACGGGCTAGCTCAAATGGGCGTTTGGCGGAGTTGACATATGCGGCTGCTGGTCCTTCCATTACAAAAAAAAACTATTTCGCGCGTCGTGAATCTGTTCAAAATAAGACGGGTATCGTTTATTGATACTATCGGTGTCGCTGATTCTGTTCCCAGATGCTAGTCCTGGGTTCATAACCGTTTTTAATTTTTTTTACTAGTCTATACGTTTGTCCGGTGCTTCTATTAGCTAGGTTTTCATTAATGTTCAGCAACTGTTCGTCAAAGTATTTCCGTTTCTTATATCTAATTATTTTATTCGATATTCACCGTAGCTCGTCATATTTTTATACTCTAGATGAAATCTGAGAGTATTATAAGTTTGCCACAAAGTTTGTAACGCTAAGAAATAAGGCTCGCAGAAAAAATGAATGATACAGAAGTTCATATTATCACTCGAATATCTCAAAACCGGATGTCCGTCTGTCCGTCCGTCCGTCCGTCCGTCCGTGACCTCTCTAGCTCGAGAACGCGTTGAGCTATGAAGTTCAAATTTTGCACACGTTATTTTTGACAAAAAATGAAGGCTAAGTTCGTGAACGGGCTAAATCGCTCCACCCCTTCTACCCCCTCCCATACAAAATGACACATTTTTGAAAATTTACAATAATCAGATTTTCTCAGAAACTATAAAACATCTTGCTTTGAAATTTTTAACATATCACTTTTATAATAATTGTAACCTATGTTATAAAACTTATTGTAATCCTCACCCTCCTTCTACCCCCTCCCATACAAACTGCACTATTTCATGAAATACGTCTTAACGTCTTAACGACTTACGTCTTACGTCTTACGTCTTAACGATGCATCCGAGATTGCAACCAAAATTATTTATTGGCTTTAACCAGGTTCAAATTCATCTAGAGTATTGCATGATTGGGGTTTACCCCAATCGTAGTTCTTTTATGTTTTTTTTCTACTTTCATTCTTAGTAAATTTTGTAATCATCGTCGAAGTCCAAGCAAGGACTTAAAATCTTGGAGACTCAAGACTGTTTTGCTGATTCTTTGATTGGAGTCTCCCATTACCAAAAAAAAATCCTAGGACGTTTTGAATGCTGAACATACAAGTGCACATCCTCTTATCAGGACCAACTTTTCCATCATTCCTGGTTCCTAATTTTCTGCCCCAACTGCATCAAAAACATCAAATTTGAGCATTTTTCCAACACTAATTTCACAAAATTCCCGCTTTACACTTTACGCTCCATTAATCTAACATTGTCTAAAAGTGATAGTGATCAACACCCTTACCCTGTTCCGGGCACACTTACTAGCTTCGCCGGATTACCCGCCATCAAATTTAAGCATCGATTCAGCGAAACCACCTAACCTTATCCCATATTCTACCATTAACCTCCAATCGTGATCCCATCAAGGGTATCTCTAGCTGTGTATCTAAAGGTGTACACATTCACTGAAATTTTCGCTTGATTACACCTTTTACGCACTACACCTACATTGTGTAGAGACAGAAGCATATCCTGCAAATCTATTGTAATATCTTCTGATTCAATAGACAAGCTTATTGTTTTGTTGTTGAACTGTTGGTAGAACCTCCTTTACAATGTGTATAGTTCGTTAAACAGAGGAGCAGAGGACCGTATCTATGCTAAAGCGTTATGCTGGTGGCATCATCATCCACACATGGTTGTAAGCAATTATCATGCATTAGAAATCATTGTTCTATTAAGTAATAGAATTACACGGTTGAGGTTTATAGCAATTACGGCTTATATTGACAACTATCTAGAATTAGGCAGTGGATGTGAGTGTGGTGTATCTGGGTATCTAACATGGGAAGCCTATATCGAATCAAAGCAATTCGATCGTATCTAATCTTTTTGAATACAGATCGAAATCTCTGATGATATGTGTATGTGCATACGAAATTGAACAGATGTCGAAGAAGGTGAGATGTGTCTATATAAATCAATTTGAAAGATATTAAAGTCATGGGAATTGAAGAGGGTATATGCAAATCGGAACGGAAGAGAATAGATGGAATTCGATACGATAATTTCGGAATATTGATAAAAGACAAATTTCCCACATTTGTGAGTAATTAGCTAACAATAGGGAGAATCAAAGATTCAGACCGAGTGTTCATAATATGTTTTTAACGGGATCGTCTCATTCTTTACTTTAGAGCGCGTTGACATTATCAAACTACGATTTGACAAACTAGCATTTGATGAAAAGTTAAGCACCGTCCAACTACGGTTTGACAGAAGCAAAAGACATCAAACCAGTTTGACAAGGGGTTGACACGTTCAAGTAGGTGGTTTGTCAAACCGTAGTTTGATCGTGTCAACGCGCTTTCAAAGAATAAAGTTGTCAAACTAAGTCATAATAACTTAGCGCGGCTATCCATTGCCACCAAAAATTAACAGTACACAGGCCAATTCTACATACCACTGTCCTCTGGTTTCGTCCACCGATGGATTTTTCTCGTCAAGAGCTATTGACCGTGAAGGTCGGGCTTTGCCCTCTGGCGAAGAAAAAGGCTCCTCAACGAGCTAAGCAGCGGCCTATGCTTGCTGTAGCTCAGTTCGGGAGACGTGAGCGGGGTTTTTGCCGCTCGTTGCCCCTGTCCTTTACGTATTAAGAAAAATTCATAGGCCTGAAGAAAACAACACAAACAGGAGAGGTAAAAATGGGGGATGATAAAAAATGAGGCGATAAGGATGGAATGGTTGGCGGACGGCGTAGATTTCCTTGCATTCGCATCAGGGTCCAGGCGTAATGGGATCCTCGGCCTCTGATTTCGTACTACCGACAGATCCTTACTGATCTGCCGGTGGAAGCAGCACTACCAGACCATAATATGCTCGTTACAGGTGGTTCATTACACTTCTTATGAAGAGAATGGAGTGGGTCGTTACCAAATTAAGTCATAATAACTTAGTCCGGTTATCCACTCTATTCTTAAAAAAGCAGTGTTGCGCATATGCGTGAATAAACAGAATAATTATTCGTTCATTACTTTGACTCGAAGTACTCATAAAAACCATAGGGACACTAAATAGGACCATTTTCTTGAATAGGGGTCGGCAAACTTGGATGGAATTCGAAAAAAAAAGAATATCCTAGCGAAATTTTTGAATGTGTCGTTGCCCTTAATAATTGTATCTTGTTCGCATCATGAAAAATCTTGCAACTGTCAGGAAGTCGTTTGCACAGACGGCAAGAGTCACTGTGTTTCCGTCATGCCCGTCCAACCTACGCCCATCCAAGCCACAATCCCGAGCTCTGGTCAAGTCGAAACCTTCTTTGGCCAAATGCAGACACAATGTCGGTAAATGATGGAGCAGATGATGGTAACCATGACTCAGAGCCTGGTGAAGCCCAGAATCTGGCAAACCTCCTAGCCCTACCCAAACATTAAAATGGCTGTCAATTGTGTTCCTGTGGTTTCACACAAGGGTGAGCTGATCAACTTTTTACAAGAGTATCAATTTGATATCATGCTCATCCAGAAGACCTTTCTGAGACCGATGCCCCAACACAATGGGCTACCGGTCGCGCCAAAACCCTGTTTTAGTTGATTCGCTGGCTTTCAACCACTTTTATTTTGCAATATCCTGGCGTAACTGGGTGCCATTTTTATTATTTTCATCGTAGAAACCACGAACCAAATACATCGTTATCTGCATTTGGTGCATCCTTTTCAACGGTTGACAACTTTCTCAGTTAAATTAAAAAATAATATAAAAAGAAGGGCCACAACGAAACGAAACACTCTGAATCCATTGTGGGAACATCTAATCGCAACAACTGCTTAAACCACAAGCCATTTCCACACTAATGAAAATTCAATGACTCTTCGGGGCATTATCGAAACCACTCTAAGATAGGGCACGACAAATTACAATTTGTCTTCGACAATTATCGTGGTTTTATCTTTCAGCGTGTGCCATGCTTCCTTCTATCAAAGGACATTAAAACGTTTTGAATCTAAAAAAGCAAATCATGTAAGTGTATGCCAATGAACGTATTGAAGGAGTCTAAGGCCATTTAAATAGCTGCTACACTGTAATCATCTACTACTATTGAACACGTGCCCGAGAGAGCACGTCTGCCAATAATGGTTTCAAGGGGAATTCTAATCGAAGAAGGAACTGTACACCCCTACAAACCATAACCATCACCGTATGGGTTGGGTAGGCGGTTGAGAAACTCGAACCACCGAGCACTATCGTCGCTTCAACACAATGTCTGCTGCCTGTCGAGCCTGACTCGAAGCAGTGGCTGTTGAAGTAAAGTGCTGCTGTCATCTGCAAATAAAGTTGTCTAAAATAATTAAGACTGTATGAGCGTTGAAGGAGCCTGGGAAACCAGTCAGCCATATACTTCTACACATTGACTGATTGATATAATCATAGATCATAGATTACTCGACTCCATTGATTTCAACTCATACTAATGGCTCAGAAAGGACGAAAATTGCATCGAGTGAATACAATGGTGAAGTGGCTCTTCTAAACGAGAAGGGACTCTGATTATTTCTTGCTATACATGTACATACATATATCTATCTGTGTGTGTCTCGGAACTGTCAATACCCCCATTTGCAATTAGTCAAGTGTTGTGATTGTCTTAAGAGCAACTTAAATGGTAAAGTGGTAAATGGAAGTGTAGGTATCACTCTCTTTCTCCAATTCGAGAAAGTTTAAGGAGATTTTGCCCGGGCAAATTTTCGGTATATTGTTGAATAAATACAAACCATTGAAGTAGTTTAATTGGACAAGCAAACCCATTTGCCTGAACAATACAAAGGATGGAGTTTTGCTATTGAGACTTAAGTGGCTTTCAGTTTCCATCATGTCCCTATATCACAATCGGTAGAATGGAGTGATTGTCAAAGGAATGTGAGCCAATTCAATTGAAAGATATCCTCGAAATTTTGAAGGTTAACGATACAGGAAATGTAAGAAATCAATTTGATATCCACAGCCATGTCATCCGAGAGCGAAAAACAATTTCCAGCACTTAAGGGCTGCAGCCCTTTTTTTACGAATTTTGATTTGTTTCTTTCTTTTTTTCCTGCCGATTGACCGAATTTCTCATGGACGATCTACATCAGAATGTCGTTTCCGTGTGACGAAGGTACAAAATTGTAAAATGTCACATTCGACCAAGCCAATTGATGTCCCAAACGGCCACTATAGAATATGTACGGGTAATCCTGATTCTGAAACGCACAACATTGAACAGTATAGTGAGCTAGCTCAATTCAAAATCGAACACTGACATTTACTGCTCCCCACAGGACGAGCATAGGCCAATTCTTATTTATCCGCTCCATAACAATTTCAAGTCGTTTTCTTTTTGTTTTATTATTTCAATTTTTGACAGGATTTCAGATCCCCCGATGACAGGGCTTAGGAGGATTATAAATTCGACACGTACACATATTTCGATATCTAAGCCCCGAGCAAACGTGCTCCGGGTCCGAGAGGACCAACATATGAGGACACCCAAAAAAAATCATCTCAAATTGGATTTATGGCGTTCCCTAGGAATGCCTGTCCAACAAAACAACATTGTTTCACTTTGTCGTGAATTAGACGTGGGGTGGGAAACGAATCGACCAACAATGCGACCAAATAGCGTCATTTGTCGAATATAAAAACGAAAAGTCAAAAGGAAAAGCATGTTAAAATTGCCAGGCTCGTCGAATCTCTCCCTCTCTATCCAGACAAGCATGACCTGGGATAGGTAGCTACCTGCCTCTACCTCTAATGGTGTTAGCCCATATGTTCCCGAAATTGTAAAAAAAAAAATGAGGACGTCGGTTGCGTCACGGGAAATATTTTTATGACTTAATTCGATGTTTGATTGATTTATTGCTTATCAGGGGTCCTTTTTTTTCAGTTTTCCACAGGGATTCGAAATTGAAATGGATATCAAAAGTGGGAATGTGAATGTTGCGAGACATATTATGCCGCAGCAGCATCAAATTCACCGGAGGGTGAATTGGAAAAGATCACTTGAAACGCAACAATACCCAGCAAAATACTGGCCTGGCTTGAGCAAAAGAAAAAAAAACTAACATCAACCTGGTCCTTCATATGCGAAAGAATGAAAGGAAAATCCCCTGACAAAAACGAATAATCGTTTAACATGCGTGTGAAGCAAAAAGATGACGACACAAAGGATACTTAAATAAAAATTTGTCGTTCCCTTGTGACATACGACAAAAAAAACAGCGCGAGTCACCCTTTTGTCAAGGCACATTGTTGTCCGTGTTCGAAGAGTAGTCGTCCTTATTACCACAGTAGAAAAATTGAAAAAAGAAAAGTGCGCTGAAGACTTTCAATGGATTTCCCTGTTTTTTGAACCCAAGCCGAGTTTGGGTACCTAATTTATGTGCACGTGATCTCTGGCCATTGAGAGAGCACGTTCAGTGCGGCCTACGGCTATACAAGTTAGCACCGGACCCAGCTGGTGTAATGTCAACGCCAGGCATTGTTATTACCTATAATACCCTCAAATTAACTCTTTTTTTCATTTTTCCCAAATTGTATTAGATAGATAAAAAGATAATAATATGTCATACGTTCCGGCGCACGTGCCGTTCAAGAAGACACTTGTGCTTATACACATGTTTATAGAGTGCGGCGTTTGTCTTTGAAGAACTCTACGTCTTCGGGTTGATCGGCATATCTTCCAAGACGTGTCGCCTCGCCCGTGCTATCGAAATGAATCAGCTTTCCTGTTGGTGTATCGGAACTCCCGGCGAATGATTTATCGTAATGGCATTCAAATTTTCTGGTCATTTAACTCGCTCGTTGGAATAATTTGAGTGTGCATTGAGGGATGGTTTTGTCAACAGATCGGTAAAAACGACATAAAAAAGAGGGTTCGACAATGTAGGAAGGGTGATGTGCAGTAGTTGCAGATGTAGTGTTTTTGACGATTTGATCATCCGGAAAATACCGCGGCAGTTAGGCAGTTTTGTGTTATTCATTGCGGAAACAGAATAGACTCTGGGAAAGTCATTATAATCGTGGCGCAGCAGCCCGACGTCAGGCTCTCCCCGCCTGAATCGTTGTCCTCCAATTATCTCAGTCATGTTGCCCCCGTCCTCCAATTTTGGAAGCCCAGTAGTTGCTCGACGTCAGCGTATACTGAGCTCTCCCAACGAGCCCTCGGTCTTGCTGGCGTCGACTCGTCCTCCGTTCATTACTTTTTAAGGCATGCGAACATCGTTCATTCGTTGTACATGCCCTGACCATTGAAGGCGTTGTAGTATGACGATTTTCGAAACTTTCAACTCGTCGTACAGTTCATACAACTCATGGTTGTATCGGATGCTCTATCTATCTCGGTGACAAACTGCTCTGAAAATTCGCCATTGAACTTTCCGTTCGAATGTGTTTAGCATGTTTTCGGAGGCTTGGGTTAGGGTCCAGGTTTCGCAGCCATAGCCTAGCACTGGTCGTATGATGGTCTTGTATACGCGCTCGTTTTGTGATCGTTGATGCGTAGTCCAACTTCTTTTGCAGCAGTGTCAAGAGTATGCAGACGTTCTTCTGCGTAGGACAGTTTTCGGGACATGATGTTGATGGCGTGTGCTTACGCTATGAATTGTGCCGACTTGATAAGTAGCGTTCCGCTAGTGTCCGTATCCATTACCCGAATGGCGTATTCAAGTGCTAGGTTGAAGAGCGTCATCACCAGTTAATAGCCCTGCCTTAAACCAGTACGTGTTTCAAAAGGATCAGTCAACCTGTTCTGGATCCTGATCTGTGAGACGGAGTTGGTTATCATCATCTTTGCTAGTCATACTAGTTTTGCTAGTATACCAAATTGCAGCATAATGTTGTACAGTACACCACGATCAATACTGTCGGATGCCTGCCTAAACTCGACGAAGATTTGGTACACTCTCCCTTTCTGGTTCCTCTTAACACCTTGTTGGGCGTAGGGCATTAACCACGCCTACTTTCCACCTCGTCCTGTTCATCGCCATCGCTTTCAGCTCACTCCACGACTTGCCTATTAAATCCGATGTTCCGAGTGTAAATTGATTTCAGGTACGCAGGTTACAAGCCCACATACCCAATCTTAGGAGAAGCGTTGCTTCCTTAGGTGTCCTAACAATCGCCGGGAGCTATTTGCTATATTGCGCAGAGGTACACAGCTCTCTGATGGGGTTTTTGATCGCGCGTAAAGACATACCCCATTTTCGTGTTCGCTACCCTAATTTGCTCTCAATTGTTTTTTGCCGCTTAACCTCCTCTACTTTGGCTTGTACGAAAAACGCACCTATTGTCTGTAGGCTTCATTCTTTACATCGAGTGATTTTTGGCATTCTTCGTCAAACCAGCCTTTTCGCGCTCGACGGGCTTTGTATCCCATGACCTTCTCTGTGACTTCTTTACTCAATTGCCTCAACCCCTTGTGGAGCATAGCGCGTCAACTGTTCCATGTGGCCCAGTTTACGTTTCGTTGGCTAAAACTGGCATCGGAGAATGCAGTTGCCAGCATGCACCTCCTGCACATCCATAGCCACGAACTTCGTCGTGGACGGGATTC
Source organism: Chloromyia formosa (assembly GCA_964017055.1). NCBI lineage: Eukaryota > Metazoa > Arthropoda > Insecta > Diptera > Stratiomyidae > Chloromyia > Chloromyia formosa. The sequence continues at coordinate 14,985,737 of OZ024816.1, read as the reverse complement.
GAACCCGAAACGCCGATAGTCAAACATGAGACTGATGCCTCAACACACTGCGCTACCGGTCGTGACTTCTTTGATGGTACCATTAAGTTCTTCCCAGAACCCGTCTACACCTGTGTTGCTGATGTCGTGTGGAACAGGTGATAGTTTTTCCTCAATCGCTACTGTATGCCTGCGCCGTAGCATCGTTCAGGAGTTTATCAACCGCGAAAATTTTGGAAGGGGTGATTCTTGATTGGTGCAATTAAGAAATTCTACACCGATAGGTTGTCTTCACAAAAAGATGGTCTGAATCGCAGTTTGCTCTTCGGAAGGATCGAATATCCAATACGCTAGACGCCCACCATTTGCAAATGAGGACATGATCAGTTTGGTTGACGGTACGTGTGTCTGATTTCCAAGTCTGTTTGTGAATGCGTCGATGCGGAAATCATGTGGAGCTTACCATAAAATTCCTACTACAGGCGAAGTCGATTAATCGTTAACCGTTATCATTGCAGTCTTCATGGAGGCTATGTCCTTTAGTGGTTCCCCGATGCCAACTTTCGTTTCCAGCTCTTGCATTAAAATCTACCAGCAGTATTTTGACGTCGTTTGGTGGAGGTGAGTTGAACAGGGTCTCCAAGCACTGAATCTTCACTTTGCACACAGTATCTGAAATTAAACTTAACAATTCAAACTAGAATTTATTATGTATTCCATTTATGTTTACAAATTTTACATTCGTTGCATTTTTTAAAATTAATTCTAATTTTATTTTATCTTCTTGTTTACAGGTAATTGTTGGCCGGAACGACTCATTTTTGGTACTTTATTATACATTACATATTTTCATCACTGCGGTATGTTTATACAAAAAGTCTTATTTCTTACTACTTCTTGGGAGATGCTGCATTGCTAGTGTCACGGAAATAAGTGTGGGCCAATCGAAAGAAAAAACGATAACAGATATTCATTTACACATTAGCCCTTGGAAGGTTAACTATAAACGTGTCTTTGTAATGACACAGTGAAATAGTTTTTGGGCTCAAGATCAATCATTCCGAATTACTAGGCATGCTATGAGAACAGCATTGAAACCAGAGCCAGCCAGAGAGACTGGACTGCGAGAGCAGCCTACGAGGTCAGTCTGCGATAGTCTGATAGTAAGCCTCAGTATGTTAGGTGCCTGGTATCACAGCATGTCTCGTAGCTGGTCATGCAGCGGGTTTCGGGGCTGGTCTCGCAGGAGGCCTCGCAGCACGTTTCCTGGTTTGACTCGTAGCAGGTCTTGAGACTGGTCTCGCGCCTTATTGGTTTTGTGCCTAAACTACTTAAGAGCTATTAAGTTCTCCAGAGCAACTTTCATAAACTAGATGTGGTTGTGTACTACCAGGGTCGAGGAAATCTGACTAAACCAGTTTGGGGTAGACACTTTTCCCCGCGACCACATTCAAAGTATGGTTATATTCTGTTTTCCAAAATTTTGGTCAATACTTTGGAGAATGTACAGACTAGTGAAATGCCTCTGTAACTCTCGCACCTCAGGTGTGGCACAAGCTGGAATTTTCACAAGTCTACGCCACTCTATGCAGAAGCAGTTTTTTTTGCTGTATGTACATTTATTCGCCTGTTTCACAGAAAATCACCTTGCCTAATCTCACCAACTTACGGCTCAGAATAAGCCTAGCTTTAAATTTTGCTGCTTTTGGCGGCCGTTGTAGGAAAAGTGTGTCGATATTAAAAATCAACATCATCGCGCATACTTCGTGTGAACTCTCCAATTGATGTCAATATTGTTCTGCAACGGACGCGACGACGGAAATAACGCAGCAACGGACAAATTTTGAACGCTCGTGTGGCGCTTGTTCGTATTAAGATAGTTCGAATCGAGTCCACTGTTTATTGACACAAAAGTTTCGGCATCCAACATAAAATACATACATGCAGGTCACATGTCCCATGTGTATCATCAACGTCATAGGTGGGCGAGCTGTTAAGATACCTGGCATTCAGATTTCAGACATTCTGCAGACAATCTGTCGGTTATGTTATGCGCTGGAATATCATCAGTGCGGACAAGTCTGTCTTGAATATTTAACAAAAAACGTCAAATCGCTACGAAAATTTCAAAACTTTCCACTGTATCGCAGCGGAAGTACTTGCCAGCATGACTCTTAATTAGTTAAGCTCATTTGAATTTCTAAATGAGCATGAACGGAATTACACAAAAAAATGATTGAAGCAATTATGTAAATATCGAATTTATTACGTTTGAGACATATTGCTTCCCAAGTGGTAACCTACTCCCAGATTTCCTGTGGTTCAGATATAATAATGCTGATTTTAGGAAATGGTTGGCTACTATTATGTGTTTGTGGATTTCTATAATAGATAGACAACAACACTGAGCCTCTTGAAAAACAAGACGGACAAGTCCCAGTGTCTTAGGCGCTACTGAAGGTCAATTTTATGAGGTACTATCGAGATCTTTCGTTTGAGATAATAAATTCAAATTTACTTCAATATCTTTCCAAAATAACCCTATCATGCAATATTTTTAATCAAACCGTCCCATTTCAATTAAATTACAACACTAAACGTCCATAAACAATGATATCTTCTGATCCATCTCACATCAAACATCACTGCTCCTTGAAATAATTCACTTAAAAACACTTCCACCTCCCGAGAACATAGAGTCAACATTCTCGATGATTTCATCAACCATAAAGCCTCCCCTTTTTTAGACCCATATATGCTCATTAAAATTTATTAGGCATTCGAGATCATAGCTGTGCGAACGTATAGTAATTCAAACGTATCTAATCCTCGGAAAGCGTTGTTCTTTTATTATTTAACCACACTTATGCTTTAAAACCCTTTCAGTCCGTCGACGTCGTCGTCCAAATCTGCCAACTAGGACGACCATAAGACCGACCCCTCTTAAAACAGCCGTCCATGAGTAGATTATCTGGGGGCTTTTATTATGGCAAACACGCACATATCTGCGCTACCGAAAAACAGGATCCGAACAGGAGAACAATATTATGAGCATATCAGCAACAAAATTCATAACAAATAATAACCTTTATAGTAACAGCCAAGAGCGCGAGATAGAGAGGGTAACAAAAGCCCGGCTACCAAATGGCCAAAGGGTATACTCGCATACGGGCATATTGTTCAAAACTCGTCGTCCATATCTCCTCGAAGCCTCGAAGAAGCTTCGACCACTAAATTACTGTATATCAATTCCGGAGTCGGAGAAAAGGATACAAACGGAAGTGCGCGTTTCATCTCGATGTATATTCGTCGTTGTTGTTGTCGTCCGTACCGGGACTATATAATGGATGGAGGCACATGTAATACGTACACTATGTGTTGAACAACAAAAGGACCATTCGGAATCTTTTCGGTTTTAGAGTCACATTTTGCGGTTCCATTTGCGCTTCGTCCCCAATTCAGCTTTTCACAAAGCTCCAGCACTCACACTCTTCTCCGGTCCGGTACGCTCGAGCTGTTGCCATTGTCCTCGGCTCTTTTTGTGTTACTATCTTCCTGTTAAATCCTTGTTGCCTTTTGCTCATTTCAGGAAATGATGGGCTAGTACAATGTGTGCTTCTGTATAGAGGAGTGGTGTGGAGATGTTGGGGCGTACTGTGTGATGAACAGACGACTACGAGGCAAAATTGAAAGCGACCATATGAAAAAGTAATCACCATTTCGGTATATTGTGCCGCTACCGCTAAACAATTCATGACTTTTTCCCTTTCAATTATTAATTGATGTATGTGTCCATATGGGGAGGGATTTGTGACGGGCGCAGTTAGTGAGGATGGGCTTTGTGCGCTTATCATCAGGGCAAAAGGTTTTTCTATGAAGGTTCATTTGGAAAATGAATTTGAACATTTTAAATGTTTGATGAGGGGCTTAATCTTTATTACTCAATAAATTATTTCTTTCTTTTAGTACTGCCAGAGCTTTAGGGGATTATCCTTTTAATACTGTTGCAGAGCTATTGCAATAGAAGGACATATATGAGAAAATAATTTTCTTTACAAAATATTCTTGTGTAGTTTATGACTTCATATTTATTCCCATTTGCCACAATAAACCACACAAAATTAACAAAATCAGTTATACCCACGGGCATTGAAAACCACAATCGGTTGAATAATGTATCGGACTGACGCCCCAGTAAACTAATCTACCAACCATGCCGAACTTAAAGCAATAAAATTTCAGGAGTTACGTAGCGCCCAATGTGGGACCAATGTCATCCCACAGATGCAATATGTGAATCGTTAAAGGGTTCCCAAAGTACTTAAAACCAATAAAATGTTCAAAGAGCCGTTTATGTGCGGCTCGCCAGGCAATAACGAATTATTCTGTTGCTAAGACCGCTACAGATGTATCGTATCGTAAAATGCAAAAAATTGGAAATTCGTATGTTACAAAACTCGAGCAAATAACCTTTTCAAATCATGTGCACATCGTTTGATTCAGGAGAATCCTTCAAGGGTCGAAAGTGAGGACTGATATGCTGTTGCTAAAATCGTGGCAGACGCGCTTACAATTTTCGTAGTTATAAGTCAAATCAAACAAAGAAACACTTGCTTTGAACGGCATTGGAATCAGGATACTCTCAAAAGTATCAGTCCAAAGGGGTAAACTGAAAGTACGTTGCTAACAAAGCGGCGTAAGCCAATGTTGAAAGTTGAAAATTTCGTTCGGATCAAAATTGCGAACCCCAACACCCATTTATCCGCTCTTTTGATAACGTCTATCAAAGGCACATTCCTCGTTGTGTTCTTCAAGAGAATTTCGCTTCAATTTTCAAAATTTACTTGATTATGGTCATTTATTCAAGCTTTGAACTTTCTAAGTTCACCGGACTCAATGGTATTATACCTGGAGACATTCAACACACGGTAGACATTGCAGATCTTGGTGTGACCGGTAGTGCAGTAGGTTAAGGCATCAGTCTCATATTTCACTACTGGCCTTTTTGGGGTTCGAATCCCGTCCACGACGACGTTCGTGGCCATGGAGGTGCATGCTGGCACCTGCTTCCTCAGAAACCAGTTTATGCCGTTGAAACGTCAATTGGGCTACATGAAACAGTTGACGCGCTAAGCCCTTACAATTGAAAGAGAGACATTGCAGTCCCGTGGGTCGAAACCATCTTCAAGGCATGCCTGGAATTTGTCTACCTTCTTCGAACATGGTTGAATGTCAACATGGTATTTAACACAAGAACCTAAGAACCATCAATCTTTTGAAAATATTTGAGAGGCTTATAATTGATGTCTACCTGCTAAGCACGGTACCAAAAAGCTCTTTTGTGGAATCGCAACATGTCAGCTCCAAGGGCAAATCCGTAGATACAGCTCTAGATTCAATTGTGAGTCACATAGAGAAATCACTTGGTTGTTTACCTTCTTAGACATAAGTGGTGCTCTCACAGGACTAGATGTCGTCAGCTCTTTGGTCCAACTCATTAACCAGATTTTATCATCTTGGTTTATTATGTCTAAACTAGGGACCTCTTCAGCTTGCCGAAGTATCTCTAGAAGTACTCCTCAAGACGGGGTGCTTTTGGAACATTGTGGCCAACAGATTGCTTATAGATCAGAAGAATCTGGAATGCAAAGTGACAGCCTGCTGTGATCTCTCGATGGCTGTCTCCGGTAAATTCCCGGGAACTCTTAGCGAGATAGCACAGAGTGCGCTATCTCTACTGTCTAACTGGACTAATACAATAGAAGTGGCTTAGGCGTCAACTCCGATAAGACGAATATAGCCTCATTTACAAGAAAAGGTAGTATTCCGTCAGTGGTGTCTCCTGTCTTAGAGGGCGTGAGACTTGTGCTTGCGGAGAGTGCGAACTTCTTTGACCTCATACTAGATAGGAAGCTGAATTCCAGGTTAAACATCCAGAAGCGAATCAACAAAGCTACCATTTGTAATGGACAGGTGTTGGCGGACACAGAAGTGTCCATGGGGACGGATTTGGAGAGGTTGGCCGCGATGACCGTGAAAGTCCGGCAACGCCATCTGGCGAAGACTCCTCAGCGAGATAGGTAGCGGCACGAGCTTGCTGTAGCTCACTAGACGGGAGATGTGGGCGGGGTTTTTGCCCTCTCGCTGCCCCTACCATTACTATTCTGAAAATATCTCGTACATTTTATTGGCAGGAAGTTAATTTTATGTGCTTCCGAAACTGTGTACTGCAAACTACTTAACCAAGTAGAATTCTTGCACTAACCTTCTATTCGGAGCAGCTCAGATCAAATTGTTAGTGTAATTGTGTGGTCTTAACCTGCTCTGGTCTGCATAGCTGTTAAAAAAAATGCGCCTATAATCCTCAAGCGATTCCGTAACGCACACATTTCCAATTAAAAAAAAATGACACGATGATGTTCACGGTCACTGTAGGCCCTTTCCATGCAAATACATTTTAATTTTGATTCATTTCGTTTCAGGTTGTCTATGATTTGCTTTGCAAAATGTTGTCCTTAGCGCCCCTCTTCAGGGGATACCCGTATCTACCAGGCGAATGATAAAATGTCATCTTTCCTGACCATAGGACTCAAAATATATTCAGCAATAGTCTATTGTATTCGCCTACTTAGCCCCAATCATAATTACCCATCTTGCGTAGATATCACTTCATTGTCTTTCATTGTTTATTTTCCTCACCAGAGGACTCAAAATGCCATCAACACTAGTTCACTGGAATGTCCTTTTTTCTTCATCAAATGACTCAAAAAGCCTTCAACGGTAGTCTACTGCATTGACCTCAACAAACTCTGTCAAATGATACTCATGCTGCCTTAACTATTGCCCTAACCCCTAGCGGGACTAGTTTCGATCTATGCATATTGCACTGCTCTACTATACTAATCTAGAGCTCAGAGTTCAAATCTTGGCGCGATCAAAAACTGCCTGCGTGTACTAATAGAACTCTCACAGTACTCCGAGCTTGTCAGTATAAAGACGGGGCGGATAGGAGGTGCGTGCTGGCAACTGCACTTCCCAAAAGTAGATATGCTATCGAAACATCAACAATGCATAGAAATGCTAGAGATGTTGACTCGCCGATGCCCTTGGAGGGGTCAAGGCAATGAACAATATTGCTAGTATGTACCTCCTGTCCATTTAACCGCATTTCTCCGAGAAGTGGGGAATGTTTGTGGCTTATTGTTACGCCCCACTTCACAGGGGGATGACAGCACAAACGTTCATGTCCACAACGGGAACCCGCAATTGGCCGATAGCATGAGACAGCAGACTGACGCCTCAACGTCCTGAGCTACCGGCCGCCCATCTTGCCTGGATATCCCTTTAATACCAACAAGGTCCTTTTGTCCTGACTCAGACCTGCAGCAGGATCAAAATACCAAATATTTTGAAAGAGGTCCACTGTCCTGAAAAGGTTGTCGACCCCTGGCTTACAGTCAATTAAATCAAGAAAAATCACAATTTAATTTCTATCCATATAATTCCATATATGTAGTTTCCCCGGTCAACTACTATCGAGTGAAGTCAAGCAAAGAAAACATCGCCAGCCTAGTATCCTTCACCTTACCTAATGACCCGCAATCATTTCCCTGTCAAACGTACCCAAAACTTCTTTCAATTCACTTCCCCGTCATCCATATGGTTAAGTACTTCGAAAACTTTATCAATCACTTAGCATCACATTCTGCACTGCATTCAACCCCCAGGGCTACGGCTCGGCTGTACGACGACCATCTCAAACACTTGATATCTTTCAAACACCAAAAATATGACATCATTCCTGGCACAAACATGTGATTGGGTGGGTTAAATCAGAAAGGACATGATGACAACGATGGTTCGCGCGTAAAGGATTCATCTCCTGTGTGACTTGGGAAGTTCACGTGAGCGAGCGAATAGTGTAGTATAGTTACAGTCATCGGTCCTATACAATTACCCCGCTGTTGCAAGACGACACCGCCGTTTGCCGAAAGAGGAATGAGTACAACCGCGAAACAGGATAAGCTTTCCGAATAAACAGGATATGAGATTGAGAATGGCAACCGGGCTCAAGATGAAAATTTTATCTCCTCGAGAGATACGTAATATTGAAAGTCAGGGCTATAGTTGAACGGCTCACATGTGCATACGAGATGTGCACACCTTCCACCCTGCATGTTTCGTTCGTTCCAGGATCGGGCACCAGAGTGCATGGCCTGGAGTACCCATTCAATGGCCGGCATTTAGATACCGGGATGACTAGCGCGCAGTCGGGGCATGTATGGCGTTCTATGTGTTACATGCACTTTAATTTAAGCGGGTACTGCTTTGGCTTTTCGGAGTAACGAGCGACACATGGATCGATACTTTGTATCCTGTAGGGTCCTGTAAACGTACCGGAGACGGCCCTCCGTCATCCTGCCATATACTCCTCACCTACACACTCACTCACACTTTCACAGAACAACGAAAATATTCGAAATATATATACACAAAATTACAGGTACCGCTTCGCCGCGTCCCGAACGAGACGAAGGATTGCAAGACGAAATAGGGCTCATTTGGAGCTGACGGTGTAAGGTGAGCCACACAGGACTCCATTCGCTTCTCTGTATTTGTATGTGTGTGTGTGTGTTGTCGGTTACACGTCGAGCACAGACTCTAGTATTAGGACATGCTCGGTTCAAAATACCTTTGCCACAAAATCCGGGAATGAAACGGTGCGGCGCAAGGACAAGGACGAAGGCAAGGCACTTTACAGATTGGAACGCACGAGCATGCATTCCATATACAGTGAATTTTCGAGAGAATTTCACTTGCCGTTACCATTCTACCACCCTTGGCATCCTGTTTCGCCTTCACAGCGCTTAGGTGCGCTCCGCACGGGCCACCCTTCATACGTTACCGAACACTCAAATCGACAGTCTGCTATATTAGATGGGAATGAAATGAAGGAAGTAAAGTGCACGGGGATGAATTTGTTGTTGTTGTGTTTTTAGTCGTTTTCCCCCTCGCTTTCCTTCGCCGTCCATTCGTACAGTATGTATACACAGAGGCAATATGATGACGGGCGAAAAAAAAGAACGCCCGTGCCGAGAGCTTCGAAAATAATGTCAGGTAAAGGTAAATCGGCCGTAAAGGTGAAATTTCATTCAGGGAAATAAAAATATAAGAAAGAAAAATGAAAGACGACCAAAAAAAGTGAACGCTGGGGTGGGGGGCATAAAGATAAAACTAAAATGGGAAATCATGGTCGACCACACGGTGGTGATCTCTTTAATGGGGCGCAAGATAGTGATTCAATTTTTTTGCTTCGTAGAAAGTGTATGAAAATGTTGCTTTGTAATAATTTTGACGTAGTGGGTGGGTGTGGAGGTTTTTGGTATTTAGAATACAAATAGGAGTTCATGTTTGTTAAAGAAAATATTTGGATGCATGACTCTTCGATTCGACGGGGTTCACGATGTTTCCGTTCTGATGCGATTCCTAGAATTTTTAAGGAGCTTTTAGGAGAGCTCTTTTTCTTTTGGTTAGGCAGTCAGATTGACAAATTTTTGTAAAAAGAGACTAAGAATCTGTCAAAAATACGATACTATCCTTAATTCAAAGGAAGGGCTTCTGTTTGGTGATACATATTTTCTGATATCATAACTGACGCGCTCGGTGGCCATGTTCGGTCGGTTACCGCTCTACGATCTAGAGAACGGAGTTTCAATCCTCGGCGCGAACAAAAACTGCATGCTAAGTACCTTGTCACTTTTCAACCAGTTTAGTGTCTTTAGAGGCGCAAGCCTTGAGTCTGACGGTGGTCATTCTAGCTTGCACTTCAATGTGTACCCATCGGCGGGAGGTCGAGAAGAACTTCTAAAGCAGCTGTTGGACAAGAGTACATTGCCCCAATGATGGCATTGCAGGCAAGTCTCTGAATTTTAATCAGAGCCGTTCCGCCGGCTGAGGTAGTTGCGCTTTTCCATCAAACAACCGCACCGCATTCTACTGTAGATCTGACTATCGCTTTGTAGATTCACTAAACTATGTGGGGCTTAGTCCCCCACGTGCAGCCGACATATTGTCTGCAGATCCACAAAGCTTTAATGCCTTATCGGCAGCCACTTTAAGGGGTTCTAACCAGGATAACTTAGTGTGAAGGATAACACCCAAATATTTGAGGTTTGACATCAATTTTATAGGAGAGTTGTATTTGAGCAGACACATGAGTTTCCTTCTGCTAGTGAATGATACTATGGCAAATTTCGAAGGATTTACAAGTGAGCCGCTGTTCTTGCACCATTCTTAAACTACTCGTAGAGCACCTTGATGACCTGGCGATGATCACCAAGTCGTCTGCGTAACCTTGTGTGGAAAACTTCATTGAGGATAGTTTCCGCATCAAACTGTCGACTACGATGCGCCATAGGAGGGGAGATAATACTCCGCCCAGCGGGCTTCCACGCGTGACACTCGCTGAGAGGGTGCAGTTTCCTACCGTAGTGATGAACTTTCTAGCAGACAGCATACATTTCTCTCAGACTCTGGTGGTGAGATCGGCTCGTTTCACTCGAAGGGCACTTCCGATGGATTCGAAGGAGCTATTGTCCAATGCCCCTTCGATATAAAGAAACGCGTGCAACGCCATTTCGTTGGCTGACATAGCGGTTTTCGTTTCGACAACGAGGTTGTGGAGAGCCGTTTCAGTTGATTTGCCGGGTTGATAGGCAAACTGTCTGGGGTGAAGTGGGTTTCCCACAAAGAGTGATGTCCTGATATACTACTACTTTGCCTTAACCCCTAGCGGGGCATAGCGCGTCAACTACTCCTGCGCGCCATCGTACTCTGTTCTGGGCAATGGGGCGCAACTCCCCAAAAGACTTACCCAGTACCTGACACTCCTTTGCCACAGATCGACGCCATGTGATTCGAGGACCCCCTCTTGGTCGGCCTTGGTTGGAAATGGGGTTCCATTTCATGGCATGCATAGCAATGCAGTTATCACTCTTCCGCAATGTGTGACCTATCCACTGCCATTTTCGCCTGCGTATCAATTCGTCGATTGGCATCTGACCCGTACGCCGACTTAGCTCTTCATTTGATATTGTTTCGGGCCAAAAAATTCTTAAAATTCGACGAAGACATGAGTTGACGAAAACTTGCAGCTTTCTGGTAACTCCTACGGAAACTTTCCATGTACTGCTCCCATACAAAAGCACTGATAGTACCAGGGAGCGAAACAGGCCCAGCTTGGTTTTAATGCTGAGATAACTGCCCTGCCAGATTTTGGACAGCATGCCGTATGCGCGTTTAGCCTGGTTGATACGACGAGCGATGTCCTGCTCCGTACCACCATTTTCGGCAACAATGCTACCCAGGTAGACGAAGTTGTCCACCTTCTCCACAGGCTGCCCATTAATATTGATGGCAATAGGTGTCGGATTTCTTTTTCGCAACGGCGGGCTAAGAACCTTGGTCTTGTTGGTATTAATCTTTAGCCCAACCTTGCTTGCCTCCCTCTCGAGATCTAACGCCATTGCGGACAGATCCATGATTTTGTGGGAGAGTAGGCATATGTCGTCAGCGTAGTCAAGATGTTGTAGATAAGATGTCAAAGTCCATTGAATTCCTCTGTCGAGTCCGGATAGGGCTGCATGCAACACATCGCCGATCACAATGAGGAATAGGATCGGTGAGAGGATGCACCCCTGCCGAACTCCACTGCGAATCTCAAAGTCCCCCGACACCTTAGCTTTATGCAGAACGCGACATTTCGCGCCGACATAGGTTGCCTTAATAATAGCCACAAGCTTCTCAGGGATGCCTCTCCCGCGCAAGGCCGCCCATATAGAATCCCGGTTCACACTATCGAAAACCTTTTCGAAATCGATGAAAAGCAAGTGAAGCGGAGAATCGTATTCAGCGCATTGCTCGATGATGATTCGCAAGGTGTTAATGTGATCGACACAGGAGAATCCGGATCGAAAGCCAGCCTGCTCTTCATCAATTGTGCTTTCTAATTGGGCCTTTAGTCTTTCCAGGACGATTTTAGCTATTATCTTGGCAACGGCAGGAAGCACACAAATGCCTCTCCAATTATTACAGTCTGTGAGGCTACCCTTCTTTGGAAGTTTGATGATCAAACCTTCCTTCCACTCAGTGGGAAAGGTCTCTGTATTCCACGCTTTATCAACAAGTGGGTGCAGCAAATCGGCAGTTACGCTTGGCGCTGCTTGATAAAGTTCGGCAGGGATGCCGTCAAGTCCGGCGGCCTTTCCTCGTTTTAGTGCAATAATTGCAGTGACTATTTCCTCTTTAGTCGGGGCAGTGGACCGTATACGCACATTTTGATGGTTAGCTAAATTATCTATATGAGGGGGAACTTCACCAGAGGTTACACGGTTCAAGACCGCGGCGAAGTGTTCTTTCCATCGCCTCATTTTATCTTCTTCCAAGATAAGTAGCTTCCCATCACTATCTTTCACCGGATGTTGGCAGGAGTTACGACCACCTGTAAACTCCTTGATGACACCGTATACGGCGTTTAAGTTGTTACTTCTAGCGGCTTCTTCTGCTGACGCTAAAAGAGAATTCGCATAAACTCTTTTATCGCGTCGCACACTACGCTGAACTTCTCGAGCTTTCTGACGGTAAAGGAGTTCGATGCTGCTTCGATTGTCGTCTGAAGCTGAAGCCAAACGAACTTTCAGCTCCTTTCTTTCAACAATCCGCTGCCATGAAGCGTCGGACATCCAGGGCTTATTCCGGCAATCCGGGTTTGGGCCAAGGATGGTATTTGCGCTATCAATGTACGCATTTTTTATGGCATCCCAGTTTTCGTTTATGTCACTATCTGGGTGACTAGTTATCTCAGCCGCTTTTTGCGCAAGATGGTCATTATATTTTTGTAAGACAGCTGGATTTTTTAGTCGAGCGGTGTTGAATTTGCGGGGCCTGGATCTTTCGTCGCTGGGGCGGCGCACGGCTGCAATCCGCAATCGAACTTTAGCGATCATAAGATAATGGTCTCTTCCCATCCCAATATCGGCACCCTTCTTGTTTCGCACGTCCAGGAGGCAACTCTTGAATCTTTTACTAATGGCAAAATCGTCGATCTGATTTTGTGTTCTGCGCCGATCAACAGAGGACCAACTGATTTTGTGGTGGTCCTTATGCTCAAACATAGTACCACCGATGAAGAGACTGTGAAAGTTGCAGAACTCTACAAATCTTTCACCGTTGTCATTACGATCACCAAGACCGTGTCTCCCCATCACATGTCTGAGCCCATAGTTATCAGCGCCAACTTTCGCATTCAAATCACCCATAACCATTATAATGTCACCTTTAGGTGTTTAGTTCTTCGTAGAAGGAGTCTTTTGCCAAGACATTGTCGGGTTCAGTAGGGGCATAACATTGTATTATTGAGATGTTCCTCATTTTGGTCCGGAACCTGGCGGTCAAGACCCTGTCAGAGACCGGTTCCCAGGATAAGAGACAGTTTCGCGCGGCTCTGGTTAAAAGGAGCCCCACACCTGACTCACGACGACTACCGGTAGCTTTACCGGAGTACAACATTACAGTGCTGCCCGTTGGAGAGATGAATTCTCCGCGGCTCCACCATCTTATCTCACTAACTCCTAAGATATTTAATTTGTACCTCAGAAATTCACTCTCTAATTGAAGAAATCGTGCGTTCTGGGGACCTTCTGATCCATTGTCCAGGAGAGTACGCACATTCCAGAATCCAATCTTAGTCATTGTACGATAGCTAAAAGTCGTAACCGTTGAGTCAGTCCTTATCCGAGGCATAGTTGACGTTTCGTTAGCATATAAAGATTTCGGATAGTGCAAGTTGCTGGTATACACATCCTGTCCTTTGATTGTCGGTTTTAACGACAGGCCCTCAAAGGGAAAGGCCGTGGTATTTTTTTTCACACCCCACACCACAGGGGTACCTCAACCAAATCATCGCACCGCCATCACTGGCGGCTTGACGTTGGTTGGCAATGGTCTGTGACCACTGCCGTTCCAGGGGGCGCCCACGCGGAGGACTATGGAAGAGGAGTTTTTGCCCCCCCATGTCCTGATATGAGCGTCGAGGATCTTCTCCATGGTCTGCAGCATGAACGAGATCAGGCTGATAGGTCGATAGCAGTTATGACCATAAACAGGTCTGCTACCCAATTTGGGAATGAAGACCACCCTCACTGATTTCCAGGCATTGGGAATGTGACCCAGCGCGAGCTGCTTTTAAAGATGTTAACCAGGTGTGGAATAAGTTCTTCCTGTCCTTTTTATAAGAGGGCTGGAAAAATTCCATCTGTGCTGGCTCATTTGTAGGGGTCAAATTTTCCAATCGCCCATTTTACTTAGTCGTAGGTGAATATTCTCCTAACTGCTACCCAATCCAGTCAGAACGACTTGCTTTGTAGAACATGTCTTTTCAGCCGAGGTCATATGCATCACTTACAATAATTCTACACCCCGGGAATTGAGTGTCCAAAGGGGCTTTCACGTATGCCCGGAGTCTTGCATTGTGCTACCGTCCGGTTTTTTGAGTGTCCTCACTAAATTCTCTTCTCTTTGCCAGGACACGGTGTAGCCTAGCGGCTTTGCTAGTGTTGTTGACATTCTCGCAGAAAGTCATCCAGTTGCGACGTTTGGCACCCTTAACCTTCTTACTGTAATCTGTAAGAGTGGAACAGCATAGACAGCATAGACACTCTCCAGTGCGCTTGGCCCTGTTAAACAACTTTCTAGTCCTTTTACTTAGGCGGGAGAGTTCTGTTCTTCCACAATGGAACTCCTCTTTTGTCCTTGGTGAACTTTAAAGGACAATTTTCTTCGTATGCTTCCAAAATGGCTCTGGTGGTGTTCGTGGTGAGTCTGTCAAGACTCGGCCGCTAAAAGGCTGTGTTCTCTATGAGAGGGAGCGTATTCTGCAGCGACTCGGAGTATCCGAGCCAGTTCGTGCCTTGCGGGATTCGTCAGTTAGCTGGCGGCGGCGGTGCAATATCGAAACGAATGTCTCATCCGAGACATGCCAGTTATATATTCGTTTAGATAAAGAGAAACTGCATAAAGTAACGTCCAAAATTTCTTGCCTTGACCTGGTGACAAAGGTTGGACTGAATATCCTATTAAGTATATTAAGATCTAGGCCAGAAGTAAAATAGTATCGACCAGTAACTCACCTTTGCTGTTAATATCGGTGCATTAGCATCACAGCTGATAGTCGGGACCGAGGAGTGTAACCAAGACAGTCAGTAACTTGATCAAAGGCTTCCAGCATTGCCAGGACTGGCAAGTCCAACTATAATTTCCACCGCAAGCCTTCGGCTACTATAGGTAATCCGGTAGTTGGCAGTGGTCGATACAATCAGAGCAGTATCGAACTCTTTTTACGTGTGTCTTTATAATCCCGGGAAAATGGTCGATCCTTTCAGACAGGCCGTCATAGTTCAAATCAGATCAACCCAAGAGCTCATAGAGCTTACAGAGAAGCATTTATCCCCGTACCTTCTCTCAGATTGCTGAAGATGACCTTTAGGACAATGACTTCTATTATTACATCAATTTTCACATTGACAAAGTCAAGTTTTTAAAAAGCAAATTGTAGCATTTTCCGCTCTCAAAAACCTATTACATTTTTCCTCTTTTTTCACTGAATCATGTCGCACTTACCATCACCGCTACCAGACTGATATCACAACAAGAGCACCAACAAAAAAGAAATGTAAAACGATACATTCGTCATTCGTTTACCTACGAACAAGCCAAAAAGGTAAAGGCACGGTTCATCCAGCATTATCACCACTCTCTAGAGAGTAGATTGAAGGCCTAAGCCTTGATTCTGTTTTCTCCGTAGCTTACCACTAAAAGTACAGCACTAGAATAGCGTGAAGGAGGTCTGGGTTCACACACCGGAAACGTTGAAGGGAAAAAGCAGTTCGTCCGGTATGTTTTTTCCCGTCTGTACCGGTGTGGTAGGACTTTCCTTTTTTTTCGCCCGTCAGTCTAGAGAGTTTTTTCTTTGTTGGCCCTCCCCGTCTTTCAGCTGACACATAATTGAATTCTACATTTCTCGAAGAGCTCTTGGATGTTTTTTTTGTGCTTTCAGGTTCCTTTCCGGGTCATTTATTTTCACTCCTTTTGGTTGCGTTTAATATATGTAAACGGAACGGTAAGGTGCAAAAGGGAAGAAAGTGAGATTCTTAGACGGTGTGTTGGGGCACAGAGGGGCTGCTTTGTCGTTCATTTCAAACATAGAATATGCAAAAGCTGCTTCTAGAAAAGTATTTTTTTTTTTAATTTTCACCATCGTCAATTCCATCACTTTCTTTCGAATACTATTTTTTTGCCCAATTTTCCACATGCACTTATTCGTATATGTATTCCGTTGGTCTACGAATCCTTTGAAACCAGTTATGTTTGCAATTCGCTTCTTTTCTCCCATTTCCCTTGATTTTTTCGTGAACAAGGATTTATGTAAACGGAACGATATCAAAATCTTTTTACCTTTGAAAATGATGCTGCCGTGCAATCCTGCGGTGCGAAGCGAAGGACGAATGACAAGAATGGAGACGAGACGAAAGGCGCGATACGAAATGAAAATATATATATAAATATCCGTATGAAAGGATATCTCAAACGTAGCAGCACTTCGACGCAGCTTTGAAAAGGGTTTTGTGTACCGGGTAAAAGCAAATTATTCTCTGCTCTTTGCTATCATATCTTTTTTTTCACCAGATATGGAATCGGAAATGAATCTGTCTGATTCATCGGATATGATGATGTATATGTGAAGAGAAGAGATACGTTTCACCTGGATGGATGTGCATAAATGAAGATGGAAGGGTCGGGTGTTGTTTTTGATGTGTTCGAATCACGTACATATCCATTTTATTGCGACAGCGCGCTAAATTTAATAATAGAAAGAAGCTGGCAGATGCATACTGGAGATGATATGATGCTCGTAGCTACTGGATTGATACGATCGTGTACGTAATGATGTCAAGAATGAAACATTTTATTCAATCATGTATGACGTACCGATTGGAAATATCTATTGAGTGATTGAATTATTAAGTCCCTCATTACTCGACTAGTCGTCTGCTCGTCCATGTTCTCGGTAAACTACAACTCTTGTTAACGTTACGTGTAGATTCACATGTTACATACACACCGAGCTGTCATCACACTGAAATTATCAACCAAACATTATCTAGCCATCATCCTCTTGCCATTAATATTGAGTCTACACAATAGACAGTTTGCTTACCATTCAGAAAAGTCCACCGAGACCGCTCTACATTACCGGAATGATTCCATGTGGTTTAGCTAATGTTTCGTTGACATAAACCAGTTTCGGACGATGCACGTTGTCAGCATGCACCTCCTTCGTTTACTGCCATCGACAGCGCATTAAGGCCCATTGAGCGGACGTCACCACCGCGAAATAGGTGGGACAAATCGAGAAGGGTCATTACTCCGATTGGAGCCTGCACTCTAGCGGCTAGTGTCCACAAGGCGGTGTCCTCTCGCCACTCCTGTGGTGTTGTATAGTGGTGGATAGTTTGCTTTGGGAACTTAAATCACGGGGCTTCTCCACGCAAGGATATGCCAATGATCTGGTGATCTTGGATAGACATCTTTCAATCAGCATTTTGCATAGTATAGGAATGTTGCGACGCAAATGGCCTTCGAGTTAATCCTTCCAAGGCAGTTACAGTCCCTTTTACCAAAGAAATAATAGGTACCTCAGACAAATCAGATGCCCCATAGTGTACAATCTAACCATACCCTTGGCGGACAAAGCCAAGTATCTGGGGGTCATTTTTGATGAAAAACTACTCTGGTCAGAGCATCTGAAAGTAGTATCAGACGAAGCCACTAAAGGTCTGCGAATATTGCAACAAATTTCGACGAGTTGAAAACATGACGAATGTGGCATAACTGAAACCTCGGCGCCCGTATTAATTAAAAACTTAAGATCGCTCATCGCCTCGAGTCCACGCCACTTACGTTTCCCGACTGCTTGGGAGGCTTTAATGAGCAATTTCCTTCACACTTCCTATGAAAAGAACAGACTAGCTCCGTCCGCATGTTGCGACCACTTTGACCCTCCAAAGATTTCCGTAATGCTTCGACAGCTGCTTCTGCCGCTGCTAGCCTATCTTTTTGACGCGTAGCCGCTTCTTCGTTCACCACCTCGTTCACGCTTGCTTGATTTAAAATTGCCTACTTGTCAGCTTAACATATGGTGTGTCATTTAGGATGAAAATCTCCTGCATGCGTCGTGAAAATTGCCGGATGAACAAATGCCTCAGTAACTCGTCGGCACATTTTCCATTTGTCAAGAATTTCATTATCTCCAGAAGCAATGACAATTTTACGTTATTTAGTTTACCGCTGATAATTTGTTGAGCGCACTACTTTGGCTCTCGGCGAACAGCGAAATAATCCGATTTTTCAACGCGTCATACTTGGGGACCTCCGGGGGATTTGAAATCAGACCCACTACGTTTGGCAACACTCCGGCCTCTAGGCTCGCTATCACATGCCTAAACTGCGTTGCATCGTTTGAAACATGAGCGACGGCGAAAATGGTATCCACCTATGTAAGCCAAAGAGCTGAGTTTTGACGCCAAAAAGAGGGAGTTTAACGGCTCTTACCGCCGTCACTACCTCCTGCTTTCACTCGAACCACTGGTCTTCTACGCAACCATCATCTGGGCGTGGTGTTTCTTCGTCTGTCATTTTAAGGTAATCTGGTTGTAATTTCTGACTTCCGTAGCGTGCTGCGAGTTGGGGTCACCACGATGTGGAGGTATTCAAGTATTGAGGTCCAAACACCTTACCAAAGATTACAGACACCGGAATTTTTCAATCAGAAGACAATAAACTTTATTTTAGAAACTCGGGTTTTTAAAATCACATGTAAAACTTGTTTCTTCTTCTTATTTTCCATCTCCATATCATTCGAAGTGCCGCTGGTGGTGGGTACCGTAGTGCCGCCACAGTAGTTTCGTTAAGGCTCTAAAAAGGAGAGTGCGCTCGCGGCCATTTTGTTGACATACTCGTAGAATGTGTTGACTTCGCCTGCATTGACTACAGCAGACAGCACCAATGTTGACAGCTGGGAACTGTCATGTGTACATGCCTGTCACTCTCCATTCGTCGTCAACAAAATGGCGTCGAGTGTACCTTCCTATTTAGTGCTCTAGTTTCGTCAGAAGTTATATTTGGGTTTTTGCCAGGCTTTTATAGCAGACGCAGCAAATCCATGGACCGGGGTTGAGTTCGATGCCGGCGCGGTTGAGGAAGATCGAGAGCAGGTGTGCTGATATGTGTTGCTCCCAGAATCCATAAAAGACCAACACATAGACAATGTAACACACATTATACTTTTCTTCTGCATTGAAGTGGCTTTCGCAGCTCTTGGCCATTGAAAAGTGGGTCGCTCCAGTGCGTAGAACCGGCTGCCGTAGGAACCATATAATGCTCTCCTTGGCCAATGGCATGGTGTAGCTACATACATATAAGTATCTAAACAGATTTTTTTCTGGAATAATAATTTAGCCTCCCATACAATAATTCACTCAACGCTAAATGGCGCCTTTATTTTCCTCATTTAATTTCGAAAATACCCACTCAAATTACTTCGTTTCTACGAAGATCGACCCCTACTGTTCGCGCACCTACTGTGTTCCGCCGTTTCACCATAAACGATTTATGCATAAATTTTCGAAAATATGTACATATTTTGCTGACCGACAAATCCCAGGAACTACGCAAAACGCCATAAACAATTTCAACAATTTTCTTTCACAACGTTGAGGAATCATATTTAAACTCTTGAGAATTTATGAATAGATACATGTGAATATGAGAGGAATAGATACGAATATGAGGGAGCCATAATTATGCGTTTCTTGATCGTTGGGCTGGCTACAATAGTGTTGTGCTTGGACGCCTCCTTACCTTGGCATCAATCCAAACCACTTGAAAATTGTTAGCAATTGAAACAGATGACAACAATGAGATGATATACATACGAGTACCTCGAAGATACACGGCACATATCCATAGCGTTATGTCTTGTATCTAACCAATTTAGAGATACTCATACAATAGACCGAAAAAAAGAGCCACATGTTAAAGTTAAGGCACATCCCAAAATACTCATCTCATAAATTCTCCGCGCTATTAAAAAATTGTTGCCTAGGTCGGCCGTTGGCCTGTATGTATCTTTGTATCTGCGGCCACCCCCTTGCCACTACTCTGATTAAAAATGAAATCAAATTCTCTAAATTTATCTGAGTTCTTTCATTTCAATTGTAGATATTTTTATGAACCGTATAAATGACGGAAATAAATTTTAAAGTGGTTCGATTTTTTTTAATTTATGGGAATTCGTGTGTGCCGGTCTGCGCAGCGTTGATAATAATCATAGGTCAGTTAACTAATGGACGAACCACCCGCTTGTTACGGACGTTGGTCGATGATACCGCGCCGCCTCCGCGGCAGCAATCATTTCTGGTAGTAATTATTATTGGAAATTTATTAGAGCGGATGATGGGGGAAAAAAATAATGAAAAAAATGAAGAGGATACAAAAAATAACCTGCGGACTGGACTGCTGGCTATGGGAGTATCTAATTTTTTGTGGTCCATAACTAGATTTCGTAGGAGCTCCCTAAAAATTGAATTCGATAAAGATTTAATTGGAGGAGGGCATACGTATAATAGCCCGTGTGGCTAGGATTTAAATTAATGGGTTTTATCAATTTAGAATTTTTGGAAGGCTGTGTGAAAGTTATAAAAGAAGGCGGCGAGGTATTTTTTTTTTAAGAATCATAGTCTAATGTATGCATTTATCAAATTGTGTACAAGGTGTTTCATCCCTTTTCAAACAGTTGACCGGTTTCATACCAATAACCCCAAAAAGAAAATGAAAAATCGCCCCAGAACCAGACGAACAATTGCCTTAAAATTTAAGAACTCGCCAAGCCCTCTTTTTGAATGAGAAATCGGCCCAAATTTTGGTAATGCCTAAAGCGGAAATCCTATCTGAAATCCGCACTCTAGGATGTATACTCGTGCTGCGTAAAGCGAAAAAAAACCCTTTGGGACTTCTCACAGTCGATTCCAACGGCTTAGCACTGCTTAAAGCGGCAACAGTTAGTTGCCATGACCCATCCAGGGCCATGGGCGCGTCAACATCACTTGCATTTCTATGCCAGGTTGACGTTTCGATGGCATATCTACTGCGGCAATCCACTGTGGGATTTCCCGGAGCGAACTTCCACTTTAGGTAGTATGATCCCACAGAAATCCACTCTGGCAAATCCTAAAGGACAATACCACTTTAGGCAGTACTAACCCATGTAAATCTACTCAGGGAAATCCCAAACGGTATTCCCACTTCAGGCAGAACGAGCATACATATTCGGTTAAAAAAAGAAAAAAAAAAATGAGATTTTATGTTGCTGTCAATGAATGGTTGAGAACCCCGCGAACTATCCCACCAGTCAATTATCAGCCCAAAAAATATGAAAGATTTCCCATATTTGAAAGATTTTTCAACATAACATATCCCATTAAAACTACAATAAATGACAAATCAACCCGAAAAAGAAAAGACGAGTCCGCATCCCAAACAACTTATCCCCCAATAATTTGAGACCCCCCCTCCATTCCTCCCTCTTAATTGCGCTTCATGCAATGACACAACAACAATACGACGTGCCCGTACTGCCTAAGGCAGAAATAAACTTGATGGTTAAAATGGGTTCAAAGTGGATTTCAGCTTTAAACAGTACGAACATTGCGTGTATGCATCATAATAATACTCGTAGTTGCACACTAAAATACATGGGTTCGTACTGCCTAAAGCTAGGTCCTAAGATCAGTTTTCCGTGCGAAATCTCATAAAAAACTATCATAAGTTGCGTTCGCCAAAAAAAATATTGCTTTATGAGTACTGGGATATTTCATTCAAAAAAAAAAGAGTCTCCACATCATTATGAGCAATTTTCACACGAAAACAATTACTTTGCACTTTATTTCGCTTGGAGACCGGTCTTTTGAGTAGAAGGTAAGCTCAGGTGTCGTGTAGAGTGCCGCGGTAATGTGCTGTGTGCAAGTCTGCACTGCCACTTTTTCGTGGGAGAGATAAGTGCAACATTTTCGTAAGAAGAGGTTATTACCTTAATGGGGTAATCGACGTTGGCGCAGACTGAACTTCAGGTTAATGCCAACGCAGTGCGATATCAACCTCACCTGGTGCTCGAACAAAATTTTAAAATACGAGTATGTGTGCATCCCCCCTTTTCCTTCCTTTCAATGTAACAGTTATCACCAATAAATTCTCAAATCTGGGTGTACACGACTCAATCTGCAAGCTTATTAACATCGAGGGTGATTTGTACAAATCTAGACACATCGTCTGCGTGTAGGCATTTGTGCACAGAAACACCTGAAAGTAATGTTCTCTCTCCCCTTCATTGGGATCTGGTGGCCAATAGGCTGCCAATGAAACTGGGAGGGTTGTGATGCAAACCCACTGCATATACGGATAACATTGCAATGTCCAGCTCAGGTAAGTTCCTCTGTGTTCTTAGTGATTTAATGCAGATGACCTTTTTTATTTTAGAGAAGTAGCTCAGTGAAGTTGGGGTGAATTCGACTGAAACGGAACTTGTTCTTTTCACCAGGAGTACCTTCGTTTGAACCACCATTGATGGAGGGTACAAGGCTTGTTCTCACCGATAAATCTAAATTCCTTGGGCTCATCCTAGATAAGAAACTATGCTGGCGGCCTAACATTCAGGAGCGAGTTACAAAGGCAACTGCTGCATTGTACTCGTGCGGCCTAAGTGAATTTTTGGCTCTATGTCTCGATCTCGCGTCCCAAACTTATGCATGGGATCGTCGTCTGGTGGGCGGCATTTATCATTACGTCTTATAGAAAGTTATTGGAGAAAGTTAATAGTGAAACAGGGTAGTGGACCACGTCCCCACAAGACACTCGGCTGTACTGAATAGCCTTTCTGTTCCTCAAGTCACGGACCATAACCCTCCTAAATACTTGTTCGATAAGAATTTAGCCTGATTCCTTTTCGGGAGGAGTGGGCAGATAGCGCATTTCTAGAATCTGATGCCATAAGCATTTTGACTGACGACTGATTGAGGTTGGGGCTGGCTGGTATACTCGGAAATGATGTGTATTAGCTTGTCTTTCCTTTCCTGCTCATTTCGCTACCAGTGAATATAGTTAGTGATCAAGTGGCATCAAATACGGCCCTTGGTGAAACTGGCCAGTGGCGGGTCACTCATCTATTCTGGGTATCCTCAATCTCTCAGTGAAGAGTGACTTACTCCCAAGGGCGCTTTTGGCTGGAACTATATCAGTCTGATTGCCTCTAATAATCCATGGGAAGATAACACAACCTAAACAGAACTTCATGATCATCTTCTACACGGATGACTCTCAGACCTACGACGCAATGGGAATGATACCATATATATACTCGGAGAAGTGTGGATTGGTTTGTCTGTTCGTGTGCACCTGACTATTGTAAAGCTCTGATCTAGCTGAAGCGTCGCGTCGTCACTGCTAGAAATGTTACTATCTACACGTACTCTCAAGCTGCGATGCACTCTCTAGAATCTTTTTTTTTTTTAATATTACCCTCGATTCATACTGCTGTCACTAAATAGGAATAATATTGGCTGGGTGTTGGGGAGCTGTTCTATCAACAAAGTTGCCGGAAGGCTATGTCCACAATGATCGCGCTCGGTGGTCGTGGTCGTTCGGTCACCGCTCTACGATACTAATCTAGAGCTCGGAGTTCAAATCTCGGCGCGATCGATCGATTACTAATAGAACTCTCACAGTGCTTTAAGCTTGTCAGTATAAATTGCCATCGAAACGTCAACAAGGCATAGAAATACTAGAGATGTTGACGCGCCCATGCCCCTGGAGGGGTCATGGCCATAAACATGTCCACCATGACTACTGTAGAAGCTTCGGGGATGCAGATGAGAAGGAAAGCGATTTCCTTTGCCATTGCCCGGCTTTAGCTAGAGTGTTTCTGTGAACCTCTTTCCTCCACGGCTTGGAGAATCTCAAATGCGTGACCAGCTGGTTTAATTTTTAGGTATAGAATAAGGTGAGGTGTGCTTGGTGGTATCCCAAAGGACCTAGGAGTGGTGTGTGTTTGCTGTGCATTAGGTATCACCCGGCTGTCATTCTCGGCCTAACTGGGAATTCGTTAGCTCCTCATGTCTCCATCTCCATCAAACCGGAAATCTCGGCAAAATCTTTAGCTTTAGTTCAGAGAGGATGAGATTGAAAACCTTATGAAGGCTCTGGTTTGAACAAATTCGCCAAGGTGCACTAAAAAAAGCAAGTTCCACTGAAGAACTGAAAACTGTAACTCCAAATGTGAGCCAATGTCATGGCAATTCAATGAACACGGACATGAAGAAGCGATTTTCAGAGTTTCATTATTACCAGTCGAATTTTGATGTCGCCTTTCACAGTATGATCAATTCGATACCGATAAATGCACTATGACCCTATTAGAGGTCCTTGGGTTGATTTCTCTTCTCCTTTTTTTCCGGAAAAACGGAAATGAGACCGCAATATAGACATATCAGCGCCAAGTACTACCGAGCCACTGCGTGATAGGGGAACACGAGTGCAGACTAAAGCTAATAACTGCTAATGCTGCAGGAATTGTCAGATACCAAACACGAAAGAAACTCCAAAGCACCTTCTACGAGTTTGCGAATGTCCTGCACTCGCTAGCAGAAGATTAAAGTGCCTAGGAGCTTACTTTTTCAACGACTTTCAAGGAGTCGCAGGACTCAGTGGGAGAAGCCTTTTGGGCTTCGCCAATGAGTCAGGTTCCTTCTAGCTCAACAACGATCTTCTCGTAAGGACTATGGGACATGGGATGAGCAGCTAAAATATGTATCGTATGTATGTATGGTGTCACTATGGACCCCAGCGGTTTATGCGGAGCCGTTAGGCTGCCACCCTACCTATGATCAATTCGATACCGATAAATGCACTATGACCCTATTAGAGGTCCTTGGGTTGATTTCTCTTCTCCTTTTTTTCCGGAAAAACGGAAATGAGACCGCAATATAGACATATCAGCGCCAAGTACTACCGAGCCACTGCGTGATAGGGGAACACGAGTGCAGACTAAAGCTAATAACTGCTAATGCTGCAGGAATTGTCAGATACCAAACACGAAAGAAACTCCAAAGCACCTTCTACGAGTTTGCGAATGTCCTGCACTCGCTAGCAGAAGATTAAAGTGCCTAGGAGCTTACTTTTTCAACGACTTTCAAGGAGTCGCAGGACTCAGTGGGAGAAGCCTTTTGGGCTTCGCCAATGAGTCAGGTTCCTTCTAGCTCAACAACGATCTTCTCGTAAGGACTATGGGACATGGGATGAGCAGCTAAAATATGTATCGTATGTATGTATGGTGTCACTATGGACCCCAGCGGTTTATGCGGAGCCGTTAGGCTGCCACCCTACCTAACCTAACATATCAGTGCCAAGAGCATTAAACTCTACAAAGTTACGATTCAAAGTAAAGTCCTTTCAGGTATTAGGCGCTTAAAAAGAACAGAAATTGTTGCAAACTCAAACAACTGAATTCTGACCATATCATCGATCTGGACTGGATTCACTAGCCATTCGACCAATGCCTACAGCAGTTTTACCCAGAACTCTTCTCCTACCCGCCCGCGGTTCAATAATCTCTATCCTCGAATGTTTCATTTTCAATTTGTAATTTTTCGCCTCTTTGAACGGTTGGCCGATTGCGTTGTACGTTCGGCCTCTTATCGTTCGTTCAAGCGATAAACACAAATTGGCCACATCATTAGTTTCAAACGCCCCTATTTCGAGTTTCACTCACGCTCCCATTCAGTGGCTCTGGGTGTGCAAACACTCTCCAAAAAGAGAACTCTTAAAAAATCATCGAGTGAATATCCAGGAAGAGACGTTGTAATACTCCCGACCATGCACAGTATGGTGTTTGGTAGTAGAATAAGCTTTAGAAAATTACATAGCATGGCAAGGATAATGAGTCTGAACCGACGAAGCAACAATACGGGAGCTGGGAAAAATTAAGGAAAATTGGTCCACAAAAACGTTAGTCTACGAGTATGTGTGTTCACGATAGGACGGCGATTGGGTGAGTGGTTCGGAGGGTGCAGTAACGAAGGAGGAAGCTATGGTAGCAGGATTGTTTTCATCAACCTCGTCACCCCAAAACTCGATGGATAAGAGGGTGAGAGAGGGAGCGCGAGTGCGAATGGATGGTTATACGAATACAAATAACAACAACAATGGACTCCTTGCTCTGCTTCGCACAAGTTGGGCGGTTATTGTTCCGAGAGCAGCTGTTGTTTGGCCCGAGCATGAAAAGAAAATAAGAAAACACTTTGTGAAAATTATACTCTTGTCGAAGAGTACAATGCAATTATCGAAGCTGAAGAAAAAAAAAACAGAAGAAAAAAACCATTTATTCGTTTAAAGTAATCGCGAAAAGGAAATAGTAGAATAATAGGCGAAGAAAGGATTCACGTGATAATCCAAAGAACGAGCGAAAGAGGGAGCGGGGCTTGTGACAAGAGTGGAACTCTTGTTACCCCACAAGAAGCATGAATGAGAAATTACTGTTTGCAAATCAGAGGTACAAATTGATATAACCGAATTTGTAACGAGGGGGATTAGGTCGAATTAACAGATTGAAACAATTTATAGAATGCGGCAGAGGGGCACGTTGACATTTAAATAAAAGAGAGAGAGAGAGAGGGGGTGGGTATATTTCTTTAAAACCAAGAAGGATCTATATTTTATAAAATGTATGCATACGTTTGCGTAAAGCTATATTCTTTCTAATTATGAGCCTAAGCTTGGAAATAGCTAGGAATGTGAACATTTGTGGTTTTTGCATCCTGGGGGTTCAGAATGCGATCAGTTTGTCTCATAACTTAAAGGTTTAACCTTGTAATTTATCCCAACTTTGTAAAGGACAATGGAACACCCAAAGGTGTCAATGGGGACGACGCTCAAGTGACCGTGAAGGTCCAGTAGTGGCAGCTGTCAAGACTGGCATCTCTCAAAGTAGTGGCTCCTCAGCGAGTTAATTAGCGGCGTGAACTGCTTGCTGCAGCTCACACTCGGAGATTGAGCGGGGTTTTTGTCGCTTGCTGCCCCCCGTCCATCCATAAGAAAGGATCCTCATGCCTAGGTATGACAACACAACATAAGTTAGAAAAATTGGGGAAAATTAAAGGAAACATAGCGTCAGCCTGTTCAGGCGCTAAACTTTATGCTCCGAGGCTTAGATGGCGGTGGACCTCGGCCTACTTTACCCACTGAAAAGAAATAAAAACAACCCATGGCCCAAAAAATAAGATCTTTAACGAATATCACCGGAATCGTCGTGATATGGCTGACGATTTTCTTTAGATAATGACACTTAGGTATTTGCAAAACTCTCGTATTCACGGTTTTAATAAATAACAGTCCTCTTCACATTTATTGTTGCAATTGCCTAGCACATTCGTCATCACAAATGCACATCAACCGATCTCGGATGTCGCATTTTCCAACCGAGTCGTTTTTTTCTTCCCTTTGCGGAATCGCAGAAGAACTAGTCGCGATTGTCCGACAATTTCTCGCAAACTTCAGCAACACCTTCACGCCGGACCCTAATCTTCCTTTTTAGCCAAAACTCTGACAAAAAGAAGCAATAAAAAAAAACAATCCCGACGAACAGGTGATTTCGTCTCTCGATCTCTCCCACAAAAATGTGGCATCTCGCCCCGATGACAATCATTTTAGCGTGAACCCCCGACGTTTTTAGTCTCGCCAACGACCTCCATTGATTGTCAGTGGAGTCTGAGGTTAACTCTAATCACTTTCATTTTCTCATCCCTACAAAAAGAAAAAAAAATTCGAGGCCGCCGTTTTTACAGCGGCCAATTCTCACCCACAAATGCCCATTCTTAAACATGTAATAACCTTTTACAAACATAAATGATTTGAAATAAATTAAAATCAAATATATTCGAGAAAAATATACAAATTCAAAAATAGACACGTATGTATATGTTAGAATTGGTCCGTTATAACTTGGCGTGGAAACTTAGCTGACCAAACTTTGGTCTGGTTTGAGTCTCTTCTTCTCCGGAATTTTGCCCCTAATTACCGTCGCCTCCAGTCTTCTCGGTCTCAGCATCGTGTCTTCTAACTTTAGAAGCCGAGCCGGTAACCGCTACCTTCCTCTACGATGTCCGTCCAGCGTTTCTTAAGCCCGGCTGTCCACTACGAGCATATTGGAGCGGCTACGTACTTCCACGACACAAGCGTCAACAAGCTTTCGTGAAATAAGCGGCACTAGCGACAGGGATCGTCTATCGCCGGCGTCTTCGCACATCAGTTTGCTTAACTATATCTTTTCCATGGCACACGAAATCAATCGGCACAAAGCTTGTTTCGCATACATTCGCCCGGCCGTCCACTACAAGCATATTGGAGCGGCTACGTAATCCCACGACACAAGCGTCAATAAGCTTTCGCGAAATAAGCGGCCACGAGCGACGAGGTCGTCCATTGTCGGCGTCCTCGCACCTCAGTTTGGTTACCTACAATATATCTCTTACATTGCACATGAAATCATTCGGCAAAAAGCTTCTTTCGCATACATTCCTCAAAGCAATGCGCAGAAATGAGCGGCTAATCCAAAAAAAATTGAATCTGGCACTAAAGTTGCGCGGCCCACGTAGACGTTCGTAGCCGCTTCACTCAAATACGCTTATGGTGGACGCATGTTCATGAAAATTCTCAACTTTGGAACTGGCGTGCATTTACGCTTGTTGGTGCTTTTATCGCGAAAGCCCGTCCGCTTCCAGTGGACGGCCGCACTTCTTCAAATAACGCGCGGCTACGAAAGACAAATCCAAATTTTCTTGAATCTGGCGCTCCAGTCGCGTGGCGCACGTAGACGCTCGTAGCCGCTTCGCTCAAATACGCTTGCAGTGGACGCATGTTCATGAAAAGCCTCAACTTTGCATCTGGCGCGCATTGTCGCTTGTTGACGCTTGTGTCGTGGAAGCTCGTTTCCGCTCAAATACGCTTCTAGTGGACAGCCGCGGTAAGTCGACCACAAGCTCTCTGTCTGATGTCAACTTTACTTGCTTTTCTGGTTACTCGACGTTCGTCTATTTGTTTTAATTCCGCAGCCCACGGCAGTTGCCGTAGCTTAACGAATTGGGGGACCTCTGGTTCGTCATATATTTCTTATAGCCCACTGTTGTTCCTTTTTTTGCCGTTGGTCATGATCGTTCCAATAATTCTTCTGGCTTTATAAACTTACCTGCCTATTCGGAAACATATTTTTTTTTTTTAAATTAACAGAAACGTTCCTAAAATGTTCTTTTTCCTTAAATGTAAATTACATTTGTATGTATTGTACATTCATTTTACATGACCACTATTAAGTTGCCAACAGCTTTGTGTATTTTATTCAAATGGCGAATGTAATTAATGTCGTTTAGAAATGCAATCATTATAGCGTGTTTCTTTGTCGTTTCTTTAAAAGTAATTACATATGTACATTTACATATGACTTTTAGTACAGGGCATATATTAGTACGAAAGCAGCAAAAAGGTTTGATATTCCTCTGAATAGACGCCCTGCTTTTTTGATTGTTAACCATCTACTTTGCACGAATGTTTAACGTAAGCTTAACCTCCTAGGGAGGTTACTAAGTACGCAGTCATTGCTGAAATCGTGTTTACTTTACATATGTTTAAACGTAACATGCACGACTTCTTCTTTTTCGTGAATGTAGGACGTAAAGCATATAATTATTTTATTTCCAAGAATTAGGACTGCGTATAATCAAAATGTCATCATGCCACATTTGATTAAATGATCCACCTTTTCTGGGTTCATTTTTTCGGACTTTGTCCTTAATATACACTACATCTAACTATTGGATAATTTGAAATGTGGCCGATTTGGTTACACTTGTATTGATCTAAGTGCCTTGACACTCAATCGGCTACTCACGGACTCATCAACTCACGGGCTCATCCACTGATAGCTTTCACACGGTCAGCCCTTTAGCCAGACTCATCGCGTCAAAATCTCCATTTGAGCCCATGATAGGGTTTCCACTCATTAATCGACACGACCTCAAATCGTCCTTTGATTTCTATGTTTTCGGGTTTGGAAATTTTGTGACTCATAGTATCCGATCCGTTTGAAAGCTAAATTTTATTCGCCATTTTTTTTAAATTGGAAAATTTTTGATTCGAACCTGCGACTTCTCTCTTGATAACTCGACGCATCGAGCTACCGCTGTCGTCGTATTTTAAAGTTTCATCTATTTCTCAGAATATCTGTAAGGCATTTTGAGAGGGTTCTGAGAAGACTCTTTTACGTCCATCACTTCAATGTCACTTTTCAGTTGGATTAAGTCTTCGTCCGGTATAAAAGCCTTTGCTTCTCAATTCCTATTACATCGGACTTAACAACAATTCAGACCCATACTGTGGCAAATCCAAATGGGCCTTCCTGTGTCGACATTATACATTATTAAATTCTATCATTTCCTTTCAAAGGCGACGTTTCCCGTTTTGCTTATTTATTGAACGATGCCTTGCAGTTTCATATTCGTATATTGTCGGATTTATACCAGAAGCAAGAAGTTTCGACGTTTGAACAAGAGCTATGAACTTATTCGTGTAGTACTGATATCTCAGCTCTTATGAGCTATTTATGTACATAATCTACTGTGTCAAATTAGAAAGCCTGTTAGGCAGGGCTATTTCGCTTTCATCAAAGCGACTGGCTTTCGCCCATACTAGAGTATTCTTGCGAAATCAAAAGTGTTTTGGGCTATATATGTAATTGTAATGTAAGATGTTGGCACCGGGAAGGGCTTATGGGGATGGAGCCGGAACTTTGCCAAAGTGGCTGTGAACGTCCGGCGGCGCTAAGGGCGAACCTTACGTTTTATACATTAGCCGAAACTAAGCTGATTTCATTACTTCACTTAAAACAAAATCGAAGTACGAGTATATACTAATTTTCCTCAATTAAACTGAACTTTCCCGCCTGGAAAAACGTGCTTCACGTGCCACTCGCGGCACCACTACATAAATCATTTTTGACTACGTGGTGGCTCCAGGCCGCAATATTGTCGTCACCGTCGCCAATTAATTGTCAATAAAATTCGCCGCTCTGTCGGTGCTGGTGCTTTTTTTTTAATTTTTTGGTCATCCAACACCCTATTAAACATGCATACAAAAGGAGCCGAAATTTATGACTTTTACGATCACTCCTCAAGACTGTGCATCACGACTGCAATAAAAATCCAATTAAAAAATTACAAAATAAAAGATAATTGAGAGGAAGTGTATCTCGTAAACAGACTAGTTGAACATGATTTTGTTTTCCCCTGGAAGAATCTAATGACACCTTACATCCCCTGTACGGCCGATAGAGATGCATAGTACGTACGGTGAATTGCCCTGACCAAACAACGTGTGGTGTCATCGTATTCGGGCATTATGCACTAGTGGCACGTATCAAATTGAACGTACGTTTTTATAATGCACGTATGAACGCAGCAGCATTTATCATTATGATGATGCATCCGTACCGGAAAGATGTGATAATACCACGTATTAGAAATTATGCATCTATTGTAATTGTCCATTCTGTATTCTGGACGATTGGTTCATGTGGTCTTCGCCGCCAACGCTCCGATTCGGATGGCTCAATCAAATGTGACTGTCGTCGTTTGGGAAAGTGCCCCACGGTCAAATGACGCCAGCTGTAAGCTGATTGAAAATTGAACATTTGGATCGATTTGTACGAGTCGATTGGTGACCGACCCCCGGGGAGCTTATTGATTTCTAAACGATTCTTAAAAAAGGCTATGTAAACCGTCCCTGTTACCCAAACGCCCTTTTTACATAGTTTTTCACAAAACGTATTCAGAATTCACCACTGCTTCCATTCGACAAACGTCCAAAAATGGGCGAAGAAATCATTAAAATTCTGTTAGTCAACTCCATTAAATTTATTACTTTCATGGTCCCCACATATGCTGTAGCAGGGTTCGCGCGAGCTCTATTCACCAAATGCACATTGTCACATACGCTCTCTCCGCTCCAAACTACGTACGCACGACACGTAGCTGGCAGAGCAATTTTCAAATACAGGTGGTCTATAAGCGTCAAATATGCTCTCAAATGATAGAGCTACCTTACCAAAAGAACTCGTCGCTCCCACCTTTATGGGATTGTAATAGAGGGTAGCGAATGTGGTCGGGGCGAAAAAAAACGAGACACGAAAAACAGGTGCTTGGTTGTGGAAAAAGGTAATATTTTGGACATGATGGAATATTATGGACAGGATGAATAAAAGCTTTTTTTCTGCGGGGGAGTCCTTCATGCCAAAGGGAGGACACCATTGGAAAAATGTCCATGAGTCATTGTGTTCCCAAATGGAGTGAATGTTGTTTCAGATCTGAACAAAGACTCTGTGTCTGATAAGTGGATGATTTACGTTGTAAATTTTGCAGAGGATACTTTGGTATTTTAATAATCAACATATTGTAGGCGTTTAGGCCGGAATGTATTTGTGTTCCATGTTTTGTTTGATGGCATGATTCAAAGTCTTTCCTTTAATGAATGCAACTGGCGCTTTTTGTAATGGAAGCAGTAGCGAGAGGTTGAGAGGCTCCTCTTACCCTCGCGCTACTGCTTCTCGCGGTATCTCTGGGGGGAGCTCTCAGCCCCCTCCCAATCCTGGGAGAGAAACAACTACTTGAAACTCCCCACGCGGTCTATGTGATCTCCTTTGCCATGGACTTGTTGGCGCAGCTTGCAAACGCTACTTGGGGTATCTCTCGCAGAGACATGCTACCGCTAGAGCGAGAGACCTTGTGGTTAAAAATCTACTTCTTTCGTCCTCTCCGGAAAGATAGCGACTCGTAGAGGATGACTCAGCTGGCCCACAAATAACCACTGCCACGGCTAGCAAAAAAGTAGAGGACCGTGCTTCGAACAACACATCCACCTGGGCATTCTTCGACAAGCGTCCGAATGTCGATAGCTCCAACTCCATTATCACACTCAGTTTTAGTTATGCGCAACAATATCCCACGGCGGAGGGGAGGGGGTCAACTTCGGACAACGGCACCCCGGACCCGGATATTTTCCTCGGCATTTTTCTATTCTTTACAACACCTATTCCGAAAACATTCTGTCGTCGGAAAAACTGGCCTTGCTACAGGTTGCTGTGATCGATGTGATATACACCGCATCGACGCGCGTCGTATCAGCCTGGGTTTATCATCTTCGAGTGTTTCAACTCAACGACTGCCGACTCTCTCTCCAACATTAGGCCCAAGGTATGAAGGGAAGGCACCTCAACCTAAGCGGCCACTGACGACCAAATTTCGCCATCTACAGTCGAACATAATATACTTTCACATGACATACCATTCAGCCCTGGGTACGATCGACCTTCTTGGGCGTCAAAACACCAGTTAATGGTAAATGAGTCCTAAACTGTGGCTATTACAAGTTTGATCAAATAACCAGCGATAGTTCGACGATAGAAAATCCCCTCACTTGACCACAGTAAGAGGCTTCGAATAAGTAATTTCCCATAAAAAATAGCCACGAAGCCTCATTACCTGTGTATCCTTCTTGCATAGCTCAGGTATGGGCGTTCGTCTCACCCATAGAATTCATAGCAGTCGGAAGCCGGCGCCTAACCTACACATTCCGGCAACTTACTGGGCTAGGCACGTGAAGATACAAGCCTTCAAGATCATAAAGGAATCAGCTTCCCCTCCATTAGGAGAACTATCACACTTTCCGCGGAACGTCTGGCCCGGTAGAGGTTCATCTGCAGCACCGACAACATCCGGTTCGTATATTGGATGTCTCTCCCTCGTCTTCGTCGTCGCTTAGAACCCCAGCATATCTTTTGCATCCTGCATATGATCCACCGTTTTTACATAGAGGCGAAAGACCTTCACTTTGGTATGCCTAATTCCAAAGTGAAGCACGTAAGCAGACGTTGATTTTCCATGCCTCCATAAGGATAGTTGGGTTTTGCAGACAATGCAGGAGCTTTGCCTAGTCCCTGCTGGGAACCGAGAACTTGGTATGATCCTGCTAATTTCTTCTCCTCGCTCCTGGTCATGGTGAAGCGTGGTCGGTAATTGGGTACTCCAGTACCATCTCTGATAGTGCGGTTTACACTCTTCTTCGGTCTCTAGTCGCGAAATGTTCATCCTGTGATCGATATATGACTGATAATTGTCGTTCCTCCTAAGGAAGCTGCGTCAGACGGCGAGGGATTACTCTGTCCGATATGGTTCGTGCGTCCTTTACTGGTGATATTTGTGGAAGCATTAGAGCGTAGCGTTGTACTGTGACCCTTACGTCTTTCCTCTGCAATGGCTTGCTACGATTGGGACGCACCATGCTATTCCTATTGTATGTTGTTGTCGATGTTATTTATGTTGGTGCTCCGATCGTGGTTCCGTGAGCTCCGTTGTGGCAAGCCCCCGACTGGGAACCCAGAGCAGCATCCTCATCCAGGGCAAAGCACTTATGCAACTAACCTTGTATGAGTATCCGACGTCGCGCCGTTAGTGATGACCATTTTTGTTCCTGTTCACCTTCCGCCAACGAGCATAATCCGCAATGCCCCGAAGATTTTGGACAAGACTAAAGTCCTGGATAAATGAACAAAACCATGGGAAAGTCATATGGAAGATGAAGTGGACCAGCGACGGATACATCAGCTGTGTTCCGAAAATAGGGCGGTTCATGCTCTAAAACTTGACCAGCAGTAGCTGGTCTAGCATTTCTCAGCTTTCGATCGAAGTTTCCAGCGGCCACCACGAGGAGGCTCAATGTGGACTTGGTTGCAAGGTAGCGTTTAATCTTATCTTACTATCCTGCGACCCGACCGTCAAACGATATATAGATCCAAGACTTCTTTTTGAACCATATCCAGAACTAGTTGTGTTGCAATATCATTGAAAATTGTTAAATTTCGACCAACGTAATGAATCACTTACTTCTTTGCCGGTGTTTAAGCACAACAAGCTCCAGAAACGCCAGTGTTCGAACGACAATCGAACCCTCAGAGAATGTCAAATTATTAAGAGGTCAAACACAAAATTTTGGCATAGTAATTATTTCAGAGATTTGTTATCGTCTGCCAATGAGAACCGCTCATCAGATGCTACAAGTTCATGCATTAGCTCCTCTGAGTTACACTGTCATCCAGTTTGTGAAGCAGGCAGCCGGCTGTAGGCTTATAAAGCTTGAAGGTTAACCGTTTTTACACAGTGGAGTTCCAGGAGTTAACAAGAGTGAGTATTTGATTTCGAAAGTTTACTGGACACATATTATTGTGAGTGAGATAAGCTTATCTATACTGCAAGAAGAGTGAAGGGTTTACATGTGGATTGTCATCGTTTACATCGGCGCCCAATGTGGGTTGTGAATATACTTGAATGTTTACCTTTATCTTCTGGTATTATTCGTGTTCCGAAATCCTTTTTTGTAAAACCAACATTGAAAAAGAAAAAATCTCAAATAATTTTTGATAATTTCAATTAAAATATAATATATAATACTTCTTTTTTCATTCCAGGTATGTACAAATATTTTCCATTATCGATTTTTCGGGCCTCCCTTATTCAACTCGACGTAAGTACTTCAACAAAACCTCGTTAAAAACGTAATCTATTTCCTGAATGTCCCTTTATGCGCGTACTATATTATTTGATCAAACATCCATTATCCAATAACAGACACTTCAACTGAATTACTCTCGCTCTCTCTCTCTCTCTCTGTCTACATGTCATGGAAAATGGATCACATCCTTAACCATTTCCTTTGACATATCTTCAGTCATAATCGTAAACCTTTACAAATTCCAATCGTCGTCATTTCGTCAGGGAAATACTTGAAAACTACCAGATCTATAAATTGTACTTTACAGCGTCATTCCGATTCTCTCTTCATCTCTGCCGGGCCTGTCAATCTTCTTGTTCCTTCCACTCTGAATAAAATCTGAATATTGAATTAAAACATGTCGTCGTGCCATCGACGTAAAAAAAAGGATATGAAAACTGAAAACACGGAAAAGAGCCACATCATAACCATTTCCTACAAAAGAACAAATAAAAGTGAATGTACGTATAAAAAGGGCATCATATGTGTACATATTCATGTTAAATATAAAAAGAAGCGGAAACCCAGTGAAGTAATTCTCAAATGCGATCCTTCGTCACACGTCGAAAGGAGTTGGCAACATGATGGGTCGCGCGAGGCAGTCAGTCGGTCCAATGTATGAATACCAGTCGCTCAGGCACATACATACAATAATAATAAAAACAAAACGGGGGGATACATACGGAAGACTATACTTTAGAAACTCTAGTCCTTCCAAGTCCTATGAATACTAAAAAAACGTAGTCGTCATCATCATCAACATCGTCGGCAACAAGCAGCCTCAACGTTGTCCTGTTTCTCGAGAAGTAGATATAGAAGGCTACAAAACGAGCATTCAACACATGTTTCAAGCATCGCGCGAGTTATGTTACAAAAAAAAAGGATAAATGAACCGCCACCACCTCGTCAAAGAGTTGGGCTGGACTGCGTGGGTTGGGAGCCATCATCAAATTCCACTGAAAACTAACCATCTCATAGAAGACACAATTTCGTTTGAAATTTTGTAACTGAAGAACTGTAAAGTGGAGCGTACAAGACCCTACCTCCTTGTTCGAGCACAGATCCTACGAGACGTCGAAATCCGTCGTGAGAACTAGTATAGTTGTAGCAGGAAATGTATCGGATCAACTCTAGCTAGGTGAGTGGAGCTCCTGTAAAAATGGGGAAAAACAAGAAAGTGACGAAGACAAGAGACGCGTCAGGACGAAATGTTGCGGTCGGGAAACGTAATGGAACCATAAAAGCATGTTCAGACATCTAACCAAGCAAAAGCGTTTCAAACACACACAGAAGCCCCCGATATTAACCTCGGCGGCGAAAAAAGGAAATGTACTTTAGTGTGTTCTCTATGTTGTACAAGGAGCGAGAGAGGACTACGCGGTTATGGTGTGGCAGTTATCATCTTCTATTCAACAAACTCTTAAGCGATGCGAAGGAATACTTTGGCGTTTCTGCACGGTGTCATCGACATGGTAAAATAGGCGACGGAAATGGAACTGGAGCACCGGGAGGGTGGAGGACATTACATTACATAAATGCTGTTTTACCCATTCCTCGATACTTTCGGTTGGCAACCGCAACTGATGGTTCGCTATCGATAGTAGGAAAGGACATCTGCGTGTGTTTCACAAGATGGCATTTTCTTATTCTAGTTTTGGAAAAGTTTTCGAAAAGCTGTCGGTTCGATGTGAAGTGTGAAGATTTGATCTGACACATGGATGTCAAATAGAGGGTTCGTTTCAGAAGTTTCTTGGAGTATTTTGCTATAACACTCGAATTATATTGGTTCAGATACGTACTTTCTTGAAAGGACTTAATGCCCTTGCGTTCTTTAAATATTGCCATATTTTCAATAAGCAAGTGTGGGTTATTATACCTTCGAGAATAGCGGCCTTAGTCAAGACGCGCTCCTTAAATTCGTCGCCTTCATTCATATAGGCTGAACAATTTTTGTCCAAATGGATCGTTAGTCCGTCTACAAAGTTTTTGTTTATAATCTTTGTCCAGACTGCCTTATCCATTTCCGAATAAAACTTGAACTGTTTTTATCAGAAAGGACTATTAAAGGTGTCTTTGTGAACGCTCAAACTACTTTGCTTGATATTTTTTCTTAACATATCTTCTCGGCCTGGCCCATACTTTCCGCAGCGTATGTTTTTCAAATAGGACCTTGCATTCTCGTCCTTTCAACGAAGAAATTTGGGGGGCTCTGTCATAGTTTGAATTTCTTATCCCATTGGTGGTTGCTATTGATCTCTCACTCTTATCATAAATATCGTCTACCAGGTGACCTAAGGCTCGCTGGATCAGAGGTATTATGGAGTAGTCTGGTAATTATTATAAAACTAAACTGTCATCAAAGAATTTCATTTACAACCGATAATCCGCCACGTCAAAGAGGCGTAATTTGTCTAAAAGGGTAGTACACAGAAAACTTTAGATCCACTTTACTCATGGAGGTATAGCCTGGTGAGTTATTTTCATAAGAAACCTACCAGTAACACAAACAAAACAAGAGTAAGGTTTTTTGTTCAGTATAGAATTCTGCTTGAAAAGTTCATCCGTAGCCGTAGCCAGGGGCGGTGAAAGGCTAAGGCGAAGCAGGCGATTGCCTAGGTCGCCGACTCCGAAAGGGCGGCAAAGAGGGCGCCAAGAAGAAAGTCAGATTCGAGAGTTAGTTTTGTCAATTTAGAGCTGCATTTAATTTCATTTAGTTATTAATATTTCACGGTTCATCCGATTCAATATGGAGCTCACAGTTAAAATTGGCACGCGCGGTCTATTCAATTTCGGATCTTGGGCTTCATTCTCATGTGCAAAGTGACTAATCGACAGGATTGTCTCTACCATATTCGTGTGTGTACACTATGTAGGGGCGCGATATTTCTAAACTAATTAATTCAATATTACATTTATCAAAAGGTATTCTTAAGGTAGGTCTAAAAAAGTTGGTTATTTTTTCTTGTGACTAACGGCACTGCGAACTTATTGGAATGCCTATTTCAGATTCAAT
The DNA here is from genome assembly GCA_964017055.1 of Chloromyia formosa. Classification (NCBI taxonomy): domain Eukaryota; kingdom Metazoa; phylum Arthropoda; class Insecta; order Diptera; family Stratiomyidae; genus Chloromyia; species Chloromyia formosa. The sequence goes on along the minus strand of OZ024816.1, from coordinate 14,946,934 downwards.
GACTAGATAAAATCACTGACCCTACAATGGCCGCCCAATATTTTCGAGCTTTTGCAATGGCAAATTTTCAGTACTTCATGGGATTAATAACCGTTATCCGTAAGGTAGCTTTAAGTTATTGAACGGTTTCGGTTTTTGCGCGTTTTAACTAACAATACTGAGCGCCTAATCGACTGCCCGTTTTGACTTTATTAACTAGATAACATCACACTGATCCCACATTGGTCGCCCGATATTTTGGAGCTTTTTGGCCATTTTTTCGGCAATTTTTTGCTATAAGTGTCACTGATAGTCTCAAGGAACCTTAGACTAGAAGCTTTTAGGGATGAAGCGTGCCTAAAGATCGTGATTCACCGGTTTCGACCGCTGGTGCGAATCGTGTCTCATCAGACGCTTCTGCTTTGCGCGTCGCACCAGTGGGAGAGACATAACCGGGAATGCCCTAAGACAGATGGTAGTAGCTGGTAGTCGATAGCCGTCGTCCGGCACAAAACTTGTTTGTAAGTTGCCACTGGCACCATTCTTAAAAACTTCTAAAAAGTGTAGTCCCACTAGTTACTGCTAAGGGCGACGGCATGTTAGGCATTATGGACGTTGTATGGTAGTCGATGGCCCTCGTTCGGCAGAAAACTTGTTTGTAAGTTGCCACTGGCGCTAAGTCAGAACATTGAACTGAATTCCATACCTGTAAGCTGCATGTTACAATTTACATTCGGGTAGGAATTCGCACCCATGTCGTGTTGGTCGGCCTATATAAGGCAAAACAACATCTGTCTTGGGTTATTTCCTGTCACGCCTCTCCCATAGGTGCGATGCGTGAATCAGAGGCGTCTGATGAGATGCACCAGCAGTCGAAACCGGCGATTCACGATTTTGGGAGCCTTCTCTCTCTCTCTCTAATTGCCTTGACCCCTCCAGGGGCATGGGCGCGTCCAAATCTCTTCCATTTCTATGCCTGGTTGACATTTCAATAGCATATCTACTTTTCGGGAGTGCAGTTGCTAGCATGCACCTCCTATCCGCGCCGTCTTTTATACTGACAAGCTCGGAGCACTGTAAGAGTTCTACTAGTACTCACAGGCAGTTTTCGATCGCGCCGAGATTTGATCTCCGGGCGACGGCATGTTAAGCATCATGCACGTTGCATGGTAGTCGATGGCCGTCGCCCGACAAAAAAGACTTCTTTGAATCTTAGACTAGTTTGTCTTAACCTTTTTTTTTCGCGTCAACAATTCCATCAGTCATCTCTACCGGTCATATATAGATGGATTCGCCTGTTTTGGTGTTGTCCAGTCGTCGACCCTACAACTGATACAGGTGCCTCCAGCAAGGGTTAGCGGTGCATTTTGCCTAATCCGTGCAGCTCACAAATGTGAACCTCAAAGGTGATCAAATTTCGGCAGCACGACATAACATAGGACTTTAAGTACGACTATGAACAGTGCCCTAAAATATTTAAGGCCGGCAACGCACCGACGATAATTAGTACCAAGCCAAACCGCCCAAATAAAAAGCCACTCTCACAACTGTTCTCTCACATGGCGTCGATATTAGTATGAAGCGAAACCGCTTGAACAAAAGTGGCGCTAGAAACGTCACCCTTTCAACCACCCTTGTCCAAGTAGGCACTATCTTGAAAAAGTGTGTGGAGAAGGGGTAGGAGGGGGGGGGGGGGCACCAAAATTTCCTTGCCTGTGCCTTTAGTTAGACTTTGACCAGCCCTGGCCGTAGCGTAGCTTGAACATGGTAATTATTCCCTGAACTATCAGAAGCGATGCTATTTCCCTTACCTAATCACACATGGTGTTGAAAATGAATTCATGGGTATTCTGGGTGGTTATCGTAGACCTAACCTAAGATTCCAGTTTAGTTTTTGTGAAGCTGTTGTGGAGACTTGACATCCCATGCACAACGCTTGGCCGCCTTGTCTTTGATCCATAATTCGAAATTGTAACAATTGTATCGATCAGCTATGCTACCACTTCCCTTTAACCCCTAGTGGGGTATAACGCGTCACTCCTGCATCCATCATACTCTGTTTTGGGCAATGGGCCGCTGCTCCCCAAACGACTTAGCCAGCACCTTACACTCTTTTGCATAGATCGATGCCATGTGATTCTAGGACTCCCTCGGTTTGGTTGGAAATGGGGTTCTATTTCATAGCATGTTAAGAATGCAGTTATTATCCTTCCCCGATGTGTGACCTATCCACTGCCATTTTTGATAGTTGTCTTGACCCCTCCAGGGGCATGAGCGCGTCAACATCTCTAGCATTTCTACGCCTTCATGACGTTTCGATAGCATATCTACTTTTCGGAAGTGCAGTTGCTAGCAAGCACCTCCTATCCGTCCCATCTTTGTACTGACAAGTTCGGAGCACTGTGAGAATTCTATTAATACCCACAGCCAGTTTTTTTTATCGCGCCGAGATTTGAGCTCCGAGCTCTAGATTAGTATTGTAGAGCGGTGACCGAACGACCACGGCCACCGAGCGCGATCAATTCGTCGATTGGCACCTGATCCGTACGCCGACTAAGCTCTTGATTTGATATTGTTTCGGGCCAGAAAATTCTTAGAATTCCGCGAAGAAATACTCGTAAGTTGATGAAAGCTAACAGCTTTCTGATAACGTCTTATTGCCGAGATAACTGCTCTGTCAGATTTTGGACACCATGCCATATGTGCATTTAGCGTGATTAATACGGCGAGCGATGTCCTGCTCCGTACACCATTTTCGGCACCAATACGACCCAAGTTGTACAATTTTTTCCGCAATAGCGGACTAAGAACCTTGGTTTTGTTGGTATTAATCTTTAGCCCAACGTTCCTTGCCTCCCTCTCAAGATCCAACACCATCGGTGAGATTCATGATTTTATGCGAGAGTAGGCACATGTCGTCAGCATAGTCAAGATGTTGTAGATAAGATATATATGTAGGTACATTGAATTCTTCTGTCCTCATCGTCACACATAAGGAATAGGATCGATGATGCACCCCTGCCGAACTCCACTGCTAATCTCAAAGTCCTTAGACACCTTACCGTTATGCAGAACGCGACATTTTGCGCCGTCATAGGTTGCCTTAATAATAGCCACAAGCTTCTCAGGGCTGCTTCTCCTACGCAAGGCCGCCCATATAGAATCCCGGTTCACACTATCGAAAGCCATCTCGAAATCGATGAAAAGCAAGTGAAACGGCGAATCGTACTCAGCACATTGTTCGATGATGATTCGCAAGTTGTTAATGTGATCGACACAGTAGAATCCGGATCGAAAGCCAAGTGAACCTTTAGTCTAGCGAGGACGATTTTAGCTATAATCTTGGCAAAGGTAGGAAACACGCAAATGCCTCTCCAGTTATTGCAGTCTGTAAGGCTACCCTTTTTTGGAAGTTTGATGATCAACCCTTTCTTCCACTCAGTGTACTAATTTGGGCGAATTTTGGGTTTGGTGTCTACATCGACGCTTTTATTGAAAGAATATCAATTACAACAAAACTCTTGAACATGACTTCACCTCAATTTCTGTTATTCATCCAAGATGAGTCCTTGAGACTTCAACATGGAAAGCCACATTATTAACTTTGATCCCTTTTTTCCAAGCAAATAATTGAACAAAGACGTCGCACGAAACCAAAGAAATACCATCATCGGTGATATCCTCGCGTGTATCTCATCATTCCACGAATCACATAACAATCTATAATCTATGCGTGATCCAATTCCAACGCCAAGACAACGAAGCAATTATGAGTCATAACAACATTCGTTGCATGTCCGAATATCCTTCGTTCCGTGTGTCTGTTGCATGTCTCGCAATTCTCGCCTATCCATTTAATTGAGCGCAAAAAGCAATTACGTGAAATTAAGAGGACTGCCGCGCGCGCTCAGGTGAATAATTTCGCTAGTACGCTCAACTACATGACAACTAATTTAATGGTTGAAAGAGAAAAGGACATGTTCTGTCGGTCATTTATGTTGATGCCATCACCACCGGCAACAGCAACTAAGAACTAACTACACATTGCAAACGCATCACGCTAAATACTCTTCAAATTATTATTGCTATCATTGTCATTCGTGTCATTGTCAGTTTTACTACGCGAATACCATCCGTACAAATGCTCGCACATAGGATAATAATTTTCCATTATTTTCATTATATTAAAATTTCCATGGTCTTCATTCTGGTTCGTCGAATGTACGGGACCCTCTCTTCGTAGGACACCCACCACCCTCTATTGTCTGCGTAATGTCGTGGAAGTTTAATTTGCTTGTTGTATGCGCGCTTCAACAATTATACAGTCCGTTTACGCTCGGTCTGTATTGTTTCTATCTCCTCTGTTTTTTCCCAACTTCAAAATGACGGTTAAAAAAAAAAAACTCAAAAAAGCTAAAACTGACACAAACGGAAGACTGACAGACAGGAGAAGGACTTATAACATGCGGCGAATCCGCCGATATGGAAAAACATAGGATTGATGACAATAAGCCCGACTAAATGGACATTTTATATCTTTTTGTATGCACGCAGAAAGATACGAAATGAAAGATACAGGGAGAGTGCATGTATCCCCCATACAATAAAGGATACACTCGTACACCATACTGTAAGCGCTCTAGCCGAGTGAATAGTCGACTCGTCCTTGCAATGGTTTGTTTTTGACATGCGACATACACAACGTGGTGCTGTTTGAATCTATCGCTCTGATATGACGCTGAACTGAATAAATATAAATGTTGTAAAGAAATGTACTTGTCTACGTACTTTGTACAGTATGGTTAGCAGCAGAGGCAGGTGGATGTTACGGTTTATCTGTTTATTATCATGTCATCTTTCCCGGCCCTCCCCGGACATCATCATCATCATCGTCGCTGACATTTGGAGGGAGATAGCCTTCAATGGATTTCACTGAAATGAACTTGCCCCAATCGTGTCAGCAACAAACGCTGCTCATCACGATATACACACACAAACACATGAGTCCTTCGGCGATGAGTACCGTTGTCGTTGTCGTGATGAAGGTTCTTTATATCATGACTTCCGAGTTTTTCCGCTTGGCGACCGCTCGTGTCCTTTGAACAATGTATAGATAATGAACCCACTTGTGCCTAATGTCATGAATTGCGTCGCTAGTGGGTATACAGCACTGAGCTGTGTTTGATCCTTGAGCCCTGCAGGTCGATTTAGGGATGCACACGCAAACCGAACCATATTCGTCATGACGTGTATTGTGTTGGCTTTCATTTCACTCTGTTTGTAATATCCACGACACACACATGCGATTCATATGTCCTTGCGTGCACATAGTGGTATTCGGCTTTGGCAGGATGCATATGGATTCGTTAACGGTTATATTTTGTATACTCGTTGCGTACACTAGTAGGAAATAATCCGTACAGTTTCTAGTTCATTTAACAGAACTCTTATGGCGGAATGAATGCCCGCACTGATACTTTACCATGCTTCCGGGACACCGGTTTCAGTTGACTTAACTTAATTGTAAACAAAATGTGCAATAAAGCGAAGATCGCTTTTCAGAGGATTTGAACTTTCCGGTTCTATGACCTGACTGTTTGAGGATTTCATAGATACTTGCTCCTTTATAAGAGCATTGCCAGCCGGAAATAGTTGGCAGTTCACTTTTTGTCTGGGAATTCGGTTTGCCAGGCGTGTAACTCTTGGTTTTCCAGGGCAAGCCGAAATCCACTCAACAACCTTTTGTCCAAAAATGACAAATTGAAACCATTCTCGGGAATCGGTTGGATCAAAAACGGATCAACTTATGAATTCCATCACCGCGACATGTGAGATAGAGTTAGCAGTTGCACGACTAACTGGTATGCTAACCTCCTCCTACCACGATAGCACTGTTTTGTCCCGCGCCAGAAGTTCAGTACGGACACCAGTACAGCATGCTTTCCCTCAGAAGGGAACATTGGAGGAAACTTTCGACGCAGGGTAGCTTAGCACATGGCTACGCCGATGAGTTGCTGATATTGACTAGAAGAAAGTTCATCCTAAGCAGTCAACAAGACCACTTAGCAATGATCCCCACCCAAAAACTTTCAGACTAAGCCTATTCGCTTAGCGGTTGAGCTGGTTTCGTCACCCGATAGACTATACTCTTCAGGAGCTACCTTGAGTCCAACTTCCAACTTTCGTCGGAATACGTCAATTTTTGGGTGGGGATCATTGCTAAGTGGTCTTGTTGACTGCTTAGCAATGGTACACTCCACTTTTATTCCCTTTTAATAAAGTTTAGACATTTCCCCGTTAAAATTACTGTAACCTGCATCCCTTTGTTATACTCCTTTTTCCAACAAACCATGAAACCAAACATCAGATGGATCTATTCTAGTCATCCTCCCATCACCACTATACAATATCTTACAGTTATTTGATTTTAATCTGTAAGCGTGTGACACGTGACTGCCTTTTTTAACTTCCTGCCATGTCCATACATTGCCGCCAGGATAATATGGGGAAGCTGATATGAAGACAACTCGAGCCACTCTTTAGCAGTTCACCATGATGATGCCTGCTCCTTCTCCTGTTTTTCATTTCGAAAACGCCCGGCTGCCATCCAACAGCGGATGTAACCGGATGAGACCAAGTGGCACACTATGGTCGTATATCAGTAAAAATAAAGCAGGATAAAAAAAAACAGGATGATGAAGATGACGACGACCGACGTCGCCCCGCGTCGCATTATGAAGAGAATGAAAACGAAAAAGTTAAAAAGTCAAGACCATATTGAAAATGAGCTGACTGACAGCATAATGTCGTCAACTGGTGCACAATCAAATATTCTGATCGCATATTATATTTTTTCTTCATGCTTCCTCGGGTGATGTCCTTTTGGCTTCTTGGCTTGGCATGTCGTTGATATGAAACGGGGCGACGATAGGGGGTAAATTTTCAGAAAATACGTAGAATAAGCTCTCGTGAATTGGACTCTGCGGGCAGATTGGTTGCATGAAAGAAAGGCAGGCAAGGGTATCTGACAAGCGATGATTGCAAGCCAGGACATTACGCGCACAAACAACGGAAAAAAGGTGCGGAAACTTGCCCGAGGTATAAGGAGCGGGAAAATATCTGAAAAAAAAATCTCAGGATAACTGAAAAGAATGACAATGCGTTGTTGTTCATTACATCCCCGACGGGCATTTAAGGAGCTCATCGAACCGCCAGTGGGGGTGTGTGGCAGAAAGTGCACGGGGAAAAGTAATAAAGGATATTGAGACACGACGACAACAAATCTATATAGCGCAATTTACTTTTGGCTGTACGAGATTCAATTTCCTGCTTTCGAAACAAAAATGCCAACTGTAACCATATCACACAATTGAAGCGGTGAGCTCCTGTCGAAGATACTCGTATCTGGCCCCGAGGATCTTGAATGCATCACCGGTTTTAGCGGTAGCTAACAGCAGTAAACGTCGAGATACTGTATCCAGATATTAGCAGAAATCGTCGTCGGAGAGAACTCCATGAATGCTGGGAACGAACGAAGCGGAAACCAAAAATACCTTGCGGCTGATAAGGGGAGTTTCGCACGTAATGGAAGCGGATTTTCGTAGTGAGTTTTTTTTGCAGAGGATGGGGGAGGGTTTGCCTGAATAGGTGGGTTGAGCGGATGGCTGAAAGGGAACGTTGTATCTTTTGTGGTGACGTGACGTTCATGATGATTGGTATTTTGGATAAAATTAATTTGGTTTCTTCTTTCTTTGTCAGCTTCTCGTGATGCAGTCCCGCGTTTAGGGAAGATTATTCTTATAAGGGATATTTTTTAGCGATTCGAATATGACGACAATACGTGCTGGCGCATACATATGGTTGATGATAGCTGTGGTATATTTTAAATAAAAAAAAGTCATCTTTTAGGAGCTAATTGAAACGAAATTCCAGAATCACACTTACTTATGGTACTTTTTTGACAGAATATCTCTGAAATGACACCAATCCGCCAAAGTAGGGGCGCAGCCAAAAAAACGTTGACTAATTGAAGTTATTCTATCCAAAGGTGTGACAGCTAAGTGGTCATGTCCATCCATACAATAATACGATAGACGCGCTCGGTGAGCGTCTTCGTTCGGTCACCGCTCTATGATTTAGGGCAGGGGTCGGAAAACTTTTTCTGGAAAGGGCCAGATTGTTAGAGTTGAGCCCAGCGGGCCGGATAGGATACCCAAAGCGTAACTGTTTACCCATGTGGTCAACCCACTGCTAATTAAAGGTTTGACGGAAGCACCTCAATTATGAAGTCAGTTACTAGTTTCCCCTAAAAACGTTCGATTTGCTATTTAAAGGTTTCAATATGATTGACATTTATATCATTGCATGCAAGCCGACGATAAGACACAGCGTGTAATAATCAATTGCCCTAACCCCTTCGACGGAGCAGAAAGCAGAAACAAAGAAATATGACATAACGAAAAATATTAAATTACTTACTTTCACACAAATGAGAACGAAGCATTAAATTTGGCCCATTTAAGCCATCATATTATTAAAATGTGAAATTATTCTCATCTTGTGGCCACTTTTTCCCAGCAACAATAACCCTGTCAGTTTTTTTTTCATATTGTATCCAGTACAACCTCGCCTAAGGACCCGAGTTTATCCACAAATGTCCGTCATTAGCACCCCTCATTTCTAGCCATACATTTCATCCCATCCAAATAATCTCGAGGATGTGAACTCCCCACAAACTTAAACTTCCGCTAACCACCCCATGGCTAACGAAAGTCTACCATGTTTTGTGTGAAACAAACGAAAACCATTTGCTAGATAAAAAGAACGTCTTCAAAAACCCTAACAAGAATTTTTTGTTTGTTTGACAAGGGATTCGAAGAAGTCGCGACTGCAAAGCAGAAGTAGAAAAGTATCATTTGGCCTTTGTACTATCAGAGATAGACTCATCACTAATGTTTCACATCTTTATATGGCTTGTAATGACTTCTTTGATGAAAAACGGGCTGACATGAAACCAGGTCGTCGTTGTTTTTTCAAGGATTCCGTCTATGACAGGTTAATGTGGAAGATTACAGATTGTGTCTAAAAACTTTTTTAAGTGACAGTGGTATCCCTTAAATCAACCACCAGTTGATTCGGAGGTACTGTAGTCGTGGAATGTCGGACTATCTGGATGTATGCTTAAATTGAAACCATACGCACCTTGAGATTCGTTTTTGTCCTGCGTGTTCATGCTATACGAGTATTGACTTAAATATAACGAATCGAATTTTCCAATATATCCTCAAACTTTAAATCTGAATAAATTATTTTTTTTAAATCTGAATAGTAGGTACAAGAATTTCGTAACTGAGTGTTAAAACTCAAATACTGAAGTAACTTCTTTTCAACCCTTATACGCCAAAATCGCCTACCAAATTCAAATTCATTGTTCTCAATAGCTGCGTTGTGGCGAGCCGATCAGGAAAAAACTTCTCCTGCATATGCTTTCCCTTCCGGTCTAATGTGTAGGGACAACTGTCAACATTTGGATCTGAAAATGTTCCCCTCCGGATCAGAATACTTTTCAGATCCAAGTATTGACAATTGTCCGCACATATTTTACCGGAGGGGAAAGCATATGGAGGAGAAGTCTGTTCCTGATCCGCTTGATAGAATCAGAATAAATAACAGTGAGTGACATAGAAGTTGAAAAAAATTCCTGATTCGTTTCCCCAGCCCATGATTTCTAATCAAATACATCTACCGGCCTCTCTGTCTCTTTCGCTCTAGTCCAATTACTAAGGGATAGATGTAACGAAAATTGATCGGTTATCATTCTGCTCTCGAAATTCGTATGCAGATGCTTCGCACGAGTCGAGTATAGATGCGTCTCTCTTTCACTTATGGATACACAAACCTTTACCATCTCTGTTTCGCACTGTCACTCACTAAATCTAAATCATGTTTCTGATTCGTTTTCAGGAACTTGACCAATAAACGTCTCAGATTAAGTTCTTACACATACTGTATCCTTTTTTTCATACATTCATCAACCTTTCTCTTGTCATAAGAAAATAATTTACCTTTCAGGTTAAGGGTTACATCCCTATAGGGCATTGATGATAATGTAGTTGAAACGAAAAGTCGGGTCGAAAAAAAAACAACGTGAACGTTTTGTATATTCGCAACCACTGACTGACTTCGACTTAGCCCCGTCTGCGCCTTCGACCCGAACCAGGACTCATCTTTCCGTTCTACCAAGAGCAAACCATTATTATTTCATTTTTGTTCAGTGAAAACTGACAGCACCAAGAGAGGATAACAGTCGGAGATATTCTTCCGAATTGACCTTTTGGTCGAGGTTCTTGTTTTGGGGATTGTATTCACTTTACACATCCCAAAGTCAACGGATCGTAAAATCCAAAAATGTTATCAACTGTAAAATGAAGGAGTGCTGCTGGCCTTACAATAAATTGTGCACAATTTTCATTCGTATGTATGTTGGCACACCTCAAGGGTATCTCACAAGATTCGTTTGAAGATGATGAAGATTGAAAGAACAAAGGAATTTGGTAAATTGTATAAGCGATTGTAGAGGCTGGTCTGGCTGGCGCCGAATTTGATTTAAAGGTAAGAGAGGGGGTTAAAAATTCGTAAGGTTGGCCTTGTTATATGGAGATAAAGGATCAAACGCTAATTGACCTGGTTCTAAACTGATTCTTGTAAATTCCATTAGTGCTGAATATACTCGTATACGAGGGTAAGTTAGGAAGGGGGAAGTGGCGGGGGCGAGGTTATCTTTTAATTTTTCCAATTTTGAATAAATAAATTTATAGCTTAGGTTAGGTGAGAGGGTTGCCGTTGGGGCAGATCGCTTTAAGCCTCCGATTTTGGTCCATTTGAAACCCTCCGTTGGCTGATTAGAGAGCAGCTGTAATCAACCAACGGCGCTAAATTAAATCAGCTGATTCAACAAGCCGACACTTGCCACCTCTGCTAACTCTTGAAAGCTGTAAGCACCTCACATGTTGAGGCGTTTCCAATTTAGAGCTGAACATTCACACAAAGTCCTGTTCCATCTCGCATCTTCTGCATAAATTGCTGGTGGTCCGTCTCTATCTTTTCGCATAAGATGCGGTAAGGAAAGTGTCCTCTGAGTAGACCTACCGTCGCTCTCAGCCAATTTCTTTTGGGTGTGAGCAAGATCCTGCTTTTGCTCAGATCAAGTAATGGCCACAACGTCCTGGCTACCCTACAATCTATTCTGTTTGTCCAGTCCAATTGTAGTTTAGTTCATATAATTCCATCTGTTTCGTTTGTGATGACTGTAAGTGATCGTGACATAGGTGCCGGTGGGTTGTTCACCGCTCCCGAACCTCCTTGCCAGTGCGTCGCCTTTCTCGTTGTTCCTTACAGGAATATGTTTAGCCTTTCTATCGACAGCCTCTCTGAATACGTTTACAGTTATCGAAGAGCATCTGTATGACGCTGGAGCCAGAATGGCCGCCCTACTGTCGACGCAGATCGTCGTCATCCTCGTTTCAGTTTCTTGAATGGACTCTATCGCCACCATGTGTATAGCATGTCACTCCGACTGGAATACGGTCACGTTCTTCTTCAGTCTGAACCACTGGTTGAAACCCAAATCCGCCAAGTAAACGCCTGAGCCTACTCCATTGTCAGCCTTGAATCATCCGTATAAAACAGGATGCTTTTGATGGCTTTTCTGTTCTTCCAGCCTCTTCTTGTAGGAAACTTCGAAGTTTCTTTCGGTATCCTCAAGATCGAGGACGTATTGTCTCTGATATGTTGTCAGAATACAAGAGTGGCCTTCTATTGAATCGTGCCACATGCCAAAACTTTTAGCGCGTATTACTGCTTAGCATACGCTTTTGCAGGCAAAGGCATAAGCTCCCCGGACATGGCATTGTTGTTGTAAAATACGATTTAGACAATTGTTACAACAGCAATATCTTGTGCGCGCTGCGCGGGCTGCACTGACTACGGCGCAATGTGCGGCCGGCCTAAATAATTTGAAATAAATCCAAATTAAATACATCTGTGAAAAATACACAAATTCCAAACTAGACATTTAAGTATCAGAATTGGTCCGCTACACACCAGAAAGGCCCTAGAGACGGCGACAGTATCATCAAAAATATAGTAAAACAATGCCGTCCAGAGCTGAACTTTTTGGCCAGTCCCCACAGAGTCACTCTTCTCTAGGTTTCAGGTCACAGAAGTATAAAGCGCCTGGGCACCGCCCTTGACAGAACCTACGCAATGGTTGTGCATGCATCACTTGCTGCCATCAAATAAATTGAGCAAACAATACATGGAGCACACACGTGCATCACCTCTAAGAACATATGGCCATCCTATAATACACAAAGAACTAATGCCCTTCCGAATAGGATCCGTCCAGAGGTAGCCAAAATTTTCGGGTCACTGGCCAGTGGGAGAGCATGCGGCCTAACTCGGTATCCCATACAACAAGTACGATCGAAGTTGCAATGATAGGGTGGAGAAGGAGACTCTGGTACACTTTCTTTATGAATGTCCAGCACTAGCTAGGGTGCCGCACCGAGATTTGGGCAGTGCCTTTCTCACAGACATATCCGAAATCTTCTCTAATGGAATAGGGAAGATACTTCGCTCCCTAAATCCGACAGGTTGGATTTAAGCAAGTGTCCCGGTTAACCCTCCAGACAGACTTAATTTAAGCGGTTTTGTTACGTGTCTTGTGGCATAGAAACTGTGTTATTGGGTCTTCCTTTTGGGGGTTGCCGCTCTGTTTGGGTTGGTTGGTTAGAGAAACTTTTGAAACGATCAATCATCGCCTTATCGTGAACTCAAAAATATTGTTTGGATGACAAAAATACGCAGGAATGATGAATATGTTTATTTTAATTAAGATTCGGAGTTATCTTCCGATGACTTTCAGCATAAGAAAATCATTGCTGGGCTGATGAAACATGGCGCGAATGGTCAATTTATAAGTTTTAATGAAAAGTCCGTGAGCTTACTCACCAATGAGCCGGCCATGTTCAATGGTGGACTGGAAAGCACAGTGGTATGCTTGAAATTAATTCAAAGGAATAGACCTCCTCAGTACACTTTCATTTTCAAATCTTGTCAGATATCATACAGCAGTCGTATCCAACCGAATATGCTATCCACTTTAGTATTCCTCCCTGGTCTTCGCGTTTGAATTTAGCACGCTTCTGACGAACATCCTTCTTCTTTTTACTCCTGGCTTGTTTCCTATTCATGGAGGATTTTTTTATGATAGCAATTAGCAGCTTTCTAAAAATCCGCTCACAATTGAAGATAAATTCCCCATGGTGATTTTTTATATATATTTTTTTATCCTCCGTCTCTAACGTCTACGTTATTTCAGCCTCTTCCTTTTTTGTATTCCTTGAACGTTTCCGAAGAAAAACGTTTAGAATTTTAGAGAGTCGGGAGTGAGGGTTGAGTTATTTCATGAGTTGATAGCAATAAAAAAAAAGATAATGGCCAAGTCAGCGTTGCAGTCTCTGCTGAAATAGCACCGACGGGAGTGTCGGGTCAAAAGTAAGTAAGATTTGCGCTAAAAGCACAAATCCAGGCACCGGAAGAAATTTAGCGAGAATAGAAATAAAATTGATTTGTTCTGTGATTTAGGATTATTGGATCAACTAATTATTGGCATTCCTAAGTGGATGTAATTGGATTTGTCAGAGCTAAATCATCAATTTTTTTCTGGGGAGAGTAGAAGGTGGGGACCACGTGGAAGAAAAACCGCTGGGCGTCATCGAAGACAGTAAAACTGGATGACGTGACTCCGAAACCGGGAGGACTAAATCCTAAATCCCTCAGAGGACATGAAAGTTGATAAGTAGAAATGAATAGTAGGAGTTGAAGGAGAGACAGTGAACAGGTCATGTTGAGCGAGTTTTATATCGCTAGTTCGAGCTACAGAAAAGGTATGCTAATCCTTCTGAAAAAAATAAAGTCGTTTCATCCCTAATTGCCAGCTTCCATGAAATCTTCCACTATACTCGTAAAGAGTTAAAAACTGTTCAATATTTAGAGGCACTCTTTCTAGGTTGAGCTTAATTTTCACTAATTACAGAACCGTTTCAACTCAAGGGTACTTTACATTTGAAGTATTTCGCATTAAACGATGACATGAAATGTAAAGAAAAAAATCCATTCATTCAATTTTTACTACTTGCTGCAAACTTAATGACATTTCACTGGACTCTTCAACTTGCACGACGTCCTTTCTGAAACGAATCTGTTTACAAGGTACATATTTTGCATTTTTCATAAATGTTAGGACTCAGATAAATGTTTTATGTTCGTTTTAAGTTGACATTGGTACATAGGGACATAAATATTTTGCATTCATCTCCGTAGGTAAATGAGTATCTTGTGTCATTAAGCGGCAATATAACTACTGCTGCACACTACTGCCTATCCACTTTCAGTACCATGAAAAAATCTGAACACCACCATCAGCATGATGGCATGATGATGGTCGGCGAAATTTTACATGCATTTAGAGACGGATGCATTAAATGCAATTTTATGAGTGCCCAATGTGCGTTTATGCGAACGTACTGGAGGATACTCAGGCCGAGGTTGAATCTGAATATAGTACAAAAAAAGATGCCATCACTAACGAGCCTGGATGCTAATGAACCGATGGGAGTCATTACGAAAATTGCATTTCAGGAGAAATGCTCCAGGATCCCGCCTTCTGGCGTGTCGTTTGTGGCAGTATGCGGTTTCTTCTATTTTGCATTGATTTCACTGAAAAACAGAGACAAAATCAAAAAGCCGTGGAAAACGGCAATCCTAAAATGCAAGAGGTCGAATGGTTTTTGCCCCCGAAATTGCAATCAATCCGCTTGCAGGCGAGTATCAGTTGCAGAGTCGTCCTCTTCGTTATGCACAATATTTGCAAAGTTATTGAACTATGGGAGGGCTGCGCCGCACCGACCGGCTACGCAATACAGAGAGCTCCATCTGTCTGATATTCGACATGACTATTTCGCATTACATTTAGCCGGTATTATGGTGAAATGGGTAATTAATTGTTCATCAGACTAATGACTGCATCCAACAGTTTACCGGAGGTAAACTATCAAATGAAAATTTTCGTATGCATTCAGGACGTAACCAAGGTCGAGTGAACTTTAATTTAAGCCTAATTGAAGCGAAAGGTTGACCCTAGACCTATTAATTGGGATTTCGCAGTTGAAATGTAATTGAGGATGTAACTGACGTAATCAGAAGTTATTTTCTGTAAGTTTTGATTAAATATTTTCTAACCTTATAATATTTTTATTTTGTATCACCCCGCTTGAAAAAAATGGTTTCTTTCACTGGAACTGAATACCAGCATGTAAAGAATAAAGCGGAGTGGATCATTACTAGTCCAAGTCAAAATGACTCAAACTCGCTATCCACCACCACACAAAAATAATCAGCCAGAAGCCAATTCAGCCCGGCGCTTGGTTTCATCCACACCACGGATTACACTCATCAGGAGTTTGGCTTAAGGTGTGTTTTGCTAGGCGCACGATTGTCGCACATTGTTTGCAATTATGCATGTAGCTTTTCCATCGTCGCCTGCGATCGACGCAAAGTGATGTCTAGCAAACCTTTAATCCATTTAAGAAGCAGTTCGACCAAGGCAGGCTCATACTCCGACCTAAATCGGAATGTGTGTCCCCGGGCCCCTACAATCTTAATCTGGCCCTGTCCGGACCCTACACTATACAGGGTGTAGCGTTCCTGATGGTAAATACTTTAATGGTAGGTATTATACGAGGACGGTTCAAATATAATCGAGACAAACGCTCTGACACATTTATTTATTATCGAAAATATTTACAAAAATTTACAGTTTTTCTAGGTAATTCCCCTCACTAGTCACACATTTTTGCCACCTCTCCGGAAGTTTTTTGATGCCGGTATCGAAGAATTCCTTGGGCAACTTGGACAGCCATGTGCGCACGAACTCCTCTACCTCGTCGTCGGTGTTGAATTTTTGACCTCCGAGGGCTTCTTTCAGTGGTCCAAACATGCGGTAGTCGCAGGGTGATAAATCCGGACTGTAGGGGAGGTGTTCTAATACCTCCCACCCCAATTCTGATATTGTATCGAGCGTGAGACGCGCGGTATGAGGGCGCGCGAAGTTCAACAGTTTGGGAACCCATCGCGCCGTTATTTTGCGATATTGAAGGTGTTCGTGGATGATAGACTCTACACTACCAATACTAATGCCGACTTCAGCCGAAATGTTTCGAACATTCATCCTACGGTCCTCCAAAATGAGTTGTTATACGCGGCGAATGTTGTCTGGTGTGATGCTGGTTCGCGGTCGACGATCATGCGGCTCATTCTCGACGGTTTCGCGGCTATCTTTGAACGCTTTGGCCCATTTAAACACAGTAGACCTACTCAGGCACTCACTACCGAACTGATTTCGCAAACGCCGAAGAATTTCCGTGTTTTTAACGCCTTCCCACACCAAAAAACGAATGACAATACGTTGCGCAACGGCGGTTGGCACTTGATGTTCACTCATGATCGTAGCACGCGCGTGAAACGTACTTGTACGTTCGCGACGAAAACTATGCCACACTATTCGTAAGGGACCCAGGTATCACATACTCATGCCGCGACCTTCAAAACATACAGGCACGCCATCTACAGCGTTTGTCTCGATCATATTTGAACCGCTCTCGTAGTACTGCTCATTTGAAGAAAATTAGCGTATGAAAACGGGTGAAAACCACCAACAACAAGAAGATACCTCTCTATTCTTACATGGCCAACATGAATTCACGAGCATTTGAGTCGCTTCCATCTCTTGTGGGAACGAACGATTTCAGGATAATCCTGTGGACCAAATTATAGGAATTGGACTTGATTCATAGAATTTCAAACAATTTCATCGATTTCCTTGCAAACTTTACTAACTGGAGGTCACTCGATCCCCACTGCGCTTAATTGCAAACCTAGCATAGTCCAACTTTCACATCTATTCATCTTACGACTTTCATTCAAGCACGAGAAGGGGGGGGGGAGTGCGATAAATCTTCTTTCGTGCCATACAAGTATTTTGTCATTACTTACTCGTACATTCTAATAATTTATGACTCGAAATTGCGAAAATGCACTTTCGTTGTACGCCACAATCCTTTCGAGCTTATTGCAAAGTGCGATGTGCGACCAGGCTGCATGTTATTTTCGAGTCGTTCAACTCGACTCATTCCTTCTTGTCCATAGTCGTAAAAAGGCTCATCTATTACGAATGGCACACGACCGTCGTCTATGTGTGAGAGAGAGTGAGATCAGTATCTTAACACAAATGGGAAATCTGCAAAAATGACAAATTGCTAAATGAGATTTGTTTCGATAGTAATCGTCGAAAAACCAATGTCGTGGACAAGTAATGGACGAATGCTCAGGTTATCGCTGATTGTGTTAATGGAAAAAGGGGATAGGATATGATAGGGCTGGTTTGGATAGGTACTGAAGCACTGAAGGTGTTGTGAATGTTTAAAAGATTCCAAGTTAAGATAATCGTATTCAGGATAGTTGGATTTATTGCCATATATAGATTTCTTGATTCAACCAATGATCACGGCAGCTAATTTGTGTACTGAAATATATTTTTGAACGTTCTTGTTAGAGAATAAAGTAAGAGGGGCAGTACTGTAATGGACCGGTAGGTGGGCACGCCAAAATGTCCATGGGAACAGAGGGGGATCTGGATAAAAAGGCCGCTTAGCGAATTAAGCAGCGGCGTATGCTTGCTACAGCTCGGTTCCGGAGACATGGGCCCGTTTTTTAGCGCTCGTTGCCCTGCCAATTTCATGTCGAACAGACTCATAGGCGTCAAAGGAAAACAACATGCGCAAAGGATAAGGACAGAGTGAAGTTGTCCTGCTGAGAGACCTTGACATGCGCTGTGATAAGTCCGGATCTTATGGAACCCTCGGTAGGCTTTAACAACCCTTCCATTAGGTCCGATGACCGACCTAACGTCTCGTTGACATCAAATGGGAATCAACGTGAAAGAAGGTTATGAGTAAGGACCGGATCTACTAATCTACTGCACGTTTTTGCATTTTGCCTTTTTTTCATAAATTTTTGTGATAATTATTTATTTACCCTTTAAACAATAAAATAAAAAAAAAAATTAAAAAAAAAAATCAAAGGACAACTACAATTTGAGCCATTTTATATCAATATTACATAAAACATGTTTTTTTAATAGCATGATTTCGTTAGAAAGACTTATTGCTGGAGAAAACGTGTAACGGACGGCTTGGTGGGCATCCAAAGATGCCCGTGGGAAAGGAGCCTTAGGTAGCATAATGATCGTGAAGGTCGGGCCGTGCCATCTGGCGAAGAAAAAGGCCCCTCAACGAGCTAAGCAGCGGCCTATGCTTGCTGTAGCTCAGTTCAGGAGATGTAGGCGGGGTTTTCGCCGCTCGTTGCCCCTGTCCTTTACGTATTAACAAAAATTCATAGGCCTGGGGAAGACAACACAAACAGGGGAGGTAAAAATGGGGAATAGAAAAAAATAGTCGATAAGGATGGAATGATTGGCGGACGGATCAGACGCCCACGCGGTCGCACCTGGGTCCGGGTGTAATGGGACCCTCGGCCTCTGGTTTCGTACCACCAACAGATCACTACTCATCAGGTGCTGCTTCGATCTGCCAGTGGGAGCAGCACTACGAGACCATAACATTGTTCATTACAGGTGGTTCATTACAGACGGTATTAAAGAATTCTATTTGTATAATTATTGTATTATTCTAAGAGCGACTTTAGAGTGAAAGTTGATGACGCGATGGCGCTGACTTTGCTTCACGTTTTCATTATGAAGACTCAGCGAGGAGAAACGTTCACGTGAAACGTGCTCATGGCGCCTTCTCTGTCCATGCTATTGCTAAAGCTCAAGTTCACATTCGTTATTGTCCGGTGATTTTGTTATGCTTCGTTTACACGTGAACATTGAGCAAAACACGGAATATTGCAAAATTACATAGAAAAGCACCAACAACAAAAAGATACCTTTTCTGTTTTTACATGGTTAACGTGAATTCACGAGCATTTGAGTCATTCTCATCTCTTATTTTGCTCAATGTTCACGTGTAAACGAAGCCTTATATAAAATTAATTCATACCACAAAGAAAAATGAAACCGGAATATAGAGGGCTACGCCCGCAATCCGAGGGTTTTGTAGCAAGTACTTATTTTGGTATGTAAGTATCGGCTCCTTGCTCTTCTTGGTACCACTTACGATCTAATAATTTATCCTCCCTCATTGTTCCCCTTTTTTCAAATATAAGTAAAGTAAACTCAACATTACCTTTTTCACAACACCCCACTTGCCTATACCAGTCGATAAACAAAATTTGACCTTAATTTTAACCCTCACCCTCGCCTCCACCGCCCGTTACAGTTGGCCAATTATCACACATCGCCCCCTACCAATCTTTACCCTTTCATAAATGTGATTAACCATAATATGTAATAATAACTGCGATTCGCACTACGAAAAACAACATGCAAGTAGTACTCGCACCTTTGAAGCCGGTAGGTGTATTTTTTGTATGAATAGTGTAAAAATGCCTAACTTTAAGTGAATGTACTATTGTTAAATATTACATGGTTGTAATGAAACGTAGAGGCATTATTGCCTATGGTGTTGGTTATCATTGGCCATCAATATTTTTGACCTCGGGTGTACTTAAGGGGTGCAGGGGTGTGCTAACTGAAAAAATACAAATGTACTATTATTAACCTTTTTTGATGAGATTTAGGAATTCTATTATTTATAGTTTTCTATGTGAGTAAAATGCCGCTTTTCTGTAAATTTTCACATCTCTAAGTATAACGGTTTCGAAATGCAAGGGGGGGGGGACAAACTCGGATCACATATTTTCCCCTCTCCCTCTTTTCCCCTTTGTTCAAATTTGAAGAAAATTCCAGAAATTAAATGTACTCGACGGTACCTTTCTTACGATACCCCACTTGCCTATACCAAATGAAAAAAAAATTTCGTCCTTCATTTCCCCTCTATGGGGACCCCCCCTCAAAGTTGACCTATAACGATGCATCACTTTCTCCAGAGAATTATAGTACTTCTACATATTTTCACTAAATTTCATACATGTAGCCTCAGCGGTTCGTGAGATATTCCATGGACAGACAGACAGACGGACGCATGACCGATTTCATAAGGGTTTTGTTTTACTACAAAACCCTAATGAAACGAATTCACCGGTGCGGAAACAATGTTTCCTTTTGCTGATTGTTCACCATGAAAACGTGAAGCAAAGTCAGCGCCAGCTCCGCATCAGCTTTCACTCTGTAGTTGCCCTAAGAACGAGCATTAGGCCGCGTTTATTCAATCTACGGGAGCCGCCGCGGTAACCGCCGCGGTTTACAAATTTACATTGAATTTAAATGCAATCTCGCCGCTCAACAAACCGCACATAAGCGGCAGCGGCATCAAATCTGTCTTGGGTAATGTGCTTTCTTACACCTACCGCACACGAGTAAAGTTTTCTAAAAAAAAAACTGAACAACTTTTTTGTACGAAAGCACGTTACCCAGGACACATGACTCGAATTAGGGGAACTAATTAGCTATGAAAGTGGATATAAAATATTCGTCGAATTGAAGGCGGATCAATTTGATGCAAGTTATTTTCTAATATAGCAGGGATGCTAAAAGAACGCGAGTAGTCAGGCCTCACGAATCTGAGGAAGACCGTCAGTTGCGACTCAGTGCCGAACGAGTCAGAAATGGATCTTCACGCGAGTCTGAGACTTTTACCGAAAGAGCGTCTAGCTAAAACTCTCAAATGGCTCGGACAACAACTTCTCGGTTTCGAGCTGGCATATCCGTTTCTCGAGAGCTTGAAAGTAATCAAGAACGAGAAAAGGGATTAACAGTCGATCGCAAACGTCAAAACTGCGTCAGAGCTCTCGAGACCGAAGATCAACACCAAGGGCCATTAGTATCAGCTAGGGGAAATTAGGAACGAATGCGCAATAAAAAAGAAAACTATTTAATGACTGAAAGGGAAAGAGTAGAAGTAATACGTAGTGTGGAAACAATAGAATGACGTCAATCACGCTTAGAGGCTGATAGAGTTGACGACATTATTTTAGTAGAATGTCTTTTTCATTTGAATGTTCTGATGAATCGGAAGAAAATAGTGGGGCACGCAATACAGTTCCTTGGGTCAATAAGGAAAAGCAGCTTTTGTACCTATATATATTCTACTCAGATTGACTATGCTGATTTCGCCGCCAGAGGTGGTATGGTTGAAATTAGCTAAAATTGTGGCGCTCTAAAATGGGGAAAAGAACCTAATGGAATCTGTTGTTCAGGTAGAAAAGTTTACATGAAAAAATTCAGTTCAGTTACATTTATGCTAACCCTTTTCTTATTTTCCTTTATTTCCAGGTAAATATCCTTGGACCGAAACTCTATTCGAGGTGGTGCGTATATTTTGATTAATGTCAGGCTGCTGTTTTAACAAAGCAGAAATCGAAAAATCTATTTTAAGGTGCGTTTTGCTATGCACACTATTGTCGCACATTGTTCGCGATTAGCGATCAAGCCATAGAGTACGGAGCACGATTTGTGTGTATCTTTTTGTTAATTGCTTGCAAGAGAATTTTTCATCTTTCAAATCAATGCTGAAGTCACATATTCAGTCAACTTCAATAATATTAAAATATATTGAAATCTACTAACTGATACGTATTAAAGCAACAGATAATATGGAGATATAACATCAAAATTGAATTTTTAAAGGTATCATCCCTTATACCAACTAATAGTTGTCTGGGAGATACTGGAGATACTTAAAGCATAGAATGATAGCACTACGTGAAATGACTATAATTGATATTAAGAAAACATGAGCAATCGACGCAGAGTGGTGTCTACCAAAACGGACCTTTAATCGGACGTGTACTAAATTTGAATATCATAGATATTAAATATATGATTCACTTTTTTGGAATCTATTTCTGTCGATATTTATCCAGTTGAGTTGATTTGTTATGCAAAAGAAAATAAAATTAAATGCTTTTAAAAAAAAAATCTGAGCTACAATGGTAACATTGAATTTTAATATGATCATTAACCACTTTTGCTCATTGTTTGTATCATATTCTCGCGTTTTTTACAGTATCTAGCGTGTAGTTGAGATGATTCGGCATCCCTTATTTCGTTTTACGCGTTTTTCACGTTCTTCGACGGCCAACTTCAGTCTATTTAAGGCACCTTCATGCCGATGGACTAAAAATAGATTTAAACACCACTGGGAGTACCGCTATTCATTTCAGCGAGCTAGAAAGTTACTAATTAGACGTTAATCTGCACTTACTCAGCCTCAGGTGTGGAAGCGGGTGGAATCTATGGCACTGGTTGTGCCACCATCAATCTCAGCGACACCAAAAATTATAGATTTGACATTAATTTCGGCCATTTTGGATATTATTTTTTTCACACCTGCTCGGCGATGGGAACCACGGTCAAACTAAAAAAAAAACTGAGACCTATCCTAGGTCCGGTAGTTCTTTGAATTGAGGAGCCAGTTCGATACTTCTTCCTATCAGTTCGTGGATTTTCTGCTTCCATTAACTATGGCGCCCAACGTGGAGCCTAACTTTTCTTCTAGTTTTTGGGTAAAGTAGATTCATCACTTGTTTGCTCACTTCTGACCCATTTGCCCTAACGCTTAGTGGGGCATAGCGCGTCAACTATTTCAGTTGGATTAGCACCATGCACATTGCCAGCATGAGTCTCTACTATGTTTGGTACATGCAGTTTAGTACTTCAGAAGAAAAAAAGATATTCGCGAAAGTTCCCTAACAGAATCGAAGCAAAACTCTCGCCATAGAGGATATTATGGTCTATTCTGAAGTGCCCATGTGATCCTCTCTCTATATGGCGTTTGGGACATAGTGCACCCCCTTCCTAAGCGCGGCCGTTTGCGTCCACTAGAAGCGTATTTGAGCGGCAACGTGGACGTGGTTTGTAGTGGACGTTCTCCCTTAAGAAAGTTAAGCTTATCTTTAATGTTATAGACAAGAAACCAGCTAGGATTCAGCTCATTGCGGTAAGAGATTGACTGATTTGCCGAGTATGCAGCTAAAACTACGCTTCAGATTGATTTGACCTGTGAAATTTCGATCATAAACATGAGGGGATTCCAATCTTAATATATTGTTCTAACGTTGGTAATTCAATTCAATTCAATTAGCCTTTATTACTAATGCTGAGTTTACATTTAAGTGTGTACAATTCATTTCATACTTCAAATATTTTCTTTTACATTTTATAGATATAATGTTTAACAATTAATCTAATTTTTTTATTTATTTTATTTATTTTTTTTGCTATACATATATTGGTAACATTAGTTTGTCGCTACGACATAGGCCTCCTCTAGAATCTTCCATTTTTTTCGATCATTGGCTATCCTCTTCCACGTGTGACCTGCCACTTTTCGAATGTCATCTACCCATCTTCGTTGTTGTCGCCCTCTTCTCCTCCTCGCGTCCCTCGGATACCAGTCCGTTATGTCTTTGGTCCATTTGTCATAGTTACATCTTGTCATATGTCCTGTCCAACGCCATTTTAATTGTCGAGTTCTCTGTGCCACATCCATCACCTTGGTTTTTCCTCGAATAGCCGAATTCCTTTGCCTGTCCCTTAATTTTACATTTAACATACTTCTCTCCATTCTTCGTTGACAGACTTCCAGCTTTTGGCTATTTTTCTTTGAGAGAGTCCATGTCTCGCAACCATATGTCAATGTTGGCAGAATACAGGTGTTAAAAAGTTTACTTTTCTGCCGCATCGGAAATTCTCCGCTTTTAAAAACATCTTTGAGGGACCAGTAACGCTTCCAACTCAAACTAATTCTTCTGTTTATTTCTTTTTCCATTTGCTGTACCGGAGAGATCACCTGGCCAAGGTAGACATATTCGTTTTCGCACTCTATTTCCCTGTTATCCACGACGATTTCTCTTTCAAACTATTTGTCATTACCTTCGTTTTTCCTGTATTCAGAGCAAGCCCCACTTTTTTGCTTTCTGTTGACAGCTCTTGTAACATAATTTGGAGCTCACTAGCATCTTCAGAAAATAAAACTATATCGTCGGCAAACCTCAGGTGATGGAGTCGGCTTCCGTTAATATTTACTCCATAGTTGTCCCAATTAAGGTTCCTAAATATATGTTCCAGCACGGCACAAAATATCTTAGGCGACAGCGGGTCTCCTTGTCGCACTCCCTTTTCTATTCTGAATGGATCTCCGGTTTGTTCTAATCGTATTTTTGCTGTACTTTTCTCGTAAACATTTCTGATAAGGCGGATATATTTCGATGGTATTCCCTGCCTTTTTAGAGCTTCCCAGATTTGGTCGTGTTTCAGGGAATCAAACGCTTTACTGTAGTCTATAAAAGCTATGTATAAAGGTTTGGAATACTCACTACATTTTTCGATAAGCTGTCGGACTACGAGAATGTGGTCTAATGTTGAAAAATCTTTTCGGAAGCCTGCATGTTCCTTTGGCTGATTTTCGTCTAAACGTTTTGTTATACGGTTAAGGAGAATTTTGGCGAATACTTTATATAGGTTAGATATTAAGCTTATGGGTCGATAGTTTCCGATATTTGTTGGATCTCCTTTTTTGTGTATCAAAATAATAGTTGCCTCTGTCCATTGTTTCGGTATACTTTCCGTTGTTAGGATTTCGTTGAACAAGCTGGTCAGGGTATTTAAAATGCTATCTTTCGTTCCTTTTAAAATTTCATTGGTGATGTTGTCGTCTCCTGGCGATTTATCATCTTTTTGTGTGTTGATTGCATGCTCAATCTCTGCGCTAAGTATTGGTGGTATGTCTTCTGCAATTGTTTCGGTTTGTATGGCTGATGGTGTTTCTATAGAACCCTTGTCTCCGTCCTTATAAAGTTCCCGGTAGTAGTTTGTAGCTATTTGCATAATGCCCGAACGTTTTGAAGTCGCTGTTTGCGTTCTACTGCTTTTCATTTTGATTAACCACTGCCTGTTATCTCTCAATTCACGGTAAGCCTTTTTTACTCCTCCTGTTTTTTCAACATGTTCGTTGATCACTTTTAGCTTGACATCTTTTCTATGTTTCCTAATTTTTTCATTAATTTCTTTACTAATGTCTGCAATTTCTTTAAGGTTCTTCTTCTTGTCTTTTAAAAGCTGTTTCCGTTCATTAATCAGGGATCTTGCCTCGAGACCTATTTTATCCGTTTTCGTAGGAACTTTCGATATCTGGATCGTTACATCGGTTAACGTCTTCTCTAGGATGTCGTATTTTTGTTGCGTCGAGTGTCTTTCTTCTGTTGCCGTCAGTGTTGTTCTTAAATTTTCTAGAACGTCGTTATTTACTGGCAACTCAGGTCGCCTCCTAGCCGCTTTAATGTTTCTTGGTAATACCCGAAAACTATTTACAAGTTTTCGAATATTTATTATGCTCGTAGCAGCAAATCATATCCTAGATTCGCTGCAGCATTAAAAACCGGCGTCAATAAAAGGTCGGGTTGTAACACCTGATCATTTTTGAAATTCACTCCGAACCCTACCTTCCCAAAATGATTTGTTCCCTAGCCCACTTAAGGCCCGTCACTCATTACTGGACTCGTCCTCTGCCCGACCCCGGTACGAAATCGACATTCTCTAGATATCTTATGTAAGGAAGTGGGAGTCTCTACATTGATCGGCTCGGCCTCAACTCGAATTCTCTGCGACATCGACATGTTTTGATAAAATCGTAGAACAGAGAATTACTTACCAAAAATTTTAAAAGCTTTGACCTCTCCAAGAGCATGGGCGCGTCAACATCGCTGGCATTAGGTATGCCTTGTTGAAGTTTCGATAACATGCATATTTCCTTTCCGAGCCGTCTTTTACTGACGAGCTTGGAGGTTGGAGCGCTGTGCGAGTTCTAATAATGTTCACAGGAAGTTTTTATTAACGCACCGGGGGTCGAACCCATGTTTTCTAGATGTAGCATCGTAGAGTGGGGCTGGGGACCGAGACTTGACGGCTACCAAGCGCGTCAGAGGATTGATTTTTGGCGCAAAAGATATATGTTTCTCGGGACAACCATTGCGATGATTGGTGATTCCGTTTAATGAGCTTAGTTACAATGGTCATTCGATGCCTTAAGATTACTCGTCCATTTTAGTTATGATTGCTCATGATACTGTCAAATCTTAATGGATCTTTGAAAGATGAAAGGCCACAATCACGAAAGGTTCACTCAAAATTGACAGGTAACAGTAATCTGATGACGTCATATGACCATCGTAGTTAGCCTCAACGGCAAGGGGTTGATGGCTAGACCATAATATTTGTGTAAAGAATTCAATGTGATAATGGCCCCTATAGAGGGACCAATAAGCATGATCCACGTCGAGTTTCCGACAACATGTCGAGGACGAGCAGGGGTTGAGCTGAAGTCGAGCAGAAGTCGAGTCGAGTAGTGAGAGGCGGGCATATATTGAACTGAACGAAATTATGGAATTATCATGGCTCTCTTGATATTTCTACTGCCTTCAACACTCACTCCTATGCATCAGCATGGAGTTTCCATCTCCATATCTCTATGTCTAACCCTAACGATCCACCAGTACATTCGTATAGCAAATAAAATCATCCAACCTAATCTGGACACTCATTAATTAGGGGAATGTTAAATAAATTGAAATCAGTTTGCCTCGTGTTGTTGGTCGAACTAGGTTCGTGAGTATGCAGGCAGACTCTGTGCTGCTGAGTGCTGGCATAGATATAGTTGGACGTGGACGTTCACCATGTCCATGATAATATTGTACTATACGGAAACGGAACGTATGCAGGACGATAAGGGTTTAGATGAGGTGCTCTTGACACTTGCAGTTGTAACATATGCACAGGGATGTATTTTCAAACCACTTATCTCGGCATGTCTACACGCTCGTACTCACTCAGTATGTGCGTTTAAAACGTTTACAGCTGAGCGTTGTGCACGTGAATTTTCTACGACGAGAATATTTATTGCGAAAAGATGCTGCTGCAATGTTTAAACTGAACACAAACCGAAATTTTGTTTGTGGATGAATTACAATGTACGAGAACCAGCAAAGTACTTGATGGCGCAACTACAGCACGCAACGAGCAAGAACATGTGGATTTTATCTGATGATGGCAAATACGATTTAGATGAATATGAGGTCAACATTTTGGTGTTGGAATATCGGCATATGCCCCACTAACAAACGTTCTCTTTTTATTCAGCCCAAACCCACCCGTTTCCCTTCGTATCCAATCAAGCACGAATGATCATTTCAAATTAACAACTGCTTCCATGGTAATGAAACGAAATTGCAAAATACAATTTTCCATTTCTTAAACAGGTATCTTCCATCGTGGCGTTTCCAATTATATACTCGTACAAATGGATTTTCCAACGATGAATCTTTTTGCGTAAGTGGAACTCTGTGTAAAAGTACCAGCGAGGCAGATCGAACCGATTCACTGCATTTCGTTTATCTTCTGGTCTTATGGTGCCCAACTAATTACCAATTAGCTGGAAAATTGGCCAGAATCCGTAAATATGGTGCCTATAGTTTCAAAAAAAGGAACTAAGAGAATGCAGAATCGTGCATACGAGGTAGTCACGTATATGGCGGTGCGTGAGGATGTGTAGGCGCAGGTTGTGGAATGAAATTATCGTTTTCAAGTTAATACAAGATGATCTGGCGGTGGCAGAATACAAAGTGGTTCATGTGGTGACTTTAAAGGAACTTGCCATTGTGGGTTTAGGTCATGTTGGGTTAAAGGGGATGCTTAAGCACACTTAGACCACCACTGGGTCCTTTGTGATACCCCTAGACTCAGCAACCTAAGACCAACTCAACCGTTAAATCAGCTAGAACTCATAATGATGCAATGAAGCTCACCAACATTTACCTCTTTCAGGTTATCCAGATCGGTGAAGAAGTAGAAATCAAGGATGTCCTTCCTTAAATTTTCCAGGGCGGGGCATGTACACAAAAGATGAGACGTACTTTCCACCTCCTCCTCCTCATCCCCACAGAAAAAATCATTATATGGAAGACGAAGTTTTCTGTCATGCTCCCCAATTAGGCAATGTCCAATTAAAACTCCCACGACAGTTCTTAGATTATTTCTGTTTAGCATTATCATCCCAGAGGATCGTTTGGGATCCAGTTTGGGTAACATCTGTCTAGCCATATGACACCTGATGCAGACCTTTTCATATGCCGCATCTTTAATAGCGAATTTACAAGCGTAGCTATAAAGGTATCCTGGTGCTACGCAACAACCCGGTGATCTCATTGATCGTACCCGCCCGAGCCAGTTCGTCGGCCTTGCAGTTACCAACATAGCCACTATGACCTGGCATCCAGCACAGGGAAATGTTGTTATCAAAACGTCAACAAGGCATAGAAATGCAAGAGATGTTGACCCGCCCATGGCCCTGGAGGGGTCAATGCAATTAACAACATTGCAGGCTGAGTACAGTCTAAGTTCGCGATCCCAACTAGAATTGTAGGATGCAGTCACTGCGATGATGATGATTCAATAGTGATGGCAAGGGGTCAATCCATCCAAGACCGCCGTCATTCCATTCTCTAATAAAAGAAAGCTCAGACATATCAGGTGCTCTATAATACAGCACACTTAGCAGAAAAAGCCAAATAGCTTGGTGTAATCCTCGACAAAAACTCCTTTGAAAGGCTCATGTTACCTCTGATAACGCCATCAAGGCATTATGGATATGTAAACTATTTGTAGGTAAAACTTGGGGAACCAGCCCTGCCACTGCAATCTGAATTTATTTAGCTATTTTAAGACCTATAGTAGAGTGTGGCGCGGTGGTCTGGTAAAAAGGACACTGGGAAAGTTACAGAAGCTACAATAATATTTAGTTAAGTTCCGTTTGTTTTCTACAGTTCGACAAGAATAAAATAAAAGAGTTAAGCTTCCTTTATACTGCAAGATTGTAATCTCAGCACTGAAGAAGGATACAAGTGGTATCCGAAACACGTGTAATAGAAATAAAATTGATCTGCAGTATAAAGGAAGCTTAACTCTTTTATTTTATTCTTACAGAAGCTAGCCTGCCTCATTGTGGCCGTGGTTATTCGAACTTACCCCACTGCAGCTTTAAAGGTTATGATGGATTTGCCCCTATTGCACGTCCATATCTGTCGTTTCTGTCGTGAGGAAGACAAAACTTGGCATCATTATTCTCTGCGAGGGTGAGGCCCTCGCCCGCTTCCGCATGGAATATTTTGGAAGTGTTTTTCTTGAGCCAGATAAAGTTTCTGCACTCCCAATTAAAGATTTAAGTAACTTCATTAGCACGACTAAGCTTGATCGGCAGGCCTAGTCCTATAAGCACACATAGGGCTACAGCACAATAGACCATCAGGTCGCAGTGCTGGTGGGCCAGTCAACGACCCATCTTCAATCTATCTATCTAAGGGGATGGTGGGTAGATGACAGTAGGGGTATTCATGCTCACGTCGTAAACGTCGTAGTTGTCATAAAGTTGTAAACTTCTGTAATTTTTTTGTAGAGAAGACAGAAGCTTACGACGAATACAACGTTTACGACAGGGATCGTGAATCCCCCCAAATATTTGGGTGCGGATTTCAGTGTAATGATGGTTCGGTGTGTTTGTAGCTAGTACAAAACTTGTAGAGTACGAGCCGAAAATGAGCAGAGGACGCACTGAAGACGAACAGAGTTCGAGTCCAGCAATGAGTGGGAGTCCTTAAATGGTCTTGGAAAATAAGGTGCTATACTCTACCTACTTAGTGGTGCTAGGAGCCTCGATGATTGACATTTGGTTTATGATCAGAATCAAACGTAGGACAATTCTGGTAATTCTGTGAACTCAACTCTTAACATTAACCCTGCAATGCTTAGTATTCCAATCCAACTACTAATTAAGCACACATTTAAAATATCTTCATTTCCTTGTGCCGTGTAAAACAAATATGCCCTGTCATTACGAAATCGTATCTCGTTTTGCTTTAACTACTTGAAAAAAAGAAACTTGTACGAAAAAAGATAGACTGCTGCTCCTTCTACTCCCTGAAAAAAAAAAATGTTTCATTCCATCTGTTGATCCCTCATTTCTTCTCACAAGTCCTCTTTGTGCTTGTGGCGCTCATACCGAGTTTCGTTTCACCAAACCACCGGGACTAAACGGAAAAGCTTCAATTCCACACGTCTCCGCGAGAATCCCAACAATTTCAAGTCTATATCCTCAGAAGAAGGGAGGATATAATGAAAATGGCATTTAGTGCAGAAATATCCAATGTGGTAAAGGCTAGTGTCACTCGGCTCTTTCGCAAATGGACGCGAAGACGACGTTTTCTGACGGGCATTAACCACCGACGAGAGTAAAAAATAGTAAAGAAGACCATGTCGATGATGATGGGGATGGCAAAATGTCCTTTTTCCGAGTACTTTTACTGGAGAAACGAACGACACGGCGCGGGTCAACAATTGGAGAGACTTGTTGCGAAAATACTCACACTGGCTCTTATTTGTGGATATGTGTGTGTGCGTGTATCATCCACATTTTAGTCACCACGATTTGTCCACCCTCGCCTCTTCGTTCTTATCTTTGGGAATGGTAATATGGTTTTCTTTTATGGAATATACATTCTCTTTTGTATGTTTTCCGTGTTATCTGTCTCCACTCGCATTATCCAATCCACCTTTCGTACTTAGTGGTGCATGGACTGCTTTTATGGTACGTGAGGGGCTTGCAGGATGCTATGCCGGCACGGCGGATGTCAGTAGGGATGCTTGCCCGGAAAGGATGACAAACATAACATAGAAGACGACAATAAGATGGCGAAAAAATGTGGAAGGACATGTGGGACAGGCTGTAAATTCTTGTCGTACACACACATCTATTAGGTGGATTGTATGAAATACCTGTAGATGGTATAAGCGATCCATTAGAGTCACATAAAAATTGTGGAGGCGGCAAACGTGTGTTTTATATCTCTTTTGTATGAAACAGGGAGGACACATTTTCATATTTCTTTTGGAGCGCAGGATGCTAAGTGGACTGGGAGGAGATGATCAGTTTATTGTTGACGTTGATTTGCTATTTGAAAAGACAATTTTTGTAAGTGCTCTTGAGTTCTATAGTCCGATAAATATTTTTCCCGGTGAAAGGTGGCTAACGAGTCACGAGAAAAAGTTTGGCTCGTATAACGGCTTTTCTTTATTACTTTATTAGTCTCAAATAATCGAAAATGGTAACCACTTAGTCAAATATGTTTAATCGCAGACCCCACGTTGGGGGCAAATTTAGAAATTGTTATTTTTAGAATGCCTTTCCAAGAATCGTCGTATAAATTGCTACGAAACCACCCACTCGTTTGAAAAAGCAAACATCCAACCCTGGTCGGCAATTCTCTGATAAAAAGAAAACTTCAAATGATGACAGATTGCCGCATAGGTATACATCCGCAGATTCCTAGAACTCTAGAGTAAATCTTTGATATCAGCACTACTCGTCCATCATATTCGTCGATATGATGCATCATTAAAGAATTTCCCCATATTTGCATTCTAAACTAAACGATACTACGGAGAAGGATGGCATAATGTAAACATTAAACTTCAAAGATTCCAGAAAATGCATTAACCTTAAAATGTATTTAACCCTAGCGCAAAGATACGATAGCGCGGGCAACGTCGTTCATCATAATCAACATCGACATCGTTGTCGTTTCTTCAAATACACATCTGTAGTACGAGTATCTTTGGATATCTCAATGAAATTACTCGTACTCATTGCGGAACGTTGTCAAACATAAATACGAGTACGAAGACGGCACGGACCAGATCCCCCGGCCCATAGACAAGAGAAGAGTATTTGCAAGGAAATTCTTCACACGTCCGAATCCCAGATTCATATTTTTCCTGCCAGTCGATATCTTTATCGTTCCCATTCAATTCCTTAAACAATTTCTTTTTATAGACATACGAGATATATACTCGCACATAGCTGTACCGGAGCGTGTGATACATCTATGGAACATCCACTGTCCAATAAAGTATTATTAGCTTAGATATATCAATTCATATTTTTTGTTGTTGTTTCGGCTTTGGCCTTTCTTCGTTCACTGGTCGTTTGTTTTGCTGTGCGATTCCTTTCGCATTGGTCTGAACTGAATCTCAATCCAAAAAGGATTTATGACAGATATACAGAAATGTATAGATACTTTTTGTGTGGATATATATCTGAGGATTAAACCAACAGTCCAAGAGAGAGATGATATCTGGACGTTGTCTTGTTCTGTATTTTGTGTGTAAATATTTGCTTCAAGTTGGTCATAAATGTTTAGCTCCAGAATGATGAGTTGCTTGGTATGCAGCTAAATGGCCCCAATGGTAAATGAATAGATGGTTAATTGATTGAATTTTCGGCCTTTTTTGAAGGAGGATAATATTAGCGTTATGGAGAATGTTTTTATTTAGTTAATATTCGGGGTGGGCGTCAAGCTACAAACTCTAATTATGTTTCGCATAGAAATCGCTTAAAAAATTTCTTTTGGTTTTATTAAGGAAAGTGGCCAGCTCGTACATTATAGATGTACAGTGTATACTCCCTTTACAGACACCTCCCACAACCGGACAGCTCTTATACGAGGCATTTCCAGAAAGTAGGTTAGGTTAAAGGGTTGCTATGATTATCCACAGCACACATACATAGATCGCATCTGGGTCCGTTGTGCCACCCAACGGAATATGTTGTGCCGACCCATTCTAAACCTCGAACCAGCCTGAGCCTACAACAAAACGTTGGAGCTGGCTAACATCAACGTCCTGCAAGTCGCCTAGATCGGCAAAGTAGTAGGCCCCAAGAGCAGGCCCGGGCATTCACAGAGAAGGTGTAAAGTACTCTCTTTTACCCCCTCATCCCCACAGCTTCTACATAAGTCGTTGTATATAGAAGCCGAACCCTCTTGGCGTGCTCTCCAATCGGACGGATCCCAGTGAGGACGCCCACGACCGTACCAATGTGATGCCTTTTCAGCGACACTAGCTTAGCGGAACGACTGATGTCCAATCTGGGCCATATCAGCTTTGTATTATAATAAGTGCTGGCACTTAGGCATCGTGTTAGTGATGCTTATCGCAGGCCGCGATTATGCTGTGGTCACATACATCAAAAAACATCTCAACTTTGCAGAGAGTACGTTCGGAGTCTTCCGAGGTCACTCTTCTAGCAAGTTCGTTACCTCGGCAGTTTTCAACGAAACCACTGTGTCCCGGAATCCAGCAAGACTATATCAAAGATACTACTTATCTCTATGACAGATTCGCGGCACTCCAACACCATCCCTGATGTCTCTCTCTCTCTCTCAATTGCCCTAACCCCTTGTGGGGCATAACGCGTCAACTGTTCAATAAATAAATAAATAAATAAAAATGTGGCCCAGTTGACGTTTCGATGGCATAAACTGGTTTCGGAGAATGCAGTTGCCAGCATGCACCTCCTGCACATCCATGGCCACGAACGTCGTCGTGGACGGGATTCGAACTCGAAACGCTGGTAGTCAGACATGAGACTGATGCCTCAACACACTGCGCTACCGGTCGCCTCGAGGTAAGGTGATACGTTCGGATTCCAGGGCTCTAATCGCAGCTTGGCTGTCTGTTAAAATATTGATGTTGCTCATAGATACGTCATGACGATGGCGTGCCAGCCAGACCAGGACTTTCCAAATAGCCACCAGTTCCGCTTGCAGAATGATACAGTAGTCGGGTAGTCGAACCGGTAGGCGCAGATTCAGACAGTCGGAGTAAACGCTAGCTCCCACGTCATCGTCATTCTTAGATCCATTTGTGTAAATATTTTTTCGTATCTGTTGCCGGAAGAAAGTTTTTATTCGATGGTGTATGTAATGGGATGAGACTTTTGAAGGGCTTAGTGAACACAAGTTTCGATGAGACATGATCCGTCCTTGTAGGGGTATCTCGACTATTTAAAATCGTCGAGTGCCCAAAGTTTAGACGCTGCCTTATTAATTTGAAGGATGATGATTTGTCCTCCTTCCGGTGTCGGTTCGCTGGTATGCGGCACTAACCAATCATCCGTCGGGATGTCAGGGTTCTTCGCTGGAGCTGTTTCAGCGAGGTCTCTGCCTGTAAAATCATCGGCACTAGCACCTTCGCTTAAAGTATTGCTGGAATGTTATTCCGATCGACTATTTCCAGCTTTGCACCCTCGCTTAAACCGTCCAGTGTGTGTCCAGGAAGTGGTTGTTAGAGCTGGTATTCCAGGACAACCTCATTCACTGTTTCAACGTAAAATACAAGAAAATCTGTCAATGTGCTTCGCCATAAGCTAAGCTCCATGCGATTCACCTTTATTCATTTCCACCGTATGCAATTTTAATTTACAACAATGTTAGGGTAAGATTTTCGAAATTACGGCCCGAGGATCCGGCGCTTAATACTCCAGGACGATGTTGCATTGACGATAAATGTCAGGGCGGAGTCATAACATTTTTTCTTTTAAACATTCATCCTTCTTTTCATTCGCAGTTCTCCAAAATATATTACGCACATTTCAAGTAGTGCTCGTTCGTTTTATGGTAAGGATGTGTCTGTGAATTTTTTATGACCTCAGAAAGATGGCAAAGGATGTGGATGAGCGCACACTGATAGTCCATGAATAGAGACAATATCATTAAGCATCTTACAGGTATATATGGCGTGGTACGCAAAAAAGTATAATGCATGTTAAAAAAATGACAGTCGTAAGCTTTTAGTTGATGTTTTGAAATGAAGTCAGGAAAATAAGGAGATTCGATTTATGTGTTTGTTTTATAGGGGTTGCATTGTAAAGGAACCACGGCGTGATTGATAGTAATCGTTCGAAGGAAAGTGCTTTAATTTTTTAATACAGAAAGATCCTATCATTTTTGTTTGTTTGTGGTGAAGGGTTCGTAAACTCGAACCTTTGGGGAATTGTTCGGTTCTTCGGGTGTTGTAAGTGTTTGAGCTGTAGCTAAATCAAATTGAATATTTAAGATTCTTTGATATTCAGCAGAATGAACCTGGATTCAATTTTTTTTCGTTGTTTACACCGGCAGTTTTCGTATCATGTACTCAAGTGCTACCCTGAATAGCTGGGGAGCCGGCATGTCCCCCTGTTTTTTTTCCAGTGTTCTGTGTCAAAGGCGTCCGTCAGACTTTTGTTAATTCGAACCTGTGCTGTTCGGTGAGCCGGACTGATATTACTGAGAGTCCAAAGTGGTGCACGATCTCATATAATACACTAGACTCCTATCGCTGTTGTCGTATGCCTGCTTGAAGTGGTGATCAGTGTCGCAACTCGCTCCTTCGCGTACATCGACGGTGCTAGACGCCCATCTCCGTTGGACTAGAACATAGTCTATCGGGTTGAAGGTACGTCCATCGAGTGAATTCCAGGTTCTTTTGTGGATGTGTAGTTGTGGGAATGTTGACCTGATGACTAGGTCTGGCGAAGTCTGTGAGGCGCTCGCTGTTCTCATTGCATATTCCGTGGAGACTGTGCCCTCCGGTTCCTCTGTGTGTATACCTGTTTGCATTTCCCTGAGGCCTGTTAAGTGCAGTATCTTCTTTTATTACCTCACGGATTCCAAATGGCGGAATCTGTCCCCCTGCGCCGTATCAAGGAATATATGGCCCTCCTATGACAAGAGAAGAACATCTCAGCTTTTGACTAAATTATGTAGAGATGTCTCCAGGCTGAAGGCGGTCATCACGGGTCATTCGCATATAGGGGATCACGTAGTCAGATTGGGCAATCCCTATTGCCGAAGCTGCAGGAGTGAAGTCGAAGCAGAAATCCTCACTCATTTCCTTTGCGAATGGGCGGGCCTCGCTAGATCCAGATAGGTATTTTTTAACAACCTAGAGGATGTGTCGGGGGTGGGGATTGGGGAGTTGCTCTACTTCCATAACTTCTCCGGTTGGATCTAGACATCCTAGCACCCCCTAAACTATCAACTATGATCTAATAACAACGATTGTGGCTTCAAGACGGCGCCTTCTGCGCTAATTGGGCTCTGGCTGGTCTTGCCTCAGCCACCACTTATACCAACCAACGACTGTGAAACCTACCCACACATAAGTGACAACTGGGACACTGCATTCAATATCCGATGCAGAACCTTAACAGCCCTGTGTACGTTTTTTATGTGTTTGCCAAGGCTTTAGGAAATGACCCTTTGATGCCAGCATATCCTTGGTGTAAGGAAAATTACACTAAGGGATGTGGGGGGGGGGGGTTGTGAGTTGAGTGGTTAGGAAGTACCTGTGCACATTCCGCTTACACTTTTGCAGATCATAATTATTGGGGAATACAGTAGATGGTAAGCGGTTCCACATTTTTACTTACCGGCTTAAAAAGGAGTAAAAAAATTCCACGGTGCGAAAGGACCTGATTTTAAGAGTATGGAGGTGGACACGATCGGTAAGTCGGGTGTTACTTGTAGGGACAGCAAGACCAGGGAGTAGATCACTAATTTCATTAGACCAACTACGGTTGTAATAGCAATAAATTAAGGTTAAATAACCTACGTTACGCCTGTGCTCAAGGGGTTCAATGCGAGAGTTAATAGAATGGTTCAATTTGCGGCGAACCTTAGAATCTCAATTTATATGAGAACGATTCTAAACGGATTGTATCGACAAAACGTCGCTTGAACGCTAGCGGGCCCCGGTTCGATTCCTACTGAATGCGATAGTTTTCGATAAAAAATGGGATTTACGTGTCGGACTAGGAGCCCACTCAGCTGTTAAATGAGTACCCATTTATGGGGTAACTAACTCGGTTGAGCGTGTTGCTGATGACACACCTCTGCAGAAGACATACCGTCACGATCTAGAAAATGAAATGATGCTAACTTATCTCGAGGCCATGGCTCAAAATTCAAGGGGGCGACCGGTAGCGCAGTGTGTTGAGGCATCAGTCTCATGTTCGACTACCGGCGTTTCGCGTTCGAATCCCGTCCACGACGACGTTCATGGCCATGGATGTGCAGGAGGTGCATGCTGGCAACTGCATTCTCTGAAACTAATTTATGCCAACGAAACGTCAGCTGGGCCACATGGAACAGTTGACGCGCTATGCCCCACAAGGGGTTAGGGTAATTGAGTATGGTTCAAAATTGGACTGTTGGGCCAGTTATTTATTTATTCGGTAGAAAGAATGAATGAATCAATTTTCGAAAACAACAGTATGCCGAGCCGCCTTCATTGGAACATCACTATGACCATAGTGCTTTTAACGCAAGTCCCGGCAGGATTAGGGGAAAATGATCACCATCGTGACGCAACAGCCCGATGTCGGGATGTGTTGTGAGGATGAAGATGAGGAAGAGAGTGTTTTGCTCCTTCTATGTCCCCGTCCGGCACTGGTCATCAGGAGGAAGAAATTTCTAAGCTCCTGGTTTTACTGTGACTTGGAGAACCTCAAGGATATGAGCGTGTCAATCGCTAGATCGCCAGCACAGGCTGGGTCGGGACCTAGGTTTCTTTAGCGAGGTGAATTGTTATTGGTGGTATCACAATGGACCCATGAAAGGTCTAAGTGTGTTGTGTTATATCATAGCAGCCCCTCAACCTAACCCCACCTAACCTAAGGTAGCATAGTGACCGTGAGGGTCGGGCCGTACCATTTGACGAAGAAAAAGGCTCCTCAATGAGCTAAGCAGCGCCCTATGCTTGCTGTAGCTCGGTTCGGGAGACGTGGGCGGCTTTTTCGCCACTCGTTGTCCCTGTCCTTTACGTATTAATAAAAATTGATAGGCCTGGGGAAGACAACACAAACAGGGGAGGTAAAAAACGGGGAATAAAAAAAATTAGGCAATATGAATGGAATGGTTTGGCGGACGGTTCACTTGCCATCGCGCTCGCATCGGGGTCCGGATGTAATGGACCTCTTGGCCTCTGGTTTCGTACCACCGACTTATCACTACTCATCAGGTGCTGCCTTCGATCTGCCGGTGGAAGCAGCACTACCAGATCAGAATATGGCTCACTACAGAGATCAATAGAAAACTATATGAATTCTACAAAAACAGTTGCAGATTAATTTGCGTATGCAGTTCTTGATGTTGGGCTTAACTTAGTAACTATGTAATCAAATACAAGTCACGCAATTAAAAAATCAAGCTGGAAGCTCAACGCTTGTTAGTATTTTTGAACTATGAGAGACGTGCATCAATTCCAAAGAAAACCACCTTCTTTCGGCGATAAAAAATCATAAAAACAAAACGTATCAGCAGTTTTGGGTCAATTAATATCTGTTTCGTTCCCAATCACTTAAATCGGCTGCTGTCCCTTCGATAAGATGAAACTCCATCCCGTACAAGCATTTTCAAATTAATCTTGCAAATCAATGCCGCTCATAATCCAACAATTTTTACATCCTCTTCATTTAATGTAATTACACAAATTGTATGGGTCGTATCTAAGTATCTACCTCCGCAGAACTATCATATTTACGCATATGGTAAAAAACTATAAGTCGAGGCAGCATATGTATCTTTAATAACCTGCTTAAATATTTATCAAAGATAGTAGTACATCATACCTACCTATATCCCCATTCAACTGGTCAAGTCAATAATAATCTTTAACTGGTTTTCTGCACATTGCATAGGAGATAAGATTTCAATTTCATGTCGGTCCACCTCTCTCTCTCGCTCGCTTCCATCCGGTGGTGATAGTAACCGACCAACTAACGACATGCAATGCATATCTGTACTTTTAATTAATCGCAATCTGCAAATCTGTTTAATAGTTTTATGCCATGTACAGAAATATGATATCCCCCGCTAAGAGATACAAATTCCCAGGAGTCGTTGTACTGAACAACGTATGTAATGTTAGAGGCTTTTCAGATTTTCCAAAAAGTTGCTTTTTACTGAACAGGTTCGTAGATCACGACATATATTTTCTTTTTAGCCGTATGAGGTTGCTTTACTTAAAATAGTTTTATTTAGATACTTAAGTTGGATTTTGTCGTTTTTTCGGAGTATGTATGCATCTGAGACATGCACAGGTTAGATTCATGTGTTCTTGGACATGTTGTGCGCCCAAGTGTGGGCTGATACGAAAAGACATGCGGTCTGTAACATGAATGGAAGTTTGCTAAATGCGGGATATCGTGTTGAAGTTTTTTTTGAAAGTTCAGAGTGATTACTACATAGTCGCGAATCTAAGTCCATTAAAGTGAAATATTTCAATGAAACTCCGTCGGTATTAACGATGGATTGCTTTTAGCATATTTGTTATGTTTTAGCAACCTATTCCTTTAATCACTAACGTATCAGCTGCTAACGTCGGAAAATAGCAGGTAAAAATTAGCGGTTGAAGCAGCACACTCAGCTCCCCAAAGTAACAGTATATTCAATTAACGTATTTCCTAATAAATAATTTGAAAAATTTACCAACTTGCCGAGTTAGCAGGTTTCAAAATTAACAGTTTTTTTATTGTCAGCTTACTAAATTGATTAATTTCCGGGGACCGATAGCTTAGTGCATTGAGGCGTCAGTCTGACGTCTCTTCATCCCGATTCCACGGGTTCGAAACCCGCCGTACCATGGTTGTTTGTGTTTGATCTGCCCTGTGTGGTGTAGGACGTAAGAATAAACCGCAGCTATTTTCGACATGTCGCAGAAAAAGGCTAAATAGGCAGGAGGTCCACAAAACGTCAACTAAGTTTGTCAAAAGTAGTTGTGTTAGGGCAAATAATAATAGTAAAAAAAATACATATATTTAATAAACAGCTTGAGAAATTATCATACAGCAAGTTATACTATCTACAAATTAGTCAGCTTTCGCTTATGTCAACTCCTGTTGAACCCAATTTAAAATGAAGATTTCTTGAAATATTATATTTGCTGAATTCATATTTAAAATTGCTTATATTAAAAACATTATTTGCACATACCGATATTTTGGTATCATCTATTGATTTTCTTAGCAACCATTTTGTTAAAACATTTAATTATAATATTGCATTACATGATCGATGCCTCGGTAGAAAACACACAAGATTGGGTTGATTTATTTTTGTATGAATTGATGATAAAGACCAATATTAGCTATCCGTTGAAATGATGAAAGTAAAGAACAATTTCCATAAATTTTTTAAAAAGATGTGAGTGTGTAAAACAAATATTAGTTTGGTAAACAGTCGAACTTGAGCTCTCGACTGAAAAATATCTTAATTATATGCTCGGAACGAGGTTTCAGTTTAAGGAAACACCAGCTTCCGTTGGATTCCCTAAATCATTCTTGTTACCACACAGTACATAGTGTTTCCAGGTTTCTTCTTGACAGTAGTAGTAGAAACGCCTATTTGCATGGAAGGGGTTTGGTAGCAGTGGACAGTTGGTGATGAACGGGTCGCTCCGGTGCGCAGAACCGGCTGCCGTAGGAGCGTCTTTTCTTGTTCTATAATCTTGCTCGTGAGTTTAAATTAAAGTAAACTGAGTCGGAATGTTGCGATTTTCGAAATGCGATACAAAATGGGTAGGGCACTTCATTCAAATCGATTAACTCATTCGGAGCTGAGTCGGCTGGGAGCCGGTGAAAAGTATCAATTCGGGTGGTGACCGTGGTATTCATTCCGAAAAACGGTAACAAGCCGGAGGAGCTACCGAAATCTTACAGACCGATAAGCCTTTCATGGTTTCTTTTGAAAACTATGGAGAGGCTACTGGATCTGCACATCAGGCAGCAAATGGATTGCACGTCTCCCTTGCATCGTACTGAATTTGCCTACGTTAAAGGTAAGTCGACCGTGGTTGCCTTACAGAATCTCGTGATCGATCGATTGAAAAAACCCTTATGGATAAGGAAATTGCTCTTTGCGCTTTCATTGACATCGAGGGAGCTTTTGACAATACTGGCTATAGCTGTATATCTAGAGCACTTGAGCTCAGAGATATACCTACTGCCACAATCATGTGGATCAACGCAATGCTTCGTGGGCGAGAAATTCACTCAACTTTGGGCGGCACCCAAACTGGTGTTTAGGCTGTTAAGGGTTCCCCTCAGGGTGGGGTCGTGTCCCCACTTCTCACTTGTCATAGATGAGTTACTAGCTAGGTTGTGCGATTATGGTTGTGATGCAATCGGTTATGCCGATGATATAGCTATCATAATCAGAGGTATGTTTGAATCGACCGTCACTGAGGTGATGAACGCGTCACTCGATTTAGTACTTCGCTGGTGCACTGAAGTTGGCCTGAGCGTCAACCCTCAAAAAACCGTCTTAGTTCCCTTCACTCGAAGAAAGAATCTAAGCTTAAACCCTGTCAGCCTTAACGGAACGATACTTCAGTTCTCCACTGAAGTCAAATGCTTAGGCATTTTGTTGGACTGGCGGCTTAATTGGACCAATGATGTCGAGGCTGTTATCAGTAAGGCCACTTGGGCAAAACTTG
The DNA here is from genome assembly GCA_964017055.1 of Chloromyia formosa. Classification (NCBI taxonomy): domain Eukaryota; kingdom Metazoa; phylum Arthropoda; class Insecta; order Diptera; family Stratiomyidae; genus Chloromyia; species Chloromyia formosa. The sequence continues at coordinate 14,905,395 of OZ024816.1, read as the reverse complement.
GGGACTCACACCGAAAATGATCGAGTGGCTACATTTAATTGTCGTACGTCCAGTTGTGACTTATGCGGCGCTAGTTTGGTGGCCCAAAACGAATCAGCGTTGCATCATTCAGCTTTGTAGTAAGTTACAGCGCCTTGCATGCTAAAAATCAGCTTTTTATGTCAATTTGTTGAAGAATTGTGGACGAAAGTACCGCTTGATTTGCTACTGATAGTTCTAATTTGTACAATACAGTATAATATGGCTCCTAACAGTCATCTAGCAAAGTTAGAGTATCCACGTTTATTCGATCGGGATGTGTAGGGAAGCTAGGTGTTCCATTGTTCAGATCGCGATCATTTTCAATAACTAACCAACATTTTAAGTCACTAGCTGTATTCTTTCCAAAGTTATCATTCGAAGATTGTCCTGTGTCATGTTTTAAGTCGGCGGGGAATTTACAATGACCGTTTAGAGCGTGCGTGTCTTTTACAGATAATTCGGAGATAGCTACGGATTTTATGATATACGGCCTTGCCAGATTTCTTAATTTATTAAAAATTATTTTACTGGTAATTAAAAAGAAATCTGATTCTTCTTCAATAACTGATTTCAAAAACAGCTTAAACTAGGCTTGAAAATCAAATTTTACCTCAAATTTTCTGTACAACCATAAACCCAAATTCTGTTCAATTAGACCCAATATTCCATTGTTTGCACATTAGGATTGGTTTCAATACTGTTACATACGAGTACAAAGTTAGAGTTGGTGTATCATCATCACAATGCCTGATATAAATCATCACTGGTTACAATCCAAAACAAGATTTTCAGATACATACTAGTATTTTCCAAAAGCATACTTCAATTAAGAGGCAAATACTAGTACTCTTCACAATACTCCGAAAAACATGAAGCCCACCTTATAAACGTCATTCATCCGAATGAATCCTTTTACGCATTGAACAGGGAGAAAATATTTGAACTGCCTATACGTATAGACATTTTTGACCCCTAGGGTTCAGATATGTATTCCAATGAATATTTGCGAACTGCTGGTGGCGTTTTGTGCTTTCCTCTACAAAGAGTGTATGTACTCATACATAAAATTGCGGGGTTACTGATTCTACATACCTATCTTGCATTTCTATGATTGAAATATGAATTTCAGTATTCTGCATCTATAGATCTTAGCAATTATCCTTTACTTGCTAAAGGCCAGTCTCGTACGTACACGGGGAAAATGCATATGTGCAAGTGGATGTCGGTTATATTCATCAATTCGAAACTTTTCATTATGAAAATTCCTGGAATATGGAATTTTCGGAATTAGTTGATTAATGGCTCTTGCATCAAGTCATAGATGGATATTTTTGAATTGGTTGGAAGTAAGCTATGCGATCCGGAGATGAAAAATATTTGAGTTTATTTTAAAATTTGAGGAGAATTTGAGTCTGGACATTTTAGATTTAATAGAAAATGGTCCATTCTTGCTGTCCCGACAACATATCGTAGAAAAGTAATTGCAAATGTCTTTCGAATCTGGAATTTGTAATACATGTATATTTTAAAAAGAGTAATGCGGAATTAGTCCTCCTGTCATTACTTGAATGGCTTAATAGCAATTTAGCGGTCTATCCTATTTTCAGGTTTGAGCGATGGGAGTTGACGTAGCGTTTCTTAATTCTTCTAGCATTACTCAAGCTCAACAGTTCCAAAGCAAGCGAAGGAAAAGTGCTCCCCACACCCTCTATTTTTTTGAAGCTTTAAATATCAGTATTCAGCATGACGCAACGGTTAGCACTTTCGCTTTCTGTGTACTGTGCTCCTGGTTCGAATCCTACTGAGGGCAGTAGTCTTTTTGATAAAAAGGGGATTTATGTGTCGGACGCGCTTCCATGGTAGACATACTCTTGAACGATGTTACGGCGCAGGAATATACAACAGTTCTGTAGAAAAAAAACTAATTCCTACGCCTTGTAAAATCGACAACAAACGTTGTTGTTGTAGCAGCGCCGTGGCGTTGAGAGGATTTGGCAGTTCTTGGCCGTTGTTAATGAACCGGTCGCTCCGGTGCGGAGAACCGGCTGCCGGCTACACAAAGGTGTAGACGGGTGGTGGGAAGAACCGAGAAATATAGCCAAGGAAGTCAAAAAGAAGGCCAAGAAACATAGTAGAGAAGGGCGATGAGAAGAGAGAAGAAAATTCGAATTGGACGGCTTGTCCTGCTTTAGACTCGGAGGCTCCACATGGCCGATGGCCTCAGCTCCTTCCCAATATCTGTAACTTTTTCTAGAACCACTTAGTGGAGTTCACACAAGGGCTCTAAACCATTGAAAGAAGTGATCGAGGCCGGCCTGGTTCGTTCGTCATTCTCAACAATGCCACCATGAACACGAACCCAGTATGTGGAAGCGTTTGGAACAGTCTGGTAACTAGGCACTAGCTTGGATATAACAGATCACTTATTTGTAGACATAAAGCTGCTCATACAAGCGTAAATGCATGAGCGTCTTTTTTTTACCCGCGGAGCGTAAACACGCTGACTACTTACACGTATGTCATTTTTACGCATGCGAAATTTCAAAAATTGTTGTTGGAGTGTATTTTTCAGACGAAAAAAATAACGCATTCTTTTATATATACGTGCGTTTACGATACGACTTTTGGCCGTACGAATACTGTCAAAAATATTACGTGTTCGTTTGGTGTAGTCATAATTAATAAGTCACTTTATAATAATTATGTAGTATTCATAAAATTTAACTTTGGCAAATATATGTATTTTGTTGCCTTACTTACAAAGAAATAAATTTGTGTGGAGTGTATTGACATGCATTTGATAATCACATGATATTTTAGAACCGAATCCAGCCTCTGGATTACACCACACTTGTTTGTTTGCTTTGTAGCGTGGCAGTGTTGCCTTCTATCCTCTTCGCTTGTCAAGTGCATTTTTTGGTGCCCTGCGTGGGGTCGACAGCTACCCATTCGTTTGCTATTCTGTCAAAAATGTATCCTCTTCGAAGGGAGAATTAATCGTCAGTATCACTGCACACTTTATTAGAACGGCGCCCGGAGTGGGTCCACGTTAAAACATAAGCGTTGATTTGAACATTGTCAACTTTTTGGATTTGATTTACATTAGGTTAGGTTGAAGGGCTGCCATGAATAACCATTGCACACTTAGATCGTATCTGGGTCCGTTGTGATACCTAAAGAGATGTGTTGTCCCGGCCAACTTTAAGCCTCGAACCAGCCTGAGCTCACAACAAAACGTCGGAGCCGACAAACATCAATGTTCTGCAAGTCCTCGGCAAAGTAGTAGACTCCAAGATTTGTCCTCCTCATACTATGCAGGCCCGGACATTCACAGAGAAAATGGAAAGTATTCTCCTCACTGAACGAAAAAAAATACGTAAATACAATGAAAAAGTTCATTGTATTTATGAAAACCCGTCATTTTTTAACCAATATACTGGGTCACGTCGTTCATAGACGCGTCGAGGCAGTGCGCAAGTTCACGATGCCGGATGGTGTCAAGTAACTCCGAAGGTTCCTCGGGACATTTGCTATTTTCTGCAAAACGCAGCAAGGAATTCCTTGTCAAAGCGACTCCCTCCGTCCACTATAAGAAAATTCTACCTGTTCCGTTAGTTACGTATGCATCCGATATCGCCATTGGTTCAGTTTTGCAACAGCTCGAAGACAAACGTTGGCTACCGCTGGCGTTTTTCAACATAAGCTTTCTGGCACAGAAAAACGCTACAGTGTTTACTTGCCATACATGACAGCATCAAGCACTTTAGATATTACTTGGAAGGTAGCCATTTTACAGGCCAGATGGACCACAAACCGCTTACATATGCGTTCTAGCAGAAAGCCGAAAATGCAACACCGTGGCAAACCCGTTAGCCGAGCTTCATTTCAGAGTTCATTACAAACATAACTCAGATTCGTTTCGACAAGAATAAGGTGGCCGATGCCTTGTCAAGAATAGACACAATCAACTTACCCACACTGATCATGGCAGAGCATCACTTTAGAGAGCAACAAGAAGACCTCGAGCTTCAGACGCCGTTAATTTCGAATATGATGTCGCTGCAATTCGTGACACGTCAAAGTCGGTGATCAGTGACGAATAATCTGAAACACTTCAGCAGGACTTTCGTTGCGGGCGTTTTACGCAGACATATTTTCGACACCTTCCACGAACCACACACGTGCAAATTAATATCGCAAAAATTTATTTGGGTAAGAATGCGCAAGGATATTCAGAGTTGGGCTTCTTGCTGTGTATCTTGCCAGCGCAGTGCCGTTTTCTTATCAAACGACTGCACCATCGCAGCAGCCTTTTGTTCGAGCTGGATTTCGGCTGGCTCGGCGCCCAGCGTACTGTAACCACGGATCAAGGAACTCAATTAGAGTCCGCTTTCTTCGGAGTTTTAACAAAACACGGCTTCGTTCACAACCCATGAAACGACACCCTATCACCCCGCAGCAAATAGGATGGCAGAGAACGCATCGTTCGATGAAAGCTGCCATGAGCACAATCCAGCATGGATTCATGTACTCCCAACGGCCTTACTGAAGCTACGAAACAGCTATACGGATGAAATCGGAGGATCTAGCGCGGAGATGCTGTGCTGGACGACGCTCACGTTCGCAGTAGAATTTCTGGGGTCCGAGTATAAATACACCGAACCACATGCGCTTATCGAGCAGCTTTGAGAAACGATGTGGACCGTCCGACCAGTGCAAGTAACGAAAAGTTTTCCGAAGTGAAGTTTGGGATCGTGCACTCATGTCTCTGTACAAAATTCCAATTTTGAAAAGAAAAGTCATGGTTTTTGTCAGTTTGAAAAAGAAAATTGTTTTGTTAATTACTCTTTTTTCTAGGGTGGGCAACCGAAAATTTTTCCTGAGCAAACGAGAGCTTACGATTGCAAAACGAACTATGCAATTTACAATAAATAAAAAAAATGTCGTTTTGAAAGTGTATAATGTGGCGCCCAATGTGGGATCCAATTTTTTTTTTATAAAAATAATGAAGGGGTGGACAAACGAAAATTTTAGATGGGTAATCCTGGGCTAACGTTGGGCAATCGAAATAGCGTAACAAATTCCCTATTTAAAAAAGAAAAAGAAATCGAGGTTTTTGTCAGTTGGAAAAAATTATGTTGTTAACAATTTTTTTTTCTGGGTAAACCTGGGTCTACTATGGGCAAACGAACTGCACATTTATTTAAAAAATCTAATGTGACGGTGCCAACTTCACAGAGCTGAAAGTTCGAAAGAAAAGACCTATGACCCCTCTCTCCACTACACTTCCGGATCCCTTATACACGGGCTTTGGATCACATATTCAGAGAACACCAAAAAATGTACGAAATTTTAAAACTACACGATGTTTTTCCTGAACACGCTTTTTACACGTTTGAAACCTCAACTGTATACTTAAATGAGATTAGCTGAATTTATTTTCTATTTTCTTTATATAACAACTTTAATAAATAATTCTCCATCGTCTTGCATTTTGAAATTTTTAAGGTTGTAATGACAATTACTCGTAAATTTTATTGAATATCTACTACAAATAATCCGAATGCTATCGTAATCCTTACTCTTCAATTATCATTTCCTCCGGAGCATTAATCTAACGCAATCTCATATACAATTACCATACTTTGTCCGAATTAAAAGATCTCTTCATTTCTTTTTTATCAATTTTGAGTTTATTATCCAATAATCTCCCAGCAGCTGACATATCCTGCACTCCATAGATATGCAAAATGTAGACATTGAATCGATGTCATAAATTTCGTAAATTCCAAACAAAATCCACGAAATGAATCAGAATCCAATAATTGAAATCCGACCATTATCAAAATATACACAGTCTCAGAAATATCGCAAACTCTGGATGGATGCGATAGTGTTGTGCTGCCTGCTGCACTTCATAAATATAGCCATGATGATGGTGGCCAACTACTTCCCTTATGCGAACGGATAAGACTTGATTCATAAATCCATTAGCTTCGAAATGAATATTTTCCCAAGCATAAATATATGTACATATATGTATGAACGATTTTTTTCTGGAGTGCTTGCAATCGCTACATAAACTCTGGCTGGCTAAACGAATTGAGTTTATTTTTTCTTGATCCCATTATCATCATCATCATCGTCGTCATTGTTGGCTTCATCACCATCATCCTCGTCATCTTCCCAGAATCATAATTGAATTGACTCTGGCCCAAATTATATACATATGACCGCATTGCATTGGATAATTAGAGCGCTGGATGAATATAAACAAACTACGAGTACATTGGTTCAAAGGGAAGATGCCACGATACCAATTTCAAAAATCCAGAAACCATCTCTCTTTGCATTCGCTTTTGCAACAATTGCAAACACACACACACAATATTTTAATGGCTGTCACTAATTAAACGATTTCTTGTCGGCAAATTAAAAATTATGACGCTTTGGAATCTTCCATTTCGTTATGACACAACCGAAAGAAGGAACGCCGACCCTTCGACATCGTTTCCAGCATTTTTATGGCTAACTAAATATGTATGTTACATTTTATGTCCAAACGCCTATTAAATTTAAATGTTAATTTATGGCCGGATGACTTTTGTATATCAATGTATTTTAAATGTCCTGCCATGGGTTAGTTGTTATTGTTAAGATTTAAAGCATTATGTATGCACATACATATATTGATTTGGGTATTCAGAATTAGGGCAAGTATTGATGTGAAATTTCAAAACTTTCACTTGAAAGTAAGAGGGGAGGACAATGAGTTAGCAGAATGGGGGAGATAGCGGTATGCGAGGTTACCTTTTAATTATACTCCTGGAATACACCGCACGATTGCTGTTTAAAATATAAAACCCTTTATTTCTTCTTCCTTACTTTACTAGCCATATTATCCGCTGGAGAGTATGGCTTCTCCAAGTTTTTGCCTCCATACATCTCTGTCCATACAATGCTGCTTCCAGTTTGCCACTCCAAGCAGCTTTCTACTGTCTTCTACTCTTCTCTCTTCCCTTCCATCGTTTTTTCGGGCTTTCGCCATTTCTTGTACCGTTGCACTTCTCGACGAATGCCTTCTTGGATATGATTATCCATTCGCTGCATAAGCCCCGCCCACTATAGCCTTCGTGGCTTGATGAATCTGGAGGCCTCCGGTTCGTCAAGGACCCTCCTCCCCGCAAGGAGAAGTGGCTTAGTTTCAGATTCTTTGGCTCTTAGTCGTCTACAATTTTACTTATTAGATATAGTTCTAATAAAGTGGTGGTTTCTCCGGAAGGTGAATTATATTTTCTCACCCACTTGAATGGCCTCGAAATTCCTTAGGCAAAGATATGGGTAAAGTTGTAGAAAAAGGTGGGGCAGGACGCTGCCCGTCTTCGCTTTTATCGAAAGTTGCGGTTTCAACTGGTGAGAGTCTTTCAATGACTCTGACTGACTGGGTGGCGTAGATACTAAAAAAACCAGGCCGAAGCGATACCCTAGACTTGTACAGACCTAGTGGTGAGACCAAAAGTACCAATTGGCAACGACCATATGCATTAAGAATGGGTCTCCTATATGGCCAGTTCATAAGGGAGGTTGGCACTCATTCAGTAGGATCTTGACCATTCTCAAAATCAATTAACTAACTAACCCATTCAACAAATATTTGTCGAATTTTTCAAGTCGCTAGCTTCATCCTATCGAAAGTTATTGCTTATTTGAAGTTTCACTTGTAGGGGAGGTAGGGGTTCCTTGGGTCGGATCTTGCTCATCATTGCCACAAACCAATTAGATCACCCTACAAACATTTAAACAAAATTTCAAGTCTCTAGCTTCACTCTATCGAAAGTTATCGCTTATTTGAAGTTTCATTTGTAGGGGAAGTAGGGGTTTAGTTGGTCGGATTTTACGTATTTTCAATATTAGCCAACTGGATCCTACTACAAACATTTGACCAAAATTTCAAGTCGCTAGATTTATTTTGACGTAAGTTATCGCTTATTTTAAGTTTTATTTCTAGGGGAGGTAGGGGTTCCTTAGGTCGGATCTTACCCATCTTTAATGCCAACTAACTTAATCTCACTTCAAACATTTGGCCAAAATTTCAAGTCACTGGCTTCATTCTATCGAAAGTTATCGCTTATTTGAAGTTTCATTTGTAGGGGAGGTGGGGGTTCCTTGGGTCGGATCTTGCCCATATTCAATACCAACAAAGTAGGTCTTACTAGCAACATTCCACCAAATTTTTAACTCGGTAGTATCATTCTATCGAAAGTTATCGTAATTAAAGTAATAATTAATTTTTTGAAATTTGTACGGGAGGTAGGCGTTACTTTGATCTGATTACGCTCAACTTACTAGAATTGAAGCAGCTTCTCACCTCAGGGTTACATGCCAAAAATCAGGTATCTACGTCAATTGGTTGAAGAGTTATAGACAAAAAACCTGGAAAGTAGGGTAGTACGGGGTTCTTTGTAAGAAAATTACCGTTAGTTTTCAACTGATCGATTTTATTTTTCCAGGAGAGTATAAGATCACCCTCGCGAGCAATCTACCAAAGCTAGAGCTTTTCACATTTATTTGGTCGTGAGTTATAGATACATTTAAGTATTTTACATATGTAGGGGAGGTAGGCGTTCTCTTGGCCTGATCATGCCCATTTTCAATACCAACCAATCATTATACTTCCAACATTTGACCAAAATTTCAAGGCTCTAGCTTCATTCTATCGAAAGTTATCGTGCGAACGGACAGACAGACAGACAGACATGGCTTAATCGAATCAGGAGGTGACCCTGATCATTTATATATATACATTGCTATACCTCCGGAGCCTCCTTTAAGGTGTTACATATTTTCGTCGTGACAAAAACAATATACCCTATACTATAAGTCTAGTGTATAAATATTGGTTCAATGATGTGCAACACAATCAGAATGCCGGCAATATCAACCTACCAGTCATCCCTTTCGGTATTAATACGCAACTGACTCGCATATCCTTCTCTTCATGTTATTTTTAGTTAGTTTCCAGTAAATATGAGAAGTTTGTCTTCGGTCGAAAGTCGTGGAAATGGGCAAGCTGGCTGTGAAACGGTCAGCAACTCCTTGACAAACTCAGCGCCCAGTACGCCACCATGTCGCGAAGGCATCTCCACCAACCCGGAAAACGAGCGAACGCTAAAGTTGAACCTGGAAGTAAGAAGGGGCTCATTGAAACCGTCTATTCACGTTACGACGGTCACGGATCGTGAATGGTCACCTCCGCAAGTTCGATGAACAAGTGATTGCACCTCCACGAGCGGTTCGATCCACTGACTGTGCAACTGTCTCAGCGTGAATGGCTCCCTTTCGAGAGGGCGATCAGCGCATTGGTGGATTTTATACCACCAATTTGCGTTCCTCGGTTGAATTCGGATTACTTCCGCGACGTGACAACGCCTCTAGCTTTCTGAACGAACAGCTGAAACGCCCCTCATTCGATATCTATTCTTTCTATCGAGTGATTGTTGATACTGCGATGATGATGGTACCATTTACCTCCGAAAAATTTGGGCGTAAACGTAATGAAGAGGAGATCTTTTGCAATTTTCCATCGGATGGACACAAACCTGATATTGAGAAAATGAAATTGTACTAACAGGCAGTTTATCATTAGGATAAATTTTTAATCAAACATTGAGAAAACGGGCCTAAGCTCGTAAAAAAATGCAAAAATAAAAGTTAACCTGGCACTCATCTCTCCCCTTTTATAGTAAAATCAGATACAATCAATAAGTTGGCGGAATAACTTATTGATCTACCCTCGTATGATATATGTACATGTATCTGATTTTACTAATATATAAGTCATCTTGATTATTTTCTAGCTTATAGTACATGGGCTGAAAAGTTTCGGGATTTTTAATGAAAACAAGCTTTTTTTGGGCAAAGCCATATTTATTCATCAACTTAGTAATTCTTAAAAATTTGTATTGAAAAAAGACTACTCAACATTTGCGGGGATACTTAAAGCAATCAATCCTTTGTGTTTCAAATGAATTTGGTTTAATTCTGAGGAATTCCTAGGAATTTAAGTCTTACGAGGAAACTATGTATTGACTTTAAAATTAAATCCTTCTATTAAGGCAACTAATTGACAGCTTAATAGCTTCTTTAATGATGTATTTAGCTCCTTACGGTTTGCATCATTGATTATTGCTTACTATCAATGACTTGACATAATACTCAGACTTTTGTGAAACTGAATAAGGATTAGAGCTCTTGCGGTAATGATTGATGTTAAATAGTTAATATGTATTAATTGAAGGCTTTATTAGATCTTGGTTATTGTTGTATTTGAAATGCAAGACAAAATACTCTTTTGTGTGTATGCCTTGAACATTGGTTGGTTACGTTGCCCCTAACCGATATTTAACCTAAATTTCCTTTATATTGTAGATTCTTTATAATATAATACAGACACGTGTTTAGGCGGCAACTTGCGCCCTTCTTCAGTCCCCGATGTAATAGAATAAAGAATCTACAGTATAAAGGACACTTAATGTTGGTTTTTTTCAATTTATGATTACTGAATGTATAGAAAACAGTGGAACTAATATGAAAGTATTCATTTCTAGTTCTTAAGTGTAAATTTGAACCTAACTTCAATTTTCTCCAACGTTTTGAAAAACTTACTTCCCTGAGATCCCAAGCGAACTTTGGATTTTGGAATTGTCTTAAATTGGATAGTGATATTGTCCTGAGCTAAGTAGACAATTCGATCAACTAGTTAGTTATGATTTTTGTATCAGTGAAGGTGTGGTGGTATTTCCGGTGAAATGCATTCCGATGCTGATATTGCTAAACTGCTCAGATTCAGAACTGAACTACTATATCACTGAATGGAATCAAATAGAGCTATTTACTGATCGAACCGAAAAGGACGACAAATAAAATTGCATGATGATAATTGACTATAAATGTGAAGTAATGTTTTCCTGGAATTCTTTAAAAAGAAAACCACCTGTCCGTAGAAGAACTTTTTCACAATCACTGTCTACCTATACCTATCCATAATAATTCACTTTGAGTTCATCAATTATTCAGGTAAATTGCTTCAGCCAGAATTATTCAACTCCACTCTAGCTAATGTTTCGAATAAATGTCCTGCCATATACAAAACTTTAATTGGAACCGGTGAAGAGAGAGAAAGAGACATTTTAGCCTCCACGTCAACTGCCTGTAATCTGAAAATTTCTCGTTGAATTTTTAATGGCGTCTAAATTGTGTTAGTGAACATGACTGACGACAATTATCCTTTATTATCGGTTATCATTTGACAAAAACTGACTGTGATTTTTTCCTCACTTTATAGTCAAAATGCTATCAACCCCATTGGAGGGCGGGTGGTGGTGGGGGAGGGTGGGCATACGGGCGATAGGTGAGGAGCCGCAGTAGTACGTGCATGTCATGAAATTTGATAATTCAGAACCACATTTTGCCTAACGGGCACACTAGTCTAGGGTAAAAAAAACGAATGTAATTATCGACATGCCACAAAGGATGGTCTTTGCTGCTTGCGAAATGGTCCGTTTTTTTTTCAAGAGCTCTTTTAATTATAGTCGCCTGAACATTCATATATTGGACTAATATGTACACCGGGGTAGGAGTAGTCCGGGTAAAACTAATGTCACTCTTGATGAACTTATTAATTTTTTACACAATTTCCAGGCAGGAATGTAATTGTCTTTTGTCAGGACGAGGCGAACTAATGAATGCTGTCAGAAAGATTCAACGGAATAATAGTTCATTAAGCAGCATGAGCACAGGCTAGGTACATGATTTATTGATTTTAGAATGATAGACATGCAAGCGTACCCATAAAAGTTTTAGAGCTGTGTAGTGTCTGTGAAAATTTACTTGCGGATAGTTACCGAGCTTTAAAAGATTCTCTCAATAAGCTACTATTAAATAATAGCTTTTGCTTAAAAATCTATACAAATCGAGTCCGGTTTAGCTAATTTACCAACAGTTCATTAAGGTGTGTTTTGCTAGGCACACGATGGTCGCACATTGTTCGCGATTAGTGATCAATTCAACCCATAGAGAACGGAGCACTATTTGTGTGTATCTTTTTCATCGTTGCCTGCGATCAACGCTGAGTGGTGGCTTGCAAAACGCACCTTCCACAAAGATTATTCTCAGATAGCATGAAGAGACGATTGCAGGCGCTCGAGTTACTGCTTTTTATGATGCAGATTTTGGCTGGATTTTTGGAACAAAAGTTCCCCCTCTCTCTAATTTGCCTTGACCCCTCCAGGGGCATGGGCGCGTCAACATCTCTAGCATTTCTATGCCTTGTTGACGTTTCAATAGCATATCTACTTTTCGGAAGTGCAGTTGCTAGCTTGCACCTACTATCCGCTCCGTCTTTATACTGACAAGCTCGGAGCACTGTGAGAGTTCTATTAGTACTCACAGACAGTTTTTGATCGTGCCGAGATTTGATCTCCGAGCTCTAGATTAGTATCTTAGAGCGGTGACCGAACGATCACGGCCACCGAGCGCGTCCAACATTAATAGAATTACGTTTTTTTATGTTTATGCTAAGGCTTAGGGGATACTCTTTGATGCGAGAGCACAGCCTTGGCGAGAAGGAAATTAGGGTAGTGGGGCTGGGATGGGTTCAGTTTGAGTGAGGTACCGGTGTACGTTTCATTTAAATTTTTGCAGATCATAGCTTCAGGGGAAAACAAAAGATGGTAGGTTGTTCCACATTCGTGTTGTTCTGGATACAAATGATTCATAGAATTTAACGGTACGACTCCTACTAAGTTCAAGAAAATGAGGATGGGTACGGCAGGCTAGCCGAGTGTTCCGCGAAGGAACAGCAACCAATAAGACTGGATATTTCGGTAGAACAACGGCGGTTGTAGTAGCGATAAAAAAGTGATAAACAACCAACATTTCGCCGGTGTTCAAACGTAGGATATGCGTAGGTTAGCTCGATTCATGTATTCGATGGTCGGGGTAATATTTCCCGTTTGTGAACGCAAACGAACCCTACCACTGTCTACGTTTACCTGGAGGGGTCAAGACAATCAACAGCCACCTTTTAAGAAACGATCATACTCAAACTACATGTGGGGTTCCACGAGGTGGCATTTGCATAATACGAGGGTGGTTCAAATATTATCGAGACAAACGCTGTAGATGGCGCGCCTGTATGTTTTGATGTATGTGATAGCTGGGTCCCTTACGAATAGTGTGGCATAGTTTTCGTCGCGAACGCACGTTTCACGCGCGTGCTACGACCATGAGTGAACATCAAGTGCCGACCGCCGTTGCGCAACGTATTGTCATTCGTTTTTTGGTGTGGGAAGGCGTTAAAAACACGGAAATTCTTCGGCGTTTGCGAAATCAGTTCGGTAGTGAGTGCCTGAGTAGGTCTGCTGTGTTTAAATGGGCCAAAGCGTTCAAAGATGGCCGCGAAACCGTCGAGAATGAGCCGCATGATCGTCGACCGCGAACCAGCATCACACCAGACAACATTCGCCGCGTAGCACGACTCATTTTGGAGGACCGTAGGAATGTTCGAAACATTTCGGCTGAAGTCGGCATTAGTATTGGTAGTATAGAGTCTATCATTCACGAACACCTTCAATATCGCAAAATAACGGCGCGATGGATTCTCAAACTGCTGAACTTCGCGCGTTACCGCGCGTCTCACGCTCGATACAATATCAGAATTGGGGTGGGAGGTACTAGAACACCCCCCTACAGTCCGGATATATCACTCTGCGACTACCACATGTTTGGACCACTGAAAGAAGCCCTCGGAGGTCAAAGATTCAACACCGACGACGAGGTAGAGGAGTTCGTGCGCACATGGCTGTCCAAGTTGCCCAAGGAATTCTTCGATACCGGCATCAAGAAACTTCCGGAGTGGTGGCAAAAATGTGTAACTAGTGAGGGGAGTTACCAAGGAAAACTGTAAATTTTCGTAAATATTTTCGATAATAAATAAATGTGTCAGAGCGCTTGTCTCGATCATATTTGAACCGCCCTCGTAATTATAAACGCGCCGAAATAAATTGTACGAGAAACAAGCTAACCTTCAATGTGACTTATGGTGCATTTGGCACTTTGAAATTAGTAGTAAAACTTTTTCCGATTTCACTGTTCCTATGAGAGGTATATGAAATAGTGAGCCGATTTCAACTAAATTTAGAAACGTAGCTTGGCAGTCAATATGATTTAATAATATGAAATTTGGTAAAGATATCTTTAGAAGTAAAAAAAAAATTTCTAACAAAAACCTGCTTTTGGAACGGTCGTTCCTATGACAGCTATATGACGTAGTGGTTCCATAAAGTTGGTTCTGACATATTTACAGCGTGCAATAGAAAGAAGGCTTTGTACAAAATTTCAGCTCGATAGCTTTAAAACTGAGAGACTAGTTTGCATAGAACCAGACGGACAGACGGACAAAGCTTAATCGACTCGTGTCATCATACTGACCAAGAATATATATATATAGTTTATATGGTCGGAGATGCTTCCTTCTGTGCGTTGCAAAGTTCATGACAAAGTTAATATCACATCACGTGAAGGGTATAAAAATATTGGAAATATTACGTAAAGAAATAAATTGAGCAGAATAACAAAACAACGCTAGACCAATTAAAAACCTAACCCAAACTAAAAAAAAAAATACAATAAAATATATTAAGCATTAAGAAATAAAGAAGAGTAAGGCGAAGAACATGACACCCCCCTCCCCACACACATTATATTGTAGGCGCAATATCGCTTTTAATCGTTTCGCAAGAAAAGCGATTCTTACTTGACTTCTTCCTTCAAACAATCAAACACTTATTTTGCTATGACTCTCAAGGTGCGTTTAGATTTAGCGAAACCACTGGCGAAAATGATGCGCGAGGAAAATTTAAGCGTAGTGTAAAGGTCGCCACCCATTGACGAGCACAACCACGACCAAACTTCCATCGAACCATCAATTTCATAGGACGTGTGGAAAAAAAAATTCCTCCTATTTCCACCGTTTTATGATTGATGGTTCGATGGAAGTTTGGTCGTGGTTGTGCTCGTCAATGGGTGGCGACCTTAAAGTGTAGTGTGCTCCTCACTGGAAACTGTCAGACTGGCCACGGGCAAGTTTCGGGTGAGTTTCCTCGTGCAACAGTTTCGCAAGTAGTTTCGCTAAATCTAAACGTACCCATAGGGAGGAAAACCTTCTACAGGCATATACTGATGCGCAAAAAAATAGTTGTTTAAACCAAGTTATTCCAAATATTTAATAAAGAATTTAAATTAAACTTGACCTTAGTCATCTTAAAAAAAAAAAAAAAAAAAAAAAAAACAAATACAGAAAACAAATATATCTGGCAATAGATAATAGTTTGTCCTCAAAACTTAACCATTTCTAGCCTCTGCAGTCGTATCATTACCTTGCCAACTTCTTACGGGTATGTCAATAAACATAACATGATTAAATGTAAGCACGAAGTGCTGAATGTTTGAACAGTAAGAGCGCGCAAATCTCGGAATTATTTTTTACTTATATATCGCGCTGTATGCCACTCAGCTGTTAAATGAGTCACCTCTGCACAAGACCGTCACGATCTAGAAAATGAGATGATGCTAACTTATCTCGAGGCCATGGTTCAATTTGGACTGTTGCGCCAGTTATTTATTTTCTTTATTTATCGCGCTGTATCCACGGCACTCTTCGTGAAATATTTCATCATGTTGTAAAGACCACGTGAAAGTACAACCGATGACATGCCAAACCTGCCATGAATCCTGCAATCAAGATTAGATAAGAGTTGATAAAGGGCGTGGGCTAAGGGTCGTGTTGAAATAACAAGCACTGCAACTGGTCTATTGTGGTATTGCCCTTTGTGCCGAGAAGCTGGACTCGATTATATGATCATTCTCGACAAATTCACTGATCAGGCGAAGTTTGGACGACCGGTAGCTCAGTGCGTCGCTTGTCTGACTACCGGCGTTTCGAGATCAAACCCCGTCCACGATAATGTTCGTGGCCATGGATGTTTGTGTTGTCTTCCACCTGTGGTGCGGGGCCTAATAATAAGCCACATCATCTCCCGATTTGTCGCAGGTAGGCGGCTAAATGATGGAACAGGAGGTGCATACTGGCAACTGCATTCTCCGAAACTAGTTTATGCTAAGGAGAAGTCATCTGAGACACATGGAACAGTTGATGCGCTATGCCTCGCAAGAGGTTAGGGTAATTGAGTTAGTTTAATAGAGGAGATGTCCTCGGCTGAAGGAAACGCTACGCCGAAGCATTTGCTGCGTCGCGTCGTTGCGCAAGACCTTCGTACTCGCAAAGGATGTGTTGTGAATTCCCATAGTCAGGCTTTCAAAGCCGGCAGCTAGTATCTTACACAATACGCATGGTTTTAATCCGACCCCTCAGACGCAAGTATCAAAATTTCACAAATTATTCTTACCCTATTCTTGCTCAACTCAAGCAATTTCAAGGTACGAGTGCCTGACTAACATGAGATGAATTATTTGGTCTGTCACACGTCTGGAAGGGCCTGCAATTTGTGGTAAGTGCGCTTTTCCAGTCTCTTGTTTGGTTTTTGCAGTTGCGAAGTGGTATTGAAAAAAAAAAAACGTCTTGGCCGCATAAGAGGCTGCGGAGGCTCGCTTTGCTAGCCTATTTACTATCTCGTTGACTTCGTTGCCCAATCCTGCTATCTAACCATTCATAAAACTTGACAAATTTCCTTTGGGCAGCAGACTTATTTTGTATGTTTACTATTCTATATAATTTCACAAAACGAACATTTTATTGACAGGCAATGTATTTCATGTGCTTCCCAAACTGTAAGTTGCCGGAAAACTTCGACACCTGCGCCGCCTGTATTTCAAAACATGGAAATACAAACCCACCCACCCCCGATTTAACCTTCTATCCAGAGAAGCTTAAATCAAATTGTTAGTGTAATTGTGTGGTATTACGTACGATTCGCCGCGTTTTTTAACAGCCGAGCAAATTAGAGTGGGAAATTTGCTCGGCTGTTAAAAAACGCGGCGAATCGTACGTTTTGTGGCTGCTGGACGCAGTAGAAAGAGATAAGTCCGATTTAGATGCACACCGGAAGTTCCCCGCACCGTAACGTCGTCATATATTGCAATGCTGCTGTACTTTTTTGCCTGAGCATCTGTTTGGAATATCGTGTTAGGGTTTGAATATTACCCAAGACGCCGTTTGACTTTCTTGCACTCACAAATTATCTTAATTTAGCGCACTATCAACAGCATGTAGTGAAGAGCTTTGTTTTCGTTGCATAACCGTAATGCGTAAACCATGGCTCCTATTTTTAATCCTATCATACCAAGTAGAAAACCACCAAAATTAATTTCGGGCGACCCATAATCCTGAACCCTTTTTGTTAGTGCCAGGCGAGTCTTTCGTCTCCACTAATATACATAAACCAGGCTCTGCTGTTAAAGTAATTGTGAAATGATTTTTTAACCGAATGTCACGTTCTCATTTGTTATCCTTTGTGCAATTACCGGATCTAGGATTGGGCCCAACCAGTACAACGACGAAATCCAAAAAATAGCTAAAAAAAAAACTGTACATGAAAGGGGGAGCAGGCTACTCCACATCCCATTGTATTTTTTTATGAACAAAACTTCCATTTGCATGTCTTCAGAATCAAACATTGAGTTCAAAAATATATATTGAAGTGCTGTGTAGCATGAAGTAGGCATTCTTTAGCTTAAAAAAAAACATTGAAAAATCCTAGACAGCACTGAATAATCTTCGAAATATATGGTGGCAAAAGTCTAAAGGGTCACAAACTCTTTCCTTCCTCCTTTGTACGTTTCCTGATGAGTACGATAAAAAAAATGATTCGAAATCAATACTTTTAAATTGGCTACTCCACTTCTTGGTTCTGAAGTAATCCTTTAGATAGTATTCGACAAGACAAACGAGAAGATACCGAGAACTGATCACGATTTTGGGTCAAACAACCCTCACTACCGTGGAAAAACGAATTTTTGTTTCTCGACTCAATGAAAAGTCCCAATTGAAAATTGTGCTTCCGACCAACCGTTCACACCAAAACTCTGAACGAAAAAAAGGGGCGAAAACAACTACTTAAAACGAAAATGTCGACGAAAATAAGAAAAATTGTTTGTCACACCACAGTATTGGAAACGTCGCTCTAATACACAGCATAGTTTGCCACCTTGGAGTTTCCTGTTGTTTGCTTGTCCTTTATCCTTTCAACTCTGCACTTTTCTTGTGTGTTCGAATTTTCTTCGCACAATCCCAATGGTTTTTTTTTTTTAATTTTGTTTGTTGTTATTTTCTTCGTTTTCTTGTTTTATTTTGCTTCACCGGAGTTGTAGAGAAAACCTCGATTTTATGGGATACTTGTATAGTTT
This sequence comes from Chloromyia formosa, assembly GCA_964017055.1. Classification (NCBI taxonomy): domain Eukaryota; kingdom Metazoa; phylum Arthropoda; class Insecta; order Diptera; family Stratiomyidae; genus Chloromyia; species Chloromyia formosa. The sequence continues at coordinate 14,886,951 of OZ024816.1, read as the reverse complement.
GGAGCTGCTCATTCAATTCTTTGCCATTGTCACGGGTAGCTACCGCACCGGTGTCCGGGCTTCGATCGAGTCGTTTTTGTTTTGTGAGGCAGGGAGTTGGTAGTGGTCCTGTTTTTTTTATATAGTTTTCGAGGATGCGACAACCAAGTGATTTCGAGTGAAATTCACTTGGGAACTGAGAAAAGTGTCGAAGAGTATTTCGGCAAAGGATTCTTGGGTTCGAATTATTGTTGTTGGCGTGGTGTCAGGATATGCATTTGTTGTACTGTTGACGATGACACTCACTTTGTTTGTGAAAGTGCTCCAGTGCAACTAGGCAGAAGCTGTAAATACATGCCCAACAGCAACAACACACAAGTAGTTATTTTCATGCATATATCTGAACTTGGCATTTAATTGACTTGTCCCAAATAAAATCGAAATTAAACTCTGCCTGGAGCACTTCATTTATAACATTTCAGAATGACACATCTTTGATCAAGTTGCACATTTCTCACAACTTCTTGACCCACCAAGCCGAATCATCATCACCGGTGCCAATAAAAAAGACTCTCAACCTCATTCTAACCACTATCTGAATCGGCATTTGCAGCATTTGCCCATTAAAACCGAATCGTCTTTGTAAGATAATAAATACCACTCCTCAAAGCGATTTTTCCTTTTATTTATGCTACGATAACTCTATTAAAGTCAACCTAGACCCACACTTCAACCTTCTTCAGCTTCCTCGAAACACTACACACACTTGATATCTTTTAATCAGTATCTATCTACCGGATAAAAGCATGCATGTACATCAAACTGTCGTCGATAAATCTGAAGTACATAGTATGAACATAGCCTGAAGCTTAGTTCTCAGATTGATTCAAATTGCAATGCGGATGGATGGAATTAAAAGCCAGGCTGGCTCTTCTAGCCATGTCAGCTATAGACTCATGTTAAAGCGCTCCATGGGAAGCTCTATCTCTATATAGGTAGACAGTTAGTAGAAACGGGTACATCTTAGGAGAGTATAATATCATCATAGATTTCCAGACTCAATGATATCGGTCTCATAATCAACATGTCCCAGCCCCGCCCCATCGAGCCATCTTCTCATATTGATGTCAATTGTCATTAAAATGCGATCCCGACAAACGTTCAAAAGATGAGAAATGCAAATAGTCAAGAGTATAATGTACTCGAACCAGATTGAAAGATGCAAATATTCCAGAAATTATTATAACGGCATCTGTATCATCAAAACTAGACCTGACTTGGAGATGTAGGCTTTTTGTTCGTTTGATCATAATAACGAAGTATCTTCCATAGCCTGAGTCTAGAGGTATAGCTGCCAGGTGTGGATTGAAACAGTGTTAATGACAACCTTCAAGTGAATTTCTTGATTGAAGGCCTGGAAATGCTTGTGGCAAGTATGAAATTGTACTCGTATGTATCTGTATCTGGCGGATTCAATTAAATTGGCTTTTTATTTAAAGGACAACGAATAATTACGGGGATTACCGTTTGAATACTTGCAGCTCACAAAAAATATGTGTAAATTTATGTTATCATCCGAAGGACTATGTTAAATATGCAAAGCCGAAAAGATACCGCGAAGAGGAAAAGGTACTGATGGCAAGGGAAAACAAAAAGCCGAAATCACAGAAGGACATGACGAGTGGAGCCACGTAGAGATCGCCGATGTTCCGAGCCTACTTTTCAGTAACCAATAATTTGCCGGTTTTGATTTATTGGCATTTTTTTTGTGAAAATTTATATATTTGTCCTTTTTAGTCCTGTTTTGGATGTATGAACCTAAATTTAATATTTCCTATATCGAAAACGACACATCCACGCTGCAATTGCACAATGCAAATCTTCTTTATTTCCAAAATTTTTCCCAAATTTAAAAAATAATGATTTAACATCCATTCAATTACAATAGCTTATTCAAGTTCGGAATATGAATATAAGGTAAGGCGTTAGTTGAACCAAAACGAAAGTTGAGATACGGATTACTACTTCATCTTAGCCTTTAGGGCATCAGCGCGTCAAACATAGCTGACGTTTCGTTAGCATATAGAAGATTTCGGATAGTGAAAGTTGCTGGCATTCACATCCTGTCCTTTGTTTGTCGGTTTCTACGACAGGCCGGCTAAGTGAGAGGCTGTGGTATCATTCTCCACACCACAGGGGGGATGTTTACCTCAACCAAATCATCGCATCACCATTACTGGCGGCTTGACTTTGGTTAGCAATGGACGACGACCACTGCCGTTCGAAGAGGCGCCAATGAGGAGGACTATGGAAGAGGAATGCCACAAATTCTACGGCACAAGTACAAAAACCTGCTCGTGGAAACAGTGTTCGAACTGTATTTCACAGAAACTTACCATATGCATCATCTCAACTACATCTCAACTTTCGCCTTGCCTGACTCTCAGACTGCTGACATAAGGTCAAGCAAATTTTGAGGTACGCGTTCTGTAGAGCGAAAGTTGAGGCGCAGCTCTGCGGTGCAATTCACTATATCCAGAATGTGCACACAAAAGGGCACAAACAAAGACCTTTTCAGGCTCACGGAGCGCCGGAGTTGTGATTCCGGGAAGGCCTTCGGTATTTTCGTCGATTACAACTACGATCTATGCAATTAAACACGAGCCGTGACTTCTGCCTGTCCTTCTGATTCGACAAAGTAAAATATACGTACTAAACCACTCCCAACTACGCACAAGGGAGTGACATTAGCCAACTCCTCACCTGACGAAAACAAAGTGGAGCTAAAAGTAACATCCTAAAGTAATTTACATTAAAACTTTTCAACAGCACCGCCACACAATTGGAATTTAGTCCATTTAAATCTGCCTCAAATATAAAAACGTTACACTATGCTTTTGCACTTTTTTAAAAAAGTGGGCGCCCAGTGTGGGATCGCTCCCATATAAATTTATAGGGCAATCAACTAAAGTCAGCTGACAGGTGACATCAACCACCTTCTTAACGAGGATAAATAGGAGATAATCAGTACCCACGCAAATGGCGCCCATACAGACAAAGTCAATATTAGACCGATTGGTTGGAATTGATATTTATTCCGAAAACCGTATTCAGTACATTCCCAAGCCAGTGACCAGATATGGTTTTTAGTGCCTAAATCGCGAGAAACTCGCATTCATCCCGTCCCTTTCAGGGGACGAGTTTGAAACGTTTTTTGAGAGCATTTCTGTTGCAGATAGTAAGAACCTTAAACCCACACACGGGGATTTGTATTTCCTAAAGCGGAAATTCCTACAGTGCGGCGTCAGAGTGCATTTCCGCTTTTGGTGGCAAGAATCAAGGAGCCACACAGAGAGGACTCGTAGTTCCTAAAGCGGAAATTCCTTGAGTATGGGATCAGAGTCCATTTACGCCTCAGGTGGAAAGAGCCCAAAAACCCCGACACATGTATAAGAGAAATTAACCGCAAAAATATGCGGTTAATATCCCCATTTCATGGTTATTCACGGTATTCAACCACTACGCCAACGCTCCAGTTTCGTCCCCTCAAAGAGACGAGATACGGGTGTGGGTTTTTGTAACTAGAAAACTGTATCGATTTGGCCACTGGCTTGGGGACGTACTGAACACGGTTTAAGGTATTGCCATTTTAGACGACAAATGCAATCAAAATACGTCTCGATCTCATCCCCTCAAAGTGAAGATTATATAGATTGCATTTAGAGAGAATTTATAATATTCCTTAATTGCGGCTTCGAAATGCATTTCCGCTTTAGATGGTAAAAGAATAAGCGAGTGTAGTGAAAATTCTCCCTAAATGCAACTGAGATAATTCTCTTCAAAATCGTAAATCCGTGCCCTCACGCTCGCGTTCGCTTCGGGATCCGGGGGTAAAAGGACCCTCGGTCTCTGTACCACCGACAGATTAGTACTCATCAAGTGCTGCTTTCGATCTGTTAGTGGAAGCAGCACGAATTTGATTCATAACGAACACAAAGCCAGGGCCGCCTTGATAAACTGAATCTAAATGGAAAGACCACTCTGTAGGAGGGAGGGGGGGTGCTACAGATGAAAGCTACAGCTACTTGAAGGGAAAATACGTAAAGTATAGTGGCTAAGTCCTAAGACTTAGACCAAGTAGCCTTAATGTGCTTGTGGGGATGAAAGTCGGTGGGTTAGCTAAAAAGAACCCGATGAGGCTCTTTTCAGTCCTGTTCTTTACAAGAAATGGGCCCCATGTTGGGTGCCAAAGATGAATATGCTTGTGGGGACGGAGCCTAAGCTAGCATAATGACCATAGACTTAGACCAAGTAGCCTTAATGTGCTTGTGGGGATGCAAATCGGTGAATAAGCTAAAAAGAACCCGATGAAGCTTTTTTCAGTCCTGTTCTTTACCAGAAGTGGGCCCCATGTTGGGTGCCAAATATGAATATGCTTGTGGGGATGGAGCCTAAGGTAGCATAATGACCATAAAGGTGGGGCCTCGTCAATTCGGGAGCCGTGGGTGGGGTTTTCGCTGCTCGTTGCTCTTGTCCTTTACGTACATATTAACAAAATTCATAGGCCTGGGGAAGACAACACAAATAGGGGAGGCAAAAATGGGGAATAATAAAAAAATGGGGCGAGGATGGAGTGGTTGGGGGCCGATTTAGATGCCCACGCGTTCGCATCGGGATCCGGGTTTAATGGGACCCTCGGCCTCTGGGTTTGTACCACCGACAGATCACTACTCATCAGGTGCTGTCTTCGATCGGTCGATGGAAGCAGCACGACCAGAATATGGTTCATTACATCTTCTCTGAGTTAATGAATTTCCATTTTATGAGTTTTTGCCGAAGGTGTCTTGAAAAGCAGATCACTACATGAGCATTGTCGCCATCAAATGCTTTTGCAGTAGCTTCCGAATTTACAGAGTCCCTTAATTACAGACGTTGGTTTATCAGTGCCTCTAATTTACGGGAATCTGTTGATGATACCTAGAATATAATTGATAAAATTAAAATAAGATTAAAATAATTTCTGCAATGAGAAAGTGTCAATGCAAAATTAAACTGCCACTCTTTTTACTGATAGTGTCATCCATTAATCCCACGCCCACGTGTTAATTTCATTTCGGTTTCTGCGCCACTGATAATTTATTTTTCAATTTTTAGCTTACACTAAGACCCTGTACCAATAAACGCACTAATGTCCTCCTCTTTTTAATTTTTCAGGTTCGTCGTGCATTATGTTTTGTGATGGACGTACCCGTACTTAGTAAGTAATTATGTATATGGAAATATTACAATTGGGAAATCATTCTATTGTTGGATTGTGTTTTATCGTAATTGCATTAATGTTTCATATTGTAGTCCGGACAATGGATAACCTGGAATGGGATTCCTATGAAATGGAATGAAATACTGATATACAATAGTAGAGCCTTGTTTGACAAGGCCAGTCCCCATTTCTGAGCTCAATGCGATGAAGGTTAATAGTGTTATGCATTAACTACACAGAAGGGTTAATCTAGGATGGTGATATGGTTCCTTTCATTCTGAAGGTTGTAACGATTTGTTTTGCGTGAGCTGTGCTAAGTATTGAGGCCGTAGATCGAGGTATGGTCGTTTACACCAATCGTGACACCTAAGTGTCAAAATCTCCGCAGTAATGACCTGAGATGACGCGTGCTCGACACTAGCTCAGCTCGGTAGTGGGAGAATTTCACGCGTCTGCCCGAACGCCGATGGCAGTTTGAACTTCTACAACCCCGCCCCACTACCGATAGTTGAGCTGAGCTTCATTACTGAAGAAATTTGGGCACTTAGGTGTTACGGCTGTTCTGAATAACCATATCTCGATTGTCATCCTCAATAGTGAGCACAGTTCACGCAACAGAAATCGTTACAAATGTTGCCCAACGTAGGACTAGGACTTCATTCCACCTTGAGGTCCTATTATCGGTCCCACTGCTGGAGTTTGACAACTTTTGAGGTTCCATCCTCACTTTAGTGCTGCACGCATACAGAGACTTACAAACTCAAACTAAATTTTTTTTAACTCTTTTTTTTTCTTCTTCTTAAATCCTCATCCCATCCTTGAAGAGTAGATTATCCATGTAGTGTAGGATTTCCTATCACCATCTACAGGTATTGCCTACATCATTTTGTCAAACGATGCTTTTGCATCATGGGTAAGGCGATTCGATCAAAAGGACCTTTCGGGATTACCGGAACCGATAATTTACTCCCGATCTCCGATTCGCGTCCCTTGAATGTCTTCCCACCTTTGTGTGTAGGCACTGACCTTCTATAGCTCTTTTTCTTAACAAACCGGATTTCGGAACTCGTCCTTGTTCGGCTTATCCGGTTTCGATGGTCAAGGGAGAAAGGGAATTGTATTTTACCGGCGTTTACGCCTGTAACATAACTCCGACTTCCCGAAACCTAGGAACAGGGTAGTGTATCGACGAGGAATGAACTCGTACTGCCCTAAGGGGGCAATTACTGCAATTATTTTTCTCTTGGCCGTCGGAGTTCCTTATCCGTCTCTGGGACTAGGACGTTTTTTTTATGAGGATGACGAACTTATTGGGAGTAGAAGGGTGGCGAAGTCCTAAGGGGATTTAAAAAACAAAGTCAACTCACTTAAATTTTTATCGTCAAGGTGCATATTCCCAATTTCGCATAACATTAAGTTTAAAGTATTTTGTTGCGTATCTTGTATCACTACGCGGAATTTGCAAAGGGAGTAAGAATCTAGGATGCCACTAAATTGTAATCTGCTACCACCAATAGGGCAGGGGAGGAGAGCTGTGCCAAGACCGAGCAATACGGTGACGATCAATGTCTCAAACACAACTCGACGCTCGGACGAGGGAGCGACCAGTATTGGCCTCCTTATTGCAATTTGGTCAAAATTCCGACATGCCCATGCCAATCAATTTCCGCTGGGATTCGATGAATCCTAACATCACATGGCGCGGTGGCTTAACATGTCACGCGGCCAGGCCAATTTGGCCAGTACTAAACCCTGGCCGCTCTTCAGGATTGCTTATGCAGGACAGGAAGTGTATGAGTAATGTTGTAGGGGCTATCACTGGTTATTGAGCTCTGTGAAGTTGGCACCGTCACATTCGATTTTTCAAATTTGAATTGTGCAGTTCGTTTGCCCATCGTAGGCCCACGTTTGCCCAGGAAAAATTTTCGTTTGCCCACCCTTACAAAAAAAGTTATTAACAAAATACTTTTTTTTCAAAATGCAAAAACCCACGAATTTTTTTTTTCAAAAATTGGGATTTTTTTTCGCTATTTCGTTTGCCCAACGTTAGCCCAGGATTGCCCACCCAAAATTTTCGTTTGCCCACCCCTCAAATTTTTTTTATTCAAAAAATTAAATTTTTGTCCCACATTGGGCGTCACATTATACACCCTCAAAACGATAATATTTAATTTAAATTGCCCACCCCATTAGCCCATTATAAGCCCTCGTTTGCCCAGTAAAAATTTTCGTATGTCCACCCTTGCAGAAAAAGTTATAAGAGAATCAAATTTTTTGGGTTGCGAATACTTATATCCTTAATTAAGCTCCTTAAATCATCAGATCGATTGCCCATCGTGCACTATCGTTTGCCCAGGAAAAAGTTTCGTTTGCCCATCCCTCCAACTCTTTTTATAAAAAAGTAAGTATTTTGATCCCACTTGGGCGCCACTTTCCACAGTTTGGCTCCTTAAAGGATCATTTTGTAGTGCAAGCTGGGCAGTTCATTTGCCCGTCGCCGATTGTCGTTTGCCCAGCAAAAAGTTTCGTTTGCCCACCCTTGCAAGAGAAGTTATTAGAGAATTAAATTTTTGGGGTTGCGAATACTTACATCCTTAATTTGGCTCCTTACAGGATAATTTTGTGGTTCAAACTCATCAGTTCGATTGCCCATCGCCGATTGTCGTTTGCCCAGGAAAAAGTTTCGTTTGCCCATCTCTCCAACTCTTTTTATAAAAAAGTAAGTATTTTGATCCCACTTGGGCGCCACTTTCCACAGTTTGGTTCCTTAAAGGACATTTTGAGGCCGCAAGCTGGGCAGTTCGTTTGGCCATCGCGGATTATCGTTTGCCCAGGAAAAAGTTTCGTTTGCCCACCCTTGCGAAAAAAGTTATAAGCTAAAAAAATTTGTTTATGATGGTTATACTTATACTGTTATTTTGGCTCCTTAAAGGATCATTTTGAAGTGCAAGCTGGGCAGTTCGTTTGGCCATTGCGGATTATCGTTTGCCCAGGAAAAAGTTTCGTTTGCCCACCCTTGCAAGAAAAGTTATTAGAGAATTAAATTTTTGGGGTTGCGAACACTTATATCCTTAATTTGGCTCCTTAAAGGATAATTTTGTGGTTCGAACTCATCAGTTTGATTGCCCATCGTACATTATCGTTTGCCCAGGAAAAAGTTTCGTTTGCCCAGGAAAAGGTTTCGCTTGCCCACCCTTGCGAAAAAAGTTATAAGCAGCCAATTTTTTTTTAATTTGGTTATACTTATACTGTTATTTTGGCTCCTTAAAGGATAATTTTGTAGTGCAAGCTGGGCAGTTCATTTGCCCATCGCCGATTGTCGTTTGCCCAGGAAAAAGTTTCGTTTGCCCACCCTTGCAAGAGAAGTTATTAGAGAATTAAATTTTTGGGGTTGCGAATACTTACATCCTTAATTTGGCTCCTTACAGGATAATTTTGTGGTTCGAACTCATCAGTTTGATTGCCCATCGTACATTATCGTTTGCCCAGGAAAAGGTTTCGTTTGCCCACCCTTGCGAAAAACGTTATAAGCTGACAATTTTTTTTTATGATGGTTATACTTATACTGTTATTTTGGCTCCTTAAAGGATCATTTTGTAGTGCAAGCTGGGCAGTTCATTTGCCCGTCGCCGATTGTCGTTTGCCCAGCAAAAAGTTTCGTTTGCCCACCCTTGCAAGAGAAGTTATTAGAGAATTAAATTTTTGGGGTTGCGAATACTTACATCCTTAATTTGGCTCCTTACAGGATAATTTTGTGGTTCAAACTCATCAGTTCGATTGCCCATCGCCGATTGTCGTTTGCCCAGGAAAAAGTTTCGTTTGCCCATCTCTCCAACTCTTTTTATAAAAAAGTAAGTATTTTGATCCCACTTGGGCGCCACTTTCCACAGTTTGGTTCCTTAAAGGACATTTTGAGGCCGCAAGCTGGGCAGTTCGTTTGGCCATCGCGGATTATCGTTTGCCCAGGAAAAAGTTTCGTTTGCCCACCCTTGCGAAAAAAGTTATAAGCTAAAAAAATTTGTTTATGATGGTTATACTTATACTGTTATTTTGGCTCCTTAAAGGATCATTTTGAAGTGCAAGCTGGGCAGTTCGTTTGGCCATTGCGGATTATCGTTTGCCCAGGAAAAAGTTTCGTTTGCCCACCCTTGCAAGAAAAGTTATTAGAGAATTAAATTTTTGGGGTTGCGAACACTTATATCCTTAATTTGGCTCCTTAAAGGATAATTTTGTGGTTCGAACTCATCAGTTTGATTGCCCATCGTACATTATCGTTTGCCCAGGAAAAAGTTTCGTTTGCCCAGGAAAAGGTTTCGCTTGCCCACCCTTGCGAAAAAAGTTATAAGCAGCCAATTTTTTTTTAATTTGGTTATACTTATACTGTTATTTTGGCTCCTTAAAGGATAATTTTGTAGTGCAAGCTGGGCAGTTCATTTGCCCATCGCCGATTGTCGTTTGCCCAGGAAAAAGTTTCGTTTGCCCACCCTTGCAAGAGAAGTTATTAGAGAATAAAATTTTTGGGGTTGCGAATACTTACATCCTTAATTTGGCTCCTTACAGGATAATTTTGTGGTTCAAACTCATCAGTTCGATTGCCCATCGTGCATTGTGGTTTGCCCAGGAAAAAGTTTCGTTTGCCCATCTCTCCAACTCTTTTTATAAAAAAGTAAGTATTTTGATCCCACTTGGGCGCCACTTTCCACAGTTTGGCTCCTTAAAGGACATTTTGAGGCTGCAAGCTGGGCAGTTCGTTTGGCCATCGCGGAATATCGATTGCCCAGGAAAAAGTTTCGTTTGCCCACCCTTGCGAAAAAAGTTATAAGCTAAAAAAATTTTTTATGATGGTTATACCTATACTGTTATTTTGGCTCCTTAAAGGATCATTTTGAAGTGAAAGCTGGGCAGTTCGTTTGGCCATCGCGGATTATCGTTTGCCCAGGAAAAAGTTTCGTTTGCCCACCCTTGCAAGAAAAGTTATTAGAGAATTAAATTTTTGGGGTTGCGAACACTTATATCCTTAATTTGGCTCCTTAAAGGATAATTTTGTGGTTCGAACTCATCAGTTTGATTGCCCATCGTACATTATCGTTTGCCCAGGAAAAGGTTTCGTTTGCCCACCCTTGCGAAAAACGTTATAAGCTGACAATTTTTTTTTATGATGGTTATACTTATACTGTTATTTTGGCTCCTTAAAGGATCATTTTGTAGTGCAAGCTGGGCAGTTCGTTTGGCCATCGCGGATTATCGTTTGCCCAGGAAAAAGTTTCGTTTGCCCACCCTTGCAAGAAAAGTTATTAGAGAATTAAATTTTTGGGGTTGCGAACACTTATATCCTTAATTTGGCTCCTTAATGGATAATTTTGTGGTTCGAACTCATCAGTTTGATTGCCCATCGTACATTATCGTTTGCCCAGGAAAAAGTTTCGTTTGCCCAGGAAAAGGTTTCGTTTGCCCGCCCTTGCAAAAAAGTTATAAGCTGACATTTTTTTTTTAATTTGGTAATACTTATACTGTTATTTTGGCTCCTTAAAGGATCATTTTGTAGTGCAAGCTGGGCAGTTCGTTTGGCCATCGCGGATTATCGTTTGCCCAGGAAAAAGTTTCGTTTGCCCACCCTTGGAAGAAAAGTTATTAGAGAATTAAATTTTTGGGGTTGCGAATACTTATATCCTTAATTTGGCTCCTTAAAGGATAATTTTGTGGTTCGAACTCAGCAGTTCGATTGCCCATCGTGCATTACTGTTTTCCCAGAAAAAGTTTCGTTTGCCCAGGAAAAGGTTTCGTTTGCCCGCCCTTGCAAAAAAAGTTATAAGCTGACAATTTTTTTTTTAATTTGGTTATACTTATACTGTTATTTTGGCTCCTTAAAGGATCATTTTGTAGTGCAAGCTGGGCAGTTCGTTTGGCCATCGCGGATTATCGTTTGCCCAGGAAAAAGTTTCGTTTGCCCACCCTTGGAAGAAAAGTTATTAGAGAATTAAATTTTTGGGGTTGCGAATACTTATATCCTTAATTTGGCTCCTTAAAGGATAATTTTGTGGTTCGAACTCAGCAGTTCGATTGCCCATTGTGCATTACTGTTTTCCCAGAAAAAGTTTCGTTTGCCCAGGAAAAGGTTTCGTTTGCCCGCCCTTGCAAAAAAAGTTATAAGCTGACAATTTTTTTTTTAATTTGGTTATACTTATACTGTTATTTTGGCTCCTTAAAGGATCATTTTGTAGTGCAAGCTGGGCAGTTCGTTTGGCCATCGCGGATTATCGTTTGCCCACCCTTGCAAGAAAAGTTATTAGAGAATTAAATTTTTGGGGTTGCGAACACTTATATCCTTAATTTGGCTCCTTAAAGGATAATTTTGTGGTTCGAACTCATCAGTTTGATTGCCCATCGTACATTATCGTTTTCCCAGGAAAAAGTTTCGTTTGCCCAGGAAAAGGTTTCGTTTGCCCACCCTTGCAAGAAAAGTTATAAGCTGACAATTTTTTTTTAATTTGGTTATACTTATACTGTTATTTTGGCTCCTTAAAGGATCATTTTGTAGTGCAAGCTGGGCAGTTCGTTTGGCCATGGCGGATTATCGTTTGCCCAGGCAAAAGTTTCGTTTGCCCACCCTTGCAAGAAAAGTTATTAGAGAATTAAATTTTTGGGGTTGCGAAAACTTATATCCTTAATTTGGCTCCTTAAAGGATAATTTTGTGGTTCGAACTCAGCAGTTCGATTGCCCATCGTGCATTACTGTTTTCCCAGGAAAAAGTTTCGTTTGCCCAGGAAAAGGTTTCGTTTGCCCCCCCTTGCAGAAAAAGTTATAAGCTGACAATTTTTTTTTAATTTGGTTATACTTATACTGTTATTTTGGCTCCTTAAAGGATCATTTTGTAGTGCAAGCTGGGCAGTTCGTTTGGCCATCGCGGACTATCGTTTGGTAAGGAAAAAGTTTGCCCACCCTAGCAAAAGAAGTTATTGAAAAAATAGGATTTTTTGTACTTTGGGAATTCTTAATTTAGCTTTTAAAGGAAATTTTTTTATGCGAACTGGGTTTTTCGTTTGATCATCGTAGGCAAAAAGGTTCGTTTTCGCACCTGTAAGAAAAGTTATTGGCAAAATAATTTTTTTAGATTGGGAATCATAAAGGCTCAATTTACATTGCCTTACGAACCGGATGAACCGAATGAGTGGCATGAGCAAACCACTTTGATGACCAACTCAATAGTAGATGGTTGTTGCGCGAGAGCATGTGGTTCATGCGGCAATGGAAACTGAGCTTGAGCTAGCTCTTTAAAGTACAAAAAATATGTACACACATTTATGCAATCAGCAGAAATCATTTCCGCTTTTTCCAACCATGAGAGCACTGTTTCCAAGGTTAAACTTTCAGTCTTATATTGCATGCATGCGTATGTTGAGCTATATAATAAATGAAAGCTTGGGGAAATGGCTTATCTTGCATATTTGATGCTGCAAACGCAAATTGGGGTTGGTCTGGGGGTTTGACTGTGGCTTTGCTCTAGTGGAGTTTCGGGTTCTACTCGCGTCGTGGGTCTTTCTAACTTTTCCTATTCATGGAAGACTTTTTTTTTGCCAAAAAAAAAAAACGTTTAATTTTAAGGAAAAAAAATTAAAGAAATGTTTGAAAAGATTAAGAGCATAACGAGAACTTTAATAACTTAAATTACATGTAAACATGGTTAAAGAAATTGCTTGGATGGTCAAAAATTTCGTACTTTTACTTTTTTCTAGTAACTGGTTAAGCATTTATATTAAATTCTAATCTGCTAAGCTGTTTTTATTACGAATAAAACACAAAACTACTAGAGCTTTTAGGAGATGATGCCAGGGGGAAACGGCGATGAAACCCAAAGGTTTGCTGCTTTCCCACGAGTCATCCCTAAAGCGCGCGTTGTGCGGCTGCTATACAAATTCTCTAAATTAAAACCCCCCAAAATATAAAAATTTTAATTTTACATATATGTATATAAATATTTCATACTATTCAATTAATATTAATTGATTTTCTACAAAAAAAAAAAGAAAACGAAAAAACCCGCCCTCGGGGACTTGAACCCACAACCCCCAGCCCGGCGATCCGGCGCACTAACATCTACGCTAACGAGACCCTCGGATGCTGCTTTGCACGGCTTGCAACTTTAACCGCACAAGCAAAACTATCGGCAAGGTTATGAAGGTGAATACATTGGCGGAGTTTCCATGCAGCTAATGAAATCGCTGTCAACTCGCTCAATCGACGCTGTACAGGAAATTTAATCTAGCCCAAAAGTTCGAGACATCCCAGATAAGAACAAATTCTTTGTGCTTAGTCGCTTTTGTGTAAATTCCTGGTTTACAATAGTTGCATTTTTGTCGTCAGTCCAGATGAAATTTGTTCTGTTTGTTACTGTAATGCGTGCGATTTTTGTTCTGCACTAGATCTGGACTGCCGAAAAAACGCAGCTAATATGAATATTTTTTTTTACTGAAAGCACAGAATTTACAAAATAGTCTACATTTTCATTTACTAAGAAAGAAAACGTTCGGTATCATTGGGATTGATTTCGGGTGCATTAAGCAAAGCGCTGAGATACTCTAAGAAAGATGAAAAGATAAAACATCCGTGTTGAGAAAATGTATTTTGTACTTTGGCCATTTTTATTCATTTTTTTTTTGTATCATACAGTTTTGGGTCATATGCATAATATAGGTATATCAACTCTCTTTTAAATAAACATATATTCTTAGTCTAATATTATATAGTATTCATTCCTAAAACAGAATGACTGAAATTATATGTACGTTAATTATAACATGTTTAAATAATAAGTCTCTGGTAGTGTTAATTTTGTTCTTATAAGCAAGAAAAACAAATTGTTATACGTACATATCTATTAATATTTTAAAGTAGCACAAAATAAGTACATATGTTAATGTCGTTCCATGAAAAGTAAATTTAGCGTATGCCATTATATAATAATTATTATTTGTTTTATATTTTCTTAATCTTGTACTGTAGTTTCAGGTTGTCTTTTTATTATGTTCATTATTTATCACTATTTATTTAACCAACGAAAACGGATATCGTAAAATACAAAGGACTAAATTCTCACTTTTTGTTTCAACCCTGAAATAGAATACCGGGTTTTGTTTAGAAAACGTTCAATTCCTGTAACCCAGGCTATTCAGGATGTGGACAGGCTAAGCATAAATGCTGCTCCAAGATTTACAATTATTATTTTAGGCTTTAAGTGTTAGCCACTGGTTTTCGCGAGAGAATTGGGAATTTGTATATGTTGCAGGGATTCAGCGCACAACGTCAAATAATGATATTTCCCGAAAAGCAATGCACTTTTTTGCCGGTATCGTTGGAAACTTACCAGGGAAAGAAATGGGGAATATTTGTGGTCATCGGTCTACATGGATATGATGTAATGTATGTTCCATCACGCCAAGTTTTTCTCACCGTTAGGTAGTACAAGTAAAATAGTGCAGTGCCGATGTAGGTAGATTTGTCTGAAGAGATTCCGGAGAAAAGCGCAATACAATTTTACTCTTGTTCGCCGGGAAACTTCATAAAACGACGCAATGCTCTAAGTCGCTGCAACGTATATAAATATGTATACTCTGTGCTAGATAGCTGTCTTATATTACGTTTACACTATCCCCAGATTACTTCATCTGCGGCTTAATCTTGGTGTGGTGTGTTCAAAATTGTATGTATTTGACAGTTGCAGATTAAATCAGCCGGCGCAAATGAAGTAATCTGGGTATAGTGTAAACGTAATATTAATGATAAATTTAGGATTATGTAAGTAGGTATCTATATTCAAATCAAAAACTCAAGTTGTGGCGGGTAAAATATTGAATGTCGCCAAACATAATGTTTGGACATGCATTCGAATAAAGCATATTTAAATACTATTATGAAATTTTATTTTTCGTTCGAATGTTCTAAAGCATATTTAAATACTATTATAAAGTTTTATTTTTTATTCGAATATTCTATTGTAGAACGATGCAACATTTAAAAAAATATACTTCTACCAATATATATAAAATTTTTAAAATATCTGCCTCAATTCACACCATTGGAAAAAAAAACTCCATGTTAGTATTACAATAAAATATGCCTCATTCGATTCGACGGTCACTATAAGTTTTTCGGCGTTAACATTTTTAATATAATATGGAATAGCCATTTGTTATGCTGGGAGTCAGAATAAGCCGCACCAGCTGTAAAAATAGTTGGTGCGGTGACTACTATCAGGAACCAACGCTCACAAAGTACAAACGGCATTCAATTCTCAAAATGGAAGGAAAATAAGCGGGACAAAAATCATGATTTTGGCTTCTTGACAACACAGGAAAACTGGTTTGGGTTAAATCATAAAGCTGTGGAAAATAAAGAAGAAAGTATACGTAAATCTCGCAATACACCGTAAAAAGTGGTTAACTCAGAAAGGCTGTGGCTCTCCACAATGTTTCATCTGTGGGCGAAATGAATGAAATGAAATGCCTATTTACTTTTTATATAAAATAATATTTCGGCGTTAACTTCTGGGAGCCTTGCACCTCGAATGGGCTTTGAAGATCGTCTTTTTCAACCCACACACCTGTCACGCTCCTACTGTAAGCCGTGTAATGCCCTGGTTGGTGGCAAATAATCCCTCCTAATAGGTAAACAGTATCTCCCGCCCTAATTTTGTCCGGGATATCCTCCAATGGAAGACGGTGATTGAATGTATGGTTTACCGATAGAAAAATTTGCGTATCGATAAAAAGATACGGACCTTCTCGTATTGTTATCGTTTTCGGGCCCAAACACTGTTTACATTTTTTGACATGGATATGTCTTATAGCTGGGGGTCATCCTAAAAATCAGTCCGTCACACGAAATGTCTGTTTTTCTACTCGGGGGTCAGAAGAGGAAACAAGCCCATCGAAAATTTTTCTTTTCTGGTTGTGCATGTCGTTTGAGTGAAGTGGTCATTGTGCATGGCTGTTGCTTGTAGATCCGCGCGGGCGGTGCACATGCGGGGATCCAGTGTGTACATGTTGGGATGTTGATTTGATAGCGATAAAGGTTGACGTTGTGGATGGCAAGAAATAACAAAGTGTACGGGTGAACGGGCGGACTTTCAATGACCTTCAATTTCCGCCAATTCCCATTCATCATTTAATAAAATAGCCCGTGTTGTACTATCTGAATCACTAGGGTCCCAGAAAAGGTAGCAAGTAGTCAGTTCGACTAACATTTGGACATGCGCAGACGCAATTTGAGAGAGTGTACATAGTTCCCGCCCCCCGAAGATGAGCGAGAGCGGATGAAGTTCATTCGAGCCAAATCGGGTGATCCAGCGACTGTGTTTGTGCATTTGCAATGGCGGCGATTAGAGGTCTGACTGGTCCACAATGTGGGCCCCCACCCCACGTGCAATAAACATAAAGAACAAAATGGCGGATTTATACTAGGCGAGTTAGAATCTCTCAAGTCCCGAAATAAAGAAATATTCGTCGCAGGATGTTATATGTTATGATGTACATTCAGAGGTCTGCAGAAGATCAAATGCCCCCCTTCCGCAAAAATTCCAAAATGTTCAAAATGGCTGGAATCCAAACAAATAAAATAGCGCACGTTGTACTACATATCTGAATCAATAGGGTCCCAGAAAAGGTAGCAAGTAGTCAGTTCGACTAACATTTGGACATGCGCAGACGCAATTTGAGAGTGTGTACATTACATAGCTCCCGCCCCCCGAAGATAGAGATAGAGCGAGAGCCATCGCGGATGAAGTTCATTCTATCCAAATGGTTGTGCATTTGCAATGGCGGCGATTTGAGGTCTGACTGGCCCACAATGTGGCCTCCACCACACATGTAATAAACGTATCATAAAATAAAATGGCGGATTCGTACTGCGCGAGTTAAAATCTCCCAAGCCCTGAAATAGAGAAATATTCGTCGCAGGATGTTATAGTTCCAAGCAGGTTATCGTGACATGATGTACATTCAGAGGTCTGCAGAAGATCAAATGCCCCCCCCCGCTTCTGCAAAAATTCCAAAATTTTTCTTGTGCATTCTCTTTGTGCGTGTGTTGGAATGTTTTGTTTACTTTTCTTAGTTTCCCTTTCTGTTTGCTGGACACAATCGCATAGAGTGGCACGCGTTACTTGAGAAACGGATTGTGTGTGCCGGACCCGGACTGTTGATTAAAGGGGCGGGATGAGACGGATAGTGTGGGAGCGATTTTGCAATAGATACACAAACACAATACACGTCCGATTGGGAAAAGATGGTGGGAAGCGTGATTGCGATTAGCAGAAACGTACTCAGCGAAATGTTGATAGGCTGCAGTCTGCAAACTGTACTGAACGGGTAGATGGAACAGGGTGCACGAGAGGAGGTGAATATTGCACACACGCGATGCAAACGAAAACGAAACGATCCCGCGAGAGAAAGGAGCCCAAGCGGACAGGACAAAGCAAAGCAGAATTTACGACGAGTATCTACACTGCCACCAGATACATGGGTACATGGATATGTCTTATGCCTACCGAAAGCGTGGGACGTGTTTTCTCGAATGATTTCATCCAGTATAACTATACTGGGATCTTTACAAAACTTACGTCGATATCTTCAACACAACAGGTTCCACGCAGTCGGTAGTCATAGACATATCCATGTTCCGATGTATCTGCATGCAGTGTAGATACTTTGTATCTTTTTCCTTTCCACATAGAAACTCTGAAATAAAATTCTTCAACCAAATTTCGTTGGTTATAGTGATAAATAATGAACATAATAAAAAGACAACCTGAAACTACAGTACAAGATTAAGAAAATATAAAACAAATAATAATTATTATATAATGGCATACGCTAAATTTACTTTTCATGGAACGACATTAACATATGTACTTATTTTGTGCTACTTTAAAATATTAATAGATATGTACGTATAACAATTTGTTTTTCTTGCTTATAAGAACAAAATTAACACTACCAGAGACTTATTATTTAAACATGTTATAATTAACGTACATATAATTTCAGTCATTCTGTTTTAGGAATGAATACTATATAATATTAGACTAAGAATATATGTTTATTTAAAAGAGAGTTGATATACCTATATTATGCATATGACCCAAAACTGTATGATACAAAAAAAAAATGAATAAAAATGGCCAAAGTACAAAATACATTTTCTCAACACGGATGTTTTATCTTTTCATCTTTCTTAGAGTATCTCAGCGCTTTGCTTAATGCACCCGAAATCAATCCCAATGATACCGAACGTTTTCTTTCTTAGTAAATGAAAATGTAGACTATTTTGTAAATTCTGTGCTTTCAGTAAAAAAAAATATTCATATTAGCTGCGTTTTTTCGGCAGTCCAGATCTAGTGCAGAACAAAAATCGCACGCATTACAGTAACAAACAGAACAAATTTCATCTGGACTGACGACAAAAATGCAACTATTGTAAACCAGGAATTTACACAAAAGCGACTAAGCACAAAGAATTTGTTCTTATCTGGGATGTCTCGAACTTTTGGGCTAGATTAAATTTCCTGTACAGCGTCGATTGAGCGAGTTGACAGCGATTTCATTAGCTGCATGGAAACTCCGCCAATGTATTCACCTTCATAACCTTGCCGATAGTTTTGCTTGTGCGGTTAAAGTTGCAAGCCGTGCAAAGCAGCATCCGAGGGTCTCGTTAGCGTAGATGTTAGTGCGCCGGATCGCCGGGCTGGGGGTTGTGGGTTCAAGTCCCCGAGGGCGGGTTTTTTCGTTTTCTTTTTTTTTTTGTAGAAAATCAATTAATATTAATTGAATAGTATGAAATATTTATATACATATATGTAAAATTAAAATTTTTATATTTTGGGGGGTTTTAATTTAGAGAATTTGTATAGCAGCCGCACAACGCGCGCTTTAGGGATGACTCGTGGAAAAGCAGCAAACCTTTGGGTTTCATCGCCGTTTCCCCCTGGCATCATCTCCTAAAAGCTCTAGTAGTTTTGTGTTTTATTCGTAATAAAAACAGCTTAGCAGATTAGAATTTAATATAAATGCTTAACCAGTTACTAGAAAAAAGTAAAAGTACGAAATTTTTGACCATCCAAGCAATTTCTTTAACCATGTTTACATGTAATTTAAGTTATTAAAGTTCTCGTTATGCTCTTAATCTTTTCAAACATTTCTTTAATTTTTTTTCCTTAAAATTAAACGTTTTTTTTTTTGGCAAAAAAAAAGTCTTCCATGAATAGGAAAAGTTAGAAAGACCCACGACGCGAGTAGAACCCGAAACTCCACTAGAGCAAAGCCACAGTCAAACCCCCAGACCAACCCCAATTTGCGTTTGCAGCATCAAATATGCAAGATAAGCCATTTCCCCAAGCTTTCATTTATTATATAGCTCAACATACGCATGCATGCAATATAAGACTGAAAGTTTAACCTTGGAAACAGTGCTCTCATGGTTGGAAAAAGCGGAAATGATTTCTGCTGATTGCATAAATGTGTGTACATATTTTTTGTACTTTAAAGAGCTAGCTCAAGCTCAGTTTCCATTGCCGCATGAACCACATGCTCTCGCGCAACAACCATCTACTATTGAGTTGGTCATCAAAGTGGTTTGCTCATGCCACTCATTCGGTTCATCCGGTTCGTAAGGCAATGTAAATTGAGCCTTTATGATTCCCAATCTAAAAAAATTATTTTGCCAATAACTTTTCTTACAGGTGCGAAAACGAACCTTTTTGCCTACGATGATCAAACGAAAAACCCAGTTCGCATAAAAAAATTTCCTTTAAAAGCTAAATTAAGAATTCCCAAAGTACAAAAAATCCTATTTTTTCAATAACTTCTTTTGCTAGGGTGGGCAAACTTTTTCCTTACCAAACGATAGTCCGCGATGGCCAAACGAACTGCCCAGCTTGCACTACAAAATGATCCTTTAAGGAGCCAAAATAACAGTATAAGTATAACCAAATTAAAAAAAAATTGTCAGCTTATAACTTTTTCTGCAAGGGGGGGCAAACGAAACCTTTTCCTGGGCAAACGAAACTTTTTCCTGGGAAAACAGTAATGCACGATGGGCAATCGAACTGCTGAGTTCGAACCACAAAATTATCCTTTAAGGAGCCAAATTAAGGATATAAGTTTTCGCAACCCCAAAAATTTAATTCTCTAATAACTTTTCTTGCAAGGGTGGGCAAACGAAACTTTTGCCTGGGCAAACGATAATCCGCCATGGCCAAACGAACTGCCCAGCTTGCACTACAAAATGATCCTTTAAGGAGCCAAAATAACAGTATAAGTATAACCAAATTAAAAAAAAATTGTCAGCTTATAACTTTTCTTGCAAGGGTGGGCAAACGAAACCTTTTCCTGGGCAAACGAAACTTTTTCCTGGGAAAACGATAATGTACGATGGGCAATCAAACTGATGAGTTCGAACCACAAAATTATCCTTTAAGGAGCCAAATTAAGGATATAAGTGTTCGCAACCCCAAAAATTTAATTCTCTAATAACTTTTCTTGCAAGGGTGGGCAAACGATAATCCGCGATGGCCAAACGAACTGCCCAGCTTGCACTACAAAATGATCCTTTAAGGAGCCAAAATAACAGTATAAGTATAACCAAATTAAAAAAAAAATTGTCAGCTTATAACTTTTTTTGCAAGGGCGGGCAAACGAAACCTTTTCCTGGGCAAACGAAACTTTTTCTGGGAAAACAGTAATGCACGATGGGCAATCGAACTGCTGAGTTCGAACCACAAAATTATCCTTTAAGGAGCCAAATTAAGGATATAAGTATTCGCAACCCCAAAAATTTAATTCTCTAATAACTTTTCTTCCAAGGGTGGGCAAACGAAACTTTTTCCTGGGCAAACGATAATCCGCGATGGCCAAACGAACTGCCCAGCTTGCACTACAAAATGATCCTTTAAGGAGCCAAAATAACAGTATAAGTATAACCAAATTAAAAAAAAAATTGTCAGCTTATAACTTTTTTTGCAAGGGCGGGCAAACGAAACCTTTTCCTGGGCAAACGAAACTTTTTCTGGGAAAACAGTAATGCACGATGGGCAATCGAACTGCTGAGTTCGAACCACAAAATTATCCTTTAAGGAGCCAAATTAAGGATATAAGTATTCGCAACCCCAAAAATTTAATTCTCTAATAACTTTTCTTCCAAGGGTGGGCAAACGAAACTTTTTCCTGGGCAAACGATAATCCGCGATGGCCAAACGAACTGCCCAGCTTGCACTACAAAATGATCCTTTAAGGAGCCAAAATAACAGTATAAGTATAACCAAATTAAAAAAAAATTGTCAGCTTATAACTTTTTCTGCAAGGGGGGGCAAACGAAACCTTTTCCTGGGCAAACGAAACTTTTTCCTGGGAAAACAGTAATGCACGATGGGCAATCGAACTGCTGAGTTTGAACCACAAAATTATCCTGTAAGGAGCCAAATTAAGGATGTAAGTATTCGCAACCCCAAAAATTTAATTCTCTAATAACTTCTCTTGCAAGGGTGGGCAAACGAAACTTTTTCCTGGGCAAACGACAATCGGCGACGGGCAAATGAACTGCCCAGCTTGCACTACAAAATGATCCTTTAAGGAGCCAAACTGTGGAAAGTGGCGCCCAAGTGGGATCAAAATACTTACTTTTTTATAAAAAGAGTTGGAGGGATGGGCAAACGAAACTTTTTCCTGGGAAAACAGTAATGCACGATGGGCAATCGAACTGCTGAGTTTGAACCACAAAATTATCCTGTAAGGAGCCAAATTAAGGATGTAAGTATTCGCAACCCCAAAAATTTAATTCTCTAATAACTTTTCTTGCAAGGGTGGGCAAACGAAACTTTTTCCTGGGCAAACGATAATCCGCGATGGCCAAACGAACTGCCCAGCTTGCACTACAAAATGATCCTTTAAGGAGCCAAAATAACAGTATAAGTATAACCAAATTAAAAAAAAATTGTCAGCTTATAACTTTTTTTGCAAGGGCGGGCAAACGAAACCTTTTCCTGGGCAAACGAAACTTTTTCCTGGGAAAACAGTAATGCACGATGGGTAATCGAACTGCTGAGTTCGAACCACAAAATTATCCTTTAAGGAGCCAAATTAAGGATATAAGTATTCGCAACCCCAAAAATTTAATTCTCTAATAACTTTTCTTCCAAGGGTGGGCAAACGAAACTTTTTCCTGGGCAAACGATAATCTGCGATGGCCAAACGAACTGCCCAGCTTGCACTACAAAATGATCCTTTAAGGAGCCAAAATAACAGTATAAGTATAACCAAATTAAAAAAAAAATTGTCAGCTTATAACTTTTTTTGCAAGGGCGGGCAAACGAAACCTTTTCCTGGGCAAACGAAACTTTTTCCTGGGAAAACAGTAATGCACGATGGGCAATCGAACTGCTGAGTTCGAACCACAAAATTATCCTTTAAGGAGCCAAATTAAGGATATAAGTGTTCGCAACCCCAAAAATTTAATTCTCTAATAACTTTTCTTGCAAGGGTGGGCAAACGAAACTTTTTCCTGGGCAAACGATAATCCGCGATGGCCAAACGAACTGCCCAGCTTGCACTACAAAATGATCCTTTAAGGAGCCAAAATAACAGTATAAGTATAACCAAATTAAAAAAAAATTGTCAGCTTATAACTTTTTTTGCAAGGGCGGGCAAACGAAACCTTTTCCTGGGCAAACGAAACTTTTTCCTGGGAAAACAGTAATGCACGATGGGCAATCGAACTGCTGAGTTCGAACCACAAAATTATCCTTTAAGGAGCCAAATTAAGGATATAAGTGTTCGCAACCCCAAAAATTTAATTCTCTAATAACTTTTCTTGCAAGGGTGGGCAAACGAAACTTTTTCCTGGGCAAACGATAATCCGCGATGGCCAAACGAACTGCCCAGCTTGCACTACAAAATGATCCTTTAAGGAGCCAAAATAACAGTATAAGTATAACCAAATTAAAAAAAAATTGTCAGCTTATAACTTTTTTTGCAAGGGTGGGCAAACGAAACCTTTTCCTGGGCAAACGAAACTTTTTCCTGGGCAAACGATAATGTACGATGGGCAATCAAACTGATGAGTTCGAACCACAAAATTATCCTTTAAGGAGCCAAATTAAGGATATAAGTGTTCGCAACCCCAAAAATTTAATTCTCTAATAACTTTTCTTGCAAGGGTGGGCAAACGAAACTTTTTCCTGGGCAAACGATAATCCGCAATGGCCAAACGAACTGCCCAGCTTGCACTTCAAAATGATCCTTTAAGGAGCCAAAATAACAGTATAAGTATAACCATCATAAAAAAAATTTTTAGCTTATAACTTTTTTCGCAAGGGTGGGCAAACGAAACTTTTTCCTGGGCAAACGATAATCCGCGATGGCAAAACG
This sequence comes from Chloromyia formosa, assembly GCA_964017055.1. NCBI lineage: Eukaryota > Metazoa > Arthropoda > Insecta > Diptera > Stratiomyidae > Chloromyia > Chloromyia formosa. The sequence goes on along the minus strand of OZ024816.1, from coordinate 14,863,301 downwards.
AACTGCCCAGCTTGCGGCCTCAAAATGTCCTTTAAGGAGCCAAACTGTGGAAAGTGGCGCCCAAGTGGGATCAAAATACTTACTTTTTTATAAAAAGAGTTGGAGAGATGGGCAAACGAAACTTTTTCCTGGGCAAACCACAATGCACGATGGGCAATCGAACTGATGAGTTCGAACCACAAAATTATCCTTTAAGGAGCCAAATTAAGGATATAAGTGTTCGCAACCCCAAAAATTTAATTCTCTAATAACTTTTCTTGCAAGGGTGGGCAAACGAAACTTTTTCCTGGGCAAACGATAATCCGCGATGGCCAAACGAACTGCCCAGCTTGCACTACAAAATGATCCTTTAAGGAGCCAAAATAACAGTATAAGTATAACCAAATTAAAAAAAAATTGTCAGCTTATAACTTTTTTTGCAAGGGCGGGCAAACGAAACCTTTTCCTGGGCAAACGAAACTTTTGCCTGGGAAAACAGTAATGCACGATGGGCAATCGAACTGCTGAGTTCGAACCACAAAATTATCCTTTAAGGAGCCAAATTAAGGATATAAGTGTTCGCAACCCCAAAAATTTAATTCTCTAATAACTTTTCTTGCAAGGGTGGGCAAACGAAACTTTTTCCTGGGCAAACGATAATCCGCGATGGCCAAACGAACTGCCCAGCTTGCACTACAAAATGATCCTTTAAGGAGCCAAATTAACAGTATAAGTATAACCAAATTAAAAAAAAATTGTCAGCTTATAACTTTTTTTGCAAGGGCGGGCAAACGAAACCTTTTCCTGGGCAAACGAAACTTTTGCCTGGGAAAACAGTAATGCACGATGGGCAATCGAACTGCTGAGTTCGAACCACAAAATTATCCTTTAAGGAGCCAAATTAAGGATATAAGTGTTCGCAACCCCAAAAATTTAATTCTCTAATAACTTTTCTTGCAAGGGTGGGCAAACGAAACTTTTGCCTGGGCAAACGATATTCCGCGATGGCCAAACGAACTGCCCAGCTTGCACTTCAAAATGATACTTTAAGGAGCCAAAATAACAGTATAAGTATAACCATCATAAAAAAAAAATTGTCAGCTTATAACGTTTTTCGCAAGGGTGGGCAAACGAAACCTTTTCCTGGGCAAACGATAATGTACGATGGGCAATCAAACTGATGAGTTCGAACCACAAAATTATCCTTTAAGGAGCCAAATTAAGGATATAAGTGTTCGCAACCCCAAAAATTTAATTCTCTAATAACTTTTCTTGCAAGGGTGTGCAAACGAAACTTTTTCCTGGGCAAACGATAATCCGCGATGGCCAAACGAACTGCCCAGCTTGCACTACAAAATGATCCTTTAAGGAGCCAAAATAACAGTATAAGTATAACCAAATTAAAAAAAAATTGTCAGCTTATAACTTTTTTTGCAAGGGCGGGCAAACGAAACCTTTTCCTGGGCAAACGAAACTTTTGCCTGGGAAAACAGTAATGCACGATGGGCAATCGAACTGCTGAGTTCGAACCACAAAATTATCCTTTAAGGAGCCAAATTAAGGATATAAGTGTTCGCAACCCCAAAAATTTAATTCTCTAATAACTTTTCTTCCAAGGGTGGGCAAACGAAACTTTTGCCTGGGCAAACGATATTCCGCGATGGCCAAACGAACTGCCCAGCTTGCACTTCAAAATGATCCTTTAAGGAGCCAAAATAACAGTATAAGTATAACCATCATAAAAAAAAATTGTCAGCTTATAACGTTTTTCGCAAGGGTAGGTAAACGAAACCTTTTCCTGGGCAAACGATATTCCGCGATGGCCAAACGAACTGCCCAGCTTGCACTTCAAAATGATCCTTTAAGGAGTCAAAATAACAGTATAAGTATAACCATCATAAAAAAATTTTTTTAGCTTATAACTTTTTTTGCAAGGGTGGGCAAACGAAACTTTTTCCTGGGCAAACGATAATCCACGATGGGCAAACGAACTGCCCAGCTTGCGGCCTCAAAATGTCCTTTAAGGAGCCAAACTGTGGAAAGTGGCGCCCAAGTGGGATCAAAATACTTACTTTTTTATAAAAAGAGTTGGAGAGATGGGCAAACGAATCTTTTTCCTGGGCAAACGACAATGCACGATGGGCAATCGAACTGATGAGTTTGAACCACAAAATTATCCTGTAAGGAGCCAAATTAAGGATGTAAGTATTCGCAACCCCAAAAATTTAATTCTCTAATAACTTTTCTTGCAAGGGTGGGCAAACGAAACTTCTTCCTGGGCAAACGATAATCCGCGATGGCCAAACGAACTGCCCAGCTTGCACTTCAAAATGATCCTTTAAGGAGCCAAAATAACAGTATAAGTATAACCATCATAAAAAATTTTTTTTAGCATATAACTTTTTTTGCAAGGGTGGGCAAACGAAACTTTTTCCTGTGCAAACGATAATCCACGATGGGCAAACGAACTGCCCAGCTTGCGGCCTCAAAATGTCCTTTAAGGAGCCAAACTGTGGAAATTGGCGCCCAAGTGGGATCAAAATACTTACTTTTTTATAAAAAGAGTTGGAGGGATGGGCAAACGAAACTTTTTCCTGGGCAAACGATAGTGCACGATGGGCAATCGATCTGATGAGTTTACACTACAAAATTATCCTTTAAGGAGCTTAATTAAGGATATAAGTATTCGCAACCCAAAAAATTTTATTCTCTTATAACTTTTTCTGCAAGGGTGGACATACGAAAATTTTTACTGGGCAAACGAGGGCTTATAATGGGCTAATGGGGTGGGCAATTTAAATTAAATATTATCGTTTTGAGGGTGTATAATGTGACGCCCAATGTGGGACAAAAATTTAATTTTTTGAATAAAAAAAATTTGAGGGGTGGGCAAACGAAAATTTTGGGTGGGCAATCCTGGGCTAACGTTGGGCAAACGAAATAGCGAAAAAAAATCCCAATTTTTGAAAAAAAAATTTCGTGGGTTTTTGCATTTTGAAAAAAAAGTATTTTGTTAATAACTTTTTTTGTAAGGGTGGGCAAACGAAAATTTTTCCTGGGCAAACGTGGGCCTACGATGGGCAAACGAACTGCACAATTCAAATTTGAAAAATCGAATGTGACGGTGCCAACTTCACAGAGCTTGGTTATTGCCTCATTGGGGAACATGCCAGGAGACTTTGTGTGGCGCACAATGATTACTGCAGAAGCTGTGGGACGAGGATGGAGTGTTCTTTTCACTTGCTCAGCTCTTCCTGGTAGTAGGAAGCCCCTCCTGGGATCCTACTACTTCACCGATCTCGATGAATTGACGGATGTGAGAGTCGGACAGATTAATCGATTCGCTTCGTATGATTCGCGGAGTAGGTACCGACCGAAAGGGCTTTGTTATAGAATGTGTTAGCGGTATCACAACGAACCCAGTGTAGTCTGTGTGTGCTCAGTATGCTGGAGCAGCCCGTATAAACTAACCTAACTTAACGGTACACCGTACTTATTAGTTTCCTTTAATTTATGGGGCGCCCAGTGTGGGGTCGCTTCCATTTTTCCATTGTCTCATTGACAATAAATTATAGTTTTTGGATGTAGTTGGATTTTGGTTCTTGGCCGGAAAGACATATTTCGAATATGCATTTTCTTTGAAGCCGGATAACATCTCCACTGAGTTCGCCCTGTTCATCGTCATCTAAGTGCTTTTTGACACACTTCTTCCATTGAATTCCTGAATCACCTCCGCTCAAAGAAACCAAACAAGTAACATACACTACAAAATACTTCACAAACTATCCGGAACGATAAAGGACGCTAAAAGCAACGATGTCAAGGAAGGACCTTTTAGCAGCTCTAAGGATCTCAAACATACGATCAACCGAACAGACCGTAAATAGCAAAGTAAATAACAACGGAATCAAACCAATACATCCTGCATACTTTCGCCCCAGGCTCCATCCCGGCATCCACGGCAAGAGCCATTCACTAGTTGAAAGGCAAACAAACAAAAAAGAATAAAAAAAAACAGAAAGGATATTTTCACACAGTTGCGTGCAACGTGAAATTACACAATTGCTGATTGTGTTAGTCAGTTGTACACAACTTTAACGTTCCATCTTCAACATTGTCGCAGGATATAGAGGACATGGGACAAATCTAATTTCGCCAGCTATTTCCAACATCTGCAAAAAGTCCTAGTAGTAGGGGATTGGTCGAAGGATGTCATGGATGCTAGAGGGTGACAGATAAAGCGAAAAACTTCCCGAGAATTTCGTAGGTGACCAACTGTTGATTTATCGAAATATATGTAGGGTGTTGGTGGCTGGAGAAGTATAGAAGATGATGATTCGGATTGTCGACTTACCCTCGTCTCTATTCTGGAGAATTAGTGAAGTGACCCGTACACAGTGATAATTCAATTGAAAAGCAATGTCGAAGATTTGGGTGATGGGGCGATGATGATTTCGAACCAGGGGCGAGGCAAGACTGTGGCAGCACAACTTGAAAATGGCAACCACATTTTTTCGACCAGCTTCAGGAGAGGAGTCAGCCGACCAGAAAGTTTACAGGTTCTTGACCCTATGCTCTATATTTCGTATTGTAGAATATCGAACTTTTTTCTTTACTGCCGTTCATAGTTATCTCAGGATTTTCGTGACGTTGTTCTCCTGTCGACCTGACTTTTTATAATTCATTTTCGAGGGGTGAGACACGGCCGTACACTAAAACCTAGCAGACAAGTTCTTCCGACAAGAAAAAATCTGTTTTTTTTTTTGTCTTTTGGTTCTGTTTTCACAATCACTTCTGTGCGAGAAGCTGCTAAGCTCCTAATGTAGTTAACGTGATAATAAAAGATGCTTTGAGCATAAAAGAAATTGCATTAAATGATTAAGGGTAAGTAGTCCGAGCTTATACAGGACGACGGGTATGTCGTTCATGACATAAAATGGAATCAGAATTACGTAGACGACTTTGTGTCAAACGGTAAGTAAAGATGAAAAAGATTGCGAATGGTAAATGTTTGATTAATTTCTTTCCCCTATACAGTAGGACCCCGCTTAACACGGGAGTTACGTTCCAATAAGTTAGAGCGCTAAGCGAAATAGCGTTAAGGGCGTCATTTCAATATGCAGCGATATACGTGCGTACAGATACATACTTATGTATGTATTATATAGGTATATATTTTAGTATAATGGGAGATAAGAAAGAATAATAAATTTTTTTTTAGTATTTTTATCGATCCAAAATCATTTGTAACTGCCAATTCGTACCCCGAAACTGCATCTGAGTACCAAAGAAACAAAATCTTGCGCTTCGCAAAATACCGTGTTAAACGGAAACAGCGTTGAGCGGGACAGCGTTAAGCGGGATCTTACTGTACTTATCTTCAAACGTGAGATTGGTTCTGAGAGTTTTCTGTTAACGCTATTGTGGTCTTATTTAGGTGCTTTAAAAAGTCGGTGATAATAAGATGGTTTCGACTCTATTTGGCAAGAACTTTAGTCCGAAACCATATCAAATGAAAAGCTGAGTCGACAAATTGATACGAAGGCAAAAATGGCAGTGGATAGGTCACACAATGTGGAAGGCGGATAATTACATTGCTGGATATGCCATGAAATGGGATCCCATTTCCAACAGAAGTCCGAACGAAGGCGCTTCCTAGAAAATCATGTCGTCGATCTTTGGCCGACGAGCGTGGGTTGCTGGGTAAATTGTGGAACCGAGTACGATGGTGCAAAGCAATCGTAACAGGGTCTTCAAACCAAAATCCCGCGAAATCAAATCCTGCGACCATAGAAGATCTATGTGCTGTAGCCTTCTTTTTTTTTGTTTGTGTGTTGTGTTGTGTTTGTTCTTGTGTTTCTGAAACCTTTCAGACCAGTACTTGATGATTGACCTGGCTGTAACCAAGCCTAGACCACAATAGGGTTCCGGTCCGACAAACTTTGATGATGAACCCTGTCTAGCAAGTTCATCCGCTGTTTTATTTCCTTCGATGCCACGATAACCCGGGACCCAATACAGAAAGATTCGGTTGTCGGTCGCCAGACATTGGAGAAGTTCACGACACTCTTTCACCAGTCTAGAAAATATCCTATGCCAAGAGAGAGCTTCATTGGCCGCCTGGCTATCTGAGCATATAGCAATGTGTGCGCTGCGAGGTTTCTTTTCCAAGATTATCCTGGCGCAGACCTGAATGGCAGGGATTTCGGCTTAAAAAACGCTGGGCCAAGTACCCATAGCGATTGAAATCCTGGTGTTGGGACTAAATATGCCAGCACTCCCTGTTCAGTCTTAGACCCAGCGGTGTACCACATTCTTCCATTCCGTGCGGTCTAGGATGAGTGCTACGGCTAATTTATTGCCGAAGCAGAACTCGGTGGTCAGATAATCTGATCTAAGGCAGATCTGTGTGACAGGAAATTGTATCAGAATGTTCTTGCAATGTACCTACCGCATACTCCTGAAATTAGATGTACCCTAAGAGCATCGACCGCAGCTTTTTCTTTGATGAAAATATGCAGCGGAGTTAAACCAATGAGCACCTCTAGTAATTGCATTTGGGCAAATGTCACAGGTCCTTTAAATCTGTCCATTTCCATATCGTACTAAGCGCTTTTATAGCAAACAGGCAATTCTTTCCTCTGACAGAAAGATGCGACTGCACTTCCTGCCTGACTTTATCGTCAAATTAAATACAGCAAAATGGAATCATCTGAAATTATTACTAAGTATATGTACGTCATTGCTTCTGCTGATCCTGGCGTATTAGCTAAAGCTAAAGTAACCCAAAGCACACTCATTCTTCTATGAACAAGCTCAAAAATGCCATAACAGTATCCGTAATCTGTTTTGCCATATCGTCTGTGCATATTCGTGATTCCTGAAGTTCCGCGACTTCGCCGGGGGGTTTCTACTGTGAAGGATGTAATGATGAGTATCAGGCCATCATGAAATAACCCTTTCTCAAGCTATCGACCCTTTTATGGTTCGGACTAACGTACGGGCATTTCAGGCTAGCTCCACGTCAAGCCTATGTTCATATTTTACTTGCCAGTATACCTGTGTACGAAAACCATATTGAGTACCCTCATTGTATGGCTTCTGTCCGCAATCGTAGAGAATTCGACGACTGAACGCCACAAAGCGGACAACAACATACGAACTTCATTCATTATTCAGCAAAAATTGGACAATAGAATAAATTACGCACTCCGACAATAGTAGCCTTGCTATGGCGTACCGCTCTACCGTACCATATTCCTCAACCCTTGTGACTTACAGCGTTGTCGTTGCCGTTTGAAAGCAGCAAGGGTTCGTTTGCTTCTAATCATCGTCATCGGTCTGATGTCCCCCAAAATTCAGAGCCCTGATGATATTTGATGGAGGCTGTTGTTGTGTGGATGTGGTTGTGGATGCCACCTTTACATTGTTGCCTGACCTCCCGCCACGAGCCCATTGCTTGATGCGACGATCCCTGTGCCATCATCATATCCTCTTTCCACCTGATGTGCTCCCCATTTGGTACAATGTGTATACGGTTCAGTTGAGACAGCCATCCGGAAGGATTAGAGGTTTTCCGAATGAGAATAAATGTCCCTCATATTGCAATACGAGCGGGCAGGATTATTTCATTTCAGCCAGTCAGTTTAAGTATGGAGCTTTAACATGTCCCTGAAATTAGAAAATTGTGTAGTCCCGAAAGGAAAGAAACAAAAAAAAAATGCGACGACAAACGACCACACGATAATGGCGACAATGGCTATGATGATAATGACGACCAGGATAAGGACTTTGATGGTTATGATGACATTTAGGTTCATGGCAAAAGGAGGACTGTACCGATGCTGAAACGGATAGGATAAATCCACCCCTGGTATTGTACTCGTATCATCTAATACGCTTGAATTCATTGAAAACTTTTTGAGGATTAACATCTCGAGGGGAAGTGCGCTCCGTTGACAGTCAGGTGTAATGTTGGAAATCAAACAAGAGGATTAAGGCGAGTGATAAAATCCCGACGCCGGAATGAACTGAAAGCTGCACTTTAAATAATAAAGTGGCAGACATGGTCGTGTCGGGAACAATGGGAATGATGAAATAGGCAAAAATAAAAGCTTGTTGATCCTCTCTAACCGCAAGTGGCTTTAGGATTGTCATTCGAATTCAGTTGCAATTCATTGGCAATTCATGCATGATGCATAATTGCGTGTTCATATGTAGAAAATGCAATTTTACAAAGTTCTATTCGATGCGAAAATATGCACATGGAAACAAATATTTATATTTTGTTTAAGAAGTTTTACCCGACAGCATCCAGAAGGCGTTGCTCGTAGTTCAAGAATGGTGTGATATTAGCGGACTTCGGATCAGTCCGTCGAAGCCCGTTATTGTCCCATTTACGAAAAAATGAAAGCACTGTACAACCCACCAGGAAAAATGGCAAATAATCTCAAGGATCTGAGAGTCACATTTGACAGCAAGTTACTCTGGGCGGATCGTCATAGGGTAGCATCAGAAAAGGATTCAAAAGCCTTGTGGATCTGCAGGCAACACTTGGGGTACCAAGCCCCGCATTGTCCTCTGGTTTTTCAAAGCCATTTTTCGGCCAATTATTGATTATGGGGCAGTTGTTTGGTGGAAAAGAGCGACCTCCTTAGCTGGTAGGGACACTCTCACCAAAAATACAAATTGCTGCTTGCCACATAATAACGGGAGCCATGCGCTCATGTTCGGCTGTGGCTCTTCAGGCTTTGCTTGACCTACTGCCACTGCATATAAGGCGGCGGCGAAAATTGCAACAGCAAGGCTTAGAGCCTGCAATGCGCAAATTAGACTGAATCCGAAACAAAACTGCTAAGTCACAATACGCTCAGCATGTCATCTGACCACCTGATTAGGGAGCTATGCATTCCTTCCAATCAACTGTGTCGAAAAGAAAGCAGTGGACGGAATCCTACAACTCACTCCATCCCAACACAATAAAATGGTTCACTGATGGTTTCATAACGGGTCTCATTGTCTTTCAGGCAGAAGTTCATATGCCAGGCCTCAGGTTACATCAATTAGAACATTGGAATCTTCACTGATAGTCAAGCGGCCGTCATGGCGCTGGCTCACTCAACACTAGTGAAATTTGGGTCATTGGTCAGCTGGCCAGCACTTTCGTGAAAATAAAACGAAAATTTGGCAGTGTGCAATGAACGGCATGTCTTGGTATCACAGGTGCCATGCGAACATGCCCGAGGGAAGCGCTAAACATGATCCTGCATCTTCCACTTATCGACCTTTTTATCGAACAACTGGCGGCAGTCAGGCTCAAAGAGTCGGGAGGCTGAACTGCCAAACCGTACGGCTACACACGGCAACATTCTAACCCAGTTGCCTCAAGATGTGGCCAAGGTGAAAACCGACTTCACTGTGTCCAAACTAAGGTTTGGGAAACACTTCTCTGCCAAACTCCTCACCAATGAAGGATTTTGACATCACGAGTTTCACCGATGGGTCCAAAATGGACTGCGGCGTCGGTGCAGGGATATTTTCTGATGCACTGAATATCTCGGAGTGTTACTGCCTCCTAGATCATGACAGCATCTTTCAGGCGGAAACGCTCGTAATCATGAAAGTTTGCCACACTCTCAACGACATACCATATAACCACAGCATCGTCATTTGCTCGGACAGCGGGGCCTTGTCGAGCGATGTGAGGTGCAGTTAGCTTGTCTTGACCGACGGCTCAATATTATCCTGCTCTGGGTTCCTGGTCACAGGAACATAGAGGATAATGAGAAGGCCGACGACCTGACCAGAAGGGGCGCCGTCCTAGACAGATCTCATGACATTCCGCTGTTGGCTCTTAAGTGCAACATATCCAATCACTTCCTCAGGGGCGCGGATTCCAACCTTCGCTGTATTAAGGAAGATATGGCCCTCCTATGACAGAAGGAGAACATCGAAGCTTATGCCCATAATAACGCAGAGATGTCGCCAGGGTCACGGCGGTCATCACGGGACATTTGCCTATAGGGGATCACGCAGTCAAGCTGCTTCAATCCGCATTGCCGAAGTTGCGACAATGAAGATGAGAAGGAAACCCTCACTCACTTCCTTTGCAAATGCCTAGGCTTTGCTAAGACCAGACATCGTTCATTGGGCAAGGCCTTTCTTGACAATTTAGGGGATGTGTCGGGGGTAAGGACTGGGGTGTCGCGCTCGGTGGCCGTGATCGTTCGGTCTCCGCTCTACGATACTAATATAGAGCTCGGAGATCAAATCTCGGTGCGATCAAAAACTGCCTGTGAGTACTAATGGAACTCTCACAGTGCTCCGAGCTTGTCAGTATATAGACGGCGCGGATAGGAGGTGCATGCTAGCAACTGCACTTCCGAAAAGTAGATATCTATTGAAATGTCAACAAGGCATAGAAATGCTGGAGATGTTGACGCGCCCATGCCCCTACAGGGATCAATTAGAGAGAAGGATTGGGGAGTTGCTTTACTTCCTCAACACCTCCGGTTGGATCTAGGTAGTATTCCCTGTATTTTCGACTATCATCCAATACGAAATTTTCACGAGCTTTATGGTTTCAAAACGGCGCTTTCTGCGCTAATTGGTCTCTGGTAAGTCTTGCCTCAGCCACCACTTTTGGATGGTATGTTTTCTTCAACCATATAGATAGATAAACGCGCTATACAGAGATAACTGAAAATTAAACGGGTGCCCAACGTGGGGTAATGATGTGTGGAATGCATGGATTTTTTTTTTTTTCAGAAATAACAAATAAAGGGAATGTTGACAACTTTACGGTTTAATCTCGCTTAATGTATCCTATCGCATCATACGGCTTTCGGGTGAAAAAGTCATCACCTTCACACTCGCAAATTAACCCTCATTATATCCATAAACGAATTCCATATTGTGTCCTTTTCTAATATATTCCATTTTTAGTCTCCTTTTTCTCCTCCCGAGAAAACAAGAAGCTCAGCACAGCACCAAATCGCTTTACAACCATTACAGCGACACATCATTGCTAGACTTGCTGACTTGTTTGCCTGCCTTGTGCCTCCCTCAAATCATTACTCTTTCTCCCATTCACTTTTTGAGTAAACATATAAAATTTCGCGCCATTAACCCCTTCATTTTATGCATCTTCAACTCCCACAAAGCACGTATATATCATGTTGTGAAATGTGAATTACGGCTGTTGCTGGTGCTCAGCAGTGTGCCTCGGCCGTGAAAGCCATGTGCTAAGCGAAATAGAGCAGGCAGCCGGGCAAAGCATCGGCAGAGGACTCTTCAAATCCTGCTTTTTCATCACTTTTCGCCTTAATCCTCAAATAAGAAAAGTCTCATATTAGGGATTACACCCTGTTGTCGACGAACAATATCGCCGAAAGCGACACACAAGACGACAATAGACGATATAATTGTCGTTAAGCCAAGTGCTATGTAGCCAGACCTTGTTTGCTCGCGTCTATATACGTGTCGGAGAGTTCTTGCCACCCAACAACGACCCCCCGAGGCGGGCTCTTGGGCTGTTGCTGCCGGGAATTCGAAATTCGGGATGGTGGAAGATCCATACGCGGTTGTGCTTCTTGATCTATTCCAACAACCGTCCTAAGATTGCATTGAACTCTAAATTGCTGGGTGCTGGTTTTTCGTAAGGATTTTCGCTAAGATTTCCTACGAAGGACGAGACGCGATATCCGGGAGACTTAAGGATTTCGACTTCAACTCGGTGAGTATGCCATGCCGCCATACGCTTGAACATAAAAAGCACTGAAAGCGAAAATAAATTATCGAGTACGGATACATGTTTCTCCATACCCGATGCTTTTTACTTCATTCAGATGTAGCAAAGCGCTTGGCTCTTTGCATGAATGTGGCCTTTGATTTGAATCGGTTTTGGCTCATGTCCTTTTTTGTTTTAGATGTGCACACCGAGTAGCACTGTGGAATTGAAGCCGAGTCGCTTTGTAAGTCAGGAATGAAAGGTATAGACCTTTTTCTTTTTTTTTTTTTGAAAATTATAATTCGCCATGTACCTTTTGTACGACTTTCCCTCTCCACGATTGCCCTCCGCCTCACATCCGTTCTTCAGCGAGCAATCTGAAAGTTATTGAGAAATTCCAAACCATGCCATTGTCTCAGGACGTACCCCTATGGCATTTGAATATTGTTGCCGAACTGCTTTCGCGAAAGTCATATACACGATTTTCTAGTGTTCTTATCACAGTGTTTTTGTCATATAGGGCTTTGACGCACATTCTAGGATACACGAAAAAAATCGCATAACAATTGAGGTTTAAGAAGTCGTTTTGATCGTTGATTGCTTTTATGAAGTACCACTCGAAGTCTGTTAATGGATGTCGTTGTGAGGAGTGCAAGAAATCGATAGGAATTGAAGGGAAGGAGTTTCCGTGAGCTGGGATTTGTTTAGAGATGCTAGGAAATGCGTTGCTACTTTTGATTGCAATCAAATCGGGTTTGATGAATCCAAATATAATATACGAGTATTCCTAGTAGGGCATGGCGCGTCAAATATTCCATGTGGCATAGCTAACGTTTCGTTGGCATAAACCAGCTTCGGATGATGCATGTTGCCAGCATGCACCTTCATATACTTACAACTTACACATCCTGCAATGTTGGGAAAAACGTTCTATTACAGAACGTAACTAAAACTTCACTGTGCTGAAATATCAAGGAGATTCTCACTTACCACACTCCTTAAAAAATATTACTATCGGCTAATTTGAAAGGATCTTCAACTGTGAGCTCTGCTCGATTTGTTGGAATTCTAAAAATTTGCTATAGAGAGTAACGAATTTTCGACTGTGTTGTAATGTTGTTAATACAACAGAATTTTGTCTCAGAAAAAAAATAAGGGGGAAAAAAGGAGAATTGGCTAGAGCAGTGCACTTGTTAGTCACTCTTTATCGAGAAAAGAAGACTTTGACGATCCTATACATCGTCACTGTCGTCCACAACCTCAACCTGTGATGAACGCAGCTGCTTTAGCAAACAATGGCATTGTATTTTAGCAATCGTTGGATCATCGACGTTTTCCGTAGATGACATCTTCCTTATTACCTAAGTGGCCGCGCCGAGGAAGTTCCTGACGTCTTGTGCCCACCAACGTCCGTGGAGAGCTTTGTCATCGTGTCGTCTTGGTCGTTGTTGCTGCCGTTCGCATACAAAAAAAATGCCCCCGCCTCCAAGTGCAACGCAGGAAAAAGGTTTAGTCGCGCAAGGTGTCCTCGCAAGAATAAGCGCAGACTTGCAGACGTGTTCAGCGTCTGCAGCCGCAGTTGCTGGAGCTGCGCCCGTAAATAATAAGAATAGATAATCTGATGCTCAGGGTAGGGGTGTCTTCGTCGTCCCTCAACTCCACGGCCGGATGCCATTCACATTTACCATATGATAAAGGGGCCAAATGTCTATATTCGCTTCGGTATGAAAATTGGGCACCTGAATATTATTTTTCTTATTGATGTAGTGATGAGGAGCGGTCAACGGAATATTACCCACGACAGTTCACTCCCGAGCGGAGCTGCCCTTTCAGCAGGTGCCCTGTCCGTTGACTGTGTAGTGTATGCGTTTCTTTGTCCTTTTTGTTTAGTTTTTACACACTCATCTCCCATTCCTACTGCCTTAGGCAGAGTTATCATTGCACAGATGTGATCCTGGATCATAGACCAGTCAATCGTTTTGTGTGGGAATGCACCTTAGTTCGGATGAAAACAACATGGCTATTGTCAGACCTGATGCAGCTGAGTTCACTTATGTCAAGTGAAATTATCCCAACTACTAAAACTTTTAATCAACCTTCGGCAGTTTACTAGGAGAAGAGGATTGCCGTCGAATATAGGAACTTTCAACCATGAATATTTCAACCGAAAAATATCTACAATTTTCCACGAAATTGCCAATTTGTAAAGTTATTAAAAACCTGCACGGTCGGTTATAACGTTGCCTATGAGAGTCTAGATGAAAATTCCATGCTTAATAAATTCCTAATAAAAATTTGTCTCTTAAGCTTCATCCTATCCTCAATTATGCAAATACCTTATGGACATATCCCATCCTGCTGCACTATTGAATTATTATACCAACACGATTTTCTCGCCTGCTGCCTTCCATACAAAAAACATGTGTGCCACATATCATTAAAATGTAAGGCGACCGCCTCTGTATTCTCTCGTTCGTCGTAAGCCTAACAATCTTGATCCTTCCAGATAGACGAGATTTCCTACTATCAAGTTGCCGAGTATATTCATCTATTCTGACATCTATCTGTGCATCACGTCCAATTCATTCCATCCGGGTGCCGCCGTACCATCATTACGACACACTCGCATATAGCAGCCCATGGCAGCGCAGGAGTAACTACCGATTATTAATTTAAGCTGTGATGAATCATGCATGAGAGAACGAGCACATCCCTAGATCGCAACAGCCCCTGATAGAGCGAGTGTAATGCATGCAGTAGCTATATCGTGCATAAGTCTCGACTGTTAATTCATTCTGAATCTATACGATGCTTCTGGTTCATATTAAAGCGAGGCAGTATATATCCACTGAAGGCATCCTTCAGCACTGTATCAAGGAAGGTAGGGAAAATCCACGTCATCTTCTTCATCTTGTAGTTGCTTGCCTAACTGCTATCTGTCGCAATATTGCTGGAAAGTATACTTTATCAGTAGTTGCAATATGCTGACTGCATGTTTGTGAGAAATTGGAGACGGCAAGGATATTCCCGGCTTGATAATTAAGACGAGAGAGTAGGATGAATTGTTTGTTTTACCTTGCCCTTCATTGTTTCAATATTGAGATGGTGCGTTTTAATGATGTCGGATTCACGGAGCGTCATGCACTCTAGGTACAGGAATACAAGTTCATAATTATGTCAATCTTTGTTCGATTTACTCGCTTGGTTAGTACGTAATTACAATCGTGGCAGAAGATGTCATCAAGCTATCCTATATCGTACAAAGTGAACTTCTTGAATTAATCACTCCCAAGATACCCAGAAACTAGGCAATCAAACTGCAAACTCAGCAAGTAGTGACAATCATTCAAGGACTCTCACCAATTTGTACTCAAAAAAACTATCTTCAAATATTTGTACGAACACAAATCAACTCGTCTCCATTCTCTCCGTCATCCATTCATGGCCATATGCCAACTATCTTCAAAATGTCGTGCCCCTAAAACTATGTATTGCCACAATATCCTTGCTAGCAACGTTTTAGTGATGCTCTCTCTAATTGGAACTTTAACAGTTTAGGGTGCACCATTTATGGCATCTATACATGACTTCGTCCTGTACCATGTATTTTCCGACGAAACATCCTCCCTCGTAGCCGTTTCGTGTGTCGTCTATTGCATTTTGCATACACGTAACTTTCTCGCCCGACGGGACTCCGAAATATTTTAAAGACATCTAATAAACCTGCCATTTGGAGAGTGAAAATTATATTTATATATGCCCGTCTGTGTGTAGTATCTATACGAAATTTTGCAATTAATTGTGCACCAAATATTTTCATTTGCATATGCAGTTCATGGTTGTGTACGTACAGAATGTGGTTCATGCAGAAATATGCCAGAAATATTAAAATATTTACTTAGCCGTGTTGGATGTTGTGCGGAAACGTTTGCGGAAAGGAAGCGACTAAATGGTTTCGAAAATGTTTCAGGGGGAAATGTGATTAATGAAATTTTACGAGTATGTATTTCGAAATATTTTAGCGTTCTGGAGTATTTCTTTTTGTTTTAAGAAATTCTTTTAAGACTATTCGAGGATGTCATAGTTCAAATAGGTAGAAAGATAAAAGAACTGTTTATGAGACGCTGGTTTATAACATTTTTCCAGGGCCTCATATCTACCTATTCGTCGTCGGCTTAAACCTTTTTTCCAACATTAGTAAACTAAAAATATATATCATAAACTTAAAAATATTCCAAAAATGTTTCGTGAAACATCAAGTTCTTAAGCTTCGTCTCAGTAGACAGTAGACACGACTCTGCGTCGATCGCAGGCCACGATCGAAAAATTACACTCTACACTCATGGCTTGACCATCGCTGATAGCGAACAATGTACAACGATCGTGTGTCCAGCAAGACAAAAATTACAAATCGAAACACCACATTGGGCGCCCTTATTACATCCCTTTTAACTCCGGGATTAATCTCTGCTGATACATACTTGCAGAGTTTGATATAATGATATCCTTTTCGTATTATACTCGTATGTCTCTTCTGCTGATATGGGTGCTGTCATTTGTGTTACAGCACAGACGAAAATTTGAAATATTGAATCTGGGGTCAAACCCAACGTTGCTAAATTATGTCTGAGTATGAATGTGTATGAGTGATCTGAAAGAAATCCGCAAGTGTTTCTGATCTTAAGTCGACTCATACTGAGTAGTAGTGAAGCTCGTTTTTGTGAGTCTCGGACTTGGAAGGCCGTCCCAATACGCTGAGGCCTCGGTTCTCCCAAATATCCTAATACATCTTTTTACGCGGCACAGGGGAATCCCACAGAACGGCTCTGGTCCATAAAGCGGTGATGCCAACCTGGCTTACTCATCAGCGCGCTTATCACCATCGATGCGGACATGCGCCGGGACTCCGTATACGAGTAGCGTCACTGTGTTTGAGTATCCCAGTTCTTGGAGTGCTTGCTTCGAAGTGACGGCACAATTAGTGAGTGCCTTGATGGCTGCCTGACTATCAGAAAGATTGCTATGGGCCTATTACAGCACGCAGCGGCTCTGCAAAGCAGAGCATACGCTTCTACGCCGTGTATTTCTGGTTGAAAGACTTTAGGAAATTCTCCCATAGGGGTGAAGTGTAGCTAGTCGCAAGCCATACTGCCCGCCCCAGTGCCCTTCCCTGCAGAGTCATCTGTAAACCATTTTGTGATGTCGGAGAACGGAGAGTAATTCTAATTCTTCCCAATTGTCTTTACTCTAGAAAAACGCGGAGTTGGAGTGGTCGAAGACTAATTTCTTTACCAAAGGGCTCGATGGCTTTCTGCCTACAATGCTTTCACTGCTCCAAAGTTCCTGCGCTGGACTAAGCTTGATGTTGCAGTTGCTTTCACCAAGCCTCACAGATGCTATTCTCGCTTCCACCAGGATATGGATGTGCAATGGGGGGGGCAAATCCACCAAAACTTTCAGAGCTGCAGTGGGGCAAGTTTGGATAACCCCGGTCACAATGAGGCATATATCTTTCTCAATGCTATCTTAGCATCAGTGGTAGCTGCCCTTTTCCACCAGACCAGCGCACCATACTTTACTATAGGTCTTAAGGTGTGAGTTCCAAGGCAGCGACTGAGCGACTTGCGTTTGCGACTGTGAAAAAAAACTTTCAAAACGGAGCACTACTCGCGTGTATTTTATGATTATTATTAAAATATACAAAAATAGTGCTCCGTTATGATAGTTCTTTTCACAGTCGCAAATTGCTCAGTCGCGGCCTTGGAACTGACACCTTTACGATAGCTAAATAAATCCAGATTGCAGATGAAGGGCTGGATCCCCAAGTTTTACCTACAAATAGTCTACGTATGCATAATGCCTTGGTGGCCTTATCAGAGATTGTCCTGAAATCCAATAGCAGTTTTAACTAATCTGGAGGTAAGCGTTTCCCTCCCCAATTTGTAGTGGTAGTATCCGCAGCCTTAGACCTTAAAGCTTTATCGATGGCTGAGAACATGGTGTTATCAAAAGCACCCTCTATATCAAGGAAGGCAATTAAAGCAGTTTCCTTCACCGACATTGTCAGCTCAATCTCAATCAGTAATCAAACAATGTATCTTCCTTGTATTTCTGTATAAAAATTACCACCTAAAAGTCGATACTGCGCCCTGCCCAGTGTTAGGTGTTCGCAAAGGAAGTTTGTGGCTCGTGACCAAAATGGTTAACGTGTGGCGAACTCCTCCATTCTGCAGCTTCGACTATGCTCATTGCAGGGGATATCCAGTCCCACTGCGTATTCTCCCACAGGTCCCCGGTCAACACTGGCCACCTCTGGATGGGTTATAATTGAAAGGTTATTAGTTCTTTGTGCATTGGCCATGTGTTTCTAAATGTAGCATGCGCCGTCAGTACACGCGAATTTCATGTACCGTTTGTATATTTCCCTCTTAATAGAACCAAGTGGCACGTAGACTACTACCGCGTAGGATCCGTGAAGGGTAGAACCTAGTCTCGGAAGTTGATCGGTCCGCTCGTTTCCTGCTATACTCCTATGACCCGGAAACCTGAGACTGGTGATTTGGTGGAGGCTAGCCTAACATCCAGCTCTCGACGGCATTGCTTTAATATTTTTGATGGCATTGTCTGTCAAATGAAAACTGCGATGTCCCTTGCGGCTGTACTACGTTTCAGCATCCGACAGGCTTCACTTATTGCCATCTAAAATACACTTTCATAATCTTGGAGGCGGAAAGTCTTAGAAATGAGTTTTTAAAAGAAAATCTGTGTTCCCACCCGCATGTCATTTTTGCGCTATCATTGGGGAAAATCTGGATTCATTGATTTCCATAGCGTAGTGTTTCTCTAAGTCTTCTTCGACCATGATGTAATTCGGTGAAGGCATGCCCTCCACCACTTCCCGTAGTTATGACAGGATGTTGCTGTGCTCATATGTTGCCGCTTATTCAGTTCACTCACAATGTGAGTCTGGCCACGCTATATATTGTATTTTATTTTGCGCAAAAAATGCGTCTTGGCTTCAACTACTAGTGTCCTGAATCCATCTGTAGAGAATCAGTGTTAAGCTTCGGAAAAAAATATAAGAAACCACTAGTCTCTGCTCTATTGCATCCAGTATTGAAATAAATGAGATTTTGATAAAGATCAGGTCCTGGAAGGCAATTTTCCATGTGGGCGAAATCCTGATCGACGGAGTTTTGCTTCCGTTCTTTACAAGAAAGAATATAATCATGCGACATTGCATTAGTACACTCGTACAGCCTCCAGGGTACTGTGTTTGTTTCCTGATGTCATATTGAATCTCCACTCTCCATTGGATGCTATGTGCAACACTCTTCCATCAGATCGGCAGTTACGTGATGTTGCCTTCGCAACCGACCCCGACTACTATTATTATTATTTCGGGTTACATTTCCTACGTCTTTGTTCATGCGCTGATCTTCTGCTCTATCGCCAATTCTCCTAGTGCCCTAGTTTTTGAATGCATCTCAATCAATTTCCAAGAAACACTCTATCTATCTGTTGCATTCTCCCATCCAAATCACTTCCTGATTTGCAAAATCTAGCGCCCAGAAACAAATTCATTTTCAAAATGATATTGCCTCGATTCACAATGCTTGTTCTTGTTAGCCGATATTTGAATCTAGTCCATAAGTCTAGGCACAAGTTTATTATCAGCAATTTGCATTACAAACACATTAGTTTTGTCTTGGACTTCCTCTACGAGATTCAGTCACTTTAGCTGATCGCGAAGCAGACAAGACTATAAAGGCTCATATCATTTAACCTCTGGACAATTAGTTGGTGACCTCTATCACCTCGCATCGGCTGGAAAATTGGTCATCAGTTCCACTTAGCCGGAGTGGCTTTATAGTAGCCGAAGCTGTTAAAAGAGGCGTATAGCCGTCGGCCAGCGGTCTTGCTTGGTTACCGAGATACGCTACGTACTATACAGTATGTAGATATGGATTCAAGCCAGAGCGGTAAAGACTATGACTGTGGGTAAGAGCAATAAAAATGTTATCAGCAGTCATTTGTCTTATGGTTCAACTAGCAAAGCAGATACTAAATGCTACAAAATTGATAGTACGCGCCTGGAGCGACAGTTTCGGGGCAAAAAATTAAATGTCTTGTCGGTTTTTTTTTTTAAATTGAGAACCGTATGAAGTACATCATTTCTTTAATGACTCCTCCTGCCGATCTTTGAGCCGAGCGAGCTGTTAGGAGACCATTCCAAATGTCACTTTCTGTATTTTAGTCAGTGTGACCTGACTTTTCTAACGAAATTTCAGCGACATTTCCCATCTACATTATAGGTACATTCGCCTTGTAGACCTAGAGAGCAATTTGTGAAACTGTTTTATTACGTCTTGCTTTCAAACTGCTAAGGACAACATCGCAGATTGGTGCAGAACTGTACATATTAGGTACCATGAAATTGGCCGTTTGGAAATTAACCATTAATAGACAATTTCGGATGAATTCGACAGTTGCCATGCATGGCCACTTTCCATTCGCATTCAATGTTCAATTTTGTTTAAAAATTAAAGTGAGTATGTACTTGTATATGGCTATTTTCGCTTTGCTTTGCGTACCTTATTTCGATTTGAAACCAAAATTGTGCATAGACATAAAAAAATTTGCTGGTTGCAAATATGTTAGGACGAAACGGATGCTGGCACATACAGGAGTGACCTAGGGCTATATGCCGAGGGGCGCAACACCCTAGGAGCGGAGCTAGCGCTGCTCGTTCCACACCGAAATTGTTTTTAAATCGCTACGCTCGCTCCGCACTTAAGGGATCACAACCCTCACTATCGCAATGCTCGTTCCACTTGCTCGGAGTGCAACGGTCTTTTGTGTGGACTCCTATTGTGAATCAACAGTCCCTTGTGTGGGCTCCGCTCGCTCCGCGCTTAAGGGATCACAACCCTCATCATCATCATCGTGGGGTAACAGCCCTAAGCCTGTTGGCGCCTAAAGCATAATGTCGTACGGGCATAACCGTTTCCTCAAAAATATTTTGTCAACAACGGTTCTTTGAATGCAGTTACCCGGACATGTTTATATGTTTTTAGGGCAAAAACCAAACAATTCCAGGAAATACCTTGATTTTGCTCCGAATAATAATGTTTTTCGCGGATTATAGCTAAAGTATTTCGCCAATTTTAATAAAATATAAAATTTGTACACCTTCGAAAGAATACCTTTCTAATGGTGTATAAATCATTAAAATCGGTTCAGTAGTTTGGGAGGAGTTCCCGTCACAAAATTCCCATACCAAAATTGTTAGCCTATTAATACTTAGATAGCTCCAGTAGTGAAATAATTCATGCCAGAATGATGGTAGAAATCTGCTTACTGCACCAAACGATCCGGATTTTTTCTTATTATTTTGTAGATAAAAGAATACTACTTTGCCTTAACCCCTAGCGGGGCATAGCGCGTCAACTACTCCTGCGCGCCATCGTACTCTGTTCTGGGCGATGGGGCGCAACTCCCCAAAAGACTTACCCAGTACCTGACACTCCTTTGCCACAGATCGACGCCATGTGATTCGAGGACCCCCTCTTGGTCGGCCTTGGTTGGAAATGGGGTTCCATTTCATGGCATGCAAAGCAATGCAGTTATCACTCTTCCGCAATGTGTGACCTATCCACTGCCATTTTCGCCTGCGTATCAATTCGTCGATTGGCATCTGACCCGTACGCCGACTTAGCTCTTCATTTGATATTGTTTCGGGCCAGAAAATTCTTAAAATTCGACGAAGACATGAGTTGACGAAAACTTGCAGCTTTCTGGTAACTCCTACGGAAACTTTCCATGTACTGCTCCCATACAAAAGCACTGATAGTACCAGGGAGCGAAACAGGCCCAGCTTGGTCTTGATGCTGAGATAACTGCTCTGCCAGATTTTGGACAGCATGCCGTATGCGCGTTTAGCCTGGTTGATACGACGAGCGATGTCCTGCTCCGTACCACCATTTTCGGCAACAATGCTACCCAGGTAGACGAAGTTGTCCACCTTCTCCACAGGCTGCCCATTAATATTGATGGCAATAGGCGTCGGATTTCTTTTTCGCAACGGCAGGCTAAGAACCTTGGTCTTGTTGGTATTAATCTTTAGCCCAACCTTGCTTGCCTCCCTCTCGAGATCTAACGCCATTGTGGACAGATCCATGATTTTGTGGGAGAGTAGGCATATGTCGTCAGCGTAGTCAAGATGTTGTAGATAAGATGTCAAAGTCCATTGAATTCCTCTGTCGAGTCCGGATAGGGCTGCGTGCAACACATCGCCGATCACTATGAGGAATAGGATCGGTGAGAGGATGCACCCCTGCCGAACTCCACTGCGAATCTCAAAGTCCCCCGACACCTTACCTTTATGCAGAACGCGACATTTCGCGCCGTCATAGGTTGCCTTAATAATAGCCACAAGCTTCTCAGGGATGCCTCTCCTGCGCAAGGCCGCCCATATAGAATCCCGGTTCACACTATCGAAAGCCTTTTCGAAATCGATGAAAAGCAAGTGAAGCGGAGAATCGTATTCAGCGCATTGCTCGATAATGATTCGCAAGGTGTTAATGTGATCGACACAGGAGAATCCGGATCGAAAGCCAGCCTGCTCTTCATCAATAGTGCTTTCTAAGTGGGCCTTTAGTCTTTCCAGGACGATTTTAGCTATTATCTTGGCAACGGCAGGAAGCACACAAATGCCTCTCCAATTATTACAGTCTGTGAGGCTACCTTTCTTTGGAAGTTTGATGATCAAACCTTCCTTCCACTCAGTGGGAAAGGTCTCTGTATTCCACGCTTTATCAACAAGTGGGTGCAGCAAATCGGCAGTTACGCTTGGCGCTGCTTGATAAAGTTCGGCAGGGATGCCGTCAAGTCCGGCGGCCTTTCCTCGTTTCAGTGCAATAATTGCAGTGACTATTTCCTCTTTAGTCGGGGCAGTGGACCGTATACGCACATTTTGATGGTTAGCTAAACTATCTATATGAGGGGGAACTTCACCAGAGGTTACACGGTTCAAGACCGCGGCGAAGTGTTCTTTCCACCGCCTCATTTGATCTTCTTCCAAGATAAGTAGCTTTCCATCACTATCTTTCACCGGATGTTGGCAGGAGTTACGACCACCTGTAAACTCCTTGATGACACCGTATACGGCGTTTAAGTTGTTACTTCTAGCGGCTTCTTCTGCTGACGCTAAAAGAGAATTCGCATAAACTCTTTTATCGCGTCGCACACTACGCTGAACTTCTCGAGCTTTCTGACGGTAAAGGAGTTCGATGCTGCTTCGATTGTCGTCTGATGCTGCAGCCAAACGAACTTTCAGCTCCTTTCTTTCAACAATCCGCTGCCATGAAGCGTCGGACATCCAGGGCTTATTCCGGCAATCCGGGTTTGGGCCAAGGATGGTATTTGCGCTATCAATGTACGCATTTTTGATGGCATCCCAGTTTTCGTTTATGTCACTATCTGGGTGACTAGTTATCTCAGCCGCTTTTTGCGCAAGATGGTCATTATATTGTTGTAAGACAGCTGGATTTTTTAGTCGAGCGGTGTTGAATTTGCGGGGCCTGGATCTTTCGTCGCTGGGGCGGCGCACGGCTGCAATACGCAATCGAACATTAGCGATCATAAGATAATGGTCTCTTCCCATCCCAATATCGGCACCCTTCTTGTTTCGCACGTCCAGGAGGCAACTCTTGAATCTTTTACTAATGGCAAAATGGTCGATCTGATTTTGTGTTCTGCGCCGATCAACAGAGGACCAACTGATTTTGTGGTGGTCCTTATGCTCAAACATAGTACCACCGATGAAGAGACTGTGAAAGTTGCAGAACTCTACAAATCTTTCACCGTTGTCATTACGATCACCAAGACCGTGTCTCCCCATCACATGTCTGAGCCCATAGTTATCAGCGCCAACTTTCGCATTCAAATCACCCATAACCATTATAATGTCACCTTTAGGTATTCTGCTCTGAACGGCGTTTAGTTCTTCGTAGAAGGAGTCTTTTGCCAAGACATTGTCGGGTTCAGTAGGGGCATAACATTGTATTATTGAGATGTTCCTCATTTTGGTCCGGAACCTGGCGGTCAAGACCCTGTCAGAGATTACAAACTGCTAAGGACAACACCGCAGATTGGTGGAGAACTGTACATACTTATTAGGTACCATGAAATTAGCCGTTTGGAAATTAGCCATTAATAGACAATTTCGGATGAATTCGACAGTTGCCATGCATGGCCACTTTCCATTCGCATTCAATGTTCAATTTCGTTTAAAACTGAAAGTGAGTATGTACTCGTGTATGGCTATTTTCGCTTTCCTTTGCATACCTTATTTCGATTTGAAACCAAAATTGCGCATTGACAAAAAAAAATTTGCTGGTTGCAGATATGTTAGGAGGACGAAACGGATGCTGGCACATACAGGAGTGACCTAGGGCTATATGCCGAGGGGCCCAACACCCTAGGAGCGGAGCTAGCGCTGCTCGTTCCACACCGAAATTGTTTTTAAATCGCTACGCTCGCTCCGCACTTAAGGGATCACCACCCTCACTATCGCAATGCTCGTTCCACTTGCTCGGAGTGCAACGGTCTTTTGTGTGGACTCCTATTGTGAATCAACAGTCCCTTGTGTGGGCTCCGCTCGCTCCGCGCTTAAGGGATCACAACCCTCATCATCATCATCGTGGGGTAACAGCCCTACGTCGGGCCAGTGGGCGGAGCGTTACATGTATCATGTAACATGTTGGCGCCTAACGCATAATGTCGTACGGGCATAACCGTTTCCTCAAAAATATTTTGTCAACAACGGTTCTTTGAACGCATTTACCCGGACATGTTCATATGTTTTTAGGGCAAAAACCAAACAATTCCAGGAAATGCCTTGGTTTTGCTCCGAATAATAATGGGGTATAACTCCAGTAGTTAAATAATTCATGCCAGAATGATGGTAGAAATCTGCTTACTGCACCAAACGATCCGGATTTTTTCTTATTATTTTTTAGATAAAAAAAATGCAAAAGCAAGAAAATTTGGAGTTATCGGGTTTTCGCACTGGTGCCGTCATTTGAAACCGATATTGTCCATCTTACGAGTATGTCGTTTATTTTCCGATGGACACTTCCGGTTAAAAACGTAAATATCCATATGGATTATTTCGGATGGCCACTTTCTCCATGGCTAATTTCGGTGCTCCTTGGACATCGTACACAAAGCTATAGAATATTTCACAGTGATTGACGAGAACGGGAAATTCAGTTTGCCAAAACTGAAGGTCGTCAATCTACCACCACTTAAGTCACGCTATTACTGTGTCTATTATTCATAAATTCATTCTAAAACAACAACAATAAAGTTGTCAAACTAAAATAGCTGCTCTCTAGACCAGTTTTACATAATCCCTACTAAAATAGGCTTTGCGATGATGCCATTGATGGTCTATCGTTGTATGCTAAATTTGAAAGTCGAGCTGCGAAGCATCTTCAAACCCACCTACGCTACCTAAAACGGACTCAAAAGGAAGGCGTGAATCAATTATTATTATCATCGCCACTATAACGTATTTTTAATCCAAACGCTGCTGTGACCATTTTGATAGGTATAATTCAATAAAAGCTGCAGGTGTCATTGAATTGAATCATCAAATTGATATTGTCGTCGACACTACCACCACTTATCATAGCCGATATATACGTACTCCAAATGACGCACATACGCATAAATACGTATATTTTTCACACGTTTGGAGAAAAAATCTTTCAATTGTCATAGGCTATTTTTTTTTATAGATACTCTCGTTCGTATCCATACAAAAGGAGAACGCGATACAGCGCCAAATTGCCTCTGATTTGAATAAATCCAATGATTGATTTCAAATTGATGATGTATGATGATCACACATCTCTCAAAGGTGTTAATAATAGTTTGAATGCGATATGAATATTTGATTATGCATTTGGTGATACGAAATGAGGACGTCACTTTGTTGAATTTAGAAATTAAATGTCAAACTATGATATTTTGAAGATTTTATCGGATAAAATTAATTCCATGTATTGTTGATCCTTAATGTTAAGGATGCGTAATACGAGGATTGTTGGAAAAGTTTCGGACCTAACAGAGAAGCCAGACATGTTCTCTTCAATTTAATTTTTATTTTTCAACATAGTCACCTTGATAGTCTATGTACTGCTCCCAGCAATGCTCCCATCTGCCCAACTTGCCCAAATAGTACTTGACGTCTTTCTTCGCCAAGTTGTTTGTTAAGAACGCCTCCTCATTCGACGAAAATCTCTGTCCTTCGAGCGCAATTTTAAACCTACGGAATAGAAAACAAAAAAACGTCGCCTAAAGCTATCTGGTGAGTAGGGAGAGTGGTCAAGCAGTTCAAAACACCAATTCGTACATTTTCGCCAAGGCGACCGCTGACGTGTTAGAGGGCGAATTGTCCTGGTGAAATATTTTTTTTTACTGCGGATGTGGTCGTTTTTCTGCAAAATTCTGCCTTCAGCTTATCAAGTAATGATGCGTAGTATGCTTTCGGTTTCCCCTTGGCAATCTACTGTTTTGACAGTTATTTTGTTTCTGAAGTTTAATGGTGTACTCGGTAAATATCTAATATCTACACCTTCAGGAATCTTCACTGAAATCCATGAATTTGTTATTTAGGTCGATAAGTCGCCTATCGTGTAAAAGTATCGCTTTCAGTTCATGTTGAAAGATATTGGTCGGTGAGTTCAACTCAATTTGACAATCGGGCCAATTTTTATCAGCCCAACACTCGGCCGGTTATAAAATACAAATCTTGTGCAATCGTTATTATGGCTAAGGCGGCTATTACACTATAAAGTTCTTTTACAAATATCTTTCATAAAAGATATTTTCAAAGAACTTTCATAGTGTAATAGCCGCCTAAGAAAATATTTGCCACATGAACATTGCTTGTTTCAAGTACTTTTCTTACAAGCTTGCACACCTTCCCCCTTAGACGGCTAATATCATTCATAAATGTTCTTTTAAAATATCGTGCGTCAAAGATATTTGTAAAAGAACTTTTATAGTGTAATAGCCGCCTAACTCACTCAATTAACAGTTGCACACGTTTCACATCTTCCTCACTCACCCAACGGCAGCATATCAGTTGTCTTTTTGCAACCGGCAAAATAGTTCTAGAGATGAGTAGCTAATCAGGTGAAAGGCTCCTTTAGCAGCTCATCGACTCATCATCTGAAAGTGCTTATGAGCTGGAGCTCATTCTAACTAGTCTACTTTACTAATTTTGACTATTCATTAGTTTTACCGCATTCGTTACTTTTAGTTACTTTCATGGTTCGTGAATTCGTTACTTTCGATTACACTAAGGTAACTAGTTTCTTTGGTTAAAATAGAATGGCATGACATGCCAACTTCCTTGCGATTTTTTTGGGCATGCATTCGTTCAACATGGCCAGTGCCGCTATGTCAGAACACAGATGATTTCATATCGGAAAATCGTAAGTTGCGATTTCCATTGGATATGAATTCGCACCCTTGGTGTGTTTGCCACTCAATATAAGACGCGCGTCGCACCAGCGATCAAAACCGGTCAGCACAATTTTTTGGGATCATTCTTAAACAAATTTTGCATTTATAGAATTGTGTAGTCCCACTAGGACTGATAAGGTCGACGACATCACAAGCATCATATAAGTTGTACGGTGTCGATGGTCGTCGCCCGGCAATAAAAAATTGTTTGGCTAAAAAATTATTTTTATCACTTTTTTCCTCCACCCTAGACTTTATAAGTATAGGCTATATTTTTTTTGTCACGACAAAAATATGTCACACCTTAAAGGAGGTATGCTATACCTCTGTATATATATATAAATGATCAGGTTAACCTCCTGATTCGATTTAGCCAAGTCCGTCTGTCTGTCCGTTCGCACGATAATTTTCGATAGAATAAAGCTGGAGGCTTGAAATTTTCGTCAAATGTTCGTAGTATGATCTAGTTGTTGGTATTGAAAATGGGCGTGATCCGGCTAAGGAAGCGTCTGCTTCCCCTACATATTCAAAATAATTAAATGTATCTATAACTCCCGATTGAACAAACGTGAAAAGCTGTAAGTTTGGCAGATGCCTTGAAAACGTCATTTTGTATTGTACTTTCCTGTAAAAATGAGATTGATCAGTTTGAAAATAACGGTACTTTTCTTACAAAGAGCCCCGCAGTACCCTACTTTTCAGCGTTTTTGTCTATAACTCTTGAACCAATTGAAGTAGGGAAAATGGTCAAATATTTGTAGTAGGATCCAGTTGGCTCATATTGAAAATACGTAAATCCGACCAACGAAACCCCTACTTTCCCTACGACTGACTCTTAGTAAATAAGCGATAACTTTCGATAGAATGAAACTAGTGACTTGAAAAATTCGACAAATATTCGATTTCATCCTAATTTCGTAATTTGCATGCGTTTAAGGGCGGGTACACATTGAATCGCTTTCGTGTGTTTTCTGTCAAACGGATTGAATCTTTGCTTTGACAGAAAATACGCAACTTTGCCAATTTTCTATTTCCGCAATTTGCCAATTGCAAACCTCCATGATCATGTAATCTGATCTGAAGGAGATCTGCACCTCAGGAATTTAATTCAGAATGCTCATGTCACCGCCATCTACGCTACGTGCGTCGGAAGTTAAAAGAATTCTGAGAACTGTTGTTTTTTGAATGAATATATGCAGCGGAATTAGTCGAATGATTGCGTCTAGGGCGCATAGCTTCGCTGGAGATCTTTGGGGTGAGCCGCCATGTCCGTCCGAAGAAACTCCTACAAGCCATAATGCGGGCTTGTAGTGTCACTTTGCTAATCACGTTATCTATGTGAGTGTTCCGAGACATTTATAGTATCTTCAGTAGAACACTCTAAGGTCGTACCGTCCAACAAGATTGTAATTGAGCGGCTACGTACTGCCGCGACATAAGCGTCAATAACTGACGTTCGAAATAAGCGGCTACGTACGAGTACTTCCGCGACAAGGATCGTCCATTGCAGGCGAACTCTCGCCTCAGTTTGCTCAACTATCTCTCCCAAAGCAAACAAAATCAAAATATTTCCTTTCGAATACATTCCCCTAAACAACGCGCGACTACGAGCGGCAACGAGCGACAAATCCTATTTTTTTTAGAAATGGCGTTCAAGTCGCCTGGCGCAATTATACGCTTGTCGACCCTTCTCTCGCACAACCCCTTCTAGGAGGAGCAGACGTTATCTTAGGTACTTTAATTACTTTATGTACTTGAGTTATTTGAGTGGCTCTTTAGTTGACTCGTGGATTACTACGTATCGCTATAACTTTTTCATAGGAGCAACCGTGAAAAATTATGCCCAGAAGTAACAATGAAAAAGCAACACTTACTTTTTGCACATTAGTACCACACGTCACTACTAATGATGCCTGTCCAATTTCAAACTAAGATCATTGTATTCACAATCTGTCAATGCCAAATATCTCAAATCGAAATGTCAACACTTTGCTCATGTCCAAAACCGCATCCTACTCGCCTCTGAATAGACCAATCAATACAAAATTTCAATTAATCTCATGCCTCAAACGTCCCAATCGTTTATCGTATTCAATGTAATCCAATTCGTGCATTCCGAAAATAGGCTATCAAATCGCTTAAAATATAAATTGATAAATTAAAGCCGACAAGATTTCACGCAGTGTGCATCTACAATTGCATTCTACCTATATGCCACTTTTCAGGGCAATAGCTCAGCTACGTGCATCTGGATGGAGGCTAGGGGCTAGGCTGACACATAGGCTAGAATCCAACATCAAATTGAAATCGGAAAAGCTGAATGGAACAACGGCTGGCGGCCTAGTCTAGAGGCTCTGGCGGCGGATGTATTCCCAAAACGCATAGGTATCGTACGTTACAAAGCGTATGGCGTGATTGGGACCTATATCTGCCACACACCGGTGCGATGCTTTCATGTCTATTTGCTGGCTATAAATATTAATTAGGCTTTATATGGTTCGACATTCGACCGCCACTGCTGCCGCGTCGCCACCACCACTGCAGTGCTTCACCACACAATCGCCGTCTCCCACATCCATACGTACATATTCGATTAAAGTTAATATTTTATGAGCATAAATTCAACCAGCCCCGACGGACGATCGGCTATGGACAACAAACTGGACGACCCAGAGTCAAGAAGACCTGGCCCAGATGGATAGATGGACGCCAACGGACAGGGGTCAGATTAGGTCGGACTGACTCGATAGGGGACGACCAGCCAGCGTCCCGATGGGGAGATAGTAACTTGCTTTTGTTATTGCTGTTGCTGCTGCTGGTGTTGCACAACCGAAGCAGCATACAGCTTACACAATATGGAAAGTGTCTGGAGATTGGATAAAGGAGCTCTGAGACTTGATGGAGGTTTTATCTTAAAACTGGCATCTTTATTTGAAATCTAAGGCACTTGGATATCAAATGCATTCTTCTGTTATTTACTCCCGATATGGAGTTGATTAGGAAATATTTTACGACGCTTTGCATTCTGGAATAGTCGAAGGGTTGGATGGAGATTCCTTCCGGATATGACCATGCGATATCTATATGAGAGCGCGTTCTCGAGGGTTTTAGGTCCCTCTTGTCTAATCGCAGAGTTTGAGAGGACATTGCCTTCGCGTGCAAATACAAATTGTTATTTGCTCCCATAGAGCCACTCTGGCATCTTTCGGTTTGATAAAATGCGGTCACGAGCATTCTTTTCGAAGGATGGCACAATAAAAAAATACACATATCCTCGGGGAGCATAAAGCTCACATCCTACATATTTCCTGTGAATTTTTCTTTTTCTGCTGCATATGGCGCACAAGACAAGTCACAGCGGACCCAACGTAATACGGTTCCGTGCCACAAGGTAATGTGCCCTTATATATGTATGTCATACTCTCAGCTCTTTCTACAGAGCTGGGTTGTTATTGAACACAATATGCTTTGTAGTTTAGTTTCTCTCACTCCTCGCCCTACAAACCCTGATAACATGCTTCCCTTATCAGTTCACTTAAAGGAAGGTGGCTGATGGCTGACTGCGGCTGGTTTGTGTAGGTCTGGTTTTGGTAGTCACCCCAGCCAGCCATCCAACATGGGTTATTCATCTTAAATTGTTTCTGATTAAGGCACCAAGAATTGGGGTGGTAGCTGTGGGAGCTACGGCGAGGAAAATTCATTTTATAGGCACTTTGATATGGCGTACAGTAAATTGCTTTCTTATTTGTTATGTTTGGAAGTTGGAGATATGCGCATAGTACAGTGTAGTTCTTGGGTAGTGCTAGTGGTTGTAGTCATATGGGTGAATTGGGAGTTTGCAGGATACGTCTGTTGTATGTTGCCCTGTGACCTGTGTAGTCGTAGTTATTTCGATCGTCATCGTACAAAGAACGGCTTTTGCTGGTGTTGCTTTTTAGTGGCAGATCCACCATGCAGGAACACTGTAATTTTCGACACCCTCAAAAACTATGGCATAAAATGTGGGCCACTAGCGGCAAACGTATAGCGTATTGTCTATGAGAGAATATTCGGGCGCTGCTACTACTTGTGGTGTGCCATTATAGTAACTTTAACGTAGTACATACGTCTCCTACGGTTCCAAATAAATTGACTTAAATAATGTAGTTTCTAGTTTATATGGCATATTACGTATGCTTGAACGTATGGAGATGCCCATGGCACCAACATAGCAATGGCAGAACACAAGAAGAGAAGAGCTCTAGAAGTCAGAAACAACCGTCAACAGCAGCACCACTAGCTAGCTAGCTGGCAATCCAACGATTGATATCATTATGAATAAATAAACTCAAATTAGTTGGATTTTGATTTATGTTCATGGGGATGTAGCATGCTAAGCAAGATTTTCATGAAATATGTCAAAATAACATGTATCTGGGGTGTAAATTTGAGGTGAGCCAGATTCATATACGCAGATGGGAGGGAAACGTATTTCGAGCCAATATATTCTGTCAGATTGTTATAACAAATTTCAGATACGTGTGTGCTACATTGTCGAAATTATGTACGTAAGTATGTATGTTAAAGTAGCGACTATGAATTTTCAATTAATTAGCACAGTTAGTCTTAAGCGAATGTGTGTCAGGAAAAAGGGTTGTAGATTCTGGAAAAAGGGACGTCACGGGAAGAAATGTGATTTACAGAAAATTGACAAAGTTTTCCACTTAACCTTTGGAAGTGGAAGAAGTATGTGTGTGTGTGTAAGGAACAATGTCATTTGCTAAATTCAATGTTGACGGGTGAAATTTAAAAGGGGTCCCAAAGGATGATTTGACATTGTGGGAAGAATGTGAAATTAATTTGACATTTTCAAATTTGACAGTAAGTTATGCAAACAACATTTAATGAAAAGAGTGTCAGTGTATGTCCATTAAGTTAGCATTGCCACTTAAAAATTTCGAAGTCGAGTATAGTGGATTAATTGTTGTAAATTTGTCGTGAAAATTTTTTTTTTGTCGGGTTTATTTAAAAAAAAAATAAACTAAAACTTAAGTTAGCATTACCACCCCTTGAAATAGGGTAAGTGTTAAGTTAGTTACCAGGGGTTATTTAAAAAAAAACAAACGCGACAACATTTTTTCTTTCACGACAAATCTGTGCATCAATTTCATCTAGCCTTAACGTGCTTGTGGGGATGCAAATTGGCGGTAGGACTAAAAAGAACCCGATGAGCTCCATTTGAGTCTTGTTCTTTAGCAGAAATGGGCGCCACATTGGGCGCCAAACATGTAACGGAAGGGTTGGTGGGCATCCGAAGATGCCCGTGGGAATGGAGCCTAAGGTAGCGTAGTGACATTGAAGGTCTGGCCGTGCCATCTGGCGAAGAAAAAGGCCCCCTCAACGAGCTAAACAGCGACCTATGCTTGCTGTAGCTCAGTTCGGGAGACGTGGGCGGAGTTTTCGCCGCTCGTTGTACCTGTCCTTCACGTATTAAAAAAAAAATTATAGGCTTAGGGAAGACAACACAAACAGAAGAGGCAAAAATGTGGAGTAATCGAAAAAAATGGGACGATAAGGGTGGTATGTGGTGTTGCACAGAACCGTGGAACCGATTCCTAACAGGAACCGACCCGACCGGTCCAAGAAAGAACCGGGAATCGGTTCCGGAAGAACCGAGAATCGGTCGGATTTAGAAGAACCGAGAATCGATTCCAGAAGAACCGAAAATCGGTTCTAGGAGAACCGACAATCGATTTTACTATAGCCGGAAATTAATTTTTTTTAAAACCATTTTAAACCGACTAGATCTGACCGGACCGGAAAATTTACGGTTCTTTGGACACGCTAGCATATGTAAAGCATCGTTTTAACTTGGACCAGACTAATGATTTTTCACTTCTTGGTTCATTTGTCGCTTAGGTTGGCCACCTCATACAATCTGCAGACTTTTTACGCTGTAGCGGAAAATATTTCGTTTATCTGCGCGCACGTATACTGTAGCTGTAGTGAAGGAGGCATGTAAAGGAGCCCCTAGACGATCAAGCCGCTTAATCAATCGGTTGCAGTCCCGTCAAGCACGGTGCACGGACGCTTCAATCAATCTTCTACACGGTCAATCAACTCTTCAAGCAACACTTCAACTAACTCTCAATCAATTCTTCAAGGTTTTGATCAAAACTCATTCTTAGCTGAGTTTCCGACTCGGAAAGAATGTGAACTGTCGCAATGGCTTCCAATACAGATTTGGCCTTTCCCGCCATGACATTGGTTGCCCTCAAGAGGAAAAGACGTTGGTCCAAGGAGTGGTATAAAATGAGAAACTGCTTCACCCATGAACATTCTCCGCAATACGGAATACTACAGGAACTTCATTAGAAATTAGAAAACCAAGAGATTTTGTTTTTTTTTACTGAAGTTAGTATGGCTCAAAATAGAGAGGTTAGTTCAGACAACGTGCACTCTGATCAACGTTCAATCTGCTGACTATCAGGGATGGTGGCGGGCCCGAACAAAGAAACACTAACTGTGTGCCAGCTGAATATTCATCATAGTAAAGCGGCATCAGCGATGATGACGAGATGCTTTGATGAAGAGAAACTGGACATAGCTTTAATACAGGAACCCTGGATTTTACAAAACAAAATTAGGGGTTTGTCACAACAAACCGCAAATCTGTACCATGCACAGGTGGACGGTAAAATAAGGACATGCATCCTGGTGCGTCATGGAATACGTGCAGTACAAATGATGCATCTCTGCTCGCCTGATCTTACGGTAGTAATGATCGGCAGTGGTGCAGGATCATTCCTAATTGCATCAGCATATCTCCCTTATGATGCACCAGAACCACCTCCATCAGAGGAAGTAGAAAATCTGGTAAGATATTGTAAAGAAAGAGATATGGCCCTGATCATAGGCTGTGATGCCAATGCGCACAACACTGTGTGGGGCAGCACAGATAACAATCCCAGAGGACAGCAGCTGCTAGAATTTGTGGAAAAGTACAATCTGCTGGTAGCAAACAAGGGGGTCGCTCCCACCTTCGTGGATGCACGAAGGGCTGAGGTGATCGACATTACCCTAAGCTCTGTTAATATGCTTGACAGAGTTCAGAATTGGAGAGTGGTGGACAGGCTAACCATGTCTGATCACAGGGCTATCCAGTTTGAAATTCTGTATGGCAGAAAACGGAGTAGCGAACGCAAACGTATAAGAGTGCCAAAAAATACTGATCGTGTTAAGTACGAGACATATTTATTGGAACAAGTCGAGGATATTCAAGACGGAATACCTCGGAATACGGTCGAGATAGAGCGAACAGTGGAACAACTGAACTCCGCTATTAATCGCGCCTTCGAACACGCTTGTCCCTCCACAGTAGTGGACGAAAAGGACCCAACACCATGGTGGAGTAGGGAACTGGAGTCTATGAAAAAAGAGACAAGGAAAGCCTTTAACCGTTACATGAGGGAGAGAGACTCTCACTCTTGGGAACTATACAAGGATAAAAAGAGGGAGCTGAAAAGAACCTTACGTCTTCGGAAACGAAATACGTGGAGGGAATTCTGCTCTAGCATGAAGGATACGTCGGAAGTATGCAGATTACAGAAGATGATATCGAAAGACACTGCTTCGAAAATGGGGCTGATACGCAAAGTTGATGGTTCCATAACAGAAACAGTGGAAGAAACGTTGCAGGCCCTGATGGAGGTACATTTTCCTGGAAGTTTCAAGTCAGACCAACCATGGCCTCAAACTAACATGGGAGCTGGTGGGGTAAGTCAACAAGAAGCTGAGAGGATAATAACTCCAAATGGAGTCAAAAGTGCTATAAACTCTTTTGCTCCTTTTAAAACGGCTGGAATGGACGGAATATTCCCGGCACTATTACAGTGGGGCATGAGCGCTCTACTAGATAGGATCCGGAATATATTCTTCGCCTGTCTTTCAGCAGGCTACATCCCGAAGGCATGGAGGGAGGCTAAAGTGGTCTTCCTGCCTAAACCGGGGAAGAAAGACTACACAGAGGCAAAGTCCTTCAGGCCGGTTAGCCTTACATCATTCCTGTTGAAAACAATGGAAAAGGTGTTGGTGGACTACCTGGAGAACACCACGCTAATGTATAGTCCTCTGAGTAGGTGCCAACATGCTTATAGAGCAGGCAGATCTACGGAAACCGCTCTACATGAACTTGTTAGAGTTGCAGAGAGAGAGATTAACAATGGCGGGATCGCTATGTCTACTTTTATGGATATAGAGGGTGCTTTTGATAAAATCTCCTTTACCAAACTAAGGAACGCCCTGATTGAGCGGGGGGTTGATTACATTATAATTAAGTGGATCGACTCTATGCTTAAGCAGAGGGCGGTAAATCTTAGCAGTGGATGTGACAGAATACGGGGTAAGGTAGTCCGAGGATGCCCACAAGGAGGTGTTCTTTCGCCTCTACTGTGGAACATCACCGTGGACAGTCTTCTCTGGAAGCTGGACTCGATGGGCGTACACACTGTAGGATACGCCGATGACTTGGCACTCACGGTCAGTGGAAAGTTCATGGACACAATTCTAGGTTGCATGGGACAAGCTCTCAAAGTAACCGAAGAATGGTGTAATGAGCAAGAGCTAACCATAAACGCTAGTGAATCAAACACTATGATTTTTACTCGTAAGAGGAAAGACATAGAGATAACTCCCTTACGGCTTTTTGGTTCGGAAATCAAGGTGTCCAAGGAAGTGAAGCATCTAGGAGTTACCTTAGATGCGAAACTAACTTGGAATGTTCACGTTGATGAAAAGATCCAAAAAGCGAAAAGGATTTTGCATCAATGTAAGAGAGTGTGTGCTCGTAGGTGGGGAATTTCACCTAAAGCGACACACTGGATTTACACAATGATGGTAAGACCTATTCTAGCCTACGCATCAGTGGTATGGTGGCCAAAAGCCATGCAGAATACCACAAAGCAGAAGCTAGATGGGGTACAAAGGATAGCTTGCGTAAGCATATGTGGTGCAATGCGCACCACACCAACGCGAGCAATGGAGGCATTGCTGGGACTGCCGCCGTTGGACTTATTTATAAAGAAAACGGCGGCGCTTTCGGCAATACGCATGGAAAGGGATGCCATGTGGCATCGCTTTGGAACTAGCAGCGGTCATAAGAGCATCCTAGACATTATTCATGATGAGGTCAGGGAGACTCTAATGCCGGTAGAAGGCATGAGTAGACGTAGGGTAGTTGAAAGACTACACAAGACTCACATTGCAGATGGAAACATACACAATGAGTGTATGTACAATGACATCAGCATTTTTACTGATGGCTCTTTAATGGACGGTAAAGCGGGGGCGGGGGTTTACTCTGAAGAGCTAAACCTAGCATGTGCGCTTAGTCTAGGAGAGTATGTGTCCGTATACCAGGCAGAGATGCTTGGCTTGTTGCATGCGTTGGACCACTTGCTTGAAGGTCAGGTGCGGGGGAAGAAAATCCTTATTGCACTGGACAACCAATCGGTGATCAGACGCATGCAGCAGACGAACATAAACTCTAAACTGGTACTAGAGTGTGTCCGGAAGCTCAACACGTGTGCCTCAGAAAATGAGGTTACGCTGATGTGGGTAAAAGGACACATAGGTACAACAGGAAATGAGGCGGCGGATGCCCTAGCAAAACAGGGATCTGCGGCAACTTTCATTGGTCCAGAACCCAGAGTTGCTCTGGGGAACGGCATGATTGGAGCGAAGGTTGGGAAGTGGATGGACTCCATGCATCAACAAAGATGGCAGGAGCTAGTCACTTGCAAACAAGCTCGGAATGCAATGACCAGCCCTTTAGGCAGGGAAGCGAGCAAGGTACTTAGTTATAAACGGAGTACCCTAAGCTGGATAACTGCCTTGGTCACAGGGCATGGTAATTTTAAGGCTCATCTGGCCAAGATGAAAATCGGGGAAGATGACGTTTGCAGGCTATGCCTGGAGGAGGCCGAGACGGCAGCACACATTGTGTGCGAATGTCCAGCACTGGCTAGCACGAGGTTGAGGATCACAGGCAGCCACACGATAAGTGTAGAAGCCATGAGTGAACTCAGCTTCAAACAAATGCTAGAAATAACACGGGACTCAGTGATGAAGAAAGAGGTCGACAATTATCAGTCGACATCTGGAAGTCACTGATGACCGGGAGGGGGCGAAAAGGGACCCAAACGTTAGTGGTCTGCTTCGGCTATCCCCCAGAGTATATAATAATAATGGCTCAAAATACCTATATTCTTATTCTATTCTTATGTGTAGTTCTTTTCTCGAACGCTTTGCTAAATTGCATTTTATGTTCCAATTTTTATTATCAACATTTCGCAATCTATTAATCAGTTCTTTTCGAAATTCTCGTAATGCTTGCACCAGCGCAAAGTTATTGCAAAATAAAAATAATAACGAACACATACCGACTTTGTTCGAAGAATTGACAAGAAATACATCATCGTGGCGCGACAGCCCGACGTCGGGCCTTGGAAATACATAGTTCTTAAAAAATGCGATCATAAAGTTCTACTGCTTTCCAAAATGCGATCATGAAGTTCCTCTGCTGTCAAAAACGATAATAGAAAGCATATAGGATAATGGGAACCGGAACCGGTCCAAATACCCGGTTCTTCTGAGAACCGGACTCTGTAGACCCGGTTCTTCAAAAACCCGGAACCGCACATCACTAGGGGAATGGTTGGCGGACGGCTCGATACCCTCGTCCTCCCATCGGGGTCCGGGTGTAATGGGACCCTCGGCCTCTGGCTTCGTACCACCGACAGATCACTACTCATCAGGTGCTTTTTTCGATCTGTCGGTGGAAGACGACCAGAATATGGTTTATTACACCCTTCATCACGAGAGCATTTGTGCACTCATTTTTCGATGGTGAAGTCTTCTCTTTTGGC
The DNA here is from genome assembly GCA_964017055.1 of Chloromyia formosa. NCBI lineage: Eukaryota > Metazoa > Arthropoda > Insecta > Diptera > Stratiomyidae > Chloromyia > Chloromyia formosa. The sequence continues at coordinate 14,825,150 of OZ024816.1, read as the reverse complement.
CTTTACACGTCGCGTTTTTCTACAAATATTAATTAGTGGACAAATAAAATGAAAAATAATTATTTATAAATTTAATATTTGATTATCGGCATCTTCATATTTTTTGTAATGTAATCATACAACAAAGACAAGGCAAAGACCTTTTCCATAGTCCTCCGCGTGGGCGCCCCCTGGTAACGGCAGTGTATCAATTCGCTGACGGCCAATGTCTTAGCGATAAGACAGTTTGGAAAAGGCAGATAGCTGTAGCCTGAATGGCTGACAAACACCTAAGCGTCTCAGGTCTAGTAGGATGGAATGACTTGCGTAGTTGGACCTGCTACATAGTTGTGTGGGCTCCAGCACGTTTATTAAACCATCTGAAGCAGCTATCTCCGAAGCCATCCCCTGAATGGGGTTAAGCGACGTGCTGACAACTCGTCCTTGTAAAAACCACTCCATGTCAAGAAACCTGGAACAAAAGCCTCGGATTGGACGGATCAACAACGACGACCACGCAAACGAATAAAGGATTATTCTTTCGGATCCTGGAATGTACGCTCCCTGAACAAACCGGGGGCCGAGAAGGCCCTCCTTCAACAGGTCGAAAAGTACAAACTGAGCATTACTGCAGTCCAGGAAACAAATTGGCTTGGCAGCGAGATTAGTGACAAGAAATCGCACACAATTTTTACAAGTGGCAAACCATCGGGCCGCAAGGAGTTTGGAGTAGCATTTATAGTGGACAATCACCTCAAACCGCATATTACTGACTTCAAACCCATAAATGAACGGCTGTGTGCGATTCGCATCAGGACTCGATTCTTCAATCTCTGGCTCATCAATGTGCATGCCCCCACTGAAGTTAAAGAAGACGCAGTAAAAGACGAGTTCTACGCCCGCCTTGAAACTCTCTTCGACCCACTTCCAACAAACGACATCAAATTGCTGCTGGGAGACTTTAACGCGAAAGTCGGGAATGAAAGTTGGCATCGGGGGACCTCTGGAGGCCACAGCCTCCATGAAGAATGAAACGATAACGGCCAGCGACTTATCGACTTCGCCTGCAGCAGGAATCTAGTCGTAAGCTCTACGTGTTTCCCGCATCGACGCATTCACAAGCAGACCTGGAAGTCTCCAGACGCACATACCGTCAACCAAATTGACCACGTCCTCATTTGCAGGAGATGGGCGTCTAGTGTCATGGATGTTCGCTCCTATCGAGGAGCAAACTGCGACTCAGATCATCACTTGGTGAAGACGACCTACAGATGTAGAATCTCCTCAGTGCACCAGTCAAGAATCAGCCCTCCCAAAATCTATGCGGTTGATAAGCTCTTGAGTGATGCTACAGCGGTGGCGTATACTACCGCCCTTGAGGAAAAACTATCACCTATGCTACACAACATCAGCAACACAGGCGTCCATGGGTTCTGGGAAGAACTCAAGGGTACCATCAAGGATGTCGCAGAGAAGGTCGTGGGATATAAAACCCGGCGAGCGCGAAATGACTGGTTCGACGAAGAATGCAAAAATTCACTTGACGCGAAAAACGAGGCCTACAGACAATGGATTCAACGAGGAACCAGAGCCAGAAGAGAAAAATATGACGAGCTACGGCGAATATCGAATAGAATAATTAGACGTAAGAAACGTAAATACTTTGACGAGCAGTTGCTGAACATAAACGAAAACTTAGCTAATAGGAACACCAGACAAGCGTACAAACTAGTAAATACAATTAAGAACGGCTACCAACCCAGGACTAGCCTTTGTAAGGACAAGGATGGAAACATCATCAGCGACACCGCTGGTATTAACAAACGATGGGCCTCTTATTTTGAAGAGCTTCTAAACCGACCATCTAACATCCCCACACAGGAAGCTCTCGATGATATTGTTGATCTAGGCCCACCCATTCAACCCCCGACAGTAGAGGAAGTTGATCTCGCGTTGCGGTCACTAAAACGAAATAAAGCGCCGGGCGCTGACGAGATCCCAGCTGAACTGCTAAGATTCGGTGGAACGAGTCTAGTTGATGCCATACATCAATTACTCCTGCGAGTATGGGAGAACGAGGAGATCCAAGACGATTGGCGCAGAAGCATCATCTGTCCAATTCATAAAAAGGGAGATAAACTGCGGTGTGAGAATTACAGGGGCATCTCACTAGTTTGTACGTCTTATAAAATTTTGACGAAAATTCTGGAAAATAGAATAAAACCGTACGCAGAACGAGTCATTGGCGAATATCAAAGCGGTTTCAGACCTGGTCGCTCCACAACCGATCAGCTCTTCTCAGTCAAACTGATACTCCAGAGGTGCTGGGAATACAACGTAAACGTATACCAAATCTTTGTCGACTTCAAGCAGGCATACGACAGTATCGATCGTGGAGTACTGTACAACATCATGCTGCAATTTGGTATACCAGCAAAATTAGTGCGACTGACAAAGATGACGATGACCAACTCCGTCTCACAAGTCAGGATCCAGAATAGACTTACTGATCTATTTGAAACACGCACTGGTTTGAAACAGGGCGATGGACTGGCACCGACGCTCTTCAACCTAGCACTGGAATACGTTATTCGGGCCATGAATATGGACAACAGCAAGACGCTACTCATCAAGTCGACACAATTAGCAGCGTACGCCGACGACATCAACATCATGTCCCGAAGATTGGCTGACGCAGAAGAACTTCTGCATACGCTCGATACCGCTGCAAAGGAAGTTGGATTACGTATTAACGAGGGTAAAACTAAAATAATGATGCAATCGGTGACAAGGACACCTGCACAACCAAGCATCAATGTGGGGGACCTCAACATCGAGTTCGTGAACAACTTCATTTACCTGGGTTGCAACCTGTCAAGGGACGCCAACGAAACTGACGAAATCAAGCGACGGATACAGTTAGCTAATAAGACTTTTTTCTCGGTTCTCCCCATAATGAAATCGAAACATGTGCACAGAAACACGAAGCTCCGCGTGTACAAAACCATTATACGACCAGTGCTATGCTATGGCTGCGAAGCATGGACCCTAGCTCAAGCCTCCGAAAACATGCTAGACACTTTCGAACGTAAGGTTCTACGGCGAATTTTCGGGGCTGTTTGCGATCGAGATGGATGGCGCATCCGGTACAACCATGAGTTGTATGAAATGTACGATGAGCTGCAAGTCTCGAAAATCGTCAAACTACAACGACTTCAATGGGCAGGGCATGTACAAAGAATGGACGATGATCGCATGCCTAAGAGAGTAATGAATGCAGAACGAGTCGACGGAGCGAGACTGCGAGGACGACCGAGATCTCGTTGGGAGAGCTCAGTAGGTGTGGACGCCGCGCAGCTGCTGGGCTCCCAAAATTGGAGGACGCGGTCACGTGACCGAGATAATTGGAGGACAATGATCCAGGCGGCCAAGGCCCGACGTCGGGCTGTCGCGCCACGATGATGATGATGAATCATACAACATTATTGCCTAAACTCGTCTTGTTAATATCCCCGGGACCTCTGAGCACTGACCTATATTCATAAGTGACTCATTTAAAATGCACTATGAATAAAACACATTTGAATTTGTGAAGCTGCTCATCATGATTCACCACCCTCGTGTTCACTTTGATATGTAAAATTTCATCTAATCTTATATCCATGGATGGGGTGATAATTCTTGCGCTGTTCCCGTACCTGTACTCTTGCTTTCGTCCTGCATTACTTCTTCAGTCGAAATCCTCCCTACATTTCTTCTAATTTGGCGTTAACTCGGCAACATGTCAACAGAACCGGCGTGGATTGCAGCTCTAAAAGAACCATTGTGAAAGCCACTCGCTCCCAGCTCAAATTGAAATAACGAAAAAATTAAAATTAGTCCTGATTAGAGCCTGACTCGCGAAAATGTAATAAACGTATCGTGTCGTCATCTTTTCAGATCCTTGTACTCGTATGTATGTGAGTATGCTTGCTTTTTCAATTTGTCGGATTGGTGCGTCTTTTATCCCGACAATCTTTCTGACGCAAATGACTTCGACTTCATCCTGTTCCCTTCTGCCCCCGGGCTGTGAATTCGAGCGCACAGTGAGTCAAGTATTTTAGTACATACATTTTAAATGAACCGGTGAGTATAGGATGTAGGTATAGGTAGCTGGAACGGTGAAAAACACTGAAATTGAAATAAATTATGCAACCAGATTGTGAATTGAAACGAATTGACTGAGAGCAAGAATCCAAGGAGGTGGTTTATTGTACCTGAACTTTTATTGCTCCCTTTGTCCTTCGCCCCCGAAAACTTGAAGTGGGTATCATGGAAATCTTTCGTCTTCCCCAAAATATTCGTCTGCCTTGCCACATACACTGGTCATGCATAATTGATCGTTCCATTACATAGCGTCGGAGCTGGCAATAAATTTCTAATTTGGTTACACTGTGGCCTTTTAGTGTGGCATGCAAGTAACACCGTTTTATCACGTAATACGAGTACGTACAGTAGTTTGAGAAGGCTCCATCCGAAATGTACCTAAGGTTTTTTACACCATCAATATTCCAGGAGTGGTCTCGGTGTAAGTATGGTGGCAGGTAATTGTGTGGTTTGCCTTCAACGAGGAGTAGATACATATTCATCCTGGTAGCTTTTCTAGATCTCATTCCATTCAGGCAATCTAATCTCCTCACGTGTCAATGTCCCAATGCAAACGTCATTTATCGAAACGACAACCCCCAGAAGACAAATTCTATGGATAAGACATTCGAAGACAAATTTCATTTTATGTGGAAATAATTTCGGCATTCAAGCTGATTACCAATGAAAAGAACAACACTTGCTGGATCAGAGAATCGAATTGAAACGATCCACTCACTGTCTTCCTCTCCCAGTCCAAGCTCCACCTACATACTTACTATGATACATCTTTGGTCCTTAATTAACATGGACAGAGAAATAATGCCTGGCTGTGTTTCAACGTCTTCGTCCTTCTTTTTTTCCTGGGCTGAAAACTTGAAACGTTAAATCAGGCTTTTCCATTGTGTGATTATTCATTAATGAGCGAGAAAATTACCCGAGAAAAACGTGAAACGAGATGTACATACTTTGTACTCGTATATGTCAAGTGGAAAATATTTGAAATTTTGGAAAATTGGTTAAAGTAGGGTGGACCGTTTTAAGGTGGTCCGGCATTATGTTGAGGGGAGGTGTGGGAAAGGTTTCAAGTTGATATTTGGTGGAAGATTTTCATTTGAAAATTTGCTGAGGTTTTGGGTTGCACAACAGTTGATCAAGAGTCTTGATGCTTTGTTAATTATGGGTAAATATTCATGGAATATTGAATTTTTGAGCCGACAGTTAATGGATGAGCCTTTCACGCGAAATGATGTAAATTAGCCTGATATTATGAGGAAAAGTTTTTAAGACGAGCCCTAATCCAATGCATTGTGCTGATTAGCCTAAAATCTGGTTGAAGGCATTTTGACTTTAGGATAAACAAATTGGGAGTTGACTGCCTGCAGAATAAGGAGTTATGTATTTTGGGTTAATTTAGAGCAAACGACATTGAACTAGACTTTGGAAGATCAGAAGCTGGAAAGGTACCTAGCTGTTTAATTATATGATTCACCACTCCATCAAAAGAGGGTGGTCCGTTTAAGTAACGTGCCATTAAACTTCACTGTTCATTTTTAAATTTTCGGAGACTCACCAAACCCTCCTTTGCTATTTGGTAAATTTTACGTAATTTGGTTTAACTTGCCAACTTCACAATGACTACCTATTTCCTAATGCGGAGGCTACATTGCATTTCATTATTAAATTATTGTTATTAAATTATTACCAGAACGGTCCTCCTCACTGTTTCCTGGAAATTTCGTCCTGTCCTGCATGCTCTGATATGCATTAGAATAGTCTACATTAAGTTGAGAAGTTCACTGTACTACAGCCCAAGAGTCTATTATGCAGATCTAGGGTTGATGGTCGAGTTTAATCAAGCCCACAAATCTGCGGCCGAGTGTCTAACATTCGCAGAGGGTGTTCTGGGAAGTCTCATCATCACACTCGTAAAGGCAACAATTGGGTTGACAGACAATCCCCATTCTGTTCTATAATAACTCGCACTCTGCTCCTGCCCAGGCTCAGCACTTCCTGGGAGCTTGCCTGAGTGACCTGGGGCGACCGGTAGCGCAGTGTGTTGAGGCATCAGTCTCATGTTTGACTACCGGCGTTTCGGGTTCGAGTCCCGTCCACGACGACGTTCCTGGCCATGGATGTGCAGGAGATGCATGCTGGCAACTGCATTCTCTGAAACCAATTTATGCCAACGAAACGTCAACTGGGCCACATGGAACAGTTGACGCGCTATGCCCCACAAGGGGTTGGAGCAATTGAGTAGTATAAATTCTGTCCTTTGTTCAAATGGGTTCAATTAAACTAAAACCTTGAACTAAACAAATTCTCTAATCGGCACTTTTTCTCCATTCACAAACGAACAAAAAAACTACATACATGTTAATCGAAATGACCACCCTTGACTTTTACACACTTCTTCAACCGTTCAGGCCACTCGTCAGTCGCTGCACGCCCCACTTCTTGGGAAATAGAAGCTGCTGTTTTCAAAATCGGCCTTAAGCGTCAATATTTCTTTGAAGTTTCTCCTCTAAGTTGTTCCACATGCGGTAGTCCAGCGGATTGAGATCGGGGCTTCCAGAAGGCCAATCCTCAGCGGCTATGAAATCGGGAAGCTTGTCGGAACTCCGCCTCTGATTCGTTTCAGCTTCGTGTGCTGGCGCTGAGTCTTGCTGAAACGGCCAGTCGTGTCCATTAAACAGGGTGTCGTTCAATGATTACTACCTTTACCAAAACATCGCTCTGATGGTTCGCTGCTTTGGTTTTCACCCCTTGTTCATAAAAATGCAGCTGGGTGACACCGTCGTACGCAACGCCTCACTAAACCACGACTGAAGCAGGATGGTGGCCTCTTTGTGCCCTTCGAATTTTTTCGGCAGCTTCCCGAGAACTGTGAGCGTAAACTCTGTCATTATGCCAGTTGAATTTTTATTCTATTTTACCTTAAAAAAATGTTTCGTTTACTGATGAGGATTCGCCTGTGTTCCCCGTTCGCGTACTGCCTTCGCTCTTATGGCTCGTATCTTTTTCAAAGCTGGTGTCAGCAGCTGTCCTGTGGTTCTTCTCTATGTCCCAAGTTTTAGGGCCCGTTTGATAATGCGGAACATGGTCCTTTTTGAGACTTTCATCTCCCGAGCCATGATTTTTTGTTTTCGAAGAGGGTTTTAACGAATTCATTCAGCGACGGCTTTCACAGCTTCTGGCTCCTCGAGGTGCGCAGGCGGCCACTTCTAGCTCTGGCGTCGATTGAAAAGGTCTCGTCGATAAACAAACTTTTGAGAAATTTTCAAAGTTTTTGGCATATTAAAAATATTTACTGGCGATTTTTTGCGTACAGTAAAATAGAGGTTATCACCCTAGATAGCAGAAGCCTCCGGCTTGGTCTTGGACCGCCTATATTTGGCATAATTCTTGTGAAGGCCACGGTGGCGGATGCTGCCTTCTCGCATATATACTTCAGATGCTCTCCAAAGCTCAGCCTCGCGTCGATCATAACCCCCAGGTGCCTAATGGCTGGCTTAGAGGTTATGACACTGCTTCCGACTCTAATCTTCAAAGAGGTCTTTTTTCTGCGCTTACTGATTAGAACAGCTTCCGTTTTTTGCTCGGCGAGCTCCAATCCCACTGTTTCCAACCACAACTTAATAGTTGTGATCGCCTCGCTGGCGTACATTTCGACACAGCCCGGGTCTTTTGCGACGACGACTGCTACCGCTATATCATCTGCAAACCCAACTATCTTGACCTCTTTAGGCATCGGGAGGTTCAAGATGGTATTGTATATGACAATCCGCATCAGAGGACCAAGAACGGATCCCTGTGGAACTCCCGCTGTTACTGTGTACTCCTTAGTTCCCTCACCAGTATCATACTGCAGAACACGATGTGAAAGGTAGCTGTTGATTATACCAGCCAGGTAGTCCGGCATTCCCATCTTTTGCAGAGCGTCATGAATGCACCCCCAATTTGCGGAATTGAACGCGTTCTTGACATCGAGTGTCACCACCGCGCAGCATGTGCCCCTTCGTAATGAATCCCTTGCCAAATTGGTAACCGTCATAATTGCGTTCATTGACCGCGCGCGTCTGAAACCATAATGACGGTCCGATAGGCCCCCTTTTTATTCCACCACCTCGTCGGCAAATGTTGGACTCTATCCCTCGGGTTCTAGCTCATGTTGAGGGAATAGAACCGAGACAACATTTTCCAACATAACGGGACATTTCGGTCCTCTTGTTTATCGAAAACTACCGCATTCAGTAGGAATCGAACCCGGGCGCAGTGTATAGAAGGCGAACGTGCTAACCGTTGCGCCATCTGGAAAACTGTCGTCTAATACACATTATATATAGTGTGAGTATTGCACTCAAGGACGTATGCCGATTTAGGTAGGAATACGAACCTGGCTTGGTCGAGCTGCTTCCCTCGAGCGAGCGAGGTTGAGTCATTTTGACTTAGACAAAGGCCCTGAGATGAACTAGAGTCCTTTCATTTTCTATATCTAAATCTCTAGAGGAGGAGGTGTAGGATCAAGGTAGACGTTCTACCAAGCTATTGAATACTGATTTGAGTTAAGTTAGGGACCCACTTTAATAGCTGAGGAAGATCATACTGCAAGAGTAAGTTCTCGTTGGAATCATTACGTATCGAACCAGGGCCAAAGTGTGAGTTATGAATTAGATCCACATAGAACCTAGTCATTTACCTGGACAGTAAAGGACTGTATAATGATGATTCATTGCCCTATAATTTTAAGAGCTTGCTGTGCTGTGCTATTTCAATAGTCTATCCATAATTCAATTAGTCATAAATGAACTGGACTAATCCGGTAAAAAAAAAGTTGGAAACAATATCCATGACTCAATAATAACTCGGATATTGACCACTCTACTATATACTCTCAGGAAATGCTATGAACATAAATAATAGAGTCTGACTATTCTTGGCAAACACCGGATCCTTTCATTGAAATTTGCTAAAAGTCTATTAGGCAAAGCTGCCTTCATCGTCCGAAAACAGAAAAAAAAACATAAAAAATCCTGACGACAACATGCACTTGTGCCAAATCAAAGTCTGTACACTTGCGATTATCCTTCAACTTTTCAGTTCCCCCAGAAAACCCAAAAGATATTTTCGCAATCTATCTTTTCGCAATTGATAACGAGCAAATGCATCTCCTCCTCCACCTTTTTATCTGCTCCCGTTTTTTTTCTTGGCATCGTGAAGTATCCATAAATATCCACCGATTTTTCCACGTCTTTTTTTCCTTGCTCCCTTTGAACTCTATTTCTTCCTATTTTCGGTCGAATGAAACTAATTTCCGGCATTCAACATGTCTTACGGAATACGTTGCTATTTTCCAAGAATATGCATTCGTTACATTTTCGCTGTCTGTATCGACGTCAAGATCGGCGTCGCGTCGCGCAACGAAGGCAAGCCTTGTGCGGTGAAGAAAATAACAAATTTTTCCTACGACAGTTGACCGAGCGAAAGTCAAGGAAAGATTGTTAGATAAACGACCAGAGACGCTGCCAACGAAAGGAGCGAAAGTTCGTTACATTTCTTGTTTGAATCCTGGCCTTTTTTGTTCGCTTGCTGGTTTTCTGTCGTCATCATTTTGTGTCCATTCAACTGAAGCTTATTGCAAGGAAAAGTGACTCCTGGCAATAGGAGTTTCGACAACACAAAAGTATTTCGTGTGTGTGTGTGTACTGAGCTGATTTTCGGGCTCGGGGATTTTTCGGTTTCGTCTAGAAGGGAAGTAATTTATATTATAGGGGCGCCAAAGTTGCTACCGTAGTCAGTCCTGATGACTATAGGTCTCGGATTGTTGTTGGGAACGCATCGTATTCGAAATGCTTCCGTCTATTTTTTTACGCTGAAGGAAGTGGACCTCCTTTTTTGGTCACTTCGATTGGTCTTTGGACATTTTGCAGCAAGTAAGTTCGACGGAAGGATAGGAAAGTCAATTGAACACTGCCATGTACGATAGCGATCCTTCCAAACTAGCGCTATAAAAATTGAATGATTTTCATGTTTGGAATCTAGCCGAGTCATTTCGCCTCTAAATTGAGTATTTTCAGGATTTTTTTTTTATCAATAATAACTAAAGTTTGCTTTCATTTTTGTTAGCAGAAGGGACATGACCTGCAGTTGGACACTGTCCATAGATGCAATCCGGGGAAAGTTGTTGAAGTGCAGACGAAACTTTGCCTAGTGAAAGGTCTTTCCGGTCCATCTCTTCTAACATTTTTATGTACTGGTGCATTTATGTAAACTGCCACTCTAGAATTGGCACCCTTACATGAAAATGTCAGCCGACTTTGTAGTTCGTATCATTATATGTTTGAATTTGAACATTCGACAGAAAGGATATTACATACAATTTTAGTGATGTAGATTTGATGGCGCAATTATTTTTTTTTTCAAGTAGGATTGCCTACGAAATCAAAATAGCAAAATATAGCACTGGAGCTTTGAATAGTGGAAATTGAAATATTCTGCGTGAAAGCATAGTTATGAGGAGTTAACGTCGAAATAGATAGATTGAGGGAAGGGCTGCGGTAGACATGCGGCTCTAGTCGTGCGTCTCTAGCCGGACGTCTTTAGTCGTGCGACTCTAGCCATACGTCTCCAGCCATACATCTATCCAGCAGTACGGCTCAAAACGCAGCATAGGAATTCCCAGAATAGCCCAGACAAGGGATTATTCCACAATATAAGTATCTCTCTCTCTCTGGAAGAGGTGGGACAGAGCTCCCCTCTTCACGAGTCTATGCGATAGTTATCCAAGCACCGCTTAATTTTGTAAAGAAGGAGATCCATAAACTCTACCTGAAAAGGACTAGCGTCGTACTTTTTTATTTTTTTAAAAGCCTTCCAGGAGACTTCGCATCGTCCGTCGTCGTGCCTACATTGGCGCCCATTGTAACTCGATCCTTAGTTGACGTTTCAGTATGATTCTGACTGAGACACTGGACTCAGGATCGAGTTTGAAGCGCTGCAGGCACGATGACGTCTCCCTCTGAGTCGAGCTCTCGAGTACTGTACAAAAGATTTGTCGATTCAGGACTGAGTTCGAAAAGTCCCATTGCAGGCACGACGTGGCGTCTCGCCCTGAGTGGTGGTCTCGAGCATCCCTATCAACTCAGGGCTGAATTCGAAGAGCTCCGTTGCAGGCACGACGCGACCTCTCGTCCTAAGTCGAGGTCTCGAGTACTGTACAAAAGATCTGCCGACTGTCGTTAACGTCTCGTCCTGAGTCGAGGTCTTGAGTATTGCACAAAAGATTTATCGACTGAGGACTGAGTTCGAAGAGCTCCGTTTGAGGCGCGACAGGTCTACGGGCAGGCTAAAAGTAGAAAGAGATACTATGAGTCTGATTCGCATTTCTGATTTTTCTAAGCCTGCTATAAGCCTGTTTTTCTGATGAATAATCCTTTTTATTATATTTTTTTGCGAAGCCAATTCGAAACGAAAAGTCCGCATAAAGCTCGAGCTTCTAAGGACTCGACTAATTTCCAAATGAGTCCTTGTATCGTTATCAACCGACGACACAGTGATGCGTCGATAGGACTAAGGGAGATTTGAGCCAGAGTGTGCCAGGGTCTTTTTTGTTTTCAAACTCTTCAGGTCGTACAGGACCAATAGGGTTCAGCGCTGAATCCTATTGATCCTGCCCTGTGTCTCGCTTTTTTTTCGCACCACGACGCGGCGGCCTGTTTTAAGAACAAAAGATTTTGTATGAGTTAAAACGGGTGGCACAACAGGATCTGGTTCTTCCAAGCCGCGTGATCCTCATCCCTATGCTATGCTTAATTTTCCCGCCGATGGAAATTTTTGCATTAGCAAACTCTCTCTCTTTCTCTCTTTCTGTCTCTGTGTCGAAACAATTGTCGAAAAATCAAACAAAGAAAAGAAAATTGATTCGGAAAATCGGATCGTCTGAATGAAATCCGTCTTCCTTGATCCATTAATTTGCCACAAGAGCTGTATTTGTGAGTCCATTTCATCAATCCCATCGAACGACACCTCTATATGTGCCCTGAGCGTGGTCTTTGATTGTGTGTAGCAAATACAATGGTTGCGAAAATTCGCTGTCGACGTGCATCACATCTATTGTTTTTTTTCTCGAAGCAGCAGATTGACAGCCACTTAAACAAACAAACAACCATCAACATAGCAGACCACTAATTTAAATTAAGGGATGGCACTGTGGATACTCAACATTCATCCACATATGATTCTGTGGATGAATGTTGAGTATCCACAGTGCCATCCCTTATAGCAAAAATAAGTTCACTGGGAGGTACTGTAACACGAAACACGAACTACAGAATCTCGCATTTAATAAAACCTCTAATTTTTTTTATCGAAATTGAACTGAAAGCATGAGCTAACAGGGTTAAAAAAATGTCTCTCGAGTTCGTCAATTTGAGGGGACGAAGCTTCAAATTGACGAATTCGAGACGAGTTTACGGGTGAGATATTAGAAACCTGTCTCGATTTCGTCGCCAGCTTGGGGATGTGGTAGATACGGTTTTCGGAATACTCTCCCGAGGTAAGGGTTTCGACCCCACGTTGGGCGCTATATATTCAATATAAACTATCAACTAAACAAATTTCGCCCTCTCTAAAAATCGCCAGACCCGAAACGATCGATGCTGATCAATCACACACCTCTGCACAAGAAATACCGTCACGATCTAGAAAATGAGATGATGCTAGCCCATCTCAAGGCGATTGTTGAAATTGGACTGTTGCGCCAGTTATTTATTTCATTTAAAAGTTTTGGTTTCTTCAAATCGCATAGCACTAGAAGTCAAATTGAAAAAATATTGCCTCGGGCTTTAAAGGCAGAACAACTTGACCGTAGAGTCTTTACTATTCTGTTAGGTCCCTGATATTGTACAAAGATGCACATACATATTTTAATCGATATGGTAAAATTAAATGCTTAAAACTATAACGTACGGACACTCCACCAACATTGCCAACAACAGATGTCGAATTGTTCTTGTTCCATCATTTTTTTCTGCAATTTCGGCTTCACTCATAGTAAGTCTGGTATCTTGAACATTTTCTCGTCTTCTTAATAAAATACTTAAGAAAGATGATTTATTATTCGAGAGGCCACCAAAAAGAATCATCGGCCATCATCACCGTCATTATCACTCCTCATCATCATCATCATCGTCGTCGTCGTGGGCCCCTCATAAAGCATTTTCTAGTAAGGGTTATCACTTCAAGATGTTCTTTTGTTTGTTGTGTTGTCCAATTAGTGGATCCTTCTTCTTTGTTTGGAACACAGAAGAGAATGAAATTCAGAGGCATTCACTGACGAGAGCGATGGAGAGGTCAGACGCATATATTTATATCGTACAAACCGTATCAACCCCAAAAAAGGAGTACAAGGAGATTAAGCAATGAATACTTGGAATTGGCTCTTTGCAAACTGTTTTTGACCATCTTCTCTGCATTTTCAATTATGCTCAACTGATGCTTTACGTGCAGTCGAGCTGAAACCAATTTGTTGTATTCAAATAGCTTTTCCAGTATTTCTGGAGGCAATTTACTTTGACCCTAACAAGAACCGAATATTTCATTTGCACACCTCCTTTTTGCGATCCAGTCTTCCTTGCGGCCCGATATACGAAGCGTCACAAAAAGACCGAAAACAACTTGGCCAAGTGATCCTTACTTCCAGTACAACTGAACTGACTTGACTCTCACTACTTCTACGTGTGCAATACAAAACAAACCATCCGAGAATCATCTGTTTATGTCTTGAAGTTTAATTTCTTTTTTTTTTCTTTGTCGTGTTGTAAATGATGTCCTTATCGTCGGCTCTGTCTTCTTTGCTGCACGAAGATTAATGGACTCGGGATCCAATCTGGCGGAGGACTCGTATCCTGTGTTCCCATGGCCGAGGAGAGGAAACGCGAGATAGCCGACAAAATGACTAACAGACAGATAAAAAGATACAACAACAATTTCGATTTGAGACTTGCATTATTTTCGAGTATCGTAAACGAAAACCAGATGTGAGTGTAAACAACGAACTGAGGCCAGAGCAAAATAACTCAAAAAAAAATCGGCGAAACAAAACAAAAAGTTAAAACAAAAAGCTGCGGACGAGAACCTTTCCAAAATTAATTTTCAAGCATTTATTCAAGAAGTTTCAGCACGTTTTGTCGTTTTCTTGTCGCTTTGTGCAATTCATTTTTCTTAGTTGTTTTTTTTTTATTATTTTATTTAATTTGGTCGGCATGTCCTGCTATTTTTTTTTTTCATTCTGTAAAATCTTTTTGTTTGTCCACTCGCTCAGGACACTAACAGATATGTTGGATAGCGTGCGGGGGATGAATCATGTCCTTGAGAATAAATTACGCCTCCTCCAACTCTGCATTGTCTGGGGCACAAGTTTGAAACAATTATGGAGTCAAATTCAGACGTTTAACGTACGTAGGCCGGACGGCGATGCTACTAGAGATAGTGAGATAATGGCAGACAACGAGATACAAAATTCAATTAGATCTGTAAGTGGTTTGTCTTAATTAGCTGGATTCATTGTCACTTGTCGGCGCGAAGACAGAAGAATCTTTTTCTTCCGTTGAGAGGTATGGGACCAGCCAAAAGATACGTACATTTCACTTTACTTGTCTATTCACTGGTCAGAACTTATCGAAATTATGCGTTTTGCATACGTTACGCAATCCGACAACTGTGATGGGCAAGTCATATCTTATTCTAGTCAGTCAGACGTGCGCTGTCTAGATTAAATTTCCATATAATTTAGATGCAAGTACGATGATCGAAGAAGAGCGGTTTTCCGCTTTATTTTGCTTTCTACCACTCGAAAGACGACATGTGCCCGTCGATGTATCTGCTACGACAACATTCAATCTTCACACATGCGAATAGGAATAAATTGATTTCAAATTGAACACTGAGTATTGACAGGTATGGTCAATTTTGGGGACACCTAAGTATGTACAGTGTACGCTCTCATAACCGGACACCATCGGGACCAATAATTTTGTCCGGTTATGGGGAGTGTCCGCTTAAAAAAACCGCCAAGATTTTTTTTTGATGCAGGCTTCCATTTTTTTAAAGAATAAAATAACCAAAACTCAGCCGGTAGTGACATTTGAAATTTTTAGTCACACCCTGATCCAAGGGTTGAGACTCACTGGTAGTATTTGGGGGCAAAAACACAATGGTGAAGTTGGAAAGCTTCAAACTCTTTGGATGCGAACCAGCGATATTTAGAAATAGGAACACTTTTTTATTATGCCATCTCATACTCAGTTGGTTATTGAATGTCACTAACCAGTCCGGCTCTGCCATATGTGCAGACTGAGCATTTGAGCCAGGCGTCATTATTTAGGTGCGCAAGATCTCCTGCCTAATGTTACATTTTGAAAATCAGACGGTAGCCTTCAGGTTAGATTTAAAAAGGCTTCAGTTTTGTGCCGTATGTAACTAACTGCACCACGCGCTCCTTCGATAGCCATCTCGGATTTAATGGCTAAAATCCTACTGACCCCACGACATTAAGCGTCCAATATCTGCGGACTTTCCTTTCGACTATTTTTTACCGTTAATTTTTATTGATATAAGATAAAAAAAAGCCTTAGTGTAGCCTTAAGGTAAAGGCTTAGAAAGGTTTCGTTTTCTTTGTTTTTTTTTTCGTCGACAAAATAAAATCACAGCCCACATTGGTCGCCGAATATTTTCGGGCTTTTTCGGCACTTTTTCGACGAATTTCTTCTGTTTTCAATTACGTAGCACTGGAAAAAAGAACCATAAGGTAGTTTAAGACAGCCTTATAAAAGCTTGAAGATGCCCTAGGACAGCCTTAAGGTGACAATTCCACTGCCTATTTTGCTTTAATTTTCTGAATAAAATCCCACCCATCCCACATAGGACCCTGAATATCTTCGGACATTTTCTACCATTTGTCGACTATTTTCTCCTGTAAATTTTCATCGGTATGGAATCACAAAAGGCGATAATGATAAGGTACCCTTAAGGTAAGGTTTAAGAAGGTTTCGGTTTATGCGTTTTGTGACTAACGCTATTCGGTTGCCCGTTTTAGTTTCGTCAAACAGATAAAATCGCACTGATCCCACGTTGAGCGCCCAATATTTTCGTTTTTTTTCACTGATGTATGACACAAAAAAAGCCTTAAAGTGACCCTAACGAAACTTAAGATAGCGTTAGAAAAGCTTGAGGATGCCTTAAGATGATTTTAAGGTACAATTACAATTATCCCTCAGTGGGCCCCGAATACGATCTGTACCGATTGTTATGTTGATTTGATCGTGGGGCTCCCTTTTACCAAGAGCCTAACGAAACTGTATCTTATCCGGTCTCCAACAGAATGATGGCCGCCAGGTTCCGGACCAAAATGGGGAAGATCACCATAATACGATGTTATATTCAAACTGAACATGACAATGTCTTTGCGGAGTCTTCCATCTGCGAACAACTTAACGCAGTTCAGAGCAGAGCACCCAGGGCCGGTCAAAGGCTAAGGCGGACTCTGAAAGAGCGCCAAGAGGAAAGCCATGCTTGAGGGTGAATTTTATCAATTTAAAGCTGAATGCAATATAATTCCATTTAGTTATAAATAATTCGTGATTTATCCGAGCGAAAGCGATTCTCACAGTTCAAATTAAAACGCGTGACAGATTCAATATGATCCTCAAGGTGCATTCTGTTAGGCACACGACCGTCGTAGATTATTTACGATTAGCGATCAATTCATAGAGTACGGAGCACTATTTGTGTGTATCTTTTCGATCGTCGCCTGCGATCGACATAAAGTGGTGCCTATCAAAACGCACCTTTCAGGTCGCCACAGATGATTGCACACAACCACAATCGAACTTGAATCGAACCATCAATTTCATAGGATGTCCTCATTTCCACCATTATATGGAATCGATGGTTAGATGGACATTCGGTCATATTGTGCGCAATCGTGTGTGGTGGCCATTAGGCTTCATATCCCAGTGAGACTGATTTAGCTTGACACATATGTCAAACGAAATGTTTCGCGAAACGCAGTGGAAATGAGTAGAATTTTTGTCCGCACATTCTATGAAGTGCTTGCGCGTGGTCGCGGAGGAGGATAGTGTACTTAGTGTCAAAACTGTGAAGTACAGACATTTTGGAGCTTCTTGTATTATTTGTAACATGCATTTTGAATGATATACATACTAGAATGTTATGAGCCATTTTCTATTAATTGAACAGCACTCTTAGAGGGACTACACACCTTCAGTTTATCGCTCAGTTTATCACGTGTGATATCATGACTGAACGATAACCCGTGTGAACTGCGCTTGCGCAGTTTTGGCAGATATTTACGCAGATCTGAGATCTGTGCATTCGGATCCTGGTTTGCAACGATAATCTGCGCAGATTACACTGCTTATCGTTCAGTTTTATCAATTTTCGAACAAATTTCACCATGACCATCGGTACCACACAGGGCACAGTTAGTTTGTACCATGTGCACACTTCGCCAAAACTGATAGAACTGAAAAAAATATCGGAACTAATTTAGCGAAAATTGAATGTAGCCTACACACCTTCAGTTCAGATAACTGCACAGATTTTTTCACAGATATTTAGCACAGATATCTGCGCAAATAAACTGAAGGTCTGTAGTCCCCTTTAGATAGCTAATGCCGGCACTGTCACTAACCAGTCGTTCAGAAGTCATGAAAATGCGAAGAAAAACTATTCCGAAATCGTCGAGTTGTCCGGTTGTTATGTATATGTTTAGTCTGAAAAATAACTAGAAAAATGCATGTCCATGTCCGGCTACAAAAGCGTCCGGTTAAAGAAGCCTAATTTGTTTGAAAACATACAAAAAATGTTCGGGACTTAGAAATTTGTCCGCTTATAAGAAGTGTCCGGTTATGAGAGGTGTCCGAACAGAGAGCTTACACTGTACTCGTATGTGTAGAAACTCAGTTTCGGCCAATGCATGAAATCGATTATTTTTCCACCCTCCGCTTAGAACTTTTGGGATATGGGGAAATGTTTTGCAATTTGCAACTCATCAGATTTAGACAACTTCGCGTTGAAAGCTTGCATACAATATTTAGACAATAGAACTGATAGGTTTCGTTTTGCTTATAGTTACAAGCCTCTGACTATGTAGGCACTGTCTCGATGCTATCTAAACATACTAGAGAATGCAGTCAGACACGCATTGGGAGCCAGTCGTCCGGTTGATCAGCTAAAGCCTTCGCCTTGATAGCCTGCAGCCAGTCGGTCAAGTCAACCTACCTTTTGTCCAGACTAATATTGTCACATATGGGCACATGGATTCAACAGAATGGAGTCATTTCAAGAGTGAAACTGAATTATTGACGTATACTCTTTGACCATACCTTCCGTACGCATACGCTTGCTCGTTTGTATGCCTTCGTCGGTGGGAAATTGCTTGTTATTGAGCCAACATGCTAACCGTTTTGGTCTTCCCGTCGTCAGCAGGTCCTTGGACGTCGTCGATATGCAAAGACGGGAATACCCTACCGACATACAATGTTGTTCATGCTTGTCAAGGCAGGAGGTGGTACGGTGGGGTAGTGGTGGCAACAGTGGTGTCTTTGACATACCGTTACTTGTTCAATGTCCCCAACTGGTCGTAATATAAGTACATATATACATGCATGTGTCATTAATCAATTGTCACAGGGGGAAGTTGCAGGATAGGGTCACATGATGGTAGGTAGTGACTAGCTAGCCAGGAAAGCAAGCACCAAACATTCGCTTCACGTAATAGTAGTGTTTGATATATGCAAGTAGTATATCACCTCGAGAATACCAGCTGGGGCTCAGTCCATTTGAGAGGACTGGGATTTTTCTCTTTATAGACAGTTTCAAGGAAGTTAAATTTATTTTACTGCATAAACTTTTGAAATTATCTTCAGTTTAACCGATAATTTCGTTTTGTCTACTACCACATAATACTGAAGGACACTTACAGGGTCATTCATTAGTCTTATATTTAATTTATTTTATTCGACCATTTAAAATTATCCAAATTTGTTAGGTAAAGGGGATGCCATGCCACCGCATAGCACACATAGACCACCTCTAAGTCCGTTGTGATACCACTAAAGTCACAGAATTTAGCCTAGAAAGCGAACCAGCCTGTGCTACCAATATAGCGACTGAGCTGTATTACGCTCATATCCTTAAAGTCCGCCAGATCCCGAAAAAAAACAAAGACCCAGAAATTGCTTTCGCCTCTCGTCTGTTAAAGCAAAAAAAAAGTGGAAAGCTGAATCGTAATAAATAAATTGTATTTAAAAATACACGAGCAATCGTTGCGAAAATCTCTCATTTACACACAATGTTGCTACCCCAGCATTGACGAACGCGGCAATGTGTATGGAAAGGATTTACGGTAGATTTGGCTGTGCCACACTGTGTTTGAGTTGATGCTTCGGCGATCGCGTTAATGTTTCCGACGACGATAAACGCAATCAGCTCGAAATTCGCTACCGCCTGGGATGACGAATCAAAGACCCGTCCTTTCGATATCCTAGTGCGGCGGATAAAGAAATGATCCCGTAAAAGATACAAGCTTCCGTCGCACCCATACCTCCCGGTCCAATCAAGATCTGCCTTTGGAGCAGCAAACTGACATTTTCTCATTCAGACTCAATATATTGTCTTTATGTAATTAAGAAGAAACAAATTGTACATACAATACATACATTTACATACATCCTTAAAGCACCTAATAATTTAAATTATCTTTTTCATTTCAGATTTTCCGAATATAAAGCACATAACTCACTAACGAGACAATGTTGAGAATGCTTGCATCATATCGCCTCTCGACACATCTTTTTGATACATCAATCGCCAAAAGCATCCATCATCCACCACAAAAATTATGAACTTTTGACCCGTAGTCTTAAAGTCGTGAAGAAAGGCATGAATTAGAGCCAAATAGTCTCGAAAAGCGGCAGATCGAAACAAATCGAAATCACTGATCACACAGTTTTCTCTTATCGATCGATAAATGCTGGACAAAATGAATTTATCCAGTCGACTTTCTGCCATGCCGACCTACCATGTCGAAGATGGTGGCAGCACCAACAATAGCAGCGACAGTGAGCGTAGTGATAATCATAAAAGTTGCAATGGTAATAGAAGGAGACACTGGTGGCGCAGTTATTTCATCGGAACGACCATAGTCCTTGTGATATTGATACAGACAAGTAGCGCCTCGGATTTGTGTAAGTACACGTAGTTGATTGTATCTAGCTGTATTGTGTAGGAAGTTTTCAGGAAGAGTCTTTTTAAATTTACTTTGTGGCCCACCCTCCTTCTCAAGTGTGTCTTCGCTTTAGGCAGTACGAAGTTACCGCGGGTATTCGTTTAGCTTCTGATACACGGCCGTTGAATCAGATGCAGTTTGCTCGGTGAAATTCCGGCTCCCCTCTGTGAGAGACGCTTTGATCAAATTGGGAGTAAGCGAGAGTAGTGCTTTCGTTAAGCTCAGCTTGGTTCAATCACGGCGTTTCAAGAGGGCGAAGGCAAAATACCACTCGAGAGAAGAGGCCCTTTGGATTGCTCTTTCGGGAACACGCCCCATCGCATCAGTGAAAAGGAGATGTTCGAAGGAGCAATACTCTTCACTGTCGATGGCTGAGAAGCCCAAAACCGGCTCACATGGAACCAGGGAAAGCCTCCTACAGTCAGGCGATGATCACCATCAGATTAAGCTTCTGCTCCGCTGACATTAGAAAAGACTCTTTAACTGCAGAGGAATTGGGTCTAGTACATAGAGCAATTCTCGAGGTCGTTTCCGAGCATCGACCACAAGGTCACAGGATTCTTTTTCAATCCTGTGTACCTAGATCAGGCTGGCTGCGACTAGTCTGCCTCGACTCCGCCACTGCGGAGTGGGTTCGGAGGAACTCAGAACACATTAGATCCAAGTGTTCCTTTGATTTTGCACTAGTCGGGGAATCTCAGTTTCCTCGGACACACGTGGCTCGCGGGTACTTTCCCCCAAAGCGCCGCTTACTCCCCAGAAACTGTTCTGGTGACTGTGGGAGATTTCAATTGTCTCCCAACAGAGCGGTGGATGATTATAAATAGAATTATCAAGGACCACTACCTCTACCTAGTCCTGGGGTCGAATTATGAG
Organism: Chloromyia formosa; assembly: GCA_964017055.1. Classification (NCBI taxonomy): domain Eukaryota; kingdom Metazoa; phylum Arthropoda; class Insecta; order Diptera; family Stratiomyidae; genus Chloromyia; species Chloromyia formosa. Next base: position 14,803,861 of record OZ024816.1, on the reverse strand, counting down.
TTCCGTGAACGGAACGGCAATCGTATGAAAAAAAATTACGTGACTTATCGTACGAATGAATACATTGCGATTATCATATACGATTGCTAACGGAACGTAATATTTCGAGGAATGTAATAGATTCAAAGCGAATCGTATTGGAAATATGACAAGTTAATGTCAAAAAAAATTAAAATACAATATTAAAAAGGTGAACTAAAACAAGAAGGTTTGTTTAAACTTGTCTTTTTTCTTTAATCTGTGATTGATTTGTGTGCGTGTGTATTACAGTTAGACCGAATAGAAGCGAAGAATGGCTCGACGCGATGTTTGAATGACGGAAGGTGGAGTAATAATTCATTAAAGGTATGTTGGCGAAACCACTCGCGTAATTGTTGCGCGAGGAAACTTACTCGAAACCCACTGGAGGTCAGTCTCGCCCTTTCCGTTCACACAACGCGCAGCGTTGCGAAAACAGACACTAGAGAGGGCAAGACGGCAGTTTAGGTGAGTGGTGGGCTTTTTTTTTAATTCGGCTGGACTATGATTGTAAGTCTTTACCGGGCATGGAATGATAATATTGTTCCGTGTGGCGCAGTGGTTACAGTGGATTCTCATGCAGTCAGTCACATGAACTCGATTTTACATAGCACTTTTACGTAAGTGGCTGAGGGGAGACTCTTCAATCGTCCAATATTTGGAATTGAAGAAACCAATCAGTTCGCTATTCGGAAGTGTTTGCAATAAGGAACGTGTTATAATGAGTGCAGATGGCATAGGTCCAGGTCTTTAGACTCATACCTCCGCCTTTATGGTAGACTGAAGAGTTGGCACTCTTCGACAGTGGTATATGCCTCGACAGTAACACAAGTACGAATTGTGAACCAAATCCGCTTTGCGGTGGCCGAATGCGGTGTAAGACAAATGCTATGTAACCGAGACCGAGAACACTATGACCAAGCTTACTTGCTTATAAGCCTAAATCATAAATTAATGCTTTCATCTTCACCCGAAACATACACGCGCAGCGTTCACAAATCGGAGACTGAGTATTCGCATGCGAGCAACTCACAATTAGGAACCGGGTGCGTCACAGCGCGAGTTCCTCTCGAGAGGAAGGAGGAGATTAGTTTCGGGCGAGGAACATGTCCACACTGCACGCAATTTTTCCTCGCGCGCCAGTTGCGCGAGTGGTTTCGCTTAGGCGATATTCAGATTAGCTACATTTTCATCTCAGACGCAGCCACGCACAATAGCCAAGCATAGTCGATCGTATCGCATGCTGAGCGATGAGTGTGAATCCGCCCATTTGATGCTGTGTATCTCGACTGAAATTTCAAGCAGTCGTGCAGCGCGGTGTCGTGTGTGTGAATTTCGCCTTAATCTAAATGTACCTTTACAGAGTTGAACTCGCCCAAATTGTTTTTTGCCCATTATTAAGCTTAGTGATTCTTAAGAAACAATTTAAATTACATTTGTTGAAGAATAACCAATAAACGTGCTTTTCATATTTTTTAAAATATTTTAATTATTTACTTCCATTTTTCTATCGAAATTTGTGCCATACGAACGGTTCCATGTAATCGAATGGGGGATTGAACGATTGATACGATATCGTATACGTTAACGTAAACCATAATAGCCAATTACGATACGTTTTCTACGTTCACGGATTGCATAATACGAAATACACATTTTTACGTGACGAGTAGTCCGTTCACGGAACTCATAATTCGACCCCTGGTCGTAGATGCGACGTCTGTGGCGAAGCTCAGAGAGTGGGAGGGAATGGTTCAGTACGGCTTTTAGTACGGTAACCCTCAATCTCAAGGGTAAAAATCACCAGCCTCCCAGTGCTCCTGACGAAGGGTCATCCGCTCAACTTAACTTCAATGAGATGAAACCCTCTGCCACTCCGTTGACGCCCGCAGCACTCGAAGTTTGTCCTCGTGCGAGCCCACGTGGTGCAGTACCCCTGCCGACCTCCAACCTAGAAACGGCATCGCCCCTGGACACCTCGGTTTCTGCAAACTCACTGGCCATAATATCCAGCGCATCTGGAAAATCTGCGGCTACTCTTATGTTGGTTCCTGAGCTCAGAGATATACCCACAGCCGCTATTATGTGGATCTACTCAACGTTGGGTGGCACCTTCTCCTGTGCTAATGCTGTTAAGGGTTGCCCTCAAGTCGGGGTTCTTTCTCCACTTCTTTGGTCGCTAGTCGTAAATGAGTTACTAGCTAAGCTCTGGGATTATGGTTATCATTCTATCGGATATGCCGATTATATAACTATTATAGTCAGAGGAAAGTTTGAAACGACCGTGAGGTGATTGGTTGCAGCATTTAACCTAGTCTTTCTTTGGTGCATTGAAGTTGGCCTGAGTGTTAATCTCAGGTCAGTCTAAGCAGGACGGTACTTCAGTTCTCCACTGTAGTCAAGTGTCTGGGCATTACATTGGACTTGAGGCTCAACTGCAGCAATCACGTCGATACTGTTGTTAATAAGGCCGCTCGGGTCATGTGGGCTTGCAAATCGCTCTTTGTAAAAACCTGGGGTCTCGCCCCTAAAATTACTGGCTATATTTGATGCTGGTATGATCAGTGTCCTCTCGTTGTATCCACCGATGGATTAATTTAGCTCCTGATGAGTAAAATCCATCGGTAGACGAAACCAGAGGACAGCGAGAGAATTGGCCTAGTGCTGAACAATTTTTGGTAGTAGTGAATAGCCGAGCTAAGTTATCATGGTTTAGTTTAGTTCCACTCTATTTTCAAATAAAAAAAAATGTTTCCCTTCCCTGCTGAGTGTCCACCAGTCGCAAATGCCAAACTGGGCATGGCATTTGACAAATGGGAGCATCTCGTTTTGAAAACACCAAATAATCACAATTTGCTGTTCAAAAATTGTGAAGCGGTGCATTTTAGGAACGCGCAATTGGGTAGAAAATACTAGATACTACCGTTTACACCTACTAGCTTATTTTCGTTGCCCTGAACCTAAGGGATCTACTCATTCAGGTATTATTTCTGTCTTCCGATTTTCCCAATTATTCGTTGTCTTTTTTTGTGAATTTTGGATAACTTCCAATCAACACCCAATTGGAGATCGGATGTGCCAACAATACATCACCAGATCAATTCAACAGATGCCCACAGTAAGGTCACACGGCTGCCTTCCGTCACAATCTCGTACATCGGCAAGTGTTTTTCCATCTTTAATTTATTCTTCTGTAAACAATTTACATTATTTTATTGACTTTATTGAACGTTCACGGAAATGTTTACTTCGTCCCCAAATTTCAACACATCCGATCCATCGCCTCTCCATTGGACACAAATGTCAATGTTGGCACAACAATATCAATTTTCTTCTGGGAATGCAAACTATGCCAGAGATAAATACGAGTATAGGCATCATCCATCTATCTTTTTATCTGTGCAATCAGTGTTTCAAAAAACTTAATAAAACCGTGAAGTATTAATGAGAAAGAGTGGGGGTTTATACTATTGGGGGAGACTGATGCTCCCAGCCGGTCAATCTCACTCTTAGTAGCTTAGCTGGGCTCATGTTTGACGAGATTGTGAACATCTGGACTGTGGAGGTATGCAGAGGCGAATAGCTGACGTACCTCATCATGGTCGTTTGATCAACACCGTCACATTATGGGCTCAGTGAAAGAACACAAGAGGCATGTGAAAAAAATAAAAATATTTACAGACTATTCTTGTATCGTGTTGTTTAAAGGAAAAGTTTATCTATAAATATAGATTTTTTCTGTATCGGACGGCAGTTCGTATGTGATGCGTATCTCGTATCTGCATGCTATTTCCACCCAGCATCGATCCAGCAGAAGTAAGTTCCGGTCGCCAATAAATCTTCGCTTTTGATGTCGTGCTCTGTCTGAGGAGATCTTGCCATCTAGCAATAATGCACTAGATATAAGTATATTTGCACCCTTGTACACAGCATGTTCAAGCGTTTTGCATCGTTGAAATTCACCAGTTTGAAATATTGACTTCAGATCGCAGCCGCACCAGCTCACAGAAGACAAAATTAGTCCACCAAACTCTGAATCATTGCTTTCGTCAATTAAATTATTTTATGAAATTATACAGAAATTTTCTAAATAAGGATTGTCAAAGGGTGCGCCACCAAGTTGTCTGTCGCCTTTCAGTTGCATATTTTGATATGCGTCAGGACGTGGAAGAGTGCGTAAGTGCGTTTTCTGCACAGTCAGCTCTAAAAATAGACTATGAGAGATATACTCGGTATGTATGTAGCACACTTGGACTTGCCGATACTCTTCAAAACCGATCTGCAACATTTCCATCTTTTCACAAATGCAGAAGATACAGGAGCTGCCGATTTTGGGAGGCCACAACGCCACCGCGCCCCATCCGTGTTTCAGAACCATTTATCATCCGCTTCAAGTATATGCAGACTGACGGTTCTCCACACTGCGGGGACTTTGGAGTTTATAATTGCCTCAAAGCCGACGGAAATGCTCCCCAAGAAAAAGTATTCATAAACAAAATATTTTTTTTTTCGGATTTTGACAAATTATCGTGTAATTAGACGTTGCATTTTCGAGGGGTCGCACAGAAGGCAGGGCAAGTGGAAAAGGCAGAATTTGGTTGAACGCTGCTTAGGAATTTAGTATGCATAGTTAGAATGCATGTTTGTAAAACATGCTTAAAATATTTTTATGAATGATTTGTAGCAGTGTAAAATTTTATTGACCAGAACAAATCGCTTCCTTCTAGGAGTTATGGAAGTGTGTAGAGATTTGACATGAGCGGGTTTTGGTATGACTGAGTGGAAGGTAACGAAATAAAGTACGAATGGGAGGATGATGAAGTATTCTATTTTATCCTAGTTCTCCATTAGCTTTAAAGTCGGTTGCCATTCTATGATTGCTGTCACCTACAGTTGTAACCCGGGTTCCAGTCCCAGTTCCAAACCAATTTTCTCCGGCTGGATTAACAATGTATCCCATTCTGAATCCATTGTTTTCCCTGTGGTGTGGAGCGTAAGAAACACTGTCACTTCGGGAATGTCTAAGTTTTCCAATACGGCCGAGTGGCCTATGATTGACGCCGTCCACTGACCGTTATTCCGGACGCAAACAGCCGTGTTCGTTGCACAAGTACAGTGCAACGGTTGCCTTTGTCACCCGCTCCTGACTGTTTGTCTTTACCAGTCAGCACAGTCCTTCCATAACTGGTGGTAGAATTTAGGGTGACACCAATCTCACCAGCCCAGTTCGTCTGGATAGAGAGGCCATTATGCATTATGTCGCGCAGGACACCAGGAAATTTCTCCGAGATGGCTATAGCAATATCGTCCGCATAATCGATAACTTTGTATCCAACCCTTCCAGAATTAGAAGCAGCCTATTGACCGCCAGATTTCAGAGAAGGGGAGAGATAACTCCACCTTCATGTGTACTCCTACTTACGTGCCTGCATACAGATGATGTGCCGAGACTAGTGGAAGCCACCCGAGATGTAAGCAACAAGTGTACTAACTTGCAAAGCGAGTCATCTTCGCACAGAGTCGAGAGGGCATCAGTGATAGCCTCAGGTTTAACATTGTTGGAAACCCCCTCGATGTCCAGAAAGGCAACCAGCAGTCGAGGGATCTTTCGATGAAACCTAGAGAGAGAGTGCAGGGCCGTGTCCACTGATCGGCCCCTTTAGTAGGCATGCTGGGAAGCGGATAGAAGATGCGCTGGTATAGTGCACCGTTAGTGTGTTTCGATCAAACGCTCCAACACCACCATTTTAACTTCCATCCATAAACGAGGCGTATACTCTTTCTCGACAGGCTTTGAAAATTTATTCAGTACAGTGGTACACAACGTCCAGCATATGCTGCAGGTCCGCCGGAATGATACCGTCAGGGCCAGCAGATTTGAAAATGTCAAAACTGGTTATAGCCCATACAATATTTTCTTTGGAGATAGTTGACGCGAAATCACATGTTGCCACGTTGGATGTAGGAGAGATTCAACAGGACAGCTGCCAGGAAAACACGAGTCAAGCAAGACCTCGATGGTCTCTTGGCTCGTGAATGTCCATGTTCCATCCTCTTTCAGCAGATAACTGGGCATGGTTGGATTCGTGAAAAAGCTTTTCCTAAGTCTAGAGGGATCACTGTAACTATCAATGCCATCACAAAAAAGCCTCCAAGAGCAACGTTTGGTCCTTCTCAGTTGACTTTTATACAAAGCAAGGTGGCCCCAATAGATTGTCCAATTTGAGTATTTTGCCTTATTGAAACTTCTTCTCCATGTGGCTCTAAGCTCACTGAGCTGAGGGACCTACAATTACTGGGCTGGATACAGGTCGCTCATCCAGGCTTAATTGTAGATAGCGGTAATCATAGAATGAATGCTTCTGTAACACCCTCCAAACTAAAAGCAGATATTGAATGTCCTCGGACCCGAGGATGACATTAATTTTCTGTGAATTGACTGGATCCAAAGCATTTTTCATGATGGTCGTTGGGATGTCTCCATCACGTGGCAAGAAAGCTGTAATTAGCGGGTATCGCCGCTTCCCGAACTTCAGGCTAACAACATAGAGTTCCCGTCACTGAAAGGGTCTTCTTTACAAGAATACAAGATCGGGATTTACCCTGATCCCGAACATAGAAAAATTTAGTAAAATTTTGAACGTTTTATTAGTTGATTGACTACCAAAAGATGAGCTGGCGTATGAACTACAAATCCGCGGTCTGGCTGTAGACACGGTCGATGTCATGCGGAAGTCGCTACATGCAGCTTTAAGGGCCGAGAAGACATCGAACTCATTTTCTGTTTGCGTGAAGTACCCATTTAGCTTCGACCAAGATAAGGTTGCCCTTGAAGCTAATTGGTCGAAAGTTAATGATTTAATTGTCAAGCTCTCTGGAGACGCTAAGTCAAGCGAGTACCATTAGTTGTGGACAAAGATAGAGTATGGCTTACGACAGGTAGAGGGGATGTATGTTGAGGGAGAAGAACAGCAAGCGTTTGCTATGAAGTTTAGGACTAAACTAATTATCGCGCTGGGTGCGGTCTCCTTGGAAACAGAAGGAGGTGATGAAGAAGACGATCCGATACTAGAGCCTCAATCTCACTCCACGCCTCGAGTGACTACGGAGGTCGAGAAAAAGCCAGTCATATCGAAATGTAACCATAAGTTCAGTGGCAAGGACCAGTACTCTTTGAACGGGTTTTTGGTGAGGGAAATGAATTGTGTTCTACTAGAGATCTAGGGAAGGAATGAGCAATCGTTCGTTCCGGCACTGGAATTATTTGAGGGGAATGCGGTTATTTGGTTTCGGGCAAAGAGGTCGATGATTAGCAGCTGGGATGTTCTGGTGCGATAACTGAGTTTAGAAACTCTACCACCGGATTACGACAATAGGGTTTGGGATGAGATTAAAAGAAGGACACAGGGTAGAGAAGAGACTATGGGTATCTTTGTTGTAATGATGAAACGCTTATTTCGATGTCTTTCTGTTCAGTGTTCAGATGAAGAGAAATTGAAAATTTTAAAGAGGAATACGGCACGTTGGTATCAAACCCAGTAAGCATTAGTTGATGTCCATTTAATCGATAAACTGGTACAATTGGGAAGGAATCGTAAAGTGACGCGGCTTTCGGTTGAAGCTTTCATTCCGAGTCCGTCTCGTAAATTGAATCGGTCAATAGAGCCAGATTTGGCTTTCATGAGAAGCTACGATGCGATTCAAAAAGTAGAGTCGAGCCGACCTCGAACACAAGTATACAGTGCTATAACTGCAGGCAGGCACACCTGTCGAGTAACTGTCGTGAGTCGCGAGTTTTTTTTTTTGTGGTTGTGGTAGGCAGGGAGTAGTAAAGACAAATTGTCCATCCTGTAACCCAACAGTAGTTAACCACGGAAAAGCCAGAGAGATAACTATGTGAGACTCACGGAACCCTCTCAGAAAAAGGCGGGAAACGGTACCGGTGTCCACTAAACGGCCATGTGGACACTAAGGCAACTACAGAGAAGGCCGTGAATCAACAAACCATGCGCTATGAGCTATCAATTCCTTTCGGTGGATATTATGGGTGTATCATTCTAGACAGCTCTGTTTCCATTTTTACCACGGTGAGGTCCGCTGAACTAATATTAGAGCACATAAAAGTTTTAACGTGTTTCCTCGCTACAATATAGCTTCTGGGTCTTGGCTGGTCGTTGCTGGTGTGAAATAAGTCATAGTCGTCATTGTCAATGCCCTGAACTATAAGGTCTTTGCTCCATGGTTCTTGGATGAGTCCAATATCGATATTCTCCTCCCTTATGATAATTTGCAGATTATGCGAGGCACACCTGGCTCTATTAGTGTTTGCTCACACGGGTCGTCGCGTAAGTGGCTCATAGTCGGCTCGTAATCGGCTCGTCTGCGATTTGAATTGCACTTTCCAATCAACTGTATGGAGATGCTCACACGGGTCGTCCATTGGTCGGCACATAAGCGAGTCGATTTGCTTGGGAAGTGGAGTTCGAATCGCAGACGAACCGATTACGAGACGACCTGTGTGAGCAAACACTTATCCTCTATTTTTTTCATGTATTCATTTTCATACTGCCAAAGCAACTATTCTATACCAGATACGAATACAGACAATGCGACCGAGGCTTTCTCAACATTACTTAAAATTTTAAAGTTTTAATCACGTTCTTAAGTATTACTGCATATTTATGTAAGTTGTAAGGGTATATGCATTATTCATGTGAGAGAATAAAGCAATACATAAGGACTTAGAATAAATGGGGTACATTTTTTTTCCTGAAATAGAACTCATTTGGTACTGAATCGTAGTCATAGCCTCTTGACATGTTTACATACGCAACTATGGTAAATATATGAATAAATGTTACTTATGCGCATAATAAGGTATGCATTTTCCTTTTATCCAATGTCGCAACATAGTTACAAAAAAGAAACCTAAGTGACTTCTTGTGAGTGGGTTTTTGGGTAAAGTATTTTATTTAAAGAGAGAGTATGAAATAACTAGGATCGCATATGTATATTTCTGTACAATTCCAGTGAGTGGAATGCGAGTGGGCACACTTTTGTAGTCGGTTAAAAGTTCTCTTTGTAGTGGCATTTTGAAATTAGCGTTTCGCTTCGAAGCTCCGCCAGCTGTTATCAGAATAAATGGCATATTCACGGGAGTTCCCTCGAGCGCTTGAAGCGTTCCTTTGACTCAATCGTGACTGGCGACATCACCTGAATGGCCCACCACAGACAAAAAAAAAAAATTCAGTACAGTGATTTCTTTTCACCGTCAGCGAAGAAGAAAAATCTAAAATTCGTTTTCGGTTTCGGCCATATAAAAGCCTTTTGCCACCCACGTTCATCGTATGCATACTTCTAAATGTAGGACTATAGTCTGCCTATTGTTGATTTTAGAAAAAAAAATCAACTAAAAGCATGCCTTTTGCTGAAATTTCCTAATGAAACCACATTAGCGGCCTCCATGGTCCTTAAAAATGCGTAGCATGTCAACAAACCATTACTATCTTATATTAAAAATGTTTTCATTGAGAAATGGTAAAAAATCAATCCAAAAATCGTCCAACAGTTGAAATAGAAAAACCCACGAAAGTCATCATCTTCTTGTGAATAATTACCACTATCCATCCCTCGGTTCTACTTCCCCCAATATCTAGCGTGCTTCCTGAAGCTCTCTGCAATCAAAGAAGCAGCTGTGAAAGTTCTCAGATTTAAAGGAAAATGTCCTCACTTTCATTATTTTTCGTGAAATCGTTTTTTTCCTGCCCCAGAATGAATATCCAGCCACTCGCCCCCTCCTCCTGCAGTTATTGTAGGTCTAGTTCGTCTTATTGTTGGGCGACGATATGGGTAGGCAACTTGGCGTATTCCATTCCATCCCTGATCATTTAAATGCTCATTTTCGTTGGGTCTTCATTCATTCACTCATTCATATTTTAACACCAGAATTCATCCGTGTACACCTCCTTCCAGTCCCAGATGGTCGACCTACCGCCATGCCATGCCATGCCATATCAACAACAAGAAATTAACCAAAAGAACCAACAAGGTGACAAGGATAATGACCAAATAATTTTTCTTTGTCATCAAAGTCATTTTGAGGAGATTTTTCATCATAATTTTCGAGACGCGTCGTCAAAAATGTTTCCGTTGAGACCGGTGGGGGAGTGACACTATGCGCTAGAGTGATCCCAAAGAAGCCTCTGGGATCTTCTTTTCGAGATTTATATTAATGTAGGAATGCCATTATCACCGTCTGTTTGTTTTTTATTTTTATTTATTTTTTGCTTTTATTTATATTTTGTTGAAAGACATGGAGATATGTGCACATGTATCATCAGTCTCGTTTTAATTAATTAGATCCGCCGAGGGCAGGACATAATTTGTGAATTAAAGTTCACACTTTGGCAGTGTGGATGCATTCGTCGACCAGACGCAGAAGTTTCTTTTGATGTCTGCTACAAGGGGTTCATGGTTCGGCTTGCAAGACGTGCTATAGTCGATTCACGAATGCGTTTTAAGGGGGATCAACGATGAAGATGTGATAAAACTTTGTATCTTAGTATCCATGTATCTTTGCTTACAGAACATATCAATTGGCTCACATTGCTACCTTAACACCATTGTCCTGGATAATCCTAGATGAACAGTTTCTATAAACTATACTACTACTGCTGGTTGGTTGGTTCAGATGGCTTTTTCCTGAATAAATGGCAAAACCCAATTAGCGCCAGGTGTGCGCCGTTTTGATGCCACAAATTCTTGCAAGAGAAAGACCATTGATATTGACGTGTGTCCAAGGGTTTAACCGAGTTGTCTTCTCCCCTGCTATATTTCTGTGACCCGGAACCCAAAGGAGGGTGATTCTGTGGATGCAGATCGGTCTACATTAAGGCTGTTTTCGATCCTACATCAGTAAAAATTTACTATAGAAAATAGTCGATAAAAGCCTGCAAATATTTGGCGTCCAATGTGGAATTGGCATGATTTTATCAAGTCAATGAAACTGAAATGGGCAATCGAAATAGGCGCATGACACTGTTAGTCACAAGACATAAAAATCGAAACCTTTTTGGACCTGAGCATCAGGCTACCTTAAAGTTACCTAAATGGTTTTTCATCCTACGTCAGTAAAAATTTGCGGTGAGGAAATAGTCGAAAATTGGACGAAGAGTGTTGAACATGTTCAGCGCCCAACGTGGGGTCGGTGTGATTTTATATGGTCAATAAAATCGAATTGAACAATTCAATAGGCGCATGGTACCGTTAGTTTTTAAAATATAGCGTATTGTTCAATTAAAAAGGTGATTTTGTGCCCCTTATACACCTTCGAGCCATAAGTGAAAAACTTCAGGTCATATCTCGACGTCACATCTTCGTCACACCATTCCGCTTTAGTTGGACAGCCAGTAGCGAAGTGTGCCTGAAAGTTGGGTTCGGTGACGATGTAGTCTGTTAGGAGCATGTCAGCGAGAGAGGTGCACTCTCTCGCTTAGGATGACAGAATGTTTCTGTCTCCATATGCTCTCGCTGTTCAGTTATCAGACTCCCTGAGCCTTACCGCACTGCATGCTGCGTTGAAACTAAATTGTAATCGAGGTGGAGTTAGTGTAGAATAACGCTTAGTGCGTCCACCGGACTTGATCGCATACCACCCGTAATTTCGAGTTATTTACTACTACTATTTTAATTGCCTTAGCCCCTTCAGTGAGGCTTGAACGCGTCAACATCTCTAGCAATTCTTTGTTGACGTTTCGTTAGCGTTCATTTTTCGGATGGTGCATTTGCTAGCATAACATACACCGTATAACCATTTTTTACCAAATAGCTTGGGCGTTCTAATATTACCCACCTAAAATTCACCGATTCGGAGTGCTATTATGACGGTTTTTTTCGGTGTAAATAAAATGTATTCTGTGCGGATATTTTTTTTATACAAATAGGTTCTTGGCGCGATTCCGAGACTTTGGTTAAACCTGGCCCAAGCGATATGGTGCGGGGGTTTACCCTGAAGATAAAATTACCTTCCAATCCTTCAAAGATCCGCTTCAGGATGCGACGCAATGCCGTCAAGTTCCGTAGGTATCTGGAAAAAATAATAAAAGAGCTAGACGAGAAGAGACAGGAGGAAAACTCGCCTGTTATCGCAAAGAAATAGAAGAGGACGACAGTCACTTCTAGCGGGCCAACCCTATGCGGACACGCTGCTGGGCTGGACCGAACTAGTCATCCTTGATAGGTGTCATCACATTAGTTTGGATAACTGGAAAGAGTTGGAGTGTGTGATGGCCTCCAACTTCCGTTGGCTCATGACGGAAAATCCCGGACCCGCACCAGTCTGTAAGGATGGCGGTTGGCATCAGGGTCGTATTACGGTTATGCTCTTTGTGAATGAGAGGTCAATTAATTTCTTATGATCGCCATTCTTAAGGCGAGTGAACCGTGGCCCGGGGCATAGCTTGCGTTGGTCTCGAGGGATGACGTAAGAAGGGGAGGGATGGCGTAAGAATAATGCCATAACCTTTCCTTGCATGTCGTAGAACTCGGCTAAAAAGGACAGAATGTGAATGCCAGGAACTTATTGTACATCATCCAAAATCTTTTATTTACTAACGAAGCGTCAAATGTGCCTCATATAAGGACCGACTCATAGCTATCGACTATCGTGCAATAACAAAGATTGGTTTCTAGAATGTACGTACTTACCTGGAAAATGGATCAGACGGTACCTAGAACGCACGATTTCTTCATTTACAGATCACCAAGCTGCAAGTTTTCGTCAACTCATGTCTTCCTTGAATTTTAAGAGTTTTCTGGGCCGAATTTGATGTCATTCGTGCCTGACGAACGACGCCAACGACGAAGTCAGGCTTTCGCCGCGATCAGCTGAGCGGAGGCCTATACGAGTATATTAAGATGGCAATGTTCACACACTGGGGAAGAGTGATAATTGCATTGCTGGATAAGCCATGGAATGGGACACATTCCCAATGACTGCCGACTTATGGGGCCTCAGTTCCGATTTAGCTCTATTCATCAGTTTTTCATAGGATTTCGATTAACCATTTCTCTTAGTTTTCCATAGGATTCGCTTTATTTCAAGAAACTGAAACAAATCTTAAGAAAATCTTATGGAAAACTAGTGGAAATCGAACTATGAACTGAAGCTTATCTGAAAACTATGGAAAGTTGATGAAAATTGTATTTACAAAGATCTGAAATGTAACAGAAACTGATCTATCATAAAATATCATAGATAGGATCATCTAAAAAGCCCTTAAATGAGATTGACATTAATTTGAACATACTACGAGTATGTCAATGGCTAAGTTCATATCATACAACCGTTGGCATACTGTTGCCAGTTTGTTTTATGAACTCTCTCCACTGAGTTTTTGATGGACACAACATGCTGTGAAAAATGTCATTTTCTCCATCACAAAAATTTCTCCGCTGGCTAGGACCAGCATATGATGACAATCCTGAAATGACACTCGCGCTGTCGTATTCATACGATTTTTCGTCAGTAGTCAGTTTTGAACTGGAAATTTGGCAATTGATGGATGACTAGATGCGAGTGCAGTTCAGAACACAACAACATGTTGCAATGCTGCTTCGATACTGTTGCCAGAGCGTGTTGCGATTCCGCTGTGTGTTATGAACTTAGTCAATGATTCATGGTGTCAGAAATATTTCTGCAACACACTTTGGCTTAGTTTTCTGTGAACATTATGATAAACATCTACCATCAGCATCTAATTTTAATTCAATTGCCGGTAGCACTAAAATTATATTTTTGTTTACAGTACCTAGACTCTTTGGATGCATTAACTTTAATCAATTCCCGAAGTGAGATTTTATCTTTACTCTACAACACCCGCCTCCACTTATTGAGTTATCTTCTAGCCGCTAATTCTTTTGCAAATTTTCATCTACTTTGTGCTTCTATAAGCGGTGAATTGAGAATATTTATTTAAGTTTTGATTGAGTGACATGTCAGATATTTTATTGTTTGGTATTTACTTTTATCGCTCATTAAAAGATTAGGCGGCAATTATTTATCTAGATTATACTGAAAAGGAAATGGGCTCGAAAATCGTCCAATCGGGATAACTAGCCGCGTTTTTTCAACGATGCTGACCAGAACAGAATAGCGAAAGGGGGACTTAAGGGAAAATGGATTATTTCCTTGGTTCGTTGAGGGGTTAGTTTGCCTTCAAACCTCACCTCAAATTTCAAGGGAAAAATTCTAATACAAATTCCGCAGTGCTTCTAGTTTCTATCTAACAATAGCTGCCTTTCTACGAGCTGATCAGTATTTGAAATTTCCCCTCCGGTGAAATATGTGCGGATAACTGTCAATATTTGGATCTGAAAATGTTCCCCTCCGGATCAGAATACTTTTCAGAACCGCAAGGGAACATTTTCGGATTTGAAAATTGACAGTTGTCTGTATAAATTTTACCGGAAGGGAAAGCATCTGGAGGAGAAATCGAGAAATGTCAAATCCTGATCCGCTCGTAGAAAAGCAGCCAATGCATTAGTTCCATCACTTCACATGCCTGTTTCCCTATATTAGGAAATATTAGCTGATTTTTTTGTACAGAACAGAGTAGAGCGGGATAAGCGGCAAATAAAAACGATCGAGAGAATATTAGAGTAGAGAAGACGAAAACAGGACATGTCTTTCAACTCAAATTTTAAGAAAAAAATTAAAATCTTAGTACAGATACAATCGGACAAATTTCAATTATTTTGTATGTTTACTATTCCATGTAATTACACAAAACGAACATTTTATTGGCAGAAAATGAATTTTATGTGCATCCCAAACTATAAATAGCCCGAAAACTTCGACACCTGCGCCACCTGCATTTCAAAACGTAGACTACTTAACGTAGCCGCATTCTTAAAACTTCTCTCCAGAGCAGCTCAGATCAAATTGTTAGTGTAATTGTGTGATCTTAACCTGCTCTGCTCTGCATTTTTAAATGAAACCGGAATATAGAGGGCTACGCCCGCAATCCGAGGGTTTTGTAGCAAGCACTTATATTTGTACGCAAGTATCGGCTCCTTGCTTTTCTTGGTACCACTTAGATGAAAAAAAAAACATAATAAAAATGTCTGACCCATCATATAGTATCTTACATGCCCATTCATATTAGGCGATTGTAATGAAACTTAGAACATATTGATGTTGGTTATCCTTGGCCATCTGTACTTTTTTATCTCGGACGTGTTTAAGGGATGCAAGGGTGCGCTAACAGTAACTATGGAAATAAACTATTATTAACCTATTTTGAGGAGATATACAAATTCCGTTATTTCCCGTTTTAATGCTATTCGGAAGTCACCTTCCTGAAAGTTTTCATTTTTCTAAGTGTAACGGTCTCGAAATGCAAGGGGGGACAAATTACGATCTAATATTTTCTCCTCCCTCACTGTTCCCCTTTCTTCAAATTTAAAGTAAATGCCAAAAATAAAATGTACTCAACATTACCTTTTTCACAACAACCGACTTGCCTATACCAGCCGATAAACAAAATTTGACCTTAATTTCGCCCCACCCCCTCCCCCGCTCGTTAAAGTTGGCCAATTACAACACATCGCCCCCTACCAATCTTTACCCTTTCATAAATGTAATTAACCATAATATGTAACAATAACTGCAATTCGCACTACGAAGAACAACATGCAAGTAGTACTCGCACCTTCGAAGCCGGTAGGTGTATTTTTTGTATGAATAGTGTAAAAATGCCTAACTTTAAGTGAATGTACTATTATTAAATATTACACGATTGTAATGAAACTTAGAGACGTTATTGCCTATGGTATTGGTTATCATTAGCCATCAATATTTTTGGTCTCGGGTGTGCTTAAAGGGTGCAGGGGTGTGCTAACTGCAACAATAGAAATGTACTATTATTAACCTTTTTTGATGAGATTTTGAAATTCTATTATTTTTAGTTTTCTATGTTTGTGAAATGCCGCTTTTCTGTAAATTTTCATATTTCTAAGTGTAACGGTCTCGAAATGCAAGGGGGGGGGGACAAACTCGGACCACATATTTTCCCCTCTCCCTCTTTTCCCGTTTCTTCAAATTTGAAAAAAATTCCAGAAATGGAATGTACTTGACGGTACCTTTCTTACGATACCCCACTTGCCTATACCAGACGAAAAAAAAATTTCGACCTTCATTTCCTCTCTATGGGGACCCCCCCTTAAAGTTGACCTATTATGACGCATCACTTTCTCCAGAGAATTATAGTACTTCCACATATTTTCACCAAATTTCATGCATGTAGCTTCAGCGGTTCGTGAGATATTTCATGGACAGACAGACAGACAGACAGACAGACAGACAGACGGACGGACGCATGACCGATTTCATAAGGGTTTTGTTTTACTACAAAACCCTAAAAACGGGCCTATTGAGTTTATTCATAATCAATATCCATATTCATTTTGTACAAATGCTCGTCTTAAAACACTATCAAAACCCGCCATATCATTATCTATTGAGAGATACCCATGAAAGGATCCAGACGAAGTTCATTTCGCTCAAATGCTTCCCGACTCGGCTCTGTTGAGATTTAACCCCAACCCCGAAAAGATCTAGTTAGCGGTGCCTACATTGTAATGCTTATGCTATCTTGGTTTCAACTGGAAACCATTAGCAGTCCCCATGCTATTCTCCCACTAGTATGCCTCGATACTGCGTTTCCAGCAACACACGACTGTAAAGATAAAACTCTAGTCTACGTACAATATTTTCTAGTTGGTCGGAAAAGTATAATGTAAAACGGATGAAAGTTCTGACGAAAAACCATCCTCCCAACTCGATGTAGAAATATTGTTACGAATGGTGACGAGTGTTGTGTCGTGTATACCACAAAAGGATAGACAGGACTCAGTGTTTCGTACAATAGTCCAGAGAGTACCTAGTGGCTTAATTTTGCTTCGTTGGAAGGACTATGTTGGAAATAAACCGGAATAGTAAAAGTACACTTTGCTTTTCTCGCTTAGCTTTGTTTGTATTCATTTCGTCGCGAGTTCTATTTTATTCAGCAACGTCACCATTTCGGAGTTTTTTTTTAATGGGACTTCCAGGACGTCGTCGTCGTGGTTTGTGCCGCGTCTCAACTGCTAGACAAGTCTGTTTCTTTACATTCATTCTATCATCACAATATTGAGAGATTCTTTTCTTTACATTTATTTACACTAAGTATATTTCGTCCTCGGGGGAGTAGTTGGGGTGATGGCGGTCTTGGATCTGTTACTACCTCCCTTTGATTTTAATGTAGCCGGCATGTTGTGCTTTCATGCACAATCAGTATCTGTCACTCACTTGCCTATGCCTTTTTCTCTGCGTCCTTGTCAAGATTGTATTCATTGGGGTCTTTTATAATTCATTGGATTTCAGTGCATCCGACGGGACGTTTCGATTGATATATATCTCAAACTCTTTATCTCGTGTAATTAATATCCGGACGTTTGTAGCTAGAGTTTTTGTGGCATCAGTTTTTTTTAGCTCTTCAACGAGATATGTATTGTTATAAATTGACTTAAAATCATGGAACGGTTGGCAGATGGCTCAGATGCCCTCACGCTCGCATCGGGATCCGGGTGTAATGGGATCTTCGGTCTCTGGTTTCGTACCACCGACAGATCAGTACTCATCAGGTGCTGCTTTTGATCTGCCGATGGAAGGAGCACTACGAAGATATGGTTCATTACGAGAGGTTCACTACAATGCCTATGAAGATTGCAATGCAGCCGACATGTGCTAACAACCGCTTATCTGTAGGATCAGATAATTGAAAATATCCTATTATCCGTTAACAATTGACAACATTTATTAAATACACCTGAATCCACATATTTAGGTATTTTGCTACTAATTATTAAAATCATCAAACGTAGGGCCATAGGGCGACTTAATTTGTGGCTAGCTGCGTAATTCTACAGAACACAGTACACAGAACACCATATTATCGGAATCTCGTATTACAAACTAATTTTGCAAAATGCATCATTCAACAATGAGCATTGAAATTATTATGCCTCTGCAACGTATGTGTGGCAATACCACAGAAATTTCGTAAATAGATGA
Source organism: Chloromyia formosa (assembly GCA_964017055.1). NCBI lineage: Eukaryota > Metazoa > Arthropoda > Insecta > Diptera > Stratiomyidae > Chloromyia > Chloromyia formosa. The sequence continues at coordinate 14,785,731 of OZ024816.1, read as the reverse complement.
ACGTAATTTGTGCCTAATGACTTGTTGCCACCCAGGACGCCTCATTGCATTCTCATTCATGGACAACGGATCCATTTTGTAGAATTCATATCAATATTAAATTTTTTCCCACAGTAGTATGATCCCTTTCGGGGTTGGTCTTTAATTATTGAATAAATCTTATCCGTTTCACCATCGTCCATCTAATTTATCGGTCATCCTGGGTTTTCATCGTAACTGGTGCAGAATCACGGCTGGGATAATTATTATTGAGGTGAGTGTCAGTTTAGTTAAATGCTCGTATTCATTGCTGCTAAGTGTATCTAGATATGTGCATTACAATTTCAGGATAACGAGTCCATGTTATTTTTGACGCAGATGCTCATATTACATGATTTGAGTTATGGCCTGATTACATTAAAGCAGTGCCAGTCTTTAATTAAAACGTCAGCTGGAATTCTGTTAACGAAAACTTTAGATTTGCATCGAGTCCTGGGGTGCCCTATTTCTCATTTAATCGTTAAAATCGTGGTGTATACCTTCTGCTCGGTTAATCGCTTAGCGAACTAGAATAGTTAAACCTATATACCTTTGGGTAATGCCGAAATCTGTTTTTAGTTATAAATACGTTTTCCTTCCAAATATCATAGGCCAAAGATAGTTCGGGAAATTAAGGCGCGGAAAAAGAAAGATAAAGAATGAAAAAAAAAGAATCTAAACAGGCTCACCGTAGTACGTGTCTTAGGTTAGGTTAGGTAGCAGTCTTGCTGTAACAGTACACTTAGACTAAAAGAAAACGTGAGTCCATTATGATATCCAAAGAAAAACCAAACAGCATATTAAAACCAGCCGAACCTACTCACGAAACGGAGGATTAGTGGTCATGGAAATTTTTACCAAGAGTTAATTTCCTCAACCTTGTCAGAGCAGGGCGTTCGCAGAGGAGATGAAAAATATTTTCCGTCCTCCCGGCAGCTCCTGCAGAATTATTAAAAAGGGAGCCAAAGCGTCCTAGCATGTTCGCCGATAAGCCGTAATGGAGGCGACCACAACGCCGAGCTGATATTTTGTCATCGACAGCAGTTTAGCCCTTCGGCTGATATCCAGACTAGGCTAGATAAACTTGGCATTATAACATGTAACGCCATTAGCCCATCTAAGGTTGGATTTCCTGATTGTAGCCGACTTTATATTGGATTTTACTAGGGAAATCGATATCGCAACTAACCTGTTGTGGCACGTCAGTAGCTCCCCTCTGAGCGAGCTCCTCAGCCCTCCAATTACCACTAAAGCCAGTACAGTGTAAAGTGGAGACCAAATATTCGCGATCACGACCACGATCACGACCGCGATCAGACGCGTTCATTGTACTCAGGTCGCGACAATTATGTGCTGCTTAAAGCGGAGAGCACACATACGCGATCGCGAGCAAGATCACGATTGCGACCACGGCTGCGATCAGATGCGTTCATTGTACTCAGGCTGCGACAAGTATGTGCTGCTTAAAGCAGATAGCACATATACGCGATAGCGAGCAAGATCACGATTGCGACCACGGCTGCGATCAGACGCGTCCACAGTAAACAGACGCACCAAAAAAGTCGACCACTCCCACTAGCCGCGCCGATAGGATTTTCGAAGTGCAAAATCCGAATACGAGGGATTCGACTGCAGATAAGATATCCGTAAAGATAGTGATTTTTATCATGAAGATTGCGTGGAGACTTGTCAGTATAAAGACAGCGCGAATAAGAGGTGTATGCTAGCAACTGCACCATTCGAAATATAGATATACTATCGAAACGTCATCAGTAGTGCAAAAGATGCTGACGCGCCTATGCCCTTGGAGGGGTCAAGGCAATTAACTACAAAATTTTTTATAATTTTTATATTTAAATACATTACTATTTTTTACCACAGTAGGACTAACAACGCCTCAACGCACTTAGCTACTGGGCCAACTAATAGTGTTATTACTAATATTCCAAGTGATCATGAATAAGCACGCTTGTATAATCATGAATAAGGACGGTTGTATACAAATCGAAGCATGTTTCTTCGTGTACATAGTTAAAAATAGTTCTCCGTTCGGTGTATTTTTTCGCTTTCGAGTCTAAATAAATAGCTACTTTCACACCGAACAGAACAGACCGATCTAATCAACAAGCCCAAAGGAGACGGCAGGCTTCCAAGACCGATCTGATCGACCGCAGATTAAATTTCCATCGAGTAGCCTGTGATCGATTAGACTGAATTTCAGTCCGTTGAGCTGTATTTCTGAACATTTATACTGCGTTTAGATCGAATTCACATTGTTTTTTTTTCATGTTAATAAAATGCCTTTTGGGTGGATAACACTTTTGCGCCTTTAAGTATACATGTATTTTAAATATTATTTATTAAAATAGTTAAAATCAATTATCCATACGGTGAATATAATTTTTATTAAAATCGACAAAAAAAAGCTCAGACAACTACCAGTGACACGGCTTGATTTCTACCCTCGAATGGAAGGATGAATATATCTGAATGACACCTCAACGCACTACATTGTGTTTTACAACACCTGCGTATTAAATGCGCCAAGCAAAGATATTATATTTAAAACGCCAATCGTGCGTTGTATTCCTGGGGTATTAATTCACCGAATAGATAGAAAAAGTGCATTATCCAGCAACTTGCGTTAAAAAGAGCCACTTTTACTGTGTATAGACATTACAGACATATTAGCTAGTCATTGCGTTAATATGCACTAAATCCGCGAAGCGAAGAAAGTCACTTGGCTGTCCGGGTCTAATCCACTGACAGCAGACACCAACCAATCAATTAGATAGACCTACTCTGTGTAAACCAACCCCCCAACTCTGCTATCTATGGTCAAAATACGTAGTTCGAAAGTGTCACAAAGTGAGCTTGGACGTCTGTGAACGTATCGACATCTCCGCATTAATAAAAGTTGTTGGCATTTTTGATAAGATTTGCGATTCAAAATGTCTGTTTTCGAGCCAAGTTCTCTCTGCGGGTAGTTTTGATCTCTTCCATTTGAAAAAACTGCAGCTGAGGCTCATCGAATGCTCTGAGTGACAGAACATGTCGTGAGTGGTTTCAACGTTTTAAAAGTGGTCATTTCAATGTCGAGGACAAGCATGGTGGTGGGAGAGAAAACATTTTCAGAGACGACGAATTGGAAGCACTGCTCAATGAAGATTCGTGGCAAACGCAAGAAGAATTACCTGAATCACTGGGAGTGACTCAGCAAGCCATCTCGAAACAAGGAAATTGGGTTTCGTACGGGTTAAAACCGAGAGATATTGAACGGCGATTATTTGCATGCGAACAACTGCTTCAAAGGCAGAATCGGAAGGAATTTCTACTTCGCATCGTAACTGACGTCGGTTACGATAATCCCAAGCGCAGAAAGTCATGGGGAATGCCCGGACATGCCTCAACGTCGACTGCAAAACCGAATATTCACGGCACCAAGGTTATGCTTTGCATTTGGTGGGACCAGCTCGGTGTGATATGTATACTACGAGCTACCGAAACCGAATGAAACTATCACAGGAGATCGGTACCGAACAGTACCAAGAGAGACACGACAAAGTCATCCTCCAGCATGACAATGCTCGGCCGCACGTCGCGAAAGTGGTCAATACATATGTACTTGGAAACCCTAAAATGGGAAATCTTGCCCCACCCGCCGTACTTCCCAGACATCGCTCCTTCCGACTACCATCTGTTTCGTTCCATGGCACACGGCCTGGCTGATCAGAATGTTCGTTCATACGAGGAAGTCGAAAAATGGATCCAAGCATGGATCCTTTTTCCGAGATGGAATCCGCAAATTGCCGGAGAGATGGGCGAAAGTTTTCGCTAGCGATGGACAGTACTTTGAATAATACATCCGTAAGTACTTTTTGACAATTAAGCTTTGAATTCCAGGAAAAAACGGCGGAAGCAAAGTTGTACACCTGTAACCAGACATGAAGAAAACTAGCCTAAGTCGCAGAAATAAATGTCCATTGACGGTTTAGCCGGCTGAAATGATAAATAGACCAGAGTCCGAACTACAAATGGGAAATGGCCAATCATTACGTTTCGTCGTCGATCTGGAAATCACTTTGCACTGTGCTGGAAAATACAAGTAACCATAGATCGTCCACCTTTCTCCTACTTTGGATGCGTTTGCATTAAACTTTGCCACCGCACTCTTCAATAAACCGCGATTAATCAAAAACATGAACCCTGCGATGTGCCTTAAGCCACGGCATGTTCAAAACAGAAGATAAACACGTACACAACAGTTGAATCAATATCTCTCGATTTAAATTCATCAGTTCCGTTTTTAAACAGCTCTTTTAACAACATTTTATTGATGAAGTTGCTTCTGGGCCTCAAAATACACTGCTACTATAGCACGTACTGGTCAGCTACATTATTGTTTGCCGACTAGCAGTAGTAGGAGTAGCAGTAGCGTACATAAATCATTGTTAAGATAAAAATCAATGTTGCCGCTGGTAGGTAATGTCGCACTGTATCGTAGAATTGTATCTAGTGGCATATCCGACGACAAAAAAAAAATGTTCATAAATATCCGTTGAATTTATCGAATAACCAACAAGATACATTCAGCTCTTGTGCATATGAATATGTTCCTTGCATAAATACACATACTACTGGGCAGTGTAAAAACCACCGCCGCGCTGCTCCTGATACAAAAAGGAACCGACACAGCAAATAAAATCCATTTTCCTTTTGCAGATCCAAATAAATTATTAAATACAATTTCCTCTGAATATTTCGGGGGACCGATATTGCCTTGCCGCCTCCCTTGACCATGGGCTACGTTGGTTCAGGCTGGATTTATTCTATGTTTTTCGTATTTCATATTTGCGAGGTCTCTTTGTGTGTTTGCCTGTTTGTTGTTCATGCTCGATGACCTGCATAGTTAATAAAAAATGCACAGTGTACAAACACTGAAGAAGTAGTGTTGTGTACTACGCCGCCTATGAACTATGGTCATTTTTGCGTATTCCATTTTGATTGGTTCTCAGTTTTCGGTTTTTATCCCTAGTTTTATTTTTATTCTCAGGCGAATGTTGTTCGGATTTTAGCGATATGTAGTTTCCGTTTACACAAGCAACAAGCACACATGCATTTTATGTTGCTAGATTGATGATACTCCCTTTCGTAATTTTAGATATGTCACTGACGCTTTAAAATGAGAGTAATCCATGTTGGGCGCCACTTTCCCCAACTCGGGATGCGGACAGCTTTCCATCATTTTTATAACTTAGACTTTTAGTATAAGGTATATTGTTTTTGTCACGACGGAAATATGTAACACCTTAAAGGAGGCTCCGGAGGTAATGTATATACATACATAAATGATCAGGGTCACCTCCTGATTCGATTTAGCAGTTTCTGTTTGTCTGTCCGTCTGTCTGTCCGTCTGCCTGTCCGTCTGTCTGTCCGTCTGTCTGTCCGTCTGTCTGTCCGTCTGTCTGTCCGTCTGTCTGTCCGTCTGTCTGTCCGTCTGTCTGTCCGTCTGTCTGTCTGTCTGTTTGTCTGTCCGTCTGTCTGCCCGTTCGCACGATAACTTTCGATATGAATGAAGTTAGAGCCTTGAAATTTTGGTCGAATGTTGCAAGTATGATCTAGTTGGTTGGTATTGAAAATGGGCATGATTAGGCTAAGACAACGCCTACCTCCTCTACATATGATAAATAATTAAATGTATCTATAACTCCCGATTAAATAAACTTGAAAAGCTTTAACTTTGGCAGATTGCTCATGAGGATAATCTTATACTCTCCTGCCAAAATGAAATCGATCAGTTGGAAACTAACGGTAATTTTCTTATAAAGAGCCCCGTACTACCTTACTTTTCAGGTTTTTTGTCTATAACTCTTGAACCAATTGACCTAGGTACCTGATTTTTGGCATGTAACCCTGAGGTGAGAAGCTGCTTGAGTTTCAGTAAGTTGGGCATAATCAGATCAAAGAAACGCCTACCTCCCCTACAAATTTAAAAAAATTAAATACTCACTTAATTACGATAATTTCAATAGAATGACACTAGCGAGTTGAAGATTCGACGGAATGTTGGTAGTAGGATCTAGTTAGTCGGCATTGAAAATGGGTAAGATCCGACCTAAGGGATCCCTACCTCCCCTACAAATGAAACTTCAATTAAGCAATAACTTCTGATAGAATGAAGCCAGCAATTTGAAATTTTGGTCAAATGTTTGAAGTGAGGTTTAGTTGGTCGGTTTAAAAGATGAGCTAGATCCGACCAGAGGAACCCCTACCTACCCTACAAATGAAACTTAAATAAGAGATAACTTTCGATAAAATGGAGCTAGTGACCTGGTATTTGGGTAAAATGTTTGTATTAGGATCCAGTTGACTAATATTGAAAATACGCAAGATCCTACGAACGAAGCCCCTACTTCCCCTACAAATGAAGCTTCAAATAAGCGATAACTTTCGATAAAATGAAGCTAGCGACTTGAAAAATTCGACAAATATTTGTAGTGTGGGTTAATTAGTCGATTTTGAGAATGGCCGAAATCCTTCTGAATGATCGCCAACCTCCCCTATAAACGGGGCATATAGAAACTCACTTTTAATGCATGTGGTCGTTGCCAATTGGTACTCACCACTAGGTCTGTACAAGTCTAGGGTATAAACGCTTTGGACTGGTTTTGTTTATATTTCTTCTGGTGTCCCACCTGATGGGACACGAAGATGTGAACCAGTTCCAAAGATTAAACATTACAAAGATACCCTACTTCATACAAATTAAGAACTTAAGATATCCCTCGCGGTGCCAATAATTCAAAGGTAAATCACCTTGAGAGAGATAGAGTAACATTCATGTTTGGCATTACCCCTTTGTGTACCCATATGGGAACCAACACATATGCAACTACAAGTCAGTTGCGTTAATTTGTATGAAGTAGGGTATCTTTGTAAAGTTTAATCTTTGCCAGTTTCTCCCACGACATGATGGATATCTGAGCAAGCTTCACCGGAGATGTTCAGTAAATGTGGCTCCACAAAAAATGACAGTCCAAGATTTGCTTTGGGGCGATCGGTAGCGCAGTGTGTTGAGGCATTAGTCTCATGTTTGACTACCGGCGTTTCGGGTTCGAATCCCGTCCACGACGACGTTCGTGGCCATGGATGTGCAGGAGGTGTATGCTGGCAACTGCATTCTCCGAAACCAGATTATGCCAACGAAACGTCAACTGGGCCACATGGAACAGTTGACGCGCTATGCCCCACAAGGGGTTAGGGTAATTGAGTAAGATTTGCTTGAATCTGCGAAACACTTGAGGTGAAATTAAGCAGTAGTATCTGAACTTGCTAAATCATTATATGTACTAAAATATACAGAAAGCTGGTAGCATCTAGTGAATATAACCAAATAAAGAATCTCAGTCAGGTTAAAACTGGATGAAGAGACTGTTGACAAATGTATCGCCGTGTCTCAAACCATGTTTGGACGTTCTAGTGTAAAACAGAAAATTGCTAAAAATTAGAGAATTAAATATTTTCTGGTTTTATCTTCAAACGAAGTCTGTCACTGCACCGTTCAAAACCATAAAAATCAACTAGACCCCCAGGCATCAACATCAAAATTTAACATTTGTTGCCGCATCAAATTCACCTGTACTCCGAAACCAAAACGTCCGTAACCTTTAACCTGTAATGGACTTGCAGATGTTCAGACAAGCAGAGTTCTAACCCATCTCTAGGTACTCGTACATGAACATAGTCCAATTATGAAGACTATATGAAATTCATTTAAAACGTACCATTTTCATGTGGGAGTGCGGTTCACCTTAGTCCACTTGGGGGCTTACCCTGTCACACTATAATATTCAATTACAATTCATAGAACTGTCCATTATTCCCTGCGGCTGAGGACTTCACTTCATGTTCTTTATATGGATATATGCATATCAAGTTTTCTGAGAATCATTTTAAATTTTCAAACAAAGTAGATTGTGATGTAGTCGGATACAGTTGGAGGATTTCATTATGCGAGTATATGGAAGTCTCTAAAGAGTCATCCGGTAGCGGTTGATATCGAATAGGATATGAATAATTAATGTTAAGTACATACTTTAAATTAAATCCTGTAATTAAAAAGTGACTGGCATTGGACAGGAGTTCGATACTGGAGAAAGTGTGAGGAAAGTAGTAAAAAAATAAGAAGATTGAGAGCGATGGTTTTTTTGGAACACACACATTTTTTTTTTTACTTTCTGAAAAATATTGTTAAAGAAGGTTTATATCGTAAGCGCAATAGTCAAAAAAACATAAAAAAATGAAAAGTTAAGTGCACTTTAAACTAAGAGCAATTTAAATTCCGCACGAGGAAGGTACCCATAGTACTCGCTAGACTTACTACTACTACTATTTGTCCTAACCCCAAGTGGGTCATAGCGCATCAACTATTCCCATGTTTCTTAATTGATCTTTCATTTGCATAAGCTGATTTCGGACGGTGCATGTTGCTAGCACGTTCCTCCAGCGCAATTAGCCGCATACCTGCGTCAAGTCGATAAAGTTTGCAGCTTATTTTTACGCCCCACACCACAGGAGGAAAACAACGCAAACATCCATGGCCACGACGTGGACGGGACTCGAACCCGTAACTGTCCGATAGCATGAGCCATTTAGACTGACACTTCAACGCACTGAACTACCGGCCGTCCAAAAAACACGATCTGCGCCAGCATATTTAAAGATATCAAGACTAACTCACTTTTATCAAGAGATGCTTCTTGATATCGAACAACAAAAAAAAGTGAAGAACCACGAGAATTACTAATTAGTTGAAAATCACGTCCATGCAAATCCAAATAAAAAATGAAACCGGAATATAGAGGGCTACGCCCGCAATTCGAGGGTTTTGTAGCAAGCGCTTATTTTGGTATATAAATATCGGCTCCTTGCTCTTCTTGATATCACTCAGATGGATAGAAAAAACGTAATTAAAATGTCTTACCCACTTACATTTTACATGCTAATTCATATTACGTGATTGTAACGAAACTTAGAACATATTATTGCTGAAGGTGTTGGTTATGGTTGGCCATCAGTACTTTTGACCTCGAACGTGTTTAAGGCGTGCAAGGGTGTGCTAACTGTAACTATACAAATAAACTATTATTGACCTATTCTGAGAAGATATACAAATTCCACTATTTTCCATTTTATATATTTTTCGAAACCCACTTCCTGTAAGTTTTCATAATTCTAAGTATAAATAAATAAAAAATAAATAACTGGCGCAACAGTCCAATTTGAACCACGGCCTCGAGATGAGTTAGCATCATCTCATTTTCTAGATCGTGACGGTATTTTTGTGCAGAGGTATGTGATCAGCAACACGCTCAACCGAGTTATTTACCCCATAATGGGTACTCATTTAACAGCTGAGTGGGCTCATAGTCCGACACGTAAATCCCCGGAATCGAACCGGGGCCCAGTGCGTTGAAGGCGAACGTGCTAACCGTTGCGCCATCCGGACTACAATTCTAAGTATAACGGTCTCAAAATGCAGGCAAGGGGGGGGGGGGGGGGGGGGGGGTCAAATTACAAACTAATATTTTCTCCTCCCCCACAGTTCCCCTTTCTATAAATTTCGAGAAAATGCGAAAAAAATGGAATGTACTCATCATTACCTTTCTCACGACACCTCATTTGCTTATACCAGTCGATAAAAAGATTTGACCTTAATTGACCCCCCTCCCCCGTTCCACCCGGTAAAGTTGGCCAATTAAGACACAGCGCTCCCAACAAATATTTACCCTTTCAAAAATGATTAATTAAATAACTGCAATTCGCACTACGAAAAACAACATGAAAGTAGTACTCACACCTATGAGGCCGGTAGGTGTATTTTTTGTGTGGATAGTGTCAAAATGCCGAAATTTAAATGAATGTACTATTATTAAATATTATGTGATTGTTATGAAACTTGGAGGTATTATTGCCTATGATGTTGGTTATCATTGGCCATCAATAGTTTTGACCTCGGGTACGTGTAAGAGGTGCAGGGTTGTGCTAACTGAAACTATAGAAATGTACTATTATTAACCTTTTCTGATGAAATTTCAAAATTCTAGAAATCTAGGTTTTCTACACTAGTAAAATGGCGCTTTTCTGTAAATTTTCATATTTCTAAGTATAACGGTCTCGAAATGCAAGGGGGGGGGGACAAACTCGGACGACATATTTTCCCCTCTCCCTCTTTTCACGTTTCTTCAAATTTAAAAAAAATTTCAAAAATGGAATGTACTCGACGGTACCTTTCTTATGATACCCCACTTGCCTGTACTAAACGAAAAAAAAATTTCGACCTTCATTTCCCCTCTATGGGGACCTCCCATTAAAGTTGACCTATTACGATGATTCGCTTTCTCCGGCGAATTATAGTAATTCTACACATTCCTACAAAATTTCATGTATGTAGCTTCAGCCGTTCGTGAGATATTCCATGGACAGACGGACAGACGGACAGACAGACATTTGACCGATTTCATAAGGGTTTTGTTTTACTACAAAACCCTAATGAAACCGGAATATAGAGGGCTACGCCCGCAATCCGAGGGTTTTGTAGCAAGTGCTTATTTTGGTATATAAATATCGGCTCGTTGCTCTTCTTGATACCACTCAGATGGACAAAAAAAAACATAATCAAAATGTCTTACCCACTTACATTTTACATGCCAATTCATATTACGTGATTGTAACGAAACTTAGAACATATTATTGCCTAAGGTGTTGGTTATCGTTGGCCATCAGTACTTTTGACCTCGAACGTGTTTAAGGCATGCAGAGGTGTGCTAACTGTAACTACAGAAATAAACTATTATTTACCTATTCTGAGAAGATTTACAGATTCCATTATTTTCCATTTTATATGCTATTCGGAACCCACCTTCCTGTAAGTTTTCATAATTCTAACAGTGTCGAGATGCCAGGGGGGAGGGGGGGGAGGCAAATTACGAACTAATATTGTTTCCTCCCCCACTATTCCCCTTTCTATAAATTTCAAGAAAATGCGAAAGAATGGAATGTACTCAACATTACCTTTCTCACGACACCTCACTTGCCTATACCAGTCGATAAAAAAAAAATTTGAGCTTAATTTCGCCTCTATGTGGACGCCTCCCCCCTTCCACTCGGTAAAGTTTGCCAATTATGACACAGCGCCCCCAACTAATCTTTACCCTTTCAAAAATGATTAATTAAATAACTGCAATTCGCACTACGAAAAACAACATGAAAGTAGTACTCACACCTACATATGAGGCCGGTAGGTGTAATTTTTGTGTGGATAGTGTCAAAATGCCTAACTTTAAATGAATGTACTATTATTAAATATTATGTGATTGTAATGAAACTTAAAGATATTATTGCCAATGATGTTGGATATCATTGGCCATCAATATTTTTGACCTCGGCTGTGCTTAAGGCGTGCAGGGGTATGCTAACTGCAACTATAGAAATGTACTATTATTAACCTTTTTTGTTGAGATATCAAAATTCTACGATTTTCGGTTTTCTACACTAGTAAAATGCCGCCTTTCTGCAAATTTTCATATTTCTAAGTATAACCGTATCGAAATGCAAGGGGGGGGACAAACTCGGATCACAAATTTTCCCCTCTATCTCTTTTCCCCTTTTTTCAAATTTGATGAAAATACCGGAAATGAAATGTACTCGGTGTTACCTTTCTCATAATACCCCACTTGCCTATACCAGATGAAAAAAAAAATTTGACCTTCATTTCCCCTCTATGGGGACATCCCCTTAAAGTCAGCCTATTACAACGAATCGCTTTCTCCGGCGAATTATAATAATTCTACATACTCCCACAAAATTTCATGTATGTAGCTTCATCCGTTCGTGAGATATTTCATGGACAGACGGACAGACGGACAGACATTTGACCGATTTCATAAGGGTTTTGTTTTTAATACAAAACCCTAAAAACTAAAAGGTTCACTCTTTTAAACAATCCTTGGAAATCATACGAGTTCAATGGAAACATTCAAGTGAGGTTTTTACCACCATACCCTATGTAAATATACATCGTCATCATCTAAGTACGTCATTATGCTGTCACTTTTCTACAGAAATCGAAAAAAGGAAACACTTTCAAGTATGAATCTACCTTCACACATCACAGTCAGCCACATATCATTTGACTGGATAATGGATCATGCAAACGTATATAGAGGTAGATTGTTAAGAAGTCAGACAAAACTCCCTTCGTTTTGATGATGTGGGTTTTTCTTTAAATCTATAGAATATCAGGCTTTCGAAACAGGCGAACTCACAAAAAATATTTAGAATCAATGGATTTAATTTGGACTGTTACTTTTTGAAGTGTTCACATTCCGAATGCAAGGAGAAAAGTCAAATTTGTTGACGTGACAGTGACAGGTCCTTGAGACGTATACGTAGTCGCGATATTGAGGTGGGTACGTGCGTGCGTGCGCAGTTATCAAAGGAGAAAAAAAAGGTGGGTCAAGTCCTCAATCAAAACGTTGCCAGCAAAAGAAAGAAACTGTAGGAATGATTGCTCAGACTGCAGATAATCCATTATAGTCTAACAACCAGGGGTTTTGAGATGGAAAGTTTGGGAACCTTTTTTTTTTGTATGCTTTTATGTATTTTAGGGTGCTGAATACGAATCTGAAAAGAAATTTTGGCTGCTAAACTTTTTTTTTGTCAAAATAGCTCTCTATATATATACTCAATTTTCCAAAATTTGATACCAACGTCAGCTCAGTACGTCCGCAAATTTTCAAAAAGGAATTCTTCAAAAATTTTCAAAAAGTCGAAAATGTCAATCACGCTGATATTCTTGTCAAATATGTTGAAAAGTGCTCATCCTTTTGAAAAACTTAAATATGAATAATTTGTAGATAATTTGATTATCTTTAGTTTGATACATGAATGACTTTTGTGCGATAAAACAGTTCCCTAGAAAATTGCAAAAGCGTGGGAATTGGTTTTTACCGGAAATGGGGACGATCTGACCAAAGATACGCCTACCTCTCCTATAAATATTATTTTTACAGACATGCCAATAACTCAGCACCGAATAAAAGCAGCCAGGTCAAATTTTTGTAAATGACTGCATATAGCATAGGTACACTCCTCTGTAAAAATAAGTTCAATCGGATGAAAACTTAGGCTACCTCTGATACAAAGTGCCCCAAACTACCCTACTTTTTTCTTTTTTCTTTTCTAGTTTTGACACCTAACTAAAAATAGGAAGAAAGAATCATGAAACTTTGAAATTTGACACAATTGATGAGAACAATGCTCTGAATACATGCTCAAAAGTCTTCGTTGATAAAATGGTCAGGAAGTGTCGGAAAATAGGGGCCAAGGGCCCGTCCTTCAAGTTTTTCTCAAAGATTTCGGCTGAAGTGGAATATTAAATATGGGAAAAAAAATTGTGTAGTTTTGAAACTTGACACAATGAATAAGAGCATTCCTCTGAACATATGCTCCATAGTTTTGGTGATAGGGGTCCAGAAGTGTCGGAAAAGGTGAGCCAAATTCCGTTTCTTCAAGTTTTCCTCTAATATTTCTGTTTTTTTTTCTCTAAAATCAAACAAAATATACGGGAAAAAATCGTCTAATTTTGAAACTTGACACAATAAATAAGAACATTCGTCTGAATACATGCTCCAAAGCCCCCTTGATAGCAGGTCCGGAAGTGTTGGAAAAGGGGGGGGGGGGGGGGCAAGGTCATTTCTTCAAGTTTTCCTCAAATATTTTGACGAAAACCGAACAAAAAATATGAGAAAACAAAATCGTGTAGTCTTGAAACTTGACACTAACAAGTCAAGTTTCAAAAGTATATCATTTTTATACCCCAGACTTTATAAGTATAGTCCGGAGGCTGGATGGCGCAACGGTTAGCACGTTCGCCTTCAACGCACTGGGCCCCGGTTCGATTCCGGGGACTTACGTGTCGGACTATGAGCCCATACTCAGCTGTTAAATGAGTACCCATTATGGGGTAAATAACTCGGTTGAGCGTGTTGCTGATCACATACCTCTGCACAAAAAAACCGTCACGATCTAGAAAATGAGATGATGCTAACTCATCTCGAGGCCGTGGTTCAAATTGGACTGTTGCGCCAGTTTTTTATTATTTATTTATAAGTATAGGGTATATTGTTTTTGTCACGACGAAAATATGTAACACCTTAAAGGATGCTCCGGAGGTATAGCAATGTGTATATCAAGTGCCCCATTCGATTGGATTTGCTATGTCTGTCTGTCCGTTCGCACGATAACTTTCGATAGAATAAAGCTAGAGTCTTGAAATTCAATTCAAGTGTTCGTCGTACATACCATCTAGTTGGTTGGCATTGAAAATGTGCGTGATCCGGTTAATGGAGCGCCTGCATCCCCTATATATTCAAAATAATTAAATGTATCTATAACACCCGATTGAATAAACGTGAAAATCTGTATCTGTGGCAGATGACTTAAAAGGGTCATTTTGTACTTGCCTGTAAAAATGAGATTCATCAGTTTGAAAATAACGGTACTTTTCTTACAAAGAGCTCCACATTACCCTACTTTCAGGATTTTTGTCTATAACTCTAGAACCAATTGACGTATGGAGCTGATTTCTGGTACGTAAACTTCAGATAAGAAGCTGTTTGAGTTCTGGTGAGATGAGTATAATCAGGTCAAAGGAACGCCTACCTCCTCTACAAATGACAAAAATTTAAATACTATTTAACTACGATCACTTTTGACAGGATAAAGCTAGGGAGTTGAAAATTTGGTCGGATGTTCATAGTATGATCTGATAATGGGCTAGATCCGACCCAAGGAAACCCTACCTCCTCTACAAATGAATCTTCAAATTAGCGATAACTTTGATAGAATGGAGCCAGTGACTTGAAATTTTGGTCAAATGTTTGAAGTAGGATTTAGTTAGTTGGTATTAAAGATGGGCCAGATCCGACCCAAGGAAACCCTACCTCCTCTACAAATGAAATTTAAAATAAGCGATAATTGATCAATAAAATGAAGCTAGTGACTTGAAATTTTGGTCAAATGTTTGTACTAGGATCAAGTTGGTTGCTATGTATTGAAAATGCGCAAGATCCGACAAAAGAAACCTCTTCCTTCCCTACGAGTGACTCTTTAAATACGCGATAACTTTCGATAGAATGAAAAATTCAACAAATGTTTGTAGTGTGGGTTAGATAGTTGATTTTGAGAATGGTCAAGATCCTTCTGAATGAACGCCAACCTCTCCTATAAACTGGCAATATAGGAAGCTCACTTTTAATGCATATGGTCGGTACCAACAGGTACTTTTGGTATCACCACTAGGTCTGTACAAGTCTAAGGTATTTACGCTTCGGACTCCTGGTTTTCCCATATTTTTTGTTCGGAAAGAACATTCTTCAGATACTGGAAGAAAATATAGGTATTTTTCCGTTACAAAGCTCATTTTGTATGTATGAAACTTTAGCACATTTAATGTACTTTGGAACAGGTAATAATAATAATAATAAATAAGGACAGGCTAAGGTACCCAAAGGTGGGCACTGCGACCATGAGATCTATTGTGCCTTATAGCCTTAAACTAATCCAAAAGACTCTCAATCAGCCTGATGAAGGCCACTAGGTCCTTTGTAGGAGCGCTCTTAACGACCGCGGAGCTCACGATGGAATCTCCAAGAAACAAGAACCTCGAACGAGCAACCGCCGGGCATTCGCAGAGAAGGTGTTTGGTTGACTCAGTGTCCTCCAGGCAAAGTCTGCATTCCGTTTCAGTAGCCAGACCCATTTTGTTGAGCTGATATCTTACCCAGTGGTGTCCCGTGAGGTAACCAACGATTAACCTCAGGTCCGCTCTGCCCAGGCGGCTAGTTTCTTTGATACCGTATGGTTTTATAAGATCTTTCGACTGACGAAGACCAGCGAGATCATTCCAGTGACGCAACCTTTCATTTGCGGACCATTGCTTAACCAGCTGTCTGGTTGTAGCCCAGCTCAGACCACAGTACGGATCAGGCCCGATAAATTTCACAGATGAGCTCTGCCTAGCGAGTTCATCCGCAGCTTCGTTACCTTGAATGCCCTGATGGCCTGGTACCCAACATAGAGTTACTCGATTGGTGTTTGTGAGACACTGAAGGGTATCAAAACACTCTTTCACTAATTTTGAAGAAAATTTGTATGAAGAAAGAGCCTTAATAGCTGCCTGGCTGTCCGTGCAGATAGCAATGTTTGCGCCATTAAGTTCCTTGTGCAGAATTTCTCTGGCGCAGGTCTCAATGGCATGGATCTCTGCTTGAAATATGCTGGGCCAGACGCCCATGGCGATTGAAATCCTGGTGCTCGGTCCAAAGACCCCAGCACCAACTCCCTGATCAGTCTTTGACCCATCCGTAAACCACATGGTACAGCTAGGGTCAGGACAGAGGTTGGCACTATCCCATTCCGAGCGGCATGGAATTGAGACCGAGAATTTTCTATCGAAGCAAAATTCCGTAGTCATGTAATCTGATCTCGAACAGATCTGCAAACCCGGAATCCGCTCCAGGATGCTCATGTGGCCCTGATTGTACACATGAGCATCATAAGTTAAACGCACTCGAAGAGCGCTAAGAGCCGCAGATTCCTGTATAAAAATATGCAGCGGAGTAAGACCAACAATCGCCTCAATGGCCGATGTCGGACATGTACGGATGGATCCTGCCATACCAAGGCATGCAAGACGTTGTAGTTTGGTACACAACTGTATGGTGCAACGCTGCTGCGTTTTGGGCCACCATACTAGCGCAGCATATGTCACGACTGGTCGTACCAGCATCAAATATAGCCACTTAGTCATTTTAGGGGTGAGGCCCCAGGTTTTACCAAAGAGCGATCTGCAAGCCCACATGATTCGAGTGGCCTTATTAATGACAGTCTCAACGTGATTGCTCCAGTTGAGCCTCCAGTCCAACGTAATGCCCAGACACTTGACTTCAGTGGAGAACTGAAGTACCGTCCTGCCTAGACTGACCGAGCTTAAGTTAAGAATTTTCCTCCGTGTGAATGGGACCAAGACGGTCTTTTGAGGGTTAACACTCAGGCCAACTTCAGTGCACCAACGAAGGACTAAGTCAAGTGCAGCACCCATCACCTCAGTGACGGTCGTTTCAAACTTTCCTCTGATTATAATAGTTATATCATCGGCATATCCAATAGCATGATAACCATAATCACATAGCCTAGCTAGTAACTCGTCTACGACTAGTGACCAGAGAAGTGGGGAAAGAACTCCTCCCTGAGGACAACCTTTAACAGCATTAACACAGGAGAAGGCACCGCTCAACGTTGAGTAGATCTCGCGCCCGCGAAGCATGGCATCGATCCACATAATAGTGGCTGTGGGTATATCTCTGAGCTCAAGTGCTCTAGATATGCAGCTGTAGCCAGTATTGTCGAAAGCTCCCTCGATGTCAATGAAGGCGCACAAGGCAATTTCCTTGTCATTGAGGGTTTTTTCACTCGTTCCTACGAGATTGTGTAAGGCAACCACTGTCGACTTACCTTTTACGTAGGCGAACTGGGTACGATGCAGGGGTGACGTGCATTCCATTTTCTGTCGAATATGCAGATCCAATAACCTCTCCATAGTTTTTAAAAGAAACGATGAAAGGCTTATCGGTCTGTAAGATTTAGGTAGCTCTTCCGGCTTGTTTCCGTTTTTTGAAATGAACAGGAACAGGTAAGAGTGACTTTTAGCTTTCTCTCTAGGATGTATACTTCAGAAGATATTAAGCCAAAACCGAAAAGGGTGCAACAAGACTTAGACAGAACAGAACCGAAAAATGTCATTTTGGTATTTTGATCTAAAAAGGGTTCCTTGATCGAAATTTGTGTTGGCAAACTTCAGATTCGCGAAAATAAAAATACCATTAAAATAAAAAAAAGTTTTCGAAAAATAAAAGAGTTTTTTTTTGACAGAACCATCCAAAGATTTTCAAAAAAACTTTATTTTTGTCCATAAAAAAGTTTCCTAGTCGTTGTTTGTTGGCTATCCCCGGATTCGTGTTCAGCGCCAAAAAAAAACATAAAGGTATACTAAAAACAAAAATGGTGCGAGACTTTCCACTTCGGGCGCTTGTTTGAGCCACTATTCTTGGGCTATTAGAGTTTCATTTTGAATGACAAAGCGGGGAGTGTAAAATTTAAATATTGATTTATACTCGTCACATATATATGCACTTTCAAACCAATCATTTATAATTATTTTCCTCTTTTCTCCTTTACAGCATCATGCAACTTAGCACTTGGCATGGAATCCGGTGCCATTGCGGATTTTCAAATAAATGCAAGCTCGGCCCATGATATTGGAAATGTTGGTCCCCAACATGCACGGTAAGTTTCTTCAATTTTATCATTCGTAATGCTTACCATCATTTAATAACTTATATTTTCGAATG
The DNA here is from genome assembly GCA_964017055.1 of Chloromyia formosa. NCBI lineage: Eukaryota > Metazoa > Arthropoda > Insecta > Diptera > Stratiomyidae > Chloromyia > Chloromyia formosa. Next base: position 14,767,240 of record OZ024816.1, on the reverse strand, counting down.
ATATGAATTTTACTTCGTCCGTATTTCAACAAACAAAAAGTACATTCATACATACGAGTATTTGCTTTTTTTAATCCCCAAAGTAAAAAAAAACGGGTAGACAAAAATATACACACACACATGAAGCGTAACAATTTTCGAGCGTATCTTTCCTCAACAACACGCACAACAAGGAGATGAAATCGATCCCAAGGGATCTTTCCGGTGATAACTGACTGTAGCCGTGTTGACAAATATCATGTGCCGATGAAAGATTAACACCAGATACGCTAAAATACAGATGAGATAAATGGGTTTTCGGTATATGTAATTTGTTATAGTACAATACGTGGCATCCCTGAGTTTAAGTTTGTCCAAGAAAGAAAAGAAACAAACAAAAAATAAACTCCAGTAAAAAAAAAAATTCAAAAGTGTTTATGGACTAAACAAACGTATGTGCAGATAGATAGATTTCTGTGACATTATACCACTGATATATTGGAATGCAGCCATGTCAAATATTTTAGATGATAGGACTGATTTTTTCTTTGCTTTGGCTTGTCATTCACCAAATCAAAATTATATTCAAGACAGTGCGTAGGTCACGTGTCAAGTGGAACACGAGTATATTGCTGATATGGTAATGAGGGAGAAATTTGAGGGGCTGACATTTTTTTTATCAGCTTTATTATTCCCCGCATATGAAACATTGAGTAAAGATCAAATTAAATTGTTGATTTTGAATTCAATTTATTTGATTTTACACTGCTGTCGATGTTTATGCCTCATCAAACTTAGAATTATTTATATTTACTATGCTATGAGACTTGATCCGACATTCAGTTGCTCTTTTGGTGTTTTATACATTATATGTATTTAAATTATTGTACATATTTTCTAAGATTAATCATACATGAACCTTTAAATTGACGATTTTTTACGATCCAGCCATGGAAATTTAGAAGAATATTGAAAGTGCCACCAGATTATACTCGTATAATGGAATAATATAAGCGGAAAATTTAAATTTGCTCTATTCGTGTTGTTGTGCTCTGCTAATCAAACTATTATAGCAGTTGCCATAACTTATAAAAGCCGAGAAGGGCCTTTGTCGGGTGTGCTTTACCGTACTCATAATTTGCACCTACTTACAGTGAGTCAAGTTCAAAATGAACCACCTTATGCTAGAGAAAGAATTACTTAAAAAACAAAACAACATATCTTTGTTGTAAAATAACTTATGGGGCATTTGCCACTTTGAAATTAGTAGTAAAACTTGTTCCGACTTCACTGTTCCTATAAGATGTATAGTACATGAAATAGTGGGCCGATTTCAACCAAATTTGGAAACGTGGTTTGGCAATATGATTGAATACTCGTAATATGAAACTTGGCAAAGATAGCTTCAGAAATAGAACAGTTTTTCAGAAATAAAAAAGGCTTTCTAACAAAAACTGGCTTTTGGAACGGTCGTTCCTATGGCAGCTATATGACGTAATGGTCCGATTCAGTTAATTCCGACATATTTACAGCGGGCAATAGAAAAAAGGCGTTATACAAAATTTCAGCTCGATAGCTTTAAAACTGAGGGACTAGTTTGCATAGAAACGGACGGACAGACGGACAAAGCTTAATCGACTCGTCTCAGCATACTGACAAAGAATATCATCATCATCGTGGCGCGACAGCCCGACGTCGGGCCTTGGCCGCCTGGATCATTGTCCTCCAATTATCTCGGTCACGTGACCGCGTCCTCCAATTTTGGGAGCCCAGCAGCTGCGCGGCGTCCACACCTACTGAGCTCTCCCAACGAGATCTCGGTCGTCCTCGCAGTCTCGCTCCGTCGACTCGTTCTGCATTCATTACTCTCTTAGGCATGCGATCATCGTCCATTCTTTGTACATGCCCTGCCCATTGAAGTCGTTGTAGTTTGACGATTTTCGAGACTTGCAGCTCATCGTACATTTCATACAACTCATGGTTGTACCGGATGCGCCATCCATCTCGATCGCAAACAGCCCCGAAAATTCGCCGTAGAACCTTACGTTCGAAAGTGTCTAGCATGTTTTCGGAGGCTTGAGTTAGGGTCCATGCTTCGCAGCCATAGCATAGCACTGGTCGCATAATGGTTTTGTACACGCGGAGCTTCGTGTTTCTGTGCACATGTTTCGATTTCATTATGGGGAGAACCGAGAAAAAAGTCTTATTAGCTAACTGTATCCGTCGCTTGATTTCGTGAGTTTCGTTGGCGTCCCTTGACAGGTTGCACCCCAGGTAGATGAAGTTGTTCACGAACTCGATGTTGAGGTCCCCCACGTTGATGGTCGGTTGTGCAGGTGCCCTTGTCACCGATTGCATCATTATTTTAGTTTTACCCTCGTTAATACGTAATCCAACTTCCTTTGCAGCGGTATCGAGCGTGTGCAGAAGTTCTTCTGCGTCAGCCAATCTTCGGGACATGATGTTGATGTCGTCGGCGTACGCTGCTAATTGTGTCGACTTGATGAGTAGCGTCTTGCTGTTGTCCATATTCATGGCCCGAATAACGTATTCCAGTGCTAGGTTGAAGAGCGTCGGTGCCAGTCCATCGCCCTGTTTCAAACCAGTGCGTGTTTCAAATAGATCAGTAAGTCTATTCTGAATCCTGACTTGTGAGACGGAGTTGGTCATCGTCATCTTTGTCAGTCGCACTAATTTTGCTGGTATACCAAATTGCAGCATGATGTTGTACAGTACTCCACGATCGATACTGTCGTATGCCTGCTTGAAGTCGACAAAGATTTGGTATACGTTTACGTTGTATTCCCAGCACCTCTGGAGTATCAGTTTGACTGAGAAGAGCTGATCGGTTGTGGAGCGACCAGGTCTGAAACCGCTTTGATATTCGCCAATGACTCGTTCTGCGTACGGTTTTATTCTATTTTCCAGAATTTTCGTCAAAATTTTATAGGACGTACAAACTAGTGAGATGCCCCTGTAATTCTCACACCGCAATTTATCTCCCTTTTTATGGATTGGACAGATGATGCTTCTGCGCCAATCGTCTGGGATCTCCTCGTTCTCCCATACTCGCAGGAGTAAGTGATGTATGGCATCAACTAGACTCGTTCCACCGAATCTTAGCAGTTCAGCTGGGATCTCGTCAGCGCCCGGCGCTTTATTTCGTTTTAGTGACCGCAACGCGAGATCAACTTCCTCTACTGTCGGGGGTTGAATGGGTGGGCCTAGATCAACAATATCGTCGAGAGCTGGGATGTTAGATGGTCGGTTTAGAAGCTCTTCAAAATAAGAGGCCCATCGTTTGTTAATACCATCGGTGTCGCTGATGATGTTTCCATCCTTGTCCTTACAAAGGCTAGTCCTGGGTTGGTAGCCGTTCTTAATTGTATTTACTAGTTTGTACGCTTGTCTGGTGTTCCTATTAGCTAAGTTTTCGTTTATGTTCAGCAACTGCTCGTCAAAGTATTTACGTTTCTTACGTCTAATTATTCTATTCGATATTCGCCGTAGCTCGTCATATTTTTCTCTTCTGGCTCTGGTTCCTCGTTGAATCCATTGTCTGTAGGCCTCGTTTTTCGCGTCAAGTGAATTTTTGCATTCTTCGTCGAACCAGTCATTTCGCGCTCGCCGGGCTTTATATCCCACGACCTTCTCTACGACATCCTTGATGGTACCCTTGAGTTCTTCCCAGAACCCATGGACGCCTGTGTTGCTGATGTTGTGTAGCATAGGTGATAGTTTTTCCTCATGGGCGGTAGTATACGCCACCGCTGTAGCATCACTCAAGAGCTTATCAACCGCAAAGATTTTGGGAGGGCTGATTCTTGACTGGTGCACTGTGGAGATTCTACATCTGTAGGTCGTCTTCACCAAGTGATGATCTGAGTCGCAGTTTGCTCCTCGATAGGAGCGGACATCCATGACACTAGACGCCCATCTCCTGCAAATGAGGACGTGGTCAATTTGGTTGACGGTATGTGCGTCTGGAGACTTCCAGGTCTGCTTGTGAATGCGTCGATGCGGGAAACACGTAGAGCTTACGACTAGATTCCTGCTGCAGGCGAAGTCGATAAGTCGCTGGCCGTTATCGTTACATTCTTCATGGAGGCTGTGGCCTCCAGAGGTCCCCCGATGCCAACTTTCATTCCCGACTTTCGCGTTAAAGTCTCCCAGCAGCAATTTGACGTCGTTTGTTGGAAGTGAGTCGAAGAGAGTTTCAAGGCGGGCGTAGAACTCGTCTTTTACTGCGTCTTCTTTAACTTCAGTGGGGGCATGCACATTGATGAGCCAGAGATTGAAGAATCGAGTCTTGATGCGAATCGCACACAGCCGTTCATTTATGGGTTTGAAGTCAGTAATATGCGGTTTGAGGTGATTGTTCACTATAAATGCTACTCCAAACTCCTTGCGGCCCGATGGTTTGCCACTTGTAAAAATTGTGTGCGATTTCTTGTCATTAATCTCGCTGCCAAGCCAATTTGTTTCCTGGACTGCAGTAATGCTCAGTTTGTACTTTTCGACCTGTTGAAGGAGGGCCTTCTCGGCCCCCGGTTTGTTCAGGGAGCGTACATTCCAGGATCCGAAAGAATAATCCTTTATTCGTTTGCGTGGTCGTCGTTGTTGATCCGTCCAATCCGAGGCTTTTGTTCCAGGTTTCTTGACATGGAGTGGTTTTTACAAGGACGAGTTGTCAGCACGTCGCTTAACCCCATTCGGGGGATGGCCTCGGAGATAGCTGCTTCAGATGGTTTAATAAACGTGCTGGAGCCCACACAACTATGTAGCAGGTCCAACTACGCAAGTCATTCCATCCTACTAGACCTGAGACGCTTAGGTGTTTGTCCAAGAATATATATAGTTTATATGGTCGGAGACGCTTCCTTCTCTGCGTTGCAAACTTCATGACAAAGTTAATATACCCTATCACATCCGTGAAGGGTATAATGACTGAAAAACCATTCAGACTAAAATTATTTTTATATAAATTTATTGTCTCAACATGTAAATCTCTTTAGTGTGTTTTGTAATTACTTCTTCTTCCTAGAACACAAAAAATTATATAAACTTCAAAAGTTCAGAAATACACCTCACAGTCAAAATGAACCACTTAAATAAAAGTAAAAAGCATATACAGGTCGCCCTGGTTGAGATGGTAAATACTTTAATGGTAGATAGTACTGTTTATTTGTGATAACTTGACACCAAAGTGCATACCCAGTTCTTAACCGTTACAGAGTTACAGCATTTTTTGTAAATTGTGTCAAAAAGCTTGACTTTCTGAGCAAAATCAAAATTTACCACTCTGCCAATCATTTAATTCGAGGTTATCGGTGTTATTGGTTTGTTGACGATACTTCGTATAGCGTCCTACTGCTGTCTATTGGAAAAGGTGTAACGTTTAGCTTGCATGGCCATAAGTGGAGCGCTTGAAACAACACCGTCCGCTCCTCTAGATATGCTGCTTAACATACCTACGGCCGCCTGATATTTTTACTGAACAAGTAGCTGGAAATACCGCCATTTGCCTTCGTTAGACTGGCCAGTGGATGCCGTCAAGTGCCGACCGCAGCCACTCAACTATTCTCAATAGCCCGGATATGCCTATAACAACACGTTTCCTAAGCTTCCGTTTGAAAAGAGCTTTACAAGCCTGATCGTTCACGGGGCCACTGGATAGCAGGGACTAGGGAGATCATCATGGGGCCTCAGAAAATTAGAATGCCTATCGTGACGTGCAAATTCACAATAATGGCTGATGCTACTTGCAGGATTAACATTAGAGGTCGTACTGGCATGACGTTTCAAATAACAAGTGGTCTAGAATCGATTCTGGCCGCTCTTCCAAACTTCTATCAATGGAAAAAGCACACTAGGGTGTTGGTGAGAGATATCACTGAAAATTGTCTGATCGGCAAACATGGCGGAATACTCCAACTCCATTACAGAGTTTTTTGTTGGAGTTGCAATGACGTACTTCCCATCTTCTTTGTTCTTGCCTGTCTTGGTTGAAAGGTGGAATGAGTTTTTTGCGTCTATCTTTTTCACAGACTTGAATGGCCTCAAAGACATGGGTGTCAACAAGCTCCTTCGGCTGGTTTTGCCGCTTATGCTGTTCTACTCTGCTCTGTACAAAAAAACCCAGCTAATGTTTCATCCATTCAAACGAACACTATATCCTATTCATCCGCTCCTCTTTTAAAATTCATACTGACTTTAACATAAATAGTTTCAGAACAATTCAATCTTCTGTTGAATTTTCCACTTCACACAAAGCTCAATCGAATTCTTAAACTTTCGCCACCCGCCGACCTACCGTCACCCGAAAAATACAGATTTAATACTTGAAAATTTGCACTTCTCCTATGAAAATTATCTTATCACTTTATCATTCACAAAACACAGTGTCTATGTATGTCCTTTTGGGGAAAGCTTATTTCGTATGCTAATATCGCCCACCCGCCCCACGATTCTCGCTCACTTATCCGAGTCTAAAGCGAATAAAAAAAAATAATCGTCAAAGTTTTTGCAACTTTTTAAATAAGAAATTCAAATTTGGGGCAACTTGCTCGTCATCGACTTTCTCCTTCTTCTCTCCCCCATGCGGATTGGATTCAGTAACCCAACCTCCGGCAATCCAACGCTGCGATTCATCAGCCCCACCTAAAAATGTTCCATTATTCTCAGTTTGAAAACTTTGTCGGGCACTTTGACTACGCAGAGAGTGATGTTTACTCGTCTAATTTGATATCGACGGAATGAATAATTTGAATACAATGGCGATGATTGCACATGAAAATCATTCATTGAATCCGATGTGATTTCGTCCTTGCCGGGATGCTGTTGCTGTGTCGAACAAAGAGGATTTCCAATAAATGTCTCTCGGAAAATGCTGCCTTTTCGGTTGTTCTGTCTACCGTCGACGTCGATCTTTACTATATGTGCCAATGCGAATTGACTCAAAGGGTATGGAAAAGTTGATGCAGAAACTTGGACCAAAATTGTGCAAAGTCTTCAACCGTAACATCGTCGTTTTTAAGAGTTCCTGATAACACCTGGATAAATTTGCAAGACTGCCTGGGATTGAACTCGACCGTGGTGGGGAAGCATGGGGAGTGTCAGAAGTTATGGATGTAAGTAACCGTAAATTTTACATGCATCATTCTTTGGAACGCTTGTTTTCGTCCTTTCCGATTCTTCTTTGACTTTTGGCGGTAAGAGGAGAGTACGAATTCGAGATTGAAACTGGAGAGCCAACAGAAAGGGAACCTGAAGAATGGCAGACTAATACGAAGTTTATGAATAATAAAGGAGGGCAAGAGCTCCTTTATGATATTTTTTTGCTATTGAGTAATTTTCATATTTGCTTTGTAGTTGTTAGAGCTTTAGTTATGCATGAATAAAGTTGAATTCCTTAGGGAATAACAGAAGGAGGCTAATCTGAAGAATGGATGGACCTCCACCGACTTTCTGCATGTCTAAACTAACGAATTGGATTTCAACTGAATACGCCAAGCGAATGGAATATTCAGAGTGCAGGCACTGCCTTTCGTTTTTTTTTTAGATATCGATTGGGGCATAACCAGTAAGCTTTAAATCAAATTTGCACTACCTACAAAAAAATTTAACGGTACTTATGTGGTTTTTTGTCTTTTTCAGTTTTTTGTTTCTATTTTGGACCACGGTAGTGGCATAATTAAAAGTATAATATCCTATTAATCACTGTAAACTTATCGACAACATTTGTGCACTGACTGCACAAATAGGTGAAACGTTACAGGGCGTAAAAGTTGGAAAATTCATTTTTTGAATCATTTTTTCGACAATAAACCTACAACGACGCATTTCTGTGTAAATTATCAAAAGTGCGGTTTTGCAGTTCACTCGATTCGCCGCAATCCAAAAGAAATTAACTCGTTGCAATTATACAGCACCGCTTTATCCTCAACAGAGTGTCTACACATCGAGCGGAAAATGAACATATTACCTGTATCTTCTAGTCCAAGCTAGGAATGAAAAAAGGAAAAGTAAATCCTGTGGTTTCTAAATTTTGCACATTTGTTCGGGATAGTCCCCCAAAAATGTGCTCCAAAGTACCCGATGATTGAGAGTTGTTAACTGCCTTGACCCCTACAGGGGCATAAGTGCGTCAATATCTACAGCATTTATATACCTTGTTGACGTTTCGATAGCATATCTACTTTTCGACAGTGCAGTTTTTTTTAGATCGCGCCGAGATTTGAACTCCGACCTCTAGATTAGTATAGTAGAGCGGTGACCGAACGACCACGGCCACCGAGCGCGATAGTGTGGAGTGTGGATCAAAAGTCTTCTTTTTTCGGTTTTCCTTGATTATTTCGGAAACTAAGGATTCTGCAAAAAAATGTTCCAAGACTGAATCAAACAACATAAAATTTCCCAACAAATTGTATATTATCCAACATTAAGTGTGTTTATTTATTTCAATATCTGTCCTACAGTACTATGGTCCCAATTCATCATCATCGTGGCACGACAGCCCGATGTCGGGCACTGGCCGCCTGGATCGTTGTTTCGGTCACGTAACCGCATCCTCCAATTTTAGAAGCCCAGTAGCTGCCCAACGAGCTCTCGGTCGTCTTCGCAGTCTCGCTCCGTCGACTCGTTCTGCATTCATTTACTCTCTTTGGCACGCGATCATCGTCCATTCGTTGTACATGCCCTGCCCATTGAAGTCGTTGTAGTTTGACGATTTTTGAAATCTCCAGCTCATCGTACAGTTCATGTTACTCATGGTTGTACCGGATGCACCATTCATCTCGATCGCAAACAGCCCCGAAAATTCGCCGCAGAACCTTACGTTCAAATGTGTCTTGCATGAGGCTTGAGTTAGGGCCCATGCTTCGCAGGCATTGTAGAGCACTGGTCGTATAATAGTTTTGTACACGCGGAGCTTCGTGCTTCTGTGTACATGCTTCGATTTCATTATGGGGAGAACCGAGAAAAAAGTCTTATTAACTAACTGTATCCGTCGCCAGTAGTGCGGATGATGCAACGGTTAGCACGTTCGGTTTCTACTCACTGGGCCCCGGTTCGATTCCTACTGAATCCTATAGCTTTCGATAAAAAAAGGGGATGTACGTGTCGGAGCTGTTAAATGAGTACCCATTTATGGGGTAAATAACTCGGTTGAGCGTGTTGCTGATCACACACCTCTGTACAAGGCCGTCAAGATCTTGAAAATGAGATGATGCTAACTCGTCTCGAGGCCATGGTTCAAATTGAACTGTTGCCCCAGTTATTTATTTTTTATCCGTCGCTTGATTTCGTCAGTTTCGTTGGCGTCTATAAACAACTTTGAACCCAGGTATATGAAGTTGCTCACGAACTCGATGTTGAGGTCCCCCACATTGATGCTCGGTTGTGTAGGTGTCCTTGTCGTCGATTGCATCATTATTTTAGTTTTACCCTCTTTGATACGTAGTCCAACTTCTTTTGCATCGGTATCGAGCGTATGAAGAAGGTTCTCTGCTTTGGCCAATCTTCGGGACATGATGTTGATGTTGTCGGCGTACGCTGCTAATTGTGGGCCATAGCTGCCAGTTGTTAGGTTGCTGTTGAGTGAGTGTGTACTCCAGTTCCGCCTCCTGTGGTCAGCAACCTGTTTTTGAATATCAAGGTTTAGTTCCTTGATTCATGGATCATCTGGGTTATTGCCGCGGATACGACCGCACTTATCTGCCAATCTAGCTGCTAAAGTGGGAAAATTAGGTCGTACTGAAGGTATACGCCCAGCAGAAATAAATCATGCCGCCGCTTTTGCAATAAGCGTTTTTCAAGCTGGGATCTACGCCATTGAGGTCTGCGCCAGACTCAGACAGCCAAGCAGCTATAAAAGCGCTCTCCTCATATAAGGTCTCTTCAAAACTGGTGAAGGAGTGTTACGAACTCCCTAATCTGCTGGCAACCAAACACCGTGTCTTCTTGTGTTGGGTGCCAGGCCACCAGGACACTGAGGGGAACGAGGCTGCGATGAACTTGCTGGACAAGGATCATCCAATCGTTTTCATGAACCTGAGCCTTACTGTGGCTTTGGGCTGGCCTCGGCCAAACTGCGGATCACAGATTGGTTTGCACTATTGCACCATCAGTACGGGAATAACCTTCCAGGGCTACGTCAATCAAAAGAGCTGATAATGCCCTTCATTCACAAGGGTACTACTCAAATAAGTGGAACCCACCTAAGACTCCTAGTATGGGATACTTATCTGGTCATCACCTGGTCAGATTTCACCTGAACAAGATGGGTCTGTCCAGCGAGACTGAATGCTGTTTCAGGTGGTGCAAATTTTGGATTTAAGATTTCTAACTCAGCCACTATCGGTTTCCGAAAAAGACTCAGACAGTGCCTGGCATGCACTCTGAAGCCGCTTTTCACGACGTACCGCCTGCAGTACAATAGAATGGAAAACAACAATGAATAAATCCAAAATATTGTGTCTGTGCTCTTAATTTAGGTTTCCTTTGTCAATATCTTCGGCCACCCACTGACCCTGTTCGAAATGAGTCCCAAAAATTATCATCATCATTCGAAATGATTAATATGAAGACATCAAAAAATTAAGAGGACCCATTTCCAATTACATGACCTCTTCTTTGAGCCCATCGTTGCTTTTTGCATAAGTTCCAAACAGAAAAAAGAAATTAGACCACCACCGCGTCCCATTACGACACAATACAATACTCGTACATTGTATCGTATAATTCGTAAAACTTCTTGTCCAGATTCAAGATGAATTACCCGAACGCTCCTTTAACAGTCTATTAGCAGTTAAGCTTAACTCCAATCGCAATCATTCATTTTATTGAACTTATTAAGATTGATGATAGTGTAGTAGCAGAAACATAATCATATCCAGAGCAAACTATTCAACATCTTCGTTTTCTTCAATTATCCGATACTTTGTAGATATATTTCTTCAAGATATTACATACTCGTACATTGGGCAGTCGACACGAGCTCATGCAACTACTCCATCAATTTTCCGAGTTCAAATGAGTCTGCACGCAGTGCCTCCTCATGAACTCATAAGTCGGATCGTTAATAAATTTTATAAACTTTCCAAAGAAAGAGATATGCCCTTAATAGATTCTAGATACTTTTTTCAAAAACTTGTTCAAAAAAAAAGTACCCAGACAGTTAATCCAAAGCTAAGCCCGAAAAGCCATCAATTTCAATTGCGATTGGATTGTTTAAACAATTTCTTGGATTTGTTTGGATTATCACCGCATTGCGCCCCCTAGATCGAAATCAATCGATTTGTTTATGTTGCCATTTTCAAAAAAAAAAAAAAAGATGAGGCACCATGTTGTCGCGACACCGTCGTCGACTACTTAAATGATGATTTCATAAAAAAAACTTGGACTACCTACGTACCTAAAAAGAGCAAAAAAAAAGTATCTTTATTTTAATGTGAATGCGTAATCTGGCGGCAATTTATTTAATATCCAATTTTAATTGAGCTGTTGAAAGTACACATGCCAGATGCAGGCAATTTGTCAAGTTGTTATGTTATTTTTATAGAGCCAATTCGGAAATTATGCTTTGATTTTTTCTTCACTGTGCATGTTTAAATGGCTAATGGTGGGAGGAAGCGTAAACAAACAATAATTAAGAGCGTCGAATTTTCCATTGATGATTTTCTTGTTTGAAAATTAAGGCATGGGTTCGAAAAAATATAGACATGAAAATCTGTGCACTATTCAACCCCCTGCAATCTATCCATCATCATCATCGTGGCGCAACAGCCCGACGTCGGGCCTTGGCCACCTGGATCCGTTCAATCCGAGGCTTTTGTTCCAGGTTTCTTGACATGGAGTGCAAGGACGAGTTGTCAGCACGTCGCTTAACCCCATTCAGGGGATGGCCTCGGAAGATAGCTGATTCAGATGGTTTAATAAACGTGCTGGAGTTCACACAACTATGTTGCAGGTCCAACTACGCAAGTCATTCCATCCTACTAAACCTGAGACGCTTAGGTGTTCGTCAGCCATTCAGGCTACAGCTATCTGCCTTTTCCAAACTGTCTTATCGCTAAGACATTGGCCGTCAGCGATTTGATACACTGCCATTACCAGGGGGCGCCCACGCGGGGGACTATGGAAAAGGTCTTTGCCCCCAATCTATCCAACATGTTGACAATTTAATTTTTTTGTACAGAAAGAAGAAATGGTATTGCAATTCAGGATTCCGGCATTGAGCCATGCCTATTTCTGGTGGAACTATACGAATTTGGAGCTAGTGTTTGACACGTCTGCTCCGGTTGTCGCTGGGGGGCTTAATGAGCCCACCGAAGTCTTTTACAGGACTTTATTTAGACCTCAATGTGTACTTAGGTCAACCTATTTCTTAAGTGAGGCTAGACTTCTGTCCCTCCTGTAGAGAATTATAAGGTATTCATGGTACTATTAATGTATCCGTCTATCGCGACCATCCGCTTTAGGGCTTTATCCCTTATGTATTTTCGGATTGGGTCAACCCGGAGGTCTCTATGAATGGCGTCATTTCTAATGTACCAAGGTGTCTTGAAGATCCTCCGCAGTACAATATTCTGGCAGATCTGTAGTTATTGTTAGCTCGTGAAAGCTCTCACTCGCAGCCAAAGGAACTAAGACCTATTAGTCTCTCCTCAACTACGCTAAAAAATCTAGAATGAATGATAGACTGCTACCCTCGCGGTAGCATTCCGTCCCGACTCTTATCCAGTTCCCAGCAGATCAGTGGAAACTGCGCTGCAAAATCATTCTCAACTTGCCACTGTGGTTATATATGGCGAACAGCTAGCTGCATGCGGTTCGGCTGCTTCAAATATCGCGCACTCAAGAATCTTGCGCAAACCAGGTATTCCGTGAGCTACTGACTACACTTCAGTAAAATACACCTTTGGTAAAAACCATGTTAGCCTGATTCCTTCACGAACTCATTCTAAGCAGAATGAAATACCGCAGCCGGCCTACATAGGAATTTATACAGGTGGAGCCAAAGCTACCAGAGGAGTGGGTATTGAAGAATATTCTGAGAAGTTAGATATATTCGCGTCTTCCAGATCAGTTTAGTGTCCTCCTGGTAGAAGTCACGGCCATTACGGTCGTGCTAAAATGGCTCCGACGACATGTCGTATCGGCCACGGATATTATCATCTTCACGGAAAGGATCGGGCGATAAGGCCCCTGGAGGAATATCGTTACCAACAATAGTTACATGATGTGTTAAGACCTCCTTGTTCAATTTGGTTACGATTTTTCATTGCATATGCTCATCGTGTACCTAAATCTAGATAAATTTGAAAATCCTGAAACCCACCCATCTGCCTTCTTCTTCTATCGCCAAGATTTGATTGAAAGTTGTGCTGTCTTTCATGACAACATTCCTCCTCTAATTGCCTTGACCCCTCCAGGAGCATTGGCGCGTCAACATCTTTAGCATTTCTTTGCCTTGTTGACGTTTCAATAGCATAACTACTTTTCGGAAGTGCAGTTACTAGCATGCACCTCCTATCCGCGCCGTTTTTATACTGACAAGCTCGGAGCACTGTGAGAGTTCTATTAGTACTCACAGTCAGTTTTTGATTGCGCCGAGATTTGATCTCCGAGCTCTGGATTAGTATCGTGGAGCGGTGATCGAACGATCACGGCCACTGAGCGCGACTACTGTATATGTATTACCTACCTACCCCGTGTGTCAAATGCGCTCCGGGGCTCAGAGGCTACCGCTCTGGTGGCCAAGCCCCGTATTTCCAGTGACAACTGCCGCAGTGAGGAGCTTGTATAGCTACTGTTTGGCTCCACCTGAGGTGTTGATGTCGGTGTCTGCTAGTGGGTGCTTGCAATCGAGATGCCACTATTGGCTTGTTATTCGTACTCCTGAACACTTCCGTGATGCTTACGCAGTTGAACGTCGTTGCCCGGGCAGTACCCGACTACCACGCCACATGCGCACCAATCTGTTGGGCCGCTGTGGAGCACCACGCTTTCCGGAGCAAGAGGACTTTCGTGATTTGGGCGGTCCGCGAATTATCAAAATTACTTCAACAGTAGTCCAGTGCATTTGCCGCAACACCCCGAGTCACATGATACCCATCTTGCCTATATATGACTTCATTGCCAAGAATATCCTTTTTCTTTACCCAAGGACTCAAAATTACTTCAACCGAAGTCTAATGTATTCGCGTCAACACCTCCAGTCATTTGATATCCATTTTGCTTATATACAACATCATTACCAAGAATGTCCTTTTTCCTCACCAAAGGGCTCAACTCTAGTTCACCCAAATGTCCTTTTTCCCTACCAAAGGATTTAAAAAGACTTCAACTCAACAAACCGTGTCATATGATACCCATCTTGTCTAGATGTCACTTTAATGTCGAGAATGTCCTTTCATCCTGACGCACACCTGCAGCAGGACAAAATATCACCATGTTGTGATATCACACGAAAGTTACATATCAAATTTCGTTGAAATCGTGGACCACGTGAAAAACCTGGGAAAGTAATTTTTGAAAGACTGAGGCGAGAAACTCTGGTTTGAACACAGCTGAATATACCGTTAGTCCAATTGATTACCGAATTCGCTGCCCCTGTTTCGAGATCAGGGTCACTCAAGGAACCTGCATACCGAATTTGGTTAAGATCGGACCACGGGATGTGCTCGGACTAACGCACAAACAGACAAACGCTCAGCATGGATCGTTGACTAGGCCCGCCCATCATATGTATGGGACGGGTCAAAAAGGATTGAGTTTGAAAATTTTGTTAGGCATTTGAAGTTTTAATGCCCTTGCAAGATGGCTGCAACGCTTTAAAGCTAGGCATGGTATACATATTTCAAAGAAAACCAGAGAAAAGTTTTCCACGCATCCACAACTCGTTAATTCTCTCGATTGTAGTTTTTAGTTTTAACATCAAATTTACAGTGTTGATGAAACCGGCTTTTACTGGCAACTTTTTCCGGAAAAGGCACAAGCTGACCTTTCTGAAAAAGTCGCTTCTTTTAGGGCGCACGAATGCATCGGGCTGGCATAAATTGAACCCATTAGTGATCGGAGAAGCGAAGAACTCTAGATGTTTTAAAAACTTCGCTAATCCTCGTATCTAAGCACACTAAGGATGCATGATATCTGACATTCCTAAGAACTCGATTTTCCAGCAATTTGTTCCTGAGGTTAGTGTTCTAAAATTGAAAATTATATTCTGTCTCTTACATGTGATTATGCAAATTGTTTATGCATTTCATGCTAGAGCTTCTTCTGTAAGATCAAGGACTAGAACAGAATGCTCTACTGCTGCTGAATTATGCGTCATGTCATCCATCAGATGATGAATTAAAAACTGAAGATGGAATGACTTTTACCCTATTTATGTCTCGCAATGTCACAGCCTTGATTCAACCAATAGATCAGACTGCCCTCGGGCTTATCAAATTTTGTTATCGAAAAAGCCTGTTAAGTTTTATTGTGAACAAAAAGGAGCCTATAAAAGACGTTATGTTGGATTTAGGGGGATCCTGGCAGAAATTAAATCCAACAGTGATTGCAAGATGCTGGTCGAATATTCTAGGCTCTAGACAATCCCACATAGGATGGAGACGACGTATCTCTGTATGTCTTGTAGCAGAGATGGAGAGAAGACACTAATGTAAGCGATAGCAATAAGTAATACAGAAAAATTATTTTTAAGACACAAAACAAATGTATGTACGTAAGCGGCAATCAGTATGCAGCGAAAGTGTTAATTTTTCATTCAAGTTAACAAACAAGGGATCCCAACATCCCTCAACTCACCCACGAATTTACATCATGATAAATATCTTATAGCGACCCTATGAAAGATTTTCAGCCTTAATTATGAAAAATTGAAGTACACCTTGAAACGATGCCCACTCACTCCCCGGCAGGTTCCAATGAGGATTTTTCAATCTCAACCCTCTAATCTTTCGTCTGTCATCCCGGTTAGTTACTTTTAAGATAATTTCCAGATAATATCGAATGAACTAATGAATCCTTATCTATTGTACATCCGCGCTTCCTCCATTCCACAAATATCGTTTTCATGGAAATCAAATTACTTAAGATGTTAATAAATCTGCCATAATATCCTAGCGCCCTGGATTCTTTGATGCAAAAGTAATTTTTCACCGAGATTCAATCTCCGCAAAGCGCTCGGATGATGGTGGCGGCGGTCGTGGTGGTGGTGCTGGCTACCGAGGATATTGATAATAATAATGGGAGGCGTATAACCGTGTATAGGCTCAAAGCAGTACATGGCCAAACTCCATAATTCATGTTCACGTTTCTTGAACCTTGCACAGGTGCATTGAACATCTACATACCGGCAACAATTGATTTATGATAAATGGTGAGCGTTAATTAAATTAAACATTAGACGGAACAATACAACCCCTACTCTGACAATAGATAAATCGAAAATGGGTGGTTTATGGCAGATGAACCCTTCCTTCCATCGATATTGCATACAATGGTTTCGTTATACGTCAGGAGTAGAATGGAAACATTCTCAACGCGGCAGGGTTGGCCGGGAAGTCCTTGCGCTAACGTTATAACAGTTCCATCATCGGTCATTAATTAACCAGTTATTTTCCTTCCTTCCGCAAGAATTTGCTTTTTTTGGTCCTTCTCCTGGGATACTGATGAACACAGAACAGGAGTATGCCCTAAAGCAATTACCTCATCAGATTTCCTGGGCTCCATTGTTGTTGTTATTCCTGATATTGTTGTTCCTACCATTTCGGCTACCCCCTTTCGTCCGTCTGTTCCGGTAACCATCGTTGTCATCTTATTTAGTAAATCTTCAAGGATTTCATCGACTAAATTTCTCCATCCCCCTCACTTTCAAAAAAAAATGAGAAAATTGTGATTTTTTCGACATTTTACCTTTTGCGAACAATATAATGCGTCCTCATGATTTCATGATATTCGTTTCATTTTGTATCTGAGGGATGGGGATTGGTTTCATATACGAATATTATAACTACCTGGAAACAAGGGTGGATAGGTTTTTTTTTGGGGCTGCCAACAAAGGCAGTTGCCGAGCAAGACCGAGAAGGTAAAGAGCAAACCAAGTTGCTAAAGTAAACAAAGAGGCATAATACAGCCGCGGGGAACAAAAAGTGGAAGTCGTTATAGTGGTGAACGAACGATGTGAAATAAGGCACAGGTGAGGCACGAAATTTTCTTGTACGACCATTCTCTCTCTCTCCCCCCTCACTGCTTCTTTTTGAACTCTCGGTCATTTCATTACTTTAACATATAACGTTATAAATTATATTGATGTAGATAACAGATACCGAATGGGATGGAGCTTCAGACATATGCCAGGATCAAGGCGGAATTAGAGAATGTGGAGGCGTTCTGACAGCATGTTGACTAAATTTTTAGTGCATCTTTGTCTCCATTTCAAAGTGAGTCGATATATAGACTTTTCGTTAATAGACTTTTCTGTAGATTTTGAAAAATGTTATAGTCTCTCTGTGAAGTGGGTGGAGGATCTTCAAAATAAAACAATAATAAATAATAAATAAAGCCAGGCCCAGGTACCCAACTGACGTGATCGGTAGCCGTGTGGTCACGGTCACCGCTCTACGATGCTACATCTAACGAGACGAAGGTTCAATCCTCGGTGCGTTAATAAAAAAAACTGCCTGCGAGTACTACTAGAACTCCCACATTGCTCCGAGCTTGTCAGTATAAAGATAATGCGGGCAGGAGAAGCATGCACCTCCTATTCGCAACTGCACCATCTGAAAAATATATGCTATCGAAACGTCAACAAGGCATAGTAATGCAAGAGATATTGACGCGCCCATGCTCCTGGAGGGGATCAATGCAATGAACAAGATACCTTATGACATATATTGTGCCATAGCCTTCACTAATCCAAAAGACCCTCAACCAACTTGATGAACGTCAGTAGGTCCTTTGAAGCATGATAGCGGAGCTCACGATAGAATCTCCAAGAAACATGAACCTGGAGCGAGTAATCGCGGGGCATTCGCAGAGAAGGTGTTTGGTGAATTCAATTTTCTCCAGGCAAAGCATTGCGTCTCAATTGACAGACCCATTATGTTTAAGTGATATATCACTCTAGCGATTAACCTCAAGTCCGCTCTGCCTAGGTGACTAGTTTCTTTGAGACTGCAGGGATTGATAATATCTTTGGATTACCTTTCGCCCGCTGATCATTCCCTCACCAGCGCTCTGGCTGTGGCCCAGTTCAGACTGCAGTAAGGAACAGGTTAAAAAAAATTTTCAATGAGCTTCGTCCAGCAAGTTCATCCACTGCTTCTTTGCCATGAAACCCCGATACCCTGGTACCCAATATAGAGTGACCCGATTAGTGTTTGTGGGACTCTGGCACTCTTTCACTAGTTTCGATGTGAAGAAATTAATTAAATTATTAATGGCTGCCTGACTGTCAAATCAAATAGCAATGTTCCTTTGCAGAATAACTCTGGTGCAGGCCCCAATCGCATAGATTTGGGCTTCGAAAACTCTGAGCCAAATTGCTATAGCTATTAAGATCCTGGTGTTCGGTCCAAACATCCCAGCACTAGCTCCTTGTCCCGTTCTTGACCCATTAGTAAACCTCGTGACACATCTGGGGTCAGGAAAAAGATTGCCAAAATTCAGCCGGCCCGTTGGACGTACAGGGTCCAGTTTGGGCTGAGCCTGGAAAGTGGATGTGTAATAGGAGCACCAGTGTTTCATTTTGGGCTCTCGGGGAAGCTGCTCCCTTTTTCTTTAGAATGTCGATTCGTAGTATGGTGCCTGGATAAGGCATCTGGTGGCGATTGACAACTTTCTCGCCTAAAACGTCTAATGAGGGAGGACGCTATAATAAGTGGGCAAGTTACTACGCTTCGCTCTGTTGAAGTTCCTCCTAACTTGGGTCCTCTTGTACGCCAGCTCATTGTTCCACCATGGAATTTTTCGCGCTGTGCTGATACCGTATACGACAGTGCATGCTTTATTGGAAGGATTTAATTAGGACAATATTAAACTGTTCCGTGGCTGTCTCATCTCACCTGTCGTGTCGATGAAATAATTGATTAGCGTTACTAATTCTTGAAATAGTTTCGATTTTTTTTGACAATAGGAACCAACTTGCATGATCATGAGAATCTTCGTGGATTAAAGTTTCGAATGCATCAGACTTACCGAGACTTGATTGAATTTTGTCAAGATCCTTTATGAATCATTATATTTGAGACAGCCGCCGTTTGAATAAATACGGGAAGCTTTTGACTTTGTCTTGCTTGTCAGTCTAACCTACCTACGCACGCACAGACAAACGTTAGGATGATATAGCTTCTGTAAGGCTCGCCCTCATTCATCTAATCTCAGTTGTCCGAGCTATTGCCAGTTCTTCTGAGTGCAGGCTCTTGGCCCATCGCCGGTCGTATGTAGCTAGCCTACGAGGGGTGTCGTCGATTCGGGTCACTGCAGCCGCCACTTTTATCCGCCCGGTATCTTCAGCTCATGAGTCAAAGCCATACTCTCATTCCATCGACCCCTGGAGGGCTAATTCTTTCCATTTTGTTCTAAATTTCATTAAACACGATAAGGTCGACACGGGTAATAAATCGGCAGATACCATTCATCGACAAACATAACTCACACCTTACCATCAATTTTCGTGTCTATTATGCACTCGAAATTTGAATTGATTTTGAGCAACCCTCATGACTGCGTACAATTCATTTTTCAACAGCAACCAAAACCCTCCAAACGCATTACGTAATTGCAAAGAATTCCATCCGACACGTATGTTAATCAATGTCAGGTATGAAAACCAGTCATACAACCTTAATGCCTGTAGTGTGAGTAACACTATAAAAATTCAAATGTATCATTCAGACATATTAAAAGACACCCCCGGGGATTATTTCGAACCAAAAATCTTCAAAAAGGGAAAATTTAATTTTTTTTGTAACATACTCATATTTAAACGCCATGCAATCGTGTGGCATCATCGTTATTGTCCGTTGAAAAATAATGCACACAACTCGTGATCGTGACCCCGGGAAAGACGCAGGGATATTGAATACCTTCCTTGATCTGACCAGGCCTTCTTTTTTCGTTTGGAACATCGGTGTTCAAAGTCAGGCAGTAGTTGCCCATCCTATAATAAATTGAATAATAGGATCTTTGATGAAGTATTGCTCAGCTGGATATGCTTATTACTTTAGAAAATTTTGATTATTTTTCGGGAAATTTTCATCTAATGAAGGGACTGCCCGTGAACAGGAAGCGATACTCTTGAATAAATTAGTAATTGTTTGCGGTAGATTATGTGAGTACTTTTGTTCATTGACCACAGGTGATAATTTTCTTAGGGTAATAGTTGTTGAAGAGGGTCTTAGATTTACAAGGCTATCCGAGAGTTTCGTTGATCTGATAGGAACGTGATAGGAACGTGATTCGTAATTTTTTTCTTGTTTTGTTTTAAAAGCATTGCTTGGAGAATATTTTCTGGGAGCCTATTCCGCTAATCTCATTGACTTCTATCTGAAATTTTCAACTTTAGTTTGGATGATACCCAATGTATTGGTCGAAGTTAAGGCTCTAAAACACGTGAAGCGTGAACCCGTCGGGTGCGTCAAATCTACGATACCTGTTCCGTGTAAACAGTAAACTGGTTTACGACAACGCGTAACTTGTTAGCTGACGAAGCGTACCGAAGCGTAAATACGCTTCTCGTGTAAATACCAAGTTTACGAATCCAACACGTGAACGCTTTCAAACCTGTTAGAATACGTACGATTGCGTAAAGTCATCTGTCATTTTGATTATGCAGGCCGGCTACTACATTGTGGTAGGTGGTTGCAAGCAACCGAGATGGGTCTCATGGACTGTTCCCGGATTATGGATGTCGAGTTATTCTTGGTTTAGGTTTAGGTCGGTTTCACATGCAACGTGCGGTTTACGAGATTCTAACGAAAGGAACCTGTGGCAGTAAGCTTTCTATACAAATGTGTAATTTTAATTTATTCGTCGCACAAATATCCCTCGTTACTGGCGCTTTTTGCCGGTAAACTCGTGTATCGTGCGTTCCGTGTCCAACTGGCCTTAGTGGGTATTATTTTTGCCATAATAAAAATATATAGCACCTTAGGAGGCTCTGTAGATATACCAATAGGACTGATTTATTCATCAAACCACTCATTTGATCCTGTATTAAATCATTTTCTGTTGATGAGGGGTAGAGTCCAACAGCAAACATATTGTATGAACTTCTTTCGCGGCAGTTTTACAATTGCTCTTTGTACATATTTAGAACTTTCCAAATATGTTTTCCCTGTCTTGTTGGAGATGAATTTTTATCGCCCAAATTGTCCTTTTTCTTTTCTTTGCCCTCTCTACTCCAATCAGTAAATGTGTGCTAATTGCACCTAACAACAATTTACGTTTTAAAAAAATTAAGACAATGCCCACAGATTTGCCATTTCAATTTTTTAAAAGAAGTTAACGACCAACAACTGAACGATACTGAACGCGTAATATTTCTGATAGTACATTCGCTGCAGACGGTTCGCTTCGAAAGCTTAATCCAGACCCTCGTGTAAGCACTAGTCGCATTTAGGCTCAACGGGTAAAATTTACGCGAACGCGTAAACGCGTCTCCTGTATTATGGTGTTATGTTAATTGCCTTGACCCCTCCAGGGGCATGGTCGCGTCAACATCTTTAGCATTTCTATGCCTTGTTGAGGTTTCGATAGCATATCTACTTTTCCGGAAGTACAGTTGCTAGGATGCACCTCCTATCCGCGCCGTCTTTATACTGACAAGCTCGGCAGGCAGTTTTTGATCGCGCCGAGATTTGAACTCCGAGCACTAGATTAGTATTCTAGAGTGGTGACCCAACCGCCACCGAGCGCGATATCCTGTAGCCTTTAGGATTACCATAACCCATAAACATTCAACACTAGCACCGCTTCTATGCCCACTCGAACCCATTCTCAATGAGTAAAAACATCCAATTCAATTGCAACGACAATGACATTAATCAGTACACATTTTCTGCCAGAAACTACCATCGACCACGAGAAATGTATAAATTGCGCAAATTGAATACGACACGATGTCAATTTGCAATAAACTGGAAATGTTACGCATTTCGCAAATCAATTAGGTGGCGGTAATAAAATGGTGGCATAATGCCAGCCGTACGCACATGGGTCCCGTGTGTCCTGTTTTGCCACATTAAACGAGGACACGTCGCAAACGTTGAGTCCTGTTCAGATATTTGCCGTACATGATAACTTCTGACAGTCCGGCTTACCTGTGATACTATACGGTCGACCGAATTGGCTTGAGTGTACTTTACTCGTTACAGAGTGCCCATTAAAATTGACTCCCTTAAGTATCCTTGGTGCGACATGTTGGATGCAGGATATTCTTGCGACCGTGGAGTGCCGAAGTTTGGGGTCGTGTAGCTCGGATTGGTGCGATTATTTTTGAAATTTCTTAACTCGTGCGTTTAATAGTGGACCGTCAATACGGGACGATGCATCCAAACATGCATCCACTGAATATTAATTGGATTGTGCATATTATGCACGGCGATACGCTAACAGACTTTTAATGAAGTCGCTCGAGTGAACAGACTTTTGAACCCTTTTGGAATAATGCAAATTTATTTCATACGGTCATTATGGCAAGCGGCGAAAATAGCGGCCCACTGATTATGGAGATAAACGAAATTAAAAAGGGAATTGTAGGGCAACATCCAGGTGTTCAATTAATTGCCTGCGACTTATTAAATGGACCATACGTATCCATCCAGCATTTTAACCAAACCAATCGAAAGACTAAACAGCTTATAGGAATATTGAATTTTACGTAAAATGTCCCAATAAAGTCTCCTACAGCAACTAATTTTAACTTTATTGTCTTAAAAAACCAATATGCACAGAGAAACTTAAAAAAAAACTGTAATGCACGTTTGTCTGTTCATCATTACTTTTAAATTTTACCCAAACACTTATCCATTTTATCAATTAACACAAAAGTTATTACCAAAAATAAAATGAAGTCACTAATTTGATCTTCGAAAACTTGAACGAATATTCCACAAGAAGTTCTTAAAAAAAATTATAATAGGTAATATACATTTTTTCTTAATATTTTGAAGGATAGTCCTTGGTTTTTTTTATAACAGTTTTTAGGCGGTTGAGCATTGACTCCATAAGCTCTCGTGTGAAGCTTCACTCGATTTTTGCCCGTTCTTCGTGAAGAATCCCTCCTCATCCTCCCTTTGTCGCATGCTCCCCGATTGCGCAGTGCCCTGTAATAACTCCAACCACTCTGCCAATATGCCTCCTATTCAGGGAGAGCAGTGTGGCAGAGCAGCCGGGATCCAGTGTCGTCCAAATCATCCTTGTTGTATGGCATGTCATACCGTTGAGCCATCTTGCATTAGCATTGCTAACAGCAGCGGTCTTAATCGCCCATAAGTACATAGCAAAAGGCATTCTGATGTCCTTCAGTTTTTCGTCAAACACCCCATTTCTGCCCCCTCGCAGCAGCTCATCCGCCGCGCAGTTTTCCCTGAAAACCACTATGACTCGGTATCCATCAAAGGGTTATATTAAAGAAGCCATCTCTTCCAGAGCTGAGCGGCAGTTCTTAATGGTTTTTGATATCATCAAGACGGATTCGAATGAGCGAATAGCCGGCTGACTATCCATGTATATAACGATGTCAATCACAGAGAAATCCCGACTGCTTAAACAGGGCAAAGTAAAGTAGGATACTGCAGAAATCAGGAGGATAGACTGATAAAGTAATTTCCAGCCCTTCAGAAAATATGCCAACCCCCACCCTTTCGTCGCCATCCGTTTAGCTGCCCATGAGATCCAAAGTCAAGGGCATACCTCCCATCCATTGACTCCACGGCGGAATCAAACTGGTGAAATTCCTACTAAAATGGTATTTTGGAGTCCGTCTCTGTAGAGAGATCCAGGTCGTTCAGTACAGTGGAGTGCCCTTACTTAGCGCACGCTACTGTCCCGCTTCACGATGGCGCAGAGCCATGTTGGCTGCCAGTTGTTCTCCATGAGTGTCCAGCGGAAGCAACCCGAGTAACATATCAAGTCCGGCTGACGGGGTGGTTTTAAATGCACTCGTGATGGTTATCGTGGCTAACCTTTCCACCTTCTCCAGCTGGCCACAGTAGGCCGCTACCCTAAATGCCGCCTACCATACACAAATATCGTGCAATAATATGGACGCACGACAGCTGTGTATAGCATTTCCAGGTCAAATAAACAAAATTCCGAGACAAATAGATAAATTTCCGGATCAAATAGACAATTTTCCGGATCAAATAGAAAATTTTCCGGAACAAATAGACAATTTTCCGGATCAAATAGATAACTTTCCGGATCAAATAGATAAATTTCCGGATCAAATAGACAATTTTCCGAATCAAATATACAACTTTCCGGATCAAATAGATAACTTTCCGGGTCAAATAGATACATTTCCGGATTAAATAGACAATTTTCCGAATCAAATAGATAACTTTCCGGATCAAATAGACAACTTTCCGGATCAAATAAATAAATTTTCGAATGAAAAAAATAAGTTTCCGGAACAAATAAATGAATTTCCAAATAAAATAAATAAATTTCCAAATCAAATAAATAAATTTCTAGATGAAATAAATGAAATTCCAAACCAAAAAAATAAGTTTCCGAATAAAATAAATAATTTTCCAAGTCAAGTAACTATATTTCCAAATCAAAAAAAATATTTTCCAAATGAAATAAACAAATTTCCAAATCAAATAAATAAACTTACATAGTAACCAAATAGTCTAATGAAATGAATTCATAAATCATTTATTTCCCAAAAAGTTTTGTGCTGCCATTAAAAAATTTAACATAAAGATTTTGAAAGAGATTTCAATGTAAGTAGTGCGATCATTAATAAGGAATTGGGTTAACTAGGCATCACAATGGAGTTTGTGCGTTTAGAGTTGGACAAGGTTGACGCTCCTTGCTCAAACCAACTCCACAAAAAGTATGTCATAGAATCTTCGAGAACGACTTATCAAACCCGAGAAAAGTTTTTATTAACGGGGACGGTTTCAATTTGCATCTTTGACGTCGACAGGCTCGATTTCCGCCTACTTAATTTACCCTAACGACAGTTCGCGTGTGTATGAGCTATTTGCTGCGATGAATAACGAGGACATTATTCAAGCTAAAATTAATTTTTAACTTTTAATACCGAAAGATCGCTGCCACTTAATGTGGAAAGTTTGGTCCGTTTTGGCAAGAAGTCTTGGTTTTTAGGAATAACAAAGAAAATTTAAAAAAAAAATAGCCGAATTGTGCGCTATATCGGTTTATATTTTTAACTCTAAACTTCCCTATGCTACACCCGATAGAAAAGTGAAGGGATACGCGCGAGGACCCCTGGCAGATCATTATCGGGAACATACACTCACAGACTTAATGCAGTCGGAAGTTAGCAAAGTATCACCCCCGGATTGTGCGTTCTGCGTTCATCCTATCAATCTCGAATGACGCCAATTTTAAAGTTATTTTTAACTTGCGCAAACCGTCGTCAACGCAACTCTTGCTAATATTGATTCCGATTTGCGCAAGCTTCCGACGAATGGCGTCAATTTCCTCTAGTTTCTCGAGAACATCATCCGTCAATATTTTGCGACAACATCCGCCACGAGATTTTTGTTGTAGAGACCAATTATTTTTCTTGTAGGTGCGTAGTATTGTCGCCGCCGTATTCGGTTTAATTCTTGCTGCCGATGCTGCTTCCCTAATCGTTTTTCCATCTTCATAAACGGAAATTAGCAGCTGTTTTTGTTCCCCGCTGATCCGATTATAACGGCCCCTTCGTTGTTGCAGTGTCGCGGCGGGCTGCGATTGGTTCAACTGCTGGTCTCCTTCAGGCTGTGAGTCCGCTTCTGGTTGTGGCTCCCGTGTGTTGTGGTCTTGTAGCGTGCGCTGTTTCTGTCGCTGAGTACTTTCTCTGCGTGAACTCTCGATTGAAGTGGTCGACCCGCTATCTCCGTCATGCGGCTGGTAATCATCGCCTATCCGTGAGTGAAATTGCTTTTAGTAAACTGGGTTAAATTGATTTAAAAATATTTATTTGAATTATCTGTTGGATATCCGAAAAATTCCGCATAAATTACTTCCAAAAGTAGCAGGCTTAATTTAAAAAGAATTGTTTTCAAATCGACATTGTTTATTGCTAAAATTGTTGTTTTAAAAGAATAGTTACGCTTTTTTCAC
Source organism: Chloromyia formosa (assembly GCA_964017055.1). Lineage (NCBI taxonomy): Eukaryota > Metazoa > Arthropoda > Insecta > Diptera > Stratiomyidae > Chloromyia > Chloromyia formosa. The sequence continues at coordinate 14,740,942 of OZ024816.1, read as the reverse complement.
AAGTTACGGTTGCCAGCTTAAAATTTAAGCATTAAAAAAAGGCGTAACTAACATTTTCAACAGTGCTTAATTAGCACCAATTCGGCCCGAATTTAATACACTTCCTTCAATAAAGTCTGGTACTTTTGTCCGGTCAACTAAATGCGCTCTATAAACTCTCTCAATCAGTGCGTTCACGTTCTTGAGCGTTGCGGTTATTCAGCAATTGAAATGCATGTAAACGGAAAAAATCACTGATTTTCCCGTTCACGTGCATTTCAATTGCTGAATAACCGCAACGCTCAAGAACGTGAACGCACTGAATGCGATTCTCCACGTAAAAGACATATAGAGAGAAAAAAATCGATTTCATAACCCTTAGTTACATATTTGAATTTTTGCAGAAAATTACAGACCGCAAATTTATAAAAACGGAGTAATAAAAAAGCTACGCATGGTAGTACATACATTGTAATCCTAGAGATGCCCGTATATGGAAATCAAAAGCACATATAGTACATATAATGTTTACTAAATTGTCTGAAGTAATTACACGCACCATATGCGATCTGGTAAAAAATAAACATGCGAGTTTGTCAATTTGACAAATACTCGGCCATCATTGTATCGACAAATTGCGTTGATTTTTATTATTTACAACTTTAGGTAAAAGCGACATGAGGGAGAAAACAAAGGACGAGGCAGTGTAAGTTGTAAGACATCAAATTTCGCACGCCCATTTATTATAAATAATTTATTTTATTTTGCGAACCTAATTTCAGATGTTAGTGTACACATAAATGGTGATTATGTTTATTTCAATGTATGTACTACCTTTCGTTTAGTTTTGGAATTATTGGTATTTCTAACTTTTTAAGCAATTGACGACATTTTTTTTTTCAATTCACTTTATTTTTAAAAATCTCAACCACTCTCATAAAGTCATTGGCAAAAAATAAAGTACGCGGTTTATATCGATTATTTTCACTTTATTTAATACGGGCGTTCAGAAAATATGATAAATCACCTGATCCCGAACTGAAATCCGCGATTGACTCGATATCACTCATTTTCAGTACTTGGTAACACAATTGAACTGTCTTCGATTGAAGAGTACTTGAAGAATGTAGGAAATAAGAATTTAGTGAAATTAACTACACTATTAATAGTTACATAGCTTAACTTCCAAAAGTGCGTATTGTAAAACTACCTGCTAGTAACAGTAATCGGAAGACCTTTTCCCATTTGCTTTTAATTAGGAACTTAAAGTCACTTACCAGGAACAAACCAGTTGCTAGAAATTCTGATTAAACCGGTAATAATAATGATTGAAATAATTGAATGGGTTGCCTCGTTTTATCTCGTTGCAAGAATTGTCATTTGAATCCTGGTTAGGATCACGCATTTAGGTCATGAACATGTTCCGGAACAGCTCTCCAGAATATGTTTTAAATTACAAATGAACACAATTTATGCCTTCTATAAGATTCAACTAATCCCCACAAAATATTTTATTAATTTTTCTTTCTTTTGGGTAATTAATTTATTTCATTCGCAAAGTTAATAATTTCAAATGGAAAATAATTTATTTGACTTGGAAAATGATTTATTTGTTTTGGAAATTAAGTTATTTGACTCGGAAAATTATTTATTTGATTTGGAAATTTGTTTATTAAATTTAGAAATTTGTTTATTTCATTAGGAAAGTTATTTATTTGATTCGGAAATTTATTTATTTTATTTGGAAATTCATTTATTTGATCCGGAAACTTATTTTTTTCATTCGAAAATTTATTTAATTGATCCGGAAAGTTGTCTATTTGATCCGGAAAGTTATCTATTTGATTCGGAAAATTGTCTATTTAATCCGGAAAGTTGTCTATTTGACCCGGAAAGTTATCTATTTGATTCAGAAAGTTGTCTATTTGATTCTTAAAATTGTCTATTTGATCCGGAAATTTATCTATTTGATCCGGAAAGTTATCTATTTGATCCGGAAAGTTGTCTATTTGATCCGGAAAATTGTCTATTTGGTCCGGAAATTTATCTATTTGATCCGGAAAATTGTCTATTTGATCCGGAAATTTATCTATTTGTCTCGGAATTTTGCTTACTAGACCTGGAAATGCTATATATCCAATATACCGCTTTCGGCTGGAGGCCCCATTTCTTACTTCTGCAATAGTAGCCTTCTTAAAGCACCAACTTTGCACCCAATCTTCTTGAGATACACTAGCAGTCTGTTGACCGTTAGATTCCAGAGAAGGGGGGATAAAGTACCCCCTTGTGGGCTGCCCTTACAAACAGACCTGCCTGCCGACGATGTACTAATGATTGCATGAATAAGTCTTGATCTTAACAACATATTGATAATTGCGCAAACCGACAAATCAACCTACAGGATCAAGAGTACCTCAACGATTGCACTAGGTTTTATATTGTTGAAAGCGCCCTCAATATCTAGGAAAACAACAATCGTGCAGTCCTTTTGTTCCAGAGATTTCTCAATGAAACCAGCCAAGGAGTGCAGTGCCGTATCTACTGATCTGCCCTTCCAATATGCATGCTGCGCCGTAGATAAAGAGCGTGCCGATGTGGTATTTCGTAGATGGACATCGATTAATATTTACGGTAATTTCAATAATGTTGAGGATAGATCTGAGGTGATTCGGGCGTGCATGCGAACTTCTACCCGCTTTCGGGATAAAAACGACCCGGACTTCCATCCAGCTGCGAGGAACATAGACCAGCTCCAGGCGGGCCTTTCGAATTCCCTCTAACCAAGGATATAAATTATCCGAACATTTCTGTAAGTCTGCCGGGATGATATCATCTGGTCGAAGCTAGATATCGCCCAAATGATCTTCTTTCGAGGGAGAATACATGCATTGTCACAGGGCGTCGAGTGAAACATATAGGATACCTTAGATGAGGCAGCAGTCGAGCTGCTAGGAAAATGCGTCTCAAGAAGACACTCAATACTATCTTTGCTCGAAAACGTCCAGGACCCGTCTTATTTTTGCAGGAAGCTTGGCGCTTGCCCTTCTATCCGTTCGCAAAAACTCCTCCATGAGTTGCGTTTAGATACCTTTAGCTTTTTCTTGAAGCATCTCAGGTGCTCCCTATACGAGTTCCAATCTGACTCTAGCCTGGAAGGCTTGCCTTGTTGAAATCCTTCCTACACGCAGCTCTAAGTTCAGAGATTTTTGTACTCCACCAGGTTGGATTTTTCTTACCTTGATGCGTGCTAATGGAACATAATGCTGAGACCGCCTCATTCATGGCACCTGTGAGCGAGTTGACTATGTCCTCCAACTCGTATCTGCTGGATGGCTGATTTGGCAGTGAAAGAAGCCTCTCAAGCAGAACACTCCTGAATGAAGACTAATTGGTCTTTCTCCGATTGATCGTCTGCTCTCAATAAAGCGTTGAGCAAAACTGAACTGAAAGTTTCTGTGATCCGTCCGAGAATGAGTGCTCCGACACTCTGACGTGAGGGAAATATCCAGCACCTCTGCCTGTTGCTTGTTACAAACGTTGGCTGACGGCCCACGTTGCAAATTAACATATAAGTACCCAAAATATATTCAAAAAGCTGCTCGCCTCTCTCATTTGCGTCCGAGCTTCCCCAGACGGCATGATGTTCATTGGAGTTACAGCCTATAATCATGTTAATGTTTGCTGCTCTTTTATTTGTAATGGCATGTGTGCCGATGCAATCCAATACGTCTTACCTTTGAGCTAAAGCCAAACTAAAACATTGTCCTTGTCACTATAACTATAGGTAGACAATAGGAGAGCCTTGACGGTATTGCTAACGAGAATTCATGATCGGATCCTACCCTGGTCCTTGCATAGAAGACATAGTATACTCAGGGGACCTCAAGTCTCTAAAAGATCGCAAAATACCCAGGGTTCCTATACCAAAACAATATCTGCTTCACTACGCATCAGGCGAAGAAGAATAGCAGTAGAGACTGCCTTGGAGTGATGGAGATTTACCTGGACGAAAGAATGTGCAAGAATGCTGCTCCGTTAGTATGTATTTCTAGGTTTCGAAATGCAGGCGGCGCTGATGTCGGAGTTTTCGGACAGTTTACAGTTTGAGAAGCAATAGAAATTCATTTCCTGTTAATAAAATGTTCGTTTTGTGTAATTATATGGAATACTAAACATAAAATACAAAATGATTCTGCTGCCTAAAGGAAATTTGTCCGATTGTATCTGTACTAATTATTTAAGTTTCTTCTTGAAATTTGAGTTGACGTTTGAATGCTAACTAAACTAAGACACACTCTCAGCAAAGACTAGCCCTGTTTTCGTCTTCGCTACTTTAATCTGTTCTATAGCGTTTTTTCTCCGCTTATATCGCTCTGTACAAAAGAAACACACGTAATGAGTCCTCATCCTTTTTTCCAACAAAATCCAGGGCTCTCTAAAGAAAGGGAGAACTTCACGGATTAACATCATTTCGTCCCCAAATAAATAAATAATAAAAAAAAAATACTAAAGTCATCGCGTAAGTTTTCTTAGCTAAATTAATAATAAGGATAATCAGGATGAATAATGGGGCGACCGGTAGCGCAGTGTGTTGAGGCATCAGTCTCATGTTTGACTACCGGCGTTTCGGGTTCGAATACCGTCCACGGCAACGGTCGTGGCCATGGATGTGCAGGAGGTGCATGCTGGCAACTGCATTCTCCGAAACCAGTTTATGCCAACGAAACGACATCTCGGTCACATGGAACAGTTGACGCGCTATGCCCCACAAGGAATTAGGGCAATTGAGGGTGTCTACACCAGGCACAACTGTTCCGGCACAAAACCGGTTTTTGTAGGCGAGATGCATGAAGGGAAAGGTATAGGAAGGGAACAAAACTTGTGCTCGAAAATTTCAAGCACAACAATTGTTCCCAACCAATACACGCACTTTTCGCATCCTTCCACAGTATAGCATAAATTCAATACATTGAAAACGCCCTACATGTATACAAGTTGTTCTCGTTTCGATGTGCTTCGTGTAGACAGGCACATAACCGGTTTTGTGCCTGGAACAATTGTGCCTGGTGTAGACAGCCTCATTGAGTAGTAGGATGAATAAGGTTCTCCAGCACAAACGGGTTTCGAGACATTTCTGAGGACGGCTTGTTACGTTCTCTATGAGGTTTTAGTCGCCACTCAGTATTTGCATTAATCGAAGTTGCCTTAAGCCGCCCTAGCACAAGCTCGCTAATAAAATATCATACTAGTCATATGCCGTCGCAGGTCATTTGTCTATAGTCGTCTTTCTTTTACTTAACGCGAGAAGAATAATTAAATCATTAACTGCCAATTAGTTCTCTCTATGTATTAATCCCCGACCTGAATAATCCACCTGAAATTACTATTAACTCCACCTTAGACTCCAATTAAAAAGAGCACTACAAACAATCAGCGATTTGTGTGAGTGCCTTTTTTAGAGCCATTAAAACAACATGCCATTTGCCACATTTGCATTCCTATTGTATATTCACAAGCCTTGTCTTTTAGTCCTCTTCCACTTAGAAGGCCACAGAACCTCAATGAAAACATGGCATTGCACAAATGCATTTGGAAAAGTGTAAAAAAATAGAAGACACACTATGTATAGGTATTGTCCTTTTTGCATTCTGATTCTGTGTGTAGGGAGGGCAAGTTAACGAAATCCATTTCGGCGACAACGTTTGTGAAACTGTGCAATTCTCTGATGCTTGGCAAAGTATTTTTTAATTAAGCAAAGGATGACTCGAATGTGGAGTATTGTTTGGATTAGCAAACACGAAGAAAGGATTCCTGTGCAGCATCGTGTCAATGACGGGTTTTAGCTAGAGCGAGTTCAGATCTGAGCAGAACCAAAATTGCACACGTTACACTAACAAAATTGTTTTTTACAGAGCAGGTTGTTAGTGTAATGCATTGTGATTGTTGTTCTTCTCTTGATCTGGACTGTTGGAAAAAAACACGCCTAATATTCAAATGTAACAACTACAATAGGCTTATTACTTTTTTGCCAATTTTCAGCCTTACTTACTGTTCAAACATTCCATCAAAACCAGGCAATATTTGAATAAGCATTTCAGCCAACACCTGAAACCATAAAAAAATTGCGAACCTAGCCGATTTCATTTTCGAAAACATACTTTTCCAGATAATGTCATCCCGTACCATCATCCATGATAAGGTTCTTTCACCACCAAGTGTGCACATCCCCAACTTTGCAACATATTGCTCTTCCCCACCAGGACAAATACACATTCCATTTTCATGCAAGTATGCATAGTGCAAAAGAGCATTCCAGTAACAATTTTCCACTTGCAGAATTAGCAGAATGCACCAAAAAGCGATAAGGGTCAGCTATAGTTAGTCCTGACTATTCGTCCATGACTCCACCCTTCCTGAGAGTTGCGAAAAAAATAGTTGATATCAGCATGAAGCTCCGTATCCTTCTGGTACGGTGGTGCAAACCTTGAAAAAAAAAAACCGATTTCGTGGTAATAGCCGATATGTGCCAAACTAGAACAATCGGGTTTTCCCTTGCGGGGAAATGTGGAAAACCAGTTTTACTAGATACGAGGCAACAGGACATGTTGTCGTTTTTGGTGTCTCCTGTTAGTGTGTGTCGCTCTGTACTCAGGCTGTCCCCGTCCCATGCCTGTTCGATATTATAGATATTATATGAGCCGCGCTTCACTGGAACTATTCCCCCGGGAGTATCTTTTCATTTCTAGATATGCCACGTTATTTTCGCTGGAGGAACTAGGACTTGCTTTTGCTTTTTCTGTTTACTGCATCCAGTGTTTTCGCTATATACATACTCGCTTATCTATTGTATATGTAGTTGCAACCGCGCTGCTCGTTGCTCTCAGATGCAATTTCATAGTTATTTCATGCAATTCTTATTTGTAAAAGTGAACTAGATGTGACGGAATTGTATTACACAGTGCCGAAATATGTATTCCGGACTGAAATGTGTTTGCTCCGTTATAGAGATCAGCATGTGATGTGTAGAAAGAAGTACGAAGGTCCTTTCGCGGAAGAAAATTTATTTCTCTATAAGAGTATGTCTGGGTCTTTTAAAAGTTTGCATCTTTAGTTTTGGAGTAGGTACTATTGGGACCGGCGAGCAATTTTGAGCCAGGAATGGCATTTTTGTTAAGGAAAGGCTAATAAAATGCTGGAAATTATTGGAGTTGGAAAAGTATTTTCATTCTATGAGGATTTTGTTTGAGGATTTCACTAGCGATGCTAGGGATGACGTTTCAAAGAGTCTGTTGTATATTATTGTGATCCTGAGGGAAGATTATGTTTAGTTCGGATTTATTTGGATAGTATTAGCTATAGATTAGATTTTGGGTCGACCGGTCGCTCAGCGCGTAGAGGCGTCAGTGTTAATATATGTCATGTCTGACTATAGTCGTTACGGGTTCAAGCAAGTCCCGTCCACGGCGTAATAATAAGCCACAACATCTCCCAATTTGTCACAGGCAGGCGGCCAAATAATAACTGGAGGTGCATGCTGGCAAAGTATGTTCCGAAAGTGGTCTATGCCAACGAAACGTCAGCTATAGTTGACGCGCTATGACCCACTAGGGGTTAGGGCAAATGCGTCCCATCAGATGGGAATTAATTGCTCACTGAAGCCAATAAGCTTAGTATGCCATGTGATCACTTAATGAGAGAACTACGTTTTAACCGACTCTTCTCTACCGTAATTTGGAATAGAGAAGAATGGAATCTGAGGCACTCTTCACTCCCTCCGAATACTTCCAACTGGTTTAGGTTAGGTTAGGTAACAGGGTTGCTGAAAACAGCACACTTAGACCAGAAAACATAGGTCCATTGTGATACCCTAGGAGAACCAAACAGCAACGTATTAGAACCACCCGGAGCCGCTGACGACTGGTTTACTGTTGGCTCCAAGACGGATGAGGGTACCAGAGCAGGAATTTTAGGCCCCTCTATATAAAGACTATCAATCCCCATGCGGAAGCACCCGGCGGTTTTCCAAGCTGAAATCCATGCAATTCGGGCATGTGCTAGTGCGTGTATGGATGCCTACTACCGTGGAAGGCACATTGCAATCTTCACTGATTGCCAGACTGCTGTCAAAGCTCTCAATAATCCAGTATTAACGTCTAGGTCAGTACTTGATTGCGATGAGATTTTGCAGAGACTTAGTTTGTATAATGTAGTCCGGATGGCATGGCGCCTTCTACGCATTGGGCGAATGCAGTAGTTTTCGATAAAAAAGGGGACTTACGCGTCGGACTATGAGTCCACTCAGCTGTTAAATGAGTGAATAACTTGGTTGAGCGTGTTGCTGACCACACACAACACTGCACAAGATACACAGTCAAGATCTAGAAAATGAGATGATGCTAACTCATCTCGAAACTCTGGTCCAGATTGGACTATTGCGCTAGTTATTTATTTTTAATTTGTTTAATAAAGTTGCAATATACTGGCCACGTTGTTGTCTCAGGTAATGAGATTACCGACGAGTTGGCTAGGAAAGCATCTACCACGCCATTTATTGAGCCTGAACCCTTTTGTGGTATACCCCTACGCAGGGTTAAAATTCATATCAAGGAACAGGAGCGTACAGATACCGTCGCGTACTGGGTGAGTCTCCCTGGCCTGAAACAGTCCAAACTGTTCATTCCAGGCCACTTACGCAAACGCATCCTGGAACTGCTGAATCTAAGCAGGAACAGGGTAAGAATCATTTGCAGCCTTCTCACGGGGCACTCGATAACGAAGCCGATGATGAGACATCACAGCACACCCTATGCGAATGTAAGGACCTTTCTCGTCGTCGCCTAGGATACCTCGGAGATCTTTTCCCTGATGTGGATGAAATCGCCTCACTTCAGTTTAGACAGTTGTACAACTTTGTTGGCAGTGACCATTTGGGCTATAGCGCAATAGACCTCTCCTGGTCGCGGTGCTTGTGGGTCTTTCGGACTCACTGCCCTCTAATCTAATCTAATATAAGGCGAAGTGACATCAAGCCGATCGTCACTGATCTAGTCGCGTGCAGACGACTGAGGGGTTCATGCCTTGCACTATGAACGAAGCTAGACTCATGTCGATTTTGGCGACTATTATACCTATCTTTCTACAATATCCTTCGAATTGAGTACTTCATCGCCTAGAAGAATTCACTCATTCAACTCAATTTTTCACATCAGCCAACAACATTTAAATTTCCCTCCAACACCTCATATATCTTAAATTATCCGCAAAAACACATACAACATACACTTGCTGTCACTTTGAAAAGAAAATAACACCCAACAAGGATTATGCAAAACTACCCTGCGAATCGACGATAAACATGACGAATGGCTTATCCGATAAGACGATCAATGAACCTTCGAGGGGCCTCCCACGACACACTCGAGCACATCGTGTCACTCCATAAAACATAAAACGACACATTGCCACCGTCAAATTCAGCAAATTGTCTGAAAGGGTTAATATTTCCTGGAAAAGCACCCCCCAAACGTCTATCGATTTATCAGTAGGGAGCCGAACCGAAAGAATGTTCGTCGAGTGCAAAAAAAGGAAAGAAGACACATGTACAGGTGAATAACACCGGTCTGAAATTGAATAGCAAGCTAGAAAAAAAAGAATGTATCTTCATTCACCCCCAAAACGGATCCATGATATTATATTCACCCCCGAGAAACGACTCTAGAATTATAATAGAGAAGAAAATGGTGAAGACAACGTGGCAACGGAAAGGTATCGGAGCGACCGTTGAAAGATAATGGAGCGTACGCTAGACCGGCCGATTCGCCCACTCTCTCTAAACCTTTCTTTTGCTACACTTTTTTCTCCACAACATTTTCATGTGAAAAATCGACCATGAAAGGTTTCGTTTCGAATTACACCACCTTCTCGAACCATTACCAACCACCCACCCTCTGCAACCGTTTCTGTTTTTTTTTTCGTTTGCAATGTTCCGTCGAGAGCCTGTCGAACCTCTCATGTTCCTTGTCGGTGGCGCTCCAACTATGGCGCGTGCAATTTTTCCTCCGAAACTCGAAGAGAAAAAACCAACAAAAAATTTTTTAATTAATTCGCCAGAGAGTAGTAATAATGTCGCGAGTAACATGACGACAACCCATTATAGGGTAGATTATTTTTTTTTTTTCCGGAGAAAAAATGAGCTTTTCTCGTTTGCTACTGAGCTGGGTCATTAGTTAATTTTTCCGAAAGGACCTTAGGCGATTTTGCACCACTTTGTACCCCACGTTCTGTGCCCGGCAATGAGGAGTAAAAGCACCAGTAGCAGTGGGCTCAAATTAACGAATGACCCTTGGAATACTTAGACTTTTTGTTTGACGACCTGCATGAGTAGTGATGAATGGCGGTAAGGGTTGCTGTGGCGGGTATAGAAAGCCTTTCGCCAGTTCAGTTAAGTACGACAGCCATACGGAAAATGTTGTAGAAGATTAAGTTCTTGTGTCGGAGCTATTAAAAGATGGATTTGAAATTGAGCTTGAATTGCGGAAAAGAGTCTGATGTGAAAAAATGGAATTTAGAAATTAGACCCCGATCGTTGGCTACTCTCTAAGCCCTTATGGATCGATGACTCTCCTCAATCGAAACGTCATAAATTCTAGCTAATCCAATCATGTCATATCGTTAGAGATTGTCATCCAAACGTCGCGGTACTCCACCATTAGGGGATCAAATCGACGGCGGCGCCTCATAAATGAACACAACCACACAGTTCTTATGACTCAAAACGATTCGAAATACATATTCATCGGTCATTTGGATGAAGGCGTGTTCATATAGCTACCGTGATTTACCTGAAAGGTAATTTGGGTTAATGCGAGATTTATAAAACTGATTTCATCGACAACAAGCTGGTGTGGTGTTGTTGTGACCGTTGTTCATTTTCGTCCAATTTGTGACGATGGACAGCGTCGACCTTAAGACGCCAGCCACAACGTACACGGTACTTTAAGTCGATTTAAATGGCAGAAAAATACCAGATTTGTTATTTTTCCTGAAGTTAGAACGTTGCATGAACGACCCGGCGGAATTGGAGAAGAAGGAAAAAGAAAATCCCAAAGTAAATGAATTGTGTTTGCTGTGCTAAGTAAATTGATAGGCTTTTTTTTTGTTGTTTGAATTGTAAAATTTATAGGTTCAATCCAGAGTCATTGATTATACTGAAAATGTGCAGTTGGACAGTTGTACGAACTTTGAGGGTGGCTATTGATTGAGAATCGACGGACATCAGTTGAAATTAATTGGGTGAAAATTGTTTAAGTTGTGGACAATTAAATGTCGAATTTAGTTTGGACTATTGGCCATTGCACGAATATAAAATATTTGGTTTAAGATATTTTTTTGTCATCAAGGATCTAGAACTTGAACCAGTACAGAATTTAGATTCTGCTGTGCCGAAGATTAAATACCCTAAACTATAGTTTCTTAAATTTATTTCATTCGAGATCGCATTTAATTATCAAAACTTTTGCCGATGGTTCAAAGACAGATGCGGGAACGGGGGCAGGTATTTTGTGTCCACTCCTTCGAGCTTAAATTCCTATGGATAGGTTCTACTGTCTACTACTGTTTTCCAGGCAGGGAAACATGCCATTGAGGTATTTACGGAGCTTTGCCTGGAGGCAGGCATCGTTTACAGACAGTCATTCGGCCATTATGACTCCAAGTAAGTGGTTAGTTATGTCAAAGATAGTGTAAAGATGTCGGTTTGTGCTTCAGAGAGTGGGTGCTCTAATTGGTTACACATTTACCGGGTTCCGGGACACGTTGGCATTGCTGGGAACGAGGAGGCCGACAAGTTGGCCAGGACTGCCTCATCTCCGCTTGAGCTTTTGAGCAACTTCGTTAGTGCGATCAAGCTTGATCGACTGACTGGCTGAGCCTTGATATTAGATTTCGGGCCGCACAATCGACCTATTGCTTTCAGTACTTGTGAACCTCTTTGGTTCACAGCCCTTCGTTCTATCTATCTATCTAGGTTTTGACTGTCTGAAGCGGAAAGCAACTCATGTAGATCTCCGCTTTAGGTAATACGCCCACGATCAAGTGAATTTCCGTTCCAAAATAATGCGTATCTACCTTACCTACGACATAAGATCCTTTTTTTTCCTGGTTTTTACGTCACCTGCAACCGCTGGTATTCCCTAAAAGCAGCTAATTGCAAATTAATTAAATTATCTTGTACAAACAACAAAATTCCTGTGTTGTTAGAGTTTTTTTCTAACACTTTCGCCCGGTTGCCAACTTAAAGAATTTGCAAAGAAAAATCAGTGGTTCGATGCATGCTCGCGACCAAAATGCTTGTCGTGTATGGCGACCTTAAGGATCTTCCACTTTTATTCTACCAACTTTCATCACACCACTACGACTGCAGTGTTTACATTGTTTGGCTGATCGTCGGTCGGTTAGTATCAATAAGTAGTTGTAGTGCTTCGGCTGTTAAGCTACCGATATCGGAAAAATTAAAAAAATATCTCCAATAATCGTCAAATCCCTGGTTGATGTGTCATCTCAGAATTCTCGGAACCCACTTGGGGTCGCTACTGAAAGTTTAAGAAACGGTGCCCAAACCAATTCGATAATGCTTACTTTTCGTGACCTAAACCAAACACTTCGAGCAGGCGAAGACCAAATGTCTCCAACAACTGTTCATCTACTCAACTGTCGAGGTATCAAGATTAAGCTACTTGCCTCTTACTATTATTTTATTCCTGATTAAGTTAATCTCCCAGTAGGTTTGCGCTAAACAATGTGTGGAAATAGTTGTCCGTTAAATAATTTATAAACCCAAAGTCGCTGACGATAATTTGTTAATTGCCTTGACCCCTGTAGGGGCATTGGTGCGTCAACGTCTCTTGCATAGCTCTGCCTTATTGACGTTTCGGTAGCATATTTTTCGGATGGTGCAGTAGGTAGCATGCGCCTCCTTTTCGAGTCGTCTTTTGCTTGCAAGCTCGGAACGTTGTGCGAGTTTTAGTCTTAGCAGTCACCGAGCGCATCATGGCGATAATTTAAGTTGTAACATGTTACAACACAGATGAATCTTCCCTGCTGCTGTCAATAGCGAAAATTCACCTGAATAATACAGCAACTGAAACGAGGTAATCTCTTGTATTCCTCAGAGATGTTAGTTTTTGGCGTAAAGTATCCCCACCATTCATGTACATCGTCGTATTACATGCAGTGCGAGCAGGACCGAGGATTCGACCCTTACCTTTGATTGAAGAAGACTATAAATTCCTAGTTTAAATTTCGCTGGCCAGTCAAATTCAGGCATCAGCTTAGTTGGCCAAATCTGCAACCGGTGCTATCTGTGCTACAGGATCGCACACTATTTTGGAATGACGTAGTAAATTGTACGAGCTGAAAAGCGAAAAGTAAGGTGAGCGGAATTGTATGCCGAACTAGCGATTCAATGTTTTCGATTCGGATTTTAGATACATACGCCTGACAACGCCTAGTGAATTTTTCACTTTCCAGAACAACCATATCCTTTACATTTACATACTTTGAGCTGAGATACGGACCCGTCAAACTGAAACGTAGCTCCTGGGTCGGAAATATCTTTGCCATTTCATCTATTGATTGTCAAAGGAGCATATTGGTTTGTTTTACATGTTTCAAAATCCGACCCAAATTTCTTCACTTGCCGATCCATTGCCGGTCAGTAGAGTAGGATCGTATCTGCAGCATACTTGCATTATCAAATCGGCCGTGCGAGCACAGTGGATGGTCATGTAGACTTTGGATCAAACCTTCCGTCAACTTTACTGGCCGGATATGCATAGCTTTCAAAACAGCTCCGTTTGGATTTTGACACTGCTTGCATATTCGAAGCGCCTGATAATAAAGTGGTCGAAAACGTGTTTACACAAGACCATTTCTTCGACAGCGAACCAGAACCTCATACTCACAGGCAATACATTGAGATCTTCCTCGTCACCCTAACAGAGATCTTTAAAAAAAACTCTAACCCTACTACGGGAACGTTACTTACTGGGCTGATGTCAAACGATGAACTAATATTCTATCCTCCACCCCTTAACGCAATGTAAACCAACGTCGACTAGGTCATTATGTCATAGCATTAACATTTTCCCATCATGCCTCCATAAGCGGTTCAATTTTGTTGGAAAGCGCCACGAGTCATTGACCCATCATCATTCAACCGTCCAATACAATTGTCACTTAAGTGTCACTTAAAGTGTTCATATCTTATTACCATTGTTAAGAGTACGGGCTTCAGCCTTCTCAGTTTCCCCCTTTTTTTGCCTTACGAACAAGAAGTATCTAAGTCAATCAAAGTAGTTTGAATAATTCAAACACAATGTTTCAATTAGCAAACATAATGACCGTAATACCAAATAAAAATATTTCCAACACCATCTAAATATTTTCAATTAATCTTTAATAAATTCGTAGAGAATAGACTGATGGAGTTGTAAAGAAGGGAAAAAGAACAAGATGGAAGATTCATCATTCCGATTTCTTTTGTGGCCTTAATGTGTAGGATGATTTAAGTGGCCGTTGAATGACATTGAAAGAGATCTGCTCAAGAAAGAGTGGCGTTGTGTAGGTCTATTGTACTGAAACTAAATGATTGAAGAATGCACATGGACAGAGTGTTGAAATTATGTCTATATAGGTGATAAGTAGATTTTAACTAAGTACAATTGAAGTATGAGTATCTTTTGAAAACAATATATGTAAAAAAGTCATGTATCTCCATTGAACACAGGGAGAAAGACTGAGCACTCCCTACAGGTATAATTCCCAAACAAATAGAAAATGTGATTCGAATCAACTCAATCCCATTATCCACGATTTAACCACTATAGACTTTCAATTTGGAAAACTCAACTCGATCCCATTATCCGCGATTTAATCATTATAGACTTTCAATTTGGAAAACGATGATGGGAAGACCAAAGGTACTCCATCGGAGCTAAGTTCGATTAAACAACCTTTGAATTTCAAACTCATAATGCTTTTATATAATAATACCAAAATTCTCTGCTCGGAATATTTTCAAAAATTTGTAGTGTGAAAAGGTTAGGAATGAAGCCACGCAGTTATCACAGGGGCATCGAAATAAACCATAGCGAAATAAGACATACGAAATAGTCCATATGTATACTTTCGTTTGGAAACGAAAGTATTCATCGGAAAATAAACGAAATAAGCTATGCATGGACAATATCGGATTCGAAATAAGGCATGCGATAAAAACGAAAATAGCCATGTAGTGTCCAGAGCGAGCGAAGCGCACACAGGGGACTGTTGGTAAAATATTCCTACTAATATCTATTGGGTTGTGGAAAAAGTTCTACGGTTTTTTTTTTCATCAAAAATAAGACAAAAACAAGCTAGCCGAAGGTACCTTCGTTATGACTTATGACGCATTTGTCACTTTGAAATTAGTAGTAAAACTTTTTCCGATTTCATTGTTCCTATGAGAGGTATATGAAATAGTTGGCCGATTCAACCAAATTGAGAAACATGGTTTGGTAGTCAATCTTATTTAATAATATGTATATTCGGTAAAAATATCTTCAGAAATAAAAAAGTTTTTCTAATAAAAACTTGCTTTTGGAACGATCGTTCCTATGACAGCTATATGATAAAGTAGTCCAATATCAACCAAATTCGGAAATGTGATTTAATTATAGTAGATACTATTGATTCATGTGAAATTTGAAAAAGATATCTTTAGAAATAAAAAAGTTTTTCTCAAAAAGACGAATTTTTGGACCGGTCGTTCCTATGGCAGCTATATGACGCAGTGGTCCGATTCCATTGGTTCCGACATACATATATACTGCGTGCAATAGAAGAAAGGCTCTGTACAAAATTTCAGCTTGATAGCTTTAAAACTGAGGGACTAGTTTGCATAGAAACAGACAGACACACGGACAAAGCTTAATCGACTCGTCTCATATTCTGACCAAGAATATATATAGTTTATATGGTCGGAGATGCTTCCTTCTGTGCGTTGCAAACTTCATGACAAAATTAATATACCCTATCACATCCGTGAAGGGTATAAAAATGTTATTCTTCAGAATGCATTTAGTCAACCAGATATTGTCCGTTCATTTCAACAACCTTGTGCCAACGTTCTGGCAAGAGCATGATGCCACGTTCATAAAAGCGCTGTCGCTTATTGCGAAAAAACTCATCAAGGTCATATTTGATGGCTTCCACAGACTCAAAGCGGTTTCCAACCAAATGACTCTGAAGAGACCGGAAAAGGTGGTAGTCTGACGGCGCAAGATCCAGTGGGTAAGGCGGGTTTTGCATTACTTCCCATTTCAGCAGGGATTCACAAATTGAAATTCGGTTTAACATGGACAACTCATGGGGTACTCACACGTCGGACTTTTTTGCGACTTCAAGCTACTTTAGCTGTTTTGCGATGGGTGGATGATCAATTTTGAGCCTTTCTGCTATCTCGCGGGTTGTCATATGTCGATCGGTTTTGATGAGGTCTAAGACTACATCGTTTTCAACGATGATAGGGCGACCAGTGCGGGGAGAATTGTTTAAATCCGTATTTCCGGAACGGAAGCGAGAATACCACTTCTGATAAGTGTCCTCAGTAACGGCCTCCTCGCTGTATACAGCGCATATGTCTCGTTTGGCGTCCGTCACCTTTTTCACACCTTTGTTGTACAAGAACAAAAAAAAACGTGCCTAATATGGACCTTTCTCTCTTCCATTTCATCACTTTTTTTTACCTATAAAACTATTTAGATTAATCTTAAAGATTTGATAAAGTTTACGTACAATACACTCAATAACGTTTTAACCTGCGGATAACGATTCATGATATAAATAGTAAATACAGTGTTGCCAGGCATATGAAAGTTATTTTTGAAGAAAGGGCTTTAAACCCTCCCTTCCTTTCCGACAGGGTTAATTAGGGTTAGTTATCAAAATGCAATATCTACAATAGCACAACTAATTTCGAGTAAATTTTATTTAAATGCTGCCCGTTTAATATTCTCTCCGGTCTATGAATTTCAAAAAGACAATATAGACAAATGACAATAGGCACCCAAAGTTAAAGACGGATAATAAAAGATTATTGTGGAAAGAATAAACTGCCAACCTGTAATGTTTCGCAACGTTTAATTTTTATCCTGCTCGAAAGTTTTTACTTAATTAAAAGAAAAATCAATTGTTAGGATTTATCTGGTTATTAAATTTTGCTAGTATATTTTTTTTGCCGCAGACTGTATGTTCGAATCTTATATTGCCGACGAAATATAAAACTATTTATAGCCTTGCTGAAATTGTGACCTTTCGCTTGTTTTGACAAATAAATATTTATATTTTTTATGAAAATATTCTTGACATTTAATATAACACCTAAAAACCGGACCCGGAAAAGTGGCATTGAAATTTAAAGTGTATACATATAGCTTAAAGAAACTTTGAGCCGCTTAAAACGTTAAGTTTTTGTAATTTTTTTTTTAGTTTATTTATTTGTTTGAATATTTATTATTATTTTTTCGTCTCCGACTGTAATTAGGAACCTAGTCTATCTAACAAATGGATATTTGAGTATTATTTTTCTGGAATTAGAACTTTTAGGATGTCTTGAAATATAAATATCGCAATGTAAAATGTGACTTCGCCCACAAAAAAGCTAATTATGCCCAAAAAGGCAAACCAAAAGCAGTTAGAATGAAAGAATTATGTAGTTCAAAGAAACTGTCAACCAACCAAAATGCGTTGTGACGTTTTTTTTTTGTAATCCTTGTTCAAAGTTTTTTTGTTCTTTTTTTTAGAGTTTTGTAGTAAAAAAAAACCCTTATGAAATCGGTCAAATGTCTGTCAGCCTGTCCATAGAATAGGGGAGGTAGGTATGCTGATCGCTAAATCTACTTTCTATAATTATTCAAACAATTTATCTTCAATATTTTTTACTCAAGCTTGAAATTTGCAATATCGTCTTAACATGAATGGTTAAGCATCTCCAAGAGTTGGACAGTTCATCTCCTCTTGGCATGGCCCACTACAAAACCCTCGGATTGCGGGCGTAGCCCTCTATTTTCCGGTTTTATTTTGTCTTTAAATCGATTTTGTTATTTTTGTTTTCTTTTTTTACATTTTTTTACTTTTTAAATCTTTTTTGCCTTACACTGTAAGTGTGGGGCCTAATCTATCTGAAGTCTAGTCTAGACGAAGAGACAAATTGAAATTCATACACGTTTTGTTGAATGTTACCAGTCAGTCAGTTAATCCAGTCATAAGGTAGATTGCCTAAAACAAATTCTGGTGTAGTTTTCATTTTTTTTTTGCTTTATTTTACGAATTTGAGGATCGCCTCCAAAAATTTTCGGTGGAGTTTGCGTCATAGCCAAAAAATCACTAAAATAAGAAACACCCCTTTTTAATAATTATTTTGAACACAGTGAGCCCTAGCAAAAACTGTTTGGGATGGAATGGAAGATCGTGAGCAGTCCAATAAAAAATGATAACTCTGTATCTTCAATAGCTTTCGAGATATTTCACTTGAAAAAAAAAATAAAAATAACTAGGGTATAAAAAGAGAAAAATTATCTTTTTCTGGCGTATTTTTCAAATGTATCTCGAGAACTAATTATATTTAGTTAATTTTGATCGACCGATATTATATGAAAATTCGCGACCCCGATAGATCGGCCGACAGATCGCGCTGTTTGCGAGTATATGGGGTCTAAATTGAATTCGTATTTTTTTTTTCGCCGATTCCGGCTCGTCTTCCCAATTTTTGTGGGTTTCAGCTGGTCCGACCGAAATCGTGTAATGTCCTTTCACATTATGGCGTTATGGGGACATAAAACTGTTCAACTTTTTTTTAACCTTTTTTCACTGCACTCCCATACAATCTCCTTATAAATAATACGCAGCGAAAATGTCTAAATCTAGAAAGACCGCGATTCATGTCACGAAACCCCAAATCGTCCATCTGTAGGGACATCATAATCATCATTGAATTATTCAAAGGTATTTATTGGCACGACAACACATTTATCAGACAAGTCTTTCGAATCATTCCTTTAACGAAACCATTTTAATATATCTGTCTATTTTTTACTGTTCGTGCGTAAAACTTTTACGTGCAGTGGGAATATTGACATTTTTTTCGTCTCGGTATGGAAACCTCCCAGATAGGTACTCCTCGTTCCATCATGCATACGTAACGTACTCGTACATTATCATTTCATCAAGTTTTTTTTTTACATTTTATATTTTGTTTTTCGACCGCCCCGCTCCCAATGGAAATAATGTAATACAGTTTAATACGCTTCATGAAATTTGACAATACCAATAAATATATTATTCATCTCGTCCTACATTTCGGACAGGTATGAGTATATTGGGGCGTGTTCAGGCAGAAAGGACTCGACATGGAAATGAACTTATACCATATACGAGTAACTATGTATAACGAAAATAAGCAACTTATTCATTCCGACTCTGAGTGTGTATATATCATATGTATGTACATATATATTTACAGCATTACGAACGTGAATTTAATATTGAGATTACAATACTATCAAAATAGTACCTGTATATAATAGTTACTGAATATGTACAGTATATTACTTATTCGTATATTCTGATACGTAAAGGAAATGACGAATATACGGATATTTTGTTAAGGGGTGCCAGTCCCCAACTACCCCAATAGCGAGACATCCACCAGGGTTGAATAATTTTGCTCGAAACTAGTTATTGGGATATTTCTTCGGGCAGCATACGCTCTCCTGAAATAAATTTTTACCCAAGAATTTCACCATCTGCAACAGCTGTACACTGTACAGTTTTTAGAAGGATACACAATCGATATTTCAATTGTGTAGTACTATATGACGACCATTCACGGAAACTGTCAAACTCAATTATTAACAAACGGTCAAATCGAACATGCTAGCAGTTGTAACACGAAACTAACACTGGAAAAACCGGCAAGTGATCCGAAAAAAATACAGTCACTTTTCTAATGCAACTTTTGAGGCTATTAAGTAAATACGCATTTAAGTGACACATTTTCTCCACCTTTTTTAACTGCCTGGTGAAATTGGAGTGATCACCTGGCAGCTCTAATAACCCAGCAGAGTGCGGCTAAAGGGCCCAAATCGGAGGCCTTATGCGAGCTGCGCTAGGGGCAATTCTCTTACCTAACTTAACCTAATGCATAATTTAACTTCAGATTTTCAGTTTATCTACCGTATGACCTACAGGAGGCTATTCAAACTGCTAGAAATGTGAAAATAATTTTCATTCTTGGTTGCGACGCGAATGCCCACTATACGGTGTGGGGTACCACCGACACGAATGCTAGGGGTGAAGAGCTCTTTGTATGTGTATATAATTGACACTAACCTGCTACTTTGTGACGTGGGTTGTCAACATACGTACGTTATAACAAACCGACAGGAGGTTCTTTAGTCTCCGAGGACATCCTAGAATGCGGACGATATTGAAGAGTGTCTCCAGAGTACTCCTTCTCGGACCTCCGCTATATTCAGTTTATAATATAGGTAGAGAATCGTCATGCATAGGCTACAACCCCTTCCCAACCCACCGTCACCGTGTAACAAACAAGCGCTGGAGAGTATGGTGATCAACTTCACAGACGTTTTAACGTTTAGCGATAGCTAAATTATGTCCAGAAAGTAGACCTAAAGGAAATAAAAAACCTCCATGAGGGTTTTGAGAACTAGACAGGTATCGAGCTGTTTGCGGGAAAGGTTTTCAGACTGACGCACTCGGTGGCCGTGTTCGTTCGGTCACCGCTTTACGATCTAGAGAATGGAGGTTCCATCCTCGGCACAAACAAAAATTGACTGTGGGTTCTAAAAGAACTCTCACTGCACTCTGCCGAGCTTGTCAGTATGAAGACGGGTTGGATAGGATGTGCATGCTAGCAACTGTACGTCCAAAAAGTAGATGTGCTATCAAAACGTCGACAAGGCATAGAAATCCAATAGATGTTGACGCGCCCATGCCCCAAAAAGGGTCAAGGCAATTAACAAGACTTCGAGACTGGAAGCGGACTAGTCTTTATATAGGTACAAGGATAATTTCGGCGGCGCTCGTGAAGGCTGTTCTGCGAACGTTTTGAGGGGTCCGCCGATGCATCTAGACTTCGTAAAATTCTTTCGGGAAATTCTTCCGTGCCTAGTTTTATTTTGAAACATGGATAGATCTTGGACTGATTCTAGCGAAGAGGCACTGAAGATTCTACTCGATACTCATTTTCCCGACAGCTCAACCGTGTTTGTTCAGAGCACTATCACACAGTTCATTTTTTCAAAACAGAATGTCCTGTGGGTAATTTCGGGCTTCAACTAAGTCCGCTGGACCCGATGTCTTCATTCCGGCCGATTTACAACATTCGTCAGGTGCAGTTGCCCCATGTATCGAAACTATTTTTAAGCTTTGTTTGGACTTTGTGCATATTCTTAGCGCGTGGCTGGAGGTAAACGTTTCCTTCATTCCTAAAGCGGGGAAGAGTTCGCACGCGGGCTAAAAGAACTCAGGCCCATCAGTTTATCTTCTACACTTCTGAAAGCTTTGAAGCGACTAATCGACATCCAGTTGCGCTGCACGATCAGCGAACACTTACTTTCATCATCGCAGCATGCACTAAAGGTAGGTGGATATTGCTCTGCATTCGATTCTGGGTCACATCGAAAAGTCTCTGAGCTATAGGGAGTACATCATGGTCACATTTCTGGACATTCAGGGTGGCTTCAACAATATCAAGCAGAGCCGATCACCGAAGCTCTCGTGGGACTAAAAGTGGATGACTCTATGGTTGCACTTATCAATCTGATGTTAACGTCCACAGTCATATCTTTCGATACTAGGGGCCAAGAATAGAGATTATTGCTAACAAGAAATGGGACTCCATACGAATTAAGAGTGCCTGCCTAGTAGTTGCGTATGTATTGGATTCCATCAGTACACGAAGGGGTAATGCGGAATAGCAAGTATGTTACTCATACGATGAAACGTACTAGGCAGTTGGCATTTGAAGAGCTTTTTAAAATATTGCCGTCCCTATCCCTCTAAAGGCAACTTTCATTTGATTATTTGCGTATCAATTGGCAATGCGCTTTTGCTTAAATCGTATGAAGTGCTAGGGGCTTCGTCAAAACGTAGAAGCGTATGCAGGGGCACTCTACAAGGCGGAATACTCTCACCTGCCCTGTGGGACCGAAAAATAAATAACTAGCGCAACAGTCCCATTTGAACCAAGGCCTCGAGATGAATTAGCATCATCTCATTTATTAGATCGTGACGGAGATATGGGATCACCTACACGCTTAACCGCGTTATTAACCCCGAATGGGCACTCAGTTGAGTGGACTCATAGTTCGACACATAAATTTTATCGAAGACTACTGAAGACAGTAGGAATGCATAGAAGGCGAATTTGCTAACGTCTCTGTTGCTATATTACACAAGTTCCCTCGTACCCTTAGCGAAGTTGCAGAAAAAGCCCTAAGGGCCAACTATAGCAAAATCAAAATTGTCTTATTCACAGGGAAACATAACATTCTATCGGTAATGTCTCCTACCTTGGAAGGGGTAGGAAGGCTATTGGCGACACATGGGGTCTGCAACCTTATGTTCTGCATTGTCTTTACGTCTCGGTGCTGCGTCCTACAATGCTACATGGGGTATAGGTGTGGTAACTTTCCCTGTGCACTGTGGCAAATTGCAATTTGATAGCAACAGGTACAAGGTGCAGAGACCGGCTTGCGTGGCAATTAGCGGAACTCCCCGGACTACCCCATCCGCGGCGCCGAGCATGATACTTGGCCTGCTTCCGACGGATGGCGGAATAAATAACGAAAACTCAGCCATTAGAATTCGGGAGACAGGTCGGTGGAGTAACTTGTGTACTGGCCACGCAACAATCCTGAACGAAAATGTTATCCCAACTTCGACAGATTACACCTTACCAATTAACTATTGCACTGTTTTTCAGGTAGAGAACTACACTATTAAAAAGGCTGTGGTTTGGCTGGGACTTGACATGACAACATCAAAGGAAATCATGATTTTCATTTACTGCCAGGCTGCGATTAAATCCCTCGAATCAGGTTTGGACAAGTCGGCCATGAAGATGGCCACTGGATGTTCCTCTCGCGACGCGGTAAATCGAAACGATTACCCGCTTCCACGAATACCGAGCCAATCAGGAAACACTCATTAAAAATAAATAAGCTCGGTAAGCTTTCGGTACCGCGTATACCGAGCATACCGCACCACTGTCGTACCAAGTCAGGAAATGGCTTGAGAAGGTTTTTTGCCTTACTTTGTCAGGGTATCACAACAGACCTACATTGCTTGGTCTAAGCGTATTGTGTTAATACGGCAGCCCTCTAACCTCTCCTTACCTATTAGGCTGGTAAGGATAGGTTAGAGGGCTGCCGTATTATGCCGGTAAAGGTTTATTGCCCTATTTTCCGTGTTTTTATTAAAGATGATGGGCTCGGATATTATTGCAGTCCTAAGTGACCCCACAAAACACACCGTCACGATCTAGAAAATGAGATGATGCTAACTCATCTCGAGGCCAAGGTTAAGATTCGACTGTTGCGCCATTTATTTAAGTGACCCAATAATTTTAATATAGTAGGTCGTATAATTTTTTTTTTTCAAGTTCTAAATTATTTCAAATGGCCATAAAATATTACAAACGTACACCACATATCTCATGCATATTCACACAATCAAACCACTTTAATAATAATAAACCCCACATTTCATATCATCGAACCCACTTCAACCTGCCAAGCCATCCCTTCATCCTTGATTGCTACCAAAACGTCCTTGCGTAAAACTCAACAATTAACCTGCCAATTTTCATTAGCTCCTGCACTCAGTGCACTACAAGAAAATTGCATTAATCCTTGCCGGTGTTCGATGTTTATACCATTTGCATATCCTCGTGTGGACAGCAGGTTAAATATTAAAATTAGTATTGCCGAAATGAGGGCAGAGTCGCAATCTCATGCAACTGCATACGAGTACTTCACCGTGAGATATAATCAACAAAAGATACAGGATAAAATAAACGCGAAATTGTATGCAATGTCGAAAAAGGTATCGACAAAAAAACACGAAAACAACAACAACGTAGACGATGAATAATTAATTTTGATACATTTTTGCATGACTGAATCCATTGGCGAGCAGAAGTAATGGTGGTTGTTTCACTGGCACGAAAAACGAGTGTTGATTTTTTAATTTTATAAATTAATTCGCATTTTTTACAACATTTTATGCTTATCAGTTTTAAAGAATCTATGGAATAAGTACTCGTTATTAATGCGAGGTATCTTAATCTTGAAACGCAAAAACAGTTTTTAAGGTGTGCCTGCTTGAAATTCTTTTGTGAGACTTTCTTTTGGCAGGCGTCGATAGGGGGTGGAGTTTGTGAAAGAAATTTGAATATTCTCACGTGCATCGGATGATGGAGATTAAGAAAATATAGAGTGCTTAAAGGAAGCATTAGACGGTACCTTTGAGTTGAATATTAATTAACTGGCAGTAAACTTTTTACGATTTTATTGAAACATGTTGAAAGAGATAATTTATTCCTTCAGATAAAGGATCTACGATCGATATCCATGGATATGGAAATGATTAAAAATGGGTTTGGAGTCGATTTTTAAAGAGAACTGAAATTTATGACATCCATTCCATTTCAAGCTGTTAGTTTCTTGGCCACTACCATATAAAAATATAATGAAGGGGCATGTTGTTGTAGCTATGCGTCGAGTTTAAGTATGTATGCGTGTGCATGCGTCAGCAGTTAGCAGCGGCCTCTTCTCCTTCGATATCGAGGCCAAG
The DNA here is from genome assembly GCA_964017055.1 of Chloromyia formosa. Lineage (NCBI taxonomy): Eukaryota > Metazoa > Arthropoda > Insecta > Diptera > Stratiomyidae > Chloromyia > Chloromyia formosa. The sequence goes on along the minus strand of OZ024816.1, from coordinate 14,716,048 downwards.
GAAAATTGCGGCTTCCATTGGGGCCTCCCATAAAGCTACAGATATTAGTGGCGTGGGAGCTGCAGGACAGTTAATGATACTGTTATAAGCTACACACGCATTTGGAGCATCGCTATTAATCCGGGTTAGGTACGAATTTAGACGGGAGCACCAACCAGAGTGAAGTTGAGCCAGTGTGGTTTTTATTTTAAATCTTTGAACGTCCCTCGTGTGTAAAGAAGCAATGGCTGCCTTGTAGGTTGCGTCGTCAAATGGTATGCATCTTTGGACTTTTCATTCGAGGTACCTCAGGCCACGTCTGATGTTACAGGGTGGCGGTGTCTTGACCATAAGATTACTGCTGGGGTGATCATGGCGGTAGCAGCCCACAAGATACTGCTTTGCGAGAAGATAGAAGGGGTTAGGGCAATTGAGAGAGAGAGAGTGCTACTTCCACCGGCAGATTGATGGCAGCACCTGATGAGTAATGATCTGTCGGTGGTACGAAACCAGAGGCCGAGCGTCGCATTACACCTGGACCCCGATGCGAGCGCAAGGTCAAGTGAGCCGTCCGCCAACAATTCCATCCTTATCGCCTCATTTTTTCAATCCCCATTTTTACCTCCCCCGTTTATGTTGTGTTCCCCAGGCCTATGAATTTTTATTAATACATAAAGGACAGGGGCAACGAACGGTGAAAACCCCGCCCACGTCTCCCGAACTGAGCTACAGCCTACAGCCATCTTCGCCAGATGGCATGGCCCGGCCCTCATGGTCATTATGCTACCTTAGGCTCCGTCCCCACGGGCATCTTCGGATGCTCACCAAACCGTCCAATACAACTGTCTACCAGCCATATAGTTAGCGATCCATTTCGTGACTTGAGTGGGAAGCAATGTATTGCAGATGTCGATGTCAGACATAAGAGCTGAAAGCTTTTGCAGGTCAAGAGCCACCTGAATCGTTCTGTGATACGGACGAGATTGATTTAAGTCTTTATGGATTTCTGATGTTATAGCAGCCAAGGCCGTCATTGTTTTGCGCATGTTCCTGAAGGCATGGATCGTTAGCAGTGGTGGGAGTAGCGCTTCAAGCGTCTTGGCAACAGGTGAAAGTAGTGATTCGGGGCGATATGATACTCCGAAATTTGCCATTTCCCTGGTTTTAATATGCGGCTCACCTTTCCAAACTTCTATATTTCAGGAACCAGTAACGGCGATAGTCATAGGTTGAGGGTAGTCGTCAGGCACTCAAATGGCTGACGATTTAAGCTTCTTGAGCATGGTCATAGAGATACCGTCTGGTCCAGATGCTTTGGAACTCTTCGCTTTTTAGATGGCTGCAATAACTTAATCTGGAGTAAATTGAGGCGATTGGTTAACAGTTAAGTTTCGGATTCTTCTACGCATTATGCATTTGTGTTTGTTGGGAGGTGGGCGTTCAACAAACTGCCTGTTAGAATGATGAGCGCATTGGTTGGGATCGCCAACAGTTTTTTTTTGCCAAATCCAATGGCAACATTCCCTTTGTTTTTTGTTGGATTGGTTAGGGCTCTAACGGTAGACCAAAGCTTAGTGACTCCAGATTTGAGATTGCAGCTAATCAGGTGGGCATTCTATATAGCCCTTTTAAGCTCGGCTACTTCTGCGTTGATTTGAACATTGAGGTCGTTGGAATCAGAGCTGTGTAGACGATCTCTCTCATCTACCAATCAACTGACGTTGGAAAATTAGGAATTCTTCCAGCAGGAATGAATCTGGCCGCTGATTTGTTCAGTACTCGTCTAAAGTTGAATTCGGTATCTCACATTTCTGATAATGTAGACAACGCAACAAAGGCTTCATTGGTAAAACTGGTAAGCCGTTCGAATCAGCTTTGTTGTAATTGATGGAGGTGCGGTGTTCTGCAGGTTGGATGTTGAATGGACGGTCGAGTCTGATGATGATCGGAAGATGATCAGATGATAGTGTGAGAACGAGCTCCCAATATGCCAAGCTGGTGAGACTGGCACTGACGATAGAATTGTCAGGAGAGCTAGGGCATGATCCCACAATACGAGTGGGCAGTGGGAGTATCGTCATTCAAAGGACAGAATTCAGATGAATCCAACTGTTCAGTTATTGTGACCGAAGTGCCTTAGCTCATGATGCCCGTTATCGTTAAAGTCCCCAAGTACGAGGCGGTATTGTCCGGTGAGAAAAGGACAGAGGTTGACCCTGTAACTTGAGGGACAGCTCGAAACAGGGGAAATGTAGGCATTGAAAATTTCAATTTCCACATTTCTCGATTGTATAGCTTTGGCGTGTAGTTAGTTCAAGGACATTGTAATTGTGTACAGGTGGAGCTAATTCTCAGTATTGTACAGATCGGTGAATTAATAGTGCAAGTCCTCGGCCAGCGTTGGTCAATCGGTCCTTACGCACTATGTTGTTGGAGTTGAGCTTTGTCTCCTGGCACCAATCATGGTAGTTAATTTTGAGACCTATGCAGTCCGTTGCAGTTAAGTTGCACCAGTGAGAGAACGTTGAAGTTCAGGATTGTAGCTCCCGGAGTAAGATTGTGTTGCATCGATGGCCTGGGATGAGTGGTGGTGTTGTTCATCAGGGTAACGGTGAACAACAGCGGGTGAGCGCTGGAGCGTAATAAATTTCGATGGTACACTTTTGGTTGCAGGCATGAATCAGTAATATGGGGACTCGATGTCAACAACGAGTAAAACCGTCGAGTAATCGTCGGTCTTACTCGACGGTTTTGCTTTTTACATATTGCCAAAGTATCACCAAAGCAGGTCAACTAGTAAAAGTGGCGAGTAGTACTCGGGAGTAAAACCGCTAATCTATCACGCCCCGCACCACGGAGAGACACAAGACACCTAATGGCTTTTCGCGCCTTATTTTCATTCCAAAGACTTGGGAATTAATTCTGGATGACCTTTGGTCATGCAGAGTATCAATGTCCAATCGGAATAGAATACTTAGCTCAACGGAAATTGTCTTTTTTGCAGCCTAGCAACTTTAAGCGCTTAGTGCTTTGATCCTCAAATGCGCTTCATTTAGAGCCTAGAACCTTAGCTCCAACAACTTCGCACATAATTTGAAAGGCTTTTCGTCTCGTAGTAAAACTTAAAGACCATCAAACAATGATAACCCTAACTTCTCAGGCTTTCAAAAAGTGAGCATCACAATATCCTTCATAAATTCAAAAGAACATTATGTTTAAACCTGTAATAAAATTCATAGTCGAACGATACTATCTGCTGACGAATCAACTGCAACACTTTTAAAACAATAAACTCTGATTTATTGACGACTATTAAAAACGAGCAATTAAATTATAACGAAGGCAATAAAACAATACAACAAACAAACTCTTCTCAACGATTAACTATTACGTTCCTTTTACGCAACCATGAAAATGATGTCACGCAAAAAGATATTAGATAAAGTCAAGTAGTTCTAGCAGAGACTGGTAGTGACACTATGCCGCAAAGCCCTTCGTGGAACGCATTCCAAAAATAGATGTTACCGATGAAAATCAGGACGAGACGTTACGACCTTTTCCACTTTTTTTCCTGCTGTTCGTCAAATTACCATTTTTAGTTTTTATCATTAATTAAGGGTACACACAGTAGTTGTCTGAACTTCTTTCCAGATCGCTATGTTGCGATATGGGAGCCTTGAAAAAGCCTGCTGACTGCCATGTCAGGAGATTTTGGGAGAAATTCTCAGCCATTAGCAGTCTTCCGACATTTTCACCTGCACCGTCAACAATAAAGTATATGGATGAAAGAGGACTCGGTTTTTGTTTTTGGCGTCATGCCGCACGTTCACAGCGAGCTAAAATTTGTTTGCTACACGCAAATCTCGACTCACCCGGGCTCTGATATTAATACTTTTTCACGAAGCAAGTTAATACCTTTGCTTTGCATTCGACCCTTCGTCCTATGCTCGCTGTGTTTTCACTCGCTCCTTACGTTTATGTTAATTTAACAATTTGTAAATAAGAAAACATGCCAAGAAAAAGCTTAGCGAATTTTGTATTATCCAACATGGGAGTTTGTTTCTGAACTTGTACATGTACTTTTGTTATTGTAACGTTGTTCAACTTTTTGCTGGACTCCCTTTCCATTTCAACTCCAAATAAAAGTACCTAACTCTTGCAGATAAAACGGCTACAAATGAAAAATTGAGGACCCATTGTATGTATTGTATGTATCTTTCGAGCAGAGTTGTCTTTTGCATTGCGATTTACAAAGTTGTTCGACGCTCCGCGTATGCCACACTTTCCTACGTTGTTGTCTTATTCCTGCCATAATAATCTATCTCCATTTTCCAAAGCATTTTCTTTGGAAACAATATACACAACCGTACTCTCAAAAGGTACACAAAGAGAGTGAAATTTAAGATACACAAATCCCTCAAGTAATATTTCATTCGGTACAATGTCGAAAAAGAGGATATTTCTACTTGTTGTGTATACTTACTATACGTCCCGTATAAAAGTCGGAGAGATTCTGAAAAATGGCATAAAGCTTGCCGCGCCAGGTATCCTATGAGGTTGGCTGAACAAGGCTTGGCTTTCTCTTCTTTTTTTCCAAAATCCGCACAATACGTTTTGTATCTGGGCGTCATTTTCATCATCATCATCATCATCGAGTGAGAATATGTGGCACGTGTGTGTTTGTATGAAAAGTATGAGAAAAATTGCAGGCAAAAGGAAAAATGGCTAGGACGCTAGGTTGTGTGGTCTATTTCTGGAGACGAGAGTCACTGAAAATTTAATATGGCGGTAAACGAAGAATTGATGTAATCCTTCTTGTTGGTAATTTGTTATGTGGAAGGGATTCGTTGTTTCTTTTTTTTTCTTGCGTAAGAATTTTTTTTTGTGGCAGGCAAAAGTTTAGCAGGCATATTTCGAACGATTGTTTAAACAGAGAAAGTTCGGCATTTTAACCCCGTCCCATGCAAGTATATCTTAATGTTAATCAATTTGCTTTGGAGTTGTCTATGACTTGCTTTGAAAAATGTTGTCCTATCGCCCCGATTTAGGTGATGATGAATATCTACCAAGCAAATGAAAGAATGAACTCATTTTCTGACACAAGGACTCAGAATACCATCAAGAGCAGTCTTGTGCATTGGCAACAACAGCCCCAGTCATATGATATCCACCTTGCCTAGATATCACTTCATTGCCAAGAATGTCCTTTTTTGCACACCAAAGGACTCAAAATGCTTTCAATAGTACTCTAGTGGATTCGCCTTTACATCCAAAGTCACATGATACCCATCTTACCTAGATATTACTTCATTACCAAGAATATCTTTTTTCGACACGAAAGGGTTCAAAATGCTATCAACGCTAATTCACCATATCATACACATATCCACCCATCTTGCCACATATCACTTCAATGTCAAGAAGCTCCTTTTATCCTGACACACCTGCATCAGGGTCATAACATCACTGTGCGTTATTTATAATAACTCAAGGAAGCTATGTGTCGAATTTCGTTGAAATCGGACCACGGGAAAAACCTTGAAGAGTGATTTTCAAAAGACTTAGGCGAGTAACTCTGGTTTGAACACAGAGAGAGAGACTAATGCAGAAACGTACATACGCACAGCATGGATCATTGCATATGCCCGTCCAACATATGAATATATGGGACGGGCTAAAAATATCCAATTTAAACAAGGGTAGTACAAGTTTCAACGACTAGCGTATCCAAGATTTGTTCGGACTGCCCATTGGGAAATTTCACTACATTTTTTTCAGTGTATTCACAGGCTAAATGCGCATTTGGCACGCTGTCCAAAATCCGGCAAAGCAGCTATCTCAGTATGAAGACCAAGCTGGGCCTGTTTGGCTCCCTGGTACTGTCTGTGCTTTTGTATGGAAGCAGCACCTGTTAAGTTTCCGTAAAAGTTACCAGGAAGCTGCAAGTTTTCGTCATATGTTCGTCGAATTTTAAGATCTGGCCCGAAGCGATTTCAGTACGAATTGAAACGCAGGCGAAAGTGGCAGTGGATAGGTCACACATTGCGGAAGGATGATAACTGACTTGCTTTACATACCTTGAAACGGTATCAATCCCGACTAAGAGGGTGTCCTAAAATTTCATGGCGCTCTTCTGTGGCTAGAGAGTGTGAAGGTTTGGGTAACACTTAGGGGGAGCTGCATCCGATTGCCCAGTCAGCAAAGAGGGCACGATAAATTAGTTTGTGCTAAGTCCTAGCAATTTTGGGCTGTCCTTAGCAGTATGTAAAACATTGGTAAATTGTGAATTATAGACGCAAGTGCCAACATTAGATAGAGTAATAGCATCACATGTCATATTACTACTCTGGCCTAGGCTGGATTCTAAACGCTCTTTGGCACCTTTAAGATTCTAATACACGGGACGCGTAAACCCGTCGGGCGCGTCAAATCTACGATACCCGACCCGTGTAAACAGCACGCGGGCTTACGTTAACACACAACTTGTGGGCTGATGACGGGTACCGACGAGTACTCATCCTCCGTTGATGAGTGCGGATGAATCCAACACCAAACAAACGGAAAAAGATGATTTCAGTACTCGCAACTATACTGTCGAATCGTAAACGCACCTCGTGTAAACAAAGCGACGAGTGCATTATTTCCGCATTAGTAAAATTCCCTTCGATACCCGTTTTTGACGTTCCGTCTGTACTAGTCGCGTTTATGCGACTAGGGTAAAAATTACGTGAACGTGTATACGCGTCCCGTGTATTGAAAGCTTAAAACGCCTGTTAGTGACTACAGGGCATTGCCTAGTCGGACAAAGATAAAGAGGAGTATACCTTTCAGCTACTGTGTAAGTGTCCTGACCTTGGGTTCCTTTTACTTTACGACATCCTTAAGGAGATCAGCATTCATGAGCCCGAAGTCACATTAGACCGAGATTCGAATATAATTGCCATTTATGGGCCGGTGCAGGTCGCACTGCACTGTCGGCATTGGGCAGAGTTCAACGAAAAGCTTTCAGACTTATTGGTGATGACGATATAACTTCCTGGATAGAACCACTTCAGCACAGACGAGACGTTGGTTGTCTATCACTTTTTTATCGATACTTCAACCGCCGCTGCTCTGCTAAAATAAGTAGTTTAATTGCCGATGTTGCATTTCCTGTACGCAACACCAGGCAGTCAACTCGTGCCCACCACCTTACAATCGAAACTAGTGTCAGTCGAACAGCAAAATTTTATGACTCCTTCCTATGCAGAACAACTCGAATGTGAAACGCTTTACCATCATCTGTTTTCCCCTGCAACTACGACCTGCAAAAATTTAAACAAAATGTCCACCGTCATTTAATTTCGTCTAATCCAGCTCAACCCATCCCCTTCCTCTTACCTTCATTTCCTCACCTATTAAAGCTATGCTATTGCATTAAAGGGTATTCCCTAAGCTTTGGTGTTAACATAGAGAAAAAAAAACCTTTTATCGATAGCTCCGGCTTGGATTGTGAAATTTATAATGTATATGATGATAACCGAGCGGATTTCACCTGACTGCAAAAGAGTGTATTTGATGTATTGCTATCAGGCGTTGTAGCCACAGGCTGGTGCGCAGGTGCATAATTTTTCCATCGACTCTTTTGCTGGGGAATGGGGACATGGCTTCACTCGATGGGCCCATTCCAGATCAGTGTTTTTTTTTTTTTTGTTGTCAAAGGTGATGTGGGAATCTTCAAATAACTCCAATAGCGATGCGGGAATATGTCTTCCGCATCATCGGTATGTCGAGTTTATACCGACTAAACCTTAAAACACCTTCTTATCTCCAGTTTTCCTGCGGGATCACCTCTCGGTATTACTTCGCAGTGCCGGTTGTGGCTAATCAGCCATCGATGAGCCTTGTAAACTTACGCCTCTACTTCCTCCTTCTGAAGTTTCTTGTGGATATCACATACGGTGCGACTCACTGAATTCCAGTTTGGCGTAGATTTTAACATTTATTCCACCAAATTCTGAGGACTAATGCCACTATCCAATTCCGCCTCCAGTTCTTCGCGGTTTTCTGAAAATCTCGGTGGAACAGAACGTGCTCTGGCTGGATTCTCCGGTTCTTCCGCACATCTTGTACAGTCTCGAGAATCATCAACTTGAAGCGGTGTATATATTTTTGATATCCACCATGTCCTGTTAGGAACTGCGTGAGGTAGTGATTCACCTCACCATGCTTTCGGTTCATCCACATAGTAATTTGTATGATAAGTGTATGCGTAGTCCGGATGGCGCAACGGTTAGCACGTTCGCCTTCAACGCACTGGGCCCCGGTTCGATTCCGGGGGTTTACGTGTCGGACTATGAGCCCACTCAGCTGTTAAATGAGTACCCATTATGGGGTAAATAACTCGGTTGAGCGTGTTGCTGATCACATACCTCTGCACAAAAAACCGTCACGATCTAGAAAATGAGATGATGCTAACTCATCTCGAGGCCGTGGTTCAAATTGGACTGTTGCGCCAGTTATTTATTTATTTAAGTGTATGCGTCCAACGATGCTTCTTCCCAACGTTGTTGCCATTTCATCAGGAATTCAAACCTTTCTCTGTTTCTCCATACTTCCGTCACTTCCAATGTAACCAAACGAATACTTGTAAAAATCCGGAACATTTCATCCGCCAGAATATCTATTGTGATAATTCCAGATATACCGAGTTGATCTTTCGTGTGTTGCAAGCGTAACGACGTGCACCGCTCTCCATACTGGTGATGCGCACAGCAGGAGTGAGGTGATAACTCCTCCTTATCTGAGTGGGGCCTCCTATATTGGGCATCATCCTTGCCAAAACCGCTGTGGAAACTGTCGCTTTTCCACATTCATACTTGAGATACTCTCCGAATGTCAACTTCGCATCGATCATCACCCCCAAGTACCTAATAGCGGGCTTTGAAGTAATAATGCTGTTTCCGACTCTGACATTTAGGGAGCTCCTCTTTCGGCGACGGCTTCGGTTTTCTGCTCAGCCTGCCCCAGTCCAACCTTCTCCAACCACAGCTTGATAGTTGTGATTGCTTCACTGGTGTACATTTCCGCATAGTCAGAATCCCTAGCGAACACAACGACTGATATATTATCTGTGAACCCTATTATTGTCACCTCCCTAGGGGTAAATATGATTAAATATGCCATTATTCATAATGTTTGACTGAGAGGACCGAGTACGGATTCTTGTGGGACGCCTGCTGTTACCTCATACTCGTACTCTTCAGGTCCGTCATTTTTATTATTTCCGATACGTTTTGTGGTACACCAATCGTTTGCTATGCCCCATGAACCCCATCGGCAAGAATGGGTTGGGCGGCAGGTGGAGCACATCGCTTATTAGAAAGTAGACAACATTGAGTTTTTGAGGCGTTAAACTCTACTCGATTCGCTTTCCCCCATGCAATAATTTTTGAAATGTCTTCATTTAGTGAGTCAAACATGCGATCTCTGTTGATAGATGTTGAATTTCGGTGAGAGTCAGCTACAAAGTTGAAAGAGTAAGTGTAGTCAAGGGTGCTATCGTCTGCAAAGCTATGGATTGAGTTAGAAGTCACGCTGAGAAGATCGTTGATGAAGAGAAGGAAGAGCGTTGGTGAAAGGACAGTACCTTGGGGGACACCTGCGTTGGTGGTATGGCAATTTGATTTAACTCCATCAAGGACGACCTGAAGCGAACGGTCCTGGAGGAAACTTTCGATCCATTTAACTAATTTTGGGTCCAAACCAAAAGCCTGGATTTTAGCTAGAAGAGCCGGATGCCAGACTCTATCAAAAGCTTTCGAAATGTCGAGGGCAATGATTTTAGCTTCGCCAAATTGGTGGATACAGCAATTCCATCTTTCGGTGAGGTATGTCATTGGGCCGCCGGTGGAGCGCGAAGAACGGAAACCATATTGCCGATCATTGATGAGATGGTGTGAGTCAAGGTAACTCATTAATTGGTTGTTAACCAGGGTTTCGAAAACTTTTGATAGGGTCGAAGTTAGTGCTATTGGTCGGTAGTTAGATGGATCACATGCTTCTCCTTTCTACAAAACTCTCGAGTTGCGGATGAAGCCCTCTACTTTTCGGTTTCATTTTCTATATTTAAAGGAAAGAATATTGAACATTTTATCGTTTTATTTATTCAGATCTCCTTTTTTTTATTGTTTGACGTGAAATTATTGGTGTGGGGAAATTTAACCCGTTTTCACAACCCTTTGAAATTTTTTGCCGGATCTTTTATTAGGAATTTTTAAAATATAAAATGTTAAAACCTTTAGATACTATTCAAGAACGGTTCATAAAAATTTGAGCCCCGTAGGATTGATAGATGCCCAAAAAAGGTACATTGAAGAGGAAAAAACGTGATTTCTCAGGAGAGCGCTTTTTTGATAACGTTTCATGACATATTTCAGTCTATAATTATAACCCCAGTATCGATTATAATCGATACTTGGGTTATCGTTGAGACCAGAAATGATATCTAATCGATTGGTGCGATCTTTCAAAACCTTCTTACTAGTTTTAGAATACCTATAAAGAAAATATTTTATGAATTTGTTCAATATGAGCAACTAGTACAATTCAGGTCTGTTAGAAGGCCATTCGCTGCTTGTAGTTATGGATTTGTTCAAGAAAATATTTTTTTTATCCATTTATTTATAATTGAGATATTTTCACCATTTTTTACCAACATGACCAGATTGACATGAAGAATTTTTTAAGCTTAAAAAATGTTTTATCATTATTTTTTTTCGACTGAGACCCCCCTTAAGAAGCGGGCTCAAACGATTTTCCAGCACAACAGTTTATACAATGTTTTTATGCTGTACACGCAATGTCAATTCCAGTTAATTTGGAATTTCGTCTGCTCTTCGCAAGTGTGTATGTACATTATTTCCCTATGGTATCACGGCCAACTAGTTGGGCGTGTATGTGACCGCACTATTAGATTTTCGTCATCTTTGACGACAAAATATACAATATGCCTTATTTTAATGGAGAACAATTAAATTTCTGAATTTTTATTTATGTACTAAATGCATGTGAAAAAACGAAAATGAGAATTTTAAGATTAACACCTTAGGACAGCTATTAAAGATTTTAATGACATAGTCTTTCTCCACTTTGAAAGGAAATTTACATTCTCCAACGTACACTACCTCAATTATCGGGTCATAAAACCGATAAAAGTACCGAGTGCCGAAAAAAGCAAGTCGACTTGGAAATTACCATACCAAGTGCAACATTTCCAGCACTCAACACCAAATAAGAAAGCCAACGTGTAATAAATCTACGGAAGTTGTCGCTTCTTGCTTTCATTTCATGTTCCATTTTTTTTTTTTTTTTCAAAAATGACTCCGTCTTCTTTGTCAACCCTTCGATACAATCCTTATCACCACTTCGCCAACCCCGAAAATGCTAACAACATCAATATCAACTTTATTACATATCAGCGACAACAATGCAACAACCGAACGTGACATGTCAAGAAATCTGAAAATTTATTGTCAATAGCATAACATAAAGATCATTACTAGATACTTTCCATGACATTAACATATTTGACAAGATACCCCAGAGACGGCGATTCGATGACTACCCTGCTCGGTTGGTATAATATGTACAAGTATGTATGTGGAAACTAGGGTGGCATCGTCATCGTCGGCACAAATCCGGAAAAAAATGTTAAGGAAGAAACTAACACGCTGTTGGTATTCGGCTCACTAGGACTGAAGGACTAGTATTTCTCATTGACGCCCTAATCGTAACAACGAGCTACGAAAAATACTGTACACACCCGAATGGACTACAGGGACGAAATTACAGCGGGAAAGAAGAAGAACGAGTCCCTACACGTACTACATCTTTCGTCTGCTACGACGAGACTATAGTCCATAAAAAGCATAAAAGGGAAGCTATTTGGAACGGTTAGTAAGTTAAGGAGGTGGAGCACCCGGGCACCAAGCTGGTATTGATTATCGACAAATGCCTGCCTGTCTTTCACTTGCCAAATCGAACCGTGGAATATATAAATAGGCGCCCCGGAAAATTCATCGGCGGGAGTCAATAAACGCCCCGGGAAGAAAATCGATTTTGGCCACAGGGTCATAATCAAAAAAACCGTCATCAGTGGCGATAGACGTGAGAATGGCAAAGATGAAAATCAATCAGGAAATTTCAGACGAACACTGAATGGTAGTGTGGTGTCACAGGGATGATGGTGGTGAAGGAATCGACCTAAGATACCACACAAGTCGGTTTGCCTAAATTATGGATGGTTTTGATGGTTGACAGCGGGACTTTGTGGAAAGCCCCCTCGAGAAAAAATTAATGTTTAGCGAAATAATGCTAATGACAATCGTTTAAGAAGTGCTTGATTGGGCGGAGTTGTGAGGATGATGAGAGTCTTCAGATTTTTTTTTCGGAAAATGGCAGACAACAGGAGTCAAGGCTCAACAATCGTTTTTGAAGTGACTGTAAAATTCGTCATGGAATTTTTCAGTCGATTAACTGTAACTGGGATATCTGTTCTGTAGTTTTCGGGTGGTTATGCAATAAGGAGGGAGTGAAAGAAAATAGTATTTTTTTTTTCTAAAATAATATTCGAAATTTCATCAATTACCTACATTGGACGCCTTTTTATGTTTTACATTCGAATACACACAAACATCTAAATAACCTGCTATATCTGAACCCAGAGACCTAAAAGTCTTCATATTATTTTCAGGATTTTGGCATCTATCCAATTTTCCGCCTCCTTATGAAATTAGGTTTTTCCTATGAAAAAGTTTACGAGGCACACCAAAAATATACTCGTACATATAAAAAAAAACTTACCTCGGCCTATCTTTTTTGTATCTTCTGTATATCCAATAATGTAAATTCTTTTATCATATGTACCTTACCTTCGTCGCATCCGCACATCTATCCGCTCTTTATTTCTATGAATGTTTTCTCACCGTTTCTGTTTTCTTCCAATTTTATTTCAGATTGAAAATCGATAATAATGGCGGTGCATGGTGTCCTAAACATATGGTGAATCGAGGACTTAACGAATATCTACAGGTCGATTTGTTGCAAGTTCACGTTGTAACAGCAATACGGACACAAGGACGTTTTGGCAAGGGTCAAGGACAAGAATTTACGGAAGCCTATGTATTGGAATATTGGCGACCCGGCTTGCCGAAATGGAGACGATGGAAAAATATTCAAGGCGAAGAGGTATGTCATTTATTTAATGATAGTTCTGGTTATGTTTTTGGGATATTATATTATTATTATTGATATAACAAGAGTAGCTTTGAGGTGGTAGTAGTATACTCGTATTTTGGCGTTAGTTGTCAACGTTTGCGATCTGAGAATTAGGGCGTATGACTTAGCTCATAGCACTTGTTTTGACCTTCAAGGTTTCCACATTCATTAGACTCGTTAATTGCAGATAAGTCGCGAGCTCAAAATAATGCAACGGATTTTATCAAATTCATCATCATCATCGTGGCGGGGCAGCCCGACGTCGGGCCTTGGCCGCCTGGAAAATATATAAAATTACTTGGTACAATTTCTGGCATTAATGGCATAGGATTGTGTTCATCGGCCCGTCCCATGCAATACATTTTAATTTTGATCTATTTTCTTTCAAATTGCTTGATTTGCTTTGAGAAATGTTGTCTTTAGCGCCCCTATTTATCAGATACCCATATCTACCAGGCGAATGCAAAAATGTCCTTCTTTCTGACCAGAGAACTTAAATACCTTCAACAGTAGTCTAGTGCGTTCGCCTAATGAACCCCAATTATAATACCCACCTTGCCCATTAATTGCCATTTTGTCATTTTTCGGACTCAAACTGGCAACAGTCCTAGCCAAGACTCAAAATGCCTTCAGAAGTACTCCAGTGCATTGGTCTCAGCATTCTGAATCAGGAGATTCTCATATTTACCAAGTTTGGTTTCTGTTTCATTTCATCATCAAGATACTTCTTTTGTACTGACGCACACCTGCGACAGGACCAACATGTTACCGTGTGGTCCTTGGGTAACCCAAGGAAGCTACATATCAAATTTTGTTTAAATCGGACAACGGAAAACACCAGGAGGAGTGATCTTTGAAAAGACTTAGACGAGTAACTTCGCTTTGAACACAGCAAAGTATACCGTTAAACTAGTCGATGACCGAAATTACTGCCACCGGGTCGTGATCAGGGTTACAAAAGGAACCTACATACCGAATTCGGTTAACATCAGACGACGGGAAGTGCCCAGACTAACGCACAAACAATCAAACGCACAGCATGCGTAGGACTTTATGTCATTACACGAATACCTATACATACATATATGCTGCTAATTGTCTTGACCCCTCCTGGGGTATGATCGCGAAAGCATCTCTTGCATTTCTATGCCTTGTTGATGTTTCGATAGCATAACTACTTTTCGGATGTGCAGTTGCTGGCATGCACCTCCTATCCGCGCCATCTTATCCTGACAAGTTCGGAACGCAGTGGGAGTTCTGTTAGTACCCACAGGCAGTTTTTTGTTCGCGACGAGGATGGAACCGCCATTGTCTAGATCGTAGAGCGGTGACCGAACGAACACGTTCACCGAGCGAATATATGTGACGGGCCAGAAATGATGTTTTCATCCTTTTCTCATAGACAAGTGTGACCTGAGCTGAGGATAACAATTACCAATTTTGATTTCATTCGTTCATTGAAGGCCGCGGTAACTCGTTGAGAAAAGCGTCGATTTACTAAGCGCAAAGTCACAGGTTCAGTTCCTACCACAAACATATTCAAACAGTTGCTTTTCTGGCCGGTCTCCAGTTGACAAGCTGTGAATGAATTCATGATTTGGTACAAATTAGAGCTAGAAAGTTGACAGCGCGACAACGGCTGGAAGAAGGGGTAAGCGCTGGTGTATACGCACAGAAATTAGATGTTTACTTGTCACTACGCCTTCCAGCTTTCTGTAGCGTCTTTCAGGCGGAGATCACGGCTGAAGTGTTGGAATGGCTGGGTCGTAATGTCGTATCCGCAAAGGATATTATGATCTACACCAATAGTCAGGCAGCGATTAAAGCCTTGGACGCTGCTTTTCCTAAATTCGAAAATCGTTGTGAAATGTCCCTCTGCTTTCAAGGGGTCAGTAACTTTTTCAACATCACTCTGTGCTGGATTCCGGGACATAGTGGGTTCAGCGGTAACTGTAAGGCGGGCGAGCTTGCTCGAGCGGGTCCGACCTGTGTAGACATGGGGTGTTTGTTGTTGTACTATCAGAATATCTATAGAAGTATGCAAGAATCTAGTCAAGACGAGCGCACTCGGCCGTGCTAACGTCGGATTGATAAACGGTAGTACTTGCAATACATAGGCAGATTGGACCGACCTTCATTCCCCATCGTTCCTCAGGGCTGCTGATGCTAGAGAGAAAGCATCTCAGAAAGGTCAAGGAGACCATCACAGTGCATTGCCTGATAGATGAGCGTCTGAGACGTCTGCGGCTTCCAATCAATGACTATTTCAGAAGCTGTGAGGATGAGGAGAAAGATGAAACAATACTTCACTTCCTCTGCACCTGCCCTGCTCTTGCTAGTAAAAGAATGGAAACTCTAAAGTCTTTCTACTTTTTTGGCATAGATGACTTGAAAGGCGTTAATGCTGGTCATCTACTTCGTTTTATTGACAACTCCGGATGGTTTGACGACCAGGCACTCGCGTCTTTTTTTAACTTATAAGGTATCACAAAGTACCCAGGGTCGTCTATGTGTGCTGTACTCTGTACGTCAGCCTTTCTAACCTGCGTTATTGATGGCCTCTCTGACCAACACTAGGTTGGTTTCCAGGGAAAACAATTCCAATTAGAATCACCCAAGATAGCTGAAAAAACCAACCGGTTTCGATATTGTTGTTACTTTTTATGTGGAGCTGCTCAAGGTGTTAACAAAGTTCGTTGTCTGGCGCTCTGCTCACACGGGGATACACAAATCTCGGAACGACTGAGATACTCGGCGACTAAGAGATACGCCATGTGGCAGCGGAATTCATATGGTGATAATCCACTCGCGGATATTCGGTAACTGCCGGATACTAGGAGACACGACATGCTAGTCTCCGAGTCACGCACTGTTACTAGATATTTTGCAAAGCGCGCTGGATATCACGCTCGGTAGCTATGAAGTCTGGATCACCACTCTACGATGCTGCATCTAGAGAACTCCCACAGCGCTTCAAGCTCGTCAGTGGAAGACTGCTCTGATAGGAAGTGTATGCTAGCAGCCGCACTATCCGAAATTTATGTGCAATCGAAACGGCAGCAAGGCATTCCTATGCAAGCGATGTTGACGCGCCCATGCCCCCGGAGGGGTCGAACCAATAAACGACTTGATAAACGCACATCCGGAATACGGAGGGATGAGTATTGGCCATGTGACGATGGTGGCTAACTACAGTCTCGAGTCTCCAAGTCGCCGTATCCTAGAGATTTGGGCACTCAGATAAGAATATCTGTCGAAGAAAATGGCACGAAACTTTTCCCTTTGTGAGAAAATATTGAATCATGCGTATGTCTTTTGTTGCTAGGTTTATTTAAAGTTTCACTTCAACTTCAACTTGATTTGTAAAATACTAATAAAAAGTGGCCAACTTCCGAGCTTTTGTTAGTCCCTCCTCGGATTGTTGGTGAGTGGTGAGCCTTCCTAACTCCCAATCTAACCAATTCAAAAAAATACATATCGCCGGTGTATTGCCTCTTCCAACTAGTCGGCTCACATTTCACGTTTTGAATTTTCAATTTCCTTTTTAAGTATTGAGTACACACGTACACGTTCCCATTTCATCAGCATCCGGAAAATTCTAACAATTTTCGCGGGCGAATAAACTTTTTCCATTTTTTTCTGTATTGTCATTTTCCAAAATGAAATTTAAACAGAAATGTTGTTGTTCTCTTTCATCATGGAATGAAAAGTTGTTAAGTCATCTGAGTAATTTAAATTAAAAAAAAAACGAAGAATGGAGAGTGGAATTTCGTTGACAAAAGGTTGACTTCCATTTTTGTGTTTTTTTTTTCTTTTTGTAATTTCGCACTATGACGGTTGGTTTTTTTTTACTTTTTCTATCCTTGTGCGAGAACAGGCTCGAACGGAGCGTGGTGATAAAAATTTCAATTTTCTGCAGTTATACATTTAAATCCGCACGATATAATGTTAATCCAATGTTGTAAGGGATAGAGAGGTGTAGAGATTCTGGAAAACAGAACTCATACTCTCCGAAACAATACCGGGAAGCAAGACAAATGTCCTGGGAAGTGTATAATATCAACAACAACAATTTGATGATTAAGCGTATGTTTATAGTGGCAAACTCCACCGTTTTATAGGCAGTTCTGCCTAGTTCAAGTGGTAACAGAATGAATCCTATTGCAGTCCCTTCATGATTTTCAACGTTTTCCCTCCAATCAAAAATGTTCCAGCGCTTTCAATATACGCATGTCTCTTTTAATGACGGAAGTTTAATAAATGTGGACATACCCTTAGCTGTCCAGCTATCAAACAAAGTCGAGCCCCCTCCGAATTCGATTTCTAGATCCACCATTGCTCACACGGGAATACTCAAATCTTCGAGTCCAAGTGACTCGACTAAGAGATCTGCCATTTGTAATCAGACGGTGGCACTCATATGAGAACACTCCAGTCGCGGAAACTCGGGAATTGCGCGACCGGAGACTCAAAATGCACTCAGTCGCTTGATTTTCTTGATTTTGCGAAGCGCACGGGATAAACACACATCTGGAGTCCGGGGGGGAACTGAGTATTTTGATAGGAAACTGACAATTTCAATCGTGTCCATGTGAAGATGACGGGCAACTTCAGTCTCGAGTCTCCAAGTCTCCGCATTCCAGTCGTCGAGTATCAACGTGTGAGTAGTACCTTAGCGTAAAATGTGCTTTATCAGAAGAGATAATTTGAACAAATCGCGATTTAACGATCTATCGTTGCCAATCTGGCGCAAACAATGAGATCTGCTAAATATGTGACAGAGACCGAGGACTATCAGTTAAGCAAATGTCGTAAGTGGCTGGTCACGAGCCGGAAATCGACAGGACAAAATTTCGTTTACCGAAGAAAACCACCAAGGGTTTCAGCGATGGCGACTCTCATTTAAAAGCATGTACAGATTATGATACAAGTAGGGAGAAGTGCGAAATAATCGACGGACCCTTGGACTCCTAATTAATAAAGCTTCATCAGTCAGTGGTTGCGAACCCCAATAATACTATAGCAGAGCCAATCCAAACTGTCGGTAGACCAGAGGTTGCTTTCATACTGAACAGACCGATCTAATTGGAAGGCCTCAACAAGGCAGACGACTTTGGGGCTTTCTCACCGGGTAGGACGTGTAATCGACAGGTGTTATTGGACACCAAAGTGTCCATAGGGACGGAGCAAAGGTTTGCTGATGTGACCGTGAAGGATCGGGACTGCCATCTGGCGAAAATTCCTTAGCTTGAAGGCGGCGGCACAAGCTTGCTGTAGCTCAGTGACAGAATGCGGGTGGGGTTTTGCCATCTCGCTGCCCCTTTACTATTGACATTCTAAAAATTCTCGTGCCTTAAGGTACACAAGCACACACACGGGTACCAATGTCCCACGACCTTCAAAAACCAAGCAGATGAAAAGAAAACTACTTAATGGAAATGGTCGTCGACTGTGTTATGTATGTGACACTGCTCCCCGGCCAGATGGAGTAGACCCTGGCCTCTCTACCGTCCGTACCTTCGAGGTAGAGAGTTTACTGTTTCCAAATGTCAACAACCCGCAGCGTGATATAATGACAGAGCTGTCATTATTGAAAAATCCCTGACAGTGAATTCGAATTGTCACGACAATGTGACAAACGTTTTAGGAAAATGTTTGACAATTGCCAAGTCGAATAGACCATCGGAAAAGTTATTCATTACAGACAATCGAATCGACGGACAGCAGACAGCATTCTAATAGACGCAGTCGAAAAGACGTCGTCCTGTTTTCTGTCTTATCGAGGCTTTTAAATCGCAGTCTACTCGATGTTAACGAGACTATAGTCTACTTTAGGTCGGTCGATTAGATCGGTCTGACCGGGAAAGCTGCTAGAGGGCAAGATACCATTTGCAAAATTCATGAAAAATATCATTCAGTGCACAATTGAACTAAATTCCAATGACCCCACATTGGGCGCCATATATTATGATACTAATTTTCGACCTCAAATTGAACTAAATTCAAGCCGAATTTCATAACTAATTTAACATTGCAGAGTTTCTCAATTGTCTTCACTCAGTTCAGTTCATTTTTTTAATCTTATCAACTACAACTTTTCTTTATATTTTTTTTTCAACAGATTCTCAACGGAAATATTAACACTTATAGCGAAGTTGAAAATATCTTGTCGCCGCCAATGTTTGGATCAAAAATTCGGATATATCCTTACAGCAAGTATGATCGAACAGTGTGTCTGCGAGCTGAAATCGTCGGATGTCCTTGGGAAGGTAAGTCAATGAAATGTATTCTTTGTAATAAACTAAGTGATAGATACTAGATGGATGATTTATGCTAAATGGAACCAAGGCTAGAACATTCTAAATCAGCCACTTTATTAATGATCCTTCTACAACACCTCCTTACTTCCCAAAATCATATTAATCATCGTCGGACAACCATGGAAAATTTATGTTTCCTGACTCCTGGCATGAAAATAAGTGGCCACCACATCCGTTTCAAAGTATTCAAAAAACCACTTCATGATCACTTCACAACGCCGATGTATTATCCGCCTGTTTGATTTCACGCACTTGCAATCAAAACCGCGACAAATTTCATATCGTCTCATTTTTCCCATTGCCCATTGCTTCATAAAGTGTGGTGGTCGTCGTCCTGTTTTCTTTTTCAATCGTCTGTAAGATGCCGAGAAAATATCCGGCATAGCAGACTGGCAGCAACAATTTGATGTAATTCTGTCAAAAAAAAAATCCAATTATATATGCCATGCGCCTGGCACAGCTGTTACTGCAGAACGTACGGATAAGTACGACCACGTATGGGGTACAATTGGACAAGGGATGCTGGCCTGGTACCAATTGAGTAAAGCCGCGCAACCCAGAGAAAAGAAAGACCAAGACACACATTGAAATGTCTTTTGCGAGAAAATGATTAACACGTGTTCCGAGAAATTCCTCTTTGGGTACTTAAGACGTCTAATGGATGTTGACGGAGTGGTTAGGTACAGTATGTCCTGGAAGAAGAAAGTTATGTTGTTAGAAATTCAGCGATATCAGATCAGATGACCCATGATTTTTCAAACACCCTCAAAGCTTACTTCATTACTGAGTGAACATACTGTACCGCTCCAGAATATCCTTTGCCAACCTCCGAGTCCTGTCTTTCAAAATTAATTGTTAACATTTTCACACCGCACACTTCACAGCCACAGTGGAGACATACGGCAAGAAGGGGCCCGAGATAGAGAAATTCTTCACAAGCGCTACTAATGAAATCTAGTTGATGGCTAAGAAAACGGTGAAGACGCAACGGCAATGATAAAATACGTGAAAAAGATTACCCGTTCGTATGTGCATTCATATCTGCATGGTCCGTACGAGTAGGTAAGGTAGCGAAAAATTTTCCATTTTCCTCATGGTGCCAGAAGAAACAAAGAAAATCAGGAGTTGAAGGAGGAGAACTCGTTTCGCCTGTCTTCCGCTGAAGACTATATATCTAACATAAATGTGACATGTTTTTAATTAGAGAATGGAACGCGATGCGCTCCAATTGCACACACGCATTCCCTATTTGTTCATTCCTTTCGTGGATATAATGAATGTCTTGAGGATTCGAGTTTGGATGTCTATGGATTGAAGTAATTTGGCGCTGAAATTTTCTGTTGCAGTTTCGAAGAGTTCCCTACCAAAAGTTATAAGGATTGCATGACTTCAATTCAGATGTCATAATTTGGACAACCGTGGGAGATACTTAATGAAGTCATATTCTTAGCGCGGCCGTCCATTGAAAGCATATTTGAACGGCAACGAGCTTCCGCGACACAAGCGGCAATGCAGATCGAAAGTTGGGAATTTTCGTGAACATACGTCCACTATAAGCGTATTTGAGCGAAGCGGCTACGAGCGTCTACGTGCGTCAAGCAACTCAAGCGCCGGACTCAAAACAAAAAACTGGATTTGCCGCTCGTAGCCGTGCGTTGCTTCGAGGAGTGTATGCGAAAGATGCTTTGTGCCGATTGATTTTATATGCAATGGAAGAGATATAGTTAAGCAAACTGAGGCCGAAGACGGCGGCAATGGCCGCTTATTTCGTGAAAGCTTGTTAACGCTTATATCGCGGGAGTACGCAGCTGCTCCAATATGCATGTAGTGGACGGCCGGGCTTAGGCATATAGGGAAGTAGAATAGGTGTACCAATCTGGTGCTTCTCTGATGTTATCGTGAGAGATCAATTGCAGTTTAGATCAAAGCTATCGGGACTATCTTGTGTACATGGTGTCGTATGGGATCACATCTGGATCAGAGTTAAAAGCAAATTGGCTGAACGTCCACTTGTATTTCGGCAATTCGCTCTGTACATTTGTATCCGAAGTCTGTAATGCTATAATTTGTTCAGACTGAGCCAAATCACGTGCTTTTCGGCCGCCATAATAGCTCACGCCTGAAACGCACGTTCCTTTAAAATTGTGTAAAATTAAAAAAAAAAGCCTCCTCGAATAGCCACCATAGATGAGGAAGCTAATTTGGCTGATTTTTTTCAGCAAAAACAAAAGGCGCGTTTTTTTAACAGCTATCCAGAGCAGAGCAGGTTAAAACCACACAATTACACTAACAATTTGATCTGAGCTGCTCTGGATAGAAGGTTAGTGTAAGAATTCTACTCGGTTAAGTAGTCTGCCTTTTTGAAATAAAGGCGGCGCAGGTGTCGAAGGTTTGAGGTTAGTGAAGGTTGCTTTTGTCAAATCACAGTGCAGGGCAGTGTGAACGTTCTTCGGTGATTTTCGAAATCACCCGACGAAATCATCTCATTTCTGCCGATGTGAACCAAACATAATTCCCTACGCGTCGAATCATCATCATCATCATCTTATGGTGGATATTTGTTTTCACCAACTCTGTTCGCGTTGAACGCTGGAACGAACGGCCTGGATCAGGTGATGGACGAATGCAAATATCCACCATACAGATAACAGACAGTCGAGGTAAAAAATACGGATACTTACTCTCATAAATAAAGCACTAAAATAAAACGTTTCGACCGGTACCTCCGCGAGATTCAAATGGGAGTGCATCAAACTACATAAATAAATGGCGGTCTATGAGGGTTGTGTGTACACTAAGAGATGAAAGTTCTATCGTGAATAGGTGCAGAGATATAAGCAATGTATGAAGGTGCCTCCTGTACGAAACTTCCTCAACTCCCCCCATGATACTTTAAAGGCCTAGGATAAATGAACATCAGTCGTTTAGATTTTAATCAATAGCACCACTTAAGGGATATACGGTTGGTTATAAATTATAATTATGTACATATTAATTTTCAACCACATTATTAAAATTTGTGCCTCAAAAAGCTGTTCGTTAAGCCGATTTGTTTACAAAGACCCTACTGACATTATTTGCAAACACAATACTGTCTCACAATGCAATTATAAATCTCCATTATTTTTAATTTAGTGTTATGGAGTGCACTTAAAAATAAGCGCCTTAAAACATCAGCTAATGACCTACCGACACGTATCATGTTTCGATGCAGTTCGACATTATGGGCTTCTTCTTTTTTTGCAAGGTACTAAGTTCGTAGTTATTTAGTGTATGTACGTACATTGTACACCTCTACGATTTGCGCTTACAGGTGACAAAGAAAGAAGCTGGTTTCCAGTCTCCATCAACATTGTCACAAAGTATTCAGTCTCCTCCGCTCAGACGAAAAAAACCAGCAAATCTCTTGCCAATTGCAATAGAATCAACAAGACGTTGATTATTACAATTTATATTTCTGGAGCTGCACAGAATTAAAAGCGACGCGCTGATCATAAAGAAGCATTAAAATTCCTTCGGGAATTTTCAGTCCGTCTGCGTCTATTGCCCCATCCCATCCGATACCATGCAGTTGCAGTCCAATCCTGTCAGCAGTCATCTGTTGCTATTTTCATGACCTGCGTTTGTGAGAGGATAGTTTTCTTCCTCCTGTGCAATTTGTGCAGTCGGATCGGAGCCTTAACATAGCGCTGATTTTATGGCGGCTGATATTTATAGCACGTTATTGATACTTTGTCCATTGCAGGCGGTCTATGGTGGAGGAACACATTGTAGAGGCCGTCATCCATGCCATGACCAACGACCAACTAGTTTTGCGTTTGCAGTCTGTAATTATATCGATCACACGGACTCATGTGAGAACGCAGGATATTCTCCGCATACAATCAGCACTTAAGCTCATACTTAATTGGCCGGATAAGAAAATTATCAACAGATTGCACACAAACCATTCATAAGCACTTAGCACCCAGTGCCACTACTTGAATATTGAATAGTCAATACTAGACAGTCTGGGATTGGGAGGCTCGACTAAGATGCAACCTATTAATTAGCAGATAAACATTCATTGTGGTATCATCATAATGCTGTTGCATTGAAATTGTTGTAAATGTTTGGAGAGTGGCATATAGTAAATGTTTATCTCCCCTTTATAGTCCAGGTAGTTGGGGCAGTTGAGTTATGGGAAACACATTTTGCCAGGCAATTGTCGACTTTGGAAAAATTGATATAACAATAATACAAGAGACCATTTAAAATTTCTGAATGCTGTTCTGTAGGGGAAGTTGGGTGGGCTTCGTGCAATTTTTACTTTTACATTAAACTTTCTGAAGAACAGGTTTCCAACTTATTAAAAAAAAGCAGTTATTTGATTCTCCCTTGACAACGAGTTCCGACCTCGGAGTTGGTTTTCTTTCGTTTCGTTTCACCCCTGGAATCGATTGGCTTTATTCGATTTTTTAGAGTCGTTTATTGCATTGCGTTGCGATATATGTCGTCACGGAACATAAACGTCGGAGACTTCAGCATCGAATTCCTAGACGACTTCATATACCTTAGTCGTAACCTGTCAAAGGACGCCTATGAGCACACATAGTTAATTTTACGGACCTCTCCCATATCCCGTATTGGCTCAAAAGTGGCTATATACAGGTCAGGGGTTCACCGTCGACTCAGGGTTGCTTTTTTTTTGAAACTTTTCATTTTGCGATAGGAAGTTTCCTACCGAGCGAATCTTTATATTTTATGAGGATAATCGCTTTGAATGTCCTCGAACAGAACTTCAGGTCGGCACTCATTGTGCAATCCACCAATAATAAAAACTTTTCCTCTTAGACTAGGAGGGAAGCAGTGGAAGCGGCAATCTTCCAGTCACCCATTAAACCAAAACCTGTTTGGTGATCCTTAATTTTCTCACAAAAGATGAGACACTTGTCCGAACCCTTGTTTTTAATGTTCCTTGACCTAAGGTTGGAGATGAACTTGGGAATATTGATTCCGTATCCGTGGATTGGCAGAATTCTTTCACGCAGAGCTTTGGTTGAGGTAGTAAGCGCTTCCAGCGTAGAAAACCGATTCGATGATGTCAGTTGATCCCTCATAGGTTTCACTGTACTTGCTATATTCGTCTGGGCGCCGCCCTTCGTTTGGAGTAGTCCAAGCATTCGACGTCGCTCGCTTTGACTCGATCTCCTCGAACCCATTTCGCTGCACCGTCGTGATCATGCTCGTTACGTTTTTCATGTTCTCATTGTTCATCTTAATATGCAGCTGCTGGACGAACCTCCGTTGTTCCACCAGTTCCTCTTTCAGTCGCAAATTCTCCTTCCAGAGAAAATCGCCGATAGTTTTTCCGTCTTGATCCGCAATATCGTCACTATCGCAATAAGGCGAACCGGGCATCCTTCGCTTCACGGAATCCGCTCCCGGAATTTCCGTTTCACCTTCCGTGGTAAACATCGCCATAGTTCCCGCAATTGTGTGAGCCCGACGACCAGGCGCCGACACACAGGAATCTGCTTCGGGAATCTCCGTTTCACCTTGTGCGCATATACAAAACCACGAACTGCGCCATGCTGTGGCTGCGAAAAGCGAAACCTGGACCCTAACTTAAGCCTCCGGAAACATGTTAAACACATTTGAACGGAAGGTCCTTCGGCGAATTTTCGGAGCAGCTTGTGACCGAAATGGATTGTACATCAGGTACAACCATGAGCTGTACGAACTGTACGATGAGCTGGAAGTTTTGAGAATAGTCGAACTACAACGTCTTCAAGGAGTAGGTCGTGCATGTACAACGATAACCGCATGCCTCAGGAAATATTCAATGGACGACACGCCGACGGAGCAAGGCTGCGAGGAAGACCGAGAGCTCGTTGGAAAGCCTCAGTAGATGATGATGCTGAACAACTACTGGGCTTCGAAAATTGGAGGACGCGGTCACTTGACAGAGACAATTAGAGGACAATAATCCAGGTGGCTAAAGCTCGACGTCAGGTTGTATGTTTCGACTGTCGCCTTTGCGAGATTCACATGGAAAAGCATCAAAATACATAAATGATTTCTTGGGAGATGTATGCGCACTAAAAATAAAAGTTCTAGTGTTCATATGTGCTAATATATTAGCAACGTATGAACCCCTTGAACGAAACCTCCCCAACTCCCCCTACTCTGAAATGTCATCAAGTTACTGCTACTATGAGACAGACAATTTAATAAAACATATTACCAACCGTACACTGTCACTCAAATTCAGATACATTTAGTTCGCCCAACCTTTGTTTCGACGGTAGGATTCCTTTCAAGTTTTGCATTTGCATAGAAAGGCTCACTCATGCCACCGTCGAGGCTCGAATCTAAGTTCCCCGTGCCTCACACAAAGGGAGGCTCTTCTAAATTAGATCAACCTGTTAAAGTGAACAAACACGTCCAACATGACAACATCCTCGTACCCAAAAGAAGCGACCCTTTTACACTTCGTTAGAACAATTTCATCTTCTCTCGTCTAGTTTCGTGACATCATATCCAAAAGTGTTGAGGTACATGATGGAATTGAAAATTACCTCTGACATAATACTCGTATATCAAATTACGATATACAACAGGTACTCCTGGTCCTGGTCCTGCGGTATGGTTTTCACAATAAATTTCTGGTAAGGGCGAGCGTTCATATTCCATTTCCGTAAATTTTTTTTCTTTTATAAAATAAAAATAATAGTCGTCTGCGGAAATGTTAAAAAGGACACAGAAATTGCTTTTTCGAAGAAAACAGGAACTGAAATATATACGTTTCAGACTCGATGAAATGTATCTTGTGTTCGGGAATTTTTCAGATAGGGGTTGAAAACAGTTGCGGACACAAAATGACTGCAAAACGAGGCGATGTGATCCGATAGACGATATTGGCTGAAGAAAACCACATAAAAGCACGCCATGTTGCCATTTCACCAGCCACTAATGAGACAATAAATTACTCTAATTCAAGTCGCATTACACGAAAGTGAAATTAAATTTGAATTTATGGATGGAAGCGCGATGTCGATCCAGAGGAATGAATGGCAGAGAGACGTGACGACGACACGGTTTGTCTTGGAGTAGGGAACTGTTGTGCGGTCCTGACTCCTGCCTGCCATGATCAAATCGAAAGTATTGAATCTTGAGAGGAGACTCTAAAATTGATGGTGCCATCCGGATGGTTATTGATAGACGAAATTTATAAAAATTAGTAGAACAATCGCAACGAGGGGATGCTTTTCAGCTATGGGGGTGGTGTAGTAGAAAATTTAAAGTGAAAATTTGGGAACTAACCAACGCCAGTTCTTCTGGCGACAGAGAGACTGTTTAATTATTTAGATAGACCTAAGTCCCCGTCGGGTCTTTGAAAGTACAGATGAACTAACAGTTTTCGAAATTTCGCAGGGATATTCGGGTTTAGCCTGAAAAAGCGAGTCATTCTATCGACATGGAAAAGACAGGCTGCATCGGTGAGGGCTGGTCAAAATACGTAGTTCAAAAGTGTCAGAAAGTGAGTTTGGACGTCTGTGAACGTATCGACATCCCCGCATTAGTAAAAGTTGTTCGCATTTTTAATAAGATTCGCGATTCGAAATGTCTCTTTTCGAGCCAAGTTCTCGTCATTTGCGGGAAGTTTTGATCTTCTGCTTCCATTTGAAAAAACAAACTGCAGCTGAGGCTCATCGAATGCTCTCAGGTACTTACGGTGAGGTTGCTCTGAGTGACAGAACATGTCGTGAGTGGTTTCAACTTTTTAAAAGTGGCGATTTCAATGTCGAGGACAAGCATGGTGGTGGGAGAGAAAAATTTTCAAAGACGACGAATTGGGAGCACTGCAAGAAGAATTAGCTGAATCACTGGGAGTGACTCAGCAAGCCATCTCGAAACACCTCCAGGCCATGGACATGATTCAGAAACAAGGAAATTGGGAATCAGAATGGATTTCTACATCACACCGTAACCGGCGACGAAAAATGGGTCCGTTACGATAATCCCAAGCACAGAAAGTTATGGGGAATGCCCGGACATGCCTCAGCGTCGACTGCAAAACCGAATATTCACGGCGCCAAGGTTATGCTTTGCATTTGGTGGGAC
This sequence comes from Chloromyia formosa, assembly GCA_964017055.1. NCBI lineage: Eukaryota > Metazoa > Arthropoda > Insecta > Diptera > Stratiomyidae > Chloromyia > Chloromyia formosa. The sequence goes on along the minus strand of OZ024816.1, from coordinate 14,688,386 downwards.
CAGCTCGGTGTGATATACTACGAGCTACTGAAACCGAATGAAACTATCACAGGAGATCGGTACCGAACGCAATTGATGCGTTTAAGTCAAGCATTGAAGGAAAAACGACCACAGTACCAAGAGAGACACGACAAAGTCATCCTCCAGCATGACAATGCTCGGCCACACGTCGCAAAAGTGGTCAAGACATACTTGGAAATCCTGAAATGGGAAATCTTGCCCCACCCGCCGTACTCCCCAGACATCGCTCCTTCTGACTACCATCTGTTTCGTACCATGGCGCACAGCCTGGCTGATCAGAATTTTCGTTCGTACGAGGAAGTCGAAAAATGGATCCAATCATGGATCGCGTCGAAAGACGCCCTCATTTTCCGAGATGGAATCCAAAAATTGCCGGAGAGATGGGCGAAAATTGCCGCTAGCGATGGGCAGTACTTTGAATATTACATCTGTAAGTACTTTTTGACAATTAAGCTTTTCATTCCAGGAAAAAACGGCGGAAGCAAAGTTGTACACCAATACGTAAATGCACGTTTCTCATCACTTACGCACGTATGGTACGCCCCACAAAACAATATATCAAGAAACTAGATCACTTTGAACACCTCAAATCCAGACTAGACCGCACCGATAGAACGTGTAAATCTCCAAAAACATTTACAAGTTAAGATCTTTCACCCAATTTACGAGTGGTACAGCCAAAACAATATTTAGGATGGCTCAAAATTGTCGCTTTTTCAAATTTATGAAGCGCATAAAGTCATGTTTCGCTACATAAACAACCTTGGAAAAGATACCTACATATAGAAACCCCCCGAAAAACCATAGAAATACCACATAATTCACTTGGAATGCAAACTGTGTGTGTCAAACGAACTGGATTATGGTGACGTCGGTTTTCCAAAAACAATCTTCAAGAAAAATCAAGAGACCCGGAGGAAATTTGAGATGACACTAATTAAATGTTTTTTTTTTTTTTTGGGTATAGACATCTGGATTTGGAAGTATATTGTATGGATGGAGTACAATATAATGCATACATCTGCGCTTAAAAGAAAGTATTGTAATTTTCGATTCGAATGAATATGTTAGCTTAAGGGTTTAAATTAATTGGAAAATTCAAAACAATTTTTTAAAAATAGTTTCGGACTTGAAATTGGCCGAATTCAGAACGCTTGATGGTGAAATCGGGAGCAAATCTGGCAGGTATTATGCAGAACTAATTGCAAACATTCCATCAATTAAAAACTGCAATTCTGCAAATCTGACATGACCCAGATCTATTGGACAGCGGGCTTGGAATGTTCATAGCCAAGTTACCTATCACATCATTCATTGTGGAACCGGAATTTTTCAGTCTGTCCTGTTTATTAAAAATACTTATAACTACGTCCTCTCTCATATTCAATATTTGTATTTCCCAAAATATACCATAGTAACCATGCTAGTATACCTATATACATCGTATATTGATAATTATCATTATTACAAATTTAATTAAAAAAATAATTAAAAATAAATGACATTTAACTGAAAAATGAGAAAAATCCGCTTTTGTAATTACATACTATATATTTGTTGTGGTGTAAATAAAAATGTAATGAATTGTTTTTACTATAGAGTATCGTATGACTATTTCCCATTTAATCTTTTGTAGTATGGTCATAGCAACGACAACTCGAATTAATAGCTATATACATATACGCTCCCGGCCACTTGAATAGAGACATACTACTCAAGTGCCCTAACTCCTTGTGGGGCATAGCGCGTCAACTGTTCCATGTGGCCCAGTTGACGTTTCGTTGGCATAAGCTGGTTTCGGAGAATGCAGTTGCCAGCACACACCTCCTCCACATCCATGGCCACGAACATCGTCGTGGACTGGATTCGAACCCGAAACGCCGGTAGTCAAACATGAGACTGATGCCTGAACACACTGCGCTACCGGTCCCCTTCCCCCCAGTCAGTTGAATAGAGACAGCCGCTTCAAGAATTGTTTTATTCAAAGTTTCCAATACCTTAAAGGCCAGCCAAATTAAGCCAATTTTGGGGCTTTTTAATAATAATTTGGGAAAGATCTGGAGATTATTTTAACCCCTTCTACATGGAAACTGAGTTTGCACGGTCGTAGAAGGTGAGCTTAACTTTAGGAGGGCGTAAATCTGAGAAATTTGAGCCCTTTTTTTAATATTATCTTTATAACTCCTAAACCATGCCTCGGATCGAAAAAACTTGCATCAGTAAATTAAAGACCGTTGAATTCTGCGTTCAATGCACTGCTCAAAATTGAAATTCGGTTCAGTATCGTATTCAAAATTGATAGTTAAAAAATGAGAATTTTCGAGGCTTCGGAGAAGAATCACACTTTATCACTTTTCAAGCTCACTGATCTTTGCAACGGATGCTCCAAATGGAAAAGCTTCTGTGTAAAAGTTGGGAATAATTTGATTGTAAGCCTAACGTGGCCAATATTTCCAATATTTCAATTCCGGCTATTTTTAGAGTAGTTATGAGCAAAAATTCAAAAATGCCTGCGCATCGATTTATGCCTTAAAAGCTCTATCTCAGTAAGTATAACAGCTAGAAGTTTTATTTTAATCTCAAATTGTAGATAAATTACCCTAGTTTAATAAAGTTTTGCAAGGTTTTTTCTAGGACTAATTTAGGAGACACAAAAAAGAAACAGGACAAGCCAAACAATTAGGCACATTTTCAACATAGTGGCGGGTTTCGCGGTGGTGAGTGGAAATTTTTAAACAATGTACCAACTCAAACAATATGTCAAAAATCAAAACTACCCTAATTAAAGCAACCAGTGTTATAACAATTTGACTGACCAAAGTAATTTAACCTTTGTGAAATGAACGATTTCTTTTTTCGGGGATCTGCGTGTTGGACGGGAAAATCGTACGGACATAGCAATATCCAGGCGTTCCTATCGAGGGGTGCGGGATTTGCTTTTAATATACTTCACCATCTACCTCGGTGACTAGCTACGGTGTTCAAATATATGCGGGCTAGATAACAAGTTCCTAAGGACTTAGCGATTTAGCGATTCTACGGGAAAAAACCTATCGAAATCTTGCTCAAGTGCCAAAAAAAGGTTCGAATATCGGACAGTGTAGCAAAAAGTGTTTTCCCAACACACCCCGCGTGGGCGCCACTTTAATCTAAAATATATTTCTAGTCCAATTGTTAGCCCGGGAAAGGAAAACTTGTACAAAATCATGAGCTCTAAGCAGCACATACATAAATGTATGAATTAAGAATTTCAATAAAAATAAATTTCGAGTTGAAACGCAACCTTCCTATTCAAATCATAGTCCCTCAAAAAAGTGTAGTTGCTTCACTTGTCCCTCGTTGGGCGCCACTTAGGGATCTACCATTTAACTGTACATTTATTAAAATTTATTTGTGGGTTTAACTATGTTTTCTATATGACCATCGAATTTGTAGACGACTTCACACACCTAGGTATTGTAGTAACCTGTCAACGGACGCTTACGAAATCAAGCGGCAGATACAGCTAGTAAATGATAGCCTTATTTCTCGGTCCTAAAAGTAATAAAATCGAAGCATGTGCACAGAAACACGAAGCTCTGCATATACAAACTCATCACACGACCTGTGCTATGCTATGACAGCGAATCCTGGACCCTTGCACAAGCTTCCGAAAACATGACAAACACATTCGAACGAAAGTTACTTTGGCGAATTTTCGAAATAAATGGTGCATCCGGCACAACCATGAGCTGTACGACTGTACGATGAGCTAGAAGTTTCGAGAATCGTCAAACGACAATATCTTCAATGGGCAAGGCATGTACAACGAATGGACTATGACCCCATGTCTAAGAAAATATTGAACGGACGAAGCATCGACGGAGCAAGGCCGCGAGGAAGCCCGAGAGCTCGTAGGAAAGACTCAGTAGACGAAAGCGCCGAACAACTGCTGGGCTTCCAAAATTGGAGGACGCGGCCACTTAACCGAGATAATTACAGGACAATTGCCTAGGCGGCCAGAGCCCGACCGACGTCGGGTTGTAGCGCCTGATATTTTTTTTCCCCTTGGAATCGGATTCCACGAGTGCTTTGCCGGTTTGTCTGTACTTTCACGCCTATAGCTGTCCCTTCGAAGACCTATTTGAGTTTTCCACGCTTTTTCATTTGTTGATCCAGTGCAGTTTGGAGAAGTGCAGTCGAGTCTGCAGAAGATTACAAAGGTCAGCTTCTAAAACCCTGAATAGCTTACAGCACTGATGCCCGATGGCTCTGAGTTTCCCAGTCTTCGATGATTTTCTTGATACTATAGATTGGATTTTTGAAAAAGGGTTCTGGTGTGCATAGGGGGATAGCCGAAGTTGACTTCTTTTAACTTTTAAGTTAAGTGTGAGAAACACCCAAAAAGTGGTCTACTTGCACGCAACATGCTTGATATGCTTGATTAATTGATAAGAGCAATTACCTCATTAAAATGAAGATGTCTTATAGGCTACCGTCTGTGACAGGGCAATAATTCAAAACTCAAAAACCATCCAATATTTAAGCATAAACACAATTAATCACAGACAAACATAGGAACAAAACGTATACAAACATCAACTGAAAGGGTTACCCCTGTTTACATCATTGCAGCACTAAGTACCCTCATTTTCAACGTCTCCCATTCAAATCGCTGCATTACGAAACCAATAAGTACTGTGAGATGCTGTGGGTGATACATTTTTCCTAACCAGTAACATGTGTCTAGCAAGAGACAACGGCGACTTGCGACTGCATATGGTGCCTCTTTCCTACATAAACAGTGCTTCCGAGTTCTTGGACCACTTAACCATCTACCAAACCAACCAACCAAACCACTCATCTACTCATCTTCCAAACGTTGATTTTCGTATGATATCCAGCAGTGCACAGGCAAAACATTTTCAGATTCAAATTTCCCGCCGTGAATGATGTATTCCAGGCTTTTTAAAATGGCATTTAAATGATAATTTGTGTCGGCTCGGCGGGAGTTCTCCCTTTTCACGACATTCTAGTGCCATACCGTGTGTCTAGTGTGTGTGAAAGTAAGGCCTTTTTAAGGATGTTTCTCGAGATCTTTTTTCTTCTTCTATACATTTTCCTTGGAAGAGCCCCAGGGCCACATTCTGATTGTCGCAAGTCCATCCCAATAATTTGGTGGTAGCCAAACGAACTACGCCTCTAATTAGACTCAATGAACATTCCCGATGTCACAGTGTGTAACATTCAACAGAACACACAACCAGATGACAATGTGACATCGGAAGCATTAACGGAGGGCCACAACATTAGGTCCATTATTATATGACTTTGTATTTTGGGATTGTTTATGTCAAAGGAATAATGACGACCGCGCCGTCGACAACAGCAACATGACCCATGATCACATAATAGAGGGACGATAATGTTTAGATACAATTACATGGGAAGATGTCATTTTCTTGAGAAAGACCATCGAGCGAGTGGTGAAAATAGGAAAAGATACCAGGCGAGCTGATATAGTCGGCGGTAGGAAGAAGGAGCAAAAGAAGATCAGATCATCATTGGTATCTTGAGAGAAGTTTGCTGAAGGATGTGAATCATGTTTTGCATGTTAAGGTCACAGTGCTTTTTTATCTGGAGATGAATTTGTTATTACAATATATCTAAAGCAGGAAGAAAAAAAAAATAAGAAATCTTTGAGAAATTCCAATGCCTACAAGTGGATCTTGCTAGGATGTACTTGACATCACGAAATCCCAAGAGGATAATTATTCACAAACATCCGTTTTCGTGGAAAAATAACTGAAATCGCCGAAGGACTTTTCTCCAAACATGACTCTCAAGATGTGATTTTATGGATTACGTATACTTATCGTATTTCTGAGAGAACGTAATGCTGTTAAGGGCACAACGAGGAACTGGACAGGATGTCGATGAATCATTTAGGATGTTTATTGGCGACGACAGGTGGAATGAAAAATAACGAAAGTAAATAGTACACGGTTTCCAGGCAGTTTTTGTTTATTTATTTATTTGTTTAAATAAATAACTAAATTAACAAAAACTGCCTGGAATCAGCATACTATATGTATTTGTTTTCGTTATTCTTCTTTCCACCTATCGTCGCTAATAAATTCTAATTCTAAAGGGAGTATTTGTTATTTATTTATTTAAACAAATAAATAAACAAAAACTGCGTGGAAAAAGTGTAGTGGGGCATAAGCGAGTCGACTACATACTCCTAAGCGACTTAGTTAATGCGACATAAGAGTGACGTCTCAACGCACGGAGCTACCGCCCTCTCCAACAAGCATTTACTCGTACGAGTGTTATAAACGTTTCCAAGAAGTACGTTGTCAGTGGCGAACCTGGAGAAAAGTTATGGGGCCTGGGTCGCCTCCGAAATGTTTGGTGTGTAGAGCTTGGTCTTGCAATATTTGAGGCAATACAAAATGGCGGGGAATAGAAAAGATACCAAACAAGGGTGGCTTTCTTTGCGCATCGCATTCTTTTTCGACATTGTCTGATGAAGCTCAGAGTGTTGACACGCTTTGGGAGCATCGTCTGAACGAAGACTTATGAGCAGGGATATCCCGCAAGGTAGACTGGTATCTCCGTTTCGCTGGAATTTAGTTGTCAATACATAATATATGTACAAATCACATATGTCAAATGACAGGTTCGGTGATTGGGGAGTGGTAAATTTTGATGTTGTGTGGCAGGTCACGGTTTTTGACGATAATCACAAATCTTTAGATGGGAAATATACCGGAAAAATTTGTTGGTTTGTTTCCTCAGCCTATAATTTCTAAACAAATACATTTACCGGCCTATCTGTCTCTTTCGCTCTAGTGCAATTACTAAGAAACAGCCCTACCGAAACTTGGTTGGTTGTCATTGTGCTTTATCAGTTAAATGCGTCTCTCTTTCACTTAGGGATACACAATGCTTTGCCATCTCTGTTGCTTACTGTCATTTTCTAACCCGGTCAGGCTTTCAGGACCGCGACCATTAATACACTTATCGCTACTTCCTAACTAGCTTTAACGCTTAAAGGTCTGAGCACACAGTGACCGTACCAGGGCAGCGCCGTATACAGGCGATCTACGGTAGGCGAATTGTACTATATAAAACAGTCTGCTGGTTCACACTTACCCACACGGGCAACAGACAGTCACCTGCACGTAACAATTCGGAACGTGCCCGTTTAGATTGATTTGATTTTTCTCGCTCACTGTGCGGCACGGAAAGAAATTGGAAACACACATCACCGAACACGGACCAGCCGCCGCCGGGTGGGTCGTTTTGTAGCCATCATACGGCGAAGAAAATGTACAATGTTGAACAGACCGACACGTTTGTACTTCCCAGAAGGAACCGCAAGTCATACACACAATATCGCCGACTGTGCCGATTGAATGGAATTGTGTGCCGCAGTCACTTGCGACAAACCGTCGCCAAACCGACACACAGGGAACATACGGTTAGATCCCGGTGCGGATAGTGTGTGGTTTCACTTGCAATGCCCGGTCATGTACCCGATATACGGACGGCTACGGCGCTACTCTGGTCCGGGGGCTGTGTGTTTAGACCTTAAAGCGATTAGTACGCCCCACTCTAGATTTCCTTCAGGAAAGCCGTTGTCGTTCCAGTTGGTTTCTAGTTGTAGCTGCAAAACGTAACACATTAGAGCTGTTGTGGGAGTCATGACTGCTTATTGCATAGTTGGGGAAAATGGCATGATGCTCCGCTTCCCCAGTAATGTCAGCTCTATAAGTTGCGGTGACGAGAACCAGGAAGAGTGTCTTTTATATCTTCTCTTCACCCATCCTACTCTGGCAACAAGGAGGGAGATATTTCTTGGATCACACTTCTTCAGTGAACTGGATGACTCAGATAATATTATACTATAGTTGGCATATTCCATCGTTTTATTGAAAGTTCAGCTCGGTGCAATGATTAGGATTGTCGGGTGATGAGTCCCTGGTCGTCCCTATTGCAAGCCATCTATGCTGTGGTGAGCATAACCTTATTCCTAACCTAACTGGTTCATGGTTTTTGACCGAAATCTAAATAAGTGGGTGCATGTCTCTATAGCTATCCAGGTATTAGAAACAAAGTCGGACTACGTCCGAACTTGAATTCTAGATCCTTCACCGGAAGCTCTTAATGATGGCCAGTGCCCTGAGCATTCCAACACTCTAGCAGCCGTTGATAACGTCGATAGATTGAGGAAAATTATTATTGGCCATCAACGAATTAATATCAATAAAATCGCTAATGGTTTTGGCTTGTTATTTGGCTCATGCCAATTTCGAGTTTTGGATACAAAACACTTGGCTATAAGTTTTGTTGCAAGCACACATAATTCCTTAATCACGAAATTGAAAAGACTGTTTGTGACTTTTTGTTGTTTTTTAAGCAGAAAAGAATATTTTGTCAACATTTAAGAATTAAAAACGGAATCGTTGAGCTGATAAACATCGTATCGAAAACTTTGCTTCAGGGGCCCTGTTCCAGCTACCGCTTACGCAAAAATTACATCGCAGCCGCAATTTTAATTTGTCATAAACTACTACTGAAAATTCGCAAATATTAAATTTATACATAATGCAAATCAAAGTCCATCCTGCTTATTCAACTTTATTCAAAGGTAAAAGAAAAAACCATAGACTGCTATTTAAACATCAAATTCATTTGTATTTGTTTAAAAATACGAGTTTCAAAACCGCACAAAGTATTAACAAAAAAAACGTTTGTACAAATCAAATATTTATTATTCTCATTATTTCCACTTGTCGGTTGCATTTTCATCCACTTATTTGATTTTGTAACCTACTCTCGATGTCCACATCCGTATCTGGGATAAAAACTCAACACAAAAATAAATGTCAGTTATGCACGAGCCTCCCAATAAAATTTGTGGCAAATATTGATTCTATTTAACAATCATTGAACAATAATTAATATTATTTGATACAAAAAAAAATCAAAAGTTCCATTGATTGAATCTACAATTCAGGTATCGAAAGTATTATTATTCTCTTTTTTTACTGCTGACACAATGGCCAGGATGCGACGAAGGTACACGTTCAAGTTGGTTGAATAGCGCGGTTTGTTGCAATAGAAATAATTCGAAATTTTCTATTATCTTTTATTTGAACATGAGAGCACTCGATAAAAACAATAAAATTCAAATTGGAATTATGCACAATGGGTGATTGTGTTAACTATTCGTTGGTTCAACTCTTAACCCAATTGCAAATAACTTTTTTTTTGTAGAATTTAATATTTTCAACTCTGATGATCCTATAAAATGTAGGCAGTGTCAGGTGCAAACTTTGATTGTGCTCATACAATAATTGAGTTTTTTTAGATTTGAGGGGGTAATTGGGTAAATAGGTGCTCATTGAATCAGAGATAATTAGCATTATTACAAAATCGGATGGGAAAGGTTATCTCACACGTCAGAATTAATTATAGTTTCTTGGCTATAATTTTTTTCTCCTCTACTCCTCGCATCTTGTTGTTCTGAGTACTACCCTTCAATTCTTGTCAATTACTATATGATTATTCAGATTCAACTCAATTAGCCTTTACTACAGTGCATACTCGTATAAGGGAGATCTTAGTTTTTTTTTTATCATTGGCGACCCCATTTTACTATCGAATTTTTTCCGTAACCCCAATTGAAAGTTAATAAGACAAGAATTACAATTGGATGGATTTGGGAAGAACGATTAACAAACAAGGCGTTAAAGTGACACTTTTTTAAAGTTAAGGTTATAGTCGACCTTGGTGAAAATTGCAAAAAAATCGAACTGAAAGACCATAGGACTATCATTAGCAAACCGAAGCAAATACATAGGGCTACCTGCAGCGCAACTTCGCATGGCTCTACCACGAGCATCCGCCAAAAGGCTATCGTCGAGCGACGACACTCATACGAGGCTCCCGAGAGGAGGAATTGGAAAACTTAACGTCGTCCACGTGGATCGCCCATCGCGTAAAGAATTTTGGAACATTCCTGTTTCGCAAAAATTATGAGAATTCTCTCTATTCGACTACAGAGTATTTTCACAAAACTCAAGAAGTTTCCACTTTAGGACTTGCCAATCCCCCCGCGTTGGTTCTAGGTTCTTACCACCAAAAGTGGAAATTAACTATCTAAAGCGGAAATCCCGCAATTATGGAATTTTAAAAATTGTTCCTAATTGCAGTAGAGAGAATTTTTCTAATATTCGTGAAACAGGAATGTTCTAGAATTTTCAATCTGCATCGTAAATATGTTGCACCCAGAGCGATCGTTCATGTTTGTGCGATACTTAGGGTTGTGATCGCTTAAGCGCGAAGCATTCCCTTGTGTATACTCCACTCGCTACGCTCCGCGCTTAAGGGATCACAACCCCCAGTATAGAACAAGCATTAACGCCTGCTCTGGATGCAACGTATTTACGATACATCGTTGCAATTTTAAAATTATCAAGCTAGAAAACTACGTAAGGATATGCTTTCCGCACCCAACATTCATATATACATATATTCTTAATCAGCATCCTTAGCTCTACAACATAAGGCGCGCTATTTTGCGTATCCTTCAAGTGTAGGATAACGAAAAAGCATTGCACAAATATTAAGTCGCTTGTTTTTCTTGTAATGGGTATTTGTTGTCCTACACCCTTAAGCCGCATTCCCATTGAGCGATTTTTGTTGAAATTGCTCAATGGGTGCCCGGCTTAACTCGGTAGATATGCAAAAGAATGCGCCTGTACTAAAATTCCAAGGTCATCGGATTAGAAGTCTACATATATTTCCATAGATTTTTAATCTTGAAAAACTAATTGACTCGATTGCCAACTTTTTGACTTTTTTTTATTATTATTCTCGGCGCTTTTCGCTCTCTCGAGCATCTCCAGAGGAAACAAACTCACACTACAAAATGATACAATAAATATTACGAAAACTTAGTCTAAACCTTACAGTATTAAATAATTAATACCTGAAAACATATTAGGTAATTAAGGTTGAGAAGTCTAGAGCGGATTAGGTCTGTGTCATCCAAGAGATTTTTCTCAGGTAAACGGTTTATTGATTGCTAGAGCTTCCAGGAGATCGAGCTTTTCCTGTAGTTCTTGTTGCAGAATGCTCTTTTCATTCTCACCGAATGGGCAGGCTATTGCGGCTTTGGTGTCAACCCTGAGAAGACCAAACTTGTGCATGTCATCGGAAGACACGTGCTACCTTCTGTTGAACCCCCATCATTGAATGGCAAGAAACTGACTTTCACTGATAGAGCTAAGTTCCTGGGTTTTATATCTGACAGGAAGTTGCTCTAAAAGCCCAGCATCACTGACCGGGTGAATAAGGCCACAACTGCGCTCTACTCAAGCACGAAGGTGATTGGTAAGAACTGGGATATATATCCGAGAGTGGTGTACTGGCAATACACAGCGGTATATACAGCCCTGCTAAACTTGCGCCCGCTTGACATATATGGCGAGCAACTGGCAGTCATCACGACCCTGTGCCTCCGCAAAACAGGTAAATGGTGTGAGTCGAGTGCTGGCCACTCAGCTATTCTGGGCAACCTGGATCTCCCTTTGGATACTGATTACACTTCTCCCAAACGCATTTTTGGCAGGAACTACGGCCTGGTTATATCGAGGAGCCTATGGGTTCACAACTTACCCTTTGCCCCAACTCATTGGTCATCTAACCTAACGGATGGCTCTAAGACCGATGACTGCATTGGGGCTGGTATATATTCGGAGGGGCTGGGGATTAACTTACCTTACCGACTTCCTAACTTTTGTAATGTCTTTCAGGCAGAGGTTTCGGCTATCTTGGAAGCTCTGGGCTGGCTAAGGAGTTATTTCGTGACTGCGAGAGACATTACTATCTAAACGGCCAGGCTGCGATTCGCTCACTTGAGTCTGTTCTCACTATATCCAAAACTATTCGGAAGTGTCGCTTGGCCCTCACATAACTGAGTTACATTTTCAGCTTTGCTGGATACCGAATCACAGTGGCTTTGCAGCCAACTGCAGGGCGGACGAGCTTGCTTATAACGGGGAAAGCTGGTGTTGTCAATGTGGACCAATATTGATATTAAAATGCCAATTGCATCATGGAAATTGACAATTAAGTCCGCTGCGGTGAATAGCGCATTAGAACTAAATGTCTGAACGGTAGCACTTGACAAACGAAGAGAATTGGCAGGTCGGTCAGGACTATCACAGAGGGCACTCCCCAATCGTGTTTGCGTGTAAGCTCCGGCTTGTTCATAATGACTACTGCAGGAGTTTTAAAAATGAGGATGAGGAGGAGAGCGTTTTACACCTTCTATGTCACTGTCCGGCATTGGCCATCAGGAGGAAGAAATTCCTGGGCTCCTGGTTTTACTGTGACTTGGAGGACCTCAAGGATATGAACGTGACACAGTGTATCGGACGGTTTGGTGGGCATCCAAAGATGCCCGTGGGGACGGAGCCTAAGGTAGCATAATGACCGTGAAGGTCGTGCCGAGCCATCTAGCGAAGAAAAAGGCTCCTCAACGAGCTAAGCAGCGGCCTATGCTTGCTGTAGCTCAGTTCGGGAGATGTGGGCGGGATTTTCGCCGCTCGTTGCCCCTGTCCTTTACGTATTAACAAAGTTCATAGGCCTGGGGAAAACAACACAAACAGGGGAGGTAAAAATGGGGAATGATAAAAAATGAGGCGATAAGGATGGAATGGTTGGCGGACAGCGCAGATTTCCTCGCGTTCGCATCAGGGTCCAGGCGTAATGGGACCCTCGGCCTCTGGTTTCGTACCACCGACAGATCCTTACTCATCAGGTGCTGCCGTAGATCTGCCGGTGGAAGCAGCACTACCAGGCCATAATATGGTTCATTACAGGTGGTTCATTGCAACTGCTCAATCGATATATTAACAGTACAAGTTGGTTCGTGATCTAGGTTTCTTTTTAGTGAGGTGGAATGTTATTGGTGGTTTCATAATAGACCCATAAGTGGTCTTAGTGTGCTGTGATGAATCATGGTAGCTCCTTAACCTAACCTACATCTCTCTTTATTTGGGAATACGCCCCATCATTATCCCTTTCGTCCGTTGTCAAGAGGCATCAACTCATCAGGCACCGCTACCTAAAACCTCTTTCCAGCGGAGGCCGTACGACCGGAATAAGCAACGTAGGAACATTCCTACTTGATCGCATCTTTAACCAATAGTGGGTTTTAATTTGAGTGGTTTTCCCACTCCCTTTACGTGGGCTCCGCGGCTTAAGGGGTTGCATGCAACCCCCAGTATACCGCCCTAGAATGCTCGCTGCGCTCGCTCTATATGCCATAGCGGTAAACCCACTATTAGCCAAGGCACGAACCACGATGCATCGCCCTTTTTAAACAGGAATATACCGCAACCTGATATTGCTCCGCCCTATACGCCACCTAGTCGTTGCCTGGACTGCGAATCACTACAAATCAATTGTTCATGTAGAGTTTTTTTGATTCACAATGAATGTTGAAATTTCATTGTTCCGTGCCCTGAAACACTGCCGAAATTGGGGAGGTTCACTTGATTGCCGTAGATCCCGTAAACTCAATTAACCCATGCAGCATGTATACAATCATACTGCTACGAAGCTAGTATGGCTGTCGCTTGCCCTCCCATCTCATCGCTCCAACAATCAATAATCAAAGGTCACTGATCGGTTAGTACAAATGCAAGGTTATGCTACCTCTAAAATCGATATTGTAAGCCCAAATTCTCTGTCCATACCCTACACATGTATCCAGCTCTTATCATGGCTCAATGCATTTAGCATGGTAATTGCAATCATTGATCCACCCAACGCGACGCAGCGACCTTCACTGTTGCATCCATAAAACCGACAATTCAAAATTTTACATCCTTGTGCTTATTAGCATGCACTGACATCATAAAAATTTGTTTGCAATGTTGGTTTTCATTTCATAGTCGCTCGCTGGATTCTCCTACTTTTAGTTCTTTATCCTGAGATGCACATCTCTCCGTCCTGCACTTTTCACGATCCATGTCCTCAAAGTTTTGAAAAAGAAATCTTCTCCACTGGCCCTCGTACATCTTCAACGTGCTAAAGATGAATGAATGGGGCCAGGCGAACATCAGCACAATTTTGTTCCAAAAGAAGAAGGTCGCTTGGCTGCCATGAATTCCAGAAATTGAATGGGACGAAAAACAATTAAATCGGGACACACAACCCTTTTCACATTCCTTCCGTCATAGTCGTCCGCGACCTTACTCTGAAATTGTTAACCCGCGTTGCTGCCATGAATCTGTTCGGTTCCTTTCACGTATTTGTTTTTTTTTCTTCTCCTACCGCCCAATATTTCCTAGAAATGGAATTCGCGAAACGTTTTATTTGTTTTGGGCTTAGGGGATGAGGAAGGCGGCTTTAATCGCTTGGAAGAACATAAAATCCAAAATTCCAGAACGCGACAATTTATTCCATCCAGCTGCAGCACGTATCGCGTATAGCGATAGACTGAGACTTTCGGGAGGCTTTTGAAAGGGTTCGCGTGGAAAAACAATAGAAAAGGACAATCATAAATATCCTTTTGCTTTTTGTGTTATTTCTTACGACCATTTTTTTCTTATTTTTCGTATATATCATTTCGACATAAAAAGCCATCAAATTTGCTAGCGAAGCTAGTGATTTCGGCAATCCTGCCGTGGAGCATAAAGCGCCGAGAAGACGAAAGTCGGACGTCCAACGTGGAACGTTTCGCCAGTCTTTTGATTCATATCTTTTTCCTTGTGAGAAAAAGACATGAAGTCAAGGAAAAGATTCCCTTGCCGCCTGTAACACCGAAACGACCCTTGGACATTCCAGACAATCTATAACTAACGCCTTGATTTATTGTCTTCATAAAAATTTATGACGTTCGAAACCGAAATCGACGCCTTAAACAAATTTCTGCTCATTTAGAAGAAAAATTATGAGACATTACTCGGGGTAAGTTGAAAAGAATGAATGGAGACATAGAAGGTCTGGCTGCGTATTCTATGTTCCGGAGGATGGTTGGTTGGCAGTAAAATGTCGCCTGGACTTTTTGTACTGAGGAACTTACTAATCATGGTGGATGCTGGTATTTGCATGAAGAGTGTTCAAGGTATAAATGTATTTAATTAGGTAATAAGAAATATTGAGATATAATTTTTAATTCTTGATGGTTAAAAACAATTCTACTTGGAAATTCAATAAGAAATGTTACGTATTGCATGCTGAGGCGGCAGGCTGGAGCCCAGAAATACAAACTCAGACTTTACTCAACGATGTAAAGAGCTATTCCGGAGCGGGGTCTTGGCCGTTGCTGATGCAACGAGTCGCTCCGTAGAACCGGATGGCGTAGGGACGTCGTTGTACAGTCGTTGCTATCCTTTCAAAGGCATTTAACATCTTTGCGAAATACTGAGTGTGGGTCCAGGCCTCATAATTATGACATAGCGCAGGTCAAACTATTTTTATACCCTAGACTTTATAAAGTATTGGGTATATTTATTTTGACCCAACGAAAATATGTAACACCTCTGTATGTCTGTCTGTCTGACTATCCGGGACTTTCGATAGAAGCGACTTGCAATTTTGGTCAAATGTTTGCAGTTAGAATCTAGTTGGTTGGTATTGACAATGGGCATGATCCGTCTAATGGGACGCCTACTTCCCCTACATATGTAAAATAATTAAAAGTATCAGTAACTGCTAATCGAATAAACCTAAAAAGCTCTAACTTTGGTAGATGATTGGAGAGGGTCACTTTATACTCTCTTGTAAAAATTAAATCGATCAGTTGGAAACTAAATCACGGACACTTGGCGCCCGTGTCGATTAAATATATTTTGTTGTTTGACGTGTCACGAAGGGGGGCAAAGACCTTTTCCATAGTCCTCCGCGTGGGCGCCCCCTGGTAACGGCAGTGTATCAATTCGCTGACGGCCAATGTCTTAGCGATAAGACAGTTTGGAAAAGGCAGATAGCTGTAGCCTGAATGGCTGACGAACACCTAAGCGTCTCAGGTCTAGTAGGATGGAATGACTTGCGTAGTTGGACCTGCATACATAGTTGTGTGGGCTCCAGCACGTTTATTAAACCATCTGAAGCAGCTATCTCCGAGGCCATCCCCTGAATGGGGTTAAGCGACGTGCTGACAACTCGTCCTTGTAAAAACCACTCCATGTCAAGAAACCTGGAACAAAAGCCTCGGATTGGACGGATCAACAACGACGACCACGGAAACGAATAAAGGATTATTCTTTCGGATCCTGGAATGTACGCTCCCTGAACAAACCGGGGGCCGAGAAGGCCCTCCTTCAACAGGTCGAAAAGTACAAACTGAGCATTACTGCAGTCCAGGAAACAAATTGGCTTGGCAGCGAGATTAATGACAAGAAATCGCACACAATTTTTACAAGTGGCAAATCATCGGGCCGCAAGGAGTTTGGAGTAGCATTTATAGTGAACAATCACCTCAAACCGCATATTACTGACTTCAAACCCATAAATGAACGGCTGTGTGCGATTCGCATCAAGTCTCGATTCTTCAATCTCTGGCTCATCAATGTGCATGCCCCCACCGAAGTTAAAGAAGACGCAGTAAAAGACGAGTTCTACGCCCGCCTTGAAACTCTCTTCGACTCACTTCCAACAAACGACGTCAAATTGCTGCTGGGAGACTTTAACGCGAAAGTCGGGAATGAAAGTTGGCATCGGGGGACCACTGGAGGCCACAGCCTCCATGAAGAATGTAACGATAACGGCCAGCGACTTATCGACTTCGCCTGCAGCAGGAATCTAGTCGTAAGCTCTACGTGTTTCCCGCATCGACGCATTCACAAGCAGACCTGGAAGTCTCCAGACGCACATACCGTCAACCAAATTGATCACGTCCTCATTTGCAGGAGATGGGCGTCTAGTGTCATGGATGTCCGCTCCTATCGAGGAGCAAACTGCGACTCAGATCATCACTTGGTGAAGACGACCTACAGATGTAGAATTTCCTCAGTGCACCAGTCAAGAATCAGCCCTCCCAAAATCTTTGCGGTTGATAAGCACTTGAGTGATGCTACAGCGGTGGCGTATACTACCGCCCTTGAGGAAAAACTATCACCTATGCTACACAACATCAGCAACACAGGCGTCCATGGGTTCTGGGAAGAACTCAAGGGTACCATCAAGGATGTCGCAGAGAAGGTCGTGGGATATAAAGCCCGGCGAGCGCGAAATGACTGGTTCGACGAAGAATGCAAAAATTCACTTGACGCGAAAAACGAGGCCTACAGACAACGGATTCAACGAGGAACCAGAGCCAGAAGAGAAAAATATGACGAGCTACGGCGAATATCGAATAGAATAATTAGACGTGAGAAACGTAAATACCTTGACGAGCAGTTGCTGAACATAAACGAAAACTTAGCTAATAGGAACACCAGACAAGCGTACAAACTAGTAAATACAATTAAGAACGGCTACCAACCCAGGACTAGCCTTTGTAAGGACAAGGATGGAAACATCATCAGCGACACCGATGGTATTAACAAACGATGGGCATCTTATTTTCAAGAGCTTCTAAAACGACCATCTAACATCCCCACACAGGAAGCTCTCGACGATATTGTTGATCTAGGCCCACCCATTCAACCCCCGACAGTAGAGGAAGTTGATCTCGCGTTGCGGTCACTAAAACGAAATAAAGCACCGGGCGCTGACGAGATTCCAGCTGAACTGCTAAGATTCGGTGGAACGAGTCTAGTTGATGCCATACATCAATTACTCCTGCGAGTATGGGAGAACGAAAAGATCCCAGACGATTGGCGCAGAAGCATCATCTGTCCAATTCATAAAAAGGGAGATAAACTGCGGTGTGAGAATTACAGGGGCATCTCACTAGTTTGTACGTCCTATAAAATTTTGACGAAAATTCTGGAAAATAGAATAAAACCGTACGCAGAACGTGTCATTGGCGAATATCAAAGCAGTTTCAGACCTGGGCGCTCCACAACCGATCAGCTCTTCTCAGTCAAACTGATACTCCAGAGGTGCTGGGAATACAACGTAAACGTATACCAAATCTTTGTCGACTTCAAGCAGGCATACGACAGTATCGATCGTGGAGTACTGTACAACATCATGCTGCAATTTGGTATACCAGCAAAATTAGTGCGACTGACAAAGATGACGATGACCAACTCCGTCTCACAAGTCAGGATCCAGAATAGACTTACTGGTCTATTTGAAACACTCACTGGTCTGAAACAGGGCGATGGACTGGCACCGACGCTCTTCAACCTAGCACTGGAATACGTTATTCGGGCCATGAATATGGACAACAGCAAGACGCTACTCATCAAGTCGACACAATTAGCAGCGTACGCCGACGACATCAACATCATGTCCCGAAGATTGGCTGACGCAGAAGAACTTCTGCATACGCTCGATACCGCTGCAAAGGAAGTTGGATTACGTATTAACGAGGGTAAAACTAAAATAATGATGCAATCCGTGACAAGGACACCTGCACAACCGAGCATCAATGAGGGGGGCCTCAACATCGAGTTCGTGAACAACTTCATTTACCTGGGTTGCAACTTGTCAAGGGACGCCAACGAAACTGACGAAATCAAGCGACGGATACAGTTAGCTAATAAGACTTTTTTCTCGGTTCTCCCCATAATGAAATCAAAACATGTGCACAGAAACACGAAGCTCCGCGTGTACAAAACCATTATACGACCAGTGCTATGCTATGGCTGCGAAGCATGGACCCTAACTCAAGCCTCCGAAAACATGCTAGACACTTTCGAACGTAAGGTTCTACGGCGAATTTTCGGGGCTGTTTGCGATCGAGATGGATGGCGCATCCGGTACAACCATGAGTCGTATGAAATGTACGATGAGCTGCAAGTCTCGAAAATCGTCAAACTACAACGACTTCAATGGGCAGGGCATGTACAAAGAATGGACGATGATCGCATGCCTAAGAGAGTAATGAATGCAGAACGAGTCGACGGAGCGAGACTACGAGGACGACCGAGATCTCGTTGGGAGAGCTCAGTAGGTGTGGACGCCGCGCAGCTGCTGGGCTCCCAAAATTGGAGGACGCGGTCACGTGACCGAGATAATTGGAGGACAATGATCCAGGCGGCCAAGGCCCGACGTCGGGCTGTCGCGCCACGATGATGATGATGACGTGTCACGAATGTGGGGGCTTCTTGTACTCCGACGGTCGTCTGCCTCTTACGACCATCTTGTAGGTTTTTTTTTTAAAGCGCAGTTGCCCGCATAATTGAGCGCCAAAACGCCGGTGATAAAAACAGACTTGTTTCGATACATCTTTGGTTTTTGTGTCTCGCTTACTGGATCTGGACAAGGCATCTATAGCGACTACAGCTGCAGCCAATCGGCCTGCTCCCCAAGAGCATCCATATCAAACAAGCCACGCTGCTAGCAGCCAAAAGCGTGCGACTAGTTTTTGCACAAATGTCTTAACATTTCGGGCGGACATGTACATACTTCCGGTCAAGTGCCTCATGCGGGCTAATATGAGCGGGGTCGATCGTCGATCGGGTTTTCTAAGAGTTTCTGGAATTTGGCGTCAACTCCTTGTTGACGATTATTTTTTTTGAGCAGCTCATATCTGTCCACCTCTGGAGGAGATAAGATTATGTCAACAATGTAGGACAAAATCTGCGGTTCGATGCTGGCGACGACGTGTTTGAATTTGGTCGCATGGTTGGTTATGCGCGTTGTGTTAAAAATGTCGCCGGCTGGTAACAGCCACAGCTCGAGCTAATAAAAATAGCAACTCGAGCTGCTCACGCCAAAATGGTGACAGTTTCATCGCGTTCATTGGCTTGATCAAGTTCGATTTGGACTCGAAGAATTGTTCGTCTTCCGATGTCATCACCTCGGGGTTTCCAATACACGTCTCCAAGTGACGGGTGACGAAATTCGGGTGAGTCAAGAATCAGCTGTCAGTGTTGGTTTCCCTTAAGCAATGACTGCGCCGCTAGTGGTGAGCATACGGTGTCGCCACAAGAGCGATCAATGTCGTCGCACCGGGCCTGGGGCAGGCCAAGATGTTAATTCCGGGCTACAGCCCTCTACTATGGCTCTACGAACTATCCATTCAATGAGTTATCCAAGACCCCCCCCCCCCCCCCCTAAATTACATAGGCCCCCACTGTGAGGCACTGTTCACTGTGATATTCTTCCAAAAATGCCAAAACACCTCAAAAAGATGAATTCCCATGCCCAAGGAGCATCTTTTCGTCTTGCACCTTAGGATGATGATAAAGCGTCATTGCATATTCTTTTTCTTTGTAAATGTAAGGCCTTATCCTGTTGTCGCACGAATTGCCTTGGTGACGTCTTCCTCGACCTGGATAATATAGCTTCGATCCGGCTGAAGCAGTTGAGCAGCTTCGTCAGTGCGAGGAAGCTTGACTGGCAGGTTAGTTGTGATATACTTTGGACTTTGATTGCCTAAAAATCCCATCTCTCCTGCTTCCTATCTAAATCAATTAGCGCGCATCTTCGAGTGGAAAAGTTTATTAGTTAAATACTCTAAAAGCTTTTTACATAATTATCAATTTTTTCGAATGTTCATTAAAATATGCATATGCATTCGCGCCTGCCTTAATACGTCCCATTACATTCATTATCCATCATCGAACAAGCAAACGAGTACGTTAAATTCGTGTCCGAAGAAAACAGTAAATTTTATAAAAAAAAAAAAAAAAACTAAATATTTTTCGAGCCGTTGTCACTCCATGCATCCCACTTCGTTCATCCACAGATAAGAACAACATCTTTTAATTGCATCTAACAAGAAAGATTCGTGAATAAATTAAAATAGATCACAACAGTCAAAACGGTGAACCCGAGTACCAAACTAAAAAGGTTTCCGTGTTAACTATCTGGAAAAACAGCAATTAAGCCTGCACTTTATTAACTAAAATTAGGAGAGAAACCAAAAAATCTCCACTCGTCCGTCACACCTTGAAACTCCCAAGAAACACAGTAGGTACCTCCGTACCTCACCTTACACACATGACTTCTTTGACAGCCACTTATTCCAAGTCATATGCATACATTATCGACCCAAAACAAAAAAAAAACAGTTCCCAGAATCGTCATGAATAGATGGCTAGAAAAGATACATAATCTTTTTGTGTTCATCATCATGCTACACTCTAGCCTAGTCAGGAATAGGTCGGAAAGAAAAGGTCAACCCATTCAGTGAGTGCGTTTGCCGGTCGATTTTTTGTTTTTGCATATGAAAAGGTACCGAAACTCAAGGTTTCCGAACCTTTGAATATTTATGTGCGCTCTTCTTTTGGGTCACTGCATATCAGCACGGGATTTTCTTCTATTCCTCGACTTTACCCAGTATGGATCCTCGTAATATATCACCATATTCAAATGTTCGGTGTTGCTTGTGTCTTCTCAATGTTGAATGTTGTCTGTGCTAATAGACTGGGCCGAGTTATGTTGTGCCTTGTGCGTACATGAGTGTCATCGCCTTTTTTTCGTGTTGAGCCTCGTCTCGTCGCTCCACGTTGAAATATGTGCATGACAGACGGTTTTGTAGAAGGGCAGGTCGTGATACTAAGGATGAAACGAAGAATGTTTCCTGAAGACATGGGCGTCATGTCATATACGCAGTAGATACAAGTAGGTAGAATTGAATGTAACTTCCGAAGTTGAATGTAACTTCCGAATTGCACAACTAGGGACAGTGATAGTAGACAGTAGATAGCTTTCAGCCGAGGGAGGGAATATGTTATCGGCAGTAAAAAAAAGTTCAATATCTGATCAGGGCTCGATTTGAACCCCTTACCTCTTGGGTGAAAATCAGCTCTCTATGCATTGATCAGCGATAAACTGTCGCCCTGTTATTTTTCAATATATCTTCGAAGCAATCATGGAAAATGAGTAGCTGATGAAATCCGCGATGAGTGCCATGAAGAAAGTCATCAGAAAATTTGTGATAGTATTTTTGATGATTGAAGCTTAAAAACGTTGCTGAATTTTAGTCAAACGTCACATAGAACAGGATGTGAACTTTCGTCATGGAGGAGGCAACACAATTTATTGTCATTTTATAATACGAAGGTACTTCTATTTTGCCTTAACCACTAATGAGGAATAGCGCGTCGCATGGTAAGCCCCTTTTCTCTCGTGGCTAATGATACCACACGCCTATTTGATTATCCTTTTCGGACTCGGTAAGTCTGAAAATTTACGCTGAAAGTAATTCAATTCAAAAAAATATTCAATAGGAGTAAACTATACCTATACAAACACACTGACCTCGCATTGGACGCCAGTTTTTTTTAGGCTTTTTTGGCCGTATTTGATTTTTCCACTGTTTGGAAAAGAGATTTTTTTAGGATAGATATCTTAAGAAAACCCTAAGGTTAAGGTAAGATTAATGCAGCCTTAAGGTAAGGTCTTCGAAGCCTTCGATTTTTGTGTCTCGTGACTAACGTACCATGCGCCTATTCAATTGCCCATTTCAGTTTCATTTACTCGATAAAATCACACCGTCCGACCCGCATTGGGCGCCGAATATTCTCAAGCTTTTTCGATAATTTTTCGACTATTTTCTGATGTAAATTTTCACTGAAGTAAGACGGAAAAAAAACGTTGAGGTAACCCTCAAGTAGCTTAAGGCCGATTAGGGTAGCTTTACGTTAAAGCCTAAAAACGTTACGATTTTGTGTTTTGTGACTAACGATACCTCGCGCCCATTCGATTGCCCATTTTCGGGCTTTGCCGATAACTAATGCTATTTGGGGGGATCCCAGAATTGCAGAGCACAGCGGGTGGCTGATTTATGACAAGTGACGAGAGAAGTGGGGCAAGGACTCTCTCCTGAGGGCAGCCCTTAAAAGCGTTAGCACAAATAGAGGTGCCACTCAGCGATGAGTAGATTTCACGCCCCTGGAGCATGACGTTAATCCACATGATTGTATCCGTTGGTATATTCCGGAGATCAAGTGCTCTGTAGTGATGTGTAGCACAGAAATAGTGGTCGCTGACTCAGAATCTGGGATAAAAAGAGAGAGAAAAAAAATTGGGGTCGCCCATCCCAAATTGGCAACCCCGTTTTCATGGATAATAGTGGTCTGATATGGCTGGCTCGAACTAAACGTCATTGGGGGTCACCGACTTCGGTCCGAACTGGCTGGCTTGAACTAAAGGGCATTCGGGGGTCGCTGACTCAGAATCTGGGGTAAAAAGAGAGAGAAAAAAAATTGGGGTCGCCCATCCCAGATTGGCAACCCCGTTTTCATGGATAATAGTGGTCCTATATGGCTGGCTCGAACTAAACGTCATTGGGGGTCACCGACTTCGAATCGGAGGTAAAAAATTAGGGAAACATTTTTTTTTTTAAACTACGACTTTTATTTATTATGTATTTATTATTAACCAAGTTTCTGACTCTTTGGATAACTCTTTTTGAACGACTCATTGGAAGGAGTCAAAGCTTATGTGCCGGCACAGTGAAAACAGCCTTTATGCCCATCACTAGCGCTCTGGATATACTGCTTTAGCCAGTATTGCCGGAAGCACCCTCAATGTCAAGGAAGGCGCATAGAGCGATTTCCTTGCCATTATGGGTTATTTCAGTCGTTCCCAATGTTTCAGGCATTCACAGTCAATTTACGAGTACTTTTGACATAGGCATTCTGTATACGATGCAAGGGTGGCGTGCATTTCATTTTTTGCCTGATATGCAGAATCCAATAACCTCTCAAAATTGTTTTTAAGAGAAACGATGAGAGACTGATTGGCTTGTAAAATCTCGGAAACTCCTCCGGTTTGTTTCCGTTATTAGGAACGAATACCACGTTCACAGCCCTTCAAAAACTTGGCATATAGCTCAAGAAGTAGCTGGCTCTAAACGGGACAATCAATATTTAAGTATGCAATTACTCTTCCAAATTTGACACCGGTCCGACCCCTTCCACTAACTCAACCGCACCGAGCTAATTGTTTTCACTCCCAAAATACATCCCGGTGACTGCGGAGCATCTAAAAGCCTATTTATCACATTGACAGTACAGTAAGTATCTGTAGGCCGCCGCACAAGACGTACTCAACCTACGGTACGAAAAAAGGAAGCGCTTCATATACCATATGTGAAATCTGATGAAAATCCGATTCGGGTAACATAACACTCCGTGTATATTCCCCATTTCCGACAAACACACCAACTTCCACTGTATCACGATGATAGAATCCCGCAGGCAATTTATTCGAGACTGTTGCTTATTCTTCATCATCCTCCTGCTGCTTGCCTGTCGAAATAAATCCGTTCCCGATCATAACAAGATCACAAATTATGTAACACTAAAATTTCGAATATTAAATTAAATTTGTCAGCGCTGAGAATTTAAGAAAGGGTCGTGGGTCGGTGGTTTACCCTGCGAGAGAAATGGAAGCAACCTTAGTCCAATTCAATTCAAAATTACGAGTAAAA
The DNA here is from genome assembly GCA_964017055.1 of Chloromyia formosa. Classification (NCBI taxonomy): domain Eukaryota; kingdom Metazoa; phylum Arthropoda; class Insecta; order Diptera; family Stratiomyidae; genus Chloromyia; species Chloromyia formosa. Next base: position 14,663,860 of record OZ024816.1, on the reverse strand, counting down.
GTACTACGAAGGGTCGCCGTCGAACAACTTAATTTATTTTCGCGGTGCATTTAAATTAGAAAAATAAATTTCCTTGATTTCAGCATTATTTGGTCCCTGGCGGCTATAAGAAATATGAAAAAAAAGGATAGGCACCAAATCGGATTAAGTGTTGCGTTAGCTGGGGCGCAGGATGGCAATGATGGGGTGCCGAGAGACGAGGAAGTCAAGGCGTCTAATAGACCAGTTCTATTTGGTAAGGTACACAATACAGTGTGTTACGGCACTCTGTTGTTAATACGTTACGTACATATTTCAAGGCGTTAAAAGAAAAGTGGAAGGGGTGACTCTACGTGTTCGGGTCTTTAGTCCTGAATGATGTACGTTAATGTAGACATAGCGTCGACAACAATGGCGTCAAGTACCCGGGAGAATAACTCGAAACCCTAATTGAATGAAATAGAGCTTCTTACGTGAATACGTACGGTTTCCGAGGGACTCTCTGCGTTTATTTACGTTGCATGCAGGACATTTCTTTTTATTCCCCGAAACGACGACGACGCGACGTATTAGGGTGTTCTCTTGCTTCCATTATGTGTATAGCTGAATTGCACGAACAACCTGGCCAATTGATTCACCTTTTACCGGTTTCTTGCCTACGTATTTTATGCGATTCGCTTTGGCATCTTATTAATCTTTATTTACCCTTGAATAGAATCGGCCCATGAATATCGCAGGAATAAATCTTCATCGAGTGTTTTGCTATGGGTAGGTTTTTTTTCAGCCAAGTTTAACCTACGAACGAGTACGTCGTCGTCCTTACAAAATACGTACGTACTCCTACATTTCGGTGTGTATTGTACAAATAAAACGAAAATAACAGCCTATTGGAGGGCAGACGACAGTACAGGCGTGTAGACGACTAAACGCAGGACGACACTCTTAAAGTCCGGGCACTCGACGTGTTTTTCTTCCCGCATTTACAAGGGAAAACTGGGAAAGCATGAAACATGAAAATAAAAGGAAAAGCTGTGAGCAAGCAAGAGTCATGATATTTATGTTAACACGCAATCCCATCCACATAGTATGGACACGGACACGGTACGACCTCGCAAGCCCTTCTTCGCTCTGCCAATCTACGTTCTTCAGCAGGTAGACACATGTATGTGCTCAGAGGGATTAGCCGAAGGGATAATAATGCGATAATGCCATAATGTGAATGGTATGTAAGTCGAATGTATGGAATTTTTCACGGACATTCAGCGAATCGTGTTTCACGTCGTGGAGAATATGTTGTTGGGCTCTTACGGTACGGACTTAGCAATGGGAATGACAATATCTTGGCAACATATCAACATCGTCATGCCCTCATAAAACATTTCCACGTTCGCTCCTTTAGCCTGGATGTAGATGCTATTATTTTGGAATGATAGTGCCGGGGTTCATGGAGGTCGTCCAGAGTGTGTGGAGGTATGGAGGATTGTTTTTTTTTTTTTTTTTTGAGTTTCCTTTTTCTGAATCAGATGCCCTGAAGGATAATTCTTAGATAAATTGCCAGACAATGGGACTGAAGGATGTGAGTGAGAATGATGCAGATCGAAACAAATTTGTAACAGCACTGGTAACAATATTAATTCCTATTTAGTGGTGTACTCACATGTGCTGTAGTGCAATTTTATCCCACATTGGGTGCATACTTAATTCGCCTGATTTTAGGTGAAAATGTGCATGAATGAAAAGAATGGCTAAGAGAAATGGATAATAATCACATGGCGTCGACCTGTGGCAAAGGAGTGTAGGGCGCTGGGTAAGTCTTTTGCGGAGTTGCGCCCCATTGCCCAGAACAGAGTACGATGGTGCGCAGGAGTAGTTGACGCGCTATGCCCCACTAGGAGTTATTGCAAAGTAGTAGTAGAGTTGCCAAAAATATTCTGGCTACTAATTTTTAGGTTTACTATAAGAAAAGTATTAGAAAACATAGGAAATTTACGCGAATTGGCTTTTAGTGGAATGTTTGGATACCTCGATTGTGTCACCACGTGTAATAGTTGTCGTGGTTGAGCGAGGCTCAAATTAGGACGAAAGTTGAGGCCTTGGTCGTTCAGACCATAACGGGCACCTTAGTGCAAAAACTTCCTTAGCAAGTGACAGATTTGACGCGCGCTTGATAGCTACCTCGGCTACCGGGAGTGTGGATGGGGTTGAGAGTGTCAATGCTGTCTCTCAATGTTACAAAACAAAAATATCGCGCGTCGGTCCGAATGCCCAAACAAGGCGGGATGCCTCTAACAAACGATATACAAAAACAAATTGACCGAAGAATCCTTAAGCCATCTCTGGAACTGGAACGGGAGCCCCCTGATGGCGTTGGGGGCTCCGCGCTCCCACCCCGACCTTGGGCTTGGCTGCGCATTTTGCTTAGCCCCCGTACCGAAACGATGTACGGACTACGCGCCGAAAGCGGAAACGGGCAATAACGTCCTATCGGGAATTAGGAAGCAAAGATCGACTTTCTTACTCAATATTCATTGTATTTTTAAACGTAACTTAAATTCGGGTTTGCTCATCACTTATACGAGTACTACACTACGAGTAAAAGTACCAAGAAAATGAATTAAAAATATGTAGTTAAATAAAACAAATAGTGACAGCCCTTAAGACTTTAGCATTACGATATCAAAGGACTACTCTCATTACTGCAATTTTTTTTCGATCTGCTGCAATTCCACCCATTCACTGTACAGCAAAAATCAAAGAAAAATATCCAACAGCGATCGATACGCTCAATGCCAATAATCCAAAATTTATGACCATCATCCAGAACTATTTTTCAACACGGCAAATATTCATTGATTGCAACCGCACTTCATCCCCCTGCAATATTTCTACAACACTCCCAAAAAAACCTTCCATTCAGTACGTTTCGGCCATCATTTCATTGAGGTCTATATAATAATTTACCTTGTTATGATTCACGAACGTGTTAAGTGTTAACCATCAATTTTTTTGTCTTGACCACCGGCCCGAAAAGGACGCCCAAAGGTTTGCTCTTGGATGGGTCAGCGCGTATGGTCAGAGATTCAAGATATTCTGGCCGGGCAACGAACGTTCAGCATAGACGGCGGGCGGCGGCATTCTATCTTTTTAACTTCTCTTATTTATTCGCAACATCTTCTTTCCAAGAAGTGCGAAACACTTAAACACCGTATAAGTCAGTGATGCTTCGTTAGCCCCAAGGAAGAAGGAAGGAACACCTCTTTCAAGAGTTTGCCGCTAGCCGTCCTGGTTTTTTTTTTGTTGACGTATGGGGAGTATGTACGAACTTGCCGACACTACGCTAAACGTACAAAGTCTTGCAAAAAAAGACAGAGTATTGATTATTTCTGTTGCTTTCCATGATACAGGGCGATCATAATGCTAGTTAGTACAGTATACGCACCCTCCGCTGTTCTTCAAGTTCGAACGGCAAAAACATTTTGTATGTACAAAACAGGATGAAAACGTTTGTTTCTTGATGTCCAAGACTAAATGGTCTGCAATTTCATGAACATTGGGTGTGGATTTGCAGGGAATTAATAAACTAAAAACAAGAGACGATGGGAAGCCACGAAAAAAACAACATTTTTAAATTGTTGTACGCCCTTTTGATTTTTTCTCTTTTAAATTCAGTGAAAAGGATCGCGTGCCGCTTCCATTCTACAACCTAAAGAAAAAACATAAAAAAATGTAAACGTGTCCATATACGGCCAAGGGCTAGTCAATTTAGCATGAAGAAATTATTATTGTAAAAAGTGCTAGCGCATGAAACGATTTTCGTCGTCAGATGATTCAGTTTTTTTGTATAGTAAAGAGCGCCGCAATATGACGTCCTAAAAGTTGCTAACAAATTGCTTCGATTTAAATTTATTGATGTTTGGTGGTGAACAAGCCTGGCGAGACAGGGCAGGGGGTGATTCTTCCTGGGCCCGGTATTTCATAGGGGATTTTTAAAATACGAAAGCCTTTTTTTTCAATTGAAGCCGTTGATGTTATTACGCCAACACATTACACGTTCTGCACTCTGTACTTTCAACCTGGGGTCTCTAATTTGCTTTAGAATATTGTCCTTTACGCGATTGCGTTATTTGGTCCATATTTTTTTACAAACGAAGAAACTGGTCTAGTTTATTGCATTAAAGTGGGGACATCGGCTTCGACACCTAACCTACAGTCTCCTGATGTGTCTACGTTCACTGCCTTACGGAGTACCTAGCTCGGGGCTTTAACCTCCCCCCATTTTGGGATGGCATTTCTCCGACTGAAGTCAGATGGTTATTTGCTTTGCAAAAATGCAAAGTAAAACCTCACCTTATAGGTTGCCACCTAGCTTAACTGACTTATGCAACAATCACAGCCCCCGCAAGTCCAACGCCTTGATAGGTTAGTATCTTGGTACTGTGGACTCGCCCATCCCCGCTGTTCATTATTGGGTACTGACTATTCAAAAGCCGCAATGATCTCACCGTTCGATTACCTTACGGAATATCTCGTTGATTAAAGGAGTGCATTCCCGGGCTCAACTCGGCCCACTGTCCCCAAAAGAGTTGACAGTGCTTCCGTTCCTCTCCGTACTAGTAAGCATTTTCGAGAGTACTTCCGTTCCTGACGTATTAGTAACCACGCTTCTCAGATGGCGATAGTGCTTCGTTTCCCACCACAGGTTGGCGTCTGTTTCGGTAAGCCAATCGACTGGGTCCATGTGATAGTCAAGCCCCAAAGCAGTATAGGAATCAGTATTCTCTCACTTTCCGCAAACCCGCACCTATATTAGATTCGGAGCCTGGAAAGACCCCAGAGCCGTATCCTTATCAGGTCTAGGAGTCAGCACCTGGGCCAACCCTAGTAACCTTTCAGCCTATATAGCCCCCTTATGTCGTCATAACGACGGGATCTATTTTAATACGAGACTATCATGCAGCACCAGTGACATCATCTCTCCCCAAAGGCCGGCATAGGGTTCAGCGCCAGGGCACCTTTACCCTATGCTGGTGAAAACGAGTCAAAACCGCCCTCACTGCCTCCTTGCGTAGCATCAGGTCTGTGGGTTCGCTACGCCCAAAACATTTTAAACCCTTCAACTCAATGGATGTCCAACATACAGTGGAAAAAAACATAATGATACAAAGTATCTACACTGCATGCAGATACATCGGAACATGGATATGTCTTTGGCTACCGACTGCGTGGAACCTGTTGTGTTAAAGATATCGACGTAAGTTTTATAAAGATCCCAGTATAGTTATACTGGATGAATTCATTCGACAAAACACGTCCCACGCTTTCGGTAGGCATAAGATGTACCGATGTATCTGCATGCAGTGTATACTTTGTATCATTTTCAAGACATACCGTCCCGCATAGTGTACAGGAGAATACAAATTAACCCAACCGGTGCCCCGTGTGTGGATCAAGCGATCATACACTACATATTTATTGTATATGCGCCTGTGCTTCGTTAGTACGTCAATCCGCGATCGATCGCGTCAAGCCGCGGTCTAGCTAAACACACTTACTATTACAATAGATTCTTAGATAGTACTCGTCTAAGTCTAAAGACGGTAAGCGCGACAACACAATTTTATTGCATTAACGTTTACGTTATCCGCGCTGCACAAACTACATCATCTGCACTATTCTCCTCACTAAATCAGAATTGTGCACTGTTAGTTGATATATCGAATGGCATTGGCCATCACAAGAAAGGGGTGGATCCGCCGCGGAAGTGTAGTCCAAGGTCCGTGGAGCAAGCATCTCTTTCGCACTGTCGCCGATGACGAAGCAACGCCCATCCATTGAACTTCTTCGACTCAACCGTCTCTCCATTGCCTGCATACGAGTGTGTGTGTATGTGTGGGTGTGTGTGAAGTTGAAGCTATTTCTCGACCTACCCCAACGATTTTCTTACTGAGTCAGGTTAGTGACTAATTGATGAAAACAAAAAGATTGCTGTGAAGGAGGAGCCATAGCGCTGTGCACGAGTGAGGGAGACAGGTTGTCTGGATGTGGCTGGTGTTGTGAGCAGATTTGAATCACGAGGGGATGGCAGTTGAATGATGTTGACTTGTTTTATGGGTGCCTGGTTGTTTAGTCAGTTCATGATGCGAAGTTTTTCGATTTTCGTGAGTTCCCTTTGATGACTGACTCGGATTGACTGAGGATCGGCCACTACATTCATAGAACTCGGAAAAATTTTCAATGGGCTTGTTTCCTCTTCTGACCCCCGAGTAGAAAAACAGACATTTCGTGTGACGGACAGATTTTTAGGATGACCCCCAGCTATAAGACATATCTATGTCAAAACTGAGATTAGGGAGGGTCCACAAGCTATAGCCCTCCAGTCTTGTCCAGACTGAATGTTGACGATCAAGTTTGATCCGGCCAACAAAACTGCTCAACGGCCTGAGTTTAAGTGTAGCGATGGCATCCACATCAGGGAATGGATCACCGAGGCAATCTAAAGTTCGCCACACACGACAACTATTTTGATCACGAGCCACCGTCGAACCATGTCAAAATCAATAGAACAGTGGAAATGAGTTTCCGCACGTTCTGTTGATTTTGACGTGGCTCGATAATGGCTCGCAGGTAGCGTCAGGGACAATACCCATACTGTGCAGGTAATACCTCAGAATAGAATGCTCTGTGAGAAGGCTGCAAATGATTCTAACCCTGTTTCTGCACACATTCAGCAGTTCTAGGGTACGCTTGAGTGAGTGACCTGACCAGTTTAGACTGTGTCAGGCCAGAGAGAGATAGAGAGAGTATCCTAGTAGGCGGAGCTGTCTACTCGCTCTAATACGGTGTTTGACCCTCCATTGAGGGATACTCCAAAAGAGTTCAGGGATAGTGAACGGGATCGCATATGCTGTGCTTGGTGACTCATCAGCAGTCTTGTTACCCAAGATAACGGCATGGCCAGGGACCGAGTATATGGTGAATTTATTGAAAGAAGTGAGTGTTTGCAAGCTACCTAACTGCGGTACTGTTTTGGCCTTATGGAGTGCCTTGACAGCACCTACCAAAGCAGTCTTTGCTAGGCGTTTTAGTGTACCACGCTAAGAAATACCCTCGCTGCGTCTTCTTTTGAGTTTACTCCTTTTTTCTTTCAAAACCTTTAAACGCATTTTATTTATTTGTTTATATAATAAATGCCACATTTTCGTCAGAAATATTTGTTTCGCATCAGCTCCTCCTTTTCGATCTCATATTTCCACTCTCGTCGCCCACGTCCCTACAGTTGTGACTGGCTCGAAGGGAACTAGAAGCAACAACCCCAGGGATTTATTGTAAACATTCCTTATTGTTATAGTTAGTGTTGTCGATGTTTAGATGATTTTTGTACAAGAATGAATGACGCACTTAGGACTTTACGATATTGCCGTAGTGCTGTCATATGTTGCTCTTCCGCTAAGTACATACACATGTTTCCCATATCCCCGAACCATTAATCTCATGCTCGTACTCGTACATACGACTACGGATGTATCTTTCCGAAGGATATCTGTTCACTTGTTCCTGGAATTGTGTAGAGCAATAGGTGTACACATTGCATTTGTTTACGTATGATTTTTACTTGTTCCATTCCTAGAAAAAATGGGCCATGGAGCGTCTATAAAAAATTATATTATTTTAAGGACATCAGACAAATATTATATTTCGTACTCCGCTTGTTCAATTTGTTATTTGTATCCTGTATATTTCATTGTTACAAGCGAGTTCATACTAAAAAATTTATTCAATTTATTTTTTTCCGTATCTTTGCAGAGGGCATTATTTCGTACAGCATTCCCAAGGGTGTACCGCGAGGAATGGAAATGGATCTATCAGATAAGACATATGATGGTCAGGACGAAAGCGATCGACTTGTCGATGGTCTGGGACAATTAGTGGACGGACAAAAGGGCAAGGATAATTTCCGATCAGATAAAGGTATGTATGTGAAAGATTTATGTATGTCCTTTTTGCAGATACTCAATTGCCCTAACCCCTTGTGGAGCATAGCGCGTCTACTGTTCCATGTGGCCCAATTGACGTTTCGTTGGCATAAATTGGTTTCAGAGAATACCGTTGCCAGCATGCACCTCCTGCACATCCATGGCCACGAACGTCGTCGTGGGCGGGATTCGAACCCGAAACGCCGGTAGTCAAACATGAGACTGATGCTTCAACACACTGCGCTACCGGTCGCCACCAGATGCAGATGAGAAATATAGATCGATGCTTTTTAACACGTTGCGTACCAGTGTATGCGAAAAACCGCTTCCCCACAGGCCAGGCAACGGTGATGCATTTGAAGACTTTTCTTTTACTAACTTTCTACTCGAAAATAATATTTTTTTTAATGATTTAATAGCACAATAATATTAATAACGAATTAGATTTTAACCGCAGAATCCGTCTTCCAGGTGTACTTTGCCTAGCTGGAAAGTAGGCTGCGTGGCCTGTGGGGAATAAAACTTGCGGTGATCACCGGTGATGCATTGGCCTGTGTGAAATAAAAACTGTCGTGATCACCGGTGATTAATTGTGTTAAGTGTTAAGGGTTTCCATTTTCTTGTGTTTTCCGCTTACCTCGGAGCCCACGCCAGGGGAGTGCGAACTCATATCAATTTAAAACACACTATTGGTCAAAGACGCGAACCGCTAAGCGTCGCCCGGTCAATTAGGAATGTACTGGATTCTAAAATGTAGGAAACGGGTCTAAACATTAAAAGGCTGCTTGTGGTTCAACGGAGGTTCCACTTTAGCCGCCAACTTAAACCTTAGAACTCGATAATATTCATTACCTTAACCATCACGAGCCTACTTGTAGTGCACTGAAAGGCCCATATTGGACACCAACTTATACTTTCAGGTCGATCAGCTTATCCTCCTTCGTACTCAAAATGCTAAATCGTATTCCAGACTTAAACTTCCGACAATTCCTGGAGGGCTCACCGCTCTCGAAGTTACAGCACGCCTACATCAGGTGTATATTCCCAAAAACGGTTCTTCACGAGGTGGTGCGTACCATCGAACAGAGCCTTCAGTACAATCAATGTACATTCTCAGCTTTCCTCGACATAGAGGATGCTTTCAACATTGTCAGCATCGAATCTATTCACGACGCCCTATTAGGTTTGAGAGTAGAGGCAGGGATCGGTAGCTGAATACTGCCTCTGCTAGATCTAGAATAATTAGGACCTGGAATGCAGCCATCTAATCAAATTTATATGCAGAGGGACACCCCAGAGAGGCATCATCTCTCCGCTGTCGAGGGTGAAAATCGGGAAGCTACTGTACTTCCTGAACTCTTTCGGTTAGATCTAGGTATCCGTACATCCCCTGTTAGTCCAACCATCTTCTTACAACCGATTTTCACCAGGTGTGGTGGTGGTAACAAAGTGGCGCATTCGCGCTAATTGGACTCTGGCAACTTGTGCTTGAGCCACGACGTATACCAACCAAACATACCTTACCACTCTTTGATAGTCATAACCTTAACTTTTTAACCTAGAAGTATATCTTGATTACTTTCCACTTGTTTGATAGGCTGTGATTTTTAAATTTTCTTTTTCTATTACTTCATTCGATATTTATATTCCATATACCTTTTTTTTTACTAAAAGACAAACAGATATTTTTCCCTCTCTTCTCATGTGACAGCGATATTATCATTAATTAAGAACTATAAATATTGCTTGGAAAAGCGGTCTCCTGGTGATACCGGTATCTAGCATCCGATTTAATCACTCAGCTACGACTCACAAGAGAGCACGAGCATTTTAAAAAGGAACCATTTTCTCGTGGCTCAGTACACCATCAAAAATTCCCCATTATTCGAATGAAGCAGACTATAAAAATTTAAAATTATCAGTTTGTATACCCAGCATTCGCAATTCGCCAGAAGTACATCGACTATTCCAGGCACACGTCGCGTCACTTCGATTGCCTCCTTTTTTCGCTGATATAAAAATCAAATTGCGTCGTTTATGCCTGAACGGATGGCCCAGGCATATAAACCACCAAGGATTTACTGTAGCCTTGAAAATATTTTTTTATATTCAAATCCTTGCAGTCCTCATCGAATTTTTATCGCTATTTTCTCCATGCTTCGTCTATCCGACAGCTCGCAGTGCCTGTCCGCTAAAAGTAGCAGCCTCCAACTTGAGGAATTATAGCATATTTTTATTTTATTCGCTGGGGAGTAGTACTGAATCGGGCGACTGACGATAATACTGGTTATCAGAGGGTTATGGAGCTTCCATACTGCTGATGATGGTGATGATGTTGTTGATTATGATACTCTCTAAAGGACATCACGAAGCGAAATTTAATATTCCGTAATGCGCTGTTAAAGTTTAGGGCTAGAGAACGTCTTGGGATCGAAAAAAACACATAGTGCTAATAAAAAATAATCATCTTCACGTCGACCTTTTAGCATATCCTTATGGTTCATTCGTCCTGTTGCGTGCGTGTGGGTGTTTTGCTTCACAGGGAAACTTTCATCACTACGTCTCGTCACCGTGCCATCGGCCTTGCGTCCTAAAAGGTCTGATACTATCCGAGCAAGTTTTCGTCTCGTACATATAGACACGAAACTATTAAGTCGACAGACTGATAATATTCCTTGGTTTGCACAAGGAAGACAGAAGACGAGCAAACTTAAGCTCCAGCCCCCCGAAGAGACGGGAACGAGATAGATATTTCGTATGATAACCAACATCTTGTAATTTTGTTTTTAGCGGTTTAGTTTTGTGCCTTTTAGGCTATGAAAATCCTTGACTCGGCCTCTTCATGTCTATAACTTTGTACTTAGCAAAATTGTACGGCTCAGTGTTAATGCGGGCAATGTTAATAAGTTTCGGGCTTATGTACATGTATGGTAACAAATTTTTGGCAACAGCAGCACTTCTAGAGATCCCAAAAAGTTGCGAGGGATGGAGTCGCATATGTTATGAAAGTTAATTAGATACATTCAGCACAGGCTTCGTCCCGAATGGTTGCCCTGGAGAATCTATGGCACAACTATCGCTGTGATTAGTAATGAAGAAGTTTTTATTGGCATCGTTAAACTTGTTGCACTCTATAGAGAGTTGGCTGTGTTTTAAGATCTACGAAGATTGCTTTCAAGGGAAATGAGATTTTAGCGGTCGGTATGATAGGGGTTGATTGGTGTCTGTGTGTGTTTTAGGGAAAGTTATTTTATAAGAAGGAAAGAAATTTTCATTTATATTAATATTAGTATTCACGAAACTTAAATTTTTCGCGGTCTTTGATGGCAAATTTAGCCTTCCATTCCATATCAAACCTTGCTCGTCATTCAAAATCTAACTCGTCCACAAGCTTCTAATTTAGGTACGGTCAACCTTGGTTATAACAAACTTCAATGGGCCTGTAGAATTGGTTCGCTATGACTGAAGTTCGTTATAAACAGATATAAACAAACATGTGTTTTTTTTCACCCGGAACACATTTGACTTTTCTTTACTCGTGTTTCGTTAAGATTTTAACACCTTACGTGCACAAAATAACAGAACACCAGTACTCCAATAGGCAGAGAGTTTTTACCGTCTGGTAGTTTTTTGATATGTTGTATTGGTCGGTGGGGTAGTCAAAACCAAGTTTATTTGTTATTGATCGGCTCTTTAGGCCCGTCCCATACGAAAATATTTCAATTTTGATCCATTTGCTTTTAAGTTGTCAATGATTTTTGTTTGAAAAATGTTGTCTTTTTCACCTCGATTAATTTACTGAGCAACAGATACGGTATCTATTGACCAACAGATACAGTATCAACTGACCATCATCATCATCATACAAAATCTGCTGAGCACAAGATACACATGATCTAGTCTAACTTCTCGGTAAAAAAAGCTTTAGCAGAATAGACCCATAGTCGTAGTGCTTGTGGTTTCAACATGTCCCCCCCCCCCCTTTTAACATCACGTTTTTTACCTTTAAAACGTCACAATCGCAAATTTTCAAATCTGAGTCCTTAATATTTATACGCCGATCGAAACGTAACATGATGGGGCAACTTTTGTCAACCTGGCAGATTTGTCAGTTTAAAGTACCGTTACGAAATAATTTGGATTTTTGACGAAAAATTGATTTGATAGAGGGTTCATGTTGTACATTAATTTTCCCCAAATGAGCCATACTATCTACCATTGAAATATTTACCATCATGAACGCGACACCCTGTATACCTATAAATAGGCCAAATTCAAAAATATTGGATGCGTTAGACTTGAAATTGGATTTATCTTCAACTTTTGCATAATAGCTTTTCTATTTGGAGCATCTGTTTCGCATTGCATGTCTCTCTGGGGCTATGCGTACATGCCCAACGCCTGCTCTGGAGGCGATCGTTGGATTGACCCCGGTGCATGTTTTCATCAAAGAAACAGCAGCTCTCAATGCTCTGAGAATACATCTAACCTCTGGTGTATGCGGCGGTGACAGTGGTCACATGGGCATCTTGAAACAAATTCCTGGCATGCAGATCTGCCTAAGATCAGATTATATGACAACTGAGTTATGCTTCGGGAATAAATTTATAGCTCTAATCCCAGACTGCTCGAAATGGGAGAATGGCCATCCCTGCTCAGACTCAAGGTGTATAATGTGGTACAGCGATGGGTCTAAAACTGACCAGGGAGTTGGTGCGGGCGTCTTTGGACCCAACACCAGGATCTCAGTCGCTATGGGTACATGGCCCAGCGTTTTCCAAGCTGAGATCCACGCCATTGAGGTCTGCACCAGGGTAATCCTAGAAAACAAACTGCGCGGCGCACACATTGCTATTTGTACTGATAGCTATGCAGCCATTAAGGCTCTCTCTTCACACAGGCTTTCTTCAAAGCTGGTGAAATAGTGTCGTGAACTTCTGCAATGTCTGGCAACCGACAACCAAGTCTTTTTGTATTGGGTGCCAGGTCACCAAGGCATTGAAGGAAACGAAGCGGCGGATGAACTTGCTAGGCAAGGCTCATCATCCAATTTCCTCGGGCCAGAACCCTATTGTCTGGGGTTGGCTTCAGCTAGAACAATCATAACGGATTGGTCTAAAAGGACACGCCAGCACTATTGGAACAATCTTCCAGGACTGCGGCAATCTAAGGAGTTAATGAGACCCTTTACCTATAAATATGCCACCCACATGAGTAGAGCCGACCTTAGGCTACTTGTAGGCTACCTGTCGGGCCACCACTGGGTGAGATTTCATCTGAACAAGATGGGTTTGTCTAACGAGACGGAGTGTCGTCTTTGCTTGGAGGACGTTGAGTCCACATGCCACATTTTATGTGTATGCCCGGCGATTGCGCAGGTGAGGTATACTTTCCTCGGACAGTTCACCGCGTGTCCTGCCGTTATCAGGAAGACTCCTGCAAAAGACTTACTAGCCTTCGTACGAGTGGTGGAAGATCTTTTGATTGAAAAATAAAAATAGGCTATGGCACAATAGACCTCCTTTGATCGCAGTGCCTACCTTTAGGGTGAGTAGCTGGTACCTTACTAATAATAATAATTCAAAGATATGTGAGCTTGAACAGTGGTAAAGTGTGATTTTTCTTCGAAACCTCAAAGTTGTCGTTTTTAGACTATCGATTTTGACTATACTTCTGAACCAAATTTCAATTTTGAGCAATGCATTGGACGAAGAATTCAATGGTTTTTAATTCACTATGTATTACGATTTTTTTTCGATACGAACCACCATTTAGAAGTTATAACGATAATATTAAAAAAAAGGCTCAAATTTCTCGGATTTTCGACCACCAAAAGTTAAGCTTACCTTCTGCGACCGTGCAAACTCAGTTCCCACATATTCAATATCTAGAGAAGAGATTAAAATTATTTCCAGATCTTTCCCTAATTTTTAGCAATAAAATTTAATTTTACTTTCCTACTAGGGCCTTGAAGCAGCATGTAAATCTACCATGCATGGGCAATCTGCAAGCACGTCAACGAGTAAACAATTATTTTCCGCTTGAAGCCAAAGTTTTGCAATCCAAAAATGTTTCTGATTGAGTGATCCTCCTTATGAAATGACGAATATTCAAATAAAACTTAACAGTTTTAAGTTCGCTTAATGCCCTGAATTTCTCGGAATGGTTCGACAATAAGCGGGAAGGTCTTATGATAATCCGACTTTTCATCCTCCTTCGGACGAAATTGTCTAAACTTAGCTGTTTGACTCGATCGCCCGTTTATCTGGTTAAGGTAGAAAATGATGAAGTGACATCAATTTGTCAAATTCACCACAAATTTCATTTCCGCAACTTAGAAACATTTGAGCGGATCTACTCATCTGTTTTTGTTTTCTTCACCTGGATCGTAATTTAATTTTTATGTATATTTTTTTAATGTCAATCCATCTGTCTAATCCATCATTTCAATTCATCTTGGCTTTAAAAATACTCCGTGCTGACTAGGGAGAATGTCGGAAATCCCTTTGCAGATCTTATGGACTAGGATACAGTACTCTGGAAAATATGCAGACCTATAGTTCAACGAACTTATATAGTATTATATGGAGTTACTTGTTACTTTAATGTCCTTACGATTAGATCCATTACAATTCAATAATTCTTGACATTACACGTCGCTGAATGTGCTCCCGACAGACGTTCTAAGTAACAAAGAAAATCCATACGAGAGAAATTACTGCTATCCATATATCCTGGATGGCTAAAATCGATTGCAATATATTCAATATATTGACAGCTCTGTTTCCTTTTCACCGACCTGCTCGTGTATTCTCTTTTTGTTGCGCTCCTGTTCTCGTTCGAATTCATCTCTCATAAGAATGAAAATACCAAATTGCTTTGACAAAGAAGAAACAACATTTGTTTCGGATGGCCCTTCAAACCAATGATGACGACAATTCGATATTAGGTGTATCGCTTTTATGTTCTTCGTTTGACTCGGTTCCTTTTTCTTCCATTTCTTGCTGCATCGTCCAAGCTTCCCAGTCGTAGTCGTACAGCACTGTCCTGTACTATATCGTTATGTAACAGAAGGAAAAAATAACCTGAAAGATAAAGAAAAAAGTCGAGACGACAGTAATTGACGTTTATTATAACAAGACACAGGGTACAATGTGAAATAGAATACGTCGAAGAACTCGAAGGACATCCGGACCGATAGAAAAATTACCTAAATGCCAAATAAACAAAAGGACATCTGAGCAAGCATGGTCTGTGTGGTGTCTATCCACTCGTCTGTCTCCGGTGTTGAGATGCGTACGCCTGGTCTGTTGTTTGTCACTTGAGGTTTTGTCATCTCAGAACAGATTGAAAGTGATAGATGTTTCGCAATAAATTATGGCCAACAAGGACGTGTATTCGCGTGCATGTATAGGACGTTCCGATACTTTTCGGAGTCCTTTTTTATATTTGCCAAGCATAAGGAACTGGAGAAGGAGGATATGCTGCGAGATTCGTTATGTCTGGGGACCTATGACAATATCTCTAGCGAAGTGTAAAATTGTCCTTGCCCGTAGAGTAATTTGTGCACTATCTACTGTCATGTTAGATGAACATGTAATTTTTCATTTGAATTGATTTTCACAATGCATTCAGAGAAAGTTGGGTTTGGAAGGGGACTGCAAGTGGCAGGTTGTAAGGCCGATTGAATTGGGAACGAATGTCTCAGTTCTTATTTAAATAAATCGCAAGCTTTATCATTAAGAAGTATGTTACTAATGGAACTCCAGCAAAGGACCGTACCCTCAGTAGATTGGTTTACATATTTGTTGTATAAAAGGCAGGGTATTTCGAATTTAGTTCACTATCCACCCTACCGCTTCTTATGAAATTTTCTAAATATTCTTCAATTTTGTATGAGAACGAATCTGTCAAGTCAAATATTCGTATTATCGTCGTACCATATGGGTGATCGTGTAAGAAATAATGAGAATGTATTTTATTGTATTCTAAGTGGCGACTTTAGTCACGGAAAACACGGGGGCCACTTGGTTAGTAACATTGCGGTTAACTAATGGTTGGTGAAATACTTGCAGTCTCCCTTCTCCTTTTTTACGGCCCTAACCTTCTTTAACTTTCTCTTGTCATACAATTCCGTACCGCCCATGGGGGGAATACGATTTTTAATTTTCATCTACCCATGTACCCACCCAATGTAGGCAGCCTTACTTTTTGCTGGACCCGATAAACACTTAGTAATATTTAAAGCCTTTTCTGGTAAGTTAAATATTTGTCACCTTACTGGCCTTTTTTATCTAACAATTCCGTACCGCCCATGCGGGGGCTATAATTTTCAATTTTGCTTTTGATGTTCCTCTGCCTTTATCAGGCTCCAGGCGTACCTAAATTATGAAAATCGTAGCCCCACACCATGGTCATAGCATTCAAAAACTTTAAATTTAGATTTTTGTTAGAGTGGGAATAGTGGGTACGCCAGGATAGCTATTTAGCACAGCTACTTCGGGGACTACGCGTTATCGGGAGGTGCGGTTTTTTGCTGGGTGGTCTCGATGGCGTCTAAGGAAAATTACGGGGCCAATGCTGGTAGCTGAAATACTTGCCACCTTGGTGGCTTCTTTCAAACCACCCTCTTCATACAATTCCGTACCCCCAATGCGGGGTCTATAATTTTAAATTTTCACCTACCTACGTACCCACCCAATGTAGGCATCCGGGTTTTTGTGGGATATCATTTATATCCCACACTGGGCGCAGATATTTTTATAATCTCTAGTTGTTGTCTGAAAAAGCAGTTCTCTCTCTGTCTTTGGTTCCTGTTAACCCCTTGTGGGGCATAGGGCATTAACCACGCCTACTTTTCACTTCCACTGTCCATTGCCACTTTCGCCTCTTAATAGAAGTGTCTATCCTGTCCTGGACCAGTAATACGAGTAGTAAGGAAGTCGTCGTTAGAAATGACCTCCGGCCACCGTATATGCAGGATGCACCGTAGACACTGGTTCACAAATGTTTGCAATCTAGTTGTTATCTCATTGGTTACCTTCCAAGTTCAACAGCCATATATAGAAAAAAAGCAATTACTGATTTAATAATCCACTGGCAAGGATTCTATCGTTCTGGAAGATATTCATAGCTCATTTTTGTAAGAGTCAATGACACAAAACCTTGTCTATTGCATTCGCGTGCTATTCATCCATTCGTCAGAATTAAACTTTACCAAATTAAGTGAAAAATGTCAATTCATTTTTGCTTCCCACAACGATGCAATATTTCCTCTATAATTTATCGAATCTTCAAATCCAACTCTCCTAAATACGTATAAACAGGTCGAAATAAAATGTAATGTTCTGAAGGCTGACTACTGGAAAAAAAGTCACCTCAAATTCGTTATTTATGCATTAAGCACGAAACATAACCGCCTCAAACCCTCGTTTTGCACAGTACAGTATTCATATCGTGTTTAACATTCATACCAGTATCTTGTATCTATAAAAAGTCATTTCGTGAACACAGAGATATCAACACAACAAAATTATGAAACGATAATTTCGTTTCGGTTGTTTAGTACATTGACGTATAGTACCCCCAGTCAGTCAGGATCAACAACACGAAACAGAATCGTCAGAACTCCAGCCAGGACGAGGATGGCAATCTGAACCAAGTATGCCAGGGCAATACCACATTATCATCGACATCGTATTCACTTAAGGACTACTTTCCAAGACTTCGTGGCACCATAAATCCTCGCCGTTTCGATGTCGTTCGACGCTGTCGATATCATCTATGTCGTAAAGTTTCAGCCGAGCGCAAAAGAAAAAAAAAATATGAAATCAGCAAGCACGAAAGGAGCTTGTGAAAAAGTGCCCACGAACAAGAAGAACGAAAGAACTTAACGACCAAATGAATCGATCAATCGATAGGTTATTACATAGTACGAGGACGTACTGGCTTTTTTTTCTAAAGGACGATGGTGGTTTTTTTCGCTGCCTTGGAAAATGGAAGGTGAATTTTAGCCAATTTGCAGGATAAAGTGAGTTCGGTTAGACAAATTTATGAGACGTATTGTTACTGAGTTTCAAATTGTAGCAATGTGCGACCAGGAGGAGAGTTGCAGTGCATATATTATATGCAACTGCGGGACACAAATCTGATTTTATTGCAAATATCCATAATCCAGTAGAAGTGAAAACATTATACTCGTATCTATTAGATACTCAAACCATCATCGTTTTGGGTATGCGTTTATGCTATTTGCTTGCAAATTCATGTTTCGCTGCATAACATTTTGGGCAAGAGGTGAACCTCTTACCACAACCATTCATTTGAAGATATCATACATAGTAAAAACAAATCTGTGATACGCTGCTTTGTAGTATATACTAAGTTTCCACTGATGGGTTTGGGTATGCGGTATGCCTAATAGAAACAGAGGTGCCTTTGCCCTACACCCTCCATGAAAGTCGGGATAATACAATACATCCTATCGGAGTATCCCATGTCGTTAAAAAGAAAGCAAATTTATAAGCTGCGCTCAGCAGCTATTAAGGCACCCTACTATAGAGTTGATCTGCTTGGTTGAGATATCAACTTACCTCAATAATATTTGATCTGTTTAATGAGGCGAACTACTGCTTTAGGAAAAAGTCGTCAAGAGTTCTGCTGATAACCTGATAGCCTTCGTTAAAATAATAAAACGTTTTCTGCCGTGATAAGGGCCTTAATGTAAATTTTCGTCAGTAAATCAAGTTTCTTCACTCGATGCAATGCTTCACTTCGCAACCATTGACAAATCAAATTCTTGGGACACTTAGGCCATTGCGGGCCTTAACTACTTTATCACCCTGTTCAACTGAAAAAAAATCGTTCGTACACATATACAAGCTTCAAAATGCCTGTATCTGCTAAAGTCGAGCCTTAGCTTACTATCCTGTGATGCCTTCTTCTAACCAGCCCTTCCCTACCGAAGGCATAAGAATACAGATTTATTCCTTGTCGATGAGCTTCCTATCTCGTACCTAGGTTTCAGGAAGTCGGAATCATTTTACAGGCCTATCCACCTGCAGACGTAATTATTTTTCTCCCTTTCTCCCTCCCCTCCCGTCAAATTAAAATAAGCAGAGCAAAGACATGTCAGGGATCAGACTTTTGTAGGGCTCGTTAGGGTTGATTTCGTTCAACCACCGAAATCCACCGTAATGGACCCCACGTTGGGTGTCATTTGATAACTATGGGCCTCACAGACTCCGGTCTTTTTTTTTTCTTTTAATCCTTATGTCATCAGTGTACGCTTTCCTTGTAGAATTAGGATTTTCCCTAGTGTCGTGTCACTCTGAGGTCCTATGTTACGCACTGCAGCCGGAGTTTATTAACTTTCGAGATCCACATTTGTGTCAGTCGGGTTAGTCAAAATGCGCGGCGAACCCAAGTGGGGGTGAGAGTCAGCCGTGCCCTAAACGCAACCAATAGGCGCTGTCAGTCGTAGGGATGAGGATCTGTTCTTCAGTGACCAGTTTTTTTTTTGTGATTCGGTTAGAGAAATATCTCGTTCGTATACTGAAATCGGGCAGACGCGCGGAAATCTTTTTTTTTTTGTAACACAATCGTATCAGAAGTGACGCGTTCTTTTACCCAGCCCTTCTTCACTGATTGCTAGCTACTCATCGTTCGTCAAACCTGTCCCTTACTGGGGAGGTTTGGGCACTTAGCAGCCCGGGACGGTTCGCATGACCATACCTTAAGCCTCAGACCTCACTTGTATTTGTTACTAAAAGCACTATAATAGGCGAACCAATCTACATGTAACCGGTACAGAAAACTGATGGAGTTGTTGACGCCCCACAAAGGGTCAAGACAAACTAGTATAAACTTGTTTTGTTTTTGACGACTTCAATGTCTTTTTTCACGTCGCTGACACTTTATAGCAAAAAATAGTTGAAAAGGCCGCAGAATATTTGGCGCACAAAGTGGTATCAGTGTGATTTCATCTAGTTTATAAGGCCGAAACGGGTAGTTGAGCTCGGTACCGTTAGTCAAAAGGTACAAAAACCGGAAGCGTTTCAATTAAAGTCTTAAACGCTTCCGATTTTTGTGCCCTTTGACTTTTGGCTACCTTAAGGTTCTTTTTTGTCCCACGAAGTAGAGAAAATTTACCATTAAAAATTGTTGAAAAATGGTCGCAAGAACCCGAAAGTAACCGGTACCCAATATAGGGTCTGTGTGATTTTATCTAGTAAGTCAATCATAAATGAGCATTTGGACAGGTGCGCGGTGCCTTTAGTAATAAGGAAAAAAAGTTTCTAGATTTTACCTTAAGGCTACCTTTTGAATTTGAAATTGTCTTGTTTAATTTATCAGACTGGAAGTTTCGCGCCTCTACATAATGACACCCTGTTCAAAGGCACAGTCGGCATGGTAGCGCCGCGCCTGACTTAGGCCAGTCAACCTAACATATTTTATGCTAAGAGCAATGGAAAAGATCCTTAATGCTTACATTACGAGTTCGCTCCCTGTGAGTAATCCGCTTCACCCTAGACAATTGGCCTATCAATCCGGTATATCCACTGAATATGCTGGTGATATCGATGCGGCTTTGACAGTGAACGAAACGGCACTATGTGCGTTCCTTAATATTGAAGATGCTTTCAACAACAACTATTTTGATCCTATCGATAGCTCTCTCATAGCCAGGTTCCCCCATGAAACGAATGCTGTGCAGAAAGATAACTGAAGTTGGGGATACCACTCTCACAAAAAACGTCACGCCAAGCTCCCTTCAGGGAGGTGTGGAGAGGATACGCGGTCGACCTGATTATTACCGTAGATTTGAAAAAGTTCTTCCTATCAGGTCATTCAGAGAGCGTTGCGTCAGCCCGCCGAAGACCATTGTTGCCCAATTTAAGAAAAAAAGCAAAATCGGGGCTATGAAATGCCCCACTCTGTTCAGCTCCACAATGCAAATGGCAAACAACGTGAAGTATCTGGAAGTTATACTTCACAGCAAGATACTCTGTGCAGATCATCTTAAGGTAACATTGTCAAAGGCTGCAAAAACTTTGTGGATTCACAGGCAGTATTCAGGCTGGACTTGTGCCTATGGATATTGTAATGGACGGGTTGGTGGGGATGTGAAGATGCTTAAAGTAGCATAGCGACCCTGAAGGTCGGGCCATGCCATCTGGCGAAGAAAATGTTCCCTCAACTAGCTAAGCAATGGCCTATGCTTGCTTTAGCTCAATTTGGGAGACGTGGGCGGGGTTTTCGCTGCTCGCTGCCCCTGTGCTATACGTATTAATAAAAATTCATAGGCCTGGGGAAGACAACTCAAACAGGGGAGACAAAAATAAAAAAAATGAGGTGATAGGGATGGAATGGTGGGCGGAGTGCGCAGATCTCCTCGCGCTCGTATCGGCGTTTGGTGTAATGGGATACTCGGCTACTGGTTTCGTATCACCGACAGATAACACGGCACCTCATGAGTGCTGCCTTCGATCTGTCGGTAAAAGCACTACGGCCAGGCCAGAATATGGTTCATTACAATATACGATTTTTCTGCCATTTATTGAATATGGAGCAGTTGTTTGGTGGAAAACGGCGATTCACGTCACGGCAAATCGAGTCCTGATAAGCAAAAATCTAACCATAAAACTGTTCATGCATTGGTCGGCTCGACCTCGGCTCGGCCTCTGTTCGACCTCTGTACGACATCAACGTGTTTTCAGCATCCAGTGTAAATGAATAAGAACTCATCCATATACAGTTGCAACGACTCGGTTCGCGGTCGAGTCCACCAAACAGCAGAGCCCTAAGACGGATAGTTAGGCAACGAATGGTATGGTAATAACCTAAAATTTTGTTTATATTTCATTTGATATTCTAGACGACTGGTAGCTCAGTGCGCAGAAGCGCCACTCTCATGTCTGACTACGGTCGCCACCGGTTCAAGTCCCGTCTACGGCGTTCGCGTCCATGGATTTTTTCGTAGTCTTTCCCCTGTAGTGCGATGCGTAATAATAAGCCATAATATTTCCCGACTTACCGCAGGTCGGCAGCTAAATGATAGCAGAAGGTGCATGTTGGCAAGCTGCATCGTCCGAAACTGGTTAATGCCAACGGAACGTCTGCTCCGCTACATGGAATAGTTGACGCACTATGCCCCTTTAGGAATTAGGGCAAATGAGTATTTGATATTCCAAATCATTACTCGCAATTGTCCTAGAAATTCTCGACTATTTTTCAAGCCGCCTCATGCTAACCTAATAATATCCCCGAAAATATTCACAAAAGTCACTTGACATAGAATCATTCATAATGTCGCGTCGCGTCGCCATGCTCGCTCTAATTTTTCTTCCGCAGTATCAACACGAAAACAAACAAATAATTTTGCCATCTAACGATCCTTCCTTTTTCACTTCTTCCCTTTTACGCTAACAACTAACGTTCCGTTGAATTACAAATTTTCCGATATGTTTATTATAAATTTATCTCTTTACCGAAAAATCGTCTCCCAACCACAAGTCCTTAGTACGGTACTGGCACGCTATATATGTACAACTGATGAAGATACTTTTCTCCGGCAATTTTCATACTTTCTTCTCGACTTCCTGTCACTATAGAGGCAAAGTTTTCCAAACGTAGTCGTTGTCGTCGTCAGGAACAAAAGTTTTGCAATGTCGTCGTAGCGCAAAAGGACGATATTGCGACAGCAAAGAATATGTAGAAGAGAGAGACTAAGTTGACTAGTTTTCCTCCTTCAATTTTTTTCTTGCGAGTAAGATGGAAAAAAGAAGTTTAACTATTAAAAGCGACAAGGATACTACTATCTGCAGCGCAAAGTATTGTATGCAGTATGGATGAGTTTAATCCATGAATTGTTGCTGAATATTTTATCGTGGACCGAGCGAGAATTTTTTTTCTGATTTCATGGCGCCGCTAAAGTTTACATTACCGGAAATTGGATAAAATAGAAAGATTCAAAGTTACAATTGCTAGTTAGGATGCTAGTTGTGGTATTGATTTTTTTGTTGGGAAGTAATTTATGACGGCGGAAAAGTCACAGTTCCCTCCCAAAACTTTAGAAATTGGTAGATTTTTTTGTAAACGAGTTGTATAACACTAGAATCCATAACAAGCGGATGAATTGTCATTCGCAATTTTACGAATCCCCATGAAAGATTCAAAAATGTAATAGTACCAAAGCGCCGAGTCTATAGTCTTAAATCGAAATTTTCTTAGGATCGAATTCAATGTTATTGCATTCCAAACAAAACTTTGAAAACTCCTTCCATTCCATCCAGTGCAATAAGTAACATCCAAAGTAGAGTATTAACTATCCTAGCCCAATCCATTCATCAACATTGCCAAAAGACCCGACTATATATCCTCAAACTCAAAGAACTGTGCGATAACGACCGCCACGATTGGGTGGATTAAGGCCAAGAACTTTTGCCCTTGGAAGTTTTTCGTTTTTCCTCGTCCAAACAACAACGCAGCACCAACAGCTCAAATAATCGTTGTCGGATCATATCAAACGTGGAACATTTTTCGTTGACGAAATCTCTGTTCCGAAAGAAAAACGGAAAAATCACTTTGCCACATTTCGAAGCGACAACAGACTGACTCGTCGTCGTCCAAGTCGTCGTAGTTGTTTTTTAGCCTCTATCCTGTTTCCTTTTCCCGGAGCATCAACTGAAACGTAAACTTCTTTTTGGATTTGCTTCAGTTTTTTTTTCGCCAGAACACAAAATCGACCCAATTTACTCTCTCTAGGATAGAGGACTTTGTGATGAAAGGATCCAACGGGAAAGGAAACACAAAAAAAAATAGACTCTGCGACGAGAAAAAATCAATGGAAACAATAAAGGATTTTTCTTCCTTAATGTTACCAGTAAGTGGGGCTCAAGGCTTGGCTTAAGAGGAAAACAGAAAAAAAAGAAAAATCTCAGAGTTCTTCAGAAACAAAAAAATGAACTTAAGATGAGGAAAAGAAAAGGGACGTGTAAATAAAAGTTACAAATCCGGCTATTGAATGAATCCGTCATTCTGTCCCAGGGCGTCTGTAATCAAAAGAAACGAAATTTCTCAAAGACGATGGGCCAACGAGCAGGTTTCGGATTGGACATGTTATCAGATTTCCCAATGACACAAGGAAGAAGAAATTCGGGGGCCGGTCACTACTGAGACCATTGAGAAACCCAAAGCTGATTAGAAAGGATTGAGCCTATTCATGGGAATATATTCCTTTATGGGAGTTTTCCAAGTGATTATTAATTAAATGGATGCCGTTTAAGATGTTAAAGGGCTCGTGCCTAAGCCAATTAATTTTTTTGTAAAGAAACCAAACCAAACCGGTGTAGTACTCGTACCAAGATGAAACAAAATTGTCGAATTACAATTTGAAATATGTCCGTGGGAGATTTATGGAGTCTGTGCTGCCTATTGAAAGGAAAGAGCTAGGCAACACTTTTTCACCTTCTCCAAACAACTTCGTGTCCAATATTATCAAAGATTCTCATTACGATTTCAATCCGCGCGAATGGAAAATCAATAGGACAAACCGAAACGAATTTCCTTTTTCCTTTCTTCTTTCGCCATTAAGTCTGCTTTCTTTTCAAGGTTAGATGTGAGTCCATTAAACTGGGTTAATAGGCGAACCACACAGTTCGTTGAGGCTGAAATTGAATCCTTTCATTTCGTCAGAAGGACTCTAGTCTTCTACAGCGGGGCATTCAACGAAAATCACGGAAAAAAAAATGTTATCTCTACCTTTCTTTCCATCACAGAAACTTTCGCAAAAGAACTTTAGATATTAACGTACCGACTATGCCATACAATCACAACGTTGTTGCCATAATCGTAGGCTATATACCCGACTTCGATTCGGGTGAATGCTAAAGGAGCGAAACTTGCACAAAAGGAAACTAAACCGAGGAAAATAGGTTCAAGAACCATTAATAGGAAGTCATTTTCGCGCGTGATTCTGGAATCTACGAGTAGAGAAAAATAAAAGCAAACCACCCCACCAATTTGATCGATACAAAACTTCATCAAACACCCAACCCTCAAAACCCAATCAGCTAGTGGGCTAGGCCAGGCGGAATTTCATGTTACTTCTGTTCTCCCGATGGGCTAGTTGGTCCCGTTCCCGATCTCATCCCCGCGGAGTTTTTCAGGTTTCCGGTATTAACTTTTCTGGAAAATTTCGGCCGTGGACTATTAAAATATTATAACGTCCATAATATAGTTGACAGCTTTTACCAATGGTGAAATTAGGAGAGCTCCTTTTCAAGAATATTACCCAAAAACGAACGAACCTGTTTTTTTATATTTATTCGAAACTTGACGTGGAAGCGATGTGAAATGGGGTCGACGCAGAAGTCCGTCAGGTTTAGAGCGACGAGAGAGGGAAGTTTGAATGAAAGTTTTTGAAGGATTCGCGTTTAGTCGACAACGGTCTTTCTGAAATGGTTTCGCTGGCTCTTTGAAGTGGCCTGACTGGCTGTCGTCTACGACTCAGTAAAAGGATTACAACTATAAGTGGCGGATGGCGACTGTGGTTGTTGGCTGAGGTGGTAGTGGGAAACGCCGCCGTGCCGATTTTGGTTGGAAATCGGATTATGGCTTTTTTAGTCGGTCTTAGGATTTCCGTGGTAACACCTTATGCCTTCATTATTAGGTTGTGGCCTTCTTTCTACCCCGTTCATTTCTTTTTTGTTCTCGTCGGTTAGAGAAGAGTCGGAAATGAGCTGAAAGTTTAAACGGCTAAATATTCCAGGAAATTGAAGTTGGAGAAAAACATAGTATATTATAGCTGGATTGAGGTACATATTTACAGTAGTATTGTCACATTATTAGACGTGTACAAATTCATCATGATTTGATGTGTTTTATACCCTCAGGTTCACTCAGTATTAAAGTGGGTAGGCTGTAAAAACTAGGGCACCTGTGAAGGTAAGGACTCGGTTCGTCGGCCGAAGAGTCATGGTCACTGTTTCCTTTATTTCTTTTATATTGAATAGGATATTAAAATCCAGGCAGGACTAATACGCAATAATATTGCGAGCTTTCTTTTCTTCCGTTCTTTGAATATGACCTTTTCATTCACGACAATGCCTGAACTTCATTTTTTCAAGTTTTCGGGAAAACCACACTGCATTTCCACGACATCTAATTGGTTCGAAAGTTTTTATTTGTCAATGGTTTCGCAAACGTCCAAAACCTCTCAACGATGACGGATTTACAAGGGTCCCAGTTTGGTGGAAAATGAATTTCTAGGACAGGACATTATTGTGGAAAAATGTATAATTTATATACAATAATTTATTTTACTTTGATTCGAACAGCAGAAGAACTAAACTAAATATCTTGTTCAACTTTTAACTAGCCTAGACCTTCTAAAGAGGCAGCCTTACTTTCGTAATAAGGATGAGTCTGGCTCGGTTACCATTCGGGAATAAATTGGATCTGCAACTCAAAAGTTGTTTAAGGTTGTTGATATCTGAAAAAAAAAATTTCTCGGTTCAATTAACATTCTGGAATATAATCCGCCCATCTATGGTATGTGGTGTATGAATAATCTAAACCTTTCCCGCATTGTCATTGAAGGTGACTGCATAGACAAGATGTGCATGCCAGTAGCATACATCATCCGAAACCTATGTCTCTAAGAAGTAGCTGACGCGCTCCCACATGGGCTTAAACGTTAATATTCAATTACCCTAACCCTTGTAACGGACGGTTTGGTGGGCATCCGAAGATGCCCGTGGGGACGGAGCCTAAGGTCGCATATTACCGTGAAGGTCGGGCCATGTCATCTGGCGAAGAAAAAGGCCCCTGAACGAGCTAAGCAACGGCCTATGCTTGCTGTAGCTCAGTTCGGGAGATGTAGGCGGGGTTTTCGCCGCTCGTTGCCCCTGTCCTTTACGTATTAACAAAAATTCATAGGCCTGGGGAAGACAACACAAACAGGGGAGGTAAAAATGGGGAATAAAAAAAAATAGTCGATAAGGATGGAATGGTTGACGGACGGATCAGACGCCCACACGGTCGCACCTGGGTCCGGGTGTAATGGGACCCTCGGTCTCTGGTTTCGTACCACCAACAGATCAGTACTCATCAGGTGCTGCTTCGATCTGCTGGTGGGAGCAGCACTACCAGACCATAATATGGTTCGTTACAGGTGGTTCATTACACCCTTGTGGGGCATAGCGCGTCAACTGTTTCATGTGGCCCAGTTGACGTTTCGTTGGCATAAACTGGTTTTGGAGAATGCAGTTGCCAGCATGCACCTCCTGCACATCCATGGCCATGAACGTCGTCGTGGACGGGATTCGAACCCGAAACGCCGGTAGTCAAACATGAACGTTAAGGCAAATAAAAGTCTATTCAAAATTATTTAAAGACTAAAGGAGCACTTAGAAATCACAATTGTCCGAATTCTCCTGTGTCGATCATATTAACACCTTGCCACCTTGAATGCGTCGAGTTCGTTGCTTTTCATTGATTTCCAGAAAGCTTTCGATTGTGTGAACCGGGATTCTATATGGGCAGTTTTCCGCAGGAGAAGCATCCCTGAGAAGATAATGTCTATTAATAAAGCAACCCACGATGGTGCGAAATGAGGAATGGAACCTGTTTGAAACCTTCAACACCTGGATTACGCTGACGATATTTTTTTCTCTCAAATATATCTATCGATCATCTAGTTCAAATGACGAATGCCCTGCACCGTCAGAATCAATGCTGCCAAAACTAAGTACTTGAGCTTGGATCCAGGAAGACAGAGTGACATTTGTGTTTCGGGGCAGACGGTCGAAAAAGTGGACAATTTTTGCTACCTCGGAAGCGTAGTTGCAGCAGATGGTGGAGCGGATGCTGATGTACTGTCTCGCATCAATATGGCTCAGGCAGCTTTTTTCAGTTTGACTCCCTTCGGGCAAAACAACAACATCTCCAGAAGTACCAAACTCAGGTTCTTCGAAACTAATGTAAAGTCTGTGCTTCTTTATGATTGTTCAACTTGGCAGGTGACCAGGGCGATAACAACTAAATTACAAAGTTTCCTGAACTAGTGTCTACGGCGCATCCTGCACATACGCTGGCCGGAGGTCCGTTCTAACGACGACCTCCTGTTGATTACTGGTCAGAACAGGATAGACACCTCCATAAAACGGCGAAAGTGGCAATGGATAGGTTACACACTTCGAAAAGGGCCGGAAAACATTGCTAGACAGGCGCTCGATTGGAACCCACAGGGAACCGATACAAGTTATCGCATTGGACGACCTAGAAACACCTGGAGAAGATCAGTTGAGGTCGAGGCTAAGTCATTAGGCAAATCGTGGAGACAGCTGAAGGCGATGGCGGCGAACAGGACGAGGTGGAAAGCCGGCGTGGTTAGGCAAGAGAGAGAGAAGGTGTCGGGGGACTTTGAGCTCCGGAGTGGAGTTTTGGCAGGGATGCATCCTCTCACCGACCCTATTTCTCATAGTGAGTGGCGATGTTTTGTATGCTGCCCTATCCGGACTAGACAGAGGAATTCAATGGACTTTAACATTTTACCTTCAACATCTTGACTACTACTACTTGACATGCCTACTCTCCCACAAAATCATGGATCTGTCCGTAATGGCATTAGATCTTGAGAGGAAGGCATGCAAGGTCGGGCTACAAATTAATACGAACAAGACCAAGGTTCTTACGGCGCTTAATAAAGCGTCCTACAAGAATCTTTTGACTAAAGTTCAAAGATTATCCTGCCTAATAATGACTGGTGCTCTAAACACTACACCGACGGCAGCGCTTGATGTGTTGCTTAATTTGCTTCCACTGGAGACCCTATCTGAGTTGATGGCTGCGATAACAGCCATCCGAATTCGGGAAAGAGAACAGTGGACAGCATCTTTCAATGGTCACTCTACTATACTGTGCAATTTGGATATTCCTGAGGAAACGGATTCTACCCTAACGTTGTACTTTCTCAATAAACGCTACACTAGCCTAATACCTTTGAGGCGAATTTTTTTTGTTCAAACTCTACTCTAATGATCTAACGCAACAAGGAAAAGAAAATAAAACAATAATGTAAAACTTGTATATTTATTTTTTTCCATTTCTGCAAAATTACTAAAACTATAATTAGAAAGTTTTGAAACTGGGCTCCTCATATCTTCCTCAATACAACATTTAAGCAAACCATCCTCCAATATTCGTATAGACCCAGGCGAATACATATCACTGCCATCCCCAGCCCTATTCAATTTCGAAATCAGAAAAAATTACTTCTAATCCCTATTGAACAAATGACATCCATTAGGCCATCCCCCCGGCTCGCCAAAAAGGTCATTTCTCCAATCCAATCAAGTGCGACACTTGTTACAGGAGAAACAAAACTGTCACCTTAAGAACCCACAGGTTAATTTTAATTATATTCATGAACGGTACAATATTATCGTTACAGCTGTTGTACGTTTTATTATTCTATTAGAGAGCTATTAGTCCCTCCAGTGACCTGAACCAATTCTCCACCACCACCTTACGGCAACCGATCGACAGAGTTAACCTAATACAGCTATTTGTCGTCTTATATCTCAGACTTCCTGCAATAGATACATCGAACACATGTTTGTGTAAGCCTCGGGTATTAAGTCTCCAAGTGTCCACCCATTCCCAAATACATAGGTCCATTATCCTGTTATCTGCTATTGCAATTCACTCCTTCTCCCTAGCGGGGGCAAACATAATTTATTCGAATATTAGGTTTACATTAATTACCATACATTTAATGTCAATGAATGCCAATTAGCAAAGGACATGGCATTATTGTCTGTGCTCCTTCTATTCAATTTGATTCGTTCAGTTTCCGTTTTGCGTCCTAGTATTGTATGGTTGTTCTCTGGCCAACCGATAGATGGTCTTGACCCGGTCGTTAGTTGTACCCGTAAGAGTAAGATTCGGCTCGTAATATAATCTGAAGTTTTGGAGGTCCACTGGCATGGCGGACGAACAGTCTGAAGTTTGTCTCCATCGATACGCTGATGGTTTTTGCGTAAAGCCTTAATCTGGTTGAACAGGACTTTTAGATGGATTTCACGAATGGATATTATGGAAAGGACTGGATGACTTTCTTTGGTTCGTGTATTTGATGTTTGCAGATAAATCCTTTCTCGGAGAATCGGATAATCTGTTTCTGTTTTCGTTTTGAGTTCTCTTCCTTTTTTTTTCCTGTCGATGAAGATGGACTATTTTGTGTTTGTCGGTTTTGTGGTGGGATTATGAAGTTTGCATCAAAAGACGGATGAATGTAACCAAAATAATGTATTGATTGAGGATTTGCCTCCCAACTTAATTCAAATGCCCACCTGAATTAAGTTGGGACGATCTTTTGTGCACCAAAAAGCTAAGTAGCCTTCATTCAAATTTGAGTTTTGTCAATACGTCAATACTACGAGCTTATAGTAACTTTGGACTCGAAATTCCCTCCCAGTATCAACGACACGGAAGAAATTGTCCATGACTAATTCAGACTTGTGATGATGATGTGATGACTTTGATCCTAAAATCACAAATCTCGAAAGAGCCCATTCAAATTGCAGCCGGCAGATTAGGATATTATCATAGCGAATTGGTAGTTCATCAAATCCTTCTACTATTCAAATGCATTTGAAATTCAATGAAAGGAACTCCATCCTTCCACGGGAACTGTATCCGTTTGAATAATTCCAAAAATATGATCGAATTTCGGCCAACACTAATCGCTTTTTCCCATCCGATAATTCCGACTTTTCCACTTCAGCGCAACGCAAAATCCAAACCACTTCAACTGAAGGACACACGAACAGAGCCCAATCTGCTGAAATTCTGATTTCATTCGACCGTTCCAAATAAGCATTTCGGTCGAAAGTTAAGATTTATGGCTTGACTAATAGAAAAGTCCCGTTGAGCTTACACTCCTTACGCATGGTTGCAGCATTCACATTCATAAGTGAGAGCATTCAGCATGAAACATAGAAAGCCACTAGCACTAACCAAAAAGTCCTGACCAGTGTATGTCTCCCCGAATGACCGTTACAAACGTATATGACTGTATGTGGGGTGGGATAATACCTGTCGTTCGTTATCCGTAAAAGCATACACTCGAATACAAGAAATTTTCACATTCTCCCCGGACTGGACCGCAAAACTTGGTCTTTTTCCTTGTTATTATGATGTGATCTTTTCATTCATTTGTAACG
This sequence comes from Chloromyia formosa, assembly GCA_964017055.1. Taxonomy (NCBI): domain Eukaryota; kingdom Metazoa; phylum Arthropoda; class Insecta; order Diptera; family Stratiomyidae; genus Chloromyia; species Chloromyia formosa. Next base: position 14,632,680 of record OZ024816.1, on the reverse strand, counting down.
GACAAAACTGTGGAAATCCATTAAGGATTATGATAAAATAATGTTTTGTCGGTTGTGTTTGGTTGGGAATTGAATATGTGAAAAGCAGTGTAGTTGTCGAACTTTTCCAAGTTTTCGGTTTGTTTTGTTTTTCTGCGGGGCAAAGGCTCTGAGGCGAAATGCCTATTCTATGATTTATTGATAAGTTTTGTAAGGACGAGGGCTGTAAACGAAAAGTTTATTTCGAGAGAAATTATTTAAGAGTTCGACTTATATTGTCGGATTACAGAAAGCGAAAAGAAGACACGTAGACTACTTAGGGAATCGAGTGATTTGAAGTAGAGTTGACAAATTAGACAGAACAGCTTTCGGTATAGACGGTACCCATAAATGCAGACGTGAACTTAGGCTAGAGCTTGGTAGTCGCATAGAAAGTAGATTGGTTTTTAACCCTCCATTCCGTGTACCGTAAAAACGCTACTGGGCGTCTATAGTTTAATGATCATCGTCATCATCGTGTCGCGACAGCCCGACGTTATGCCTTGGCCGCCTGGATCGTTGTCTTTCAATTATCTCGGTCACGTGACCACGTCCTCCAATCTTGGAAGCGCAGTAGCTGCTCGGCGTCCGCATATACTGAGCTCTTCCAACGAGATCTCAGTCGTCTAGGCAGTCTCGCTCCGTCAACTCGTCTTGCATTCATCACTCTCTTCGGCATGCGATCATCGTCCATTCGTTGGACATTGAAGTCGTTGTAGTTTGACGATTTTCGAGACTTCCAGCTCATCGTACAGTTCATACAACTCATGGTTGTACCGGATGCGCCATCCATCTCGATCGCAAAGCCCCGAAAATTCGCCGTAGAACCTTACGTTCAAATGTGTCTAGCATGTTTCCGGAGGCTTGAGTTAGCGCCCATGCTTCGCAGCCATAGCATAGCACTGGTCGTATGATGGTTATGTACACGCGGAGCTTCGTGTCTCTGTGCACATTCTTCGATTTCATTATGGGGAGAACCCAGAAAAAAGTCTTATTAGCTAACTGTATCCGTCGCTTGATTTCGTCAGTTTCGTTGGCGTCTCTTGACAAGTTCCAACCCAGGTATATGAAGTTGTTCACGAACTCAATGTTGAGGTCCCCCACATTGATGCAAGTGTCGTCGATTGCATCATTATTTTAGTTTTACCCTCGTTGATACATAGTCCAACTTCTTTTGCAGCGGAGCGAGCGCATGTAGAAGTTCTTCTGCGTCGGCCAATCTTCGGGACATGATGTTGATGTTGTCGGCGTACGCTACTAATTGTGTCGACTTGATAAGTAGCGTCTTGCTGTTGTCCATATTCATAGCTCGAATAGCGTATTCCAGTGCTAGGTTGAAGAGCGTCGGTGCCAGTCCATCGCCCTGTTTCAAACCAGTGCGTGTTTCAAATAGATCAGTAAGTCTATTCTGGATCCTGACTTGTGAGACGGAGTTGGTCGTCGTCATCTTTGTCAGTCGCACTAATTTGGCCGGTATACTAAATTGCAGCACGATGTTGTACAGTACTCCACGAGCGATACTGTCGCGTGCCTGCTTGAAGTCGGCAAAGATTTGGTATACGTCTACGTTGTATTCCCAGCACTTCTGGAGTATCAGTCTGACCGTAAAAAGCTGATCGGTTGAGGAGTGACCAGGTCGGAAACCACTTTGATGTTCGCCAATGATTCGTTCTGCGTACGGTTTGATTCTATTTTTCAGAATTTTCGCCAAAATTTTACACTACGTACAGACTAGTGAAATGCCCCTGTAATTCTCACACCGCAGTTTATCTCCCTTTTTGTGGATTGGACAGATGATTCTTCTGCGCCAATCGTCTGGGATCTCCTCGTCCTCCCATACTCGCAGAAGTAATTGATGTATGGCATTAGCTAGACCCATTCCACCGAATTTTAACAGTTCAGCTATCAGAATCTCGCCAACTCCCGGCGCTTTATTTCGTTTTAGTGACCGCAATGAAAGATCAACTTCCTCTAGTATTGGGGGTTTTAGGGTGGGTCTAGATCAACGATATCGTCGAGCGTTTCTTGTGTGGGCATGTTAGATGGTATGTTCAAAAGCGCTGCAAAATAAGAGGCTTGTTGATGCCATCAGTGTCGCTGAAGATGTTTCCATCCTTGTAAGGACTCTGTAAGGTTAGTCCTGGGTTGATAGCCGTTTTTAATTGTATTTACTAATTTGTACGATTGTCTGGTGTACCTATTAGCTAAGTTTTCGTTAATATTCAGCAACTGCCCGTCAAAGTATTTACGTTTCTTACGCCTAATTACTCTATTCGATATTCGCCGTAGCTCGTCTTATTTTTCTCTTCTAGCTCTGGCTCCTCGTTGAATCCATTGTCTATAGGCCTCGTTTTTAGCGTCAAGTGAATTTTTGCATTCTTTGTCGAACGCGCTCGCCGGGCTTTATATCCCACGACCTTCTCTGCGACGTCTCTGATAGTATCCTTGAGTTCTTCCCAGAGCCCATTGACGCCTATGTTGCTGATGTTGTGTAGCATAGGTGATAGTCTTTCCTCAAGGGCGGTAGTATACGCCACCGCCGTAGCATCGCTCAGAAGCTTTTCAACCGCAAACATTTTGGGTTGGTTGGTTGAATTCTCGATTGGTGCACTGAGGAAATTCTACATCTGTAGGTCGTCTTCACCAAGTGATGATCCGAGTCGCAGTTTGCTCCTCGAGCATATTACAAGCGGACATCCATCACACTTGACGCCCATCTCCTGCAAATGAGGACGTGATCAATTTGGTTGACGGTATGTGCGTCTGGAGATTTCCAGGTCTGCTTGTGAAAACATATAGAACTGATGACCAGATTCCTGCTGCAGGCGAAGTCAATAAGTCGCTGGCCGTTATCGTTACATTACGAATGGGGGTCACAATCTTCATGAAAAAATTGTGACCCCCATTGGTCCCCCGGTGCCAACTTTCATTTTCGACTTTCGCGTTAAAGTCTACCAGCAGTGGTTTGACATCGTTTGTTGGAAGTGAGTCGAAGAGAGTCTCAAGGCGGGCGTAGAACTCGTCTTTTACTGCGTCTTCTTTAAGAAGAAGGAGAAATCGCGTGCACATTGATGAGCCGGAAGTTGGAGAATCGAGTCTTAATGCGAATCGCACACAGCCGTTTATTTATGGGCTTGAAGTCAATAATGTGCAGCTTGAGGTGATTGTTCACTATAAGTGCTACTCCAAACTCCTTGTGGCCCGATGGTTTGCGATTTCTTGTCATTGATCTCGCTGTCAAGCTAATTTGTTTTCTGGACTGCAGTGATGCTCAGTTTGTACTTTTCGATCTGTTGAAGGAGGGCCTTCTCGGCCCCCGGTTTGTTCAGGGAGCGTATACAATATTACAGGATCCGAAAGAATAATCTTCTAGTCGTTTGCGTGGTCGTCGTTGCTGCTCCGTCCAATCCGAGGCTTTTGTTTTTTTCCAGGACAAGTTGTCAACACATCGCTTCACCCCATTCAGGGGATGGCCTCGGGGATAGCTGCTTCAGATGGTTTAATAAACGTGCCGGAGCTCACACAACTATGTTGCGGGTCTAGCTACACAAATCATTCCTTTCTACTAAACCTGAGACGCTGAAGTGTTGACCAGCCACTCAGGCTACAGCTATCTGCCTTTTTCCAAACTGTTTTATCGGTAAGACTTGGCCGTCAGCGGTTTGACACACTGCCGTTACCAAGGGTGGGAAAAGGTCTTTTGCCTCTTTTGAATGTAATACTACACCACAATTTGCTTTAGGGAAACCACCTGACGACTAGGCTAAATCTTTGCATGCCTTGCAAAGCTTGGGCCTAGTAAGCCGATGGCTTACATAGGCCACGTAATACGTGAGGTCCTCTACAGGATCGGATCCTGATAAGCATCTTATTCAAATTAATTCGTAGTAATGTTCTACTTGTAGATTCGACCTGGAGATTCACGACATTACATGATACTTTTTAAATATAATCTCAGTGTTTCTAAGCGCAAATGCTTAATTCTACGTTATTCTAAAGAACGAAAGCACGTAATTGTAAATTGTCTTTAAAAAAAATTATTCAAATAACCCTTAACGTATAAAGCAACCCTAATTTTTGAATACAATTTCCTTGACCCACTTTATAACAAGATCTAACACCTCACCAAATAACTTCCACTAACCACTTTTACCTCCTTGAACCAACGATATACTCGTACTGGTATAGTCGTGCAGAATGTTCACGACCATGTGTGCGACGGGAAAGCTAGAAAAAAATGTCGCTTTTATAATTAAACTTCTTCACACTTTATGGGGACGCTAAGACAATTTAAGTATAACACTCAGTCATAAAACTAGTCGACAAAGGACAACAACAAGAGTGTGGAACATGGCCCAACTATGGAAGCAACAAGGATCCAAATAACCATCTTGAGAGAGCCTTGCCATAACATCCATACCGTAGAGTACTTGTCTTGCTATCGTGTAGAGACCTTTCTGCTGGCTTGCTATATTTTTTCCCTTTAATTTTTAACCCTCGTCTTCGCCTCGTCCCGAACGAGATTTCATTTTACTATTGTCACTTACCGTAGTTTATATACAATCGTCCCTTTTTCCTAAAGACTCGGTTTTTCTCACTTCCTATTTTTTCCCAGCGTCTTTTTTCATTATTTTTTATCCTGGGGTCTGTTGCACTCGATACTCTTACTACGAACTACCGACTGGAAGGCAGTCGATCCTGTTTAGAAGAAGTGCGGTGCTTCTGCAGAGGCAACAACGATACCGTATATGCTGCAGAAGCAGCACAACTACAAGACGAACCATGACGATGAAATTAAGGACAATTATTTCACAGAGTTTTATAATGCACTCATTATTATATTCTCGAGTGCACATCTGTTCTGGTTGCTCGAACCTGTGCTGGCAATGGTGGTGGTGGTTGCTGCTGTTGTTGTTTTATTTCTTCTTCATGTTTTGTGTCCTTAATTTACGGCCCGAGATCGTGAAAGTGTAAAATAGAGTTTTACAAAAGAGTTGTAGCTCTGTCCGGCAAACCGAGAGGGTATAGGTAAAGGATCTAAGAAAAATTTATATGGCGCGATGTATATAAATTCTAGTGGGTGAACCCAGGATAAGGGATTATGCTGCTTGCTTCTTTTTTCTACTTCTAATTACGTCTATGATGGAAACCTATAAAAGTGGGGCAAATGGATTTTTAGCTTCCGGGAGAAATCTACGTCCATTAAACGGCCACGTCATCTGTCCTGTCCATTTGATTTTTTTTATGAGACAAGATTGGCTGGGTAGAGTGTTTATTGACATGATTAAGTTTCAGATTACTACATTCAGTAGATAAAAAATAAATTGTGATCTAATTTTTTTCATGTTTAATTAATTTATTTATTTTTCTTTTCGTTGCAGGTCTTGCTTGGGTTGGCTGGCGAAATGATACATTCGGAACAGCTGGAAAACCAGTGGTCATTGTATTTGAGTTTGACACAGTGCGAAATTTTAGCGCGGTAGTTCTGCATACGAATAATATGTTCTCAAAGGATGTACAGGTAGGTTAACTTGAGTTCGTTTGTTTCATACACTATACATATTTCGTCAGGTGATTTTTTCTATACAAAATACACAATAAAGCCAGTTTTGTCTGAATTTATAAAGCACACCGCAAACTATATCCATGATCCTATATTTTTCCGTTCATCGGAGAAGCTTACGTTTCCTTTTCATCCATGGCTTGCTAACTACTGAAACCAGACTTAAAAGAAAGACGCCGCGCCGATGTCCTGAAGCAAAGAGCCGTTTGCGATTTTACTTGCCATACATCTCCAGGTAGCTCGATAGTTCTGAATATTGAAGTGAAGCTCCTCCGTGACGATTGTTTTGAGTTGAGTTAATATTTTATGGGCTACTTTAAACTGTTAAAGTCCGTTGTACCAAATTGATCATCCCAGCAGACTTACTTACATGTAGCGTGTAGTGTACCCTTGTATCGAGTCCATTTTATGAGCTAATTTAGAATTGGTATCAGCTTCGTTGAATATGGTTCGAGGGTGAGGTGGGCTCTATGAATGGACGTTTTATGAACAATCGCCTCAAAACGAAAATGAACCATCGCCCCTTAGGGACAATAGTTTGCTGAATTTTGAGAAAAACAGTTGATAAAACTTGAGGCAATAGTTCCAAACGAACCAAAACCTCAAAATTAGAGTCTTTTGGGGCTATATGCACTATCGCGAAAGAAAAAGATACAAAGTATCTACACTGCATGCAGATACATCGGAACATGGATATGTCTATGACTGCCGACTGCGTGGAACCTGTTGTGTTGAAGATATCGACGTAAGTTTTGTAAAGATCCCAGTATAGTTATACTGGATGAAATCATTCGAATAAACACGTCCCACGCTTTCGGTAGGCATAAGACATATCCATGTACCCATGTATCTGGTGGCACTGTAGATACTCGTCATAAATTCTGCTTTGCTTTGTCCTGTCCGCTTGGGCTCCTTTCTCTCGCGGGATCGTTTCGTTTTCGTTTGCATCGCGTGTGTGCAATATTCACCTCCTCTCGTGCACCCTGTTCCATCTACCTGTTCCATCTACCCGTTCGGTATAGTTTGCAGACTGCAGCCTATCGACATTTCTCTGAGTACGTTTCTGCTAATCGCAATCACGCTTCCCACCATCTTTTCCCAATCGGACGTGTATTGTGTTTGTGTATCTATTGCAAAATCGCCCCCACACTATCCGTCTCATCCCGCCCCTTTACTCGTAATCAACAGTCCGGGTCCGGCACACACAATTTCTCAAGGAACGCGTGCGACTCTATGTGATTGTGTCCGGTAAACAGAAAGGGAAACTAACAAAAGTAAACAAAACATTCCAACACACGCACAAAGAGAATGCACAAGAAAAATTTTGGAATTTTTGCAGAAGGGGGGCATTTGATCTTCTGCAGACCTCTGAATGTACAATACATCATGTCACGATGAGCTGCCCGGAACTATAACATCCTGCGACGAATATTTCTCTATTTCGGGGCTTGGGAGATTTTAACTCGCGCAGTACGAATCCGCCATTTTATTTTATGATACGTTTATTGCAGTCAGACCTCAAATCGCCGCCATTGCAAATGCACAACCATTTGGATAGAATGAACTTCATCCGCGATGGCTCTCGCTCTCTATCTTCGGGGGGCGGGAACTATGTAATGTACACACTCTCAAATTGCGTCTGCGCATGTCCAAATGTTAGTCGAACTGACTACTTGCTACTTTTTCTGGAACCTATTGATTCAGATATGTAGTACAACGCGCGCTATTTTGTTTGTTTGGATCTGCGACGAATATTTCTCTATTTCGGGACTTGAGAGATTCTAACTCGCCTAGTATAAATCCGCCATTTTGTTCTATTTGTTTATTGCGCGTGTGGTGGGGGCCCACATTGTGCACCAGTCAGACCTCAAATCGCCGCCATTGCAAATGCACAAACGCAGTCGCTGGATCACCCGATTTGGCTCGAATGAACTTCATCCGCTCTCGCTCATCTTCGGGGGGCGGGAACTATGTACACTCTCTCAAATTGCGTCTGCGCATGTCCAAATGTTAGTCGAACTGACTACTTGCTACCTTTTCTGGGACCCTAGTGATTCAGATAGTACAACACGGGCTATTTTATTAAATGATGAATGGGAATTGGCGGAAATTGAAGGTCATTGAAAGTCCGCCCGTTCACCCGTACACTATGTTATTTCTTGCCGTCCACAACGTCAACCTTTATCGCTATCAAATCAACATCCCAACATGTACACACAGGATCCCCGCAAGCGCACCGCCCGCGCGGATCTACAAGCAACAGCCATGCACAATGACCACTTCACTCAAACGACATGCACAGCCAGAAAAGAAAAATTTTCAATAGGCTTGTTTCCTCTTCTGACCCCCGAGTAGAAAAACAGACATTTCGTGTGACGGACAGATTTTTAGGATGACCCCCAGCTATAAGACATATCCATGTCAAAACGAAGAATGTCCGAAACATATTCTTTGAGTTTAAGCGATAGTTTATAATGAACTTTACCTGCGTATCATTTCGTCGGTTGATACCTGACCCGTACGCCGACTCAGCTATTCATTTGATATTGTTTCGGGCCAGAAAATTCGACGAGTTAACGAAAACTTGCAGCTTTCTGGTGCCCTTTACGTAGACTTTCCATGTGCTGCTCCCATACAACAGCACAGACAGTACCAGGAAGCGAAACAAACCCTGTTTGGTTTTAGTACTGAGTTGGCTGCTATAATAACTCTCACGGATGCTAGGCATTCTTCCGTGTTTTGACACCTGGCGATAGAATTAATTATAATTTTAAAATCCTCCTTTAATTCAAGGATCAGCCAACCTCCGACATTTGCCATATTAGTAGCGGTCGGTATAAACACTCGACGAATTATAATGCTCGGTATAACGCCGTCAAACAAAATTCACACAGCAATGGAACTTCATTCGAATGTCAGCTGATTCCTCCAAGCGGCAAGGTTGTCAAACGTGTTGGCTGCGTTCGGTTTTCGGTAGGGATGTGCAAAGAATATAAAAAAAGGGGGGAACATTCCTGTTTCGTGAATATTACATTCCTGTTTCGTGAATATTAGGAGAATTCTCTCTATTGCACTTAGAGAGAATTTTCAAAATCTCTAATTTCTGGCATTTCTGCTTTATGCCCGGTTCACATTATTCCAGTCCAGTAATCCAATCCAGCGATCCAGTCCAGTGCTGGACTGGATCATATCGTCTACATGATTCCAGTCCAGTAGTCTGGCGAGTGTGTTGTTGATTCGGTAACTATAGTAACAATGATTTCTGGGCGAGCTGGAATCAAAAAGTAGACCGGCTGGATTGAATTGCTGTCCAGTGCCGGTTCACATTATTCCAGTAGCAGTCCAGCGCTGGACTGGATTACTGGACTGGATTGGTTACTGGAATAATGTGAACCGGGCATTAGGTAGTCCATTTCCGCTGTAAGTGGTAAGAACCTAGAACCCACGCGGAGGGATTTTTAGGTCCTAAAACGGCAATTTCTTGAGTTTTGTGAAAATTCTCTCTAGTTGAATACAGAGAACTCTCCTAAATTTTGCGAAACAGGAATGTTCCAAAAGGGGAAATTCTCCAGAAGGAAATTGTATTTCCCTTGGGATTATTTCTGAAGTTTGTCCGCCGCAAGCAACGTGGAGCAGGATGGACCGCCGGGGACTAGAGTGCCGGGAAAAGAAAAGAAAAACAGAATCGCGTATGCTTTTCGACAGCCAGTGTTAGGCGCTCCGCAGTTCAGAAGTCCCGCGATCGAGTAGCCGCTAAGGGCGATAATATGTGTTAGACGCTCCGCAGTTCGGAGGCCTCGTGAACGAGTAGCCGCTGAGGGCGACAACGTGTGTTAGGCGCCCCGCAGTTCGGAGGCCCCCGCGAACGAGTAGCCGCTAAGGGCAACAACCTGTGTTAGGCGCTCCGCAGCCTCCACGAACGAGATCTTAGCCGAGGTGCCAACAATATTTTTATTGAGGTAAATTTCGTAGACTTGTTATCGTCTTGTAGCGGCCGCCACCGGAGTTGATACCCGGTGATTTTTAGGGTTTTGTATTAAAAACAAAACCCTTATGAAATCGGTCAAATGTCTCTGTCCGTCTGTCCATGAAATATCTCACGAACGGCTGAAGCTACATACATGAAATTTTGTGGGAATATGTAGAATTATTACAATTCGCCGGAGAAAGCGATTCGTTGTAATAGGCTGACTTTAAGGGGAAATGAAGGTCAAATTTTTTTTTCATTTGGTATAGGCAAGTGGGGTATCATGAGAAAGGTAACACCGAGTACATTCCACTTTTGGTATTTTCATCAAATTTGAAAAGAGGGGAAAATATGTGATCCGAGTTTGCCCCCCCCCCCCCCCCCCCCCTTGCATTTCGATACCGTTATACTTAGAAATATGAGAATTTGCAGGAAAGAGGCATTTTACTAGCGTAGAAAACCTAGATTAATAGAATTTTGAAATCTCATCAGAAAATGCTAATAATAGTACATTTCAATAGTTGCAGTTAGCACACCCCTGCACCCCTTAATCATACCCGAGGTCAAAAATATTGATGGCCAATGATAACCAACATCATAGGCAATAATATATCTAAGTTTCATTTCAATCACATAATATTTAATAATAGTACATTGATTTAAAGTTAGGCTGCAAGATATGCACCAACGTTTTTATATATTTTACATATGTATATTAAGATTAATCCCGGAACATACCGTTTTATCGCCTATTTTTTCGATTTCAAATTAAACGAATTTCAATTTCAACTAAAAACAAACCCACACTGAATCCGTAGTTTTCAATCAATTCTTCCCAAAGTGCAATTATCCGAATCAATTAAGTTGCAACAATAACCAACTACCAAATTGTCGTCGTCTGAACTTATCAGCTTATCATTTAGATTCCCTTCCATCTGTTCCGGACGTAATCGAAGTCGATGAAGAAACTCTTCCCGATATGTGCTTTCTCCAATAATCGACAAACAAACTACAATATATTTTATATTTGAATTCCTTCTCTGAAAAGTGGTGGAAGAAAGTCGAGTCTAGCTGCGAGACTCGGTTTCGGGGTTGCTTTTATCTGGCCCGCCATAGATGTGAATGGGAAAAGTTTCAATTAAGATAACATAAGATAAAACCTTATTATTTCCACATCGGGCATTGCCGTTGTTGATATGGTTTCGGTGTGGCTTTTTTCGATGTTTGTTGTCGTTACTGGATAAACAGACAGCCAAAGTCCACCGAAGAGGGAAGCCCAAAAAATTGTCTCTCTCCGATACGATGCCGAAAACTTTAGTACATATTTAGTTCATGGGCGGACACCGAAATTGAAAGTATCTTTTAGAAACAATTTTCCTAAGGTCTTGAAAAATTCTCTTTCGGCAGCTTTATTTTAATGTTCATGTAGTGTGGTGCCGGTTATCAGGCTGGGCTGATGGGTTCTTATCTGCTTTTCAACGGGAGAATTAGGAAATCGATTTATCCAACCAAAGCCTAAATTATAAGAGGTACATAGATGGAAGTGAAATGTTCCAGATATTCAGATGCTGTGTTAAAAGTCGAGTTTTTTTTGTAAGGCGCTATGTGTGATTCCAATGGGTTTTGTCATTAGGATAATGTTTTTGAAGATTAGGATGGGTCGTCAATAGATTGGCACTTAAGAATAATCCGTGACTAGAAATATTTTCAAATGCCTAACCAATTTAGAATTTGAATCCGTCAGTTGATTGCAACGTATTTTAGTTTTAGTAAAACTATAGTAGCTCAAGAAGCTCTGTTTTCGTTTCCATAATGAGACGTGACACTGATAAGGCAAATGGTTGATCGAATTTACATAACCAGCGCTTTAACACACTCACTACGTTTAGACCGCGGGACTATCTTCGAGATCTAACTAAATCGATCTAACTCTCGACGATATAAACGTATCGATTTAGTTAGTTTTGGACTTGGCTTATCTCTACTTGCGATGCGGAACTGGGCTAAAAAAATTGGGACTATGTCACTGTCATCGCTAATGTTGACTCGATGGTTGACGTTTCCTTTGTTGTCGTTTTTTTTTTGTTCGGCGTTTGCTTTGTTTGCAATTTCAGGAAAGCAGTGCGTGATCACGGGCAGGAAAAAGTCTTTTTCTGTCGTAAAATGTATATCTGTAAAATGTATGTCCTGTCAACGGAGAAAGAAGAAGAACAGGTATCTCTCTCCGTATGGTCGGTATAAACACTCCACCAACAAGTACTAACACTAAAATGATTTAGTTAAATCGCCTTTTAGTTCCACGGTCTAAACGTGGCCACTGTTTCCAAGAAATGTTCGTAGTCCGATAAGCCATCAACAAAAGGCGCGTTCTTTTGTGTATCTATCCAGTGTAGGGTAGGGTAATGAACAGAATTACACAAAGAACAAGTCGCTTGTTTTTTGTGTAATGCGTGTTTGTTACCCTATCCCACGCTCGATGGATACGCATAGGAATGTATCTAAAGTAACACTTCAGGACTACATATATATTGGTTACTTACAAATTTTGGTTCGTGTCCTTTCCCATGGGTGCTTTAATGTATGGTGCTCGTCTTGCTATGGGGAGAATAGGTAGGTGTGTAGGTTTACAAGTCTGGATAGATACGAAGGTTTTAAAAGAACAAAAGATCAGTGCTGGGTAGATATGTATCCAGGTCCGGCTAGGTATGTATCCAGGTCTGGGTAGGTATGTATACAGGTCTTGGTAAATCCACAGGTTTTTTAAAGAACAGAAAATCAGTGCTGGCCAGATACGTAGACATACATCTTCCTTATCAGTGGAATAGGTCTGGTTAGATACACACACAGGTTTTAAAAGAACAGAGCGTCATAGGCTGGGTATGGGCAGATTAGATATGCCTTTCTTTGATTTAATATATCAAGAAACTACTGATTGATTGATAGGGGAGCCAGAATGGCAACACTTTTTTTATTAACACGGCCAATCTTACTGGAAAAAAAACAGATTGGGAGTGGTTTAGGTCGCTGATTACGAATCTCAAGTCAAAATTGGCCAAAATCAAAACAAAAAAAGATCCTGAACGGCCACCCTTTTTCTAAAAAAAAGGTCAATCTTGCTGCCCAACAAATGTTTTCTGGATCGCTGATCACGAGTCTGAAGTCCAAATTACAAAAAAAAAAGTGGGGGATCTACAATGGCAAAATTTTTCTATAAACACGGCCATCTTGCTGGAAAAAACTGGTAGGGGTCGTTAATGTCGCTGATTGCAAATCAGAATTCAAAATTGGCAAACATCAAAACAAAAAGAGATCCTGAACGACAACCTTTTTTTTTCAAAACAACGGCCAATGTTGCTGGGAAAAGCTGCTATTGGTTTTTCAGCCGCTGATCACGAATCTGAAGTCAAAATTGCAAGAACAAAGTGGGGGATCCAGAAAGGTAACACTTTTTTTTATAAACACGGTGAATCTTGCTGGACTGTAGGGGTTTTTCTGGTGGCGAATCTAAAGTCAAAATTAAAAGAAAAATAGCGAATCCAGAACGGCAACACTTTCTTTTTATGAACATGACCTTGCTGGAAGTATAAATTTTTTTCGGTCGCCGATAAAGTCAAAATTTCCAAAAATATCGGATCCAGATTACTTATTCATGGTTGTATTACAACTTTGCTTCCGCCGTTTTCTGACAGACGGCTGCATCGGTGAGGGCTGGTCAAAATACGTAGTTCAAAAGTGTCCCAAAGTGAGTTTGAACGTCTGTGGACGTATCGACATCCCCGCGTTAGTAAAAGTTGTTTCGCATTTTTAATAAGATTCGCGCTTGAAAATGCCTGTTTTCGAGCCAAGTTCTCATCATTTGCGGGAAGTTTTGATCTTCTGCTTCAATTTGAAAAAAAAACTTCAGCTGAGGCCCAACGAATGCTCTCAGATACTTCCGGTGAGGTTGCTCTGAGTAACAGAACATGTCGTGAGTGGTTTCAACGTTTTAAAAGTGGCGATTTCAATGTCGAGAGCAAGCATAGTGGTGGGAGAGAAAAAATTTCAAAGACGACGAATTGGAAGCACTGCTCGATGAAGATTCGTGCCAAACGCAAGAAGAATTAGCTGAATCACTGCGAGTGACTCAAGAAGCCATCTCGCCTCAAGGACATGGTCATGATTGAGAAACAAGGAAATTGGGTTCCGTACTAGTTAAAACCGAGAGATATTGAACGGCGATTATTTGCATGCGAACAACTGCTTCAAAGGCAGAATCGAAAGGGATTTCTACATCATATCGTAACCGGCGACGAAAAATGGGTCCGTTACGATAATCCCAAGCGCAGGAAGTCATGGGGAATGCCCGGTCATGTCTCAACGTCAACGGCAAAACCGAATATTCACGGCGCCAAGGTTATGCTTTGCATTTGGTGGAACCAGCTCGGTGTGATATACTACGAGCTACTGAAACCAAATAAAACTATCACAACCGAATGAAACTATCACAGGAGATCGGTACCGAACGCAATTGATGCGTGTAAGTCGAGCATAAAAGGAAAAACGACCACAGTACCAAGAGAGACACGATAAAGTCATCACTTCGAAAAGTGGTCAAGACATACTTGGAAACCCTGAAATGGGAAATCTTGCCCCACCCGCCGTACTCCCCAGACATCGCTCCTTCCGACTACCATCTGTTTCCTTCCATGGCGCACGGCCTGGCTGATCAGGATTTTCGCTCGTACGAGGAAGTCGAAAAATGGATCCAATCATGGATCGCGTCGAAAGACGCCTCCTTTTTACCTCATGTCATTTCTGTTTTTTTTATCGGCCATGGGGTCTCACTGATTGGGTTTTATGTATTTGGGTGGAAACTATCTGGGCCCGGAGCTTGTCTGCATGAGCCAGGCCATTGGCATCGTTTTGATTAGTTTTCTAGGTCAGTGGGAGCCAGCTTCATCCTTTGTTGTTTTGTCTACCCAAAAGTGCATGATATATGTTATCCGTGTAAAGGCTGGGGCAAAGAGCGAGCAATCTCCGGCCACATCTCCCGAAATAAGATGGAACAACCATATGCCGCCGTTCAGCTCGTTGTGAAGTATTATTTCGCCGCCGGACCGTCATAGCCATTTTGACAAACTTCCGGCTCGTTCCCCAAAATATCATCTGGTTACCACCTTGCGCATTACACGTAGTTAGTACTCCTTTTTGTCGGTGTCAGACCCTGCTTAATCGGGGGCTTCAGGACGAGGATCGTTCCAGCCCCAAGGTATTAGGCGACGCATTAGACCGCCCATTAGACCGCGCATTAGACCACCCATTAGACCATGCATCAGACCAGCTATTAGGCGAGGCATTAGACCGCCCATTAGACCACGCATTAGACCGCCCATTAGACCGCGCATTAGACTACCCATTAGACCACGCATTAGACCAACCATTACATCACTTATTAGATCGCGCATTAGACCGCCCATTAGACTATCCATCAGACCACGTATCAGAGCAGCTATTCGTTTTCAATAATTATATCCTATCGCTTATTGCATGATACAAAATTGTTTTTTGTCACAACGAGGAGAATTCGTTGAAATAGCACCTATTTATCTAAATCCATATCCATATATTTCCGTTATTGAATACCATGCGCTCGTAATTCAAGGCGCGTTTGGTATACTGCAATACAAATTTCAGATATATAGACAGTTTCACGCAAATTGGGACGAAGCCTAGATTATTACTTTGGACTTACGGTTTGAGTAATCGAATTAAGTTTAACGTAAAAGTGATTGTCTTTGTCGATTGTCCTCATACGGTACTTTCATTCACGGTTTAAAGTAGTTGATGCTAAAATTTGGTAGTGAAATGTGAGATGACACTAATAAAGTCTAGGGTATAATTGTAAAAAACGAATAGCTGGTCTGATACGTGGTCTAGTGACGGGTCTGATGCGTGGTCTAATAGGCGGTTAAATAGGTACTCAAATGCATAATCTGATAGCTGGTCTGATGCGTACATTGGCGGCTTATTGAGTGGTCTGTTGGCTGGTGTAATAGGCAACCTAATGCGTGATCTAAGGCGGGTAGTTGGTCTAGCGTCTAAAAACAACCTTACATATAAAATTCATTTATTTTAATTTTAGATTAGATCCTCAAATATTGGTCCATTTCAGCGACATAATTTGCATCTTTAATTTGTTACTCATAAAAAAATAAATTTTGATTCATTGTTCAAGTCGTGAAAGTCTAAATACTTTATTGCCCTACCCTAACCCCTTGTGGGGCATAGCGCGTCAACTGTTCCATGTGGCCCAGTTAACGTTTCATTGGCATAAACTAGTTTCGGCGGAAAATACAGTTGCCAGCATGCACCTCCTAAACTGAAATACAATGTTCGCATGAATTTTTTAGTGGGTGTAAAGCCAATTAGAGCCTATCCCGGGCATTATGCTCTTATTACCGCCTTTTATGTCATCTTAGTACCCTCCCTAGATCTTGTAAACATTCACCAAACATTTAATTTACCTATCGTATGTATTGCCTTTCTATCAACTCCTCATTTTTATAATCAAAATGGTCTTTATCAATATTTAAACACTCACGATCGAGACGTAAAAAACTTGCAGCCAACGAAAGATAAATTGCCTATCTAATAGACAAAATATGTAGATCAGTAGATCATCTAACTAATTGTGTAGACAAGATTCTTTTTTTTTTGTATATACAAAAAAAAATAGAAAAGAATGATCTCGTTCGTTTTGATATCCGTCTTATCTATACAAATCTCTGACTATCCGTCTATTCGAAAAACGAATACATACTATATCTTTACATTCTAAATTTATTTTTGAATATTCTAAAGTTCAAAACGATCGAACTTCCTATCAAGATGAAAGTCCAGCAAATAGTATTATTAGATACCTTTCTCTTCTATTTAATAATACATATCTAAAACGGGCATTTGGAAGTATTTTATCTGTCACAAATATTGACTGTAAATTAGTTGAAAAGAGTTCCGATTAATGTTTACATATTTAACATTTTTCGGCTGTTTGCCAAACAATAAAGAAAAAAATGGAAATTGGAAAAAACACAAAACTGTTGAAAAGATATTTATTTTGACCAGGTGATGATAAGGAAGATAAAAATTCAAACGATACATTCCCAGGGATAGTCAGATACGCATTTCGATTCTTTTGTTGATTTGTTAAGTATAACGTTCTGTGGTTATTTAAACATTTTTTTAATGTTCCTACAAAGACATACATTCGTATATATAGTTATTATATTTATATTACTGAAGATATCAAATATCAGTACAGAGTTCCTGAAAAAAAAGAAAAAAAAACATATTATTTGATCGGGCGGCTTCAGGCCGAGTCTGCAAACCCCTAAAATAAGTAATTTGCTGTCTACTAAGGCACTAGGGTCCTATCGGTGGTAAACATGTGTCTATATTCACAAGTCGCCACGATGTATCTTATTATCGAACTGAAAAAGAAAAAAATATACAAGTGCGATTAGATTTTATTATGTTTGCTATTGACTTTCTTGCAGTGGCAATAGTCCGTAATCGTACGAATCCGCTATTGAATATCAGCAACAAATCATTGATATTCAGTGGGAGAAAGGGACTATTGACATTAAAAAAAGATGTGTATTTTGTGATTGTTTGATTTATAACTATCAAAAGGACCGGATATCGCAGCACGCCTGTATTTGATTTGTCCAATCAAAATCGGACATATGTCATAGATAAGAGGATAAGAAGGGCTCATCGGGAAAAAACACCACCGACCGACACAACAACCAGTCACTAAAAGAATAAATTATGGGTACTCGTATTTTTTCTTTGGTTCCTTGAGTCAACAGACCGACTATTAACTCATAAAATTTTGATAGCTCTACAGCTGTCTAATAAGATTTTTTTTTTAGTTATTTATGAATGCTCCATTGTTAGCGGACATGATGCAATTATACGAGTATGGTCGATTATCAAGCACCTTTGATAAAAGACAAATAAAAGGGTTGGTAAATGTTTTCATTGTGTTTTGATTACTGACAGAATCATTTCAATTTCTGTGACGTGATGTGATAATCAATGACAGGGACCACCCCAAATTTATATTGATTTTTGGATATGAGTAACAAAGTGATAAGGATATCCCAGACTGCACGGCGTGATTGGATTTCTAGTTTTTTTTTTTTCTTTTTTTGATACAGTCGCATAATTAAATGTTTTACTATTTGTAGATAATTTTTGACGGTTTTATCTTTAGCCCTTTAACTAAAACAAAAATGTTTGCCATGTTACTATTTGAATTGCATCTGGATGTAATAATAAACTCTTGCAGCTTAATTGTGGACTTTTTACGAGTTTTCTTACTCCGAACTTCCAATTAGTATTCACTAAAAATGAGGATGGAAGCGGGTAAAGCCCCGGGGATAGATGGAATTCCGGCGGAACTCTTTAAGGCGGATATCAACGCTACTGCGGACATTCTTCTCCCCCTTATCCAAGAGTGTTGAGAAACCGAAACTCTCCCTAAACAATGGAAGAAGGGCGTCATTATTAAGATCCCAAAGAAAGGTAACCTGAAGGATTGTAATAATTGGTGTGGAATTTGCCTCCTCCCCGCAGTCTCCAAACTGATGGCGAAAATAGTCTTAAACCGGATCAAGCGTACAGTTGACCGCACACTGAACGATGAACAGGCTGGTTTTTGCGAGCGCTTTTAATGTAGCGACCACTCACCACATCAACACCCTCCGAATTATTATTGAACAATCCGCAGAGTGGAGATCCCCATTACATCTCATGTTCATCGATTTCGAGACGGCGCCTGACAGCGTTGACCGGAAATGCATCTGGAAGGCTTTACGTAGGAGAGGTATACCAGATAAAATAATATCCATCATCAAGGAGTCCTATAGCGCAGCCCAATGGTATGTCTTACACAAGGGTAAGCTTTCAGATTGCTTCGAGGTACATAGCGGAGTGAGACAAGGTTGCATTTTGTCACCTAATTATTTTTGATTGCCATTAACGACGTACTCTGCAGTGCGCTTCGTGAACACCAGAGCAAAGGTATCAGATGGAACCTGTTTGAATACCTTCAACACCTGGATTACGCTGACGATATTTGTCTTCTCTCAAATATATCGGATCACCTAGTTCAAATGACGGATGCACTGCACCGCGAAAGTGGCAATCCGGGGCTTCAAATCAATGCTGCAAAAACTAAGTACTTGAGCTTGGATCCAGGAAGACAAAGCGAACTTTGTGTTTCGGGGCAGACGATGGAAAAGTGGACAATTTTTGCTACCTCGGAAGCGTACTTGCTGCAGATGGTGGAGCGGATGCTGATGTACTGTCACGCATTAATAAGGCTCGGGCAGCTTTTTTCAGTTTGACTCCTTTCTGGCAAAACAACAACATCTCCAAAAGCACCAAACTCAGGATCTTCGAATTCAATGTAAAATCTGTACTTCTTTATGGCTGTTCAACTTGGAAGGTGACCAGGGCGATAACAACTAGATTGCAAACTTTCGTGAACCAGTGTCTACGGCGCATCCTACACATACGCTGGCCGGAGGTAATTTCTAATGACGACCTCCTGTTCATTACTGCCTAGGACAGGATAGACACCTCCATAAAAACGCGAAAGTGGCAATGGATAGATCACACACTTCGAAAAGGGCCGGAAAACATTGCTAAACAGGCCCCCGATTGGAACCCACAGGGAACCCATGCAAGTCGCCGCGTTGGACGACCTAGAAACACCTGGAGAAGATCAGTTGAGGTCGAGGGTAAGTCATTAGGCAAATCGTGGAGACAGCTGAAGGCAATGGCGGCGAACAGGACGAAATGGAAAGTCGGAGTGGTTAATGCCCTATGCCCCACAAGAGGTTGACAGGATCCAGAGAGACAGAGAGAGAGAGGAACCACGAAAATCCTTTCGTGAACTTCAAATAAAAAGTGAGGCCAATTCAGCCGCTTCTGGATTAAGAGTGGATCAAGTGCGATGTGGTTCAAATAATAAACAAACTAAGTATAAATTGAGCAAAAACACCAACTCTTTTGATCCGAAGAGATTCTACATCTAGGATCTGCAGGCATGAAAATGGAAATATGTAGATCTGAAGAGATTGAACGCACCTAGTATCATTATCGACGCGCTTGGTAGTCATCAGTTCCCGGTCGCCACTCTACGATTCTATAACTAGAGAAACATAGGTTCTACTATCCTCGACGCATCAAAAAAAAATACTTGTGGGTATTTCTGCAACTTTCACAGCGTTCCGAGCTTGTCAGTAAAAGACGGCCCGAACAGGAGGTGCATGCAACTGCGCTAGCCAAAAAATGTATGCTATCGATACGTCAACAAGGCATAGCCGTGCAAGAGATTGACGCGCCCATGCCCCTGGACGGGTCAAAACAATTAACAATTACAACAAATAATATTATTATTCATGCTTTTTGATGAATGTAAAGCCTTCATCAACAGACTAGTAGGTTGTACATACTGAAAGCCATCCTGTGTCACTATTTAAATGATCCCACATTGGGCGCCATACGACTAGATTTTTTATCGAATCGATTCCGTTCCCAAAATTAATACCCTAGACTTTATAAAGTATAGGGTATGTTGCTTTTGTCACAACGAAAATATGTAACACCTTAAAGCAGGCTCCGTATAGCAATATATAAGGGAATGATCAGGGTCACCTTCTGAATCGATTTAGCCATGTCTGTTCGTCCGTCCGTCCGCCCGTCTGCTGGTCTGTAGGTCTGTCCGTCTGCATCCTTTCGCACGATAACTTTCGATAGAATGAAGCTATCGACTTGAAATTTTCGCCAAATTGATCCTACAGTTGGTTAGTATTGGAAATGAGTATGATCCGATCAATGGACTGCCTACTTCTCCTACATAGATAGATAGATAGATATAAAAAATATGAGCTACTTTCCCAGCAGGAAGGCACCGCGACCATAAAGATCTATTGTGCCGTAGCTCATTAATCCAAAAGACCGTCCACCCTTCTAATAAAGGGCAGTAAGTCTTTAGCAGGAATCAACCTGAATTCTGCAGTGCTGATAGTAGCCTGCCCGAGGAGTGACATCCTAAAACGCGCGATGGCGGGACATTCGCACAAGAGGTGCTTGGTCGTTTCCACGTCTTCCAGACAAAGACGGCATTCAGTCTCGCTTGACAGACCCATCTTGTTCAGGTGATATCTGACCAAGTGATGGCCAGATAAGTACCCCACTAGGAGTCTTAGGTGGGTTCTACTCATTTGAGTAGTACCCTTGTGACTGAAGGGCATTATCAGCTCCTTTGATTGACGAAGCCCTGGAAGGTTATCCCAGTACTGTTGACGCAATCGTGCAAACCAATCTGTGATCCGCAGTTTAGCCGAGGCCAGTCCAAAGCCACAGTAAGGTTCAGGTCCATGAAAACGACTGGATGATCCTTGTCTAGCAAGTTCATCCGCAGCCTCGTTCCCCTCAATGCCCTGGTGACCTGGCACCCAACACAAGAAGACTCGGTTTTTGGTTGCCAACAGTTGAAGGAGATTGTAACACTCCTTCACCAGTTTTGAAGAGACCTTAAATGAGGAGAGCGCTTTTATAGCTGCTTGGCTGTCTGAGTAGATAGCAATGTGAGCGCCGCGAAGTCCAGTTTCCAAGATTACCCTGGCGCAGACCTCAATGGCGTGGATCTCAGCTTGAAAAACGCTGGGCGAGACTCCCATTGCGATCGAAATCCTGGTGTTGGGTCCAAAGACACCTGCACCAACACCCTGTTCTGTTTTAGACCCATCGGTGAACCACTTGATATATCTAGGGTCTGGACAGGGTGTGCCATTTACCCATTCAGAGCGGTTAGGGATGAGGGCTGAATATTTTCTGCCGAAGCAAACCTCCGTGATCATGTAATCTGATCTCAAGCAGATCTGCACGTCAGGAATTTGATTCAGAATGCTCATGTGACCGCTTTCTTCACTACGCACGTCGGAAGTTAAACGAAGTCTGAGAGCATTTAGAGCTGCTGATTCTTGAATGAATATATGCAACGGAGTAAGTCCAATAATCGCCTCCAGGGCTGGCGTAGGACAAGTGCGTATAGCTCCAGTGATGCCAAGGCAGGCAAGGCGTTGAAGCTTATTGCACTTCAGTAAGACAGAAGATTGCTGAGTTTTCGGCCACCACACAAGCGCTGCGTAGGTCACCATAGGCCGCACCAACATGGTGTATAACCACTCAATTATCTTTGGAGTGAGCCCCCATGTCCGTCCAAAGAAACTTCTGCAAGCCCACATTGTGCGTGTGGCTTTGTCAAGTACATTATCTATGTGAGTATTCCAGGTGAGTTTCGAGTCTAGAGTTACCCCGAGACATTTAACTTCAGTGGAATAATCTAAGGTCGTGCCGCCTAACGAAATTGGATCCAATGTTATGTTTCGTTTTCGTGTGAACGGCACAACGACAGTTTTCTGTGGGTTTACATGTAAGCCCACAGCCACACACCAGTGTAGAACTATGTCAAGGGCCGACCTCATCACCTCAGTGATGGTAGATTCGAATTTGCCCCTGACTATGATAGTTAAATCATCCGCGTATCCGATAGTAAGATAACCGCGCTCATTAAGCATGGAAATCAGCTCGTCCACGACAAGGGACCACAAAAGGGGTGACAGAACGCCACCTTGTGGACAACCCTTTACGGCATTCACGCAAATGGATGTACTGCCTAGAGTTGAGTGAATATCCCGTCCCCGGAGCATGGCATCTATCCATGCAATGGTAGCGGGCGGGATGTCCCTGAGTTCCAGTGCTCTGGAAATGCACTCGTAGCCGGTATTATCAAAAGCCCCCTCAATGTCAAGAAACGCGCACAACGCGATTTCCTTTTCACTGAGGGACTTTTCGATTGTACTGACAAGGCTATGCAAGGCGGTTACTGTTGACTTACCCTTCGTGTACGCGAATTGCATACGATGTAGGGGGCTCGACAGATCCATCTTGTGCCTGATATGCAAATCAAGCAACTTTTCAATGGTTTTAAGGAAGAAGGAAGTAAGGCTAATCGGTCTATAGGATTTGGGCATATGTTCCGGCTTATTGCCCGCTTTGGGTATGAAGACCACATTAACTTTCCTCCAACATATGTAGAATAATTAAATATATCTGTAACTCCCGATCGAATAAACGTGAAAGGCTGTAGCTTTGGTATATCGGAGTCAAGAAGGTCACTTTATGTTTATACCCTCCTGTAAAATGAAATCGATCAGTTGGAAGGTAACGGTACTTTTGTTACAAAGAGACCCGTGTTACCCTACTTTTCGCATTTTTTGCTTATAATCCTTGAACCATTTAACGTAGAGAGCTGATTTTTGGCATGTAAAGTGTAGATATAGCTTCTTTAGATTGACTGGCCATAATCAGGAACACTTGGAGAGCTAGGTGTTCAAATGTCAAAAAATTAAATATTACTTTAACTACGATAACTTTGGATAGAATAAAGCCAGCGAGTTGAAAATTTGATCGGATGTAGGTAGTTAGTAAGATCTGGTAAGTTGGTATTAGAAATGGGTAAGAATCGATCAAAGAACACCCTACTCCCCTACAAATTATACTTTAAATATGTGATAACTTTCGAAAGGATGAAGCTAGCGACATGAAATTCTGGTCAAATGTTTCTGGTGTGCCTCAAAGCTAGCTCATTTGGGAATGGCCAATGGGCCATATCTCCCCTATAAATATGTCGTAAAAAGAGCTCAATTGTCTCAAAATGGCGCCTACCTTCCTTAAAAAGTTTCTTTCACCGGAGCTTCATCAGCTAACTTCTGTCAAACTATCCATATAGGAAAAACGTTTAATGCTTGGCTGTTGCCTATTTAATTTTTTATTATAATTAACTTAAATTGACAATTATCTTTTCTTTTCAGGTATTCGTTCATGCCAAGGCCTTTTTCAGTATTGGTGGACGACATTTTGGCGGAGAGCCAGTTCAATTTTCCTACATGCCCGACATAGTGTTAGATCAAGCACGCGACGTTACTATTAAATTACATCATCGTGTTGGACGCTATGTACAACTTCATCTCTACTTTGCATTAAGATGGATTATGGTCAGCGAGATCACATTTATATCAGGTAAGTGATGAATTTATTAATTTCAAATATATAAGTGCAACGTACCATGGTAACTGGATATAAATTCTAGATATGAAAAATGAAGAACCTGAAATCCTGCTGTCTTCCGCAGAATCAGGGTAATAGTGGTTTCCTAGTACGAGGTCTGCTCAAAAAATTAATGAATTTTCTACATATCGATGGATTGTCGCGTCGTAGCGACAGGCACTGCAACCGTTTTAACCTTCCGTTGAAATGACGGTTTACAAATTGTTTTTACCTCGTTTAGTTTCCGAGTTATTACTATTTGAGTGCGATGTATTCCTGCTTTCTTGGCAACTTTGGCAGTATCCGATTTACGAGACGAGAGTAACGATGAATGTTGCGTGAAATTTGGAAAAATATTCACGGATTATCAGAAAGGACGAGGCTTTGAGAGTTGGGTTGAGACATCAATTTTTATCCCAAGTTCGAAAGTCAACTGTCAGTACTACAAAGGCGTTTTGAAGAGGCTGCGTTA
The DNA here is from genome assembly GCA_964017055.1 of Chloromyia formosa. Classification (NCBI taxonomy): domain Eukaryota; kingdom Metazoa; phylum Arthropoda; class Insecta; order Diptera; family Stratiomyidae; genus Chloromyia; species Chloromyia formosa. The sequence continues at coordinate 14,608,494 of OZ024816.1, read as the reverse complement.
AAAAAAATTGGAAAAAGAGACAACTCGTTGCTCCTTCGCCATGACAAGATGCCTGCTCACTCAGCCCTCCTGCTTTCTAAACCTTGCTCATTTTCCTGTTTTCAAAATTCAAATCGGTGCTGAAAGTGAATTCGCCGCGGACCTGACACATAACGCACTTAAATAGTAATAACGCGGAAACTAAATCAATACGTAAAAATCAGTTACACGGAAGGTTATGACGATTGCAACCAATTGCAACAAGTTTTTTACACTCGTTTGTGTAATGTGGCCACTGTCGCCTAGCCAGAACATATACAGAGTTTCGCATTGGCAAGTTGCATGTTGCAATTTGCATTGTTACGAGATTCGTACCCATGTCGTGTTGGCCGGCCTATATAAGGCGATAGCGATACAACATCGAATTAGTTGTTCCCGGTCACGCCTCTACCACTGGTGCGATGCGTGAAGCAGAGGCATCCGATGAGACGCGCTTCGCATCAGCGGCCGAAACCGGCGAACACGCATTTTTGGGCCCCCTCCATGGAGAGAATTATTCTTAACAATCAAATACGTGTAGTCCCACTTGAGAAAAACCAGAGCGACGGCATGATAAGCGCCATACATGTTGTATGGATGTCGATGGCCGTCGCCTAAAAAACTTGTTTGTGTTGTGAATGAAGGTCGTTTTCTCCTGACCAAAGACCTTAAAATGAAATCAACCGTTGTCGAATGCATTCGCCTCAGTTATATGGTATCCATCTTGCCTACATATCACTTCATTGCCAGAATGTCATCAACAGTAGTCTAGTGCATTCGCCTTATGACACCCGGCCGTCAACATCCCCAATCGCGATTTCGGGAGGAAGCGCGAAATTCATAACGATATTTCTATACGTAGTACCTCCGTGTCTTAATATGAAAAACATATTCATCTTAAAATCAAGAGAAAAGGCAATTCACGAAATCTTAAATTGATTATCTATTCGCATCGCACCACTTTTCATTAATTTGCCGTCTTACATCCTCATCCACATCCTCTTTCAATCATAACTTACGAAGTCATCCAACCTCCCAGTCAATTTAAATTCATATTACAATATATTTGTATGTGATTCTCACATTTTCAACCCCATGATATTTCCATTCAGCATCGACCCATTCTGCAACATGTTCCCAAAAGGAAAAAAAACAAGACGGCGCGGCAGCAGGAAGAAACTCATCCTTATTTATATTCATTGCATTCGGAATAAGCTTCGGTCCATAGGACATTTGCTACTCACATTCAAAGTATCTTCGTTTTTTTTTTGTCTTACATCTTATCTGACATTTTCTTCGAGCGATGCTTTTCTTCTACGAAACCCGCAACATGTTTGGTTTTCTCGTAGATTTCAATTTATCATTTTGATTGCACAACATTGGATTTATGTTTTATTTAGTTTATTTTTCGTATCTCGCTACCAACTTCGTCGAAGATATTTTACATAGTATGCACTCTACATTCTTTTCACTTCTCTACATGTATATGTATTTCCATTTTATTAAAACATTTTTCGCCCTCGTCGTTTTATTTTGCCGTTGCAATTGCAATTTTATATCGATTCCCCCGACCCCGATTGCAATTGTATGTTGTTTCGTATTACACTTCGAACAAACTTAAATTGAGTCACTCAATCGTATTGAATTACATGCAGAATTCGAACGCTATAGCACAGAGCTCAGATACATTAGAAGGAGCTTTCTGTATCCGCGTAATTTTCAAGGATGCTGCCAGCCAATCTACAACTTATCTACAACTACTATCTTTCTTTATTGAGCGATTCCCACTGAAACGAGTAGAATCATATCGCGCCAATGATTTGGGTCGGCGAGAGGAGGGGCTGCAAAGTCGAGTGCCCCACTTAATCAGATTTATGGCGAACGTTGCCAACGATGGGCCTGCAGAGCGCGGGCTCCCGACCGGAGCAGGATAACTTGGCATAAAATAATATTCATAGGATTTGAAGTAAAATTAAATTTAATATGCAAATCTCCGGAAATGCATAGTAAACGCATAGTAAATCCATAGATTAGCAGCAGGATTTTAAGGTGGAAATGAATAGGACGTAATACGTGCGCGTATAATGCGATTTTGCACATTGAATGCATCTGAAGGAGGAGAGATCTCTTTGGCGTGCGTCTATTAGGAAAATAGAATTTTAGTGAAACTAAAATAATTATTTTCTATGGTAGTCGGATGTAATTTGGAGAACGAAGGAGACTGATCTGTTTTCCGGGAATGGTGCCCCCATGTTAATTTAATCTGCTGGAAGATTGAAATGCTAAGAGGCTTTTGAAAGTAATGCCAGTCTTGCTATCAAACCTGCTGTCTAGTTTGCTATGAAACCTACTTACTTATTAGCCATGTGGCCCTGTTGCAATATGACTTCCGAAAGTCGTCGCCTCCAATCATTTTGATCTGTTTCCAATCCTGCACGCCGAGGAACTTCCACTTACTTTCGCAGTGAATCCTTCCAGCGCTTCTTAGGTCTTCCACGCACTCTCACACCTTTGCCGGTGCTAGCAAACGCCTTTTTTGGGAATTCGGTGTTCGTCCATTCTTTGCGGATAACTGCTCGCTGCAGTTTTCGAATTTTCACAAATATAGAGGCCTCTGTTCCTTCAAATAACTCGTACTAGTCTAAGAGCTAACGACCAAAAAAGTAAAGTCATTTGCAAATGATTGTAATCGATATCATCGAATAGTACTTGATCGGAAACGAATCGTTGTTCTTCTTTCCTTTGACACAGGACTCGCACTGCACGCCATCCTTGATGTAAGTCACATTGCACCACTTCACCTTATTATGTCGCTCTCCCACACATACCATTGCTGTCTCACACCTTGCTTCCGATTACGACCGACTTCGTTGCATGCATAGCACTTCCTTTGACTTGATACCCAGCTCTGCTTAGTCTTTCCTTTTCCGGAACGCTCAGCATTTCCACAGGCACACGAGCACTTCTTCAGGCGATTCTTGGCCATCAATGCCTCATTCTCTCCATTCACCGCCAGACCGTGACGCTTCTCCTCAATCAGAAGCCGCTCGGTGAGGATCTCGTGCGTCTTCTCCTTCTCCAGCGTTGAATCCGACGCTGAGCAAAAAGATGCAAACTCCATTTGCAGGGCATTGATTAATCGTAGCATCTTATTTCTCTCCGGAATCGTCTCTTTGTGATTTTCCAACTCGGAAACCACATCATTTAGTCTGGTGATAGCATCAAATATTGACTCACCCACTTCAATCTAAAAGTCGCAGAATTTCGCATTCCATTGAGCCTTGCTGATCTCATCCGTTTTTTCGAAGAAACCATGCAACCCCACACACATTTTCTTCGCTGATTTACAGTGCTTGATCTTGGTAATGTGCTGCTCTCCAATCGATGTCCCAATTAGGTACTGTCCCTTGTTATCCTTCGTTCTGAACTCAGTCGCATGGATGGTCTCAACCATGGACTCATCGACCACTTCCGGAACATCGGCACGCATTAGAGCTAGCTTGCAACTTTTCAATTTGATCGTTTTTTTTTCATTTTACACATCAGTCAAATCAAGTGCCACGAACACTACTTGAATACTGTCCCGTTCGACTTGAGTTCACCAACCAACCGAACCTCAGCTCAGAGTGAATATTTCCGCCCTTTCCACATTGTCCACAAAATTGCCGCATTTAACACTTTACGCGATCGCGATCTCCAGAGAGCTCCTCTTTCTGCGCTCACTGATGAGAGCGGCCTAGGTATTATGCTCAGCCTGCTTTAGATCCACTTTCTCCAACCACAACTTGGTAGTTTTAATCGCAACCACCGTCAAATCCAAAATGTCGTGCATTATGCTCCACAATAAAGGGCCGAGAACGGATCCTTGTGGAACAGCTGCTGACACTTTGTATTCTTTAGACCCATCGCCAGTCATCAAACCGAACCCTGACGGCGGGATTGATTGACTGCAAGATTGATTGCAAGCCCAAGTGTAGAGTTAATAGCACACCTGACTGCTGGTTTAATAGCATTACATTACAGCGACTAGTATTCGGTCTAAAAACCCCTATACGTATTTCAGTTGAACAAACCCTTTCATTACTCGTATTTTGCCCGTTAAAATTGAAAATTTTTCTCAAATTCCTAATACAATTTCCTGTCGTCCAAATGCCCAACTGTTGGGTATACTATGACGTCTACCCAAACGTATATGTAACTTCAAATCAAATTAAATCCTCTCCGCAATGTTTGAACGAAAAATACCTCAAGGGTGCAATAAATTTGCCAAAAACATTTGGACAATAACCGAAAATTCATTTTCAATTTCCCGGCTGAATTGAAGCAGCAAACCCGTACGTTGTAAAAGTCCACGGAACTTTTCAATCTCAGAGAGAAATTCTTCTGTCAGTTATGACACTAGACGAAATCAAAACCCTCTGTATCCTTTTGCCAAGTGAGAATATATTCTGTAGGAAAACCACCGGCCGAGTTGAGTTTATAGCCGACTTAAATTCTCGATTCTTGAGACGTCATCCATATAGATGGAAAAGGCAGCATCTGGTGGACGAGGGACGAGGACAACTTTAAACCAAATTCAGCCATTCATAGCGAAATGTGAACTATGTACTCGTATACCACATTGTGTTGACAAACAACATTCGTCCTCGTTCACAATGTCGTCGTCCTCCTCGACAGCGTCATCATTGTGCGGAAATAATAATGGCAAAAACTAGATCGATACAGCATTAGAGGGCTCCATTCTGCTTCATTGAACCCATTCTCTATTACAATACTTGATTCTCAATAATTTTTCGGAACCCAAACAACATAAAAATTTCCTCGTTCCGCACTTGAGCCAATATGTAGGAAACGACATACGCGAGAGCTCCATTCGTCAGGCAGAATGGAAAAAGGACTCGCCCGAGTGCTCTTGGTAAAGTGGTGGCCCATATGTGAGTACAACCAATTCGAGGGACGATGAAATTCGGCAAGCATAAAGTGGGTTTTTGCGGAAGGGTGTGGATTTTTGATGTTGATTTAATCCAAGAAATCATAGAAAGGTACGCTCATTCATCGAATTACATTTAGAAGCCATATTATATATAATTCGTCACTCTATTGTTATCCGCTTGTTGTGTACTATAACGACCCCTCTCATATTGATTACAATAATTCAATAGCATACAATGCGTACCACGAACTGGCCCTCTGATAGTAAGACGATCTTCGAAGGAACATGATGTGGGGAGGATATGATGCTTGCAAAATGAATAAAAGGACCTCGAAACGATTAGCGCCTTCTTATTTCAAGAGTACATTTTTTCAGGGTTGGTTACTTAAACGGATTATCCGTGCAACATTCATCAATTTCTAGAATTCGCGTGTTGTTTTTGCGAGAGCCTAAAATCCAATGGTCGCCCTTTTTCGTGATATATCCATTACCATGTCTGCTCTTGCCCTTACAGCATAAACCTCGACCCTCCATACGGAAGGTAATTGTTGAAATGAAAAAAAAAAATTGTCAATAATTTGCGAATGGATTACAGCGAACAACTGTGTGCGCCTCTCTGCCATATACACGATACACAAAAGGGATTGTCCTTATCACCTGCTTGTTGCAGTCTAATTGTTACTAATCCCTGTCTCACTTCAATACGAGAGAGCTAGCACGCGTTGGAGTCATTAAAGGGTTAAAGGGATTTGAGAACTGGAGCGTACTTTAGACAATTAGGGACTTGGGCTTCTTCCAGCTAATTCATTGTTAAGCTCAGGTGATTTTCATATCAAATACAGAGGGAGAGAGAGAGATTTTGTCGGCGGGCTGAGTCCCTTTACGACCCTATGGTATGCCAATGCATCCCAAGTCCGCCTTAGTTCAGATTTACAAACTTGTTCAGGAAAAAGGGTTTTTGTATTTATCCAGGACCAGATATGTACACTCCCAGCTGTGGTCCTGGCTGATGGTCGTGGTTTATTCTGTAAGAAGTTTGTCATGAATATATGAAACTTGCACGAGTTTCTCGTATATATCACGTCGCCTTACACTTTACCTACAATTAAATAAGCGGCTAAACGACTGCGAGATTTGTTCGGGGATGGCATGGATGAAATTTATGGTTTGTTAGCGATTATCTAAGTTTCTACTCCATAAATCCTTCAACCGAAATTACATTGTTTGCACATACTTGTATTTAATTACGGACAAGGACAATGTGGATGTGGATAAAGTGATATTGCGAATTGAGTTTGATAGCATTCGCTAAATTGAGTAGCCCGACGGGGTACAAAACCGAATATGGGTTATTTGTAGAGTTCGCTGTACGATGTACATACAAAGTGAAGTTTCGCTAAAAGTTAGTTGACAAAAGAATGTTTAATGAAAGATGACAAAGCTTGGAACTTGTGTTATAGTTTATCTAATTATAATAGTTACGTATTTCAGTATCTGTCATGAGACAAGCGGAAATGTTGTTTCTATATTTTCCATTTTCTGGAATATCATTTCCGGACCATTGAGCCTTTACAAGGTTTCTCTGCAGAGCTCTATGGGTGAGAGTTACTTTCCAAGGCAAGATACATTAAAAACAATGCGCTAGTTCGACGACCTTAAGACCAAATTGCACATGCAGACGGATGGAGGTGGCACACAGACTGCACTATACCATTGATCAACTTTTCATGAATTATTCAAATTCATGAATCAGTTCGGCAGACACGACTGTAGCGGACGGTTTGGTGGGCATCCGAAGATACCCGTGGGGACGGAGCCTAAGATAGCATAGTGACCGTGAAGGTCAGGCCGTGCCATTGGCGAAGAAAAAAGCCCCTCAACGAGCTAAGCAGCGGCCTATGCTTGCTGTAGCTCAGTTCGGGGGATGTGGGCGGGGTTTTCGTCGCTCGTTGCCCCTGTCCTTTACGTATTAACAAAAATTCATAGGCCTGGGGAAGACAACACAAACAGGGGAGGTAAAAGTGGGAAAAAAAAATTAGTCGATAAGAATGGAATGGTTGGCGGACGGATCAGACGCCCACGCGGTCGAATCTGGGTCCGGGTGTAATGGGACCCTTGGCCTCTGGCTTCGTACCACCAACAGATCACTACTCATCAGGTGCTGCTTCGATCTGCCGGTGGGAGCAGCACTACCAGACCATAATATGGTTCATTACACAACGTTTGAACTTTTTCGTAAATTTTGCAAATTTCTTATATGGAGGCCATTTGAAAAGTTTCCGGCCTTATCGATATAAAGTAACTGTGGAAAAAATTGCTTTCCCCATCCGATAGATGATTTGGACATATGTAAACCGTAAAAATTTCAAGTCATTCTGAACATTACTTTGTCTATGGCACTCTTGTCAGCTGACATTGTCTGTCAAAAATGGAGAAAATTGAGTACCGCGCAGTGACGAAATTTCTTCATTTGAAAGAGAAAAGTCCTAGATTCAATGGCGGATTTTGGAGCCCTTAATTTGTTTCTTCGTCAATTCACCGACGTCCACACTCGACATACATTTTAAAACGACATCTATCTGCTTCTACTACAATTTTCCAATATCTGCAAATTGTAAACAATTGCCATTCTTGGATATTTGGGTCACGTATCTCACATTATCGATCCCACCACAATCACAACATTTCATGTTCTTTTCAACGTTCGCCTCACCATTCCAGGCGCTATCTAAACGTTTTCCCTGTTCAATTGTTCGAACATTTCAGGCGAAACTCATCTTAAAATTTTATATTCAAACATTTTGCATTGGTTTCAAGGCGGGCATTTTGCTTTCACAATTGTACTATAACCATCTAACTTTCATTCCGTTACGCGTCGTTTTAAGACATTCACCATCGCTATCAGGAGACACGGAATAGTCGGTAATAATTTTCCTTTCTTTTCTTCCTTTACAGTGCCCGTACTTGGCAATTTCACCGATGAAGAAATCAATGGTGTACCAACGCCACAGGATAATTCCGAATATCCATTACAACGTGACGAAGTACAATCGAATCCGACAAAAGGTGAACGCAATCATGGACCACATAGTAAGTATCATTTGATAGTCGTTTTGTGTATTTTTCTGTTTTTCATGTTTGGATTTTTATTAGTAGCCAGGATGACGATTTGGAAGCTTTTTTCTACATTTTTACAGGATATTCTGAGTTTTGGGAGTTTAATGAATTTTTTGGGGGAAAAAATGAAACTGCCTTTTTTACGCTACATTTAAAACGGATTACACAATTTTTCCGTGTCATTTTGCGCCAACGGGCGAGAGTTTAGGATAAATGTGAGCTAAAGGCATGAAGTGAATTTGACGGGGATTTGATTTTCACTTTTACACGGATTTTGATAAATCGTGGAATTCTGCTTTTGATTTGCTATGTTTAGATATTTGATAAAGCTTCAGGAAAAACATCGTTTGGTAAGGAGACACAGTAGAGGTCTGTGAAGTTGGCATGTCGAGATGATTTTTTTTATAATGCAAACTGGGCACTTCGTTTGTCCATCGTAAGTCCGTGGTTAGCCAAAAGTTTCATTTACCACCCTTAGAAAAAAAAGTTATGAACCAAACAATTTTTCTGGATCGAGGACCGCTAAAAACAGGTTCTCAAAGTTCTCAAATTTCGAATTTTTATATGCTATCTCACGTTTGCTTATTGTTAGCCCGTCAATTATTTTCGTTTGTTCACCACTAATTTTTTTTTTATTTTAAAAGCAAAGCCAAGAAAAAAATTACGCTTGTTGCAAACCATTACTTTGTCGAGCCGCCGCGCCGTCACTGCAACAAAAATTATTTTTGAGCGGAATTCTTTTGGCTCGCGGCACAGGTCCCGGTTAGACCAGCGGAAGTCGTGGATTTTTGAGCCAAAGCACCCTGGTCCTAGATTTGCCACCTTTAATCGAACATAAAACAGACGAGGGAAGGGTTAGAAGGCTGTGCGCGATTCGCATTAAGACTCGATTCTTCAAACTTTAGCTCATCAATGTGCACGCCCCCACTGAAGTTAAAGAAGACGCAGTAAAAGACGAGCTCTACGCCCGCCTTGAGACTCTCTTCGACTCACTTCCAACAAACGACGTCAAACTGCTGCTGGGAGACTTTAACGCAAAAGTCGGAAATGAAAGTTGGCACCGGAGAACCACTGGAGGCCACAGTCTCCATGAAAAATGTAACGACAACGGCCAGCGAGTTATCGACTTATCGCCTGCAGTAGGAATCTGATCGTAGGCTCTGCATCGACGCATTCACAAGCATACCTGGAAATTCCCAGACGCACATACCGTCAATCAAATTGACCACGTCAAAAAATATGACTAGCTACGGCGAATATCGAATAGAATAATTAGACGTAAGAAACGTAAATACTTTGACGGGCAGTTGCTGAATATCAACGAAAACTTAGTTAATAGGAACAGCAGACAAGTAAACTACTAAATACAATTAAGAACGGCTATCAACCCGGGAGTAGCCTCTGTAGGACAAGGATGGAAACATCATCAGCGACACCGATGGCATTAACAAACGATGGGCCTTTTATTTTGAAGAGCTTCTGAACCTACCCATCTAACAGCCCCACACAAGAAGCTCTCGACGATATTGTTGATCTGGGCCCACCCCCGGCAGTAGAGGAAGTTGATCTCGCGTTGCGGTCACGAAAGCGCCGGTCATTGACGAAATTCTAGCTGAAATGCTAAAATCCGGTGGAACGGGTCTAGTTAATGCCATACATCAATTACTCCTACGAGTATGGGAGGACGAGGTGATCCCAGACGATTGGCGCAGACGCATCATCTGTCCAATTCACAAAAAGGGAGATAAACTGCGGTGTGAGAATTACAGGGGCATATCACTAGTCTGTACGTCTTATTTTTTGACGAAAATTCTGAAAAATAAAACTAAATCGTACGCAGAACGAATCATTGGCGAATGAATATCAAAGCGGTTTCAGACCTGGTCGCTCCACAACCGATTAGCGCTCTACTGTCAAACTGATACTCCAGAAGTGCTGGGAATACAACGGATACGTATTCCAAATCTTTGTCGACTTCAAGCAGGCATACGACAGAATCGATCGTGGAGTACTGTACAACATCATGCTGCAATTTAGGATGCCGGCAAAATTAGTGCGACTGACAAAGATGACGATGACCAACTCCGTCTCACAGGTCAGGATCCATGATAGACTTATTAATTTATTTGAAACACGCACTGGTCTGAAACAGGGCAATGGACTGGCACCGACGCTCTTCAACCTAGCACTGGAATACGCAATTCGGGCTATGAATGTGGGCAACAGAAAGACGCTACTCTTCAAGTCGACACAATTAGCAGCGTACGCCGACGATATCAACATCATGTCCTGAAGATTGGCCGAGGATGCGCTCGATACCACTGCAAAAGAAGTTGGCCTACGTATCAACGAGGGTAAAACTAAAATAGTGATGCAATCGACGACAAGGACACCTGCACAATCGAGCATCAATGTGGGGGAACCCAACATCGAGTTCGTGACCGATTTTATATGCCTGGACTGCAACCTATCAAGGGACGCCAACGAAATTGACGAAATCAAACGACGGATACAATCAGCTAATAAGACTTTTTTTCTCGGTTCTGCCGATAATGAAATCGAAGCATGTGCACAGAAACACGAAGCTCGGCGTGTACAGTGCTATGCTATGGCTGCGAAGCATGGACCCTAAATCAAGCCTCCGGAAACATGCTAGACACATTTGAACGTAAGGCTCTGCGGCAAATTTTCGGGGCTGTTTGCTATCGAGAGGGATGTCGCATTCGGTACAACCATAAGTTGTAGTACGATGAGCTGGAAGTTTTAAAAATCGTCAAACTACAACGACTTCAACGAGCAGGGCATGTACAACGAATTGACGATGATCGCATGCCAAAGAGAGTAATTAACGTAGAACGAGTCGACGGAGCGATACTGCGAAGACGACTAAAAGCTCGTTGGGAGAACTCAGTATATGCGGACGCCGGGCAGCTACTGGGCTCCCAAAATTGGAGGACGTGGTCACGTGACGGATATAATTGGATGACAATGCTCCAGGCGGGCAAACACACAGATATGTTTACACCTGCCTTAACAGTAAATCTGCATATATCTACAAAATTTTTGTTTTTTTTTTTACACTTGTGTGACAAACCTTTCATACAATACACAATTCAAGTCCCTCCTCTTCCGACAAATTCCAAATGCAGGGGTAGGAAATTTGGATGTTAGCGTATTAATACTCGTCTACATATAGAATAGATTTTATAAGGAAATGCGTATGAAAATGGCAAGAGATATAAAGTGCCTATCAAATAGACAATGAAATGTGACGAAGTTTGAGCTAAATATTAACCCGCTGTTTGGAGAAAGTGTTAGTCATAGTCACGTTTCAATGACGGCATTTGACGTAGATGTAGATTGTGAGCAAAAATCCTTAAGGACTGAGAACCAATTGTCATTCTTGTTGCTAATAAGACTGAATTTTAAATACCAATACCGTAAAAATTTAATGAACTTTGTGATAATCTTAAAATTCTATTTTTCTCTTATCCACAGTAATATCACCGAAACCCATTGACCAAGAGCCCGAACAGAATTTCGTCGGTGTCATCATTGCCATTCTCACAACCATCATACTACTCCTAATCGCCGTCATACTCTTCATAATCGCCAAAAATAAACGATCGCGTGGCACAAATGTCCTGGAGGCGTTACAGCACAACTTCAATTCGGACGGATTAGGTGTCGATAAGAGGCTTAATAGCAATATGAAGGTAATAAGCGTTAGGCGTCTGGATTGCAAAATCCGGCGCTATTGAAACAGCCCGGCTGACACCCTCCTTTGCAGCATCAGGCGTTTGTTCGTTGCACTTCCTTTACCGAGGACATTAACGATAGTCACAGACCCACATACACATACACGCTGCAAAGGAGGGACATTTGTTAATTTTTAGGAAGTCACATATATTCACCTTGGACTAACCAGTTGAACCAACATTGTCATCTATTCCAGGTGTCGATGGAGGATAATGAGTCCATTGATAAGAGTAGTTTATATCACGAACCGTTCAATGTCAATATGTACACGAGTGCGGCTAGTGGATGTTCGCTTAACGATTTGCAGCGACATCATGTCACACCTGACTATACAGGTAAGTGGTCGTATGGAGGGAGAAATGTTAATTGTTGTTGGTGGAAGGATCATGTTACATCACAAAATCGTAGTAATTAAGGACGTGGATATCGTGATGGTCGAAGAGAGTTTCACGAAATTGACATTTCGGACATTTATGTGGGATGTGTCAGGAGAAAGAGTTCCATTTTGGCAAGATAATTACGACGTTAATGAGGCAATTAAATCGACGTATGTCCGTAATGCGTAACCGCCAAATGCATTATCATTATCAGATTATTCTGACCTATTTACTGGCTAATTGAGGCTAAAATATGAGCAGATTTGATGATGCAATATAAAGTGATAGTTCCGAAAAAAATGGGAAACAAACAGGCGTGACAGAAGATGATTTTATAAAACAGAAAAAAGTAGAAAATATTCTTCGTAGCCACGAAAGTAAAATATAAAATAATCGCATTCAGTACTTGAGCATATTCGTGTAGTCTTCGCCACTGATGCTAATTTTTGTTCTTGTTAACTGCCTTGACGCATCCAGAGGCATGGACGCGTCAACATATTTTGCGTTACTATGCCTTGTTGACGTTTCGTAACTGACTGAAATATTAAGCCCTTATGTTTTTTAGAAGCAGGTCTTATAAGTTTTTGCCTTTATTGACAGGGCCGTGAAAGAGGAAAGAAGAAGAAAACTTCAGCGATTCAGGAGGTGAATATCCACTCCACAAACAAGCTGAGGATCGGGAGGTGTGAGTGCATGTAAATCAAATTCTCGTGCCTGGAGTTAACGGCACAGTAAGTAAATAGGTTCAAAAGACTGCAATACATCAAAACCAGTTAAGAAAAAAAAAATGCTGGAATGGCGGATTTCGACCTTCTTGACCTTACCTTGCTTCCGAAATACCACGGCCGAAAAATTGGTTGCCTCCTTAACCGAAACCATAAGAAAATGATGTTAGCGATCTATTAAGCTCGATTCGATTTTTTAAGTCTTTTGTAATGGGAAAGAAGAAAAATCTGGTTTTAGTTTTATCAGCTCAAATGTTTCCACAGTTCATGAAACTCTGTGCTCGATTTCTGACACTTAGTTCATCGAAAATCATATTTCCAATCTGTAACTTCCAGTCGTTCAAATTTTCTGCTTGTTGGCAATATGATCAATATTTCCCACAGTTCTCTTAAAATTTAATGAAATGCATCCACCGCCTCCAGTTATTATTTTTTTCGGTTTACAATCCCAACGAGCCATTACTTTCAAACGTCTGCGAAAAATTAGTCGGAAATCTACTCCAGCTATAGTTTACAATGAAGTAAAAGCCAATTTAGTGCAAAATGTTTATTTCACACTGTGTCAGCTTCTTTTCCATCCACAAATTCCCCCAAGGACCATCAACCACCACCCAAAGTCGAAAATCACGGAAGAATTACCAGAAACATTTGCAATGAATCCATTCGGAATAATTGGACAGAATTGTCGGAAACACTGAACAAATCGCAAAAAAGAAATTATAGACGACTCTGCAAATGCAACGTAAACACATTACTGCGAGCCAGCATATGCCCAATTGTTGAAAATGTAACACAAAAATACACTTAAACAGGGTAAATATAGTGCCAACTATGACGGAAAGGAGCAAGATAGACAATGGAATGGAAAGAGGACGAAGCCAACTGAAGTAATATTGACACACTAAAAGACAGTTTGGTTGGTCGTCGTGTTGTTTGAATTGGTGGATTGGCAAACTGAAATGCTTCTCGGTTGTGCTTGTGACTTCACTTCCGTCCCGACATTACTATCACGATTCCACATCCTGCTTGCGCTCCTCGTTCTTCGTTGCGCGCCCGCTATCCTACCCGTGATCCTGGCTTTCATTTCCCTATACTCATCCATCCATTTGTGCATCTTATGAAAAGAAACGAGCTCAAACTTCCAACAACCGACCGATTTCAATGCATAGTCAAACTTTTGCCCGAACAACAGCGCCATTAGAAAGAAGGACTATAACATGATTCCTCGTCCTGCTCCACTATATCCATTTTGATTCGTTTTGTTAGTCTATCAAGCAGCATCTCACGTTCTATCTTCCCCTCTCTCTTGTCTCGCCCTCCTGTCAACTTGCTCGCCGACTTCGCATCGGAATCTCATCATTTTAAAAGGGAATTCGAATAAGGACACGGAAAGGCAAGAGGAAAACGACTACTAAGTATTATGTTTGAAGTTGAATATCAAAAACACAACATTGATTACTATTATATAAAGCGAGACATCCGGAATAGCTTTGACGCAGAGTATGGATTTGAAATCATGAGAAACATGGTCGTCACAGCAAGGACACACAATGAACTCCATAGTCATTCGGAGTCAGTCAGCATGGATTTTTCTTGACTCAGTTTTCAGCTCTTCTTTTGCTTAAGTTTCACTTAATACTGTTGCTGCTGTCGCTCCTCCTTTATGAATAGCAAATCCTTGACGCGGCACTTCTTCAAGTTTATGCATTGGTCCTTGCCGGAGGATTCCAGACGATCCAAGTGGGCGGCATATCTTCTGTGTCGAGCCTTCGTGTCTTTCCGTGTCTGCTGCGGAACAATAGACTCAAATATACGAGTAGATTTATATACTTTAGTTCGTCCTTGCGAATGTATGTAGTCTGCCAACTCGAAATCAGTCCATGCCAAATTGGGATGCCAGCAAGCAAGAATGACTTTCAATGAATCTGCCGACGGCATTGAATCATTTATAAGACGGAAGCGAAACAGCTTTTATCATTTAAACACTGAAGAAAGTCCATTTATACCCTCGGCTGTGTGTTAATGATTACTTACACTTTCTGAATTTAAAGATTCATGGATTCTTTTCTTCTTCATTTTTTTTCCGTGCTGAATACATTCGCCCCAATATAATCCTTCGTGTCATCTTGTCTCTCCCGAATTTCGGATGGCTCTTTCTTGTCATCAGTCGTCCTTCGTCGTTTTTCGCCCATTTTCAATACGCGCTAATACAAGCGTTCCCAATTCACTTCAGTTTCTCGGTATTACAATCTAAAGGATATTCCGCAGATCCACAGATCCCGTGGCGTGTATCAAGAGAATGAAATCCCGGAATTCGTGTCGTGCCGGGGAAATCCTCCATTGGGATTCAGATTTGTGCCAGATATCGAATGAAAATTGCGTCGTTGAATCCATGAGGATGGTGGAAGATACTCGTCGTTGATCCGATGCGATGCTGAGGAGGGAAATTTAATTTTCACAAGGCACGTACCTAATCGTAGTAAGCTTCGAACAGTAGATTAAAGCAAAAAGTCCTATTTGCAAGATATTTAGACGTACAATGGTCGTGTACATTGACTAATCTGTAAGCAGGTATTCGAACGTGAGCTATGAGAGACGATATCGATGAATTGGATACAGATTATTTGGCATAAATCTTATCTTTTGTGTGAGCAAATTTGATGATGTTTTTTTTTGCCTCTCGTTGGATTTTCTGGATGCTGGTAGGGTGACAGAAGAGTGATAGGCGAACAAATCCGGTAAGATGTTTATTCAATTGATTTTGGAAGGGCTCGATTTTCTCTTATAATAATTAAATATTGGTCAAGGGACAGAGTAGTGTACTGACTTTCTCATAGACGATATCTTAAACGGGGCGATACCAGATTTTAATGAAGGATGAACGCGTGACTTGTGGATATTCCGGTAGTTGTTCGATTTTAGGTCGACTGCAAAAACAAATATCGAAAATCTCTCTCTTATAACTTTTTTTATAATGTAAAGATTATATTATCTCATTTGAAAAACTTTTTTCCCAATGAAAATATTCACTTCACTATTGGTGAAAAAAAAAATTTATCTTCCAAGAGCGGTTTCTGGTTGGGGGGATGGTTGTTATACTTAGATAATTTGCAATATAAACTTAGTATGCTTCTATAGTTAAGCAAATTCTAATTATGCTTTATTATGGGGGTTACGAGCTATTGGTCAATCTATTTCTTAGCCTGACAACGTATCCTCTATTTTCTACTATTCGAATGAATGGTTGGTTGGCTGGTTTAGGTGGCGGTAGAGCGCCCAAAAAGGGGGATACCCAATTAGCGCTGGTGCGCGCCGTTTTGATGCCACAAACCTCATAAGAGGAAAACCGATGCTATTAAGTCTATCAGAGGGGTCAGGCAGGGTATTTCCTTAAATCCACCCGGTGGAATTTAGGAAATGAAGTAACTTGTCTGTTCCCAAAGAGGAGATCTCGGTTATGTCTGTAAGAAAGGCAATGCCCAAAGAACAGTGCCGCGCCCTAGCCAGTGCCGGACATCTACAAAGAAAGTGTACTTCTCCCCGCTGCCCTTGCAACTACGACAGCACTCGTTGTAGGGAACACCAAGTCTGGCTGCATGTAACGGCGATAATCCTGGCCACCTCTGGACGGGTCCTTATCAGAAGGCTATTAGTTCCTTGCGTATTATAGGATGGCCATATTTTCCTTGAGGTGGTGCACGTCCTTAATGCGCCCCATCTATTATTTGCTAAGTTAATGTAGGATTTATGTACTTCCCTCTTAGTGGCACTAAGTGGTGCATTGACAGTCACTGCATACGATCTGTCAAGGGCAGAGCCCAACCGCGCCAGGTGATCGGCCTGCTCATTTCCCGCTATACTCCTATCACCCGGAACCCAGGGGACGGTGACTCTGTTAAGGGTGGTCAGAGAGTTCAGCTCTTGACGGCATTGTTTTACTATTTTTGATGACACTGTCGCCTCGAGAAAATTGCGATATCCTTTGTGGTAACCGTGATGCGCTTCAACATCCGGCAGGCCTCCCTAATTGCTAGCACTTCCGCCTGAAATATACTAGCAAATTCAGGGAGGCGGAACGATTTAGAAATTGCCAGGTCTTCAGCGAAGAACCCTGCACCGACTCCACAAGGCATTTTCGAGCCATCGGCAAAAATCCTTAGGTCATATCCCGACATCACATCTTCGTCACACTATTCCGCTTTAGTTGGATATCCAGTAGCGAAGTGTTTCTCGAAGTCTGTTTCGGGTACGATATAGTCCGTTGGTAACATATTGTGCACCGCACCCTTCAGGGTGGGCAGAATGTTGCTCTGCCCATATGGTTTCGCTATCCAGTACGCAGACTCCTTAAGTCTGACCGTGCTACACGCGGCGTTAAACCTTACTTGTAGGTCGATGGGAAGTAAATGCAAAATAATAATTCAAATGAATAATAACGTAAATGTTTTTTCTTTTGGTTTTGAAGACTATTTGCCTTTAATTTGTTTAGATAGTAATATCTGTGGGCTGAATTAGGTGAATTAGGGTCAGCACCATCTATTAATACATCTTTGAAGTGATTTCGGTCATGATTTTGTTCAATTCACAGTGAACAAGATGATTTCGATCTATCAGATTGTCTGGAAAACGAAATGATTTCAGGACTGAGTTCGCGTGAAATAACGAAATTGTCGCGCTCGGTGGCCGTGGTTGTTCGGTCACCGCTCTACGATACTAACCTAGACCTCGGAGTTCAAATCTCGTCGCGACCAAGAACTGCCTGTGGGTACTGATAGAACTCTTACAGTGCTCCGAGCTTGTCAGTATAAAGACGGCACGGATAGGAGGTTCATGCTAGCAACTGCACTTCCGAAACGTAGATATGCTATTGAAACGTCAACAAGGCATAGAAATGCTTGAGATGTTGACGCGCCCATGCCCCTCTAGGGGTCAAGGCAATTAGAGAGAGAGAGAGATGTAGAGTCAGAGTAGAGTATTCCAATTTGCTTTCATATCTTAAAATATTATTTGGAGTTTCTAGGTTGTTGAAAAAATAGAGTAGAGAGGGAGCGACAAGAAGTCTTCCAGGTATGCTCGCTTTTGCGCTTGTTCAAAAAATTTATAATTATAGTCAAAAGCCATTTCTTGAAATTGGCAACAATCATTTTCGGATCCATCAAAGCTGCCGTTTTCCCACCTTCTGCAACTCTCCCAAGTACAACATTCGCAATCCTGTAAATTCGTGCAAAATGCATCGGCTTCCTAGCACCAAACCAACTATTCCTGTCCTGCATGACACCAATTGTACTATAGAAAAGTGATTTATAATGGTCACACCATCAATCACGCAAATCACACTCTTCGATATTTTCAAAAACCCCAACTATCCCTGCCATTAAGTAAACGGTGGTGTATCCTTTCTCTTGTGTTCGAACGACTAGGGGAGGGGAGATAAATATTTTCTACATAGTAGAAAAATGGGAAGTTAAAAAAGGACTCGTCGACTCTGGATCTCTCCTCGCCCGGGGGCCACCAACTACTACAAATAGGACGACGAGCCAAAGGCAGGTAGCAGGTGGTATATTGTAAAAAAAAAAAATAAAAAACCAAAACTTTTAGTCTATAGAAGCATTTTTCTATCGTTCGTCTGTACCATCAAATTCTCTGTCCAGGCTAGCGCCCGCATCGTTAAAGTAAGCTCTTGCTTCGGCTTGTCCATCATCATACCCTTGCCTGCCAAAGTTCCTTCCTAAGCAGTTTTTTTTTTCATCTTCATTCTTCATCGACTCCTGTGGTTGTTGTTGCTATTGGTGCTGGAGAGACTCCCTGTCTCACTGCTAACCTATCGAAAGTCCCTGAGCTATTAGGACTATAGACTTCGTCAATAGTACAGCATAGATTGTAGTGGAGCGAGAAAATGGCGAACGAACCGGTGGAGTATTTTTATGGATTGTATTCTTCGAGTTGGGAAAATTGATTTTCTGAAAGCTTTTCCGCCGATGATAGAGTTCCCACTTTCGACGTTCAATTCTTTCCCTAGTCGCTAGGAAGAAAGCGGCAGGACCCAGTAGTGAAATGACTTTGGCACGCTCACGTTTTGCCAAGGATGATTTGTATACAAATTTCACTGGATTCTTTCCGGGTGCTCGCTTAGAAAGCCGTTCAGAGGGGGTGTTTCCACCCCTGGACTATTAAATATTGATAAACTCCGCAAAAAGACGAGGACATGGTTACGCCGGTGGAATGATACTTATGCTGAAAAATGCATGTAGATGTAGATATGATTCTGAAGGACCCGTGTAGATCTCACCGTATACATGTCGTTCGTTAAGTAGCTCTTATGCGTACGCTTACCTTTCTTCTCCACGACATGGTTGTAGTCATCGTCCTCCAAACATGCTGAGAGTAATATAGAAAAAAAAAATAAAGTTCTTCAAGTACTTTTGACAGTTATGGTGAGGATTGAGGAGTAACCTCCGTTCGCCATCGAATCGAAACCGTCTCCCGAAAAAAATTGAAAAGATACTGAAGCGAAACGAATACTCTCCTTAATTCGTCCTGGCAATAAAATCCAAATATGAGACATGAATTATTGATCAGTCATAATATTAAGCCCCCAATGTGAGTGTTGGCTTACAATACAGCTCCGTATTGACTTCAACATGTCCTGGTGACGGTTTATGATGGAACGAACGAGTTAGAAATAAAGATGTAAGTGGAGTGAGTTTTGAGCTGATTCCCTTTTTTTTCAGAGGATTCCATATGCTTTCGACTCTGAACAATCTTCGTTGGCCGTCGTGTTTTGCTTTTGGTTCTAAACGTTTTAACGTGGCTAAATGGATGACTAATAAAAAATTGAAAGCCAATTTTCGAGGGAACGAAAAAAAGCATCGAGTTTATGAAGGTCATAACAATTTGGGCGGGCATTTTATGGCAAAGTTTTATGGTGGCCAGTTTTCAAAAACAATAATACATATTGTGGAATTTGTAATCTGTAATTTGAAATCGATCATGTGTTAGTGGTGCTACAAAAGGGTTTAACTGTCCCCTGTGAATTCAGGACAAGAGACTACATGTCTCTATATATTCGCGTAACATTATGGTCTCACTCAAGAAAGGTGAAAAACGTTTTAGGGATACTGATAATGAGAACCATAATTATTGGGGGGCGTGGGCTAACAACTCACAAAAAAAAATTTTTGCAACTGCTTCAAAGTACTAACTAACCAACACAGATTTTCCTGACAGCTCTGCCCTTACTCCCGTCTATAATGGCGTCTCCTCCGTAGTTACTGCATGTGACCTTGCGTCAATTCTCTCTAAGGAGAAGATATATTGGGCCATTAATTTCTTCGACTCTTTTAAGTCGGCTCGACCTAACGGTATCATTCCCGTGAACTTTCAGTATGCGATGGATGTTGTATATCCCTGGATTGAACCCTTTGTCAGGGCTTGTCTGGAGTTTGTTATATACTCTGTTTATGGAGGGAGGTCAGGGTTATCTTCATCCTGAAAGTGGGTAAGGCCTAGCACGCGCGACCGAAAGATATTAGGCCTTTTAGTCTTTCGTCTTTCCTGTTGAAAGTATTGGAGAGACTGATCGACACCTACATACGTGACACCATTCCCAGTCAGTTGTTCTCTGCCTCCCAGCATGCCTACTGGAAGAGAAGATCGGTGGATACGGCGTTGCATGCCTTAGTAGACTATATCGAAAAGTCCCTTGCATACAAGAAGTACACGCTGGTTGCTTTCCTTGATATTGAGGGTGCCTTTAACAACAGACAATAGAATCGGTGGTTATCACGGACGCACTTGTCAACCTGGGTGTACATGGATCTTTCTGCAAGCTCATTAATTCTTTGCTCACTTCGAGGGTGTTCTGCACAAAACTAGGCACTCCGTCCGCGCGTAGCCATATCTACAGGAGCACTCCTCAAGGTGGAGTCCTCTCTCTCCTTTTTTATGGGATGTGGCGGTCAATAGAATGCATATGGAATTGGAACGGTTGGGCTGTAAACCCATTGCCGATGAGGTCGCAACTGCCATCTCGGGTAAATTCCCAGATGTCCACAATGAGTTTATGCTGAGGGTCCTAAGTGTTCTGGTGAGATGGGCGAGTGAAGTTGGGGTTAAAGTAAATCCGACCAAAACTGAGCTTGTCCTTTCACCAGGCGGGGGAATGTTCCTTCGCTTAAGCGACCGTTGTTGGGTGGCATTATACTTGTTCTCGCTGACAAAGTTAAATTTCATTAACTTATCCTGGATAGAAAATTGAGCATTATACTCGTGTAGAAGCGCTATAGGTAGGAAATGGGACCTGCAACCGAGGTTGGTTTAATGCCTGTGTATGTCGGTCTTGCGCCCCATTCTTAGGTATGGGATAGTGGCATGGTGGAAGGCACTTAGAATCGCATCCTACAGAAGCCTGATGTCGCTATTATGGGTGCTCTAACGTGAACCTAACTCCTGTGGACTTCCTTACCGAGCAGCTTGCTGCCAATGTGGCCATTCGTCTCAGTAAAGCGGGTCAATGCACCTCGTCCATCACTGGACATTTGGACATTTTGAATAGTTTGGATGTTCCTGCAACCATGGACTATACCTCACCTAAACTGGAGTTTGACAGAAACTTCTTTTCCCTGAACTGTTCTCGTGAGGAGTGGGCGGATGGTATTGCTTCAGGTACTAATGTTGTAAGCATTTTTACGGACGGCTCCAAGAGTGATGACGGTTCGGGCGGGTATCTACTCGAAGACGCTGAATATCAGTCTGTCCTTCCATCTCCCTGACTACTTTAGTGTCTTCCAGGTGGAGGTGACCGCTAGTCACGAAGCCATTGCATGGCTGGGTCGTAATGTAATTTCGTTAAGGTATGTAATAATTGTGACTAATTCGATGGCACTTGCTGAATGCCGCACCTTAAACGCCGGTAGTCAAACGTGAGACTGATGCCTCAGAATTTCCCAGAATGGACTACCAGAAGATCATAAGACTTAAAGGAGAAATCTACTTCGGAAAATATCAGACAGAATTTTCGCTTCAAGAAGTACCCAAATTTATGAAGATATTTCGTCATATTTCATCAGTCTAAAAAAGAAGGATGTGAAGCGATTATTCATAAATTTTTGGGCAAATATTCGTCTGCTTTGATATAAAATCTATACATAAAAAAATCTAGGTTATATATCAAAAGTCAGGTTGTACTGCCTAAAGCGTTGTAAATGATGATGACCTCATGCCTAAGAAAATATTGAATGGTCGACGCGTAGAGGGAGCAAGGCTGCGAAAAAGACCGAGAGCTCGTTGGGAAGACTCAATAGATGATGACGCCGAACGACTGCTGGAATTCCAAAATTGGAGGACGCGGTCACTTGACCGAAATAATTGGAGGACGATAATCCAGACGGCCAGAGCCCGACGTGCTGTTGCGCCACGATGACGATAACAGGGGGATAAAAATATCCATGGCTTCGTCTTTTCCATTTGGCAAATACTCATATCACAAAACGTAAAAAAAAACAGCGTCTGTGGATTTTTACATTTTTGCACCCATTTCCATTTTGTAACGCTATCCATAAGCAAGTGTATAGTATCCCAAAGAGATTGGATCCACCTGATCCAGGTACAAAAACATACTCATATGTGCCACTTTTCAACACCCAACACATCCTTGCTGTTGCTTCCAGTTTTATTTTTCCTCGCAAATAACGAATTATGATTAGTGTATCGCTGTGAAATCTGTTGGTTGCAAACAGATTTATGAAATATGCAGCAGCACTTCGGCGACCCGAACTCAAGGATTTCAGCATTTCAATTTTTGTAACATATTTTGGGGTACTGCAGCGTTGAAGATAGGTCAGCTTTATATGATATAGTACAACACCGTGCGCTACAAAATACGATGGTGACGAAAGGTTGACGATGGAGGTCAGGCTCATATCTCTTTCCGGCACAACGCAGATTTATGCAATGTGACTAGCGGGTTAGCTTCCATCGCTTTGACCTCTGTATTTCGCTCAACAACCCAACTCCAGCTGACGGCACTCATATCACCTCTAATTTCCATCTCAGAGCCATAGCATACGGTTTATAAAAATCCGAGTTCTACATATCGCGCGACCATACTTTATTTTCCCTTAAGCTTTGCTCGAGCTGTCGTCCTGATTTGTATTCGTCAGATTTTTTTTTTGTGCTGTCTCTTGTGTTTTTCTAGGATATTCATTTTGCATAGGTTGGTGCCGCGTTGTCGTCGTCATGGTCGTCGTGACCCCTTTTTTATTATTACGTATTTCTACCCTATACGTGGAATTATACGACGAAGGCCAGAAAAATAAAGCGGTTTTGCCCGATGTCGGTCGGTTGGATATCTTGAAAAACTATCGCAAGACATTTTACCTATAGAACAAATTCATTTCCATTCACCCTTCCGCACAGATCCTTTGCAATGCAAACATTTGAATAGAACGAAATGCCACCCAGAATATACGTGCGGAATATTGAAAGATAAATTCATTCATATAAAATAGATATTTTCATTTTACACTTCTTTCATATATATTTACTTTCTTTTATGTCTTTTTCCTCGACAGATGTTCCAGATATCGTTTGCCAAGAATACGCCGTGCCACATATGCAAGATTTAATACCTAAAATTCCAGGCGGTTATGTTAGCGTACGCATGACTCCACCACCGTTGAATAATATTTTTCCAAAACCACCGCCCGTACCACCGCCACCCTCCGAAAAATATTATGCAGCGACAGCAATATGTAAACCTTCCACACCAACAACACCGTCCACTACTCAGGTGGTGAATCCTTACAGTGATGTGGATACGATTTCAACGGACGAGGATCTACATTTGCAAGAGTTTCCGCGTCAGTCGTTGGTGATTGTGGAGAAATTGGGATGCGGTGTTTTCGGTGAATTGCATCTGTGCGAAACGAAAGGATTAAGGTAAGTCTGTAAAGGCGAGTGATGCAGATGACGGTGATTTTAGAACGTCTATATACAACCAAACCTTATTAGGTTAGAGCTTATTGCTCGCACGGAAGCCGGTTCTACGCACCGGAGCAACCCGTTCATCAGAAACGGCCAAGGGCTGCCAACTTCCCTACGACAACAACAGGTTAAAACTTATCCTGCGTGAGGTTTATTATTTTATATAAAAAGATCCATTAGAAGTTTTACATCTGATATGATTCGCACCCATAGTAACGGATATTTGAAACGACGAAACATCGAATCCGTCGTTTCTGATCGTACCATCTCCACGTGCGCGAGTCATGATGAGGGGCCGTCTGCAGAGTTTATCATTCCGAAACCGGAACATTTGAAAATTTCTAATAGTAAATTCACTGCCACTAACAACGGACAAGCACTAGGGTCATGGATTTTTTACAGAAATATTGACACCCGCTAATTTTTCCTATTTATTACCGCAACTAGGCCACACGATTTATTCTCTGGCCTACTTGATCCAGATCTGACTACCTGTCCTTTCATCCGACTCCAGTGGTTACCTATTTAGATGAACAAGGCACCTCCACCTGAAAGCACTGACCTTGCTTTTAGCGATGAATGTGATTTGAAAACTAAGGACCCTGCCGTTACATTAGGCTCTTACTTACTCTCGCCAGTCGTTCCCTCCAGTCGTCTCGATTCAAACAGCGCGTCCTCCAGTTCCTAAATCCCAAAAGCTTTTTGACGGAGTCCGCCCATCGCATCATCGGTCTATCAGATGATCGTCCACCTTTGCCTTCTCCTAGCTCTGCTATGGAGCGAGTATAGGAGCCACCACCCTTACTTCTGGCCACGCTAATTTGACTTTGAAATCGAGATTCGATGGAGAGTTTCCGATCCACTTCGACGTGTTGCTACTCCAGGAGATTGCTGTTATGCCGCTGACAACACGTCAGGAAGCTGCTACTAGCCGATCCGGCATCCCAGGACCGTCCGATTTGCTTATCAGTGCTGATGTCTGAGGATGAGTGATATGCGATGGACTGGTGACGGGTCGGAAGGACGAACCATGCGCGATGCGCATGCATCTCGCTTTGATTGGTACAACCCAACCGAGATGAGTGCGCATCGCACATGCTTGCTCCCATAGCTCCTGTATCCACTATGAGAATCCGGCAGTGCTTCCTTCGATGGCCAAGAGCCTTAAACATAAACTGCGAAAGAAAACACGCCTGTGAACCGGGATCGCAAAGTGCTCAATATTGCCGTGACATCAAATAGCACACTTGCCGTAGCCAGTAGTATGATGAAGTCTCCTTGAGGCGCCCGATTGCCTGATAGCGGCCCTTGAAATAACATTGCACTCAGTTCAGCAGCGGCCGATATCTCATTGTGTAGTTGGAGTGCATCCTGATCCATAGCGCGGCACAAGAGCGTGTGATGTCGCTGTGCGCACAATGTACAACTTCTCGATGTGCATTTGTTCACCGCATGACCTGGCTGCAGGCAATTGTAGCCCAGCTGGTAATTACGGACAATCTCACACCTCACATGCGTCTTCAAAGGAGATAGTTGCGTAATTTAGCTGTCAAAATCAGCTGAGCGCAGGCCTGTATATCTAGATGGCGCTGATTAGACGCTTCGGTTTACAAGTTGGATCCGTCGTTTGATCTCCAAAGTTTGATCGCCATCGTTTGCTCGGGTTCGTCCCGAGGTAAATTAAGTTGGCCACCCTTTTTTCGATAACGTTCTCGTTTAGCTTTACCTCCGCGGGGTTTGATCTTTTTTTTTTTTCTTGCGGGATTCTGTGAGCACTTTTTCCACAGCGCATAAAGCACAGCGTAATAGCAACATCAGTACTCCACAAAATGAAGTTGCCGCATTCATTAGCCAATCCATGCGCCATTCTTTAATACCAGATCGAACTGCAAAATCGTGAAATTATCACTGGACTTTGAACTTAACAGTAGTGTCGGACAACCACGGAAAAATTCATTCTTTGCATTCAATTATCGATTTAAATCATTCTACATTTTATATATAAATTTCATTGTTCATAATAAAATTATGAGCTCATATTTCTGCAGAG
Organism: Chloromyia formosa; assembly: GCA_964017055.1. Classification (NCBI taxonomy): domain Eukaryota; kingdom Metazoa; phylum Arthropoda; class Insecta; order Diptera; family Stratiomyidae; genus Chloromyia; species Chloromyia formosa. Next base: position 14,582,532 of record OZ024816.1, on the reverse strand, counting down.
TTAATTTTAATATAAAAAGAGTGACATTAATTGACAGAAAAAGTGCTGGACTATTTTATGCTGAACTATTCAAAGCCTATCCAAATTTCCATAATCATATTTGAAAGAAACCCTTCGCATTTCTCTCAGATGCCACATCGCGCTTCACTCCATCTCAAACTATACAACCACTAAAATATTAACGCTATCAAAACAAAAGGGATATAATACATATTAGCCATTTGCATCCCATCTACATTTTCTCCATTTCTCCGTCACTTAACCTACTACTACTACCCACCGCAAATTCTTTAACTACTCGTATTTAAGCATTGCATCTCATATCTGATACTATACCACACACTATTTGTCCGATACGTTTTCCCCGACTCTTGCAAAATTATATGTAAAATTCGTGCTAAATTGCATCCGGCAATTTGGGTTGCAATATGAGTGGGTTTTCGAAATGTACTTTAACAGGTTTCCTTTGGCCAAAGAAGAGTTCTGTATATCCTTGCCTGATTGCCTTACGTCCTGCATATGTATGTCCTGAATTGCGGTCGTTGCAGGTTGTGGCAGTGATGATAGTGTCGGTTTTCCATATGCAAAGAAATCGTGCGCTTGCTTTTCTAGTGAGATATACAGATCCGTTCTAATCGGAAGGCAGCGCTAGTAAACCCAGCCATCGCATCATCGGCTTGAGTTTCTTTAATATTAATGACAAAAAATGAGGACAAGCAATCCGGATCAGTATCACCCAAAGGACGATAGTCGGAGCGGAGTAGTAGTGTATTATGCTGCACATTTCACGCATTATACGAAGATAGTTAGGTGAAGTGAATAATGCAGATGAAGAGTTTTCCCGAAGAGAATTGAAATGAGTTAATTCTTTAGAGAGTTGGTAATAGAATAGATAGATACAAAGTATCTTTTGAATTTAAGACAATAAGGAGGGTAACTGTTAAGAGAAAGCTGACCCTTAGGGCTGATAGTTATACTATAAATAGGCTGTAGCTAGCAATTAAACCGTATATGTATTAGTGACACAAAAAGAGCGATGGTGTTTATCGGCACCTTAGGCCTATCCCATGCAAGTACATTTTAATTTTAACCCATTTACTTTCAAGTTGCCTATGAGTTTCTTTAGAAAATGTTGTCGTTATCGCCCCGATTCAGATAATACCCATATCTACCAGGCAAATTCAAGAATGTCGTTATTTTCTAATCCAAGGACTCAGAATACTCAACAGTAGTCTAGTGTATCCGCATCAACACCCTGTTGAATCAATTAATATAATAATCTGATCATCTTATTTGAATTATTTTATTGTAATACATTTTTGAACTCACTTCTAGTACTATTTAATGATGCTCTTAGTTTTGCTCAAATTGCTCTATTACAACAACAGTCATATGATACTCATCTAGCCTATATATCATCAGTTCTTTGCCAGGAGTGTCCTTTTTTCACACCAAAGGACTCAAAACGTCTGTAATGAACCACCTGTAATGAACCATATTCTGGTAGTGCTGCTTCTACCGACAGATCGAAGGCAGCACGTGATGTGTAGTAATCTGTCGGTGATAGGAAACCAGAAGCCGAGGGTCCCATTATATCCGGACCCCGATGCTAGCGCGATCGCATCTGACCCGTTCTCCATCTTTATCACCCCATTGTTTTTATTCCCAATTTTTGCCTCCTCTGTTGGTGTTGTCTATCCCATGCCTATGAATTTTTTTTAATACGTAAAGGCAACAAACGGCGAAAACCCCGCCCATGTCTCCCGGACTGAGCTACAGAAAGCTTAGGCCGCTGCTTAGCTTTTTGAGGGGCCTTTTTTTTCTTCGCCATTTGGCACGGTCTGACCTTCGCGGGCACTATGCTACCTTAGGCACCGTCTGGACGGGCGTTTTCATATGCCCACTGACCGGTCCATTACATATTTGGCGCCCAACTTGGGGCCCGATTATGATTTTGTGAGCGCGTGCATTAAGTGTAAGGAGATGAAAGCCCCTAATCAAGTCTTTAGACCTCCGATGGAGAATCTTGTCGTTCCTGAGCGCATATTAGAGCGCCTGTATGCAGATTTCATAGGACCTTACCCTCGACCTCATTCAGGAAATATTGGAGCGATAGTGGTTCTGGATCAGTTATCCAAATTTTCCTTCACGGAAGCTCACGGCTTCTAGCTTAGTCAAATTCAGGAAACAAAGGATTTTGCACGTATTTGGGGTTCCTGAATATGTGATCTCAGACAATGTCTTCCTGATCCCCTCCTAATGGGAAACAAAAACTTTCAATACATGCCTTTAATAATAGTCTAGTGTATTCGTCTCAACATCCTGAGCCATATGATACCCATCTTCTCTAGGTATCACTTGATTCCCAAGAATATCCTTTTTTTTTTCCTCGCCAAAGGACTCAAAATTGTATCAGTCCTAGTCAAAGGACTCAAAATGCCTTCAACAGTACTCGAATGCGTTGGGCTTATCACCACGAATCATAAAATATCCATATCTACCAGGTTTTTTGTTTTTTTTTTTGTGACGTACACATGCAGAAGGACCAAAATATCACATCAAATTGCTACTCAAAATAATTGAAGGAAGCTGCATGCACAATTCAGTTGAAATCTGACCATGGGAAATGCCTGGATTTAGGCGAGTAACTCTGCTTTAAACAAAACAGAAAATACCGTTAGTCTAGTTGATGATCAAAATTATGGTCCCCGATTTGTGCTCGGGGTGACACAAGGAGCCTACATACCAAATTTGGTTAAGATCATAACACGGAAAGTTCTCGGACAAACGCACAAACCAACAAACGTACAGCATTCATCAGACTATATGCCCGTGCATTATATTTTCATATGGGACGGGCCAAAAAGCAGCTGAAACCTCAACAGATTTGAGAGGGAATAATATCTAAACCTTGGGAAGATCTATGAAATCACTAGGCGATGCATAGATGCAACTCCCCAGGCCGCGCCGCTCCAGCCGCCGCAATCTAAAACGAATAAATGTGATGTGTGTGTGTGAAGTTGAGGGATTGAAATTGGTCGTGAAAGGCTTGGTGATTGTTAGTTTAGCCATTAGAGCACGAGTAAGACTGAGACCCCACGTTGGGCGCCATTGATTTGATGAAAGGTGTGTGAGAGAGAAAACGAAAATGGTTGATTCTCATCAGTTTTTATGATTGCGAACAATACTTTTTTATTTCTCACTTTCTTGAAGTTCATCCCTCAATTCGCAAATTAACAATTAATCAAAATCTTGAATAATGATATTTTTTTTCTTCATTTCTATTTCAGCTCAAATTTAGTTGCCGTCGCCACATTACGACCGGGTGCATCCGATACAATGAAAAAGGAGTTTCGCAGCAAAGCCAAACATTTGGCCCGTTTGAACGACACAAATGTTGCAAAAATGCTTGGTGCATGCTTACGCGACGAACCAATTTGTATCGTTTTAGATTATAGTGATTGTCAAGGTGATTTGAATCAATTTCTACAGGAACATGTGGCTGAAACTGGCCCAGTGAGCGTGCCGAATAAATCATTAAGGTAAGTTAAATGGTCATGACATTTTTTTTTTTGAAAGTATGCTCAGAATGGAAAACTTGTATTGAGGCTTGGAGGGCGTTCTTAAGGCACCCACATACAATCCGGGAATCCTGTCTGGGAAAACCATACAGTTCCAGCCTTTCGGTTTGCCCGAATAAGTCCTTCACTGCTGCGTGCGACTTCCGCCTCTATAAGCGCTATCCTTAACAAAGCGGAATCAGTATCGCCGAATTTAAAAGCCATTAGCATCGTGTGTCTGTGCGGATGGTGCATAGCAGCAAAGATGGCTTCAAAAATGGCTCACGATTGCTCTCAAAGCCATTTTCTGACAGTCATCATCGACACTATACTCGTATACTATACTATCCACCCAGATACACGATGCCAGTGGCTTCCAACTGCCAGTAATAGGCCATTGTATAATCAAACAAGACACATTGCATCTAAATTGACTGCTTTTACAAAATCTCTGGATTAAAAACCATTGAAATTAGCAGCACGATTTTTTTTTTGTGTAGACTACGTACCCAAAACCTCATGATAATTCTCCATAATTCCATTCCGAGAATACCGCATTAACAAATATTCTCATTTAGTTTTGGATTTATTTTCACTTTTCTCCTGTTCATTTTCAGCTATGGATCCTTAGTTTATATAGCAACACAAATAGCATCAGGCATGAAACATTTAGAACAAATGAATTTTGTACATCGAGATCTAGCAACAAGGTAAGTGTCTACTATACCCACATTTATTCAAACCTACCCAGACTCTGGCTTAGTTAATACTTCAATGCATTCAACCCATTCATTTGTGAATTATTATGACAACAATATAGCGAAAATGAAATATTTTACCATTTTGGTATTGTCTGGGTGTATGCAGGAGTTAGGTATGCGAAATTCAGTTCATAGTTTTACTGAATTATTTATTAAACCGCAGAGAATACTACGAAACGTTACCATTCACATTTCTGAAAATTCTGTAATTTAATCAACGATTCTGTGGTTTTTCGGTGAATTTTATAGAGCAGCCCAGTCAGGTTGAAGGGCGCCTCTTATACATTGCGGGATGAAAAATCAGATCCTATCATGGGAAATATGATAGAGTAGAAAATACATTTTAATGTAATAGTCTCGATAGAATAAGAAATTAATAGCGAAATAATAGTCGTATACTATCTAGAGGGACCTCGGCTTTTGTAACCGAGCTCATCCTGTAAGTCGCTTGCTCCAACTTAAAATGATGGACCTCCAAAATATAAAACAAAATCTTTAAGAAGTCACCGCACCGAGTCATAACCAATAAAAGAACTTGGAGGTATTTTGTAAAGGAAACGCTGTTTTCTATCAATGATAATTCAGGACTTATTGCTTTGTGTAGTATATAACATCAAGGCCGACCAAGCGGGGGCTAACCGTAGCTTGCTGGGAAACGTGCAAAGATTGGCCAGCATCGCTATTACTTTCAGGACTGCGGACTTCAACTTGCTCCCTCTTGACAACTTTGAGGAACCGGTGGCCGCAAATACGGCCATTCGACTACGTGATAGTGGTCAGTGGCTTACTTCAAACTCTGGACAGGCTGCTATTCTCACTAACCCAAATATTCCGGCACCTACCGACTATACGGCTCCAAAATATACGCTTGACAAGAACTTTGTTAGTCTGATAGCATCACCCAGTCAATGGGAAGAAAACGTGTAAAAATCTACACAGATAAAACGAACGAGGGAGTAGGCGCTGGAGTTTTTTCTGATGAGATTGACCTACGCTTCTCTTTTAGTCTCCTTATTTACTGTAGTGTTTTTCAGATAGAGATTACGACGATTACAGAATCCCTGAACTGGTTGCGGTATCACTCAATATTAGTTAGACATATAACAATTTTTATAGACAGCCAACCTTGATTACGGCAAGGACTGTGGTGGAACGTCGCTCTCTACTTACGGAGATGAGTGAGTTTTTTACCGTTTTCTTATGCTGGATTTCGGGCCACAATGGTTTCGCTGGTAACTGCAAAGCAGACGAACTTCCCAGACAGGGTACGACAAAGTTGGCTGCAGAAATTCGTCGGAACATTTATAGGCCTATCGCTGCTTGCAAACTAGTTATTAAGACCAACTCTAGATGGTCAAAGGCAACACATGTTTTTCAACAAAGCCGCTGTGGCCCAGATTGGATTCTAGCCGATCAGCTAAATTGCTGTCACTCAGAAGGCAGCACATCAGAGCGGTTGTGGGAGTCATCATTGGGCATTGCGTGATTAATGAACATACCAGGTGGCTTCGCCTCCCCCACAATGACTTCTGTAGAAGTTGTGGTGACGAGGAGGAGGAGGAAGAGTGCGTTTCTCATCTCCTGTACACCTGCCCTGCTTTCTCAAGACAAAGGAGGGCTTTTCTGGGAGCCCACTTCTCAACTGAAGTGGACGACTTGGCTAATGTTGAAATTGGCAAGCTCCATCGCTTCATTTACAGTTCTGGCTGGTTTAATGATTAGGAGGGTCGGTAGTAACACAACGGACCCTGCTGCGGTGCATGTGTGCTGTGGTATGCACAGAAGCCCTTTAACCTAACCTAACCTATCTTCTTTGATAATATACAGTACGATTCGTCGTCGACTTATCCTTTGCATTCCCTACCGATTTTCTAAACCTCGATCCCAAACCCCATCTTGCTCAATCATACCTTTACCAGCTAATCGATTTTCCATAATTGATTCCGAAGAGTCCACACAATTTCGAGACAGACTGGCTGAAATCTCTGCAATGCTAATGCATTCAGGTGTGATATTGGTCAGTGGCAATCAGTTTACACAGTCAAACTTCACACAGAATCGGATAAGTTTGGATACTACACGGGTCACATCCTTTTCCGACATCCGTGTCCTGCTACTTCTGAAAAAAGGCATTCTGGCGGAACCCGTCTGCCCGCCAACTCTTTCTCTTTTTCTCCGGACCGTCATGAAACTTTCAACATATTTTCCAACAGAGTGTGTTTGTTGTTTGCTCTTGCCTTGAGCATCCCTTTTGAATGGCAGCTGATGTTTTTGTCCATTGATCTCTTGACTGGGTGATTATTTCACACTTTATTGCATCGTCAAGGGAGCTTTATGAGTTCGAGGCTTCTATCCATCCTGAATTACTGCGTTCGTCCGTACGTGCATATGTCCTGGCTGTAGTAGTTTGGACTCAACGCTTTAACATTTGCGCGCATCAACATATCGCCTGCTTTCAAGGTGTGTACGTAGCTTCATTGGATATCCTTTTTTTTTATATGCATGCTCGTATATTTACGCTCCACCTCGATAGTCTCTCTAAATGTGTGATGTGATGGCTTTAATTTGCCTGTAAAACGGGAGGATGTTGTGTTATTACGTTTCATCCCCGCTTACTTAACCATTTCACTCGCAATATGTGCTTGGATGCGCCCCGAAAAAAAGAACATCATCATCACACACTCACATACTGGGCCATAAAAGAGAGTGAATAATCATTTGATTTTCACAAGGATAATGGCTAAGTGCGGCACTGCTGTGTGTTCATGTTTTGCTCACGGTCGGTGCTTAACGTTTATTCTAGCAGTTAGTACATTACGTTTGGCTTTTGTTAAATAACGATACGTAACGTAAGTGGTAATTGATTGGAAGTACCATACATAAAAAAGCACACCGGAGGTTTACAGGATACACTGATGTGCACTACAAAGCGAAAGTGGAAACAGCGACTGTGTCGGTCGACTGTGACGTCCAGGACACTATCGCCCAAACGAGGGTTTTTGTCAATGAACCGACGCTTAATGAAAATTGCAAAGAGGATATTGATGACATTTTATCTGGACATAAAACAGATATGCACGTAGAAAGTAGGGGGCACTTTGTATGTGTCAATGGGGGATGATGATTGACCGAAGATTTAATGAGAATTTGAGATAGGGATTATGAAAGGAGAAAGGATGAGTCGTCGTTGTCGGCGTCTCATTGTTGATTGACCGATAATGCTTATAAGGGTTTGGCATAATCGAAACTTTGTTTGTCCAAAAATAGAATGAGCTGCCCCGACAATGACAACAAAGTTTACATTTACATGAGGCCTATATTTCGTCCTTTTCATTACATAATGTGCGATTTCGTGGAACCCTAATTAAAATGAGATAGTGAAAGGATGCTTTGATTAAATGGCATAAGAGAGGAAAGCTAATTAAAATGAATGAAGTCAAAATAATAATCCAACTAGTGACATGGATATGCGCTGGATTATTAGCAATTGTTATGAGGACTTCATTCGTGTTGAAGTTTTTTGCATTTTTTTTTTTATCGGGGCCTTCGACTTTCAGGTCCATGGTTCCGGAACGAGCCCGATGTCGACATACTTCTCCTCAAGGAGAATTAGCAGATTCTCCGAGACCACTTTGTCTCGGTTTAAATTTATCTGCACTGCCGACAACATCCGTCACATCCATGCCAGTCTCGTCCACCGTACTGGGTGTTTCGCTGGGTGTGCTTTCCTCGTCTTCCTCGACATTCAACTCCCCTAGCATGTCTTTTGCATCCAGCACCGGATAAGCTGCTTCTGACTGGGACCGAAACACCTTGACTTTGGTATTTCTGATGCCGCTGATGAGAAGGAGGCAGGTGCGGCTATTGGGATGAGGTTCTTCCTCCTTTAGGATCCTCCAGTTATGAATAGGAATGGTTAGATTTTGCAAATGTAGATAGTGCAGTAGGTTTACATGGTCTATGTCCACATTGAGTAGCCAGATGCAAGCCCTCGGCCTCTCTGGAATCTCCTTTGCCGGGACGAGCTTTAACCGTAAGCCACCCACCGCGTCACCAATCTTGCTGATGCAGGCCCGCAGAAAGTTCAAAGATTCCTTCTCCTCGCACTTGATAACCCGAAAACATCGAATGATAAGGCTACTATCGAAACGGGGCTGATGCCCAGCTTCACCTTCACCATTAGGTACTCCAGTGGCCCTCACATTACTCGAGTGGCCCGCCGCGAGCTTGCCGTCCTGGGCGAGCTCATTCCACAGCGCCACTGATAGGTGATCCTTCACCTCTTCACTTAAAGGTCGTGCTGGCCTTTCGCGCTGCTTGGTGGGTGGCTGGGTCCCCTCTTGTTTTTTTCCGTTTGGCGGCAAGTGTGGTCTCGTCCTGAAACGCTTTGATGCCCCTTGCGGTACCTGTTGAAATGCCTGCTGCTGTCTTTCTTTCAGGTGTCATTCGTACTCGTCGACAATTGCCTGGTATTTGGGCCTATCCTCCGCGTCTTGCTCATGAATTGTACCCGCTTCTTCATTCTTTGCGATCTTGCTCAAATTACTAAGCGCGCTTTGGTAGTGAATTTACATTTGCGTGCTTTCCGACTTGGGCCTCTTATGAGACGATTTATGGACGCTATGGCTGGCGAGCACTATACCTCCCGACGAAGCATCAGACGACGAGGACTACTATTGCTGGTATGCTCCACATGTCTTTGGCTGCTATCACCCTTCGACGGAGCGTTGGAATCTTTGAGTGTACTATGGCTGGTACTCGCAGCGAGCGTTCGCTTACTACGTTTGGTATGCGCTACGGTTCTCCACAGGTAGACTGAAGTCAATGCTGACTGGTGTGCCGGTCTTGGCACCGTCAGCCCCATTGTTGGAGGTCCCCGGCTGGGAGCCCAATCTGTCCTCGCTTGGCGAGGTATGTACTCAACTGAAATTGAAATGCTACTACTTTTAATCCAATCTGCGAATATACGTAAATTTTAAAGCATTTTATCTTCTGACACTTTCAATTATGTCAACAAAAAAATACCATCCACCCCGTCATCTCTTTCTTAAACTACACCATAATCTATCCGTATGACAAAAACAAAGTCGCTTTCTTAATTAACATACTGTCAGACCTTTTCTTTTCTCCAGGACCAAAGATAAGTCAATGAACAACCCGATTCAATTCAAAGGAAAAATGAAGGAAAAGAAACCAACAGTCTAATACCATTTTCTGATCTTCGCCACTTCCTTTCATCTTCCACTTGGCAATCTGAATCCCATTTCGGACCCTTGCGACGATAACGTCACCATCGTCGTCGAACCCAAACAAACTCATCGTCACCCACCTCAAAAATAATTACTAACAAATTAAGGGACTAAATAGTGGGCGAAAACTTTGTTGAAGAAGTTCCACGTCTAGGAAACCATCTAATCAAGTTGACATTATCTAATTTCTAGTTAAACGAGGGAGGACGATGGTAATCATTGAATAGGATTCGGGACTACCGACAATGATTTTTTTCTTAGCATCCCGCCGACGCACGGGGGGAGGAGGAAATGTGACTCTCACCACTAGATTCTAGGAAAAAATGCCGCCCCGGCTTCTACGCCCAAAATCCGCCCGCAATTGTCGTATTTCAAAGCAGAAATGAGAAATCTATTATTTGTATGAGTTGCCGGTTTCAAGTTCGACGTCTCTGAGGACCCGAGAAGTCAAGATGCGGCCCACGACGAAGTCGATTTGGCGTATAAAATTATCTTAAGGAATTCTTCCTCTACTTATAGTGACAGTCTATAGTGACTACCCGCCTGAAGGATAGCACCGGATGACACACAAAAAGGATGGTGGTTTGCCGTGTCGTGTCATTCTAGCGTCATCGCCCGTGGAAGTGCTCGCTCGACCGTCACTGAATCTAACGAATTCTCATCCTGCCTGCCACCCTTCAAAGGCTTAGAGAATCCTTCAGAATAATGCCTTGTTCTGGTGACTATCTCACCGGAGTCACTGTTTGTTTCTATCTCTCGCCCGGTGGTTTTTTGTTAGAAAAACGTTTTTGAGATGTAATCAACCCTATGACAACGACGACGACGAAGACGAACCGTTGAGTTTTGCCACCCGACGAACACCATCTCGACGACATTCGTTGGGTTGGCAAAAGTAAGTTGCGCTAATTAAAGTGGCTTCAAAGTGGAATTTATTGTCAGTGAATTTAATTAAACAACTATGTACTTCCGTGTCGATGTTGTTGGCTCTCACCTCTGTCTGTACCGAAGTAATAACCGAAAGGATCCAGAGCGGGGGAGTCGGTGATGAGTCTGATGACTCTTGCCTGACTTCCTATCAACTTCCAACCCTATCTCTGTTCGCAACTATGCTTGAATCATCTTTATGTCTACATTCTTCGGAGCAGTGCGGTGTCGTCGGATGCTGTCTTTTTGTCCAAATAATGAAATGCCAGGCTGATATTAGAAATGTCATTTTAAGGAGTCGACCAAAATCATTATTAATGTTGCTGTTGAACATCGTCAAAGTCCTAAGTCTACACTTTTGCGGGATGCTGTATTGGGGGCTTTCACTAATACGCCATCGGCAAAAGTTGACTTGCTTTTGCTCTTTGTCGGTTCCTTTTTGAATATCCTTCACCGGTGGTTGATGGCGGTTCAGTCAGTTACATATACACAAAAGGCATCGAGTGTCCTTTTTCGAATGTGGCGCTTAATACAAGAAGACGAAACGAGGAAATGTTTTGGATCAGGGCAAACGGAGCTGGAAGGCATTCTTTAGCGGCGAGAGGAACGAAATGAATTTAATTGAAAATTTTGAGTTTTCATTCTGGTTTTCCATAAAATGAGCTCTACCTGTAAGAGATGAGTTATTTTTGGATGTTTTAGTGAAATTTTGACGAAGCACTTTATTGTGGGAGAGCAAGTTACATGGTAGTATTTCATTGGCTTTTAATTAACACGAGAATGATAATTAATTTTTGTAAGGATGTTCTTTTGGTCTTGATCGTCTGAGTGGGTGAAAATACTCGCATGCAGTTTTTGATGTTATTTTCATTTATGTTGTAATAATGCGAAAGAGTCGCGCACCTGGTGACCCTGCTATGAAGTATGATGAGTAGAACGTAACGGCTGTATTTCTGTTGATGACTGGAAAACGGTCGAGGGTATCCTTACATTGAACTTCTGTAAGGTAATGGAGGCTAACCCGGGACCACGTCCGGATTGTAAGGACGGAGGATGGTTTCAGAACCGTAAATTAATGCGCTTTGCTGATGAGCGCTCGGCGACTCTGTTCAAGTCTGCCACTAGAAGAACGGGGGAAGTGTGGCCAGACGCGAAGCTCGATGTCGTGTCGAGGGATTCGATCCCGTCTCACCCGAGAGCTTGGGCCTGGTTGCCGAGGTTTGCTGGCGACGCAGATAAAGTATTCGCACGTGTAATAGTGACATTCCAGCCCACGATTGGAGGGCCGGCAAGTTGGAGGGGCGGGTTGAAAAGTCCCGATGCATTGGGGAGGGGGAGGCAGAGCCCCTTGCAGAGACGAATCGTGTTCTCAGGTTCGGCTTCGTCAACATAAAACTGTGCGTCTACCAGAGTAACATTTAAAAAGTCAGAAGGGCCCTTGTGGAACCAATAGAAGAGGACGGAAGAGAGGGAGCACTCTCTCAATTGTCCTAACCCCTTGTGGGGCATAGTGCGTCAACTGTTCCATATGGTCCAGTTGACGTTTCGTCGGCATAAACTGGTTTCGGAGAATGCAGTTGCCAGCATGCACCTCCATGGCCACAAACGTCGTCGTGGACGGGACTCGAATCCGAAACGCTGGTAGTCAAACATGAGACTGATGCCTCAACACAATGCGCTACCGGTCGCGGGGGCTGGCACCAACACAATTAGTGGACCTGATGATGGGGACACGGATGATGATTGTGTGGCACTCGGCTCAGATTTGGCTGCTTTGGAGGGCTCTCCCGTAAGTGATGGTGATACTGATGTTGCTGTGGTTGAAGCTAGGTCACCGCAATAATGATCATAGTTTCGTTCAGGTTAATCTCCACCATTCCAAAGCAGCATCTGCTACTATTATTCTCTGCTTGGCGCATAGTGGGGATTATTTTGCAATGATTCAGGAATCCTAGGTTGTGGGGGACCTGGTCAGAGCGCTCAAATGCACTAATTATGATGTCTTCTATCCTAAAGGCCAAGGTAGGCCCCATGCTTGCATTCTTGTGAGGAAAACCCTTAAGGGCTTCCTATTATTAGCGTACTGGAGCTCGGTGACGGTGTGTCTTGAACTTGGCGATAGGGCATACTGGGTAATTTCGCCGGATGCAGGATCAGGCCAAATCGGCATCTCTTTGGGCGGTCCTCAGCAGCCTGTAAAACGCTGGTAGATGATTTCGCGTTGGCTGCTGCTAATGTCAAATTGATTAATGGGAATACTTGTAATGTTACTAGGCAACTTTGGCCTAGGTACGATCCTAAGGCTCTGCGGATCTACTGGCGCTTATTGAAGTAACATGATAACTCTTGTTGGGGTGATTAGGGGACATTGCCTAGTCGGCGAGCATGCTAAGAGGCTGGGCCTTCCACACAGTCATGTTTGTAGATGAGGATGAGGAGAAGAGTACCTTTCGCCTGCTCTGCGAATACCATGCCGTGCCCCGGCTGCCAGTAGAAGGAATATCTTGGGGTCTTTCAATTTCAACAATTTGAGTGACCTTAGGGATGCTAGCACTAGCCACATCACGACAGCCATTCAACCTCACCTAGAACGTAAATGTGACGTTCTTTTTGAACGACTGAATAAAGTGAGCGAAAGAGTCAGGACGGTGTTGTAGCTGTTCAGTCGTTCAAAATGAGCATTGTGCTTTCCGTAATCCGGCTGGCGCAACGGTTAGCACGTTCGCCTTCTATGCACTGGGCCCCGGTTCGATTCCTACTGAATGCAGTAGTTTTCGATAAAAAGGAGGATTTACGTGTCGGACTATGACTCAGCTGTTAAATGAGTACCCAACACAGTTGAATGTGTTGCTGGTCACATTTGTTGGAATAATTCGCTCAAGCAGTTCCGCTAAAGCTTATATAAATCCAATATTACGGGCAAGTCGTGATTCCCACTAACCGAACGTTGGGATAGAGTAGAATTCTTTCATGTCCATATAACCCATGTCTATGTCCACATACCTGGGACAAGTCCGGAAAGGTTATGGCTTATTATTACTCCACTTACGGAAGATAACACAAACATACATGACTATGACGCAATGGGATTCGAACCCATGACTAACCGGTTGCATGAGATATCAGACTAACGCCTGACGCCTAACACACTGAGCTACCTCCCACCCATTCAATTAATTAAATCCTGAGTTTAATCTTAAGGAAACCCGATCCAGAACACCTTTTTTTTCGGAAGAATACCCAGAGATTCAACTCTGACCACGATTACCACACTTAAGGGCTCTTTTTCGACCTGCATTCGTCGTCCTTTTTTAGGGCTAGGTGCATTATTCGAAAGTCTTAAAAGTTTCTGTCTGTGATGCCACCTGTGGTCAATATCGGGTACTTAACAAACAACCATCGTAAACACAACAAATACCCAACAACAAATACCAGTATGTATCCAACAATAAACTGTCCATTTCGAAACGAAAAACATTTTCCGCTTATTCAACATATTCTTCAAAATTTGAACGGACAACATTAAAGGTCCGCAAGGCTACAACAATCTTTGTCTGAGTAGTATACGATTAGATGAGCTCAAGCTTATTCACTCACAAAAGAAATATACAAATAGAACAAAAATCAAGAACTCAAAATACTTTAATGGATAGCCATCCATTTTTGAAAAACTCCTTACGTAGCACACTATTTCGACCCATCGTCAGCAAACATAATACGCTCCATATGTACATTTAGGCTCTCCTTTTCTACCCATGATGCAGGACATATTTTGAGCATATGCGGAAAGATCAACAAAGCAATGAAAGCTAAAAGTTTACAGACAAACCTTAAAAATACGGAAACAGGGATTCGCTATCCCGGTATCCGGTACGGTGAACTTGAACGGAAAAGACGATAACGGTGAAGGCTTCGGTTGTAAATGGTTCAAATGTATCCATCATATCTCGGGGAATAAACAAACCCCGAAATGTGGAATAGGCTCTTTTCTCACTTGCACTCCTCTTTTCCCGCTCGTCCTTTTAGTATCTTCCGTGTGACCAGGTTAATGCCTAAATAGCGTATGTATCTAATAATGTCTATATGCACAGACTTTACTAGCTAAGCTCGAGATACAGCAGCACAGTTTTTGTGGGAACAGCAACAATGAATACCACATAGCAGGACGATGCTTCATCCATGCAAACTACAGGCTCGTTCACTTTTCAGGGATATCCTGGTACGTGACTAAGAGTATGATACGTTATTTGCTTATCTTTTCAAGTTATATGAACAGGAAGCGAGGACTCCTATAGTTTTTCCCCGTTCTCATCGTTCTAAGAGCTAAACAAAGACTGATATGCACCTTGTGTTGCTTTTCGTTTTTTTTTTTCTTAAACCGAAAAAAAAAACCTTCGGTCGAACTGCTGATACGAGTAGTTTGCATTGAAATGAGATTTAGTGATTGATCTGTATACACTAACAGAAGTAGTCCGAATAATATTCTCCGGTGAAACCACACCATGATTTCTATTTTACTTTGATTCCCAACTCCAATCATTTCAGGAGCTCTGAAACAACAGTTCTTCCTTGCATAAACATTCCTGGAAAAAAGGACAAGATATAGACTTCCGAAAAGAGCAATCTCTGAATTTGATACAGATTGTAACGTTGGCTCTAACCATATTTGAACAAATAGAGAAACAAAGGAAGATTTCACTTCGGATTCATCACGGGATGTGGCGAATATATGTCCTTAATCCTTGGAAAAATACGTGCCATTTGTGCTTCTTGTTCGTGCCATTTTTTCGATATAATCTTCAATGCCAGTCCATGAGCTGCATAAAATTAAATCAATGAAAACGTGGCATGGAAGAAGGGATTGAATTTTGGCCATAGAACTACTGTAAGAAGAATCCCTCGCACCCACTTTCCTATATCCGATTTTCCAACAGTACGAAAAGTTATTAAAAAACTAAAATAGTGAGCTGCCAGGATGATGATGATACAATCGCACTTTCTGCATATTGAACGCCTTAGATGACATTGTAGAAGGATAATACACTATCATCTCGTTTGTTTGCATGGAGAAGTTGGTTCTTGTTGACTTTACAGTCAACTATACTATATCAATGGAATTCGGTGAAGTAATTGATTTTTTAGGGTTTTTTTCTTAACTAGAAGTTCGTTCGGTTCGGTTTATCGTTAGTTTTTGTTTTGGGATTGAAATTTACGGAGATAAGATTATCTTTAAAAGTGGTTAACATAAAAGTATCGAATGAGAGTTTTATCAGATTGGGTATTGGATTGATTAACCACTGAAATAATGGATTCAGAATTTTTAGACCTGATTAAAACGTTGCACACGTACACTGTTTTGCCTATCGAGGTTACCCACAATATCCTGAAGGGTATCATCTCGCGACAGTATTACTCGCCGGTTTTATTGCTTGACCTGTTTTGGTGTCTCATTCGTTGTTGATGCCGAATAGCAATATTTTCAATTCAGTTGAAACAATTTATTGCATTTAATTACAAAAAAAATCCATTTCACAAGTTTTCGACGCGCTCGATGGCCGTCTTCGTTCAGTAACCACTCTACGATCAAGAGATTCGAGGTTCGATCCTCAGCGCGAACAAAAATTGTGCCTGTGGGAGCTAATAGAACTCAAAAAGGAGGTCATGCTAGCAACTGCACATCCGAAAAAGTAGATATGCTATCGAAACGTCAACAAGGCATAGATATGCAAGCAGTGGCGGATTTTGAAATCGAGTTCGCAGGGACCCGACTTTGTTTGTTACCTAGAGAGCTAAGCAGTAGCGGATCTAGAAATCAATTCTGGAGGGGGCCCGACTTATTTAACTTTTGGTCCTTAAAAGGCATGCGTGTATTGATACATGGGCTGCTGTGCTTACCACAGCACGCATGGACTGCAATACGGTTTGTTCTGTTGCCACCACGAAGTCATCACCTGGCAAGCCTAATCATTGAACCAAAAAGAACTCCCAATAAAACGATCAACATTGTCTAAGTCATCCAGTTCAGGGAAGAAATGGCATCCAAGAAATTTCTTCTTCGCTCATGCCAGAACAGGACGGGTGCAAAGAAAATAAAGAATACGCTCCTCTTTATCCTCGTCACAGCTACTTTCAGTTATGCAATTCTCAGTGATGACTCCCCTTAGGTATGATGTGTTGCCTTTTCAGCAACAACAGCTAAGCAGAGCAACTAGAATCTAATGTGGACCACAACAGCTTTGCTGAAAGGCATGTTTTACCATCTATCCTCTTAGAGTTGGTCTTGCTAATCCCTTTAATCATCTTCAATCGCGCTTTCATAATCACCTGAAAAGCACTGCGGCATTCATGGGGACTGAAAGAGAGGCTTAATTTATCAGAGAAATTGATAGTTCATCAGAGAAGACTCTAGCCCCCTCAATGTCAAGAAGTATAGGTTAAACAGAATGATTAAGGCAGCCGAAGGAGTAGAGTCCCTTGACTAGCCCACATATGAGTAAAACAGCTATATAGAAACTTCGCCTTATCAGTAGGCTTATAGCACAGTAGGTTTGACTGAAAGTCTCCTATACGAGTACTTGTGAAGAGAATAAGAATAACCTTTGTTGTGATAGACACTCTGCAATACCTTACTAAAAACACCAGGAAAATTACCAGATATGGCGACAGCAATGCCGCCCGCATGAGCTCAGCCACACCTTGCATCAGATACAGATTCTAAAGCAGTATATTGGCAACAGAGTCCTAGAGGAAGGCAACATTTTGCGGGGGTATCCTTTCTCACAAGTCTACGTTCAGATGGTTATTAAGCAAAATCGAAAAGGAACGCGTAGCGCAATGAATCCCACCCTTGTCTACTAATGAAGTCATTTCGAGTCCTTAGGTGTGGAAAAAGGACATTCTTAACAATGAAGTTATGTCTAGGCAAGATGGGTATCATATGACTGCGGGTGTTGATGGAATCCACTAGACTACTCTGGATGGTATTTTGAGTCCTTGGGTCAAAAACTGGGAACATTCCTGCATTCGCCTGGCAGATATGGGTATCTCCTGAATCGGGGCTGTAAGAAAAACAATTTTCAAAGCCGCTCATAGACAACCTGACAGCAAATGGATTAAAATTAAAATGTACTTGCATGGGACGGACCTAAAGTGCCTATAAACATCCTCGCTCCTTTTGTGTTATTATCCGTACCAACATACATTTTCCATATTTCAAAAAATTTAATTTCCTGCCAAAAACACCCTCTAATTTTAGTTTAAATTAATCATCATTCCCTTGACCCTTAGAATAAATTTCCTGGAGAAATAGCAATCAGCCCTTTCATAAAAAAAATAAACGAAACATTTCCTCAGTTCAAATCGGTATTACGGCTGTTAACAACATTTATTCAAGTCTTTCTTCACTTTTTCTTGTCCTAAATGACCTTAAATGACGACGGTGGCTCTGGTTTCTAAATATTCACATTATATTCTGTTTACTAGTCTCATCAAGAAACAAATGTCCGCAAAAGAAATGGCATAGCGGGTAAAATTGCAATGCATGACTTAACATTTAAATTGTCAGCCATTAATTTTATAAACAAAAGAAGGGGAGAAGGTAGATCATGTAGTTGCTGGAAGTTGGCACTGGGCCTATTGTTTCCAGTTGAAATGCTTAAATGATTCAAGTTGCCCATGTTTTACTAAGGTCTCTAGAGGTGGAGTGTGTACATTTAGAGTGAGTAATACTTGACACTAATCTCTCGATAAATATAAAAATGTTTGCAACTGATGAGGGAATGAGCTTCCAGGGTAGGTTCATGTATATTTAATGATTCCATTTATGTGGCAAAATGTTCACATTCGAAGGCAATTTTAAGTTTATTGATCGAAATTAAATACGAGTACGTTGAATAGCGGATAGCAACAATCGTCATTATTACCTTATTCGCTGATAGTGAATTACTGACTCAAAACGGTTGACTTTAGAAAGTATGTCAGCAAAACCTTCCTACATCAGCCCTACATAGTCCAGACTTAAGTCGACCTAAGCCGTTGTTAGTTGTTTTTGTTAAGGAATTTCTTCGCATAACCATTTTCTACACCACGCTGAACTTCTTAAGGTTTCTGACGGTAAAAGAGTTTAATTGTCGATTGTCGTCTGGTGCCAAACGAACCTTCAGCGAACAGGAAGCGTCGGACATCCAGGGCTTATTCCGGCTTATTATTGGGAACTTGGTTAAACATCGCGTCATGGGCCAGGTTTGCTTATGTGACTGATGCTTAGCTCTAATAAACAAACAAACGTCATTCGTTGTTGAGTCCATTGAGTCACCACAAGGGAATCTCTTGTTCCTGGCACCTACTACTTAAAACCAACCGGAATTTTAAATGAATTCATGGAGCCGGCTAATCTCCGTATTCGCCAATTCCCACAAATTTGCATAGAAGAATTCACCAATGTGTGTCCTTCTTCTACTTGTCAGTGCGGGACAGTTGCCCAACAGATGCAAAATTCTCTCTACCTCCTCCTCGTCCTCGCAGCGACGACATAAGTCGTTACAGGGAAGCCGAAGCCTTCTGGCGTTATCTCCAATAATGGCCGGTGATGACCCCAAATTGCCAATTACTGCGTTTCTTTTTTGTACAGAGAAGAGAAGGTTCATCATCATCATCGTGGCGCGACAGCCCGACGTCGGGCCTTGGCCGCCTGGATCATTGTCCTCCAATTATCTCGGTCACGTGACCGCGTCCTCCAATTTTGGGAGCCCAGCAGCTGCGCGGCGTCCACACCTACTGAGCTCTCCCAACGAGATCTCGGTCGTCCTCGCAGGCTCGCTCCGTCGACTCGTTCTGCATTCATTACTCTCTTAGGCATGCGATCATCGTCCATTCTTTGTACATGCCCTGCCCATTGAAGTCGTTGTAGTTTGACGATTTTCGAGACTTGCAGCTCATCGTACATTTCATACAACTCATGGTTGTACCGAATGCGCCATCCATCTCGATCGCAAACAGCCCCGAAAATTCGCCGTAGAACCTTACGTTCGAAGGTGTCTACCATGTTTTCGGAGGCTTGAGTTAGGGTCCATGCTTCGCAGCCATAGCATAGCACTGGTCGTATAATGGTTTTGTACACGCGGAGCTTCGTGTTTCTGTGCACATGTTTCGATTTCATTATGGGGAGAACCGAGAAAAAAGTCTTATTAGCTAACTGTATCCGTCGCTTGATTTCGTCAGTTTCGTTGGCGTCCCTTGACAGGTTGCAACCCAGGTAGATGAAGTTGTTCACGAACTCGATGTTGAGGTCCCCCACGTTGATGCTCGGTTGTGCAGGTGTCCTTGTCACCGATTGCATCATTATATTAGTTTTACCCTCGTTAATACGTAATCCAACTTCCTTTGCAGCGGTATCGAGCGTATGCAGAAGTTCTTCTGCGTCAGCCAATCTTCGGGACATGATGTTGATGTCGTCGGCGTACGCTGCTAATTGTGTCGACTTGATGAGTAGCGTCTTGCTATTGTCCATATTCATGGCCCGAATAACGTATTCCAGTGCTAGGTTGAAGAGCGTCGGTGCCAGTCCATCGCCCTGTTTCAAACCAGTGCGTGTTTCAAATAGATCAGTAAGTCTATTCTGGATCCTGACTTGTGAGACGGAGTTGGTCATCGTCATCTTTGTCAGTCGCACTAATTTTGCTGGTATACCAAATTGCAGCATGATGTTGTACAGTACTCCACGAGAAGAGAAGGTTAAGCGGCAAAAAAACCATCGAGAGCAAATTAAGGTAGCGAACACGAAAACGGGGCATGGCATTGCTGGGAGTGTGTCTTGGTTTAGTTACAATTCAAATGTCAACTCAAATTTCAAGAGAAAACTGAAATCCTTAGAACATAACATATACAAACGGACAAATTTCCTTTAGGCAGCAAAATTATTTTGTATGTTTACTATTCCAAATAATTATGTACACAAAACGAACATTTTTTTGAACATGAAATGAACTTTATGAACCTGCGCCGCCTGCATTTCATTTCTGACGTTTTATCTAGCTCAGATCAAATTGTTTTCGGAACCTGGCGGTCAAGATTCTGCCAGAGACTGGTTCCCAGGATAAAAGACAGTTTCGTGCGGCTATGGTTAAAAGGAACCCCACACCTGAGTTACGACCACTATCGGTAGCTTTACCGAAGTACAACATTACAGTGCTGCCCGTTGGAGAGATAAATCCTCCGCTGTGCCACCATCTTATCTCACTAACTCCTAAGATGTTTAATTTTTATCTCAGAAATTCACTCTCTAATTGAAGAAATCGTGCGTTCTGGGGACCTTCTGATCCGTTGTCCAGGAGAGTACGCACATTCCAGAATCCAATCTTTGTCATTGTACGATAGCCAGAAGTCGTAACCGTTGAGTCAGTCGTTATCCGAGGCATAGTTGACGTTTCGTTGGCATATAAAGATTTTGGATAGTGCAAGCTGCTGGCATACACATCCTGTCCTTTAATTGTCGGTTTTAACGACAGGCCCTCAAAGGGAAAGGCCGTGGTATTATTTTTACACACCACAGAGAAAAGTTTACCTCAACCAAATCATCGCCCTGCCTTCACTGGCGGCTTGACATTGGTTAGCAATGGCCAGTGACCACTGCCGTTCCAGGGGGCGCCCACGCATATGCCCCCCCAGCAGCTCTCCAGCCTTTGGGCCTCTTTTCCTTCCGAAGTAGTTTGAACAGGATACAATTTGAGGCCTCATCTTTTTTGTAAACCTGCAGCTTAATTGCCTGGAAGCCGAAATTAATAAAGCCTTTTCGAGTGGCTAGAGATTCATTATTTAATACAATAGTCACGCCACGATTGTCATCCTTGGGCTCTTCTAATCGTGTGTAGGAAGGTCTTTGTTTCAGTCGCATGATATCTTCCGCTTTAGACGGTTAAGCGGGCAGCCATGTACGAACTTTTGTCCGAAGAAGGATTTCATCTCTGGTGACAATTTCCAATTTGGCCTCTGGCCACAATTCTCCCACTGTTGGTATTGCCAGCCTGAAAAGTGTACTTGGATCATATCAACTGGCTTTAACCCAGCTACAGGTCTTAAAGGCAACGCTCAGGATTGATCTGAAAGGCGGCTCGGAGGCTTCCGTTATATATTTGTAGCTGCAGCGAACTCATATTATGTTGATCCCCCTTGTCACAACTTCGGCTGATCACTATATGAACGCTTCCCTGTGTTGAATGTGAATGTGATTTAAATTTACATTAACAAACTTAAGTTTATATCCCATCGTTGCCACTGTTTAATTAACGTTATCAAACGCGCCGGCGAGCATTTGTTTTAAAATTTAATTATCAAATTAATGGGCTCACAACGAAGCAAATTTTCCAGTCACACTCATGATTGTCATGAAAATTTCATATAAAGAAAAACTGCTTAGTCCTTGGAGAATATTCAATATAAATCTAACCAAAATATGATGAGTCAAACTACACATAAAATCTGCGAAAGGAAAACACCCATAAGTTTTTACGACTCATGTAACGCATTCATTCGCATATAGAAATAATTTAGTACGGCAAACATTGTACGTACATATATTATGAGACCGAGAACCGAGAATACATGCACAATGTTGACAAACCTTCAGCACATAACACTCTCCAACTTTATTGCAAAAACATGTCCTTTTCTGAGCATTGATATTCCTCATAATTAGCCTTCTCCCTTGTCAACTGAACCGCATCATCATCAGCCTCATCATCGTTGTTGTAATTGTCATTGTGCTGTGACCCATCTCTCTCATTTATATTTAGACCAAAAACCACAAACTTGGCAACAGACTACAGGATATTCGTACGCAAAGGACATTTTCTTGGATTTTTCATGAAGACCTCTTCTGACAAGAATCATATTGGCGTGTTTCTCAGTCACTTTCCAGTGTTGTTTTCTTGGCAATTAAATCTTACTCCTACGGCACGATGGTGAACAGGATACGACTATGTGTTTGCAGAACTTTAAATCTTTGACACTTTCCTTGAAAAGGCATTGCATTATATAGAGCAACAAACAAAAGCCAAAACAAATAATGTAAAATTCCTGATGAGAAACGTGCACAAAAAGCATACGTTAATTCTGACTATGGGTCGGGGAGACCGAAAGGACACAGGTCTGGTGAAGAGCACCCTGAAAGTTCCTTGAAATCTGAAATCGTCTTACGTAGAACCGAATATGCAGGCAGTACAACATCGCTACTACTTAGTGCCGACTATATCTTTTCTCATTGTTGTTAGCATTGTAGTCGTTATCCTTATTCATGTTACCATTACGGCCACTATTATAGCCGGATGTATACATGAATTCATTAAAAACGGATATAAGTCGCTTAGAAGCTTAACTTTTCCGGGCTGAGCTAAAAATTGTGTGTATATGTGTGTGTTAAAGCAGCTACGATGGCTGCACAGATATTTTCCGGGGAGTGTACTTTCCCTAGTTTCAGGGTAATGGAAAGCAAATTACACAGAGATAGAAACACACTCCCCAGATAGATTCAGAGACGTGTGTCGTGTTTCTTTTTAACGTTTGGGACGAGGATCTCAGCTTTGCAAAACACCAAATGTGTGTAACCCAATATAACTCCACGCTCCTTTGGGATCACCAAAAATAGTCCAGGGGTGGACTTGTTGGTTTTGCAAACAAGCAAATGTATGTTGAACATCCCTTCAACCCATCTAAAGCCCATTCGAGGATTAATTTTCAGTTATACAAAAATTACGTCATATTTTTCCATGTTATATATTTTTTATGGTCCCTCAATATGTTCGAAATATTCTATTAGCTATTACGCATATGGCATGAAAAAAAAGTGGTTCGCTTTTTGCTGTTTTTTTTTTATCTAGGGCCTGTCCGATGCGAAGGTAAATGCCATTTGTCATTCCTCCGTCGTAAACTGCATCCACTACAAATCGAATCCAAATTTATTCCTGTGTATACACAGAGAGATCAAGTGCATTATCTTGAAGGGTTTCCTACAGACAGATCCGGAAAAAACAACAACCCGATACTCATATACTTATATAGGGTAAATCCACCCCTCGATGCAGATGTAAGCCATACAGGAGAAAGTTGGTGATACAAAAAACCACTGCCACCACTACTAACGGAATACTGGATTGGCTTTGACTAAAGCACCCTCAAGAGATCCAATCTCATCCATTTTTCAATTCAATTTTTTTTCGGTTCGTTTTCTTTTTTGTTTTTTCTCTCCCTGTTAGGATCCCGCACTTATATCGGCTCCTATTCATCGTTGTTGTCGTCCGTCGTCAGACGATGGTCCTTTCGACAATATTTATATTCCGATTTGTCCCATTCTTATGTGGCAAAAAGGATCAAAAAACAAATCCTTTAATACTTATGTATTTATGCAGGACTGATGCCAACCAGACAAACAGTCCGAGTGTATGCAGAGAGGTGAGCAAATGTCAGCCAGGATTCGTTATTTACGTAGGTATATGTCGAAAATTTTAGAGTTTCTTATTTTTTCCTGGAAAGAAGCCACCGATGATGCCGACATTGAGAGCACTTTCCGAAAGACAGACAAACAGGCAGCAGACAGCGCGATTTTTACGATGAATTTTTATGCTGTTTATGACTGGATCTCGGAGAAAATTTCAATTGACTTCTGAGTCCACTGGACTCGACCAAAGACTCTCACTGTCATTCTCATTTCATCATAATGAGCCATTAAAAAAAAAGTTGAAAAATTCGCCATTTTCTTCGTCTAATGAAAATTTATGTATCCAACAATTACAGTCGTATGATCCCTGTCATTAAACAGCCACAACCTCGGGAAAAAAATTGCTACAAGGCTAGCAGGAGTAAAGAGACTAATGACCAACACCGCCACCGTCAGTCAGTCCGAAACAAAAACAGACTTTGCCCAGCACCGAGTATACTCATGGCTTCTTGAGCCAATAATTTTTTTTTTTTTTTGCGGTTAGTCTTCGAGGGGTACATGAAAAGGACGACTGGCAGCCAGACAATTAATCACGGCAATAGCCTGCCCTTGCCATTTTCATAATTACCCCAAACCATATAGCTATTAGCAAAACCTGATATAAACTTTTAATGTTCATTTCTTCATTCCTGGCAAACGCCGGCCGTCGTCGCCACCCTCACTTTTGCATGTCAGAAAGGGGGAAGGCTTTGGCGGGCTAACAGCGGACTATTTTGATGGAGTTGGTAGTTTGGCAGTTAGTCGTCCTGGCTGGCTCAAGCAGAAGAGATCCACTGCTCTGCCGGTCCTATTCAAGTTACTTGCCCGTTATGAGAAATCCTTTGAAAGACGATTAAACTGTCATAAAAGTTTCGAGACATGGGGAGAAAGAAAAATTAAAGAATGGCTTGTATAAGTTCTCGTTTTGGACCATCGGTGGAGGTAAAAAGGACCGAATATGGACCCGAAAATAACGTTGTGTCCAAACTTCATTGGAAAGGGAACTAATCTCCTGTGGCAGTTTTCAGGAATTTCCTTGTGGTGGCGTGTTGGATCCAATTTTTGTAATGGGTTGAGAAGGAATTAACGGTGACATAGAGCACTGAATTTTAATATGAGAAATGGTTTCTTTTTTAGGGATAACCATGGAAGACTGCTTGACTACATGACGTGAATTCGTGAAGGGAGAAGAGACTTCGACCTTGAGAAAAATGAAATTGACCTGGTTTCAACAGGGACAAATTCAAGCGGACAATTTAACCGGGATGAAAAACGAAATTTATATAAAGACGAAATGCAAAAAAAATTGTCATATACGAAATCTCCAAAACTATAATCCTAAAAATCCAAATTCCGAAACAAATAACCCCCATTCCCAAAATCTCCAAATGCAATATCCCAATTCACGAAATTCCCGAAATCCTCTAACGTAAAGTCTCCAAATCTCCATTTAATGTATGATCTTAGCACATAGTAAAGTAGTAGAGCATGCTAGTGGAAATTGAGAAATCCCTAGGCCTGAACTTATTTTTAAATCTGTTGAAGCTAAAAAAAAGAATATTATGGTGAAATACCTAATTTATGAATCCACTCGAAAGTGGGCTCCTTGGGTGAATTTTTGCTTTAGGTATGGTTGCACTACCTAAGGCGGAAATCTACTCAAACAACCCACGCTCAAGTGAATTTTCGTATTAGGCAGTACATCATACCTGACCTTTCCCACTGAGTGGAAGGAAAGATTGATCATCAAACGTCCGAAAAAGGGCAGCCTTACAGACTGTAATAATTTGAGAGGCATTTGTGTGCTTCCTGCTGTTGCCAAGATAATAGCTCAAGTCGTCCTGGAAGGAAGAAAGGCCCACTTAGAAAGCACAATTGGTGAAGAGCAGGATTTCGATCCGACTGCGACTAAACCGGTTCCCGCCCGTAGGCCAAATGGAAATGAGAAGCCAGAGTGGTGGTGTGCGCTGATAGATGAATACAGAGCTACTTACAGGAAAGCTTTTAACAAAGCTTAGACATCGGGAAGCGAATTGGATTGGAGTACCACCAAAGAAGATTTAAGAAAGAAACGATGCGAAACGATGTTCTTATAAACTGTTTTACGAAGGCATTCATAAATCAAGCGATGCCTCCTGGCTTCGAAAAGTATTAGCCTTTAATCCATCCACTCTCAGCTACCTCATGAAGCCTGATGGATCGTAGGCATCCTCTAGTGAGGAGACTATTGACATTCTATTACAGACCTATTTCCCGGAAAACTCACCGTCGAATCCGTACGGATATCTTGGGAACACACAAGAAAATATCTCAGCTCCGTGTGGTTCAACGATTCTAACAAGAAAGAAAATTCTTTCTTTCTCTAGTTTTGAGCCGTTTAAGTCTGCTAGACCTGATGGCATCATTCCAGCAGATTTACAGCATCTATCCAACGTTAGTTACCCCTGGATCGTAACTGTTTTCAAGGCTTGCTTGAATTAGTATATATCCCTAAAAAATTATCAGAGGTCAAAGTTGTTTTTATTCCTAAAACGGGTAGGAGTTTGCCGTCACGTCCAAATAACCTAATATCTATCGGTCTGTCCCCGACCCTGCTGAAAATGTTAGAAAGGCTTATTGATATACACTTCAGGAGCAGCAATCCTGTGCCACTGCTATCAAAAGTGCAACATGCCTACTGGAAGGGTAGGTCGGTGGATACTTCTCTGCATTCAATCATGACCTATATCGAGAAAACGCTAAGTTTTGATAAGTACACATTAATCACTTTCTTGGATATTGAGGGTGCCTTTAATAACGTTAAACTTGGAGTCAATTATCGAAACTGGGAGTCGATGACCCGTTAGGTAAATTAGTCTACCTTCTTGATGTTAACATCGAGGGTAATCTGTACTGACCTGGGCGCATCATGCGTACGAAGATGTGTGAACAGAGATACTCCGCAGGAAGGAGTTCTTTCCTCCCTCCTGTGGAACACCGTGATTAACGGTCTTCTCGTTAATCTACAGGCGCTCGGCTATAAAGTGATTGCTTACGCGGATGACGTTGACGAAATTGCAATCTCGGGTAAGTTCCCGGCCACTCTGAGTGAACTATTGCGGCATGGCCTCTTTTTATTAACGAATTGGGCCTCAAATTCCGGAGTTCGGATTAATCCAAGTAAATCCGAAGCTCGTCTTATTCACTAGCAAACATAGGACTCCACCATTTGAACCTCCCACTTTAGAGGGGGCGAAACTGACCCTTACTGATCGAGCAAAATTTCTTGATCTTATTTTAGACGGCAAATTAAGTTGGAAGCTAAATATTCAGGAACGCGTAAACAAAGCTAATTTATGTCGAAAATCGACCTGGAAGTTGACGCCTCAGTCTTTAAAGTACCGGAATTTCAGTGGACCCGCAGGCCTAGCGTTACCAAACTGAGATCATCCTGCAGTTATGTAGACCATCATAATTTAAAAAAAAAAGGCTTGTAGCCCAACCAGGTTTTAGACTCCCAATTAATCTGTTGCAATGCCCTTCTGCCAATGTATTAAATTGCACTACCAAGTAATACCCAATCAATCCTTCGATTTCAACTAATTCAATTTCAAATCTCGAATCTATTGTGTAATCCACCGAACCGAACAAACAGATTGAAGTCAATCAGCCTACAAATCCGACCATTACAACTCTCCAATTGTCCTGATTTATCTTATTCATCACAAAACTCAATAAAACCGAGTAATGGTTGCTTCTGTTCTATTCAAAACAATTTCTCATCATCATTAGTTTAATTGCTATTGCTACTAAATACACAGTTTCAATTCTAAAGTTATCCTGAGCTCGTTCACAAAGGGCTTGCTCGCTCGCAAGCCTGCAAATAACACGGTTCAGTATCGCGGAAAAAACCCCAAATTAAGTTACAAAGAACCAACAAATCACCACCACCACCGCGAATATTATTGGCTTTCATCATTCTCCCATATTGAATTTAAAATCATTAATCAGACTCACCGGAATGGATTGTGGCGGATATTTGAGCCTTTTCGCAGCCTTCCAAAAATGTTCATAAATTAGAAAATATCCTTGCGCGATGATCGTTCATTATGTCAGTACGTATCCTAGGTATAATCTGAACTGCGATTGTTGGGGTATTTAATAGGGGGTGGTAGCCATTATTGTCGACAGTCATTCAATGCAAAATTTGATTTCATTCGAAGGAAATTAAAATCGGCGTCATGAGTTATAAATTATGAAATGCGTTTGAGAATGGACGACCCGCGGGACTTCGTACAAAACACTCGCAAGAACCGTCCATATAGCATTTGAGCCGTCTAACGTTTGTGAGAAGACCGACAAAATAGGCAGACGATTGTTGATTAAATTTTTCGATAAACCGTGCAGACAGCCAGCCAGGCAATCAATAGATTGGGCCTTTGTCGACGTTACATTGTTGTCCTTATCCATCATAGATGATTACTGGGATAGCAGCCAGGCACAGTCACCTTTCAGCATTCCCATTGACGCGATAGGCGTAAAGTATACAAATTTTTGTGTTTCGTCCCGAAAAGGATCCTTGTCCTAATCATAATAATAATGATAATTGACTGACTGTAGGTGGTATGTGTGATACGAGAAAAATGCGTACACCATAGGGGGCCATTGCACCCCGAACGGCACGTGTGCATATCGAATTATGAGCCCTTCATGCCATACAGTTGATTCACCCGGCCACAATGTCAATAATGTGAGTGGCCAGCATAAAAGGATCTTTAGCGAAAAGCATATTGTTCATGCCACGCATTCATTCACCTCCTGTTCCGGGTCGGCCGACCTCTTCGAAATCCAACAGGCGTCGCCGTAGCCTTTTGATGAGCACGGGCGATGGCGGAGGGTGTGAACGCTTACATTCATTGTACAGAAGCGACAATGTAATCATGAAAGAAAATCCACTAGGATTAGGCATGGGTTAGGACCCATCTGCTGAAGGTTTATTCAATTTCCAAACGGATTCAAGGGAAGACAGTCGACATCAGTGCCTCTTTGTTACCGTCGTCTATTACGTAATGTAAGTGATTTGCCGCCATGACATTGAAACGCATTTCCACCCATTATATTTGGTCCTCCGTCTGATAATGTCTGCCGCTGCTATGTCGTCCTTGGTGTATTTGTTGCCACCATCCTCGATTTTCGGTATGATAACGAAGAGGGCTCGTGCGACACCTTCGCCCGCCTCAACAAGTGTTCGAAACGAATTTTATACAAATGTTTCAGATTTTTATCTACAGCAATTCATCTTATTTTTTGCCATCCCTTGGCACACTGCAGAACCACCCCAATGTTTTAAGTATATTAAGGAAACATCCCACCAGGATCAGGAAGGCATTTTAAAATATTGGAAAAATGGCAGGCGTTCATAAATGTAGACTGAGCATGTCCTATACTCTGCGCCCTATTTGTACGTTGAATTAAATTTTCAAATGGCCATTACGTATATTATTATTCAATCCTATTGTAAATTGATCTGATTTTCAATTATGCGAAAACATTATTATATAAATTTATTGTGTTTCGCTGGAAATGAGGAAAATTTTGCGAAAATATGTTGCAACCGAACAAAAGATATAATTTCCTGTTCGACCTTTTGAATTGAATGTATTTATGAGGAAGCGCCTGAATGTCGGTATCAAAAGGCAACCCGTTCATTGCCAAGAAGAGGCAAACTTCCGGGGAAAATTATTGAATTGGGCATTTTTTGAAACGTGTCAGAGCTAATTACGAATCCGTTGTACACATATTTATCATTTATTATTATAATACACAGGGCACACGCAACCAACACGCGGCCAATTTCAATTTAAAAGGATTATTGGTAGAGTCAAGGAAATACAATGTATTATGTTTGTCGCCGAAGTGAAAAGAGGATATTGGGCAATACCAGGAACTAATTAAATATTTATAAATTTCACAGGGTTGATTTGTGTTGATTTAATGGAGTGATTTTACGAGCAAGTAATGTTTGAATAAAGAGCGTCAAGAATTTTATGTGCACGGATTAACTTGACGCCTTCATTTGTAGATCCTTTGATGCTTATGGTGGCCAATATTTGGATGCCCCCCAGGCCAGACAGCCGACGAGTTGGCTAGGAAAGCTTCCGCAACCAATCTTATCAGTCCAAAACCATACTGTCGAATCCCATTGTGTAGTATTGTATAAGACGGCACATCAGGGAATGGGAGCACTCAGTAACAATTGCGCACTGTCTCAGTGGTCCCAGTCCCCTGGCCTCAGACAAGCCAAACTGTTTGTAGCTGGTCACTAGCGCAATCGTACCATTGAGCACTTAGGATTAAACGGAAACCGGGTGAGAATTATCTGCGGGCTTCTTGAGGGTCATTTTACCTTGAGGGATCATCTATTTAGAATGGGGATCGTCTCTGACCCAAGCTGTCGCTTCTGTGAGGCTGCTTCTAATACCTAATTTTTAGAGCAAAGTATAGTGAATATCTTAAGGTACCGCAATGGACCCAATTGCGGTCTAAATGTGCTGTGACTTATCATGGCTGCCCCTGCAACTAACCTAACCTAGAAAGCACAATTAATGAAGAGCAGGCTGGCTTTCGTTCCGGATTCTCCCGTGTCGCTCACATTGACACCTTTCCTGAATCATCTACGAGCAATATGATGAGTACGATTCTCCGCTTCACTTGCTTTTCATCGATTTCGAGAAGGCGTTCGATAGTGTGAACCAGGATTTTATATAAGGGTCCTTGTGCAGGAGAGGCATCCCTGAGAAGCTTGTGGCTATTATTAAAGCAACCTATGACGGCGCGAAATCGTTCTGCATAAAAGTGAGGTGTCGCGGGACTTTTCAGATTCTCAATGAAGTTCGACAGGGGTACATCCTCACACCGATCATATATTCCTCGTAGTGATCGGCGATGTGTTGCATGCAGCCCATCCAGACTAGACAGAGGAATTAGATGGACTTTAATATCTTATCTACAACATCTTGATTACGCTAACGACATATGCCTACTCTTCCACAAAGTCATGGATCTGTCCGCAATTGCGTCAAATCTCGAGAGGGAGGCAAGAAAAGGTTGGACTAAAGTATAATACCAACAAGACCAAGGTTCTTAGCCTTCTGCACCTATTGCCATCAATATTAGCAGCATGCATGAGAAGGCGGACAACTTCGTCTACCTGGGCAGCATTGTTGCCGAGGTGGTACGGAGCAGGACATCGCTCGTCGTATCAACTAAGCTAAATGCGCATACGGCATGCTGTCCAAAATCTGGCAGAGCAGTTATCTCAGCAGGGCCTGTTTCGCAGGTACTGTCTGTGTTTTTCAATTATTCTTAACTCGGTTTGGATCTGAGCATTGGTTTTTAGGTACTTCGGGAGCATTTTATTTAAACAGGAGTGTCTCATTCCGTCATTTAATGACCAAGTTTTACTATAAGGAACTTTTTCGTTTTTTGCGGACTAAATTTCGAAAAATGGTTGTGGAGAATAACGATCGAGTTGTCCGGCTTATTAGCAGTTCAGCTCGTTCAAGGGACTAGAACTGAAGCTGAATTATTCAACTGAAAAATTAATTCACAAATATAAAACCGTTTTGTTGATTAAAATGACATCAAAATATCGGAACGCATAATATGAGACTATTTTGATCAGCCACGAATATAGAATGCCTTTGCTCATAACTATCGCTACTCTACTCTAATCCTGAAGACTATTTAGAAAACTAGTATAATCCGTAATGTTCCGCTTTATAGATAACTTCTAAAAAATTATACAGATGGGCACTGGCACTCTTAGCTTCGGAGGCCAAATATTTCCTTCTCAACGCTAAAAAAAATCCAATAGACTAGACTTCCCTATTTAACTACTCAACGTCAACTTTAACCCATGAATCTACCCACCAAAATCAATATATCATCACAACAATCGCACAGTTATTATACATTCGTCTCCTGTCGCTGAAAAGCAATAATACCAATTTTACGAGAGTAATGAAGAGTGAAATTGATCGATAAAATATTTTAATAACATCAGAGGAGAAAATTATTTAATTTTGAACGCATGTGGCAATAACTGCTGACATAACGTGTACGTATGTAGGTAGGTAGTAATTGAGGTTTTACTGGTGCTCAGACGATATTTTGCCAGGACAACAAGAACAACGACGAAAACAACAACAGCAACGACATTTACATGATGTCTGTCGCCAGCTTTTCAAGACGAAATCCAGATTCATTGCAAGGACTCCGAGAAAAGTCGTCTCATTAGATTTGCATAGAGACAAATATTGAGCTCGACACAAGAACAACGATTAAGTAAGGAAAAACCCTGTCTCGTAAACTCCTACTACCACTCATTTCATTCATGTCGAATATAAGCACAACCCAGTCTCCACCCTTCACCGTCTTGAAGAGGGTATGCAAAAGACATCGTGGGATACGATTTAATATTTAGCAAGTGAGTAATTTACTACTCTTAATAATGACAAATACATCTGTTACACATCTTGGCTCTTTAGCTTCTTGCGAAATCCTGAAACTGAATTACCCCCGGGCGAGGAAGGGTGAAACGTACGGACAGAGCATATAAGGATCTCTTGCACAAGATTCGACAAAGAAAAGGAACAGTCAAGTAAATTACCGTATACACAGTATGACAACGTCCTTGTCAGTTGAACCTTAAAGACTTCAGCATTAAAAGCATTTTGTACTTCAGAAGTGTTTACTTTTTTTTCGCCTGGCATTTTCGTATCCATCGGAGCCACCTTCCAATTCCTATTGCCAGCTTTGGGTTCAGATTCCATTCTCTCAGTACGTTTACTTCCCGAGCTAATGTGTGTGAAAATAGGATCCGTTTTGGCTTAAGGGAATTGAATTAGAATAGAAAAGCAACAGCAGCATGTTTTCGTTCGAGATCCATGCATACACCCTGATCCCCTACCGCCGTTTCCGTCTGCAGAATCTGAGAAAATGTACGTAGAAAGTTAATGTTGTTGTTGAAAATGAATCTGAATTTGGTTAGATGAATGAACAACATTCGAGTATGTAGTCGAGGTGCCGAGGATCTCCTAGAAAAATACACAACAATCCCGAGGAGGGTAGAAAAAAAAAGAGCAAGAACCCATACAGGACGAGATCGAGAGAAGTGAGAAAAACGACTTCTTCGCTGAGATCCAAATTTAAGGACGATCTACCACACACACACACAGGATGTTGACTAAAAAGTGGCTACTAGAGCCACTTAGATGGTCGTCTATTTGCAACACACACACGAATGGCGCAGTGGATGACTAACGAAACAACAGTTTCACATTTCCTTTAATTTGAAGTCCCTTCGGATTTGAGAATTCCAGTTCATCTCCTGACGAGCATGGAAAAAACATGACATTAGGAATGAGATATGGGCGAGGCGACTCAACAACGTTTCGGGGGAGGTTGGAAGGCTTTTGTCCCGTCATTCGTCCTTCGGGGTGTTATGAAAACTGTGTAAGACGAATATGTTCAAGACAACAACACGAACCAAGGTATGTCCTGTACTCCGACATGTGAATTTCGAATGAATTGGTTTTCGGGCTTGAATGCTGAATGTTGTGCACGGTATGGTACAACTCTTGACTTGGCTGACTCGAATTTTAATTAAACTTCCAAATATACACTAGACGCTCTGTACAGTATTCGATGGATTTGGAGCGCTCGTTGTGGTATTTGCTCCTTTACTCTTCATTCATTTCAACTAATAGATTTCGTATGGTATCGGCATTTAGTTCAAGAGTTACTTGAACGTCTCATTGACGACCGAGAGTTTGAGTGCACGTCTAGGACACCAATTGAGTTTGAATTAGCTGACTGCAAAGGGTTTTTGTTTATTTTGATGTTTTGCGATTTTCATTTGTTTGCTTGACATTTTGAAGAGGTTTGTTGTAAATTTGGATGTAAATTGATTTCGACAAGGGATGTCGGGTGGAGAAACGAGAGTTGTTATTAAATATTTCGCCCTGAGTAACTTAGGAATGTTTTGCGAAAAAAGTATAGTTTCGACTTTTAAAGAGGCTGTTATGAGTGACACAGCATACTTAGCTCAATTTGAGAACTCGTTGTGGTATCCACCAGGAGTTCCATACCTCTTTTGTATTATCTTGAAACTAAATTATTTACTGAGCCAGCCAGAACTGGGAATAAAGCGATAGAGCTTGAACAAACTCACTTCTGTTAGTTCTTTTGAGTGGGGGAAGAAAGGGTACTCCAGAAAGAGTCTCCTCCATTCGGCCAAGACAGGACAAGTGCATTAAAGGTGAAAAGTACTCTCCTCCTCATCGATATCCTTGATGTCATCTAGCACGCTTCCCAATGGGACGGTGTCCAATGATAACACCCACAATCATTCCAATGGACTTCCTATTAATCGATAAGCGATCAGGGTCAACTCTGAACTATATGGGCCCCTAAATGTTCCTTGAAGAAATCAGGCAGGGCAGTGTAATTCCTATATCGCAAGTCTCACGAAGATATAGGTACAATACCATCATCGCCGCCAGCTGTTCGCCAAAGATATAGATAAAGTAGGTGAGACGTGTCGTACTGGAACCACAAGCACTGCGAGCATGAAATCTATTGTGCTATTGCCCTTTCCACCGAGAAGCTAGGCTAAACCAAAAGATTCAGCGGACTCTTCTCGATAAATTGACTGATCTGGCAAGGTTTTATAGTAGAGATATCCTCGGCCAAGGGTAATGTTACGCCGAAGCCTTCGGTACATCTTTGAGCAAGACCTTCATACTCACAAAGGATATGCTGTGAGGTCTCATCATTGGCCTCGCCAAAGCGGCAGCTGGCGTCATACAATACGCATGGTTTTGAGGTGACCCCTCAGACACGAGTGTCCCGTTAAAATTCCACAAATTATTCTGGCCATGTTCCTGCTCAACTGCAGCAATTCCACGGTACGCACGCGTGAGCAGCACGAAATAAACAGCTTGGCACGTGTGCTTTCCCAGTCTTTTATGAGGTTTCTGCAGTAGCAGAGTGTTATCCTGAAAAACGGTTTTGGACCGTAGATGGGGACGGCGTAGGCTCGGTTTGCTAGCCTATCTGCCAGCTCATTGTCCTGGATGCCCGAATGACAGGTACCCAGTAAAGTGTGAGTTTGTTCGTTGAACCCACATTATGAAGTACTTCTTGACAAGCCAGTACCAGCTTAGTTTTGGTAGTGAAACTAGTTAGCGCTTTGATAGCTGTCTGACTGTCGGTGAATATCGCTTGTCTCTGTTTACATAGCCGGCGGTTTGTCACAGTCTAACACAAACTTCGATAGCGTTTCGTATTCGTATTTCCGCTTAGAACACGGACGGCGTTTTTCCCCTTTTGAAAGGAGGCTTTGTGCTCTGGACCGACAATGCCTGCACCGGAACCCTCTTCCGTTTTGGAGCTGTCTGTGAACCATTTAATTGTGCTAGGTCGGAGAGAGTTGTAGCTATCCGCCCACCTTTCTCTGTTCCAAATGACTGATTTAAAGGAATGGTTGAACGAAGAGTTTTCACGAGGTATTCAGTTGGTATGCTAAGTACCTTGTCATTTGTCAACCAACTGTCATCTTGATCCCTAACTCGAAAGCCTTGAGTCTGACGGTTGCCATTCACTTTCTGGTAAGTGAATATTCTCCTCCTATTTAGTCAGAACGACTTGCTTGGTAGGACATGTCTTGGCAGCCCAGGTCATATTCATCACCTACGACAATTCTACGCCCAGGGAAGTGAGTGTCCAAAAGGAGGTTTCTCGTACTCCCGGAGGCTTGCGTTGTGCTACTGTCCGGTTTTTTGTTGTTGACATTCTCGCAGAAAGTCATCCAGCCGCGACGCTTGGCATCCCTAACCTTCTTACTGTACTTTGTAAGAGTGGAGCGGTATAGATCCCACTCTCCAGTACGCTTGGCAACAAGTTTCTAGTCCTTTTCCCTAGGCGGGAGAGTTCTGTGTTCCACCACGGAACTCCTCTGTCGTCTTTGAAGAACTTCAAAGAACAATTTTATTCGTATGCTTTCAAAATGGCTCTGGTGATGTTCTTGGTGAGTCTGTCAAGACTCGGCTGCTCAGAAGATATGTTCTATATAAGAGAGAGATTACCCCGCAGCGAGTTGGAGTATCCGAGCAAGTTCGTGCGTTGCGGGATTTGTCTGTCGCCTGGCGGCGAGGCGGTCAGTGCAATATCGAAACGAATATGCCGGTGATTGGAGAGGGAAGGCTCCTTGTCCCCACATTTTACACTGAATCCATAAAGAAAATTCAATATGCAATTTTGAACCGTGCACCCTCTAAATGTATGTCAATATAAAAACATATATCCAAAAGGATTTCCCCATGAAATTCCATTAAACAACGACAAACTTTGTGAGCCTGGCATTTTTTTTGCTTGTCCTTGCTCCCAATCTATCCCTATTGTATGCCAAACAATGTACAAAGGAAACTAAAAACATTCACTGAAAAGGAAGGTGGAGAAAAATCATCATCGTTTGTCCTAAATCACAGAAGAGAAGACACACAAAAAAGGAAAAAAAAACATAATCCAGTTCAAAAAGGATTGACAATATACATATCCATTAGAGCGGACGAGATACTTAGGCTGAGCTTGGAACGGACAAAGTTTTCCCTTTCATCTATTTGCTGGCTGTTGTGTTCGTTTTGTTTATGGCTTGACAATTGGAAAGGGCAAAGCAACACTAACTAGTCCTGCCCGGCCTGTTTAAATCCGTTTTTTTTATTATCTAATGTATAAACAAGAGCAGCATATCTTTCTCTCTGTCGTCAGAGAGTATCCTTGATCAAATATCGATTGCGGTAAAGCGGTAAATTATTTGAACATAAATGGATTATACTCAATTCTAGATCCTCTCCACGAGATGACTTCCCTCGTTTTTTTAAAAGCTGTCAATGTAGAGGTCTTAGAATTCTGTCCTTTTCGGTGACACTATAAATTTTAAAGGACTTGGGAAAGGATCGAAAAATGGAAAGACTAGTGAAGGGTTTTAGTTTTTTTTTACTTGAATGCTAGTCAGTAGGGTTCAGTTCATGTAGAATGAAGGAAAGGACATTGATGGGAACATCTAATGTACGAGTAAGTATGTGGCAATGCATGATAACATGCCAAACATTCCGTGACGAAGTGTGGTTTTGAAGTTGGGGTCAATGAGATTTTTTCTTTGTTGGTGCGGAAATAAAAAGTTTAACATTATAGGATACTACTGCTCTTCAAGTACTATATACTGTATAGTAGACAGTTTCTTAGTCCTTAGTAACATCGAATTTTCTTCTTTTTTATTGCAGGAGTTGTATAATAGGCCCAAAACTTGAAGTTAAAGTGTGCTCTATTGGAACTGTGATAAATCGAGCTACATATCCAGCGGACTACTGCCAACTGGAAGGGACCGGTAGACAATCACAACCAATGCCAATTCGATGGATGGCTTGGGAAAGTGTATTATTGGTAAGTATTGTATTTGGTTTGATTATTCTTTTGCAACGCAGCATATATACTAGTAATGTGTGATTCAAATCACCAAAACATGGGTGCTAGGTCTGCCAATAACATTAGTGAAACCTTCAGTACACAGTTCGGCTCGAGCTCGACTCACAGATCGGCTCAACATCGTCTCGGCGTCGACTCGACTGCGACTCGTAATCGACAAAATATTTGTTCTCCGCCCAGAAGTTGACTAGGAATTGGTGCGACTATTGCTCGAAATTGGACCCGCTTTAAGGCCCACCTACACCGTACACACACAGCCCACACTAAATAGCATGATCCGGTCATCTTCATCGCAATGATCGCCACGACAAACTCATAACTTTCACGTCGAAAAGCAATCGACGCACTTCCATACAAAAAATGCATATCACAAGTTTAATTGTGTATTTGGTCGGACACATATAAACGCATGTGTCGAACAGAAATCGAGTGGATGTCGAACCAGCCAGTGTATTGAGGGCCTAGTTGCTAGTGTTCATAATTCTACATGAGCCATGTAGAGCAGAAGCACATCGAAAGAAGAAATTAAACGAAAATAAAATGTTCCCTTGGTTTAGTGTCAGTTGATTCATTTGCGGGAGTACCTCCTTCCTCCACTTTCTCCATCACTCTATTGGCATATGCACCATCCTGGTATTTTCGCCGTCATCAAGTCTTATATTTTCGAAAATAGCGTATGGTATCATTTTCTCTTCAGAGAAAATTAAAAAAAAATGTGAAAAACTCTGAGATTTCTCCAAAACTAGTTTATGCCAACGAAACGTCAACATGGAACAGTTGACGCTCTATGCCCCACAAGGGGCTAGGACAACGGAGTATATATGTTCATTTATGGTGCCGTGTTCCACTTGCTCTTTATCCTCAGTACCCCCCAGTCAACCATTCGTTGGTATAAGGGATGGTATGGGATCCATCCTTCGCTGATGAGTCCATGAATCCGACAACAGACATGATGAGCGATGATTTCAGTACTCGCACATTTGGCAATAATGACAACAGCGATTTATTTAACTCTTAAATTCGTTGGTGCTAACAAAATGTCGGCACAGGAGTGAGTAATCCAAACATGAAAAACAATGAATAATAGAAATGGAACAAATGTTTGCTTAACGAATCGAGCGCCATGAAACGTGAATGCGGTAACCATGAGAAACGATGCCTACATTACTCCTCTCGGAAAGACATTTTCATCCAATCTTAACGTTAACGCTGCTGAGCCGGAAGATAAGCCTGCCGAACGCTTGTAGGACAAGAATTTAAAGGTTCCAGAATCCTTGGTTGATGATAGCTATCTTCGGTCGTGCGCTGAACCGGACTTTGCAATTGGAAACCCTGCTGTTGTGATATATGTAGATGAGCACAGTAGAAAATCGGGTGCCCAACGAACATGTTTGGTATCCCGTGCAAATTGGGATGACTGGTCTAGAAACTTCTTCTATCTATCGGTGTCCTTACTCGCGGACGGTGGATGAGACGTTGGGCGACACTACTGCGGTGTAAGTTGCACCTCGGATGGAGACTCAGCGTCGACTGCTAAATAGGCGGACTTAAGTATATCTTAAGTGTATCTTAATTACATCCACTCCGACAATTACGTGAGTGCTCGTACTCAAATGTTTATGGACGGAAGTTGATCTGCCGCTACGGTGGACGACCGGCCTCGGACCTAGACTGCGAGTGAACTCCCGAAGCTTGCTGATGAACAATGGAGATGTCTTTAAATGCTCCTTAACACAATTTCGCAGACCTAGGAGAACAGTAGGCAAGATTTCAAGATTGACGGCAAACGCTGTTCACCGCCGAGCCAAACAGCACCGAAGTTAGTTTTCCCGCTTGTGGGTCCATTTGCAAGGCGGTCTGAATTTTCGCGCATTTTTTCCAAACGTGTTGTGGTAAAAACATATTCCATTGTCCGGAGGTCGCCCCCATCGTGAGTTCCACCAATTTTTGTCCCCGGATCGATTGAGATCTAACCGATCTTGGTGAGTCTGTATCTCTGATAGCTCCTTCGTAACTGAATTTGCTGAAGGATGGGACATAGTAGGCAACCCGCCTATATCGACATCACCGATGCTCGCGACTTGGTCAACCAAAACAGCTGGCTGGTTGAGGTCAACATCTGATGTACTCAAAATAGCCTGCACATTTCCAGGCAATCGCTGAAGCCATAGTGTCTTCAGCACGGCCTCCGAAAGTTTGCCACGATTTTTCACTTATATCTCCAATATTTTTATAGTATACTACTACTTTGCCTTAACCCCTAGCGGGGCATAGCGCGTCAACTACTCCTGCGCGCCATCGTACTCTGTTCTGGGCAATGGGGCGCAACTCCCCAAAAGACTTACCCAGTACCTGACACTCCTTTGCCACAGATCGACGCCATGTGATTCGAGGACCCCCTCTTGGTCGGCCTTGGTTGGAAATGGGGTTCCATTTCATGGCATGCATAGCAATGCAGTTATCACTCTTCCGCAATGTGTGACCTATCCACTGCCATTTTCGCCTGCGTATCAATTCGTCGATTGGCATCTGACCCGTACGCCGACTTAGCTCTTCATTTGATATTGTTTCGGGCCAGAAAATTCTTAAAATTCGACGAAGACATGAGTTGACGAAAACTTGCAGCTTTCTGGTAACTCCTACGGAAACTTTCCATGTACTGCTCCCATACAAAAGCACTGATAGTACCAGGGAGCGAAACAGGCCCAGCTTGGTCTTGATGCTGAGATAACTGCTCTGCCAGATTTTGGACAGCATGCCGTAAGCGCGTTTAGCCTGGTTGATACGACGAGCGATGTCCTGCTCCGTACCACCATTTTCGGCAACAATGCTACCCAGGTAGACGAAGTTGTCTACCTTCTCCACAGGCTGCCCATTAATATTGATGGCAATAGGTGTCGGATTTCTTTTTCGCAACGGCGGGCTAAGCACCTTGGTCTTGTTGGTATTAATCTTTAGCCCAACCTTGCTTGCCTCCCTCTCGAGATCTAACGCCATTGCGGACAGATCCATGATTTTGTGGGAGAGTAGGCATATGTCGTCAGCGTAGTCAAGATGTTGTAGATAAGATGTCAAAGTCCATTGAATTCATCTGTCGAGTCCGGATAGGGCTGCATGTAACACATCGCCGATCACAATGAGGAATAGGATCGGTGAGAGGATGCACCCCTGCCGAACTCCACTGCGAATCTCAAAGTCCCCCGACACCTTACCTTTATGCAGAACGCGACATTTCGCGCCGTCATAGGTTGCCTTAATAATAGCCACAAGCTTCTCAGGGATGCCTCTCCTGCGCAAGGCCGCCCATATAGAATCCCGGTTCACACTATCGAAAGCCTTTTCGAAATCGATGAAAAGCAAGTGAAGCGGAGAATCGTATTCAGCGCATTGCTCGATGATGATTCGCAAGGTGTTAATGTGATCGACACAGGAGAATCCGGATCGAAAGCCAGCCTGCTCTTCATCAATTGTGCTTTCTAAGTGGGCCTTTAGTCTTTCCAGGACGATTTTAGCTATTATCTTGGCAACGGCAGGAAGCACACAAATGCCTCTCCAATTATTACAGTCTGTGAGGCTACCCTTCTTTGGAAGTTTGATGATCAAAGCTTCCTTCCACTCAGTGGGAAAGGTCTCTGTATTCCACGCTTTATCAACAAGTGGGTGCAGCAAATCGGCAGTTACGCTTGGCGCTGCTTGATAAAGTTCGGCAGGGATGCCGTCAAGTCCGGCGGCCTTTCCTCGTTTTAGTGCAATAATTGCAGCGACTATTTCCTCTTTAGTCGGGGCAGTGGACCGTATACGCAGATTTTGATGGTTAGCTAAATTATCTATATGAGGGGGAACTTCACCAGAGGTTACACGGTTCAAGACCGCGGCGAAGTGTTCTTTCCACCGCCTCATTTGATCTTCTTCCAAGATAAGTAGCTTTCCATCACTATCTTTCACCGGATGTTGGCAGGAGTTACGACCACCTGTAAACTCCTTGATGACACCGTATACGGCGTTTAAGTTGTTACTTCTAGCGGCTTCTTCTGCTGACGCTAAAAGAGAATTGGCATAAACTCTTTTATCGCGTCGCACACTACGCTGAACTTCTCGAGCTTTCTGACGGTAAAGGAATTCGATGCTGCTTCGATTGTCGTCTGATGCTGCAGCCAAACGAACTTTCAGCTCCTTTCTTTCAACAATCCGCTGCCATGAAGCGTCGGACATCCAGGGCTTATTCCGGCAATCCGGGTTTGGGCCAAGGATGGTATTTGCGCTATCAATGTACGCATTTTTTATGGCATCCCAGTTTTCGTTTATGTCACTATCTGGGTGACTAGTTATCTCAGCCGCTTTTTGCGCAAGATGGTCATTATATTGTTGTAAGACAGCTGGATTTTTTAGTCGAGCGGTGTTGAATTTGCGGGGCCTGGATCTTTCGTCGCTGGGGCGGCGCACGGCTGCAATACGCAATCGAACATTAGCGATCATAAGATAATGGTCTCTTCCCATCCCAATATCGGCACCCTTCTTGTTTCGCACGTCCAGGAGGCAACTCTTGAATCTTTTACTAATGGCAAAATGGTCGATCTGATTTTGTGTTCTGCGCCGATCAACAGAGGACCAACTGATTTTGTGGTGGTCCTTATGCTCAAACATAGTACCACCGATGAAGAGACTGTGAAAGTTGCAGAACTCTACAAATCTTTCACCGTTGTCATTACGATCACCAAGACCGTGTCTCCCCATCACATGTCTGAGCCCATAGTTATCAGCGCCAACTTTCGCATTCAAATCACCCATAACCATTATAATGTCACCTTTAGGTGTTCTGCTCTGAACGGCGTTTAGTTCTTCGTAGAAGGAATCTTTTGCCAAGACATTGTCGGGTTCAGTAGGGGCATAACATTGTATTATTGAGATGTTCCTCATTTTGGTCCGGAACCTGGCTGTCAAGACCCTGTCAGAGACCGGTTCCCAGGATAAGAGACAGTTTCGCGCGGCTCTGGTTAAAAGGAGCCCCACACCTGACTCACGGCGACTACCGGTAGCTTTACCGGAATACAACATTACAGTGCTGCCTGTGGGAGAGATGAATTCTCCGCTGTTCCATCATCTTATCTCACTAACTCCTAAGATATTTAATTTGTACCTCAGAAATTCACTCTCTAATTGAAGA
This sequence comes from Chloromyia formosa, assembly GCA_964017055.1. Taxonomy (NCBI): domain Eukaryota; kingdom Metazoa; phylum Arthropoda; class Insecta; order Diptera; family Stratiomyidae; genus Chloromyia; species Chloromyia formosa. Next base: position 14,539,879 of record OZ024816.1, on the reverse strand, counting down.
AATCGTGCGTTCTGGGGACCTTCTGATTCATTGTCCAGGAGAGTACGCACATTCCAGAATCCAATCTTTGTCATTGTACGATAGCTAAAAGTCGTAACCGTTGAGTCAGTCCTTATCCGAGGCATAGTTGACGTTTCGTTAGCATATAAAGATTTCGGATAGTGCAAGTTGCTGGCATACACATCCTGTCCTTTGATTGTCGGTTTTAACGACAGGCCCTCAAAGGGAAAGGCCGTGGTATTTTTTTCACACCCCACACCACAGGGGTACCTCAACCAAATCATCGCACCGCCATCACTGGCGGCTTGACGTTGGTTGGCAATGGTCAGTGACCACTGCCTTTCCAGGGGGCGCCCACGCGGAGGACTATGGAAGAGGAGTTTTTGCCCCCCAATAGTATACGGGCCACACCGATTATTTTACTAAAACCTGAGCTTGATTCTCCGAAACCGGAGAGCGGAGATTTGTCTAGAAAAACGAAAAATCCGGGCGAAAACTGGAGAAGTGGTAATCCTATTCTCAAGCGTAAACTGTTGTGGCTGCGACTGACATTTCTTGTCAATCTCCAAAGTGTTTATTCAGCAGTTCATTCAAAGCACATTTTTGAAGTGATTTTGGTTTTGATTTTGTACGATTCATAGCAAACGAGATGATTTCGATCTGTCAAATCGATGGAAAACGAGATGATTTGGTGAGTTATTTCGCATGGAATCACGGAAGTGGGCCGAAATACGCGTCCCGTGCATCAGAATCTCAATTCCCTTCTCGCTTTCTCAACCACACTCATCCTAGATACGAACCCCAACCTTTTGTCTTTCAAACAAATTAGAACGATTTCGCCCGCGCGCTTTTTAATATATTGTATGTTCTATATGTCCAAGAATTTTATTCTACTCAACATAAATTCTTGATTAATATTCACCCCGCCTACAATTTAGTAATTAATTTCCAAAGTAAATATTTCTCATATATACTCATTCCACGGCTCACGTTCTCCTCCCCCGTCGAAAATAATGTGCTCCAAAACGACGACAAACCATCTTCATCATGAATGGAATTCCGTCGGAAAGACAAAGTAGACGTGGAAGAAGACTTTGTTAAAATTCCTGCCAAGAAAAACACCCCCATCCCCCTTCCTGCCGTGTCGGCTGTGGATCAGGTGGGTGGTGGATACTTATGTTTCAATTACCCTACCACCTCATACCAACAAAGCTTTAACTGGGAAATTAGATACGTATAGGTACATTTATTGTATACCGATACATAATAAAAGTGAAAAGTGGAAATCGTTTCGAGGAAAATGCAATATCTGATATCTTTGTGGAAGTTGTCCGATTTTCTTAAGGGGATGGCAGATCTATTGTACTATCATGTACCGTGCACATAGTACACCTGCCTGCCTGCCTACTCATTTTGCCGGACTCAGGGCCATTGTTTTAATTTGCAGTGTCATGAAGAAAATATTCCCGATTTTTCGGTTTTAAATGCGAATAAACGTATACGTGGTACGTAAGAAATTTTCAAATGATTTTCGGATTTTCAAGATGCTACGTGATGGGATGATCGGACCGAAATCCTACGAAAACAGAATTGCTGAATCGCAATTACTATTTTCTTTAATTGGAAGGAAATACCAAAATAAAATGAAATTTGATATTGGATCTGGAGGTTGGTTAATTGAGAGTTTCGAATTAAATTAATTGGGTGAATCGTTGAGAAATTCACGATGTATAGAATTTTATTCGCTTCGTGCAGAGTTTTTATTAAACACACGGATAATTAATGTAAAAATAAATGTTATTTATAATTTGATATACATATTAACTTCATGCTATTAAAATTAATTTGAAAATAAAAAAACCTAAGGGTTTTATAAATAAATCGAAATACATACACATTGCGATATCCTCCTACGGAGGAAATACCCCGCTAATCATCGCTCATCAGTCGACAACTTTTTTTGTGGAGGAAGATATTTGTAGACATACACATGCCACTATATTTCGCTTATGTACCTTTGTTAGATTATATATTCGCCCCCGATGAACGCTAATCCTGCTAACCATGTCATGAGCTGCGGGACTACTGTCACTTGTGTAGATTCGACGTATATGATGAAACGATACATAACCACTAACGATCTGGCACCTGAGGTTTATCGACGAACTCGTGAAGCGTAGTTAGGTTAGGTTAGGTAAAGGGGCTGACATACTACCGCACAGCACACATAGACCTCCTCTGGGTCCTTTGTGATACCACCAAAGTCAATTAATTAAACCTAGGCAACAAACCAGCCTGTGCTAGCAATATAGCGATTGAGCTGTATTGCATTTGTATCCTTAAGGTTCTCCGAAAAAAACAAGAACCCAGAAATTTCCTCCGCCTCTCAGCCAGGGCCGGACAGTGGCAAAGAAGATGGAGAACGCTCTTCCACTCATCCACGTCATCATAGCTCCTGCAATAGTCATTGTGAGGAATACGAAGCCTTAAGGCAAGCTATCCTATAGGAGAGTGCCCCGTAATAAACCCCACAACTCTGCCAATGGCGGAGCGACTAGGGTTTCGACCAAATCTACTTCGTTGTTGGCACGTATCGCTGTTTAACCATCTCATGTTCGCCCTGTTAATCGCCGTGACTTTGATGACAAGTTAACGTTGCGTCCATGTTGCTTCAACTTTCAGTTTCTGTAGATTTATTCCAAAGCGCTGAATAAGAGCAGTTTCCTTCCTCTGTAATGTACTATATCTTCTTGCTAATCTAGAATCAGCCTTGCGAGGAAATCAACCAGGGATTCAATTTGAGCTAGCGCTAACGCCAAAACTCTATCGTTACAATTCTCTTTTACTTTTTTTTCTTGAAACACATTGCTAATTTGATAAATTCATCCCGTTCAATTTATTCAGGTCTATAAATTGGTATTTCAATGAATCAAAGCTAGCGATGTGTTTCATGCCAAAAAGCGTTTAAAGACTTTTAGCGATAGAGTTTTAGCGTCAGCAATAGCTGAAGTTGGGCCCCTGGTCCGAGAAAAATATTCAGAAGTGCAAATGTTGAGAAAAAGTCAACCGGTCTCAGTACGAACTTAAGTTAAGATTTTTCTTAAAAAATGTCCTTAAATAGAGGCGTAAATATACGTTTATTTAAAATACATATTTTGCTCAACCCTTCCGATTGCAAGAAAACCAACAAGAAATTCATAAATGTATATGTTTTCACATATTTTGATGTTGTTGTCAAAAAATTGACTTTGTATCTCTCTCAAGTAATTCGTGATTTGTTTACCCATTAGAAACAGTCAATCTTGTGGGTGGTTAATGTACATAATGAACCATGAAGCTCTAAAATATCCAACTCATACAACACTTCATCCCTCCGTCACGTCCCTTTGCCTACAAACCCAAGTGAAGGTTAATAGGAAACAAAACAAACGGAAACGGGAGAAACCAAAGCCAAGGCCTAAATGAACCAAGAAATATTTTCAATTCACTTTACGCAAAAAAATGTTTATTTTGTGTAATTATATCTTTCTTTTTCGTTAGATTTCATGTGCTTTTTTTTGGGAAAAAAAATAGGTTGGTTGTTGAAGGGAAAGGGGAGAGGATAGATTAATTTATTGCCACTGAACTGAAATGAATTTAATTGAATATGTCCATCCTTGTTCCCGTGATACATCCGCCAATGGCTTGTTGTTGCGCGCAACGTCCGCCGCCATTTGCGCTAACCTTAAGACGATATACTTCCTCAACAACCACGATCCGTACGTAAATCATATAGGTTAGACTTAATAAGACCTTTTATAACATTCAATCAATCCGTTGCTACTTTTACGTAAATATTTCGAAATTCCGGTTCCTGTAAGCCAAATGCTATTATTATTATAATAACCCCACTCCAATTATTATCCACCTGAATTGAATGACCCTCCACTTGGACAGTGACAAATCAACTTCAAATTAATTACAAATCAAATTAGGGCTGACAAAGCATTTCCAATTCCATTAGAGGTATTTCCATCGCGCTATATTTATGCTACCAAAAGAAGCCTCCATCATATTAGTAGACCTGAAACAAATTACAGCAATGTCCTTGCAACAAAATTTAACCTACCTACACGATGACATGCCTGAAGCACACCTTGTTCCTCGGGGGAGCACTGCGTATGCCGAGCACAAACTTAATTTCGTTTATTGAAGCTATCAGATACTGTGTAGAAATGCGACTTTTTATCTGTCCTCCCTCCCCTAATGGTGCATATCGGATGGAAATCCATCTCTATGTATCCTCAGGTTGTCCTCGCCTGCTTCGTCAGCCTTCGATGGTGGGTGTATATCATACAGGCATCAATCAATTTCACCAAGCATACATGTTGATAAAATATTCATATTTTATTTTTGTAACTATCGGTCTACACACACAGAGCTCACATGTACCAGTATTAATATAATGGATGAAAAAAAAAGACAGACTCGCCGAATGAGAAACACGGTCTTTGCATGCATATATCATTGGCATACATAATGTATGTGCTGTAGTCAAGTTCGAAGGACTTTGAGAAAAATATTCTGCTTTTCCTCTACTTCATACCTTTTGCCGGTGCTGATGTTGCCGAGCTGTACTCGGTACTATGTCTCTTGAGATATCGCCATCATTCCTTGTCATCACGAAAGAAAGTCATTCAAAGAATACACATATCTGTAGTATGTGGCAAATAAAACATTTTACCTCTACACTTGGCTTGCCGAGATGTTATCGACTTTGCTGCCGTCAACGTCACTACTCCCCCCGACGAACGAATATAGATGGACAGTCCATTCGTATCCCCGCAAGGATTCTAATGCAGACAGAGAGCATCAGAAACGACCGACACCGTTCCCTTGAGTGGAGCAGAAAAAAAGCACAAGATATATGAACCGAAGGACAAAACTAAAGTCCACTGGCAACAAAAGCATACTTCAATCCTTTAAGTGTCATTGGTTTGTCCTTTTATTTGTCCAAGCGCGCGGAGTTCGACGAACAACGCGCCACCAATGGCCGACCTTAATGGATGTAGTTCAACAGAGAAGAAATTCACATCGCTCACCTTTTACTAGAGAACGTGAGTGTGGCGAAAGTACCATTCGTATATAGTCCTGGTCGCCAGGATGTTGACACTGAATAAAAATTGCAGTTTTTCCATAGTACAGCTCACGAAAATATTTACAAGTATTTTCGATTAATCAGTTGAGCACATGTTTCACAGGACGCTTTCATGTACTATGCTCTCAAGAATCGCCAAGAATGCAGTTCGTCTGTCTGCCGTCGAATTTGGTCCTTTACAGTCAAATCGGAATATTAGCCCTTGACTGTGGACTGCGCACCCATTTCACCTCAATTCCATCATCCTTGACGACTTTTTACTTCTTTTAAACCATGTTACATCTCGTCGTACGACTATTACCCTTGCACACATTTCTACCTTGGTTCCTGCACTTGACAATTCCCAGGATCTCCGAAGAATTCCAAGTATCCTATAGCCAACCACCTTGTCAATATCCAGATATAAGCTTGTATGTATATTGTATACATACACGTATACGAGTACTAATAGAAAATATGGTCCAGAATGTCAAAGGGAAGGGTCCCGATGCCCAATCCTGCTTTTATCCTCCGTTCGTTGGTTTTTTTTTTGCTACCGGAGAATATAGATAAGACGACATTTTTCCCTTAACCGTGTATTTATTTTTCTTTCTTTTTTAAGGTTTATTTTTCTATTTTCTATACTTTACCACTATATGTATCTTTTTCTTGTTCTTGTGCAACTTTCAGGGGAAGTTTACATCCAAGTCTGACGTGTGGTCATTTGCTGTAACCCTTTGGGAAATATTGACTTTTGCCAGAGAGCAACCGTACGAAAACTTGACCGATGAGAAAGTTATCGAGAATATTGGACACATCTATCAGGACGATAAGAAACACGTAAGTATATTGTACGAAAAAAAATAAGAGATACTTTTCTTCTTAGTGCCGACTTTTTTTCTCATCCTGTTTGTATGTATTTCGTCGTTACGGGTTTTCAAGGGATTATTTATGAATGGCACATCAGAATGTATGTGTATGGCGTAGGTGAAGGTATATTTGTCCAAGAAAAGTGCCCATAAAAGGTTGCATTAGCATTAAATCTCCGATAATGTGTACCTATAGATGTCAATAGGATCAATATGTTGGATGGGACACAGTGGGCGAGCTTGCATTACAATGGGTAATTTTATGGGTTCATTTTGATGTCCATAAAGAGCCCTAGAAATTTAGTAATAGGGCACAAGAAAGCATTTGATTTTTGATAAAAAAGTTCGTGCAAATAAGTATAGTTCTAAGGGCTAATCGGCCCACATTGGGGGCCAACTGAAAGTTGCTATTAACATAAGATAAGATAGTCGAGCTACTGACCCAGCAGGAAGGCACTGCGACCATAAGGGGTCTGTTGTGCCGTAGCCCATAACCAGACTGATGGCCAGATAAGTGCCCTACTAGAAGTCATAGATAAGTTCTACTCATTTCAGTAGTACCCTTGTGAATCAAAGGCGTTATCAACTCCTTTGATCGACGTAGCCCTGAAAGGTTATTCCAGTACTGATGACGTAAAAGTGCAGACCAGTCCGTGATCCGCAGTTTGGCCGAGGTTAGCCCAAAGCCACAGTAAGGCTCAGGTCCGTGAAAGCGACTGGATGATCCTTGTCTAGCAAGTTCATCCGCAGCCCCGTTCTCGGCTTTTGATTACCAACAGTTGGAGTAGTTCGTAATACTCCTTCACCAGTTTTGAAGAGAGTTTATATGAGGAGAGCGCCTTTATAGCTGCTTGGCTGTCTTAGTAAATTGAAATTTGAGCGCCACGAAGTCTCGCTTCAAAAATTACTCTGACGCAGCTTGAAAACGCTGGGCGAGACTCCCATTGCAATGGAAATCTGGTGGTGGGTCCAAAGACACCTGTTCTGTTTTGGACCCATCGGTGAACCACTTAATACATCTAGGATCTGAACAGGGCGTGCCATTTTCCTATTCGGTACGGTCAGCAGATGAGGGCTAAAAATTTTCTGCCGAAGCAAACCTCCGTGATCATGTAATCTGATCTCAAGTAGATTTGCACGTCAGGAATTTGATTCAGAATGCTTATCTGACCGCCTAGCTCCAGTGTTGCCAAGGCAAGCAAGGCGCTGAAGCTTATTGCACTTCAGTAAAACGAAAGATTCCTTAGTTTTCGCCGACCGCACAAACGCTACGTACGTCACCATGGTGACCAGCATAGCATGGTATATAACCACCCAATTATCTTTGAAGTGAGCCTCCGAAGAGACTTCTGCAAGCCCACATTGTGCGTGTGGCTTCGCTAATTGCATTATATATGTGTGTATTACAGGTGAGGTTCGAGTCTAGTGTTACCCGGCACATTTAACTCCAGTGGACTTGAATTACGTTGCTAATTTGTTTCAATTATCCGGTTTAATTTATTCATCACTATAGTAGGGTAGGTAGGTTCAGTCCTTATCCAAGGCATAGTTGACGTTCCGTTAGCTTATATAAGTTTTCGGAAGTTGCTGACATACACATCCTGTCCTTCGTTTGTCGCTTTCTACGACAGTCCGGCAAAGCGAAAGGCCGTGGTGTTATTCTTTTGCCCCACACTACAGGGGAAATGTTTGCCTCAACCAAATCTTTACAGCGCCATTACTGGCGGCTTGACTTGGTTAGCAATGGTCAACGACCACTGCAGTTATAGGGGGCGCCCACGAGGAAGACTATGGAAGAGTATTTTTTTTTAGAAGGTTGGGCGGAGCCAAAACGCCCCAAGGGAGGCGACGTCAAAACGTACTCACCGACCTTCGGAAAAACCGCAGATAGCATCCCATTCCATGATTTTAGAATGACCTCTCAGGTAGGAGTGCCTAGTTATAATAGAAGACCCCAGATGATTCTATCTATATTACGTTTCAGCCTTAATAGTTCAGAGGATCTGCTATTAAACCGAGGCGGGCCGTTTGGCCTTCGCCAGGCCAGGGAGATTCTTCCATTGCTCCCAACTCATTTCTTACGGTACACGGCGGAATCCACCAAAAGCACTCCGGTCCACGAAAATGCGTGTCTGAGGCTGTCCTTGTCAGTTTGTTAGGCTATTCGTTCTCAGCAATACCAACGTGGACAGGAATCTAGCTTAACGTTACTCTGTTTGAGGAACCCGCTTTTTATGGCATGGTCTGTCAGTTATTCACTAGCTTTGACGTGACTGCCCATTTAGTTAGCGCCTGTCAAAACATATCGCTACGTTTTTTCTCTGGTATCCTGCCTCCAGGTACTTCCCTAATGACCCTCAAGCACGTATAGTTATGTCTGGAAGGCAACGGCAAACCTCGCCGTAGATGTAAAAATTCTATGGCTATTCCATAATATACTAGCGTTTGTGCCTTGTGTACATATGTCTTAGATCCATTTGCAAACCACTTTATGGTGTTTGCAAAAAGAGTGGGATGTGGGATGATCATCCAACCAGTTTTCCCTACTATAGATAACTGCTGTGAAAGGCTAGTTACAGGAGTGTTCTTGCACTTAGCGGTCCAATGGCATGATGGTTTTCTCTTATTGACGCAACATACATATCTGTTCTTCGTTCTGGAGAATCAGATGCTTTTATTCGGAAGATTGTTAGTTTTGAATCCGCTTTTTTATGTACTCATATATGCAGTCGTGGAAGACCTAGCAGTACCTCTAGGGCCTGGGTAGCAGAGAATAAAACCGGTTACCGTAAGGCAGTCTCCGAATTTTGCTTAGAGTGCACCTACCAATTTCAGTGAAGGCTCTCATCCACCAAACTACATCGCTATATTAAAAAAAAATGGATCCAACCTCCGCTTTGTGAATCTAGTGGACCGTTACTCCATTAATTTTATCAAATTAATGTACTCATGCTCAGCTAAGTCGACTGAAGGCCGACGATGGTAGCAACTATTCGAATATGCTCGTGGCTGGAATATAACCTTCCACCTCTCGTTTGGTAAATCAACGCTCTATCCATGGAGCTACCGTGACCTCACATGTCTTTTGCTCCATTTTTCCCCCAGGCTTTTTATTGCATGGTGGAAATTGCTTTTCCCATCTATATATTCTGTGTCAATGGTTTAAAGCCCCGTAATGATCCTTACTTAATGCAGATAGATTAGCTAAGCAACTGCACACCACAGTAACTATGCAAAACAAATTCAGGACAGAGGACTAAGAACCATTGACTACCAAAACTTAACCAATAAATCCTGCCAATTGCAAATACGAGCAAATAGTAGAAATATTGCTAAATGTCTCGGAAAACTCTCCACAAGATTGCAAATTCTAAACATCCGGAAGACATTTACCCAATTCCAAGAACATTCAACTTGCCTGCAAACGGCGCAATTTCTCTGAAAATTACTCTAATAATACCCAAAAATCGTCGTCCATATTATGCCGTAAAATTAGCATTATACAAGTGTATGCCAATGTGCCGTCTATCTTCCAAATAGGTTTCAATCGAATAACACCCTCCAACTTTTAAACCACTTCCCCACTAAGAATCAACTTCATACTTCCCAAACAGAAAAACATGATGTCGCACAAGCATGAAACTGAAAATGACCCTTTCATTTCTAATGCAATAAAATTTTATTATATTTGTTTTTCCATTCAATACACCATGCTGGATGTGTATCCTGTTCGCATAGAGATGCTACCCCAAACAACCCCTAAAACACAGAACAGAATCGCCAGAATGTCAGACCGAAAAAAGAAGGGCTCGCACAAACTAGAGAACATAACCCGAAGGACACGAAAATTCTGCAAATATTCTAGGCGAACGCTACGTCTATATTCGTCCCGTAACTTCCCGTATGAAGCTATGAAAACTTATTCCGATCCATAAGTTTTATTAGGAAATGTCTGTGCTTTTAATTTCGCACGAAAACATCCTTTTTAACTTTTAGTCGAGGCCGACGAACATGATCCACGTGTATAGTCTAGAAATACGAACTACGGCAAGGGCCCGGTAAAACGCCCAGGAAGCTTCGAAAGCAAACGACCAGAAATAGATACCTACACCCTTCAACTCAGGTTTCATTTTTTTCGCTCACGTCGTCGTTTGTGTTATTTCAATTAAAACTTTCCGTACGCTTCCGCCCCGCTCTATGACTACCGGGCAGAATACTGAGGGTGAACTTTTCGAGAACGCTGAATAAGGATACGTTCGAGAGTTGGTCGGGAAATGGATGCTTCGGGAAATGACTCGGTTACAAAAATATCACGGGCGAAAAGAAAAAAGATGGGACACACCGACCGAGGAAGAACTCTAAGTGCAAAAGATGTACATAGTTAGCAGTTGATTCCAACATTCCTGGAAAGCCGTTTTTAGCTTCGCTATGGTAACCATTACCTCCCCGGCCCGAGTGATATATGTTTTAATTTGTGATACGTTACTTAAGCTAGGACGGTGTGCAGCGGTATAGGTAGTATAGGTATGTCGTCGGGCAAAATATTGGAGAAACGAGTTTAACTTTGAAGTTTGTAAAACGGATGAGTGGATAGTATCCTGGGCGGAAGCGTAGATTAGAAATGAGTAAAGTAGTTATGAGATTGATCTCGGAAGGAATTTTAACTGGGCAAACAGTTTTTCTAGAGTTTAATTAAAATACAATACATAGATAAATATTGACTGGCTGCAAGGGTTGCGTTAATGACTTTTGAAATTGAAATACGTTACAGAAATTATACACGACCATCGACTCAATGAGTAGTTGTCTGCAAATTCAGTTAATTTCTGCATGATGAACACCTTTCTTGTGTCCAATTAGTCTAGTGTTACTGTGATGCTAGGTCCTTGTATAGGACTAGGACTGACGGTCGAAGCAGATCGTCCTAATACAACTACTCATTGCGTTGAAGAAGTACGAAGAAATATTCTCTGCTTCCGGAAAAGCGACTCCAAATCATTATCTGCGTTATCGGGCAAGCGCTTGACTGTCACAGAGAATATGATATGAAGTCTCACAATCTCATTTACCAGGTTCCGGTCCACCTTAAGTCCTGAGAGTGCATAGTGACCAAAGAAGTTGCTTATCCAAAATGACACCTAGGTACTTGACTTGATCTGTTTCGGTAGTCTGCCAGCTTTAGTCTTAAGCTTAAGCTTGGTTCCGTCAAAGCCCTGTAAGGACAAATTGGTGTTCGTTATGATGATGATGCGCACTTGATGAAATGAGGAGTTTTCCTCAAAGAAAATGAAAGTCTTTTCATACTACATATTAATAGAGTATCCATTCTATTAACGAACGCATGTCCTATATAAGCTGCGAGTCAGTTAGTCGGCTCGCCAAGGAACTTTTTATCAGAAAGTAAGGGTTGCTGTGAATATTGAAAAGAGTAAGTTTGTTATGAGGAAGATTTCCTATCTACTATAGCACCATCCGAACAGACTGCCATGGCTCGACAACCCCGTTTAATTTTAGGTACGTGTGTTTAGTACCGGCGCGGTAGCGTAAGCTGCCAATCGACTCAGCTCAGCTACGCATGAGTACATTCAATTGATTCTAATCAATCACATTATTGGGCGACCAATAGCACAGTGCGTAGAGGCGCCAGCCTCATGTCTGACTACGGTTGTTACAGGTCCAAGTCCCGTCCACGGCGTTCCATGGATGTTTGTGTTGTCTTCCCCCTGTGGTGCGTAATAATAAGTGACAACTTCTCCCGACTTATGGCAGGCAGGCGGCTAAATGGGAGCAGAAGGTGCATGCACCGTGCATCGTCCGAAAATGATTTATGCCGAACAAAACGTCAGCTAAGCCACATGGAATTGTTGACGCGCTATGCCCCACTAGGGGTTAGGGCAAATGAGGGTCTCGAAAAGCAAGTCCCCAATATATTGCAATTTCGACACAAAATGCGACTATTTTACTTTACATGTTAATTGCCTTGACCTCTCCAAGGGTGCAGACGCGTCAATATCTCTTGCATTGTTATGTCTTGTTGACGTTTCGATAACATATATTCAAATGGTGCAGTTGCTGCACCTCCTATCTGCGCCGTCTTTATACTGATAAGCTCGGAGCGCTGTGGGGGAGTTCTTGAAGTTCCCATAGACAGTTTTTATTAACGCAACGAGAATTGAACCTCCGTCTCTCTAGATGTAGCATCGTAGAGCGGTAACCGAGACCACACCCCTACCGAGCACGTAATACCCGAATCAAATTAAGCCTCTGCAACCTCTTACTACTAAAACAAATACACACAATATAAATTAAACAAAAATCTCTCAAAGGAAATACACTTCTCAGCAAGGAATCATTTCTTAAGAAAATAGTCACCCATGAAAAAAGAGTCCATTCATAAAGAAACCAAAAAGAATTCACTTTTTTTAATAAAGTGGATCAAGTTTTACCCTTTACGTTTACCTGCATATTTTCTTTATTTAATGTTTTCATTCTAACCCGCTCTCCGCCAGTGCTCCTCTTTTTTCTGGGCTCATTTATTGACAAAACCTGAATTCTGGTTACCTTTTCTTCGCTTTTCACTGCCTTTTTTCTCTTTCACTCTATCTCTATTCCCGTCGTCCCGCGTGTCCTTAATTTCTTTTGAGATTGTCCGCCTCCGGCTGGAAGTAAAGAGTCCAAAGCTGAGCCGACATCATCCAGTCAGTCAGCCAGTCAAGCAGCCATATAATACTACCTTACAGAATATGGTTCTTGCAATCGTAGTACATCCCGAGAAAAAAAACTACAGCTAAGGAAAGAACAAAAGATGACTTTACTTCATCGTTCTGTGCCTGGATAGGTGTACTTTGTTGCCTTTAACCCGAGACGACAGAACCATTTGAAAGATTCTTCAGAAAAAAAAAGAAACCCTGCGCCACCGACATCAGCACGGCAAGGAGACGGTAGTAATAAGGGCAACAAAAAATTAAGGAAATTAATTAATATACGTCCTTGGTGGGATGTTGGGTTGGTTAGTTCTCATCTAATTAAAAGTTAGCTTTATGTTATGTAAATTTCTCTTTAATAGGACGAGACAGACATATTTTTTGTGTTTTTTTTTAGTATTTGATCGTCGTAGCTTCTTCTTGTTTTGTTTATTTGAAATAATTTGTCTATTGAAAATTAAATGGTGGCGGAAAGCATTAACTGGCAGAAAGTGGAAGGAGAGATCAAGTGTGGTTGTAGATATTTGGGTATTGAAGCTGATGCTTGTGAGTTGATGAACAATTTTCGAAAGCACTTGAGCACTTAGATTTGTAGACGTTCAAAGGACGGTACCTAACGGTCAGTCTAGCTTCTTTCGCTTCAGAGGGCAAAACGAGACGAGGACTATTCATATTCATCATCATCACTGTGGCTTTACACCCCATGACGGGCTGGATCATTTTCCTCCAATTGTTTCTGTCCAGACCGCGTCCTGCAATTTCGAAAGCCAGCAGTTGTCCGGCGACAGCATCGTTTGAGCCTTTTCACCGAGCTCTCAAACTTTCTCTCAAGCTTCTTTCGCTAAGGCACTTGCCTTATCGCCCATAACTTGTATATGCCCTGTTAGTGGCAGGCGTTGTTTTGCTTAATGATTCTCGAAAAATCCCGATCAACTGGTTTATTGATCAGTGACATGCTAACATGCATTCACAATAGCGGCAAATAGGTTTTCGTAAATGGAAACGGCAGTCTTTCTCATGAAGGCGCGGTGTATCTAGTTCGCGACCTTGTGAATTTTTGGAAAACCTCCGCGGCGGCCAAATAAAATAAGATTGTCCGCATCATCATAGCTCTGCCGGGCCTTGATCTTCTGAATATTATTCCTCCAATTGTCTCTGCTCAATTGACTACCATACTCATTTTCCCTTAACCCTAGTGAGGCATCGCTTTTAATTATTCCATGTGGCTTAGCTGACGTTTCGTTGGCATAGACCAGTTTAGGATGATGCATGTTGCTAGCATGCACCTCCTGTTCGATTTAGCCGACTACTTTCTACATGTCAAAAGATGTGGTGGCTTATTGTTACGCCACGCACCACAGGGAGAAGACAACACTAACATCCACGACCATGACTTCGTGGACGAGACTTGAACTCGTAACGATCGTAGTCAGACTAAGGCTCTAAAAAGGAGAGTACGCTCGCGCGGCCATTTTGTTGACATCGAATGGAGATTGACTACTGCAGACAGCACTAATGTTGACAGCTGGGAACTGTCATGTGTACATGCCTGCCACTCCAGGCCACTCTCCATTCGTCGTCAACAAAATGGCGTCGAGTGTACCTTCCTATTTAGTGCTCTAATCAGACATGAGCTTGACGCCTCTACACACTGAGCTACCGGTCGCCTCCAAACGGCAGTAGGTTAAGCATCATATCCATCATCATGTACGTAGAGCTTTGCTGACGACCAGGCAAGCCATTCTCTGTACCTTGGCTAACAATTTCATTTCAGATTGGTTGCTGTAGAGCATTCCACCAAACCACCACCCCAAGCAGCAGTACGGGGCGCACCACTGCCACACAGAGCCAGTACAGTACCTTGGGTTTCAGATCCCCAGTTTTACCTATAGTCTTGTTGCCGCATTCCACACCTGTCTCCTGGAGATGGGCATTTTTTTTAACATCTCCCTTTGTTGGATTACGGCCCATAGTGGCTTTGGCGGAAATTGCAAAGCTGATGAACTAGCTAGAGGAGGCTCTATTGGGGGGACCGGGTTTAGTCATCGACATCTCGGGTGGTCTTTATCAGCCTGTAAAATGTTGGTAAACGCTGACGCAATGAGTACTGCCAACGCGAGGTGGAGTAATGGTACGTATAGCACTTGTATGGTTACTAGGCAACTTTGACCTAGGATCGATCTCAAACACTCTGCGGAGCTGCTGGCGTTGAATAGACGTAACCTACGGACTCTTGTGGGCTTACAGGGCACTGCCCGATCGGCGAACATGCTAGGAGATTGGGGCTTCCACAAAATGACCTCCGTAGGAGTTGCGGGGATGAGGATGAGGAGGAGAGTACCTTTCATCTGCTATGTGGGTATCATGTCCTGGCTAGAAGAAGAAGGATTACCTTTGGGTCTTTCTATTTTGGCGAACTGGACGCCCTTAAGGATGGGCTTCAGCGCTATATCAACAGCTCAGGCTGGTTTAATGAATAGGTAGGACTCGGGTTGTGGAGTCGATGGTGGTATCACAAAGGACCCAGTGGTGGTCTATGTGTGCTGTGTGTATCACGGCAGCCCCTTTAACCTTACCTAACCTACCTATAGCCTTCCTATAGTAATAGAGGATACTGGTAGCATTTCAACCTCCAATTCAGCTTCCTATCCAGTATGAGACCACGGAATGTAGTACTATCCGCAATCACAAGTCTCACCTCTTCTAAGATAGGAGACAGCACTGGCGGAATACTACGTTTCCTAGTGAATAGGACTATATTTGCCTAACCGAAGTTGACGCCTAAGCCACATTAGTTCAGTTAGTCAGCAGAGATAGTGCATTTTGCGTTACTTCGCTAAGAGTATTCGGGGATTGACCAAAGACAGCAATCGAGATATCATCCCAGATTCTCCAGATCCATAAGCAGTCTGTTGACACAAAGAAGCGGTGGGATCACCCCGCTTGCAAGAGTGATTTCTCTATGTAACTCATGATGGAATATAAACCTGTATCTACGGATCTGCCCTTGATGTAGGCATGTTCCGATACCGCGAACGAATTTTTTGGTATCGTGCTACGTAGGTGGACATCAATAAGCTTTTCAAATATTTTCGGAATTGTGGATGAAAGACTGATGGGTCTTAGATCCTTGGGTCCTTGCCTGAAGCTTGTATACATTCCTCGAACATGGTTGAATGTCAACGTGGTATTTATTCCAAAAGCAGGGAGGAGGCTTTTGGAATAAATTCCATGTTCTTTGATAGGTTTCTTCTGATGCAAGATTTGGAAGAACGCTTCCCCGTCCAAGTTTTTTGCCGACCATCTCCGGTTTTTTGGTGGTTTCCTTGCTTGTGGTGTTCTGCTGACAATGGTGAAGTAAATGACCTGATGGTCGCTGTGCGTATAGTCCTCGCTAACGCCCCATTCCACTGTCGATGCCAAGAAGTTACTGACAAATGTAAGGTCTATGATGGTGCCTGTATTCCCTCTTCTAAAGGTATTACGTCCGCCTGTATTGAAAAGGACGACGTCCAGTTTTGAGAAAGCTTCAAGGAGTACCCGTCCCCTAGCGTTTGTAGCTCAACTTCCCCATGCAGTGGCCCACGCATTGAAATCTCCCGCGATTATTACGGGACTGTGCGTGCTGGCATCGCGTGCTAGTTTAGTTTGCAGCCGATTAAACTCTTCCAGGTTTAGTCTGGATGGGGCGTAGATGTTGATGTCGTTAATTTGCCCTCTTACGAATCCGTTCATTGGTTCAGATAATGAAAACAGTAGCTCTCCTAACTACAATATATTTTTATTCCAGGTAAATACCAGTATTTCGGGAATACCTGGAATAAAAATATATTGTAGTTAGGAGAGCTACTGTTTTCATTGAATCAAACTACAAGAATCGGAAATCAAATATCATTTGGTTCAGATACTTTTTGGAAGGCAGGTCTTTCACATGACCAAATGGCTACCTGTATGCATTCATCCGCCACCCAAATTGAGCTGTTCAAATTTTTGTTTTGATCGCAGACGTTCGCCTTCCAGACTTACAATAACTGCTTCCTTATCGCTATAGGCATTAGCTAGAAAGGTGTAATGGACGGTTTGGTGGGCATCAGAAGACGGCCGTAGGAACGGACCCTAAGGTTGTTATAATGACCGTGAAGGTCGGGCAGTGCCATCTGCGACGAAAATGTCCGTCAACGAGCTAAGCAGCGGTCTGTGCTTGCAAAAATGGGGAATAATAAAAAAAAAATGGGCGATAAGGATGGAATGGTTGGCGGACGGCTCCAGTGCTCTCGCGTTTGCATCAGGGTCCGGGTGTAATGGAACCCTTGGCCTCTGGTTTCGTACCATCGACAGATCGCTGCTGCTACTGTTTCAATTCGTTCTTAATTAAATTTCAATAGCAAAGACATTAATATATTCCAGATATGGCGATTTTCTGTCGTACAGATTTCTACAGTGGCTCCTTCGTGTCGACTGATTGTTGGTATAAGTGTCACCATACACTGTTGAACTTGAACTCGATCTCGAACATGGTACAAGTGGATCGGTTTTCTTCACGTTTATGTGAAGTGTGTCTTGAGCTATTCAGAGGACATTTGTACCAGGTTCGTGTTCGAGTTCGACACTGTATGGTGACACTAATGGATGACACTGTATAATTTAATGAATTTTATATTATATACATGGAAAAAAATTAAAATTAATAAACTATATCCACTAAAATCAAATCATTCCTTCTATTTCAGGTCCTACTTCCTATGCCAATGAACTGTCCACGCGAAATTTACGATCTAATGTGCGAATGTTGGCAACGTAACGATACAAATCGACCAAATTTCCGTGAAATTCATCTTTTTTTACAACGAAAAAATCTAGGATATAAGCCACAACCAGCAATTTACTAACTGGAATTTAAATGCTTAGACCCGAAATTACTACTATTACGTGCGTAGCAGAAAGCTAATAAGAATGAATCAATTAAAGTGTAAACGAATTGTGGGCGACAGTTGAACAGCAGCCAATTGAAAAAATGAATTCTGAATAAATAGTAAAGAGCAGCGAGGATATCTACTTGTCGTCTTTTTTTATGTATATAGATATTTACTTACAATTATATCATTACGACGAAAACTTCATTTAAAAATGTGACCATCAACCTGATCAGGACGACTCAAATTCGCAACAAGCAATCGAAAGTGTATTTTTATTTTTTATCTTTCATTACGTGAAACAAGCATCAGGAAAAATTATAAATATCGATAATTAAATTAATAGGCCGCTACCGGATCTTTCTTTTCTTTAGATTTAATATTGGATAAAAATTATAAAGAAATTCAATTAAATTAGATTATAAATTACAAATTGCTTCTTCTTTTTTTCTAAATAGACAAATATTAATCCAAACAAGTGAAACAGGAAAAAAATTCATAAATAATTGAAAACCAGTAAGTAGTAAACTCAAGGGAAACTAAGTATGAATAATAAAGTGAAACACTCAAACAATATCACTAATTGTAAAAAGTAAGAAAAAAATAAATTTAAAAACAGGAAAAGAAGAAAACAAACTTTCAAAGATAATCACGGCCATAAATAATAAGATGCTCTGAGAAAAAAATAAACAATGTGAATAAAATTGTAATTATTATAAGACTTAATAAGCAACAAAAAAAAATATGAAAAAAAAAACGAAAAAAATAAACAAAACAAAAAACTTACAAGCACTTGGCATTTATATATCGTCAATATCAAAGAAAGC